>CM055118.1:249875007-251156105 GCA_029206835.1 Rana muscosa | reverse complement strand
TACATATGACGCCAGACTGACGCTTGCGCAAGAGCAGGGCGGGACAGGGGTGTTTTTTTTTTTTTTTTAGGTTCGCCTTTAGGTTCGCCTTTAGTGACCTTTAGGTCACTTCTTAAAAAAAAAACTGTAAAAATTTGCTTGCAATTGCATTACCATTTATAATTTAAATCTGAAATAAATAGCTGGAGGTTCTGGTGCCGGACAACAGTAACTTCAAAGATACATAAGACAGAGCTCTCATGGAGGTAACAGAAAAAAATACTTAACTAATAGTGATGAGCCGAACACCCCCGGGTTCGGTTCGCACCAGAACCTGCGAACGGACCGAAAGTTTGCACGAACTTTAGAACCCTATTAAATACAATGGATGCGAACGTTCGAAATCTAAAGTGCTAATTATAACGACTATTATGCATGTTATTGTCCTAAAAAGGATTTGGGAACCCGGGTTCTGCACCAGGGGACATGTATCAATGCAAAAAGAAGTTTTAAAAACAGCCGTTTTTCTGGCGCAGTCATTTTAATGATGCATAAAGTGAAAAAAAAAAGTCAAATATTCCTTTAAATATCGTACCTGGGGGGTGTCTAAAGTATGCCTGTGAAGTGCCACGTGTTTCCCGTGTTTAGAACTGTCCCTGCACAAAATTACATTTCTAAAGGAAAAAAAGCCATTTAAAACTGCTTGCGGCTTTAATGTAATGTCTGGTCTCGGTAATATGGATGAAAATCTTTAAGAAAAATGGCATAGCTACCCCATCACACACCCCCCCCCCTACCCCAGCCCATTACCAGCCCCTTTGGGTCTTGTATGGATATTAAGGGGAACCCCACACACAAAATAAAAAAGGCCCTATATACTCTGAACAGCCGTATACAGGCGGTGCATACAAGACAGGGACTGTAGGTTTGTTCTTATGTAGAATCTGTTTGTAATTTTGAACAGGTACATTGTTTAAGTGTAGCTCCAGGCAAAAAATCTTTTTTTAAGCTTTTTGGAAAACATAGGGAAGGGTTATCACCCCTGTAACATTTGTTTTGCTGTCTGTGCAGTGTGCACCTGTTCAGAACAGTTCACCTCACTTTCCGTCCTAATGACAAATGTTTTTTTGAAAATTTGGGGTTTTTATTGAAACAAGAATTGGTGATAAAGCATCAGTGGAGAGGAGACACTTTTTTTCCCATATTAACTCTTACAGGAGAGAATTTGCCTTCCTAGGGGTAGATTTCCTCTCACTTCCTGTTGTATCCTTCCGTTTGCAAGGAGGAGTCGTTTGTAAGTTGGATGTTTGAAAGTAGGGGCCTGCCGTATATACTCAGCTGAAATTTGCCCCTTACATGTTGGTGTTGCCACAACACTGTGAGCCCTCACAGTTACTCTTGGTGGGCGCATGAATGGGCCCTGCTGTGAATTATTAGATCAAGAATTGTAATTGCATGCCCCAGTTGAACAGGGGCTGAAAAATTGGGCCTTTGGTGGTGGTGGTGGTGGTGGTGTTGACACAACACTGTAAGGCCTCACAGTTAGTCTTGGTGGGCGCAGGAATGGGCCCTGCTGTGAATTATTAGATCAAGAATTGTAATTACATGCCCCTGTTTCCACGTGTTTAGAACTGTCCCTGCACAAAATTACATTTCTAAAGGAAAAAAAGCCATTTAAAACTGCTTGCGGCTTTAATGTAATGTCTGGTCTCGGTAATATGGATGAAAATCTTTAAGAAAAATGGCATAGCTACCCCATCACACACCCCCCCCCCCCTACCCCAGCCCATTACCAGCCCCTTTGGGTCTTGTATGGATATTAAGGGGAACCCCACACACAAAATAAAAAAGGCCCTATATACTCTGAACAGCCGTATACAGGCGGTGCATACAAGACAGGGACTGTAGGTTTGTTATTATGTAGAATCTGTTTGTAATTTTGAACAGGTACATTGTTTAAGTGTAGCTCCAGGCAAAAAATCTTTTTTTAAGCTTTTTGGAAAACATAGGGAAGGGTTATTACCCCTGTAACATTTGTTTTGCTGTCTGTGCAGTGTGCACCTGTTCAGAACAGTTCACCTCACTTTCCGTCCTAATGACAAATGTTTTTTTGAAAATTTGGGGTTTTTATTGAAACAAGAATTGGTGATAAAGCATCAGTGGAGAGGAGACACTTTTTTTCCCATATTAACTCTTACAGGAGAGAATTTGCCTTCCTAGGGGTAGATTTCCTCTCACTTCCTGTTGTATCCTTCCGTTTGCAAGGAGGAGTCGTTTGTAAGTTGGATGTTTGAAAGTAGGGGCCTGCCGTATATACTCAGCTGAAATTTGCCCCTTACATGTTGGTGTTGCCACAACACTGTGAGCCCTCACAGTTACTCTTGGTGGGCGCATGAATGGGCCCTGCTGTGAATTATTAGATCAAGAATTGTAATTGCATGCCCCTGTTGAACAGGGGCTGAAAAATTGGGCCTTTGGTGGTGGTGGTGATGGTGGTGTTGACACAACACTGTAAGGCCTCACAGTTAGTCTTGGTGGGCGCAGGAATGGGCCCTGCTGTGAATTATTAGATCAAGAATTGTAATTACATGCCCCTGTTAAACAGGGGCAGAAAAATTGGGCCTTAGGCACTGGTGCCACAACACTGCAACCCCTCACAGATACTGTACTTGGAGCACAGCAATGAGCCCTGTTGCAAAGTATTGCATGAAAAATTGTAATTACACGCCCCTGTTAAACAGGGGCTGAAAAATTGGGCCTTAGCCACTGGTGCTGGTGCCACGACACTGCAACCACTCTCAGATACTCTAGTTGGAGTGCAGGAATGAGCCCTGCTGCAAAGCATTGCATAAAAAATTGTAATAACACGCCCCTGTTTAACAGGGGCTGAAAAATTGGGCCTTAGCCACTGGTGGCGGTACCCAGAAACAAAAATGTTCTTCCAAGCTATCATCATCAATCGGATCATTGAGGAGGAGGAGGATAGTCAGTCAACATAACAGGACAGTCTCTCAGCATCAGCATCAGTCTTGAAGGGATGTGACATTTGAAAATAAATTAGTCTGTTATATCAGCTTCAGGTGTTTGGTAGCTGGTGGTGATCCAAGACTGGTTCATCTTTATGAAGGTCAGTCGATCAACAGAGTCGGTGGACAGGCGCACCCTGTGATCCATGACAAATCCTCCAGCAGCACTGAATGTGCGTTCTGAAAGAACGCTGGATGCAGGACAGGCCAGTAGCTCAATTGCATACTGTGCAAGCTCTGGCCAGTGATCCATCCTCAAGACCCAGTAAGCCAGAGGATTTTCGGTGGGGAAGGTGTCCAAGTCTGACCTTGCACCTAGGTATTCCTGCACCATGTATATCAGATGCTGGCGATGGTTGCTGGAACCGATCATACCTTGGGGCTGCGGACTAAAGAATTGTCTGAACGCATCGGTCAGACGGCCACCTTCCCCACCGCTCCTTCTTTGACTGACCGAAGCCTCAGCAACTCGTTGTCCAGGACCAGGAGTTTGTAACCTCCCAGTCTCTGGGAACGCGTTGCACAGACCTTTCTGCAAGGCCTCCCGGAGTTGTCTCATCCTCTGCTCCCTCTGCGACGGTAAGATAAGGTCCGCAACCTTACCCTTGTACCGTGGATCAAGGAGAGTGGCCAGCCAGTAATGGTCCCTCTCCTTGATCCGAAGAATACGAGGATCCTTCCGCAGACTTTGCAGGATCAGGGAGGCCATGCAGCGTAGGTTAGCTGAGGCATTCGGTCCGGAGTCCTCTGGGTCACTAAGGATGACATGATCCGCAGCCACCTCCTCCCAGCCACGTACAAGTCCACTGGTTTCTTGGGACTGTAAATCATCCCTAAAAGACTGCTGCTGATGATGCTGAGTGCCAGGCTCCACCTCCATGCTGACACAATCCTCCTCCTCCTCCTCCTCTTCTTCCTGTGCGATGGGTGGGACAGAAGGAACACTGTCTGGGTAAAGGAGGCCTTGAGAGGCAAGGAAGTCCTCCTCTTCCTGCCTCTGTTCTGACTCAAGTGCCCTGTCCATTATTCCACGCAGCGTATGTTCCAACAGGTGGACAAGAGGTACAGTGTGAGTGATGCATGCACTGTCACTGCTCACCATCCTCGTGGCCTCCTCAAATGGTGCCAGGACAGTGCATGCATCCCTGATCATGCCCCACTGGCGTGGTGAAAAAAACCCGAGCTCCCCTGACCCTGTCCTGGTGCCGTAGTCGCACAGGTACTCATTAATGGCCCTCTGCTGCCTGTGCAGCCGCTGCAGCATGGCCAACGTTGAGTTCCACCTGGTGGGCATGTCACATATAAGGCGGTTCTTGGGCAGGTTCAACTCCTTTTGCAGCTCAGCCAGGCGAGCACTGGCATTATAAGATCTGCGGAAATGCACACAGACTTTCCTGGCCTGCCTCAGGACATCCTGTAAGCCCGGGTACCTGCCCAAGAACCGCTGCACCACCAGGTTAAGGACGTGAGCCACACAGGGCACATGGGTCAGTTGTCCCTGTCGGAGAGCGGAGAGGAGGTTGGTGCCATTGTCGCAAACTACCATTCCTGGCTTAAGCTGGCGTGGCGTCAACCACCTCTCGGCCTGCCCCTGCAGAGCAGACAGAACCTCTGCCCCAGTGTGGCTCCTGTCCCCCAAACACACCAGCACAAGCACGGCATGGCATCTTTTTGCCTGCGTACTTGCGTAGCCCCTTGAACGCCTACGGAGCACCGCTGGTTCCGAGGACAAAGCACAGGAAGAGGCCACGGAGGAAGAAGAAGAGGAGGGGGTGGAGGACAGAGGTGTGTCACAACCAGTAGTAGCATTTTGGAGGCGTGGCGGTGGAACAACCTCCAACACTACTGCACCTTGTCCTGCATCCTTCCCAGCTGCCAAAAGAGTGACCCAATGGGCCGTGAAAGAAAGGTAACGTCCCTGTCCATGCCTGCTGGACCATGAGTCAGCGGTAATATGCACCTTACCGCTGACCGCCCTGTCCAGCGAGGCCAAGACATTGCCTTCCACATGCCGGTAGAGAGCCGGAATCGCCTTCCGTGAGAAAAAGTGGCGTTTGGGAACCTGCCACTGAGGAACCGCACATTGCACAAACTCACGGAAGGGGGCAGAGTCTACCAACTGAAAAGGCAGCAGTTGAAGCGCTAGCAATTTAGCCAAGCTAGGATTCAACCGCTGGGCATGTGGATGGCTGGGAGTGAACTTCTTTCGACGGTCCAGCAGCTGGGGCAGGGAAATTTGCCTGCTAGAATCGGACGTCGGTGTACTGCTAGCAGAGTGCCCGCAAGTACTTGGCTGTGACACACCTAATTCTACACCTTCATTCCTCTCAGAGCAGGTTTCAGAGAGGACTGAAGGTATAGTGGGGTTGGAGATCCCAGCTGATGCGGTGCAAGAAGAGGTCAGCTTTGTTCTTTGGTGTGGGTCTTTAAGGTAGGCTTGCCAACGAGCTGCATGGCAGGTCAACATATGTCTGGTCAAGCATGTGGTGCCCAAGCGGGTGATGTTTTGGCCATGCGATATACGCTTGAGACATATGTTGCAAACAGCAGCTGTGCGATCTGATGCACTCGACTCAAAAAAGGCCCACACCAAAGAACTTTTGGAATAACGGGCAGAGGCAGCGCCCTGCACAGGCGGAGCTCTGCGGTGTGATTCCGTCGGTGTGCTGCCCTTATGCTGGCCCCCCGAGGGCATCCTGCCTCGTTGGAGATGTGCCTCCTCCTCCTCCTCTCTCCTATTAGGCACCCACGTGGAGTCAGTGACCTCATCATCCCCTCCCTCCTCATCACTGGAGCCAATCTGGCAGTATGCTGCAGCTGCTGGAACATGACTGCCAGATTGGTGTCCTCTCTGCTCTCACGCTACTGCCTTCCTCTAGCTGGGTATCATCATCAGACCCTTCGAAACGCTGGGCATCCTCCTGGAGCATGTACCCAACACTGTGCTCAAACAGTTCGGGGGACTCCTCAGGAGGACATGGTTGGTCTAGGGAAGGAGTGACTGATGATGACATTGATACCAGGGAAGAGGACGTTTTGGCAGCTGCTTTGCCAGTACCCTGAGCCTGGGTGAGAGAGGATGAGGAGAATGAGGAGGGCTTGGTCATCCACTCTACCAAGTCTTCGGCATGATGTGGCTCAACACGTCCAGCTGCCGAAAAGAAGGACAAGCGTGTCCCATGGCCACGTGCTGATGGCGATGCACCGCGTCCACGACCAGCACTGTTGTCTCTAGACACAGAGCCTGCTTGCCCTCTTTTATTGGCTCCTGACTGTCTGCCTCTCCTTGTTTGCCTTCCAGACATTCTAATGGCCTGCAGGGAAATGGGAAAAGCAGCAATACAGGCTAAGTTCAGGTGTAATATGGTCAGGAGGCACACTCCGCCCGCTGTAAGTGCCGCAAAATCCTGTTGGTGTAACACACCAGGAAAAAGCAGCAATACAGGCTAAGTTAAGGTGTAATATGGTCAGGAGGCACACTCCGCCCGCTGTAAGTGCCGCAAAATCCTGTTGGTGTAACACACCAGGAAAAAGCAGCAATACAGGCTAAGTTAAGGTGTAATATGGTCAGGAGGCACACTCCGCCCGCTGTAAGTGCCGCAAAATCCTGTTGGTGTAACACACCAGGAAAAAGCAGCAATACAGGCTAAGTTCAGGTGTAATATGGTCAGGAGGCACACTCCGCCCGCTGTAAGTGCCGCAAAATCCTGTTGGTGTAACACACCAGGAAAAAGCAGCAATACAGGCTAAGTTAAGGTGTAATATGGTCAGGAGGCACACTCCGCCCGCTGTAAGTGCCGCAAAATCCTGTTGGTGTAACACACCAGGAAAAAGCAGCAATACATGCTAAGTTAAGGTGTAATATGGTCAGGAGGCACACTCCGCCCGCTGTAAGTGCCGCAAAATACTGTTGGTGTAACACACCAGGAAAAAGCAGCAATACAGGCTAAGTTCAGGTGTAATATGGTCAGGAGGCACACTCCGCCCGCTGTAAGTGCCGCAAAATCCTGTTGGTGTAACACACCAGGAAAAAGCAGCAATACAGGCTAAGTTAAGGTGTAATATGGTCAGGAGGCACACTCTGCCCGCTGTAAGTGCCGCAAAATCCTGTTGGTGTAACACACCAGGAAAAAGCAGCAATACGGGCTAACTTCAGGTGTATAATGTGCAGGAGGCTTAGCAACAATGACACTGACACTGTCCCCTGCCTATCCTTCTCTCTCCCTGCACAAAAGGTTTATCAAAGTATATGACACTGACACTCTCCCTGTCTATCCTTCTCTCTCCCTGCACACAAGGTTTAGCAAAGAATATGACACTGACACTGTCCCCTGCCTATCCTTCTCTCTCCCTGCACACAAGGTTTATCAAAGTATATGACACTGACACTCTCCCTGCCTATCCTTCTCTCTCCCTACACACAAGGTTTAGCAAAGAATATGACACTGACACTCTCCCTGCCTATCCTTCTCTGTCCCTACACACAAGGTTTAGCAAAGAATAGATTTGACAAGATTTGACACTGTCCCTGCCTATCCTTCACTTTCCCTGCTCCGGAACACACTACACGAGGCCGCCGCGCTGGCGGCCTTTTATAGTGTGGGGCGTGTACTAAACCCCCTCAGCTATAATTGGCCACAGGCATCCTGCCTGTGGCCAATCATTGCTCTCCTCGCTGCCGGCGCTGTGATTGGCCAAGCATGCAGGGTCACAGTGCATGCTTGGCCAATCACAGCGCCGGGATTACACTGCGATGGCGCAGTGTATTGTGGGCCGTTCGCGTCATTTGAATTTGGCGCGAACGGCCCAAATCGTTCGTTGTTCGCCGAACGCGCGAACAGCCGATGTTCGAGTCGAACCTATGTTCGACTCGAACACCGAGCTCATCCCTATTAACTAATATTAGAAAAGCATGATGAAAAGATGAAGTAATATTGATTAAATAGTATATAGGAGGCTTTGTTTTTTCTTTTTGTAAAATCCAAACCAATGTGGTTAAAATATATATCATTGACCCCCAATATATATATATATATATATATATATATATATTGGGGGTCAATGATATATATTTCAACCTCTAAAACACACATTGGTTTGGATTTTGCAAAAAGAAAAAACAAAGCCTCCTATATACTATTTAGTCAATATTACTTCATCTTTTCATCATGCTTTTCTAATATTAGTTAAGTATTTTTTCTGTTACCTCCATGAGAGCTCTGTCTTATGTATCTTTGAAGTTACTGTTGTCCGGCACCAGAACCACCAGCTATTTATTTCAGATTTAGGCTGGGTTCACACTGCTGCGATGCGGGAACGCTGCAAATCCACTGCAGGTTTTCCGGCGGCAGTTCACACTGCCCTATACGAACTGCTGGGAGTGTCAATTAAAAGTTAATGACACCCCCAAATCAGTTTGCATATCGCAGTGCGATCTGCAAACTCGAAAAAGGAATCGGATCGCATGGGTGTGAACACCCATGCGATCCGATTCTGCTGCGGACAAAAAAAAGGGTCCTGTGATGTGCACTTGCAGTGCGGTGCGTATCACATGCGAACTCTGACATCGCAGCAGTGTGAACCTAGCCTTAAATGTGAACTTCCGTGCGTGTCGGGTGCGATGCGGGAACCCGCAGTGGATTCGCAGTGTTCTCGCAACGCACCAGTGTAAACCGGGCCTAAAACCTCGTACACACGGCCGAGTTTCTCGTCGAAAAAAACACGTCGTTTTTTTCGACGAGATCCTTGGACAAGAAACTTGTCCCGGCCGAGTGTACAGACGCTCGATTCAAAGAACCCACGGTTCTTTGAATGGAGCGTACGCGGTGACGTCATCGACTACGACGAGCATGCGCTCGTCACATTCGATGCCGTCGCCGCCATCTTGGTATACCCTACCTATGCCTAGGAAGCTACCGCGCATGCGTCGAATTCATTTCAAACATGCGCGGGCTTCCCGGAGGACAGGTAAGTGTACACACACTCACTTTTCTCGTCGAGAAACAGGCTGACGAGAATCTCGACGAGAAAATAGAGAGCAGGTTCTCTATTTTCTCGTCGAGATTACTTGTCGGTTTTCTTGACGACAAACCATACACACAAACAAATTTCTCGGCAAGACATCTCTGCCAGCAAGTTTCTTGCTGGTTCTTGCCGAGAAACTCGGTCGTGTGTACGAGGCCTAAGAAATATTTTTTTCAGTTTACAAAATGCATGCATGCAATGACAGTTGATAAGGATTAAACAATAAATTGGTATTTTACCATGAATGAGTTAAAATTTGCTGACAACTGTGAGGGGGTTAGCTCGGCAGCGGGTGTGTGTGACCCCCGGGATGGGCTCCCCACACAAAAAACAGGCCCAGCAAACGGAGGTGGTGGTTTTCAAAATCAAAAAGGTGCGGTTTATTTTCTATTTACAGTGACAAAACACAGCAAAGCAAAAGAAACATAAACAAAATAAATCCTGGTCAACTTGACCTCTGACTAAACATACAGGTTTCCTAACTAACAACTGGGATCAGCCTAGTGCTGTCCTAGTCCCTAAGTCCCTGGTTTTAAATGTCCAAGCAAATAGCCACACAGGCTTTGTCTCACCGCACAGGGGTTCACTCTCCCTAGACAGTCCACACAGGTCTGGGTCCAGGCATGAGCAAACATCTAATGAAGCTGGGAGTTCTTATAGAGGCCTAAATGAGCTGACAAGCTTCAGCTGGTCTCATCAACTCCCTGTCTGCACGACGCCCCACACTCTCCCTAGAGGTATGAGTCATCCATGAGCCCACTAGCCTCAGCTGGGCTTATACAACTCTCCACCTAGTTGTATAAGTCGGCGTAAAGCCTGAATCTGGGCGAAATATATCTACCCCCCTGGATGCAACCAGGTGACTTTACCTTCCTGCTGTCACATACCCCCCCCTCTTGTTTTAACCTCGGGGTTGGAACACCAGCAATCAGGCATTCATGTACTCGAGACAAAGCATCCACATTCCCCATTTGAACGCCAGGGCGTTGCTTTACTGTGAAGTTGAATTCCTGGAGGGCCAGGAACCACCTATTCACTCTTCTATTTGTTTCCTTGTTTTGAGCCATCCACTTTAACGGAGCGTGATCCGTAACCATGTCAAAGTGCCTACCTAGCAGGTAGTACCGAAGGGAATCTAGAGCCCACTTCACCGCTAAACACTCCTTTTCAACGGTGGCGTAATTTACCTCATGGGACTTCAACTTCCTGCTGAGGTAAATGACTGGGTGCTCTTCCCCGTTCCAGACCTGGGACAATACTGCTCCTAACCCCACATCTGACGCATCACTTTGTACGACAAAGTCTTTAGAGAAGTCGGGTGAGTACAACACTGGCTGGCTACATAAGGCTTGTTTCAAGAATTGGAATGCTGCCTCAGCCTCGGGGGTCCATTTAATCATGACCGACCCTTTCCCCTTCGTTAGGTTGGTTAGGGGCACAGCTTTAGAAGCAAAGTGGGGAATGAATCGCCGATAATACCCAGCGATTCCCAGAAAGGCTCGTACCTGCTTCTTGCTGTTGGGACGTGGCCAACTCTGGATGGCCTCGACTTTGTTGAGTTGGGGTTTTATTACTCCCCTCCCAATGGTGTACCCAAGATATTTGGCCTCCTCCTGCCCAATGGTACACTTCTTGGGGTTAGCCGTAAACCCCGCTTCCCGAACAGAGTCCAGGACTGCTTGCACTTTTGGCAGATGTGAGGCCCAATCTGTGCTATGGACAATTACGTCATCCAGGTAAGCCGCAGCATACTTCCGATGGGGCCTCAGCATCTGGTCCATTTTCCGCTGGAATGTGGCCGGCGCATTCTGTAACCCGAACGGCATTCTTTTATATTGGAACGCCCCGTCTGGGGTTACAAATGCGGTTTTCTCTTTGGCCAATTTGACCAGGGGGATTTGCCAATACCCTTTTGTGAGGTCAAGAGTCGTCATGTATCGGGCTGTTCCCAGCCGGTCGATCAACTCATCTATACGTGGCATGGGGTAGGTGTCAAATTTTGTAACTTTGTTCAACTGACGAAAATCGTTACAAAATCGCCAGCTCCCATCCGGTTTAGGCACCAACACAATGGGACTAGACCAATCACTTTGGGACTCCTCTATCACCCCTAAGTTCAGCATTTTCTGTACTTCCTCCCGTATTGCCTCCCGTCGGGCCTCTGGGATCCGATAGGGTTTTAACTTCACCCTTTCACCGGGCGGGGTAATGATGTCATGCTCTACCCCAGATGTTTGTCCCGGCAGCTCAGAGAATACCTCCTTGTTGCGAAGCACAAACTCCTTAACCTCCTGTTGTTGGGGTTGTGACAAGGTGGCTGCTATTCCAACCTCAGGAATCACGCAACCAGTTTGAGCTGGTGACCAAGTGTCTGCGACTAGGGACTCTCTATCCCTCCAGGCTTTCAACAGATTAACGTGATAGATCTGTTCGGGCTTTCGCCTTCCTGGTTGTCTGACCTTGTAATTCACTTCGCTCACTTTTTCCATTATCTCGTAGGGGCCTTGCCATTTGGCAAGGAATTTACTTTCAACCGTAGGGACAAGTACCAGTATCCTATCCCCCGGGGAAAAGGTACGGGTCTTGGCTCCACGGTTGTACACTCTCTGCTGTGCTAACTGCGCTTGGGCCAAATGTTCCTTCACGATGGGCATTACCTGTGCAATTCGGTCTTGCATCAGGGCGACATGCTCAATCACACTCCTGTGGGGAGAACTCTCACTTTCCCAAGTTTCCTTGGCAATATCCAACAGCCCTCCTGGGTGTCTCCCATACAGTAACTCAAAGGGGGAGAATCCCGTAGAGAATTGGGGCACCTCCCTAATAGCAAACATCAGATAAGGAAGTAGACAGTCCCAATCCTTTCCATCTCTATCCACCACTTTCTTCAACATTTGTTTTAGGGTTTTGTTGAATCTTTCAACCAGCCCATCGGTTTGGGGGTGATACACAGATGTACGTAATTGCGTCACTTTGAACAATTTACACAGCTCCTTCATAACCCGGGACATAAAGGGTGTACCTTGGTCCGTAAGCAGTTCTTTACAAATACCCACCCGGCTAAACACAAGAGATAGCTCTTTGGCTATGGTTTTGGCCGAGGTATTTCGGAGAGGGATTGCTTCTGGATAACGGGTGGCATAGTCCATTATAACTAATATGTACTGGTGCCCCCTAGCGGACTTGATTATAGGACCTACCAAATCCATGGCGATCCTCTCAAACGGGACCTCAATGATGGGTAGAGGGACCAGCGGGCTACGGAAATGTGGCATCGGGGCCGACCTCTGACACACAGGGCAGGAGGAACAATAATTTTCTATGTCCTTCATCACCCCCGGCCAATAGAATCTCTGTAATACCCTCTCTCGGGTTTTCTCTGTCCCCAGATGACCTCCAAGAATGTGCCCATGGGCCAACTCCAACACCAACTTCCTGTAAGGTTTGGGCACCACAAGCTGCTCAACGGTTTCTTCTGCCCTTTTTGCCACCCGATACAGTAGGTCCTTCTCTACGCTGAAGTATGGGTAAGTGTAGGTATTATCTGGGTTCACTAACTCGCCATCTATTTTCACTACGTTTTCCCGTGCCTTTATTAGGGCGGGGTCTTTCAACTGTTCTGTGGCAAAGTTTTCCCTGTGAACCTCAAGATCAGAAAACTCCACAGACGGTAGGTTTTCGTCTGAGGAGGTGGGCTCCTCTCCAGTTTCTTGAGTCTCCCCTGCCAATACTGATAAGGGAAATTCCGGAGAGTCCTCACCACTCTCAGGGGAGTTCTGGCTATCACATTCCTGGTACATAGGGGCACCAGTGGGGGGATCAGGATCATCCCACAGTTCCCAGAACTTCGGAAAATCCCTTCCCACAATGGCGTCATGCGGTAACTGAGATACTAAGCCCACTGGATGAGAGAGGGTACCTTTGGGGGTCTCGAAACACACTGTAGTCACTGGATACTCTCGGGTGTCCCCATGCACACAAATAACAGCTACCTTGCTATTCCCAGAGACCTCTGTTTTAACTAACTCAGCCTTTATCAGGGTCACAAGGCTACCTGAATCCAGCAATACCACAACATTTCTACCATTAACACACATTTTGCATAAATGTTTCTCAGTTCCTCGAATGGCAGTGCATGCGACTGTCGCACACAGCGACTCACGTCTGCCCGTCAGAAAGTCACACTGCATGGGTTCCTCCACAACCGGGCAATTGGCTGCAATATGTCCCGCTTGCCGGCAGCGGTAGCAAACGATCCTTCTTGCCGCCTCTTGAGCCGCTGATTTCCCAGGCTGTTCTCGCCAAACTTGGGGTAGAGCTCCCACCCTCTCACTCTCTCCACCCTCACCCCTTGGAATCCTCTTATCCGCCCCTGGGGATGGTCTGGTCTTAGGGTGGAAAGTCCGAGTGTCTCTGGAAGAGGCCGTCAGGTTCTCTGTAGCCAAGTATTTCTCCACACGATCCACAAGACCATCGGCCGTCTCTGGGTCTCCATGGCTTACCCACTTTTGGATGGCAGTAGGAAGAGCTCTCAAAAACCGATCCATTACAACACGTTCCACAATCTTTGGTGCGGACAAAGTCTCTGGCTGTAGCCACTTTCTGCTCAGGTGAATGAGATCATACATTTGAGACCTGGGGGGTTTTCCAAGCTGGAAAGTCCAGTTATGCACACGCTGAGCCCGGACAGCCTGGGTGACACCCAGCCTTGCCAATATTTCAGCTTTTAGCATCACATAGTCTTTTGCTTGGTCAGGCTCTAGGTCATAGTAAGCCTTCTGCGATTCACCAGTTAACAGAGGAGCCACTAGTCCAGCCCACTTTTCTCTTTCAGCAGTCCTTTCAAATGTGGTCAAAAATACCTCTGGATCATCCTCTCCAGTCATTTTTGTCAATAAACGACTCACCCCAAAGGACGCGGTATTAGTGGGACGGCTTTCCTCACTGGTCTGCGGACGTTGCTGCATTACTGCTTCCATTTGTTGTAGTCTCTGCTCTTGCTTCTGTAACAGGTCTATGAAGCGGGCCTCAGATTGCTGCTGGGCTTGTTGCTGAGCTTCCAGACTCTGTCGGTGAGCTTGCTGCTGGGCTGCAAGGCTCTGTTGATGAGCTTGCTGCTGGGCTGCGAAGTTCTGTTGTTGAGCTGCAAAGCTCTGTTGATGAGCTGCAAGGCTCTTTTGCAAACCTGCATTTGTCTGCTGTTGATTGGCATTTGCTAGAGCCAGCTGCTTCAGTATCTCCTCCATGCTGGCTTAAAAAAAAACTGCCACTGGTTCTCCACCAACTGTGAGGGGGTTAGCTCGGCAGCGGGTGTGTGTGACCCCCGGGATGGGCTCCCCACACAAAAAACAGGCCCAGCAAACGGAGGTGGTGGTTTTCAAAATCAAAAAGGTGCGGTTTATTTTCTATTTACAGTGACAAAACACAGCAAAGCAAAAGAAACATAAACAAAATAAATCCTGGTCAACTTGACCTCTGACTAAACATACAGGTTTCCTAACTAACAACTGGGATCAGCCTAGTGCTGTCCTAGTCCCTAAGTCCCTGGTTTTAAATGTCCAAGCAAATAGCCACACAGGCTTTGTCTCACCGCACAGGGGTTCACTCTCCCTAGACAGTCCACACAGGTCTGGGTCCAGGCATGAGCAAACATCTAATGAAGCTGGGAGTTCTTATAGAGGCCTAAATGAGCTGACAAGCTTCAGCTGGTCTCATCAACTCCCTGTCTGCACGACGCCCCACACTCTCCCTAGAGGTATGAGTCATCCATGAGCCCACTAGCCTCAGCTGGGCTTATACAACTCTCCACCTAGTTGTATAAGTCGGCGTAAAGCCTGAATCTGGGCGAAATATATCTACCCCCCTGGATGCAACCAGGTGACTTTACCTTCCTGCTGTCACACAACGTAGATGAACCGTGAATTAAGAATTCAAATTTCATATTTGTGCGTTTTGTGTGCATTTTCAGGAATATTTCATATTAGTGCGTTTCGTGTGCATTGAATTTGTCTGGAATAATTTATATTTGTGCTTTTCATGTACATTGTCAGGAATATTTCATGTTAATGCGTTTCGTGTGCATTGAATTTTTCTGGAATAATTTATATTTGTGCATTTCGTGTACATTGTCAGGAATATTTCATATTTGTGCGTTTCATGTACATTGTCAGGAATATTTAATGTTAATGCACATTGTCAGGAATATTTCATATTTGTGCGTTTCGTGTACATTGTCAGGAATATTTCATATTTGTGCGTTTCGTGTGCATTGAATTTGTCTGGAATATTTCATATTTGTGCGTTTCGTGTGCATTGAATTTGTCTGGAATATTTCATATTTGTGCGTTTCATGTACATTGTCAGGAATATTTCATGTTAATGCGTTTCGTGTGCATTGAATTTTTCTGGAATATTTTATATTTGTGCTTTTCATGTACATTGTCAGGAATATTTCATATTTGTGCGTTTCATGTACATTGTCAGGAATATTTCATATTTGTGCATTTCGTGTACATTGTCAGGAATATTTCATATTTGTGCGTTTCGTGTACATTGTCAGGAATATTTCATATTTGTGCGTTTCATGTACATTGTCTGGAATATTTCATATTTGTGCGTTTCGTGTACATTGTCAGGAATATTTCATATTTGTGCGTTTCATGTACATTGTCTGGAATATTTCATATTTGTGCGTTTCATGTACATTGTCAGGAATATTTCATGTTAATGCGTTTCGTGTGCATTGAATTTTTCTGGAATATTTTACATTTGTGCGTTTCGTGTACATTGTCAGGAATATTTCATATTTGTGCGTTTCATGTACATTGTCAGGAATATTTCATGTTAATGCGTTTCGTGTGCATTGAATTTTTCTGGAATATTTTATATTTGTGCGTTTCGTGTACATTGTCAGGAATATTTCATATTTGTGCGTTTCATGTACATTGTCAGGAATGTTTCATGTTAATGCGTTTCGTGTGCATTGAATTTTTCTGGAATATTTTATATTTGTGCTTTTCATGTACATTGTCAGGAATATTTCATATTTGTGCGTTTCATGTACATTGTCAGGAATATTTCATATTTGTGCGTTTCATGTACATTGTCAGGAATATTTCATATTTGTGCATTTCGTGTGCATTGAATTTGTCAGGAATATTTCATATTTGTGCGTTTCATGTACATTGTCAGGAATATTTCATGTTAATGCGTTTCGTGTGCATTGAATATTTCTGGAATATTTTATATTTTCTGCTTTTCATGTACATTGTCAGGAATATTTCATATTTGTGCGTTTCATGTACATTGTCAGGAATATTTCATATTTGTGCCTTTCGTGTACATTGTCAGGAATATTTCATATTTGTGCGTTTCGTGTACATTGTCAGGAATATTTCATATTTGTGCGTTTCATGTACATTGTCAGGAATATTTCATGTTAATGCGTTTCGTGTGCATTGAATTTTTCTGGAATATTTTATATTTGTGCTTTTCATGTACATTGTCAGGAATATTTCATATTTGTGCGTTTCATGTACATTGTCAGGAATATTTCATATTTGTGCGTTTCGTGTACATTGTCAGGAATATTTCATATTTGTGCGTTTCGTGTGCATTGAATTTGTCTGGAATATTTTATATTTGTGCGTTTCGTGTACATTGTCAGGAATATTTCATATTTGTGCGTTTCATGTGCATTGAATTTGTCTGGAATATTTCATATTTGTGAGTTTTTATGTACATTGTCAGGAATATTTGATAACGATTTAATAATGCACATTTTAGTAAGGTGTGTGTGATAATGCAGTTTCTTATTTAAGTGGAGTTCCGACGCCCAGATTTTTTTTTTAAAGTCAGCAGCTACACATACTGCAGCTGCTGACTTTTAATATTAGGACACTTACCTGTCCTGGAATCCAGTGATGTCGGCAACCCCGGGTGCTGCCGCCGCCATTGCAGGTAAGGGATTCCAACAGTGTAGCCTTGCAGCTTCATGGCCAGCTCCCTACTGCGCTTTCTGTATTGGCCCAGTGGTGGGGGGAGGAGAAGGGCGGTCAAGGTGAAGCACATCGCCGCGACCGTGTCCGCCAGAAGTGGGGACAGGGTACCTGTCAATTTAAAACAGGTACCTGCTCCCCCTTAAAAGGTGGCAAATGTGGCACCGGGCGGGGGGGGGGGGGGAGGAATTAAATACGGTAAGCAGAAGTTACACTTTTGGGTGGAACTCCACTTTAGTTATTTTAGTTGATTGCTAGTTGCTGGTTGGATGGGCAACTACATTTATCAATAAGACATTTAATAAAACAAATGGTATTCATTTATGGTAAGTGTTTCAGAAGAACATCATGTATTTTTTTTCCCCCAGATAAAATTTTCTATTATAACTCAAAAAATGGACATCCGTTCATTTTATTCTGTGGTAAATGTTAAGGCCCAGAAGGCTGATATTTCAAAAGTATGTGAAAAATCTGCGCTATCTCCCTAGGCGGTATCAATACCCAAGTGTTAACACACTACGCCAAGAAAATTAAATGATATAATTGTGCAATGAAGTAAAAAAGTGATGGTGCTGCAAATACAAAAAAAGCTGGAATATGCAGCTAGAAAAATGTGCAAAAATAAATAATAAATGCGCAACCATATAAGTGGCAACCAATGTGCCAAAAAGTGATATATGTATGAACTAACACACAAAAAAAGGTTTTGATATATATAAAAAATATATTAAACAAAAACAAAAAATAATTAAACAAAAAAAAATAATATATATTCCCTCCTAGGTAAGTATATAAACACACCAAGGAAGTCCATAAGCTTCAACTGCCTGACTCTCACGGCAGTAGGAGAAGCAGTAAAACATAAACAAACAAACAAAAGAAAAAGTCCATAGATAATGCAGAGCCAGCCAGCATGTATCAAAATGATGACAGATCTTCAAAAGTTGGAATATACTTCAATCAAGATGTATAGATGGGAGGCTTACCAGACCAGGTGGGTCCCAATTACAGGGACCAAAAGGGCTCAGCAACTACACCGAATAAGATATCAACGATGCAGTCCTCTGTGTCCTCACTCCACTCGTTGAAACTCCGGCTCCTGGTTTGCCTTGTGACTGCAGGCACGCTCATACGATGTAAAGGATACCAATTTAGGAGAGAAAATAAGAAGACTTCATGGTGCAGCATGTAAAAAACGAAGTACCCTTTATTCTTAAAACGGGTAAACTGACATCCATATGGAGAAAAAACAAAAACTTTTCAAAAGAGCACTAAAACCCCGCTGTGGCGGCAGCCAGTCAGCTGGGGGCGTGGTGACGTCAGGGTCCTGAGCTCCACCCTACGCGGCGTTTCCCCGTAAGAGGCGTCGTCTGGGAAAGGAGGCTTACGGGGAAACGCCGCGTAGGGTGGAGCTCAGGACCCTGACGTCACCACGCCCCCAGCTGCCTGGCTGCCGCCACAGCGGGGTTTTAGTGCTCTTTTGAAAAGTTTTTGTTTTTTCTCCATATGGATGTCAGTTTACCCGTTTTAAGAATAAAGGGTACTTCGTTTTTTACATGCTGCACCATGAAGTCTTCTTATTTTCTCTACTAAATTGGTATCCTTTACATCGTATGAGCGTGCCTGCAGTCACAAGGCAAACCAGGAGCCGGAGTTTCAACGAGTGGAGTGAGGACACAGAGGACTGCATCGTTGATATCTTATTCGGTGTAGTTGCTGAGCCCTTTTGGTCCCTGTAATTGGGACCCACCTGGTCTGGTAAGCCTCCCATCTATACATCTTGATTGAAGTATATTCCAACTTTTGAAGATCTGTCATCATTTTGATACATGCTGGCTGGCTCTGCATTATCTATGGACTTTTTCTTTTGTTTGTTTGTTTATGTTTTACTGCTTCTCCTACTGCCGTGAGAGTCAGGCAGTTGAAGCTTATGGACTTCCTTGGTGTGTTTATATACTTACCTAGGAGGGAATATATATTAATTTTTTTTGTTTAATTATTTTTTGTTTTTGTTTAATATATTTTTTATATATATCAAAAACTTTTTTTGTGTGTTAGTTCATACATATATCACTTTTTGGCACATTGGTTGCCACTTATATGGTTGCGCATTTATTATTTATTTTTGATATTTCAAAAGAGCAGCAAAAAGGAAAAAGTCAGCCTGGTCCGTCTTCTTCCATTGAGGAGTGTGAAGAGCTTCAGAAGGATGACGTTGAATATGACACTGCTGAATTAATATCGGATAATGATGAACCTTCATTGCAGGTTGAAGACGCAAGCACCTCCTCACTAAGCAATATTCAACACAGTGCTTATGAAGAGCAATTCAGTGAAGCTGAACAGCCACAGAGTGCACAAACATCTGCTAGCATTGAAAAAACAAAGGTACAAGGACCACATGATATCAGCCAGTGTGCTAGTGAAGGGCCAAGACAGCCTGCATTAAAAAAATACCCACAGAAACAAATGGGAGGACGCTTCAGGTCATTCCGCCCACAGTGGTTTGGATCATTTGAATGGTTGGAATATTCTGTGTCCCAGGATGCTGCATACTGTTTTCCGTGCCGGTTTATTTCAACACCAAAATATCTCCATGGGCATGCTAAAAAAGTACCGTTTATTAACATAGGGTACAAAAACTGGAAAAATGCACTCGAAACTGGTAAAGGAATACTACAGCATGAGAAGTCTGCTTCACACAAGGATTGCCATGTCAGATGGGAGGATTTCAAAAATAGTGTAAGCCAGGATACATCAATCATGAAGGATCTAACTAAAGCTCATACACGAGAGGTCAATGAGAATAGACATTACTTAAAGACAATTGCCCAAGTTTTGTTGCTAACAGCCAAGACTAAAATTGCCCAGCGAGAGCATCGGTACAGCTCAGATTATGTCAACCATGGTAATGTGCGTGAAATTCTCTATTTAATTGCAGAAAAAGACAGCGTTGTAAGAAACAAAATTGCAGGACCAAGGAATGCAAGATATCTACATCCATCTATACAAAATTAACTTTTATCAATTATGGCTGCTCTTGTTAGAGAAGGCATCGCACAGAGCATTAAAGGAAGTCCCTTTTCCATCATTGCAGGAGAAACAAAGGATCTGAGTAAATCAGAACAACTGTCTGTCGTAGTTCGATTTTTTCACGATAAGATGATCCATGAACGGTTCTTACAATTCTACCGCGCAGATAGCCTTGATGCTGAATCTCTAACAGCATACATATTCCAGGTCCTAGCATCTCTAGGCATTGATAAAAACTCTTGTGTTGGACAAGGCTATGATGGAGCCTCTGTAATGAGTGGCCGGCTTAATGGCATGCAAGCACGCATTAAAAAGGAGGTGCCTTGTGCACTTTACATTCATTGCATGAGTCACCGCCTCAACCTGGTCATCGTGGACACTGTGAAGAATGTACAGGCAGCAAATTAATTTTTTGTAAAACTCGAAAAGCTATATGTGTTTTGCAGAACATCTGTTGTTCACTCTGTGTTTGCTAATGTGCAACAAGAAATGTCAAGCAAACCAGCTATCCAGCTTAAACAATTAAGTGACACAAGGTGGACATGCCAACATGCAGCCTGCAATGCTGTTCTTAAAACGCTTGGCCCTCTGTTGGAAACTCTCAATATTTTGGCAGAAGGGAACCATACTGAGAGAGCAGTTGAGGCAAAATCAATTCATCGGTTCATTGATTTTGGCTTCATTCTGGCACTTGTGTTTTTTGAGAACATACTAAAAAGGACCCAGACGCTCTCTAACATGTTACAAGCCAAAGATATTGACTTGGCATCAGCTGTCCTTCTTGTGTAAACAATTTTACAAGAGCTTGAAGAAGTGCGCAATCCAGAGAGGAGACCTGAAGCTAATTCTGGAACAATAGAAAGTGTCTGGGCAGAAGCAATCCAACTGAGCATCAAGTGTGGAATATCAGCACCAAATGATGATTCTACCGAACTGCCTTCCAAGAAGCGAGATCGCCGGCCTCCTCTCAACTTAAGAAATAGCATCATTTTGGAAACTGTAGGGCATCGACAACAACTGCTCAAAAAAGATGACTTCATTCAAATGTTCATGTATGTTGTTCTTGACAGAATAATTTCAGAGCTAAAATCTCGATTTTCAAAAGATTCTCTGGAAATCATGGAAGACGTACAGTCTCTGAATCCTCGATCAGATTAATTTCTTAATTTTGAAAAATTGCTACCAATGGCCAAATTCTACTCCTGCAACACAAAAAACTTGGAGATTGAGCTGAAACAGGCAATGCTAACCCTACAGAGGAAAAAATCTTCAGATGCCATTAAGGTGGACACAATTCTTGAGTTCACTAACTTTCTGGAGCCTTACTGTATTCCATTTCTTGAACTTTATCGGCTATGTAAAATAGCTTGTGTTTGCAAGTCAGTAGTGCCTCATGTGAAAGAAGCTTTTCTGCACTAAAGTTAAAAAAATCATTCCTACGCACAACAATGACTGAGGAAAGGCTTTCAGATCTTGCCACATTGTCAATTGAGGCCAGACTTGCATCCCAAATAAATATGGAACTTGTAGTTAGCAGGTTTGCATCAATCCATAAAAATTCACGTTTAAGCCTATATTAGCGTGAAAAACAAAATTTAAGTTCAATTTTTTTCTTTATGCTGTGCACTTTAAAAGCATAACACTGCATATTTGTTGTGACGTTGCACTTTTTTTTTTACGTTTACTTGTTTCCTTATTTAAGAATTGCTATTTGAAAGTTAGATATTTAGAGTTAAAGGGACACTATAGGGTCAGGAATACCAACAGGCTAATTTCATTCTCCTCTGTCTGTCCTATGAGGCTGCAGGATCCCTGACCCTCTGTCTGGACAGTGCTGATCACATGCACCCTCCCAAGAAAAAAAATAAACCTCTCTAGCAATACACACCAAACTGAGCATGTACAGCTTGCACAAAGACTGTACTATCAGGAGGGGACTGTGGAAGAAGGGGAAGATCAGAGAAGACAGGATCAAACAGCCTTTTTACACAATGCAGAGGTTTAGCCCCTTAGGTTTCAAAGTGAGTATAACAAGCATGCTTTACTGCATATACAGACTGATTTTACTGTTGTGGGTTTAGGAACAATTAAAGCTCAAGTTGTTCTGGTGACTATAGTGTCCCTTTAACAAAAATAGTTACAATTATTGTTGTTCATTTATATAACTATAGCTTGAATATGTTTTGGTACATACCTGGAAAAATTATTATTATTGCCTATGCTTCAAAATAGGTATTGCAGTTCATTTTGCAATGTTTACCATTATGCGGTTTAATAGTGTTTTTTTTGTAGGGGATTTTAAATTATTATGTACACTTCAACTATAGACTTAAATTAGCATAATGAAGGGCCAACCCTTCTTAGTAGTTTTTCATGGAAGTAGGGCTAAATCAGCTTTTCTTACAGGACAAGCTAGCCCATTATAGTTGGCCCTTCATAATGCAAATTTTTGTCTATGGCTATGGGTCACATTAAAGGGACTCTCCAGCTTCCTTCTCGGAAGTATGCCTAGGCACTTTTTGCACATTGATAAAAGTCTGCAGTTGGACTGAAATGTTGACGCTCAAGTGTATTGTATGTTGCACAAATAAAACAAAGGTGAATTTGTAACAAGACCTCTGGAGTGCATTCTATTCTTGATTTTTTTTTTTTTTTAACACAAATGTGTGTGTGTGTGTATATATACTGTATATATGTATGTGTATATATGTGTGTGTGTGTGTGTGTATATATATATATTGTGAGGGGGTTAGCTCGGCAGCGGGTATGTGTGACCCCCGGGATGGGCTCCCCACACAAAACAGGCCCAGCAAACGGAGGTTGTGGTTTTCAAAATCAAAAAAAGGTGCGGTTTATTTTCTATTTACAGTGACAAAACACAGCAAAGCAAAAGAAACATAACCAAAATAAATCCTGGTCAACTTGACCTCTGACTAAACATACAGGTTTCCTAACTAACAACTGGGATCAGCCTAGTGCTGTCCTAGTCCCTAAGTCCCTGGTTTTAAACGTCCAAGCAAATAGCCACACAGGCTTTGTCTCACCGCACAGGGGTTCACTCTCCCTAGACAGTCCACACAGGTCTGGTTCCAGGCATGAGCTAACATCTAATGAAGCTGGGAGTTCTTATAGAGGCCTAAATGAGCTGACAAGGTTCAGCTGGTCTCCTCATCTCTGTCTGCACGACGCCCCACACTCTCCCTAGAGGTATGAGTCATCCATGAGCCCACTAGCCTTATACAACTCTCCACCTAGTTGTATAAGTCGGCGTAAAGCCTGAATCTGGGCGAAATATATCTACCCCCCTGGATGCAACCAGGTGACTTTACCTTCCTGCTGTCACATACCCCCCCCTCTTGTTTTAACCTCGGGGTTGGAACACCAGCAATCAGGCATTCATGTACTCGAGACAAAGCATCCACATTCCCCATTTGAACGCCAGGGCGATGCTTTACTGTGAAGTTGAATTCCTGGAGGGCCAGGAACCACCTATTCACTCTTCTATTTGTTTCCTTGTTTTGAGCCATCCACTTTAACGGAGCGTGATCCGTAACCATGTCAAAGTGCCTACCTAGCAGGTAGTACCGAAGGGAATCTAGAGCCCACTTCACCGCTAAACACTCCTTTTCAACGGTGGCGTAATTTACCTCATGGGACTTCAACTTCCTGCTGAGGTAAATGACTGGGTGCTCTTCCCCGTTCCAGACCTGGGACAATACTGCTCCTAACCCCACATCTGACGCATCACTTTGTACGACAAAGTCTTTAGAGAAGTCGGGTGAGTACAACACTGGCTGGCTACATAAGGCTTGTTTCAAGAATTGGAATGCTGCCTCAGCCTCGGGGGTCCATTTAATCATGACCGACCCTTTCCCCTTCGTCAGGTTGGTTAGGGGCACAGCCTTAGAAGCAAAGTGGGGAATGAATCGCCGATAATACCCAGCGATTCCCAGAAAGGCTCGTACCTGCTTCTTGCTGTTGGGACGTGGCCAACTCTGGATGGCCTCGACTTTGTTGAGTTGGGGTTTTATTACTCCCCTCCCAATGGTGTACCCAAGATATTTGGCCTCCTCCTGCCCAATGGTACACTTCTTGGGGTTAGCCGTAAACCCCGCTTCCCGAACAGAGTCCAGGACTGCTTGCACTTTTGGCAGATGTGAGGCCCAATCTGTGCTATGGACAATTACGTCATCCAGGTAAGCCGCAGCATACTTCCGATGGGGCCTCAGCATCTGGTCCATTTTCCGCTGGAATGTGGCCGGCGCATTCTGTAACCCGAACGGCATTCTTTTATATTGGAACGCCCCGTCTGGGGTTACAAATGCGGTTTTCTCTTTGGCCGACTTGGCCAGGGGGATTTGCCAATACCATTTTGTGAGGTCAAGAGTCGTCATGTATCGGGCTGTTCCCAGCCGGTCGATCAACTCATCTATACGTGGCATGGGGTAGGTGTCAAATTTTGTAACTTTGTTCAACTGACGAAAATCGTTACAAAATCGCCAGCTCCCATCCGGTTTAGGCACCAACACGATGGGACTAGACCAATCACTTTGGGACTCCTCTATCACCCCTAAGTTCAGCATTTTCTGTACTTCCTCCCGTATTGCCTCCCGTCGAGCCTCTGGGATCCGATAGGGTTTTAACTTCACCCTTTCACCGGGCGGGGTAATGATGTCATGTTCTACCCCAGATGTTTGTCCCGGCAGCTCAGAGAATACCTCCTTGTTGCGAAGCACAAACTCCTTAACCTCCTGTTGTTGGGGTTGTGACAAGGTGGCTGCTATTCCAACCTCAGGAATCACGCAACCAGTTTGAGCTGGTGACCAAGTGTCTGCGACTAGGGACTCTCTATCCCTCCAGGCTTTCAACAGATTAACATGATAGATCTGTTCGGGCTTTCGCCTTCCTGGTTGTCTGACCTTGTAATTCACTTCGCTCACTTTTTCCATTATCTCGTAGGGGCCTTGCCATTTGGCAAGGAATTTACTTTCAACCGTAGGGACAAGTACCAATATCCTATCCCCCGGGGAAAAGGTACGGGTCTTGGCTCCACGGTTGTACACTCTCTGCTGTGCCAACTGCGCTTGGGCCAAATGTTCCTTCACGATGGGCATTACCTGTGCAATTCGATCTTGCATCAGGGCGACATGCTCAATCACACTCCTGTGGGGAGAACTCTCACTTTCCCAAGTTTCCTTGGCAATATCCAACAGCCCTCTTGGGTGTCTCCCATACAGTAACTCAAAGGGGGAGAATCCCGTAGAGGATTGGGGCACCTCCCTAATAGCAAACATCAAATAAGGAAGTAAACAGTCCCAATCCTTTCCATCTCTATCCACCACTTTCTTCAACATTTGTTTTAGGGTTTTGTTGAATCTTTCAACCAGCCCATCGGTTTGGGGGTGATACACAGACGTACGCAATTGCGTCACTTTGAACAATTTACACAGCTCTTTCATAACCCGGGACATAAAGGGTGTACCTTGGTCCGTAAGCAGTTCTTTACAAATACCCACCCGGCTAAAAACAAGAGATAGCTCTTTGGCTATGGTTTTGGCCGAGGTATTTCGGAGAGGGATCGCTTCTGGATAACGGGTGGCATAGTCCATTATAACTAATATGTACTGGTGCCCCCTAGCGGACTTGATTATAGGACCTACCAAATCCATGGCGATCCTCTCAAACGGGACCTCAATGATGGGTAGAGGGACCAGCGGGCTACGGAAATGTGGCATCGGGGCCAACCTCTGACACACAGGGCAGGAGGAACAATAATTTTCTACGTCCTTCATCACCCCCGGCCAATAGAATCTCTGTAATACCCTCTCTCGGGTTTTCTCTGTCCCCAGATGACCTCCAAGAATGTGCCCATGGGCCAACTCCAACACCAACTTCCTGTAAGGTTTGGGCACCACAAGCTGCTCAACGGTTTCTTCTGCCCTTTTTGCCACCCGATACAGTAGGTCCTTCTCTACGCTGAAGTATGGGTAAGTGCAGGTATTATCTGGGTTCACTAACTCGCCATCTATTTTCACTACGTTTTCCCGTGCCTTTATTAGGGCGGGGTCTTTCAACTGTTCTGTGGCAAAGTTTTCCCTGTGAACCTCAAGATCAGAAAACTCCACAGACGGTAGGTTTTCGTCTGAGGAGGTGGGCTCCTCTCCAGTTTCTTGAGTCTCCCCTGCCAATACTGATAAGGGAAATTCCGGAGAGTCCTCACCACTCTCAGGGGAGTTCTGGCTATCACATTCCTGGTACATAGGGGCACCAGTGAGGGGCTCAGGATCATCCCACAGTTCCCAGAACTTCGGAAAATCCCTTCCCACAATGGCGTCATGCGGTAACTGAGATACTAAGCCCACTGGATGAGAGAGGGTACCTTTGGGGGTCTCGAAACACACTGTAGTCACTGGATACTCTCGGGTGTCCCCATGCACACAAATAACAGCTACCTTGCTATTCCCAGAGACCTCTGTTTTAACTAACTCAGCCTTTATCAGGGTCACAAGGCTACCTGAATCCAGCAATACCACAACATTTCTACCATTAACACACATTTTGCATAAATGTTTCTCAGTTCCTCGAATGGCAGTGCATGCGACTGTCGCACACAGCGACTGACGTCTGCCCGTCAGAAAGTCACACTGCATGGGTTCCTCCACAACCGGGCAATTGGCTGCAATATGTCCCGCTTGCCGGCAGCGGTAGCAAACGATCCTTCTTGCCGCCTCTTGAGCCGCTGATTTCCCAGGCTGTTCTCGCCAAACTTGGGGTAGAGCTCCCACCCTCTCACTCTCTCCACCCTCACCCCTTGGAATCCTCTTATCCGCCCCTGGGGATGGTCTGGTCTTAGGGTGGAAAGTCCGAGTGTCTCTGGAAGAGGCCGTCAGGTTCTCTGTAGCCAAGTATTTCTCCACACGATCCACAAGACCATCGGCCGTCTCTGGGTCTCCATGGCTTACCCACTTTTGGATGGCAGTAGGAAGAGCTCTCAAAAACCGATCCATTACAACACGTTCCACAATCTTTGGTGCGGACAAAGTCTCTGGCTGTAGCCACTTTCTGCTCAGGTGAATGAGATCATACATTTGAGACCTGGGGGGTTTTCCAAGCTGGAAAGTCCAGTTATGCACACGCTGAGCCCGGACAGCCTGGGTGACACCCAGCCTTGCCAATATTTCAGCTTTTAGCATCACATAGTCTTTTGCTTGGTTAGGCTCTAGGTCATAGTAAGCTTTCTGCGATTCACCAGTTAACAGAGGAGCCACCAGTCCAGCCCACTGCTCCTCAGGCCACTTTTCTCTTTCAGCGGTCCTTTCAAATGTGGTCAAAAATACCTCTGGATCATCCTCTCCAGTCATTTTTGTCAATAAACGACTCACCCCAAAGGATGCGGTATTAGTGGGACGGCTTTCCTCACTGGTCTGCGGACGTTGCTGCATTACTGCTTCCATCTGTTGTTGTAGTCTCTGCTCTTGCTTCTGCAACAGGTCTATGAAGCGGGCCTCAGATTGCTGCTGGGCTCGTTGCTGAGCCTCCAGACTCTGTTGCAAAGTTGCGTTTGTCTGCTGCTGGGCTGCAAGGCTCCTTTGCAAACCTGCATTTGTCTGCTGTTGATTGGCATTTGCTAGAGCCAGCTGCTTCAGTATCTCCTCCATGCTGGCTTAAAAAAAACTGCCACTGGTTCTCCACCAACTGTGAGGGGGTTAGCTCGGCAGCGGGTGTGTGTGACCCCCGGGATGGGCTCCCCACACAAAACAGGCCCAGCAAACGGAGGTTGTGGTTTTCAAAATCAAAAAAAGGTGCGGTTTATTTTCTATTTACAGTGACAAAACACAGCAAAGCAAAAGAAACATAACCAAAATAAATCCTGGTCAAGTTGACCTCTGACTAAACATACAGGTTTCCTAACTAACAACTGGGATCAGCCTAGTGCTGTCCTAGTCCCTAAGTCCCTGGTTTTAAACGTCCAAGCAAATAGCCACACAGGCTTTGTCTCACCGCACAGGGGTTCACTCTCCCTAGACAGTCCACACAGGTCTGGTTCCAGGCATGAGCTAACATCTAATGAAGCTGGGAGTTCTTATAGAGGCCTAAATGAGCTGACAAGGTTCAGCTGGTCTCCTCATCTCTGTCTGCACGACGCCCCACACTCTCCCTAGAGGTATGAGTCATCCATGAGCCCACTAGCCTTATACAACTCTCCACCTAGTTGTATAAGTCGGCGTAAAGCCTGAATCTGGGCGAAATATATCTACCCCCCTGGATGCAACCAGGTGACTTTACCTTCCTGCTGTCACAATATATATATATATATTGTGACAGCAGGAAGGTAAAGTCACCTGGTTGCATCCAGGGGGGTAGATATATTTCGCCCAGATTCAGGCTTTACGCCGATTTATACAGCTAGGTGGAGAGTTGTATAAGCCCAGCTGAGACTAGTGGGCTCATTGATGACTCATACCTCTAGGGAGAGGGCTGGGCGTCGTGCAGACAGGGAGTTGATGAGGCCAGCTGAACCTTGTCAGCTCATTTAGGCCTCTATAAGAAATCCCAGCTTCATTAGATGTTGGCTCATGCCTGGAACCAGACCTGTGTGGACTGTCTAGGGAGAGTGAACCCCTGTGCGGTGAGAGAAAGCCTGTGTGGCTATATTTTGCTTGGACATTTAAAACCAGGGACTTAGGGACTAGGACAGCACTAGGCTGATCCCAGTTGTTAGTTAGGAAACCTGTATGTTTAGTCAGAGGTCAAGTTGACCAGGATTTATTTTGTTTATGTTTTTTTTGCCTTGCTGTGTTTTTGTCACTGTAAATAGAAAATAAACCGCACCTTTTTGATTTTGAAAACCACAACCTCCGTCTGCTGGGCCTGTTTTTGGGTGGGGAGCCCATCCCGGGGGTCACACATACCCGCTGCCGAGCTAACCCCCTCACAGTTGGTGGAGAACCAGTGGCAGTTTTTTTTTAAGCCAGCATGGAGGAGATACTGAAACAGCTGGCTCTAGCAAATGCCAATCAACAGCAGACAAATGCAGGTTTGCAAAGGAGCCTTGCAGCCCAGCAGCAAGCTCATCAACAGAGCCTTGCAACTTTACAACAGAGTCTGGAGGCTCAGCAACAAGCCCAACAGCAATCTGAGGCCCGCTTCATAGACCTGTTGCAGAAGCAAGAGCAGAGACTACAACAACAGATGGAAGCAGTAATGCAGCAACGTCCCACTAATACCGCGTCCTTTGGGGTGAGTCGTTTATTGACAAAAATGACTGGAGAGGATGATCCAGAGGTATTTTTGACCACATTTGAAAGGACCGCTGAAAGAGAAAAGTGGCCTGAGGAGCAGTGGGCTGGACTAGTGGCTCCTCTGTTAACTGGTGAATCGCAGAAAGCTTACTATGACCTAGAGCCTAACCAAGCAAAAGACTATGTGATGCTAAAAGCTGAAATATTGGCAAGGCTGGGTGTCACCCTGGCTGTCCGGGCTCAGCGTGTGCATAACTGGACTTTCCAGCTTGGAAAACCCCCCAGGTCTCAAATGTATGATCTCATTCACCTGAGCAGAAAGTGGCTACAGCCAGAGACTTTGTCCGCACCAAAGATTGTGGAACGTGTTGTAATGGATCGGTTTTTGAGAGCTCTTCCTACTGCCATCCAAAAGTGGGTAAGCCATGGAGACCCAGAGACGGCCGATGGTCTTGTGGATCGTGTGGAGAAATACTTGGCTACAGAGAACCTGACGGCCTCTTCCAGAGACACTCGGACTTTCCACCCTAAGACCAGACCATCCCCAGGGGCGGATAAGAGGATTCCAAGGGGTGAGGGTGGAGAGAGTGAGAGGGTGGGAGCTCTACCCCAAGTTTGGCGAGAACAGCCTGGGAAATCAGCGGCTCAAGAGGCCGCAAGAAGGATCGTTTGCTACCGCTGCCGGCAAGCGGGACATATTGCAGCAAATTGCCCGGTTGTGGAGGAACCCATGCAGTGTGACTTTCTGACGGGCAGACGTCAGTCGCTGTGTGCGACAGTCGCATGCACTGCCATTCGGGGAACTGAGAAACATTTATGCAAAATGTGTATTAATGGTAGAAATGTTGTGGTATTGCTGGATTCAGGTAGCCTTGTGACCCTGATAAAGGCTGAGTTAGTTAAAACAGAGGTCTCTGGGAATAGCAAGGTAGCCGTTATTTGTGTGCATGGGGACACCCGAGAGTATCCAGTGACTACAGTGTGTTTCGAGACCCCCAAAGGTACCCTCTCTCATCCAGTGGGCTTAGTATCTCAGTTACCGCATGACGCCATTGTGGGAAGGGATTTTCCGAAGTTCTGGGAACTGTGGGATGATCCTGAGCCCCCCACTGGTGCCCCTATGTACCAGGAATGTGATAGCCAGAACTCCCCTGAGAGTGGTGAGGACTCTCCGGAATTTCCCTTGTCAGTATTGGCAGGGGAGACTCAAGAAACTGGAGAGGAGCCCACCTCCTCAGACGAAAACCTACCGTCTGTGGAGTTTTCTGATCTTGAGGTTCACAGGGAAAACTTTGCCACAGAACAGTTGAAAGACCCCGCCCTAATAAAGGCACGGGAAAACGTAGTGAAAATAGATGGCGAGTTAGTGAACCCAGATAATACCGGCACTTACCCATACTTCAGCGTAGAGAAGGACCTACTGTATCGGGTGGCAAAAAGGGCAGAAGAAACCGTTGAGCAGCTTGTGGTGCCCAAACCTTACAGGAAGTTGGTGTTGGAGTTGGCCCATGGGCACATTCTTGGAGGTCATCTGGGGACAGAGAAAACCCGAGAGAGGGTATTACAGAGATTCTATTGGCCTGGGGTGATGAAGGACATAGAAAATTATTGTTCCTCCTGCCCTGTGTGTCAGAGGTCGGCCCCGATGCCACATTTCCGTAGCCCGCTGGTCCCTCTACCCATCATTGAGGTCCCGTTTGAGAGAATCGCAATGGATTTGGTAGGTCCTATAATCAAGTCCGCTAGGGGGCACCAGTACATATTGGTTATAATGGACTATGCCACCCGTTATCCAGAAGCGATCCCTCTCAGAAATACCTCGGCCAAAACCATAGCCAAAGAGCTATCTCTTGTTTTTAGCCGGGTGGGTATTTGTAAAGAACTGCTTACGGACCAAGGTACACCCTTTATGTCCCGGGTTATGAAAGAGCTGTGTAAATTGTTCAAAGTGACGCAATTGCGTACATCTGTGTATCACCCCCAAACCGATGGGCTGGTTGAAAGATTCAACAAAACCCTAAAACAAATGTTGAAGAAAGTGGTGGATAGAGATGGAAGGGATTGGGACTGTCTACTTCCTTATTTGATGTTTGCTATTAGGGAGGTGCCCCAATCCTCTACGGGATTCTCCCCCTTTGAGTTACTGTATGGGAGACACCCAAGAGGGCTGTTGGATATTGCCAAGGAAACTTGGGAAAGTGAGAGTTCTCCCCACAGGAGTGTGATTGAGCATGTCGCCCTGATGCAAGATCGAATTGCACAGGTAATGCCCATCGTGAAGGAACATTTGGCCCAAGCGCAGTTGGCACAGCAGAGAGTGTACAACCGTGGAGCCAAGACCCGTACCTTTTCCCCGGGGGATAGGATATTGGTACTTGTCCCTACGGTTGAAAGTAAATTCCTTGCCAAATGGCAAGGCCCCTACGAGATAATGGAAAAAGTGAGCGAAGTGAATTACAAGGTCAGACAACCAGGAAGGCGAAAGCCCGAACAGATCTATCACGTTAATCTGTTGAAAGCCTGGAGGGATAGAGAGTCCCTAGTCGCAGACACTTGGTCACCAGCTCAAACTGGTTGCGTGATTCCTGAGGTTGGAATCGCAGCCACCTTGTCACAACCCCAACAACAGGAGGTTAAGGAGTTTGTGCTTCGCAACAAGGAGGTATTCTCTGAGCTGCCGGGACAAACATCTGGGGTAGAGCATGACATTATTACCCCGCCCGGTGAAAGGGTGAAGTTAAAACCCTATCGGATCCCAGAGGCCCGACGGGAGGCAATACGGGAGGAAGTACAGAAAATGCTGAACTTAGGGGTGATAGAGGAGTCCCAAAGTGATTGGTCTAGTCCCATTGTGTTGGTGCCTAAACCGGATGGGAGCTGGCGATTTTGTAACGATTTTCGTCAGTTGAACAAAGTTACAAAATTTGACACCTACCCCATGCCACGTATAGATGAGTTGATCGACCGGCTGGGAACAGCCCGATACATGACGACTCTTGACCTCACAAAAGGGTATTGGCAAATCCCCCTGGCCAAGTCGGCCAAAGAGAAAACCGCATTTGTAACCCCAGACGGGGCGTTCCAATATAAAAGAATGCCGTTCGGGTTACAGAATGCGCCGGCCACATTCCAGCGGAAAATGGACCAGATGCTGAGGCCCCATCGGAAGTATGCTGCGGCTTACCTGGATGACATAATTGTCCATAGCACAGATTGGGCCTCACATCTGCCAAAAGTGCAAGCAGTCCTGGACTCTGTTCGGGAAGCAGGGTTTACGGCTAACCCCAAGAAGTGTACCATTGGGCAGGAGGAGGCCAAATATCTTGGGTACACCATTGGGAGGGGAGTAATAAAACCCCAACTCAACAAAGTCGAGGCCATCCAGAGTTGGCCACGTCCCAACAGCAAGAAGCAGGTACGAGCCTTTCTGGGAATCGCTGGGTATTATCGGCGATTCATTCCCCACTTTGCTTCTAAGGCTGTGCCCCTAACCAACCTGACGAAGGGGAAAGGGTCGGTCATGATTAAATGGACCCCCGAGGCTGAGGCAGCATTCCAATTCTTGAAACAAGCCTTATGTAGCCAGCCAGTGTTGTACTCACCCGACTTCTCTAGAGACTTTGTCGTACAAAGTGATGCGTCAGATGTGGGGTTAGGAGCAGTATTGTCCCAGGTCTGGAACGGGGAAGAGCACCCAGTCATTTACCTCAGCAGGAAGTTGAAGTCCCATGAGGTAAATTACGCCACCGTTGAAAAGGAGTGTTTAGCGGTGAAGTGGGCTCTAGATTCCCTTCGGTACTACCTGCTAGGTAGGCACTTTGACATGGTTACGGATCACGCTCCGTTAAAGTGGATGGCTCAAAACAAGGAAACAAATAGAAGAGTGAATAGGTGGTTCCTGGCCCTCCAGGAATTCAACTTCACAGTAAAGCATCGCCCTGGCGTTCAAATGGGGAATGTGGATGCTTTGTCTCGAGTACATGAATGCCTGATTGCTGGTGTTCCAACCCCGAGGTTAAAACAAGAGGGGGGGGTATGTGACAGCAGGAAGGTAAAGTCACCTGGTTGCATCCAGGGGGGTAGATATATTTCGCCCAGATTCAGGCTTTACGCCGATTTATACAGCTAGGTGGAGAGTTGTATAAGCCCAGCTGAGACTAGTGGGCTCATTGATGACTCATACCTCTAGGGAGAGGGCTGGGCGTCGTGCAGACAGGGAGTTGATGAGGCCAGCTGAACCTTGTCAGCTCATTTAGGCCTCTATAAGAAATCCCAGCTTCATTAGATGTTGGCTCATGCCTGGAACCAGACCTGTGTGGACTGTCTAGGGAGAGTGAACCCCTGTGCGGTGAGAGAAAGCCTGTGTGGCTATATTTTGCTTGGACATTTAAAACCAGGGACTTAGGGACTAGGACAGCACTAGGCTGATCCCAGTTGTTAGTTAGGAAACCTGTATGTTTAGTCAGAGGTCAAGTTGACCAGGATTTATTTTGTTTATGTTTTTTTTGCCTTGCTGTGTTTTTGTCACTGTAAATAGAAAATAAACCGCACCTTTTTGATTTTGAAAACCACAACCTCCGTCTGCTGGGCCTGTTTTTGGGTGGGGAGCCCATCCCGGGGGTCACACATACCCGCTGCCGAGCTAACCCCCTCACAATATATATATATATATATATATATATATATATATATACATACACACACACACGTTTTATGGTTGGCCCCCCTACTTTTGTCCTTGTCCCCCCATGTGCCCCCCCTAAATGTGAAAGCTAGAGACGCCACTGCCTATGTGTACCTGGTGTCAGTGTGGTGTTTGTGTACTAACCTGATGTCTTCTCCCCTCGAGCTCCGGTGAAAAACACTGCCTCGAGGAGAGATGAAATCACTTCCTCCTGCCTGTGTATACATTACACAGGCAGGGGAAACTTCGGGTGCTGACATTGCAGGCTCCCAGGACAGGTAAGTGACCTTATATTAAAAGTCAGCTGCTACTGTATTTGTAGCTGCTGACTTTTATTTTTATTTTTTTACCCAGGCAGAGCTCCGCTTTAAGGAATGTACACTCCAGCCTCCAAATGTATGCCCCCTAAAACTTGGCTTGCCTAAAATAAAAAAAATGACTCTCTCAAATGCTTTAAATATGTATAGCTGCTGTTAACATTTTTTTTTTTAAATAATATTTTTTATTGAAATAAGGTGCAATACAACAAAAGGAATCACACTAGTCACGTGTTGACATTACAATCAATGTTCTGTCACAATATGCTCATACAAAGATCATAAGAAAAGTACACCATGTCATTCCATTTGAAGTTAACACATTCAAGAACATTAAGTACATGCCTCAATATAGAAACGTATTTTGAATAGCACCTTTATATTGGAGTAAAGTTAGAAAGCCTTCATATTTAACCATGAAGGTTGGAACAGTGGTTACAGTATAACGCAGAATGTTTGAGGGGGGAGAAGGGTTGAAAAGGAGAGAGGAAATAGCGACATACACAAAGTGAGAGGAAGGAAAGAAGAGGAAAAAAAAAAAGGGAAGGGGGAATAAGTGATGGAGAAGGATATAGATTTGGAACCGTCATCTACTTATGTTGTACAGGCGAATGATTTCCACAATGACCAGTTCGCTTCATATTTATGAATACAACCATCTCTATATGCTAATATTTTTTCAAACTCCGCAATTACATTCACCTTTGAAATCAGTTCCCTTCTACTCGGTATCTCATTTGTTTTCCATTTGCACATCATAACAGACCTTGCGGCAAAAAGGATATGCATTGCTATGGACCGAACTGAAATTGGGTAGTCAGACATATCAATGCTCAGAATAGCTTTTTCAATCTTGGGATGCATAAATACTCCAGTGACCTTTGAAATGATTTTAAATGTTTCAGACCAGAATCCACGAATATGGAGACAGGCCCACACCATATGGGACAGGGTTCCCACCGTCCCACAACCCCTCCAGCACAGATTGGAACCGTTCTCAGAGAATTTGGCTACAATATATGGGGTGTAGTGCCATCTAGCTAGAAATTTTTGTGCTAGTTCTTCATAGTTTGAGCAACGTGAGAATTGTAGGGTATTTTTAATTGCGGAAAGCCATTGTTTCTCAGAGAAGACTCTATCTAATTCTGTTTCCCACTTTGTCATTGATTTGAATTTGGTGAAGGTTATCTTGGACTGAAGCAAGCTATAAATCAGAGAGATGCCCTTCACTTTAAGGTTAGAGGAATTCAGATGGTTCCACATCTGTGTCGGAATTTGGATGTACATTCTGTTGAAAGTCTGATAAAAATAGGATTTTTATAACAGCTTACCTGTAAAATCCTTTTCTTGGAGTACATCACGGGACACAGAGCGACATAGTCATTACTAATGGGTTATATAGATACCGTCAGGTGCTGGCACTGGCAACTTCCAAAACCGGAAGTACCCTCCCCTATATAAGCCCCTCCCATCCGGGAGCACCTCAGTTTTGTAGCAAAGCAATAAGTGTCCCCAAAGAGGGGTGGGAGCTCTGTGTCCCGTGATGTACTCCAAGAAAAGGATTTTACAGGTAAGCTGTTATAAAAATCCTATTTTCTTTTTCGTACATCACGGGACACAGAGCGACATAGTCATTACTAATGGGATGTCCTAAAGCAATGCCAAATGAGGGGGGGGGGATACACCATATATAAGCTGAGCGCTATCAGACATGAGGATCTTTTGCGGCCTGCAACACACTGCGCCCAAAGGCGACATCCTCCTGACTTCTAACGTCCACCTGGTAGAACCTAGTAAACGTGTGTACTGAAGACCATGTTGCGGCCTTACAGATTTGAGCCAGGGAGGCCTGGTGATGCACTGCCCATGAAGTTCCAACTGCTCTCGTGGAGTGCGCCCTAACTTTGAACGGAGGCGGTCTATTTCTCAAGCCATAGGCTTGTATTATGACCTGTCGAATCCACTTGGCTAAAGTAGATTTTGACGCTGCCTGACCCCTTCTGGGACCTTCCGGCAGAATAAACAAAGTATCCGTTCTGCGAATCTGAGCAGTGGCTTTTAGATAAGCTTTAACTGCTCCTACTACATCCAAAGAATGCAATAACTTTTCCTCTACCGAAGTAGGTTTGGGGAAAAAAGAAGGAAGAACCACATCTTGGTTCAAATGAAACCTCGATACCACCTTAGGAAGAAAGGCTGGATGAGGACGTAACACTACTCTGTCCTTATGGATAACCAGATATGGCTCCTTACAGGACATAGCTGCTAATTCCGATACTCTTTTAGCCGAACAAATGGCTACTAGAAAAATCAATTTCCTGGTGAGAAGCACTAAGGAAATATGCTGTAATGGTTCAAATGGTTGTTTCTGTAGAACCGACAGAACCAAGTTTAGATCCCATGGACATATGGGAATATTAACCGGAGGACTAATACGCATCACTCCTTGTATAAAGGCTTTGACTAGTGAATGCGAAGCCAAGGGCCTTTGAAAAAATATTGACAAGGCCGAAATCTGACCTTTGATAGTACTCAAGGCAAGCTTCCTATCTACAGCCCATTGTAGGAAGTCCAGAATTCTACCTATTACGTATTTACGTGGATGCCATTTCCTGGCCTCACACCAGGCGATGTACGCCTTCCAGATTCTATAGTAGATCTGCCTGGATACCGGTTTCCTGGCATTGATCATGGTAGACACCACAGCATTAGAGAGCCCTCTCCTTTTTAGAATGTGGGCTTCAATAGCCAGGCCGTCAAACCTAGGGCTGGTAAGGAAGGGTGGTATATCGGTCCTTGCGAAAGCAGGTCCGGACGATGTGGGAGAGTCCAAGGACTCCCCACTGACATTTTACAATCTCCACGTACCACGCTCTTCGGGGCCACGCTGGAGCCACCAGAATCACTGGTTTCTTTTCTACCCTGATTCTGCGGAGTAATCGAGGTAACCATTGTGGCGGTGTGAATGCATATATCAGCTTGAACTGATCCCAAGGGAACACTAGGGCATCCGAGCCGCAAGCTAGGGGATCCCTTGTCCGAGAGACAAACCTGTCCCCCTTTGCGTTGAATCTGGATGCTAGAAGATCTACATCCGATGTTCCCCACCACTGACATATTGTCCAGAAAACCTCGGGGTGAAGGGACCCTTCCTCTGGGCCTAATTGCTGGCGACTTAGAAAGTCCGCCTTCCAATTCTCCACTCCTGGAATGAATACCGCAGATATGGCTGGGACATATTTTTTCTGCCCATTTCAGGATGTAATTTACTTCCCTCTGGGCTGCACGACTCCTGGTGCCCCCCTGATGATTGATATATGCCACTGCTGTGGCATTGTCTGATTGAATTCTGACAGGGGACCCTTGGAGTTTGGATGTCCATGCTACTAGGGCATACCGGGCTGCTCGTATCTCTAAGAGATTGATGGGCAGGGCCTTTTCTGCATCCGACCATCTGCCCTGGAGAGACTATTGCTCCAGTACTGCTCCCCAGCCTATAAGGCTGGCATCTGTAGTGACCACCTTCCAAGAAATCGGACTGAAGGATTTCCTTTTTTCCAGATTCTGGGAAACCAACCACCAACGGAGGCTCTTGCGAACGGAAGGGGACAAGGACATTGTAAGTCTAGGCCTGAATTTTTTTTTTTTTTTGTTCCAGGCTGACAGTATGGCCCCTTGCAAATTCCTTGAATGGAATTGACCGTAGGGTACTCTTCGAATGATGCCACCATTTTTCCCAGCAGCCTCATATACAGGCGTATGGACGGCTGTCTTTTTTGTACCCACTAAGTGGATCAAATCTTTCAAAGACAACACCTTTCCTCGAGGCAAGAATATTTTTCTCTGGCCTGAATCCAACCTTAGCCCCAAGTATTCCAGACTTTTGACTGGTTTTTAGGGCTGACTTGTCTCGGTTGATAATCCAACCGTGAGATTCCAGATACTTGATCGTCTTGTGAACGACCACGTCTAGTTTTTTCACTGAGTGGTCTATCAGCAACAAGTCATCCAGATATGCCATTATCATTACACCTTGTGTTCTTAGATTGGCCAATAAAGGGCCAGAATTTTTGTAAACACTCGTGGTGCTGTGGCCAAACCGAAGGGTAAGGCTCTGAACTGAAAATGGCGCCCTTCTACTGCAAAGCGTAGAAATTTTTGGTGGACTGGAAAGATGGGAATGTGCAAATAAGCATCTTTGATGTCGATCGTGGCTAACCAATCCTCCCCTTGTAGGGCAGTGGCCACCGATCGGATCGACTCCATCGGAAAGACCTGATATACAGGAATTTGTATAGCCCTTTTAGAATTAATATGGGCCTCCCGTCCGCGTTTGCTTCGGGACTGTAAAGAGGTTTGAGTAAAACCCGAACCCTCCTTCTTCCAGGGGAACCTCCATAATTACTCCTTGGAGTAATAGTTGTTCTAGTGCCAACAGGAGGGACTCTCTCTTCCGGGGATCCCTTGGCACGTTTGACCTCAAAAATGGGAAGGAGGAGAGTCTTTTAACTCCAAACTGTATCCCAAACATACTGCGGAGAGCACCTATCTGTCTTGATCGTGTCCCGCCAGGTCTCTTGCGAACAACTGGAGTCCTCCCCCCACCCGACTGAGTGGGGGCTTCAATGAATTTAACTTTGGGGGAGGTTATGTACCTCCCCTGACCCAGGGTTTCTCATTACCCTGCTACTGTCCCTGTTTTTTATCCCCGGGATTTGACCGAGGAGGCCGTCGGAACTGTTACACAGCCGATGCCCCAGGGACTGGAGAAGCAGGCCTCTTAAAGAGGGACCTCTAACTCTGCTTTTAACCGGCAAGAGCGTATTTTTACCGCTGGAAATTTTCTGGATATATTTGTCCAGGTTTTCCCTGAATAAGCGTTCACCATGAAATGGGACGCTAACCAGCCATTCTTTACAGGGAGCTTCAGCAGACCAGTTTTTGAGCCATAGGAGCCTACGCGTATGTACTATAGACAGCGTAAGGCGGGAGGCCTGATGGACTGAATCCTCTATGGCGTCAACCGCAAAGCCTAAGGCTCTAGGTAGATCAGCTAGGGCAAAGCCTGCTGATCTGTCAAGTCCCTCAAGACCTGTTTCAACTGATCCTTCACTGCTTAGCAGACCCCAATAGCTGCTACTGCTGGTTGTATCACCAAGCAGATTTTCATAAGGACTCCAACCTTTTATTTATTGGGTTCCTGAACATTTGGACATTATCCACTGGACATGTCAGTGATTTATACATACAAGAGATGGCTGCGTCCACTGTAGGGACCTTCCATTTTTTTTTTTTTTGATGAACTTATCCTCCATGGGATAGACCACCGGAAATCTCTTGGGGGAATAAATATTTTCTCAGGACGTTCCAATCCTGGTAAATGAGCCCTTTCAGTAAAGGGTGAAGTGGAAAAGAACAAACAGTCTGGGGGCTTCTAGCGACCCCAACGAGGATACAGTAGTGGTTGATGGTTCCGCAAGGTGCATTTTTAAATGCTGATCGGACCATGTTAGTCAGAGACTGAACCCATAATCTTTCAGCTTGAGATGCTGAGAAAAGGTTCCCCCACTGTTGATTCCTCTATAACAGAATCAACCTCATCCTGATCCCCTTCAGGCAGGTCGATCCCTGTATGGGACTGTTGCTCTGCTAACAGGCACTCTGAAGGAGGAGACGGAGATCGGGCGTGCTTTCCCTGACAGGGAGGCAGCGATAAATGTTGACAATCTCTCTCTAATCCTCCCAGAGCTGAGGAAAAAACCTCCTCTGTTACATACACAGGAGCAGGTGACTGAGGACAGCCACAGTACCAAGTACCCCTGCGGGGTCTCTACGGTCACTTACCTCTGAACTTCAGGGGAGACTGGTGCAGCAGAAGTATGCCCAAGATCCTCCGAGCCCGATGAGACCCCCTTCGCTTCCTGGAAGATTCAGTTCCGGAGCTTCTGGACGGCATATTCCTAAGCCTAAAGCTGAGGTATTCCAGCCGTAATACACCACTTTTACTGAGAATAGTCTAGCACAATTGCTGCTATATCACAGTTGGTGTCTACTAATGTGCCTTTCTAGGGGATGCCTGTATCAACCGCTTGCTGTATGCCTTTAAATGTTGCCAGCTCTGTCTCTGTACTTCATAGCCAGCTCACTACAATATTGTGTTTTTTTTTTTTTTTAAAACTGCTGGGACGCCCGCACATGCGCAGAAGCGCTGCGGCGCGCACAGAGCGTCATCCCCCAGGCTCCGCCCCCTTTCCCGGCTCACCTCTATATATAGAGGCGCGTGCACGCGCACGCGCGCGGGCACGTGCGCCTTCGGCGCTAATTTCAAATATGCTAACAAGGGACAGGAGCCAGGGCCCCTCTTTGCCGCAGGCCGGGGGATGGACAAACACTGCAACATGGCAGAGGAAGCAGTTTCCTATAAGAGAACTCACCATCTGCCTGGACTTTGCTCTGCTGAGAAGAAGCTAGTCCACATGACAAGAAAACATTCCACAGCGGCCTCTAGTGGACAAACACAGGTACCGCAGTCTAATATATTAAATATATATAAAAAAATTTTTTTTTTTTTTTTTTTTCTTGACCACCATTAAAAATTATTACATTTTTTTAGTAGTTACAGGCATGCACAGAATTTTGCGGGAATACCATTAGGTAACAGACAGAAAGACAAATTAGGCTTGGGGGTCCCCCAATAGAACCAAGTTCCTGGGGGCCCCCACTTACCTGTTCCCCGCCGCAGGACTTTGTTTGGTCCACAAAAGCCCAAACTTCACCTATCACGGCAGGCATTGTAATCAAACCTTCAGGGACCGGGTTCCCAAGGATTCCACTCCCCTCTACCTGTATAGCACCCTGCACAGAAAACATCTTGGTCGTGGGTATGACCAGAGCTCTGGATCCCAGGGTCCAGCTCTCCTAAGAGAAGCATTACAGGCAAAACCTTGCTCTTCTTTCTGCAAGGCCCGGGTACCGACCGTTTAGCTATGAAGCTTTTTTGGTCGGATCCGGAATAGCTTACTGAGGCCCAAAAGAACCTGTACGCAAGCTCAGTGAAAAACACATGTTTCTTCTTGGCCAACACCTTAGACACTGGCAAAAAACTGAGGTGCTCCCGGATGGGAGGGGCTTATATAGGGGAGGGTACTTCCGGTTTTGGAAGTTGCCAGTGCCAGCACCTGACGGTATCTATATAACCCATTAGTAATGACTATGTCGCTCTGTGTCCCGTGATGTACGAAAAAGAAAAGATAATATTTGGTTATATGTCAAAAACTCGGATGGAGGGATGTTATATTTTCTCTGTATTTCAGAGAACGACATCAATTTGCCACTCTCAGTGAGGTCCTTGAGGTATGATACCCCTTTCTGTGACCAGTGGTGTAGGGATATATTCGGGATCAGCCAATGTAGTACCTCAAGGAGAATGGGTATTTCTATACATGGTAAGTCAGGAGATAATACTTCCGTCAGGTAAGTCCAGGCTTGCAGTGATGCTAGTATAGTAGGGTGATCTAACCTTAAGTGTGAGTGGTTCAGATTGAAAGCCTGGAACAGGGACAGCAGTGTTTTAGGGTACATCCATGCCATTTCCAATTTGGTCCATGGCTTGTGGTGTGGTTGTGCAAACCAACCCCTAAGTTGGTCTATGACTGCTGCCATGTAATAGTCTTTCAATATGGGGATACCTAGGCCTCCCATCTTTTTGTGTTTCATCTGCATCACTGGCGGGATTCTCGATCTGCTACCGGCCCATACAAAGTTAGATAGTTGTTTCTGTATCGTAGCAAAAAAGGATGCTGGCAAGGGGATTGGGAGTGCTCTAAAGAGATAAGTAAGTTTTGGTAGTAAAAGCATTTTGTATGCCGCCACCCGCCCCGACCATGAAACGTAGTGAGTTTGAATTCTAGACATTTCTTTTTGTAGTTCTGAAATAATGGGTATGTAGTTAGTATCATAGAGATTAGAGCTTGGGGAGGTTAGTTTCACACCCAGATAGGTTATGTCATCTGAAGACCATGGATATGGCAATTTCTTTTGAAGGGAATTCCTAGTATTTTTATCTACCGCTATACCCAGGACACTGGATTTGGATGCGTTTATTTTATAGTAGGCCACCTTACCAAATAGAAGAAGAGTGTCATGGGCTGCTGGGAGCGATGTGTCGGGCTCGGATAATGTCAATATGACATCATCTGCGAAAAGTGAAATTTTGTGGCAGACTGAATGTGAATTCATGCCCTGGATATCTGGGTGAGTTCTGATCTTTTCAGCTAGGGGTTCCATGATCAAGGCGAATATCAGTGGGGACAGGGGACACCCCTGTCTAGTCCCATTGGTAATCTGAAAGTTCCTTGAGAACATGCCTTCTGTGTAGACGTAAGCTGAGGGAGATGAGCATAGCGCCAAAATAGCTTTTTGAATTGGGCCTACCAGTCCAAATTTTTCCAGAACTCTGGTCAAGTATCCCCAGTGCACTCTATCGAAGGCCTTCTCTGCATCCAAAGTGAGAAGCAAAGAAGGCCTCTTGGTGGTTTCTGCCAGATGAATCAGGTTAATCATTCTCCTAGTGGCATCTGTGGCCTGACGACCGAGAACAAAGCCCACCTGATCAGTGTTAATAAGATTTGGTAATAGAGCTGACAATCTGTCAGCAATCAGTTTGGCGTATAATTTGACATCTGCATTTAAGAGGGAGATGGGTCTAAAATTTTGTGGAGTATTGGGCTCTTTGCCTGGTTTGGGTAATGTGACTATGGTGGCTGTGAGCATCTCAGGTGGGAAAAATGCTTTAGACATTGCCATATCAAAGATCTGTTTTAGATATGGTGATAGGTCGGTGTTAAATAGTTGGTAATACTCAGAAGAGTATCCGTCAGGGCCCGGTGCTTTGTTGTGTGGTAGTGATCTAATCAATTTTTCTATTTCGTGTATTGTGAAGGGGAGATTCAATAAGGCTGTATCTGTTGGCGATAGTGTAGGAAGGTCAACCGAGTCCAGAAAGTCAAGAATTATGTCATCCGTAGGTTGGTGAGTTTCTACATCATCCTTCAGGTTATAGAGTGATTCATAGTAGTCACAAAAAGTGTCTGCAATTTCTTTAGGGTTGTATACTCTAAGACCAGTTTTAGGGTTGATCATATGCGGGATTTTCTGTTTTATAACTCTGTCTTTCAGTTGATTCGCCAGCAGTTTCCCGGCCTTATTGCCACACCTGTAATTGTTTGCTTTCAACTTACGAAGGCCGCTATTCTGCTGGGAAATCAAATGTGCACTCAGTTCTTGTCTAGCATAGAATAGAGACTCCCTAATGCAATGTGTGGTTTGTTGTTTGTTGAGAGATTCAAAAGTCTGAATTCTATGCAGTAGGTCATTAAGTTTCTTTGTTTTTTGTTTCTTGAGTCTAGAGCTCAGTTGAATAAGTAAACCTCTAATGTATACCTTGTGGGTGTTCCAGAGTGTGAAGGGATCGTCGACCGACGTGGCATTTATGACAAAGAATTCTTTTAATTTTTCTCTAATGTGTTTTGAGTTTTCAGGATTCGAAAGGGAGTAAATGTCATTGTGCCATCTATTTGCCCCAGTTTCAGTGCCACGATCCCCCACACATATGGAAGTAGGAGCATGGTCAGACCAGGTAATCACATGTATATCGGATTTGGCAATCCTCTGTAACATAAATTTATCTACTAGAAATAGATCTATACGTGAGTACGTATGATGCACGCCAGAAAAGAAAATATAGTCCCTTTCCGTGGAGTGTTGACATCTCCATACATCAAATAAACCAGATGTCGCAATGAATTGGGCCAATGTGGCCCTACGTGTACGGTTTTGAGGAGAGCCAGAGTGGTCCAATTCCGTGTTAGGGATCGCATTAAAATCCCCGCATAAGACTACATGTCCCTTTTGCAAAGGCAGAACTTTTTTCCACAGTCTTTTCAAAAAGCGTAGCTGATTCGTGTTAGGAAGGTACAGATTAACCAAAGTGTACTGGATTGTAGCTATCTCACATATAAGAATAATGAACCTCCCAGATTCATCCGAATGGGTTTCCAAGTGATTAAATGAGATAGAATCCTTAATTGCGCTCGCTACCCCCCTTTTTTTTGGGACCGTTCGCCATATAGACGTGTGGAAATTTCCTATTGGTAAATGATGGGGGCTTTTGCGAGCAGAAATGAGTCTCTTGGAAACATATAATGTCACTTTTGAGTCGAAATGCTTCTTTCCAAGCCATTTGGCGTTTGTAGGGGCTATTCAAGCCCTTCACATTAAATGAGGTAACTGAGAAAGACATTGTTGCAAAAGCAAGAAGGGAAACCTGTCGAATTTTGAACTGGATAAACTAGTAGTCTTACTTGGTACCTTACGATAACTTTGGCGGGTGAGGCAAGGATGTCGTCGATGGTATTGTTGCGAGTGTAGATTCTCCCGTGCGATGTCCTGTGGTGGTGTGGACGGTCGGTAGATGACGGACCTGAGCTTGAGAGATAAACAGTGGAGAAGAAACAAAAAATAGAGCCAAACAGCAAAAAAAAACAAAAAAAAAAACAAAACAAACAAAAAAAAAAAAAAAAAAAAAAAAAGATCAAAAGAGGGACCAGTGGAACAAGTTAGTAAAAAAACGGTCGATTCTGAGAAGAATCTGTGCGGGTCAAACTCCGCTATAAATGGGGGGTAACAGAAATAAACTATGTGGCATTCTCCTGGGCTGTCAGGGACTTTAGTAGTTGAATAAAATACTCAAACTATAGGTATCAGCCTGTTTCCTCATCAGAGTTGGCTCGAGAGTGAGAAGATGAGCGTGCCCTGTTTTCTTCAGGTAGATTCGGATCCAATATTTGCCATTCTGTCATGAGCCTGAGACCTTCCTTAACACTGGTTATCACATGTGTGGAACCATCTCTCACGATCATCAGCTTAGCCGGGTATAGCCATCGATATGAGATGTGGTGGTTATTTAGTGGTTTAGTGATGGTGGCCAATTGCCTGCGTTGCTGCATGGTAAAAGCTGAGAGGTCAGCAAAGAAGGAAAGTTCTTGTAAATCTGGGTGCAAATCATCACGTCGTCTCACAGACATCATGAACTGATCCTTGGTATGGTAGAAATGGATCCGGACTATAGTATCTCTGGGAAGATGTGCTGGGATGTGTTTAGGCCGGGGGAGACGATGTATGCGGTCAATTACTAGGTCTTCTAGTGGTGCGTCAGGCAGTGCCAGTTTCATAAGGCTCAAAAAGTGTGCTTTCAGATCCTGGGGTTTGATCGCTTCAGAGATCCCTCTGATTTTAATATTATTGCGTCTGGATCTATCTTCTAAATTTGCCAATTTAGTATTGATTTTATGCAATTCAGTGTCCCTGTCATTATGAGCGTCCACCATATCATTAAACGTGGCTGCAAAATCCCCCATCTTTGATTCAATGTGTGACACTCTATTTGAAACCTCTGACACCTCTGACTTGAATTGCTGGGTAATGGACATTATGTCAGCTTGTAACGTGGTTCTTAGTGATACCAGCATATCTTTTAATGTGGTATCCATTACTAGCTGATTTAGTGTGGGAAAGTCAGTGATGGAGTCCTGTAACTCCCTGGTGTCATCTAGTGATGAGTTTATGCCGCTTACCTCCCCTTGCATTGGCGATGTTTCAAAGGTCTTCTGCCTGCTTTTGGCTGGGCTGGAGGTAGCCGATGGAGGTGGGGAGTAGTAGGTGCTTCTTGTCCCAGAATTGTATCTGCCGCTTTCGTCACTGTGAAGTGGTTTGCACTGCTGTGCTAGGCCGCGTGTGTTCCCTGTGTGTGAACCGGCGCCATCTTGATTGAGATGGCGACGTGGCTGTACAAAGAAGTCCGGCATCTTTCCCAGCTTCGGGTATTCTTTTCTCTTCCGAGAAGGCATCCGAGAGGGAGTCCGCTCGAGTAGGGGTGAGATGGAGAGGAAAAACTGAGCTGATAGTCGCTATAAGTCCCCTATTGGCCCAGGATAGTGAGGAGCTGAATCAATGTGCTGCCATCCGCTCCGGCTGCTGGCCACGCCCCCCTGCTGTTAACATTTTTAAATGTATATATAATGTATGTGATATAACACTGCGCTGTTATCTTTAAACGGCATTCTTGTTCTTTTGCAGTGGGCTCATCCTGACACAAGGCCGGAGATATTTAATTGAACCACAGAACCTGGCAGAGGAAATGCATGTTGTATATGAGGAAGAAGAAGAAGAAAACCCCAAAACTTGTGCAGTGACAAATGAACATTGGGAGGGATCAGTGTTGGCTCAGAAGGTGTTACCTATTCTGAATCAGGTGAGATAATGAGTAATAAGTAATGAGACACTAGAGATTGTTTATAGAACAAGAGTTGTACTCATGTCGTTCCACACTGGCCAATACTGGGGGACTTAAAGTGATTGTAAACCTTCATTTTGAAAAAAAAAACAAAAACAAACAAACATCATACTTATCTGCTCTGTGCAATGGTTTTGCACAGAACAGCCCCGATCCTCTACTTCTTGGGTCCCCCGCTGGTACTCCTGGCTACCCCCCTCCTGCCGAGTGCCCACTATGGCAAGCAACTTGCTATGGGGGCACCTGTGCAGGCTTGCTCCTGAGCTGGCTCTGATTGTCTATAGACACACAGAGCGCAGCTCAGCCCCACCCCCTCACTCTCTCCACACTGGCTGTGATTGGCAGCAGTGAGAGCCATGCCGTGTCTGAGCCTATGAGAAAACTGAAAGAGAATAAGTCACGATTGGGATTTTGCAAAAAAACTGTCTGAAGCCTGCAATTATACAGGCTTCCTTAACCACTTCAATACCAGGCACTTATACACCTTCCTGCCCAAGCCAATTTTGAGCTTTCAACGCTGTCGCAATTTGAATGACAATTGCGCGGTCATGCTACACTGTACCCAAACAATTTTTTTATCATTTTGTTCCCACAAATAGCTTTCCTTCGGTGGTATTTGATCGCCTCTGCGATTTTTATTTTTTGCACAACAAATAAAAAAAGAGCGAAAATTTTGAAAAAAACTATGTTTTTCTTTGTTTCTGTAAATTTTTTTTGTAAATAAGTACCTTTACTACTTCAATGACGGGCACTGATAAGGCGGCACTGACGGGCACTGATAAGGTGACACTGATGGGCACCGATGAGGTGGCACCAATGAGGTGGCACTGATGGGCACTGATGATGGGCACTGATAGGCGGCACTGATGGGCACTGATAGGCGGCACTGATGGGCACTGATATGTGGCACTGGTATGCGGCACCGATGGGCATTCATAGGCGGCACTGATGGGCACTCATAGGCGGCACTGATGGGCACTTATGGGTGGCACTGATAGGTGGCGCAGACGGGCACTGATAGGTGGGCACTTATGGGCACAGATAGGCATGGATGGGCACTGATAGGTGGCACTGATGGACACTAGTAGGTGGTACTGATGACACTGATGCCCAGCAATGCCAGCCACCACACATTGTGGTCGTGCCATGATGGTGCCAGTCAGTGCCCATTTGTGGGCACTGATTGGCATATGTTGTGTATGTTTTTGTACATGTGGATGGCCATGGGGGACTTACCTGGCCATCCACATGCTTGGGGCTTCCCTGGTAGTCCTGGGCGGCATCCTGGTGGTCTAGTGTGGGTATCCGAGGGGGGGCTGCGCTGATAAACAATCAGTGCGAACCCCCCCTGTCAGGAGAGCCGCCGATCGGCTCTCCTTTACTCGCTTCTGTCAGACGCGAGTGAGGAAGAGCCGATCAACGGCTCTTCCTGTTTACATCGTGATCAGCCGTGATTGGACACGGCTGATCACATGGTAAAAAGCCTCCGCCAGAGGCTCTTTACCGAGATCAGTGTAGCGGTGGGTCAGACTAACACACCGCTCCACCGATCGCCGCGATGCGCGCCCCCCCGGGCACGCGGCGGCTGTTATCCTGCAGGACGTCAATAGACGTCCAGTGTGGATAACAGAACCACTTCTCGGACGTCAATCTCCTATTGACTGGGCGGGAAGTGGTTAAAGAGGCATAGCTTGAAGCTTGTGGGCCCCGATGCAAAAGTTGACCTGACCCCCCCCCCTCACCACCTGCCGCCTCCACCAAGCGCCAAGATACTCCAAGTGGCTAAACAGTTATTTCAGATTTTTATTTACATATTGAGAGGGTAATTGAAAAGAATTGGAGAGGTATGTCAAAATGTGGACAGTTTCTCCAAAATCTTTTGAATACCATAGAGCAGGGGTAGACAACCTTTGAGAGGTGCAGATCTACCTGCACATGAAAGAGATCAAAGATCATCGGGGTTCAGAGCCTTTTTTTAAGAAATTATCCAGCAAGGCCTAACTAAACAGTAAGGAAAACTCCAAAAATTTCACTGTAAAAATATAAACATGTCAGTCAGTAGAGCAGTGGATGGTGTCAGTCAGTAGAGCAGTGGAAGGTGTCAGTCAGTAGAGCAGTGGAAGGTGTCAGTCAGTAGAGCAGTGGATGGTGTCACTCAGTAGAGCAGTGGATGGTGTCAGTCAGTAGAGCAGTGGATGGTGTCAGTCAGTAGAGCAGTGGATGGTGTCAGTCAGTAGAGCAGTGGATGGTGTCAGTCAGTAGAGCAGTGGATGGTGTCACTCAGTAGAGCAGTGGATGGTGTCACTCAGTAGAGAAGTGGATGGTGTCACTCAGTAGAGCAGTGGATGGTGTCACTCAGTAGAGCAGTGGATGGTGTCAGTCAGTAGAGCAGTGGAAGGTGTCAGTCAGTAGAGCAGTGGAAGGTGTCAGTCAGTAGAGCAGTGGATGGTGTCACTCAGTAGAGCAGTGGATGGTGTCAGTCAGTAGAGCAGTGGATGGTGTCAGTCAGTAGAGCAGTGGATGGTGTCAGTCAGTAGAGCAGTGGATGGTGTCAGTCAGTAGAGCAGTGGATGGTGTCAGTCAGTAGAGCAGTGGATGGTGTCAGTCAGTAGAGCAGTGGATGGTGTATGGTGTCAGTCAGTAGAGCAGTGGATGGTGTCAGTCAGTAGAGCAGTGGAAGGTGGCAGTAGAGCAGTGGAAGGTGGCAGTAGAGCAGTGGCAGTAGAGCAGTGGAGCAGTGGATGGTGTCAGTCAGTAGAGCAGTGGATAGTGGCAGTAAGGCAGTGGATAATGTCAGTCAGTAGAGCAGTGGATGGTGTCAGTCAGTAGAGCAGTGGATGGTGTCAGTCAGTAGAGCAGTGGATGGTGGATGGTGTCAGTCAGTAGAGCAGTGGATGGTGTCAGTCAGTAGAGCAGTGGATGGTGTCAGTCAGTAGAGCAGTGGATGGTGTCAGTCAGTAGAGCAGTGGAAGGTGGCAGTAGAGCAGTGAAAGGTGGCAGTAGAGCAGTGGAAGGTGGCAGTAGAGCAGTGGAAGGTGGCAGTAGAGCAGTGGATGGTGTCAGTAAGTAGAGCAGTGGATAGTGGCAGTAGGGCAGTGGATGGTGTCAGTCAGTAGAGCAGTGGAAGGTGGCAGTAGAGCAGTGGAAGGTGGCAGTAGAGCAGTGGAGCAGTGGATGGTGTCAGTCAGTAGAGCAGTGGATAGTGGCAGTAGGGCAGTGGATGGTGTCAGTCAGTAGAGCAGTGGAAGGTGGCAGTAGAGCAGTGGAAGGTGGCAGTAGAGCAGTGGATGGTGTCAGTCAGTAGAGAAGTGGATAGTGGCAGTAGGGCAGTGGATGTCAGTCAGTAGAGCAGTGGATGGTGGCAGTAGAGCAGTGGATAAAGAGAATATGATTACTTATGCGCTAACCAATACCAACTAATATGACAAAAAACAGCCAAGGGCAGTTGCCAACACTATAATGGGTCCTCACACTTACTAAAAATAAAAAGTGTGGCACTATCCCTAATTCAATAAAACAAAGTGTAAAAATACAAAACACAAAAAAAACTTATCAGGTACTAAATCAAAACCCCAGTGCTGCAAGAGGTTCAGATGAATATACAAATAAGCAAATAATGTAAGGAACATCAATAACAGAGATCATTAATAATCTACTGGATATTACAACTAAAAAACACCAGTGCTGCACATAATGAAAAATGTGCAAACAAAGCAAAATAAATAGATAAAAAGGTAAAATACCATATATGCAGATCAAATGCATCAATGAAGTTCAATTGAATGTGCAAATAACAAATAAATAAGACATAAAAAACAATAGTACCCTACTGGATATTGCAACAAAAAGCACCAGTGCTGCAAATATAAAAAATTGTGCAAACAAATCAAGATAATTCCACATGCAGATAAAGTTTATTAATGCCGTAGCGATATCCAAATAAGATGACCCTGCTGGGTATTGCAACCAAATGCACCAGTGCTGTAATAAATAAAAATATGTGCAAATATGGCGAATAGGTAAACCAAATAAATTTCATAGGATAATAAAGTTCATCAATAAAGTGTCCTTTTTTGGGTTTCACATCCCACATCAATGTGTCCAAGTAAATAAATAAATAAAACAGATCCCAGTGGTGATAGACATGCATATAAGAAGAATTCCTTAAGTGATGGTGTGATCACTCCGTGTGTGCTAACAGCTCATCACCTCACATCAAGACCTTTGTTTTTTTTACAGCACTGGTGCTTTTGGTTGCAATATCCAGTAGGGTACTATTGATTTTTATGTCATATATTTATTAGTTATTTGCACATTACAGCCTCACTGTGCCCACCATTGCAGCCTCACTGTGTCTATGAATGCAGCCTTACTGTGCCCATGAATGAAGCCTCATTGTGCGTACTATTACAGTCTCACTGTGCCCACCATTACAGTCTCACTGTGCCCACCATTACAGTCTCACTGTGCCCACCATTACAGTCTCACTGTGCCCATCAAATGCAGCCTCGACTTGCACAACCATTAGTCTCACTTACTGTGCCGACTAATTCAGACTCACCGTCACCTGGTTAGTAACACACACAGCGGGCAGCCGTATCTCCCGCTGAGTATCACGGAGCTGGCTGGGTCTGTGTTGTGTTCGGACTTTGGGGGGCACAGCAGGGGAAGAGGGGAGCACTGCAGCCACAGCTCGAAGCGGCCACAAGGCAGGCGGGACTGCGCCCCCTTCCGCCCGCAAATTGTATCGCCCAGGGCATCCGCCCGCCCCTTCCACCCCTGCTTTGTACCGGCCCTGGTCACATATTATTCCTCATGTATCGGCCCCTCCAGTAACCCCGCCGCCCACACACAGGCACAGCAGCCAGCATAAATCCTGATGTGACAGGGAGGCCGCGCGGGCCCCCCTGAAGCAGGGGCCGGGTTGCCATGGCGACCCCAGGTACAAATGATGCTACGCCACTGCTTCCTTATAAAAGATTTATAATTCCCCCTCATTTAGCTTTGCTTATGTTGGCAGAGCATGGCACCTTAGTTTAAGAGGCCATCTGAATTGTGATTATTGCTGCTTTGTCATCCGTTGTCCGCTCACATAGTTGCCAACATTGTCAAAAAATGTATAGGGACACTTTTTTGTCTGTAGGCGGAGTCTTATTATACACAGTATACACCTGAAGCTACCCCTTATTGCTCGTGGTGTTGTTCTGTTGTGTAACACAGACAGGCATCTGCAAGCAGTTACAGTGGGTGTAGGTGCCTCCTGCACAGTATACGCTACCCCTTATTGCTCGTGTGTGGGAATCACGACGAGAAAAATTGGAACATGCTCTAATTTTTCACGTCGTTTTTTACATCGTCGTTTTTCTCGTCATGAAAAACGGCCGTGTGTGGGCTTTAACGACGTGAAAAAAAAATGCGCATGCTCAGAATCAAGTATAAGACGGGAGCGCTCGTTCTGGTAAAACTAGCGTTCGTAATGGAGATAGCACATTCGTCATGCTGGAAATTATTGCATCGTTTAATGCAGCGCATTCTTTTCTTCGTTATAATGCTGCAATAATCCAATTCTTTTGCTGCTGATATTCTCACAGAGTTATGACAAAGTTTTTTCTTTATTATTTTTTGTGTTCTCATGATTAATCTATATTTATTGTAAGCCAGATCTCCCTAAAGAACAAAATATTTTTAGTTACCATCTTGTATTGAAGATGTTATTTTTGCTTATTATTTGGATAATATTTTAGACTGCTTTCCATTATTTTTTGATATTTTTGAGTGTGTCAAGTTACCACAACAACATTATTATTTATTATAATTTACCCTCAAGGAGGTTAGTGTCCCTTGGTAATTAAAAAAAAAAAAAAAATTGCAATGTCCCTGCCTACTCACTAGCAAACTCTCTATTTAGAATAAAAACACATGTTCAAATTTTGGCAGGAAACAAAAAAAATATTTATTCTGGCCTAACAACAAATTAAAGGTTAAGGCAAAACCAAAACACAGGTAAAGGAAAACTAAAGAAGCCAGGAAGACAGCACTGGAGACCCTGCTTGAATTAGTGCAGACACAGATCACCACAGCAAACAACAAAGGATGTGAAGAAGAAAATTGGGACCATCAGAAGGACATATCATGGACTTATTTCTTGCTCTTCTTTGTTGCCTTCACTGCAGCCTTCCTTGGAGGCTGTGTCCGTGGAGGAGATCTTGTGGCTGTAGCAGGGACTGGGGCAGGAGCAGGGACTGGGGCAGGAGCAGGGACTGGGGCAGGAGCAGGGACTGGGGCAGGAACTGGAGCAGTAACAGGAGCAGGGACATAACAAATATCGATAACATCTGTAAAGTAATTTAACTTCCCCATCATACCCATGTTCACTACCTTCAAGATGACGGTCTCACATTTTAGACGCTGGCCCATTTCCATTTCTGGCAGTTTGTGCCCAATAAGGGCAGCAAATCCCTCTGTAGCGGTGGGGGGCTCTCTGAGGGCCGCAGTAGCCTCCCTAATTAGGGCCTGGGTCTCCTCCTCCATCTGCATAAGCCTCCTGGCCCTTTTTTGGGGAATACGCAGAGGAGGTATCTGGAGCCTGGTGTTCCGCTGTGTCCCACTGGGGCCTGCCTCCTCCTGGGTCCCACTGGGGCCTGCCTCCTCATTCTGTATAAAAAAGGTACATATTTTAATTTTTGGCTTCATCTATCACACACATTTGTCAACCCATGACTAGGGATGAGCTCGATGTTCGAGTCGAGCGCATGTTCGACTCGAATATCGGCTGTTCGCCTGTTCGGCGAAACCAGAACTTTGTGGGCCGTTCGCGCCAAATTCGTGTGACGCGAACAGCCCACAATACACTGCGCCATCGCAGTGCATTGACGGCGCTGTGATTGGCCAAGCATGCACTGTGACCCCGCATGCTTGGCCAATCACAGCGCCGGCAGCGAGGAGAGCCATAATTGGCCACAGGCAGGATGCCTGTGGCCAATCATAGCTCAGGGGGGTTTAGTACACACCCTACACTATAAAAGCCTGCCAGCGCGGTGGCCTTGTGTAGTGTGTTGGCGTGCAGGGACAGAGAAGGATAGGCAGGGACAGTGTCAGTGACATCCTTTGAAACATTGTGCATTTACAGTGTGTTGGCGTGCAGGGACAGAGAAGGATAGGCAGGGACAGTATCAGTGACATCCTTTGAAACCTTGTGCATTTACAGTGTGTTGGCGTGCAGGGACAGAGAAGGATAGGCAGGGACAGTGTCAGTGACATCCTTTGAAACCTTGTGCATTTACAGTGTGTTGGCGTGCAGGGACAGAGAAGGATAGGCTGACGAAGTTCCGGGATAACGGAACGAAACATGTCAACTGTTGGGGTGAACACCCCCCTCTGACACCTTCCTGACACCTACCCAAGTGATCCTCACCCCTGGAAATGACTTTCTAAAAAGTTGTCCTGCGAAGCACCACATGAATATATCATTGTCGAGATCTACACACACCCTGCAAGCAAACCTTCTGGAAGGATCAACATATGACTTGGAAATAGAGACCATTACAAATAACACCACTAACTGGATGCACTGCTGATGACCAACGATACATTTGTAGGGGACGTCCATACATAGATCGATCCCATATGGTGATCTCTGTGTAACCATTTAAACTGCTGGAATACAGATGAGCCGACTATCCCCGAATATAATCCATTGGTGATCTCTATATGATCCGTGAGTACAACAAAACTCTGCCGCATGTATTTTTGATTTATATAACCATAGGTTTTTTACCGGCAGCTAGCAGGAATGCCTATTGCGGCCATAACGGAAGTATTGAGACTATACCTATGAACGTTGAGAGTAAGTACATTTGTGATACAAATCACTATAGTCTTAGATCTGGTGTGATATATCCAGGACAATTATAGAGACCAATCTCATATATTTTGGGATCATTCACACTTGAAAATCTGTCCAACAATATAAACTTTGTACCAACTATCATGGCAGTTTAGCACTCATCTCTATTTCTTACAACGATTGGAGCCGACTGTTATTTACTCTAGTCGGGAATATTATTCCACATCTCCTATTATATTGTGACAGCAGGCAGGTAAAATCACCAGGTTGCATCCAGGATGGTAGGTATGTATGCCCTAGATTCAGGCTTTATGCAAGTTCATACCACTAGGGGGAGTGCTGGGAGTCTGGCGGGGGAAGAGTTAATGAGCCCAGCTGAATCAAGTGGCTCATTAAGGCCTCTACAAGAACTATCAGCATGCTAGGGGAGATGCTCCATCCTGGAACCAATTCTGTGGTGTGCAAGACTGGGGAGTGTGTTTCTGTCCTGTGCGGTGAGACAAAGCCTGTGTGGCTAAAACCTTCCAAAACAGGGAGATAGGGGCTGGGGCAGCACAAGGCTGCACCCAGGCCCGTCGCTACAGGACAGGCAAACCAAGCAATTGCTTGGGGCCCCCAACTTTCCCTTCCCAGGCTGTAGCATGGCCGAGCTCCTCTTCCTTCCTCCTGTCAGTCCGGCCGGGTACTGCGCGGTACAGGAGATTCAGTTTCTTGTTTCCGGCAGGACAGACAGGAAGTGCACACTGAGTGCTCACTTGCTTTCAGTCCAGACTGACACTGGAGGAAGAGGAGCTCGGCCACACTACAGCCTGGGAAGAAGGGGAGGTGAGAAAAACACAGGGAGGGGGAGAACTCTGTGTGGCTTCCATCCAATGAATGAGAAACAAAGCTGGGTACGTGAGGAAGGATATTATGGGATGTGTTTCTGTTATTTATACTTTAATTGGACTGTGTGTGTATGTGTTCAGGGGGGACTACAAGTCCCAGCATGCTGCTTTCCAGGCTCCTGTAGTTAGATGATCAGAGGCAGTGTAGCTGTCAGTGTAGCACACTGTGTAATATACACATAGAATGTCATGTGTTCAGGGGGGACTACAAGTCCCAGCATGCTGCTTTCCAGACTTCTGTAGTTAGGGATCAGAGGCAGTGTAGCTGTCAGTGTAGCTGGTTGTTGATCACACTGTGTAATATACATGTAGAATGACATGTAATGTGTTCAGGGGGGACTACAAGTTGCTTTCCAGGCTCCTGCAGTATTTGCACTGTAAACCTTTTTTTTTAATATAAAGTGTGGGTGAACTTGGCTATGCTGTGGTTCCTGTAGGCTTTACGTGCGTGCGCGGGGGGGGGGGGGGGTTTGGGGGGCCTCCATGTCCATTTTGCTTGGGGCCCCCAAATTCCTTCAAACGGCCCTGGCTGCACCTAGTTGTCAGACAGGGAACCTACGTGTGTAGTAAGCGGTCATGTTTCTTTTTGTTTTGCTGTTTTTCCCCTGTAAATAGTTTAAATAAACAGCACCTTTTGTTTTTGCAACTACAAACTCTGTCTGCTGTGCCTGTTTTTGTGTGGTGAACCCATCCAGGGGGTCACACACACCCGCTGCCGAGCCAACCCCCTCCCCTCACAGTTGGTGGTGAATGCGGGCAGTTTTTTTAAGGCCAGCATGGAGGAGATACTGAAACAGCTGGCTCTAGCAAATGCCAATCAGCAGCAGACAAATGCAGGTTTGCAAAAGAGCCTTTTAGCTCAACAACAGAGCTTCGCATCCCAGCAGCAAGCTCATCAACAGAGCCTTGCAGCCCAGCAGCAAGCTCATCAACAGAGCCTTGCAGCCCAGCAGCAGACAAATGCAACTTTGCAACAGAGTCTGGAAGCTCAGCAACAAGCCCAGCAGCAATCTGAGGCCCGCTTCATAGACTTGTTACAGAAGCAAGAGCAGAGACTACAACAACAAATGGAGACATTAATGCAGCAACGTCCGCAGACCAGTGAGGCAAGTAGTTCCACTAATACTGCGTCCTTTGGGGTGAGTCGTTTGTTGACAAAAATGACTAGAGAGGATGATCCAGAGGTGTTTTTGACCACATTTGAAAAGACTGCTGAAAGAGAAAAGTGGCCTAAGGAGCAGTGGGCTGGACTGGTGGCTCCTCTGTTAACTGGTGAATCGCAGAAAGCTTACTATGACCTAGAGCCTGACCAAGCAAAAGACTATGTGATGCTAAAAACTGAAATATTGGCACGGCTGGGTGTCACCCTGGCTGTCCGGGCTCAGCGTGTGCATAACTGGACTTTCCGGCTGGGAAAACCCCCCCAGGTCTCAAATGTATGATCTCATTCACCTGAGCAGGAAGTGGCTACAGCCAGTGACATTGTCCGCACCAAAGATTGTGGAACGTGTTGTGATGGATCGTTTCTTGAGAGCTCTTCCTACTGCCATCCAAAAGTGGGTAAGCCATGGAGACCCAGAAACAGCCGATAATCTTGTGGATCGTGTAGAGAAGTACTTGGCTACAGAGAACCTGACTGCCTCTTCCAGAGACTCACGGACTTTCCACCCTAAGACCAGACCATCCCCAGTGGCGGGTAAGATGATTCCAAGGGGTGAGGGTGGAGAGAGTGAGAGGGTGGGAGTTCTACCCAAGGTCTGGCGAGAACATCCTGGGAAGTCAGGGGCTCAAGAGGCAGCAAGAAGGATTGTTTGTTACCGCTGCCGACAAGAGGGACATATTGCAGCAAATTGCCCGATTGTGAATGAACCCATGCAATGTGACTTTCTAACGGACAGACGTCAGTCGCTGTTTGCGACAGTCGCATGCACTGCCATTCGGGGAACTGAGAAACATTTATGCAAAATGTGTGTTAATGGTAGAAATGTTGTTGTATTGCTGGATTCAGGTAGCCTCGTGACACTGATAAAGGCTGAATTAGTTACTACAGAGGTTTCTGGGAATAGCAAGGTAGCGGTTATTTGTGTGCATGGGGACACCCGAGAGTACCCGGTGACTACAGTGTGTTTTGAGACCCCCAAAGGTACCCTCTCTCATCGGGTGGGATTAGTGTCTCACTTGCCTCATGATGCCATTGTGGGAAGGGATTTTCCAAAGTTCTGGGAACTATGGGATTGTCCTGAGCCCCCCACTGGTGCTCCTATATACCAGGAATCTGATAGCCAGAATTCCTCTGAGAGTGGTGAGGACTCTCCAGAATTTCCCTTGTTGGTATTGGCAGGGGAGACTCGAGAAACTGGGGAGGAGCCAACATCCTCAGACGAAAACATGCCGTCTGTGGAGTTTTCTGATCCCTTGCGGTTCACAAGGAAAATTTTGCCACAGAACAGTTAAAAGACCCCACCCTAATAAAGGCACAGGAAAACGTAGTGGAAATAGATGGCGAGTTAGTGAACCCAGATGAGACCTGCACTTACCCATACTTCATCGTGGAAAAGGACCTACTGTATCGGGTGGCTAAAAGGGCAGAAGAAACCATTGAGCAGCTTGTGGTGCCCAAACCTTACAGGAAGTTGGTGTTAGAGTTGGCACATGGGCACATTCTTGGAGGTCATCTGGGGACAGAGAAAACCAGAGAGAGAGTATTGCAGAGATTCTATTGGCCTGGGGTCATGAAGGAAACAGAAAATTATTGTTCCTCCTGCCCTGTGTGTCAGAGGTCGGCACCGATGCCACATTTCCGTAACCCGCTGGTACCTCTTCCCATCATTGAGGTCCCCTTTGAGAGGATCGCAATGGATTTGGTAGGTCCGATAATGAAGTCCGCTAGGGGGCACCAGTACATCTTGGTTATAATGGACTATGCCACCCGTTATCCAGAAGCGATTCCTCTCCGAAATACCTTGGCCAAAACCATAGCCAAAGAGCTATCTCTTGTTTTTAGCCGTGTGGGTATTTGTAAAGAACTGCTTACAGACCAAGGTACACCCTTTATGTCCCGGGTTATGAAAGAGCTGTGTAAGTTGTTCAAAGTGACACAATTGCGTACATCTGTGTATCACCCCCAAACAGATGGATTGGTTGAAAGATTCAACAAAACCCTAAAACAAATGTTAAATAAAGTGGTGGATAGAGATGGAAAGGATTGGGACTGTCTAATTCCCTATTTAATGTTTGCTATTAGGGAGGTACCCCAATCCTCTACGGGTTTCTCACCCTTTGAGTTACTTTATGGGAGACACCCCAGAGGGCTGTTGGATATCGCCAAGGAAACCTGGGAAAGTGAGAGTTCTCCCCACAGGAGTGTGATTGAGCATGTCGCCCTGATGCAAGATAGAATTGCACAGGTAATGCCAATCGTAAAGGAACATTTGTCCCAAGCGCAGTTGGCACAGCAGGGAGTGTACAACCGTGGAGCCAGGACCCATACCTTTTCCCCAGGGGATAGGGTATTGGTACTTGTCCCTACGGTTGAAAGCAAATTCCTCGCCAAATGGCAAGGCCCCTATGAGATAATGGAAAAAGTGAGCGAAGTGAATTACAAGGTCAGACAACCAGGAAGGCGAAAGCCCGAACAGATCTATCACGTTAATCTGTTGAAAGCCTGGAGGGATAGGGAATCCCTAGTCGCGGAAACTTTGTCACCAGCTCACTCTGCGTGATTCCTGAGGTTGGAATAGCAGTCACCTTGTCAAACCCCCAACAACAGGAGGTTAAGGAGTTTGTGCTTCGCAACAAGGAGGTTTTCTCTGAGCTGCCGGGACAAACGTCTGGGGTAGAACATGATATTATTACCCCGCCCGGGGATCCCGGAGGCCCGACGGGAGGCAATACGTGAGGAAGTACAGAAAATGCTTAAGTTAGGGGTGATAGAGGAGTCCTAAAGTGATTGGTCAAGTCCCATTGTGTTAGTGCCTAAACCGGATGGGAGCTGGCAATTTTGTAACGATTTTCGACAACTGAACAAAGTTACAAAATTTGACACCTACCCCATGCCACGTATAGATGAGTTGATCGACCGGCTGGGAACAGCCCGATACATGACAACTCTCGATCTCACAAAAGGGTATTGGCAAATTCCCCTGGCCAAGTCGGCCAAGGAGAAAAACGCATTTGTAACCCCAGACGGGGTGTTCCAATATAAAAGAATGCTGTTTGGGTTACAGAATGCGCCGGCCACATTCCAGCAGAAAATGGACCAGATACTGAGGCCCCATCAGAAGTATGCTGCGGCTTACCTGGATGATGTAATTATCTATAGCACAGATTGGGCCTCACATCTGCCAAAAGTGCAAGCAGTCCTAGACTCTATCCGGGAAGCTGGGTTTACGGCCAACCCCAAGAAGTGTACCATTGGGCAGGAGGAGGCCAAATATCTTGGGTACATCATTGGGAGGGGAGTAATAAAACCCCAAGTCAATAAAGTCGAGGCCATACAGAATTGGCCACGTCCCAACGGCAAGAAGCAGGCCTTTTTGGGAATCGCTGGTTATTATCGGCGATTCATTCCCCACTTTGCTTCTCAGGCTGTGCCCCTAACCAACCTGACAAAAGGGAAAGAGTCGGTCATGGTTAAATGGAACCCAGAGGCTGAGGCAGCATTCCAATTCTTAAAAAAAGCCTTATGTAGCCAGCCAGTGTTGTACTCACCAGACTTCTCTAGGGACTTTGTGGTACAAAGTGATGCATCAGACGTTGGGTTAGGAGCAGTATTGTCCCAGGTCTGGAACGGGGACGAGCACCCAGTCATTTACCTCAGCAGGAAATTGAAGTCCCATGAGGTAAATTATGCCACGATTGAGAAGGAGTGTTTAGCGGTGAAGTGGGCTCTAGATTCCCTTCGGTACTATCTGCTAGGCAGGCACTTTGACATGATTACTGATCACGCTCCTTTAAAGTGGATGGCTCAAAACACAGAGACAAATAGAAGAGTGAATAGGTGGTTCCTGGCCCTACAGGAATTCAACTTTACGGTAAAGCATCGCCCTGGCGTTCAAATGGGGAATGTGGATGCTTTGTCTCGAATACATGCATGCCTGATTGCTTGTGTTCCAACCCCAAGGTTAAAACAAGAGGGGGGGGGGTATGTGACAGCAGGCAGGTAAAATCACCAGGTTGCATCCAGGATGGTAGGTATGTATGCCCTAGATTCAGGCTTTATGCAAGTTCATACCACTAGGGGGAGTGCTGGGAGTCTGGCGAGGGAAGAGTTAATGAGCCCAGCTGAATCAAGTGGCTCATTAAGGCCTCTACAAGAACTCCCAGCATGCTAGGGGGGATGCTCCATCCTGGAACCAATTCTGTGGTGTGCAAGACTGGGGAGTGTGTTTCTGTCCTGTGCGGTGAGACAAAGCCTGTGTGGCTAAAACCTTCCAAAACAGGGAGATAGGGGCTGGGGCAGCACAAGGCTGCACCTAGTTGTCAGACAGGGAACCTACGTGTGTAGTAAGCGGTCAAGCTGACCAGGATTTCTTTTTTATGTTTCTTTTTGTTTTGCTGTTTACCCCTGTAAATAGTTTAAATAAACCGCACCTTTTGTTTTTGCAACTACAAACTCTGTCTGCTGTGCCTGTTTTTGTGTGGTGAACCCATCCAGGGGGTCACACACACCCGCTGCCGAGCCAACCCCCTCACAGTATATTACATATCATTCAGATTCCTCCTTTCTTTTTTCTTTTTTGGACTTCCATCAGTTACATAATATTTTTCAAGTATCTTCAGGATACCCCTCCCCCCCTCTCTCTTGTGACTGACTGACTTAAGACTGGTTTGCTGCAATAACTTGTGTGTTTTTCTCGGTGTGTGCTTTTTCCAATCTGTAGCAGCGAGAATTACCTGTTATAGGTGCACGCTGCTATAGTTTAGGAAACTGTATGTGGGAATAACTTTGTCCGTAAGGGTAGCTCTTGGGGTTCAGTGGGTTCCTTTAGGGGGTGTTCTTTCACATTGGGGGAGGGAACGGGTCTGCCAGCTACCAGGTTATCTCTCCCTTCCCAGTTGGTTTTGGAGTAGAAATTACCTGGCGACTGGATATGAATGGGTTTTGATCTATATATTTTTAACCTGGGGTATTATAGCAATGTTTTGTAACAAATCAATTTGCCCTCATATAGGCAATTAATATATTTTTGTAGTATAAACTCATTTAGGTGTGTGGAGGTCTATTCTGTTTGTTGTTTTTTCCTTCTTTGATGTTGGCGTGCAGGGACAGAGAAGGATAGGCAGGGACAGTGTCAGTGACATCCTTTGAAACCTTGTGCATTTACAGTGTGTTGGCGTGCAGGGACAGAGAAGGATAGGCAGGGACAGTGTCAGTGACATCTTTTGAAACCTTGTGCATTTACAGTGTGTTGGCGTGCAGGGACAAAGGATAGGCAGGGACAGTGTCAGTGACATCCTTTGAAACCTTGTGCATTTACAGTGTGTTGGCGTGCAGGGACAGAAAAGGATAGGCAGGGACAGTGTCAGTGATATTCTTCGCTAAACCTCCTGCACAGTATACACCTGAAGCTACCCCTTATTGCTCGTGGTGTTGTTCTGTTGTGTAACACAGACAGGCATCTGCAAGCAGTTACAGTGGGTGTAGGTGCCTCCTGCACAGTATACGCTACCCCTTATTGCTCGTCGTGGTGTTGTTCTGTTGTGTAACACAGACAGGCATCTGCAAGCAGTTACAGTGGGTGTAGGTGCCTCCTGCACAGTATACGCTACCCCTTATTGCTCGTCGTGGTGTTGTTCTGTTGTGTAACACAGACAGGCATCTGCAAGCAGTTACAGTGGGTGTAGGTGCCTCCTGCGCAGTATATGCTACCCCTTATTGCTCGTCGTGGTGTTGTTCTGTTGTGTAACACAGACAGGCATCTGCAAGCAGTTACAGTGGGTGTAGGTGCCTCCTGCACAGTATACGCTACCCCTTATTGCTCGTCGTGGTGTTGTTCTGTTGTGTAACACAGACAGGCATCTGCAAGCAGTTACAGTGGGTGTAGGTGCCTCCTGCGCAGTATATGCTACCCCTTATTGCTCGTCGTGGTGTTGTTCTGTTGTGTAACACAGACAGGCATCTGCAAGCAGTTACAGTGGGTGTAGGTGCCTCCTGCACAGTATACGCTACCCCTTATTGCTCGTCGTAGTGTTGTTCTGTTGTGTAACACAGACAGGCATCTACAAGCAGTTACAGTGAGTGTAGGTGCCTCCTGCACAGTATACACTACCCCTTATTGCTTGTGGTGTTGTTCTGTTGTGTAACACAGACAGGCATCTGCAAACAGTTACAGTGGGTGTAGGTGCCTCCTGCACAGTATACGCTACCCCTTATTGCTCGTCGTGGTATTGTTCTGTTGTGTAACACAGACAGACATCTGCAAGCAGTTACATTGGGTGTAGGTGCCTCCTGCACAGTATACGCTACCCCTTATTGCTCGTTGTGGTGTTGTTCTGTTGTGTAACACAGACAGGCATCTGCAAGCAGTTACAGTGGGTGTAGGTGCCTCCTGCACAGTATACGCTACCCCTTATTGCTCGTCGTGGTGTTGTTCTGTTGTGTAACACAGACAGGCATCTGCAAGCAGTTACAGTGGGTGTAGGTGCCTCCTGCACAGTATACACCTGAAGCTACCCCTTATTGCTTGTGGTGGTGTTCTGTTGTGTAACACAGACAGGCATCTGCAAACAGTTACAGTGGGTGTAGGTGCCTCCTGCACAGTATACGCTACCCCTTATTGCTCGTGGTGTTGTTCTGTTGTGTAACACAGACAGGCACCTGCAAACAGTTACAGTGGGTGTAGGTGCCTCCTGCACAGTATACGCTACCCCTTATTGCTCGTGGTGTTGTTGTGTAACACAGACAGGCATCTGCAAGTAGTTACAGTTGGTGTAGGTGCCTCCTGCACAGTATACGCTACCCCTTATTGCTCGTGGTGTTGTTCTGTTGTGTAACAGACAGGCATCTGCAAGCAGTTACAGTGGGTGTAGGTGCCTCCTGCACAGTATACGCTACCCCTTATTGCTCGTGGTGTTGTTCTGTTGTGTAACAGACAGGCATCTGCAAGCAGTTACAGTGGGTGTAGGTGCCTCCTGCACAGTATATGCTACCCCTTATTGATTGTGGTGTTGTTCTGTTGTGTAACACAGACAGGCATCTGCAAACAGTTACAGTGGGTGTAGGTGCCTCCTGCACAGTATACGCTACCCCTTATTGCTCGTCGTGGTGTTGTTCTGTTGTGTAACACAGACAGGCATCTGCAAGTAGTTACAGTGGGTGTAGGTGCCTCCTGCACAGTATACACCTGAAGCTACCCCGTATTGCTGGTTTTCCCATCTCCCTGCAGGCCATTAGAATGTCTGGAAGGCCAACAAAGAGAGGCAGACAGTCACGAGCCAATAAAAGAGGGCAAGCAGGCTCTGTCTGGGGGCAACAGTGCTGGTCGTGGACGCGGTGCATTGTCATCAGCACGTGGCCATGGGACACGCTTGTCCTTATTTTCGGCAGCTGGACGTGTTGAGCCGCATCATGCCGAAGACTTGGTAGAGTGGATGACCAAGCCCTCCCTCATCCTCCTCATCCTCTCTCACCCAGGCTCAGGGTACTGGCAAAGAAGCTGCCAATGCGTCCTCTTCCCTCGTATCAATGTCATCATCAGTCACGCCTTCCCTAGACCCACCATGTCCTCCTGAGGAGTCCCCCGAACTGTTTGAGCACAGTGTTGGGTACATGCTCCAGGAGGATGCCCAGCGTTTTGAAGGGTCTGATGATGATACCCAGCTAGAGGAAGGCAGTAGCGTGAGCGCAGAGAGAGGGGATGCTCAAGAAGGACAGCAATCTGGCAGTCATGTTCCAGCAGCTGCAGCATACTGCCAGATTGGCTCCAGTGATGAGGAGGGAGGGGATGATGAGGTCACTGACTCCAAGTGGGTGCCTGATAGGAGAGAGGAGGAGGATGAGGAGGAGGCACATCTCCAACGAGGCAGGATGCCCTCCGGGGGCCAGCGTAAGGGCAGCACACCGACTGAATCACACCGCAGAGCTCCGCCTGTGCAGGGCGCTGCCTCTGCCCGTTATTCCAAAAGTTCTTTGGTGTGGGCCTTTTTTGAGTCGAGTGCATCAGATCGCACCGCTGCTATTTGCAACATGTGTCTCAAGCGTATATCGCGTGGCCAAAACATCAGCGGCTTGGGCACCACATGCTTGACCAGACATATGTTGACCTGCCATGCAGCTCGTTGGCAAGCGTACCTTAAAGACCCACACCAAAGAACAAAGCGGACCTCTCCTTGCTCCTCATCAGCTGGGATCTCCAACCCCACTATACCTTCAGTCCTCTCTGAAACCTGCTCTGAGAGGAATGAAGGTGTAGAATTAGGTGTGTCACAGCCAAGTACTTGCGGGCACTCTGCTAGCAGTACACCGACGTCCGATTCTAGCAGGCAAATTTCCCTGCCCCAGCTGCTGGACCGTCGAAAGAAGTTCACTCCCAGCCATCCACATGCCCAGCGGTTAAATGCTAGCTTGGCTAAATTGCTAGCACTTCAACTGCTGCCTTTTCAGTTGGTAGACTCGGCCCCCTTCCGTGAGTTTGTGCAATGTGCGGTTCCTCAGTGGCAGGTTCCCAAACGCCACTTTTTCTCACGGAGGGCGATTCCGGCTCTCTACCGGCATGTGGAAGGCAATGTCCATGCCTCGCTGGACAGGGCGGTCAGCGGTAAGGTGCATATTACCGCTGACTCATGGTCCAGCAGGCATGGACAGGGACGTTACCTTTCTTTCACGGCCCATTGGGTCACTCTTTTGGCAGCTGGGAAGGATGCAGGACAAGGTGCAGTAGTGTTGGAGGTTGTTCCGCCGCCACGCCTCCAAAATGCTACTACTGGTTGTGACACACCTCTCTCCTCCACCCCCTCCTCTTCTTCTTCCTCCATGGCCTCTTCCTGTGCTTTGTTCTTGGAACCAGCGGTGCTCCGTCGGCGTTCAAGAGGCTATGCAAGTACGCAGGCAAAAAGATGCCATGCCGTGCTTGCGCTGGTGTGTTTGGGGGACAGGAGCCACACTGGGGCAGAGGTTCTGTCAGCTCTGCAGGGGCATGCCGAGAGGTGGTTGACGCCATGCCAGCTTAAGGCAGGAATGGTGGTTTGCGACAATGGCACCAACCTCCTCTCCGCCCTCCGACAGGGACAACTGACCCATGTGCCCTGTGTGGCTCACGTCCTTAACCTGGTGGTGCAGCGGTTCTTGGGCAGGTACCCGGGCTTACAGGATGTCCTGAGGCAGGCCAGGAAAGTCTGTGTGCATTTCCGCAGATCATATAATGCCAGTGTTTGGCTGGCTGAGCTGCAAAAGGAGTTGAACCTGCCCAAGAATCGCCTTATATGTGACATGCCTACCAGGTGGAACTCAACGTTGGCCATGCTGCAGCGGCTGCATACGCAGCAGAGGGCCATCAATGAGTATCTGTGCGACTAAGGCACCAGGACAGGGTCAGGGGAGCTCCGTTTCTTTTCACTACGCCAGTGGGGCATGGTCAGGGATGCATGCACTGTCCTGGCACCATTTTAGGAGGCCACGAGGTGGTGAGCAGTGACAGCGCATGCATCAGTGACACTGTACCTCTTGTCCACCTGTTGGAGCAAAAGCTGCGTGGAATAATGGACAGGGCACTTGAGGCAGAACAGAGGCAGGAAGAGGAGGACTTCCTTGCCTCTCAATGCCCCCTTTACCCAGACAGTGTTCCTTCTGTCCCACCCATCGCACAGGAAGAGGACGAGGAGGAGGGGGATTGTGTCAGCATGGAGGTAGAACCTGGCACTCAGCATTAACAGCAGCAGTCTTTTAGTGATGATTTACAGTACCAAGAAACCCGTGGACTTGTATGTGGCTGGGAGGAGGTGGCTGCGGATCATGTCGTCCTTAGTGACCCAGAGGCCTCCGGACTGAATGCCTCAGCTAACCTACGCTGCATGGCCTCCCTGATCCTGCAAAGCCTGCGGAAGGATCCTTGTATTCTTCGGATCAAGGAGAGGGACCATTACTGGCTGGCCACTCTCCTTGATCCACGGTACAAGGGTAAGGTTGCGGACCTTATCTTGCCGTCGCAGAGGGAGCAGAGGATGAGACATCTCCGGGAGGCCTTGCAGAAAGGTCTGTGCAACACGTTCCCAGAGACTGGGAGGTTACAAACTCCTGGTGCTGGACAACGAGTTGCTGAGGCTTCGGTCAGTCAAAGAAGGAGCGGTGGGGAAGGTGGCCGTCTGACCGATGCGTTCAGACAATTTTTTAGTCCGCAGCCCCAAGGTATGATCGGTTCCAGCAACCATCGCCAGCGTCTGATATACATGGTGCAGGAATACCTAGGGGCAAGGTCAGACTTGGACACCTTTCCCACCGAAAATCCTGTGGCTTACTGGGTCTTGAGGATGGATCACTGGCCAGAGCTTGCACAGTATGCAATTGAGCTACTGGCCTGTCCTGCATCCAGCGTTCTTTCGGAACGCACATTCAGTGCTGCTGGAGGCTTTGTCATGGATCACAGGGTGCGCCTGTCCACCGACTCGGTTGATCGACTGACCTTCATAAAGATGAACCAGTCTTGGATCACCACCAGCTACCAAGCACCTGAAGCTGATGTAACAGAATAATTTATTTTGAAATGTCACATCCCTTCAAGACTGCTTATGATGACGCTGAGTGACTGTCCTGTTATGTAAGACTGACTATCCTCCTCCTCCTCCTCAATGATCCGATTCCTGATGATGGCTTGGAAGAACATTTTTGTTTCTGGGTGTTCAACAGGGGTATGTAATTACAATTCTTGATCTAATAATTCACAGCAGGGCCCATTCCTGCGCCCACCAAGAGTAACTGAGGGCTTACAGTGTTGTGGCAACACCACCACCACCAAAGGCCCAATTTTTCTGCCCCTCTTCAACAGGGGCATGCAATTACAATTCTTGATCTAATAATTTACAGTAGGGCCCATTCATGCGCCCACCAAGAGTAACTGTGAGGGCTGACAGTGTTGTAGCACCAGCACCACCACCAAAGGCCCAATTTTTCCTACCACTGTTCAACAATGGCATGTAATTACAATTCCTGATCTAATAGTTCACAGCAGGGCGTTCCAGCGCCCACCAAGAGTAACTGTGAGGGCTCACAGTGTTGTGGCAACACCAACATCTAAGGGGCAAATTTCAGCAGAGTATATACGGCAGGCCCCTACTTTCAAACATCCAACTTACAAATGACTCCTACTTGCAAATGGAAGGATACAACAGGAAGTGAGAGGAAATCTACCCCTAGGAAGGGAAATTCTCTCCTGTAAGAGTTAATATGGGAAAAAGGTGTCTCCTCTCTACTGATGCTTTATCACCAATCCTTGTTTCAATAAAAACCCCACTTTTCCAAAAACATTTTTCATTGGGACGGAAAGTGAGGTGAAATGTTCTGAACAGGTGCACAGACAGCAAAACAAATGTTACAGGGGTGATAACCCTTCCCTATGTTTTCCAAAAAGCTTAAAAATATTTTTTTTGGCTGGAGCTACACTTAAACAATGTACCTGTTCAAAATTACAAACAGATTCTACTTAAGAACAAACCTACAGTCCCTGTCTTGTTTGCACCGCCTGTATACTGCTGTTCAGAGTATATAGGGCCTTTTTTTATTTTGGGTGCGGGGTTCCCCTTAATATCCATACAAGACCCAAAGGGGCTGGTAATGGGCTGGGGTAGGGGTGGGGGTTGATGGGGTAGCCATGCCATTTTTCTCAAAGATTTTCATCCATATTGCCAGGAGAAGACATGGCATTAAAGCCGCAAGCAGTTTTAAATGTTTTTTTTTCCTTTAGAAATGTAATTATGTGCAGGGACAGTTCTAAACACGGGAAACACATGCCACTTCACAGGCATACTTTAGACATCCCCCAGGTATGATATTTAAATGAATATTTCACTTTATGCATCATTAAAATGACTGCTCCCGAAAAACGTCCGTTTTTAAAACGTCTTTTTGCATTGATACATGTCCCCTGGGGCAGAACCCGGGTCCCCAAACCCTTTTTAGGACAATAACATGCATATTAGCCGTTATAATTAGCACTTTAGATTTCGAACGTTCGCGTCCATTGTATTTAATAGGGTTCCAACGTTCGCACAAACTTTCGGTCCGTTCGCAGGTTCTGGTGCGAACCGAACCGGGGGGTGTTCGGCTCATTCCTACTCATGACATTTGCAAATTGAATGCTAATAAGTATTAAAGACAATCATTCTGACCCCAGCATTTTTTATTCTTGTCCCCATCATTTTTGGCCAATACTGTCTATTGATATGTCAAACACTTTTTGGTAAATGGTCAAAATTTTCACACGAGTTTAACATCTCTTTGACAACATTATACTTTTAGTACAATAAATCTTTAGCTAAATACTATACCTGGCTCCCAATGGTCAAATCAGGCTCCTCCTGGAGTTCAGCTTGTTCCTCCAAAGAAGCTTCAACTTGGCTGGAGGGTTGGCTGGAGGGTTGGCTGGAGGGTTGGCTGCAGGGAAGGCTGGAGCTCCTTCTGGGGGGAAGGCTGGAAAGGGATTGCCTTGATTCCAGGTGGTCATCCAGGAAGTTAAGATGATTATAGTACCACAGATTTGGCTTGTATATTACCTCTGCAGCTGCTCCTGACCGCATTGATGTTAGGACTCTGTTCCGTTCAGTCCGATATGTGCCCCTAATGGTCCCAATTTTCTTCTTCACATCCTCTATTGTTGCTGTGGGGATCTGTGTTTGTACAAATTCCAGCATGGTCTCCAGTGCTATCTTCCTGGCTTCTTTATTTATTTATTTTGGTCTCCCATAAAACAGGTACATTTTTCCATCTTTGCAGGAACTCTGCCATAAAATCGGGGTCTTTAAATACCTGCATGTTTTCTGCAAGTCAAAAACCAGACAAAAATAATAATGTCAGTCAAGACTACTACTAATCTTTATCACCATATATAGGCCACAAACTCAGCAATTGATCAGTCACTCATCAAGTATGAAAAATGTTACGTACCCTCGATCTACACGTTCGTTGCTTCCGACCTTCTTCCACTCACTGAACGTCGTTTTCAACGATGCCTATTTCCGTTATATACAGTGCGCATGCGTGACACTCCGCACGCTTTCTCCGCCCCTGACGTTTGTTATACTAGTTTCCCCGCCCCTTCTCGCTCGTCCGAATGCTACACAACAGCGATTTGACTCAGTGATTTGAGGAGGAAAGTGTGGAAGAACCCCAGACCAGATCCCGGAGATACAAGGCCACAAACATGGCGTTGGAGGAGATGGTCGAAATGGTGGCAATATTGAGGAGGGAGGATTACGATGCTAAACATGGCCCATACAAAAAGCCTAATCGGGTCAAGGCTCAAATTATGGACAAAGTGGTTAAAACTCTGCACAGGAAATTTGGGGTTCGCAGAGCCAAAGAACAGCTCCGCAAAAAATGGTCTGACATCAAGTTGAGGGAGCCGGAGCAATACATGAAAATTAAAAAAGTGATCAGAAAAAGTAAGTAGATTTATACAGTTACTCAGATTTTTATTACTAGCGTGGTGCTGCATGTGCTTTTTCTTTAATGTAGTACAGTTAAAGATGTCATTTCATGTTCTTGGGCACAAGAATCGGTCGTAGAAATCATCGTTCATTTGCAATAATACAATGTTTTTTTGAGGATTCAGTGTTAACAAAATTTGAACATGCCTATTTAGGAATGATCAAATGTAGTTACGATGTTTTGGTCTGATACAGTGTTAAGTTAATTAGTGAACGATTGAACGATGATTCCTACGACTGATTATTGTGCCCAAGAACATGAAACTTGACATTTTTAACTGTTTATGTGAGAATATTTTTGAAACATGGTTGTGTATATGTGTTGGTAACTATATTTAATTAATGTAACTGGATTCAGTGTACGGTTAGGAGAGTATGCTCAGCAGCTGGTTACACATCTGGACTCATTAGCACAAGTGTGGGCCACAAGAACAACCTTTTATGGTGTCACACACAGGTGATCCAGTGGATACTTGGTGTGTTTTCATGTGTGAAACCTGACCAAAATAGATCAATCTACCAGCTTTGCTAATGGATACAATCATGTGTTCAGCTTAGAAATATTGACAAAAAAGACAATTGTACCACACTTCCAAAGAATGATTAATATTCGTCTTTCAGGCCTAAAAATATTTATTTTCTCACGTCTACCTTTGGGTGCAATCTCATAGGGCTTCAAAGAGCTTTGAGACAGGAGGCTAGGTACCCCACACCACCAGCCCAAGACCCACAACCGCAGGATGTGGAGGAAGAAGTGGAAAATGGCAATACAACAGGTCAGTGTCATACACCACAGCCTCAGGTAATAGATGTAGGCCTGCATATTTATAAGACAAGGTGTTTTTCTAAATTTTAGGTGCTTTTCAGCCTGCGGCCCAAGCAACATTCACCAGTCACAGTGCCCAGATGTTGATTCAAGAACTTATGGTCTGCTCTCGTGACCTGGAACAAATGAACAAAAACTTGCTCCAGATCAGGCAAAAGAGCAAGCAGCTGGAGCAAAGAATCAAAAAAATAAGAGATGTTCTTGGGAGGGTTTAAATCTTTTATATGGGCAAAAATGTTATTTTGTTTTTTGCTTGTTGTTTTGAGATTTGGTTTTGTAAGGTTTTAATTGTTTTTAGTACTATTGTACATGTTGAACTTTACTAGTTACATATGGTTCATGCGTTTTAGCAAGAAAAATACCCACATTTTCAAAAATTATACCATTTTCTATTTTTATAAAAATAATCAAAAAAATTGTGCTCCAATTAAAATTATTTTGGAATCAACAATGTGTGGCTTCTTATATCAATGTTGCCCCCCCCCAAAAAAAATGGGTGTATTTACACTGACAATGATGGTCATTTACTTATGAAAAATAAACATGGCACTACAACTGCACTAGGATAACCTAGGACAGTGATGGTGAACCTTGGCACCCCAGAAGGTTTTGAACTACATTTCCCATGTTGCTCAGGCACTCTGCAGTGGAGTTGAGCATCACGGGAAATGTAGTTGCAAAACATCTGGAGTGCCAAGGTTCACCATCACTGACCTAGGAGAAAGATCAAATCAACCAAAATAAAACCAAACAAGATGTTTTCATTATAAATTATCTTTTTATTCCAAATAAATTTTCAAATGTTATCAGGCATTGCAATGGCCCCCCTACCCATAAAATAGTCTACGTAGCGTTGGCGCACATCACACCCGCTTTGGGGGGCCAAGCCTGTAGGGCCAGCTACATGGGCTGGCAATGGTCCATCAGAGAACTGTGTGGCCTGAAGGCCAACTGAAGAAAGATAATTATTTGAATGTCTTTTTAAAAAATTGTGGAGTATGCAACAGCACATTACTATATGATTTAACTTGTACTCCGCCATGTTTAGAGAGGTCAGAAAAAGGCGGAAACGACTGGCCATGATGCCAAAGGCATTTTCTACCACCCTTCTCGCTCTGGCCAGCCTATAATTAAAGACCCTCCTCTCAGGGGTGAGGGTCCTTCGTGGAAAAGGCCTCATCAAATGGGGACCTAGCGCAAACGCCTCATCTGCGAGGAAAACTAAGGGTAGTCCATCTTCATTATCTGCCGACGCCGGTCGGCGAATTCTGTCTGGGCAAAAACTCCACCGTCAGACATCCGCCCATTTTTCCCAACGTCAACATAAAGGAACTCATAGGTGGCAGACACCACCGCCATCAGCACAATACTGTGGAACCCTTTATAATTAAAAAAAAGGATCCCGAATGGGGTGGTGGCATGATGCGGATGTGCTTGCCATCAATGGCTCCTCCACAGTTGGGAAAGTTCCACCGCTGAGAAAACTCAGATGCCACATTCTGCCATTCCTGTGGCATCGAAGGTAACTGTGGAGTCCAACAAAAAAAAAAATAATACTTTGATACCTAAACATTGCAAGCAGATTATCACAAAACATTCTTGGCAAAACATCAGCATAACATTAATTTTGAAGGAGTATTTTAGTAAGAGCTAAAAATGACCAAATATCAGATTCATCACCCCCTCTGATGGACCAATGAAATTCTTTTAGGGGGGGGGGGTTGAGATGAGTTGGGGACATCATAAATAAAGGCTTTAGCACTATGTCAGAATTTTTTTATATTATATAACCCCAAAAAAATGGGAGGGGGGGGAAGGGTCAAGCACATAGGCGTGCACATCCTATTGCATTAGGGTGTGCAGCCCAAAGCTAGACACATACTAGCGATCACTCACGATGAAAGGGAAGGGGCCGGTAAGTTACATATTTACCTGCCCCTTCCCCCACTCATCCTAAAACATCCCCAGCAATATGCATGTAGGCCCAAAAAATGGAGCATTAAAAGCTTACAACATGCATGGGGACATTCACAGCATATTACACTCATGGTAATTAGAGACGGTTTAAAAAAATACTATACATTAGCAAGCATAAAATACATAGAATGTGATGTTAAAGGAGAAAACTTACCTTAATATAGTCCTCCTACAGGACTTGGATTATGCCAGAACAGGTTTCTGGGATAATGACGCCCAGAGCCTGGGGGGAGATGCCTGTCGAGAACTTGAGGTCCTGCAAGCTTCTCCCTGTTGCCAGGTAGCACAATGTAGCAACTAGCCTCTGCTCAGCACTGATGGCTTCCTGCATAACGGTGTCCTGCCTGGTGATATAGGGCGACACCAAAGCCAAGAGCTGCTGAGCAGAGGCATGTGACAGAATTGGTCCCGCTGGAGCAACCAATTCTTGGTCCAAGAACTCCTCCTCACCCTGTTCATGGACCGGATCTGGGATATAGCAACAAGCCCAGAAGCAAGCACAGCACGATCTCGGCGACAGGAAAGTACCCGCAACATGGCTACAAAACGGTCGTCTAATCAGAACGAACTAAAAGAACACACTGAAGAACAGCAAGGCCTCTGAAGTACGACCGGAAAAACAGTAACGAGCGGACAAGAACGCACTGCAAAAACAGATACGAACTGACTACAAGCACTGAAAGACAGATACAAACCCACAAGCACAAACTGAACAACAGAAAACGATCTTTAAAGCACGAAGACTGAAAAGCGTGAATCGTCTCTTCCCAAACTTTTACTAACACGCGGTAACACGAAATCAGCAAAAGCAGCCAAAAGGGTGGCGCCATCAGAATGAAACTTCCCCTTTATAGTGCCGTTGTACGCCACCGCGCTTTGCTCGAGCATTTTTTCCATGATAGTGTGTAGGCAAGGCAGGCTTAAGAAGAATCACGTCGAGAAAAACGCAGTTTTTTTCAATGACATTAAAAACGATCGTGTGTACGTGGCATAAGAGTACCTGTCAGTTTTTATTGCTGTCTGTGTCCCCGTTAGAAAGATTAGTGTAAGGCTGGCGTAAGGCTGGCCGGAGGCCAGCCTGTATTTGTGGGAGGAGGCTGAGAGGGCTACTTAAGCCTCCTCCCCTGTCGGGTCCTGCGTCGGCATCTTTCAGGGTTGGTTTGACATCATTTCTGTCCGTCAGGTTTATCGCGTCACTTCCGGTTTCATGGCCATGCGGCAGGTCGGCTGCTGGAGTTCAGCTCTCCTCTCTGGATCTCACATGGGGCGTTCATGGAGGAGACGCCCGCACGCCTCTCGGTTCCCACGGCGGGCATCATTGGAGGGGAGGGGGCTTCCATTTTCAGGCGCATGTCGGCTTCCGTGTGGGGGGGGGGGGCGTTTGTCCAGCCTTCCATCTCCTGGTCCCTTGTTGGCATCAGGGAGGGGGGCCGCTGCATGCTTCTCCGGTGCTCATCTGGCTCCTTCTTCCGCACCGCCCACCCGTTCTTCCTTGCCCGAGCAGCATGGGGGGGGCCCCCATCCACCCACCCACCCATTTCTCCTCTGGGTTTACGCCGGCTGTATCTGCAGGGCCACCCACTCCTCCTTCTGGGCTCACACTGATCCATCCATCCACTCCTCCCGGGCCCACGCTGGCAGCTGAAGGGGGGGTTTGTTCACCTCACTGCTGCAGGGATCGCACGCTGGCTGCATAGGGGGGGCTGTCCACCCGCATCTCCAGGGGTCACGCTGGCGGCATGGTGGGGGGGCTGTCCACCTATTTTCTGGGGGTCACACTGGCTGTATGAGGGGGGATTGTCCATCCACGGGTCTCGCTGGCAGCTCGGGGGGGGGGGCGTCCTCCTGTTCTCCAGGGGTCACATGCTGGCAGCATGGGGGGGCTGTCCACCCACGTCTCCACGTGTCACGCAGGCAGTATTTCCTTGCGTCACATGCAATTTGCAGTAAGTATTCTGTCTTAATGTCTTGGCTTGCGTTTTTCTCAGTGTCTGCGTTTTTCTCAGTGTCTGCGTTTATGCACCAGGCGTTTTGTCTTTGGCGTTTCTGGCCCGGCTGTTTTGCGTTTCAGTCTCAATGTTTCTGTCATTACTTTCTGTCGTCACGTTTCAGTCTCAGCGTTCTGCCCCAGGTTTTTCTGTCATTGCATTTTCTGCCTCAGCGGTTCAGTCTCAGAGTTCTGTCATAGCGTTTCTTTCTGCCCAGGATTCTGCCTCAGCGTTTCAGGCTCAGCTTTTCTCTCGTAGCTTTTCTGCCCCAGGGTTTCTGGCATTGCATTTCTGCCTTAGCTTTCAGTCTCAGCGTTTCTGTCTGGCGTGTCGGCCCCAGGTTTCAGTCGTTGCATTTTCAGTCTCAGCATTCTGTCATAGCATGTCTGTCATAGCGTGTCTGCCCCAGGTTTCTGTTGTTGCATTTTCAGTCTCAGCATTTCTGTCACAGTGTTTCTGCCATTGCTTTTTTCTGCCTCAGCGGTTCAGTCTCAGCGTTTGTCTGCCCTAGGTTTCTGTCATGGCCTTTCAGTCTCTGCATTTCTGCCCCAGGTTTTTCTGTCTTTACATTTTCTGCCTCAGCGGTACAGTCTCTACGTTTCTGCCCCAGGTTTTTCTGTCATTGCATTTTCTGCCTCAGCGTTGCTGTCTTAGCATTTGTCTGCCCAGGATTTCTGTTTTTTTGCTTTCTGCCTCAGCGTTTCAGGCGCAGTGTTTTCACTCATAGCGTTTTTCTGCCCCAGGGTTCTGTCATTGCATTTTTCCCATAGCATTTCAGTCTCAATGTTTCTGTCATAGCGTTTCTGCTCCAGGTTTTCTGTCGTTGCGTTTCTGCCTCAGCATTTTCTCTCATACCTTTATTGCCCCAGGATTTCTGTCATTGCTTTTCGGCCTGGGCGTTTCAGGCTCAGCGTTTCTCTCGTATCATTTCTGCCCCAGGTTTTTTCTGTAATTTCATTTCTGTCTCAGCGTTTAAGGCTCAGCGTTTTCTCTTATACCTTTATTGCCACAGGATTTCTGTCATTGCATTTCGGCCTCTGCGTTTCAGGCTCAGCGTTCTTCCCCAGGATTTCTGTCATAGCGTCGCTGTCATAGCGTTTCTGCCCCATGATTTCTGTCAAAGCGTTTCTGCCCCACGATTTCTGTCAAAGCGTTTCTGCCCCACGATTTCTGTCAGTGTTTTTCTGTCATAGCGTTGTCTTTTTCGTTGTTACCATGTCTCATCGTACTTGTCCATGTTGCAACCTGGGTTGTTTAGCTAGGGCTCACATCTCGGGATGTGTCACGTCTACAGATCCATACGGGCTGAGGTTTCGTTTGCTAATGATTGGTGACCACAATCTTCTTGCCTGTATACCATACTTCATACGATGCACGTTCATTCATTACACCTGTACGATTACCCACCACGGTCTGTGGGTGCACTAGCCCTGAGTGTTCAGTTCAACTGCCTGTCAGGTTATTCTGGCTCACTTACCAATCACATTGGGGGGGGACTGTTATGCTCATTCTCATGCAGTGGTCTTGACGTTCTGCTCATATTCTTATACTTAGGTAGGTACAGGGGGGCGTTGTTTTGTGTCTGGTGTTCTGTTGTCATGTTTAGTTTGTGTTTCCTTAGCTTGGACTTGCTGCCCGTCTCTGTATGACTAGGTTACGTGCATCCCTTCAACTGCGGGGTGCTTGGTCTGGTTTAATTACCTTCATTCTGAAGGTGGAGGGCCGGCCTCCTAGGTACCTAGTGGCTAGTTCCAATAGCGTTGGTACTTTTGGGCTGCTCTTTCCTGCAAGACATTTTTTCATTAGGCACTCGTTCGTGGTCTGACGATTCAGCACTTGCACTGTTGGGGGAGGTTTGTATTGGCATCCACACTGATATCAACTATCCTTGCACTCGTTTCCATCAGTCACATTGTTGATAAGGTATGACTTTTCCTGCATTCAGGACTCATGATCGGGTCATGCTTCTGCCTGTTACCAGTCTATCAGGTGGGACCGGTGTTCTGTGTGTCTGGCATGGTTCCATGTTCAACGATGCTGGTTGCCATAGCGCGTTGGCCTTATCCACCTGCTCCATCAACGTATCCAGCACTTCAGTTTCCTGCCAGGTTGTCCATTTTTGCAACTCACCCTCTCTCTTCCCCATACCAAGTATGGGTAGGCCAGGGGTTGGGGGATTCTTCACGGAGCTACTTCGCTGGTGTCCGTTTGAGGTATTTCGTTCTTCTCGGCCTTGTTTGCAGGGGCTCCTTGAGCCAGCCCTTGCTCCAATTTCTCTCACGTATCCTCTCTTCACAAGCACTTCAGTCTCATGTCTGGGTTATCTAGGGTTTCAGGCTCAATACAGTCTTGCACGGGACGTTTAGTTGAGTTTTGGGCTACTTCGTAGTTCAATACGGGGTTCCTTCTATCTCAAGTCTTGAGTCGGTGGGTTTCTTCAGTCATAGCGGACACTTACCAGATACATATACTGTTGCCATCCGGGCACGCGCTACCTTACTTGACGGTCGGTTACCTACCCTTCTTCACCTAAACATGTGTCTTTTGCCCTTGTCTCAGGCATACCGACCAGCTAGGCCTTGGTTATTAGGGTTATCGCATTTCTCACTCGAAGACTCTGACTACAAGTGTAAGGCTGGCCGAAGGCCAGCCTGTATTTGTGGGAGGAGGCTGAGAGGGCTACCTAAGCCTCCTCCCCTGTCGGGTCCTGCGTCTGCGTCTTTCAGGGTTCCCACCCACCCGTTTCCCCCAGCCTTCATACACACTCATTGTACATTTTTCTTATTCTTACATTCAGGGTATGCCCTCTTCTCAGACATACCGACCTGCTAGGCCAAGGCACACCTCAGGCCTTGGTTATTAGGGTTATCGCATTTCTTACTCGAAGACTCTGACTACAAACCCTATTTGTACCATTTACTGTTACTACCAAAAGTGAAAGTAACAGAAAGGCCCACATTTTGGGTTGACATCAGAAAACTAATAGAAGGGAAATCTTCCAATGGGGACACTACTTTTTGTGATAATAGCTTTTCTCTCTCTTCCTTTTTTGGCTATGGGACAGGAAGTGAAGAGAAATCTCCCCAATGGGACACAGTTGGCAAAAAAATTAAAAATACCTCATAGGGAACCCTTTCTCTATCAAAACCCTATCTCACTTTAACATTAGACTCCGATGACTGTTCTTTCCCAAATTATTTTCCAGGTTCCTTGCTGCAGACTCACTTTAGCAACTTTCATTGTCAGATACCATGGCTTATTTGTAATATTAACAGTTGATAATCGGCATTACTCCAAAACATTTGGAGGCTTCTCTGTCCTACACACCTTATTCATTTTCTGTAGCGATTACTCCGAATGAGCGGCTGGATGTATTGGGTTCTCTGTTCTTGTGCCACGACTCTGCAAATAAATTTGTCCCTCCTGACACACCTGGCTGGGTAAAGGATGGCTGCACATCTCTCTACATACACAGACATATACTGTATATATCCTCTACACAACTGTGTTATAGTATCTGAAATATTCACCAGACTGGTTAACTGTAAGTAAAGTACGTATATTGTCAAAGGTTAAAAGCAAATAGCAATACACAAATGAATGAGCAAATGCAAGAAACTTTTCACTTATAGTACACTAAGTGATGTAAATATTAGATTGTAGCAGCTCAAACTGAGCTACTATAACCACTAAAGGACAAACCCAACAAAGAACAGTATCAGTAGTGAACGATATTGATAAGCATAGATAATCCCCCAGCAGCTCCTCTGTAATAACAGTCAATAACTACTTAAGAGTGGACTCTGTGAATATAAACTCAAATATGACTTGAGAGAGGTACTTCTGGCTATGGGCAATCTAATACCTCCCAACTGTCCCAGATTCGCCGGGACTGTCCCAGGACTTGATGCAAGTCCCAGCGTCCCGGCAAATTAAGGCTTTGTCCCGGAGTGGAGTAAAGTGCTGGAACAAGTTCCAGCACTTGACTCCAGTGGCTTGCACCAGTAACACCCTGTGGCTTGTGCGGGGTGTCTGGAGTTCTGCACACCACAAGCATAGCTGTGTAAATGTGACAGGCAGTCGTGGTGAGAGATGCCGGTTGCCTTACACACACAGCTCACAGCCACTTGTGGCCTGTGATATTTGTGCTGTAACACTGTGACCCTTCGCCCTTTCCTCCTGATGCATGCTGGGGGAGGGGCTGTACCAGGAAGTAAGAGTGTGTGTGTGAGACTGGAAGCAGCAGCAGCATGGATGCATAGATCTGGTAATGACAGAAGCCTGTTGTATTAAGACTCCTCCATGTAACAAGTCTTAATGTTCTGAGTGAGTAATAAACCCTCTCCATAGTTAAGAAGTTAATCCGGCCTGTGTGTAACTTGCTGAGCAGATACTGGAAGCATTGCTAGCAGCACCCTGAGAGACCCCGCGTCTAAGGGACATAACACGGCCTAAACCGCCTCCTCCTTGGCTGTGATGCTTTCCTGCACACAGACAAGAGGGGGAGGTGGGGAGGAGTTATGGAAGGGGCAGACTGGTCGGCAATTGGCCCCCGGCTGCTCTGATGCCCGAAAAAGGATACAGACATACCCCCCAGACACCTGTGAAGTTTCAGGCAGGGCCGGCCGGGCTCACGTCACGTGGATGGGTGGTTCCATGTGACCAATGAGAGGGAGGCAGTCATTGGGGAGTGTACTAAATAAAAGGGGGCAAACATTGGGGGGGTGTAAGGGTAAAGGGGGATAGACTGAGGGGGGGTTTTCTAGGAGGAGAAATGAGGCGAGGGGAGGATTTTAGTTAAGAGGAAGAATGGGGGGGGGATTTTACCCCCTGTAATCTGCCCTACTGACTTCCATCCTTTTGACCCCTGTTGACTGCCTTACTGACCCTGTCTTCCATACTGCTGACCCCTGTACCCTGCCCTATTGACTCCTGACCCCTTAATCCTGCCCTACTGACCCTGTCTTCCATCCTGCTAACCCCTGTACCCTGCCCCACTGACTCCTGTCCTCCGTCTTGCTGACCCATGTACCCTGCCTTACTGACTGCTGTCTGCTGTCTTCCTGACCCCTGTACCCTGCCCCACTGACCCCTGTACCCTGCCCTATTGACCCCTGTCCTCCATCCTGCTGACCCCTGTACCATGCTCTATTGACCCCCTGCCTTCCGTCCTGCTGACCCCTGTACCCTGCCCTACTGACTCCTGTCCTACAGCCTGCTGACCCCTGTACCTTGCCCTACTGACTTCCACTCCTGTCTTCCATTCTGCTGACCAATGTACCCTGCCCAGTTTACCCCCTGTCTTCCATTCTGCTGACCCCTGTACCCTGTCCTACTGACTCCTGTTCTCTCTCCTGCTCACCCCTGTATCCTGCCCTATTGACCACCTGTTTTCCATTCTGCTAACCCCTGTTCCCTGCCCTATAGAGGAAAAAGAACAAGGGATCTGGCCGGTGACGTGAGCCCGGCAGGCCCTGCTGTCTTCCGTTCTGCTGACCCCTGTACCCTGCCTTACTGACTCCTGTCTTCTGTCCTGCTGACCCCTGTATCTTGCACTATTGATTCCTGTCCTCCGTCCTGCTGACCCCTGTACTCTCCCCTATTGACCCCTGTCTTCCATCCAGCTGATCAATGCACCCTGCCGAATTGACCCCTTGTCTTCCATCCAGCTGATCCCTGTACCCTGCCCTACTGACTCCTGTCCTCCATCCTGCTGACCCCTGTACCCTGCCCTACTGACCCCCTGTCCTTCATCCTGCTGACCCCCTGTACCCTGCCCTACTGACCCCCTGTCCCTTATCCTGCTGACCCCTGTACTCTGCCCTAATGATCCCCTGTCTTCCGTCCTGCTGACCTCTGTACCCTGCCCTACTGACTCCCCGTCCTTCGTCCTGCTGACCCCTGTACCCTGCTCTACTGACTCCTGTCCTCCATCCTACTGACCCCTGTACCCTGACCTACTGAGTCCTGTCCTCTGTCCTGATGACTCCTGTACCCTGCCCTACTGACACCCTATCTTCCATCCTGCTGACCCCTGTACCCTGTCCTACTCATCCCCTATCCTCTGTCCCGCTGATCCCTGTCCTTTGCCCTTGTGACCCCTCTTCTCTGCCCTACTGACTTCCACTCCTGTCTTCCATCCTGCTGACCAATGTACCCTGCCCAATTTACCCCGTCTTCCATTCTACTGACCCCTGTACTCTGTTCTACTGACTCCTGTTCTCTGTCCTGCTCACCCCTGTATCCTGCACTATTGACCACCTGTTTTCCATCCTGCTGACCCCTGTACCCTTTCCTACTGACCCTTGTCCTTTGCCCTTGTGACCCCTTTTCTCTGCCCTGCTGACTCCTGTCCTACTGACCCCTGTACCCTGCCCTACTGACTTCCACTCCTGTCTTCCATCCTGCTGACCAATGTACCCTGCCCAATTTACCCCCTGTCTTCCATTCTGCTGACCCCTGTACCCTGTCCTATTGACTCCTGTCCTCCATCCTGCTGACCCCTGTACTCTCCCCCTATTGACCCCTGTCTTCCATCCTGCTGACCCATGTACCCTGCCTTACTGACTCCTGTTCTACGTCCTGCTGACCCCTGTACCCTGCCCCACTGACTCCTGTACACATAACCCCCTCCTCACACCCCCTGTCCCGCTGACATGCAGCCAGGGGCGTTGCTAGGTCTACAAAAGATCTGGCGCTAGAGCCCATAGCAGCGAAGTAAAGAAAGTCATACGCATGTATATAATATACGCATGTATATAATATACACTAATTTATATATATATATATATATATATATATATATATATATAAAAAAAAAATCACACATATATACACACACACACACTGCAAAGGCTGCGGACATGGTACAGGGGTCAGAGGCTGCGGACATGGTACAGGGGTCAGAGGCTGTGGCGGGGTCTTACAGGGCTGTGATGAGAGGTGCGCGCCACTGCTGAGACCTCACAAAGTGGCACTTACATTTAAAAATGGCGCCACTATGTCACTGCGCATGCGCCTGTATGTTCAAAAATTACCGAACGTGTACGGGCTTGCCCGAGTGGCGGCGGTGCATGTGCAGATGACACTCGAGGGTTAATGTTACTTTATGGTATGTGATGAGGCTGGGGATTTAGTGAAGGAAGAGAGCAGTGCAGCTGGCTGGAGCATGAAAACAGGTAGGCGAAAGAGGCTCCCCTTTACTTCCCCCCACACACACTGCAAGAATGGACTTTATATTAATTTCCTGGAGATGGGCTATATTATGGCACCACATCCTTTGCTGTTATTGTGCAAATTCATGAATATGTTAGAAATATACTGGGACTTTTCAGGTGCTACAGAGATATTCTACATACACATATATTAAAAATAATTATTTTGTGAAAATGCATCTATGTATGTAGTACCTGAAAAGTCCCATTATATTCCTAACATATTCAAGAATTTTACTTTCACCATACCTGTCCTGCTGAGGTACAGGACAGGTTTAAAGCACAGATCTATACAGTGTGGAAGGCAGAACAATCGTAACTCACAGGAGAAGAATGCAGTCTGCCATCCGTCCTGTTATCTTGCCTTGGGGGGCTCCGGTGACTACTTTATGGGTAGCAATGCTCGCTACTGTGTTGTCCTGCTTGCTCTGTCCTCCCCCCCGGGCGAGGAGGAGGGGGGGAGGCTTGGGTGCTGCCAGACACACACAAGCATGGAAGAGATTGCGTTTCTCCTTTCTGGACATTCCTCTGCATGATCGCTACCTGCTCCTCACTTGTCCAGTGTCTTATATGAGCAGTGATAATGTCCAGGCTCTTCCTCCTCCCTCCCTCGCTCAGCTCAGTGTCCAAAGTGCGCTAGTTGTCAGCGCTGACATTTCCCATCCAGCTAGCTCCTCTCCTGATCAGGACTCAGATTTGACGCCACAAATTCAGCTTCTTTGGAGCCAATGAGAGAGGAGGGGTGTGGATTGAAGGCGGAAGCCTCCCCCGCAATTTGAGAATAGCGAGCGATTCTCTCTCTTTTATTTACACACAGCCAGGCCCACCACAGCACCCGATAAGATACTCGGGGCTATGGGTCCCAGATTTGGGGCTACAGCCCCAGTAGCCACCTGTTAGCGACGCCACCTGTTAGCGACGCCTATGCCTGCAGCACAGCAATCTTTTGTTCTAAGCCCTGCTATAGCCGTGTCACCCGACCGGGGATTAGAAATCCCCTCGGCTTTATCTCCAAAATGTACCCCTTCAGGAGGTATGTTTAGGAGCATTCTAATTGGTCACATGGGCGGCACCGACCAACCAGAACCCGCATAGCCCATCCTGTCAGCGTTGAAGAAGAAGAGAGAAAACCGGGGGATTTCTAAGTCCTGGTCTGGTGACGCGGCTATACCAGGGCTCAGAAAGGGAGATTACCGCACTCCAGGTCAGCGGGACAGGTGGGGGTCCTGTGTAAGTTCACCTTACGGATTTTTCTGTAAAGGTGAACTTACACTTTAAGGTGGTGCACATAAGTCCATTTGCTTCTTTACTCAGATTGCTAGCAGTGGTGAAATCAAATATCACAAGCGGCTGCTTACCAGTCCCAGTCACACAGCAAACTTCAATCTGGTTGCTACATTTCAGAATGGGGGGCCTCAAGTTTGTCCATAATTTTTAAAGAGTGCCTTGACTGGAAAAAGGTTGGGAAACACTGGCTTAGAGAAATAGTATGCAGTGGCAACAGTACATCAGAAATGTCAGTAGCAAAAATAAAGGACTGGGAACTTTTGGCCTGGGTAGGGGGGGGGGGGGGGCATACACAACAACCTTTCATGGTAGGGACAGATATCTTTGGGCTAAAGAAAGTGTACCGCCCAGCATGTTAGCGTTCCACATTGATGGGTGGGCTTGGAGAAGGGTGGATGTTTTTAAAGGATATGGTTTATTGAAAGGAATCAAAGGCTGAGGACCGCACATCATTCACTGTTTGACCTTAGTAATTGATGGGTTCTCGTAGCGACTGTAGCAGATGGTGCCGCACAAATTACAGTAAAATGGTAAGACATTTGCAATAGAGCACTAGTGAAATCTCATTGGCTTTTATAACACACATTTTCAAATCTTTCAGCATCAATTTCCTTTGGGATTGTTGGCATTTGACCATGTGACATCTCAGCACTGCAAAGGTAGAAGGTGCTTTCCTTTGCCCAATACTGCAATCCCTAATCTAAACAGGGAGTAGGTAGCTATATAATGCCCAGCAACTGTCACTGGCTGCTGGGCCCATTCTAGTTCATGTCTGAATGGTGAAGTATCGGCACTTGGGGCCACCAGCCCAACATATCTTATTAAGGCTGGCCCAGGGGGCCCACCTGTCTCCCAGCCCAGCTCTATCCTGGGTTGTGGCAATGCTGACACGCATTTCATTGTTTTTTCCATATATTGTCATAAATATTCACATATTTAGAGAATACATATAGAATACGGATTGGTGACTTTTAAGGTGCCAGACAGAACAATACACAACATCTTATTTTAAAATCCATATCAAATTTTATTAAGTACATTAAAAAATACTTTGTTATAAAAGAAAGTTTGAATAGAGATCACATGTGATACGGGTATACAGTACAGTGATTTTTTTGCTCAACATGTTTCGCCAAGAGGTGGCTTCTTCAAGTGGTTGTAAACCCTGTAAAAAAAAAAATTCTATCCCACCTGCAAGACAAAGCCATAATGAGCTAGTATGACTAGCATACTAGCTCATTATGCATCACTTACCTTAGATCGGGGCCCCCGAAGCCGTCCTCGTCTCCCTCTCCAGCCGCAGCCATCGCTGCAGGGATACCCGGAAGGTTACTTCCGGGTATCGCCGCTCCAGCCAATCACAGTTACGCTGCGGCGCTGTGATTGGCTGGAGCGGCGAAGACGTCACTCTGCGCATGCGCGCGGGAGCCGTCAAATCCGGCTAAGCCGGATTTGTAAATGGGATTAACCCTGTGAATGCGCCATTGTCTACGGCGCGCATGCGCCGTAGACACCGATGCATGTAATTTTTTGCAAATATCTCCAAAACCGTGTAGGTTTAGGAGATATTTCTTGCACCTACAGGTAAGCCTTAATCTAGGCTTACCTGTAGGTGCAAGTTGCATAAGTGGGTTTACAACCACTTTCTGGAGTCTTTTTAAATTATTGTACAAGATATTCTCTGTGGACAGAGAGTACACATTTAGAGACAATATCACATGGGGCTATACAGCCCTATTATCTATATTCATACATGTTTAATTAATCTGCATCGAAGTTACAATGAATCGTCAGAGAGACTGTTCTTACCACAGGTAAGTATGTATCAGTGTAGGAGCCACAAAATAACCGTCATAGGGATATCAGTGTGTCATAGGAGGACCATATCTCCACAGTGGAAATCGATGGAAAATATCAAACATAGTGTTGAAAGGACCATTGTGTATCTAAATCCTCCCAATAGTAGGTCCCAAATCAAGGGCATAGATTCATCAAATATTCACCTGTCATGTCACAATGAGGAGCCAAAAAGACAATATCTTCCAAGATGGAATTAAACAGCTTAGCTTATTTAGTATTTTTTCCCAAGCTTTCCTCCCTGTGAGACCAATAATTACTTTCTCAGAGAAGATTGTAAAACAATTGTTTGCCATGTTTTCTTCTGTGGAACCTGTAAAGAAATGATTGCTAGATATTGAAAGTATCACACTGACAATGTTTAATGTATTTTAATTTTATAGGAAGAAATTGACCATCTTCTGAATGTACAAAAGTTTGTAGAACTTGTTGTGGTTGCTGATTTATCAATGGTAAGTGTTATGGCTGTGTTTAAAAGAAAACACAGCCATAGTATACTATTAGATGGAATGAAATCATAATATTGAAAAATGTTTTGTTGATATACTTCCAATTTTGTTTTTCAGTATCATAAATATGGCAATAATACCAAATCTGTGAAAGACAAAGTATTTGCAATGGTTAATATCATGAATGCGGTGAGTAAACGTGTAGTGGGCAGTTAGAGAATTTGCAGGGTGAAGGGAGCAGGGTGTAAGATCTAAATGGAAGTCAGAGACTGGAGGACTGTTTGTGAATTGAAGGAGGAAACAGCCACTAAACACACCTATGGGTCAATTTACTAAAACTGGAGCACTCAGAATCTGGTGCAGCTGTGCATAGTAGCCAATCAGCTTCTAACTTCAGCTTGTTCAATTAAAGTGGTTTTAACCATAAAAAAAATGCTCCTGTCCCTTTTAGGCATGAAATATAGCAAAGTACTTTTGCCATATCTGTTGGACAATACATGGTTGATCCTGCCTGTTCCTTCCCCTGTTTAAACTGACCACGTTTATCATGACTGCTGATCTCTGATAGCGTTGTCAGGTTACATGCCTCCGTCTGCATCTCCCCCCTTCCCATCTCCCTGTCACCTCTGTATTCTGTATGAGAGCTGATCTCCTCCCCACCCCTCCTCTCCCCTCTCCTCCTGCCGAGATAGAGCAATGCTATTCCCCTGAAGCTACTCGTCTTTGTTAAAGCTGCAGTGTCTCCCAGAGTGTTGTTTTGTTTGCTTTCACATGGAAATCATTTTAAACAATTTTTTAAACTATATTTAAAAAAAACTATAATTTCCAAATACTAAATGAATTACTTCTGCAAAGTTTTTTTCTATAAACTTTTTTATCATTGCTATATAGTGACATTAATCATTAATCACGTTCCTTCAGTTGAACAACCGATCCTTCTTCAATCAAACGGCTGATCCTTCCATTGATCAATCGATCCTTCCTTTGATTGATTGATCCTTCCTTCAATCAATTTTTTGTTCTTTCTTTTGATTTACTGAATCTTCCTTCAGTCGATTGACTGATCCTTCATGCAATCAATCAGCCAATCCTTCCTGCAATTGAACGACCGATCCTTCTACTGATCGACTGACCAATCTTTCCTTTGACCAGTCCTTTCATTGGTAGATAGACCAATCCTTCCTTTGACTGATCCTTAATCAATGCACATCTTCGTCAGCACACCATGAATCTTCAAATGCAGTTCAAAGCTTTTTTTGCAGAGAAGCTTTGGACTGCATTTGAAGATCCATGGTGTGCTGCCAAATATGTGCATTGATCTGTGAACTCCAGTTTCCAGCTGGTAGTCCCTACAGCACCCACTACAGATGAGCGTAGTGATCCAGGAATGTGTGCGATGGGAATATAGACATGATTGATCCTTAATTCAATCAATCCTTTCTACTTTGATCAATTGATCCTTCCTTCCATCGATTCTTCCTTCCTATCTTTAATACTTCCTTCCATTGCTCAATTCTTCCTTCAATCGATTATTTGATCCTTCTTTCGATTGACCGATACTTCCTGCAATCGATCGACCAATTCTTCTTGCGATAGATCGACTGATCCTTCCTTACTTTGTTTCTTCCTGCGATCAACCAAGTGATCCTTCCTGCGATCAACCAATTGATCCTTCTTTGACCAATCCTTCCATTGATCAATTGATCCTTCAATTGATCAAGGCTTTCTTCCTTCCTTCGATTGATTCTTCCTATCTTTGATCCTATCTTTGATCCTTCCTTCAATCGATCCTGATCGATTGATTTGATTATTTTTGCGATCGACCGACCGATGCTACATGCAATTGACAGACCAATCTTTCCTCCAACAAATCCTTCCACTGATCGATCAATCAATCCTGTATTTGATCGATTGATCCTTAATTCCTTCGACCCTTGCTTTATTTGATCGATCCTTCATTCTTATTTTTGATCCCTCCTTCCTTCCTTCATTATGTTTGTGCTAATAATTTTTTGCAATGTTATTTATCCTTTTCCATATAGTATATTACTTGGTCGACCCTGCCTGTTCCTGTGATTTTCCGTTATCCATCACTCCCTGCAGCCTCTGTATCTCCCTCTCCCCACCTCCCTTTAGGCATTTTCATGGTCTGTGTGAAGCCCCTCCTAACCCCTCTCCTAAAACTGAAACTAAACCAACAGAGGAATGTGAGCCCCTCCCACTGGAGTCCCTATGCTTAGGAGTAAGACCAGAGAAAACCATGTGACTGCACAGAAGTACTGCTGGAAAAACTGAAAATTGTATACTCACCTTTCCGTAATTTTTCCTTTCCTGGTACATCTTCATGGCATCGTACAATGGGTTGTGGCTTCGCCCCCCACAACCTGATAGGACTGGTTAACGATAAATCAAAGACAGACCCGGCTCACAGCATTCTCTCTAATTCTCACCATTTGGGTGGGAATCTGTATGCTGCCACGAAGATGAAGGTGAATATACAATTTTCCATTTTCCTGGCACATCATGGCAGCATATAATGGGAACTAACTGGCCATACGGGAGGGTGCAAGATACATTTTGTAATGATCAGTAGAGCAAGTATGCACCATGAATTTTACTGTCATGAGCCGGGTTCACCTATTAAAGTGTAATGAAGGTGTCCTGGGAGGACCATTTTGCTGACTTGCAAATCGTCTCAGGAGGCACTCATCACTGAGCTGTCCACAGAGCTGTCACTTACCTAGTTGAAAGTGCTCTTAAATTGATTGTAAAGGCTCGTTTTTTTTTTTAAATAACAAACATGTTATACTTACCTCCTCTGTGCAGTTAGTTTTGCCAATCAGGAGGAGTGTACTGGATGGCTGAGGGGATTGTGGACATCGCTGGAAAGGGAAGGAGCTTAGGTAAGTAATTGGGGGGTGCTGAATAGGCTGCTACACACAGCCACGCTGAAACCAAGTACAGATTTCAGCTTTCCTGAAAAAAGAGAGCTGCCAAGCAGGTCACCGGAGTTAGATCAACTGCCAGGGGATGTGGTTCTCTCACTCAAATGAGAAAAACCGTAAATTAACTTCCTGGTTAAAGTGGAAGGAGAAAGAAACTCTGTGGCTAAAAGCAGTCTGGAGTTTTAGGACTATTCTGTCTGGGTAGAACGTTAGGTGAGGCTCCTTGAGTACAAAGCCTGCAGCTCTGACACCCTTTTCACAGAGGTTGTAGCAACCAGAAATACGGTCTTCAGGGTTAGATTGCAGAATGTAGCCAATTCTGTAGGATAGAAATTAGGGATGAGCTCCGAGTTCGAGTCGAACATGAGTTCGACTCGAACATCGGCTGTTCGATCGTTCGACGAAGCTCAAACATTATGGGCCGTTTGCGCCAATGTGAATGTTCACAGCGTCTCCCCGCAGGGATGTTGTTGTGTTACACTATGTGATTATTCTTGCTCTGTGTCTTTAAGATCTGTCCCCTTCTTTCTAGCTGAACTCTCTCTCTCACCGTAGTTCTTTATATATCTCCTCCACTTCCTGATTCTGGTCATTACTCCTGTATATCTTCCATGCTAAACATCTTACATGTGGCTTACAACTGCAACGTTTTTCTACCTATGAATATCCATCATTAAACGGAACATTCGAAAGGATTCATCGTCTGTCGTCCTAACTGTGAGTTTATTCATTGAGTTAAACTGCCTGTATCGATGCAAGGGATGAATATCAAGCCAGCTTGAGTAAGGCCTACTTAAACCTGGAGATGAACTTTATCGCTTTGTAGTTGAGACAGAACAGTAGAAAAACTGAGTTTCACAGCCTAATTACAAGATTTCTGCATGTCAGTACTGAAACAGACAAGATTTACTGCCCTCATAGCAAGACAGAAGGGACAGAGCAGCACATGGCAGCCTTATAGCCTGAGACAATCTGCACAGTGTCATATTTCAGCACACAGATCCTGCCTGCTTTCACAGTCAGTCTGCTATCATGAGTGACCAAGCTTCTGCATGTGAACTCACATCTACCTCCCCACAAGTTCCTGAAGAAACTGAGTTACCCAAACGCTCAGTTAAACCCACTTGGAAATTAATGGAGAATTATGAAGCTTCAAGGACTGAATTGTCAAATAGCTTGGAATTAGTCTGGGAGAAAATCCTTGCTGAAGCCAATACAGTGTCTGTTGAACGTGAACTACTGACACTAGAGGGCGCCATTAAACAACTTTCTGCCTCATATGAGCTTTATCAGCTTACCAGCATCAAATTCACTAATGTCTTACAAAACATGAAGTCAGAAAGTGTGATGATGCAATTAAAGCGCGTCAATGCTCTCAATATTGAAAGAGACAGTTTTATCCAGCAAACCAGATTAAAGGCAGAAGGAAAAATAAAGCTGTTACAGGACACTGCATCTCACAGATCTGTTTCCACCAGACGTTCTAAAAACTCGTCAAGATCCCATAGTTCAAGATACTCAACACTCAGTGAGCGACTTATTAATGCCCGCGCTGAAGTGGAAGCCAGCAAAGTGCAGGTGGCATATGCAGAAAAAAGAGCAGAGTCGGAAGCACAGTCAGCACGTCAAAGAGCAGAGTTGGAAGCTCAAAGGGCAGAGTTGGAAGCTCAAAGGGCAGAGTTGGAAGCGCAGTCAGCACGACAAAGAGCAACAATGGAAACCTTAAATGAACAGTGTAAACATGACGCAGCTATGGCAAAGCTAAGGGTCCTACAGCAAGCTATCAGTGCAGACGAAGGTGCAAGTGAGAAAGACAGCATTAACCTAAACATAGCAGATATGGAAGACCCCCTCAAACACACTAAAGACTATGTCCTAAGCCACTGCAGTGCACACTCCATCGTCTTCAATGCTCCCGACTACATAGAGACTCCTTCACAGCTTCAAGTTAAAGAGGTTCCAGCAACTTCCTGCACTCAAAATCACTCCACTGCATTTCCTACCTGCCTACCTTGCCTGTCTTCATACGTCACAGAGCATCAGCGCAAGCTTCAAGCAAGTCATCAATCTCCAGACATCGGTACAGCCTTGAATCAACGTACCATTGGAACAACTGACTTCAAGCAAGCAACTCACCTGGATGCATCTGCTGCATCATATTTCCCTGTGTCCTTTAACAACAATGTCAAAGATAACGCAATCAGCACCATACAGCCAACAGCATCTCACATAAAGGGAAACAGATTTTCTGGACGGCCGCACTCTGCAAAAGATGCTGGTTTATTAATAAAATCCATGAAACACAACAAAAACACCCCAAAAAAATATAACACAGGAGTTAGCTAACGCGTTTCACATCATGGGATGCTTACTCATAGCTATGAGTAAGCATCCCATGATGTGAAACGCGTTAGCTAACTCCTGTGTTATATTTTTTTGGGGTGTTTTTGTTGTGTTTCATGGATTTTATTAATAAACCAGCATCTTTTGCAGAGTGCGGCCGTCCAGAAAATCTTTTTCCCTATTGCCTATATTGTGCAGAGCCAGCACCTGTTTGCATTCAGAGTGGGGCGGGAATATCACATGGACACAGCAGCTTGTGAGCGGTAATTTCTCTTCTTCAATACATTTACTATCTGAGCATCTCACATAAAGGCGGAGACAACTGAGACAGAAGAGTTTGTGAGGTACATGCTTCGCAGAGAGCTCACAAAGACTGGTCTTACAAGTTTTGATGACCAACCTGAGAACTACAGAAGTTGGAAATGTGCCTTCAGAACTACAATCAGCAATATTGGCATTACAGCTGATCAAGAATTGAATCTGCTGATCAAATGGCTTGGTCCTCTATCTGTTGCACGTGTTAAGCCATTAAGATCGGTTTTCATGGACAATCCTACTGCAGGCCTCATAGCTGCATGGGAGCGACTAGAGCAAAGTTATGGCAGTCCAGAAGCTATAGAAAATGCTTTGTTCATACGTCTGGAAACTTTCCCAAAGATATCCGGTAAGGACAACAAGGAGTTCCAGAGACTGAGTGACCTTCTCCTTGAGCTCCAGCTAGCCAAGACAGACCCAAAACTACCTGGACTCAGTTACCTTGACACTCCAAGAGGGGTAAACCCAATTGTCTCCAAGCTCCCGTATGGTTTGCAAGAGAAATGGACTGCACTAGGGTCATCATACAAAAGAGAGAACAAGGTTTCCTTCCCTCCATTCTCTTTCTTCTGTGAATTCATCAGGGAAATTGCAGAGACCAAGAACGATCCAAGTTTTTCCTATGGTGAGTACAGCCTCTTCTCACCCTTTCCTAAGAGTACCAGTCTTCAGGGCAACTACAGAAACCATAGAGGCCCAGTGTCTGTGAAAAAGACTGACATCCTTCCCACTCCTACCACAGTTCTGGCCACGAACAAACAGAGTAGGAAGATTGAAAACCCTAACAGAGAGTGTCCCATACACAAGAAACCACACCCCCTCAATAAATGTATCGGCTTTAGAAAAAAGCCTCTGGAAGAGCGCAAGGAGCTTTTAAAGACATTTAGGGTATGTTTCAGGTGCTGTGCTTCTACAGAACATTTTGCAAGGGACTGTAATGTGTCCATCAAGTGCATAGAGTGTGGCTCTGAAGAACATGTGCAAGCCCTCCATCCTCTTGAGCCCAGCTCTGCACAACCTGCCAACACTCCTCCCAGGTTAACGCATGGCGGGGAGAATACAGACCAAGTGCCTAATTCTACCATCATTTCTTCATCCTGCACTGAAGTTTGTGGAGAAGACCGCTGTGGTAAGTCCTGTGCTAAGATATGCTTGGTGAACATATACCACAAGGATCAACCAGAAAAGTCTCTAAAGGCATATGCTATCTTAGATGATCAGAGCAATCGATCACTTGCAAAATCGGAATTGTTCAATCTATTTGAAATAAAAGGCGAAGCTCATCCTTACACCTTGGGTACCTGTAGTGGAACTATAGAGGTTTCTGGAAGAAGGGCTCATGGACTCATGGTATCTTCTCTCAAAGGTAACTTGCAATTACCCTTACCTACACTTGTTGAGTGCAATCAGATACCTGCTAACAGGGAAAAAATCCCTACTCCAGCTGCTGCTTTCCATCACCCTCACCTCAAGGTAATAGCAAATGAGATACCACCGCTTGACAAAGATGCTCAGATCCTTCTTCTGTTAGGAAGAGACATTCTAAGAGTTCACAAGGTACACAGACAAGTCAGTGGACCCCCAGATACCCCATTTGCCCAGCGCACGGATCTAGGGTGGGTCATCATAGGCAATGTCTGCATAGGCAAAATGAAAAGACCTACCAACATTTCGTCATTCAAGACAAATGTTCTGCCAAATGGCCGAAACACTTACTTTGAGCCATGCCCACATCACTACTGGGTGAAAGAGAAGATAGCCAGCCACGAATGGCAACATGGTATCTCAGGTGACACAAGCCCTTTCTCCTGCCATGATGGCGACTTCGGCTCTACAGTGTTTAAAGCAACCAGTGAAGATGACATACTGGCTCCTTCAATGGAAGACAAAGAATTCATCAAGGTAATGGACAAGGAGTTCTTTCAAGATGACTCCAATAACTGGGTAGCACCCCAACCCTTTCGTCTCCCAAGAGAGAGATTGCCCAACAACTTACAGCTGGCCATCAGTAGATTCTCCTCCTTAAAGCGAAACTTAAACAGGAAACCAGAGATGCAAAAGCACTTTGTGGACTTTATGCAAAATGTATTTGACAGAGATCATGCAGAGCCTGCTCCCCCACTAAAGGAGGGAGAAGAATGCTGGTACCTTCCATCCTTTGGCGTGTATCACCCACGCAAATCAGACCAAATCAGATTTGTCTTTGATTCCAGTGCTCAGCACGAAGGTGTTTCTCTTAACAACATGCTCCTTACGGGACCCAACTTGAACAACAGTCTAATAGGAGTCTTGATTCGTTTCAGACAAGAGCCTGTAGCAGTAATGGCCGACATTCAACAGATGTTTCACTGCTTCATCGTCAGAGAAGACAACAGAAACTACCTCAGGTTTCTATGGCACAAGGACAATGACCTCAACAAGGAAGTTATAGATTATCGCATGAAGGTACATGTCTTCGGTAACAGTCCTTCCCCAGCAGTGGCAACTTATGGGCTAAGGAGAACAGCTCAGACTGAAGAAGTTGAATATGGATCTGATGCCCGTCAATTTGTTGAAAGAAACTTCTACGTTGACGACGCACTTAAGTCCTTTCCAACTGCTAAAGAAGCAATTGATCTTCTCACCAGAACAAAGGAGATGCTGTCTGTAGCAAACCTTAGACTGCACAAGATTATATCCAATAGCCAGGAACTTATGAATGCCTTTCACTCTGAGGACTATGCCACTAGTCTAAAAAACCTTGACTTAGGTACAGATGTGCCTCCTGTACAGCGAAGTCTGGGTTTGTTGTGGAACATCAAGCAAGACAAATTCACCTTCCAAGTGTCAACTTGTGACAAACCCTTCACTAAGAGAGGAGTCCTGTCCGTGGTGAATAGCATCTATGACCCACTGGGTTTCCTTGCTCCAGTTACCATTCAAGGTAAGATTTTACTAAGACAGTTGTCTACTGAGAACATAGACTGGGATACTCCCTTGCCTAGTGAGAATCAACACAAGTGGGAAAGGTGGAGATATTCTTTGAAGTCACTAGAAAAACTTCAGATTCCCCGTTGCTATGTTCCAGGATCCACTTCAACCGCTAACCGGAGAGAGATTCATATTTTCTCTGATGCATCAGTTGAAGCTATTGCTGCAGTAGCCTATTTGAAGACCTCTGAACTGAATGGAGAATCACACTGTAGTTTTGTCCTAGGCAAGGTAAAACTCACTCCCAAGCCTGCACATACCATACCAAGACTTGAACTTTGTGCAGCCGTGCTAGCAGTAGAAATTGCAGAGGTCATACGAAGTGAAATGGACACTAAAATTGATTCTTTCACCTTCTATACAGACAGTAAGGTAGTACTTGGTTACATAAACAACCAAACAAAACAATTTTATGTGTTCGTCAGCAACAGGGTTGAACGTATCAAGAGATTCTCTCTACTAAGTCAATGGCATCACGTTCCCACTGAACTCAACCCAGCTGACTGTGGGACCAGAGCCGTGTCACCTGCTGCTCTTCAGGACAGCTTATGGCTGTCACCTCCAAGGTTTCTGTGTGAGGACTCCCACTCACCCACTATCGACACCACCTATGGACTAGTAAGCCCTGAAGATGATAAGGAAATAAGAACTGTGAACACCTCACTCTACACTTCTGTAAGTACAAAACAGAAGCTGCGGTCACACCATTACAGGCATCAATGGAAGCAGGTGCAGCATCAAGCCAATGTGTTCTGGCATCGCTGGAAGAAAAAGTATCTTCACCACCTTCAAGGTCGTAACAAATGGCAAGCATCTAAGCTGAATCTTAAGGTTGGAGACCTCATCCTTCTAAAAGACAAGAAAGTTTGTCGGAATGAGTGGCCTATGGGTCTTATTACTAAAGTTATGCCCAGCGACGATAACAAAGTCCGGAAGGTAGAAGTCAAGGTAACCAAGGGAGGATCGACACAAACCTTTAGTCGACCAATTACAGAGTTAGTACTCCTTTTGCCAGGTGAGTGACTTGTGCAAGGACTAGCCATGCTGTTGGCACGACGGGGAGTACATTGCTGCCATCTACAGGTTCTACTCAGAACTTTGAAATTCTTTGAAGACATCATACTGTGACTTTATGTTCTTCATCCTGTTGAACTTACGTTTGTTATTTGCTTGTTGCATGTTTTTCATTACAGGTTCCAGGACATTTATCAGTATTGGACTTATTGAAAATATATATATTAGTTTAAGGTTATGAAATCTAAAGATTTCAGACGGGGAGTGTTGTGTTACACTATGTGATTATTCTTGCTCTGTGTCTTTAAGATCTGTCCCCTTCTTTCTAGCTGAACTCTCTCTCTCACCGTAGTTCTTTATATATCTCCTCCACTTCCTGATTCTGGTCATTACTCCTGTATATCTTCCATGCTAAACATCTTACATGTGGCTTACAACTGCAATGTTTTTCTACCTATGAATATCCATCATTAAACGGAACATTCGAAAGGATTCATCGTCTGTCGTCCTAACTGTGAGTTTATTCATTGAGTTAAACTGCCTGTATCGATGCAAGGGATGAATATCAAACCAGCTTGAGTAAGGCCTACTTAAACCTGGAGATGAACTTTATCGCTTTGTAGTTGAGACAGAACAGATGTTGTCCCAAGGGAGGGGGCGAGCACGCTGACTAACCCCCAGCCATAACAGCTCGGATGATGGGGGCAAGCTTACTGAGGAGAAACAGGAAATTAGAAATTCAGACAAAGAAAAAAAACATTTAGAAGGGAAATCGAAGGAAAATGTAAGTGAACCAACAATGCACTAGCTTAAAGGAACCTATTTAGAAAATAAAAAACAAACCTTTACAACCCCTTTAATACATTCAACCCTGTTGCTGACGTACCCATTAAATTGTTTTGTTTTGTTGAATATGTAACCAAGAACTACCTTACTGTCTGTATAGAAGGTGAAAGAATCAATTCTAGTGTCCATTTCACTTCGTATGACTTCGACAATTTCTACTGCTAGCACGGCTGCACAAAAGTCAAGTCTTGGTATGGTATGTGCAGGTTTGGGAGTGAGTTTTGCCTTGCCTAGAACAAAACTACAGTGTGATTCTCCATTCATTTCAGAGGCCTTTATATAGGCTACTGCAGCAATAGCTTCAACTGATGCATCAGAAAAAATATGAATCTCTCTCCGGTTAGCAGTTGAAGTGGAACATGGAACATAGCAATGGGAGATCTGATGTTTTTCTAGTGACCTCAAAGAATGTCTCCACCTTTCCCACTTATGTTGATTCTCACTAGGCAAAGGAGTATCCCAGTCTATGTTCTCAGTAGATAACTGTCTTAGCAAATTTTGGCCTTGAATGGTAGCTGGAGCAAGGAAACCTAGTGGGTCATAGATGCTATTCACCACCGACAGGACTCCTCTCTTAGTGAAGGGTTGGTCACAAGTTGACACTCGGAAGATGAATGTATCTTGTTTGATGTTCCATAACAAACCCAGACTTCGCTGTACAGGAGGCATATCTGTACCTACATTTTTAGACTAGTGGCATAGTCCTCAGAGTGAGCTGTTGGAGATAATCTTGTGCAGTCTAAGGTTTGCTACAGACAGCATCTCCTTTGTTATGTTGAGAAGATCAATTGCTTCTTTAGCGGTTGGAAAAGACTCGAGTGCGTCGTCAACGTAGAAGTTTCTTTCAACAAATTGAAGAGCATCAGATCCATATTCTTCTTCTCCACTAGGGATGAGCCGAAAACCCCCCTGTTCGGTTCGCACCAGAACCTGCGAACGGACCGAAAGTTCGCGTGAACATTAGAACCCTATTAAATACAATGGACGCGAACGTTCGAAATCTAAAGTGCTAATTATAACGGCTAATATGCAAGTTATTGTCCTAAAAAGGGTTTGGGGACCCGGGCCCTGCCCCAGGGGACATGTATCAATGCAAAAAGAAGTTTTAAAAACGGCCGTTTTTTCGGGAGCAGTGATTTTAATGATGCATAAAGTGAAAAAAAAAAGTCAAATATTCCTTTAAATATCGTACCAGGGGGGTGTCTAAAGTATGCCTGTGAAGTGGCACGTGTTTGCTGTGTTTAGAACTGTCCCTGCACAAAATGACATTTCTAAAGGAAAAAAAAGTCATTTAAAACTGCTTGCGGCTTTATTGTAATGGCTGGTCCCGACAATATGGATGAAAATCATTAAGAAAAATGGCATGGCTACCCCATCACCGCCCCCTACCCCAGCCCATTACCAGCCCCTTTGGGTCTTGTATGGATATTAAGGGGAACCCCGCATCCAAAATAAAAAAAGGCTCTGTATACTCTGAACAGCAGTATACAGGCGGTACAAACAAGACATGGACTGTAGGTTTGTTCTTAAGTAGAATCTGTTTGTAATTTGGAACAAGTACATTTTTTAAATGTAGTTCCAGACAAAAAATCTATTACTCTTTCGTCCATGGACCGACACAGCTTTTCTATTGACAAAGTGGGTATTATCCGTTAATTAGGAGTGACTAGGCAGAAAACTTGTAAAAAGTGTTGCATCACACCTTCTACAGTACCGCCCAGGGAGCGGACCCTCTGGGTATATCCCCTCAGTCTGCATCTCACAGATCAGTTTTTTTCTGTCTAGCAAGGAGTAGGACATGGCTCCCTTTGGGCCCATTGGTCCAGGGGAAAAAGTAGGATTTTTAAAACAGCTTACCTGTAAAATCCTTTTCTTGGAGTACATCACGGGACACAGAGCAGCATAGTCATTACTATGTGGGTTATATAGAATTACCTTCAGGTGCTGGCACCGGCAACTTCCAAAACAGGAAGTACCCTCCCCTATATAAGCCCCTCCCATCCGGGAGTACCTCAGTTTTGTAGCAAAGCAATACGTGTCCCCAAAAGAGGGGTGGGAGCTCTGTGTCCCGTGATGTACTCCAAGAAAAGGATTTTACAGGTAAGCTGTTTTAAAAATCCTACTTTCTTGTTCATACATCACGGGACACAGAGCAGCATAGTCATTACTATGTGGGACGTCCCAAAGCAATGCCAAATGAGGGGGGGGATACACCATACATAAGCTGGGCGCCATCAGGCATGAGGATCTTTTGCGGCCTGCAACACACTGCGCCCAAAGGCGACATCCTCCTGACTTCTAACGTCCACCTGGTAGAACCTAGTAAACGTGTGTACTGAAGACCATGTTGCGGCCTTACAAATTTGAGCCAGGGAGGCCTGGTGATGCACTGCCCATGAAGTTCCAACTGCTCTCGTGGAGTGCGCCCTAACTTTGAACGGAGGCGGTCTACTTCTCAAGCCATAGGCTTGTATTATGACCTGTCGAATCCACTTGGCTAAAGTAGATTTTGATGCTGCCTGACCCTTTCTGGGGCCTTCCGGCAGAACAAACAAAGAATCCATTCTACGAATCTGAGCAGTGGCTTTTAGATAAGCTTTAACTGCTCTTACTACATCCAAAGAATGCAATAACTTTTCCTCTACCGAGCTTGGTTTGGGGAAAAAAGAAGGAAGAACCACATCCTGGTTCAAGTGAAACCTCGATACCACCTTAGGAAGAAAGGCTGGGTGAGGGCGTAATACTACTCTGTCCTTATGGATAACCAGATATGGCTCTTTACAGGACATGGCGGCTAATTCCGACACTCTTCTAGCCGAGCATATGGCTACTAAAAATATCAATTTTCTGGTGAGTAGAACCAAGGAAATGTGCCGCAAAGGTTCAAACGGCTGCTTCTGCAGAACCAAATTTAGATCCCATGGGCATATGGGAGCTTTAATCGGTGGAATAATACAAGTCACCCCTTGCATAAAGGATTTGACAAGTGAATGCATAGCCAGGGGCCTTTGAAATAGTATTGATAAGGCCGAAACCTGGCCCTTGATAGTACTTAAGGCAAACTTCCTGTCTACAGCCTACTGCAGGAAGTCCAGAATTCTGCCTATAACGTACTTACGTGGATGCCATTTTCTGGCCTCGCACCAAGTGATGTACGCCTTCCAAACTCTATAGTAGATCTGCCTGGATACAGGCTTCCTGGCATTGATTATAGTTGATACCACAGAGTTAGAGAGACCTCTCTTCTTTAGGATGTGGGATTCAATAGCCAGGCCGTTAAACTTAGAGTTAGTAAGGAAGGGTGGTATATCGGTCCTTGCGAAAGCAGGTCCGGACGACGTGGAAGGGTCCAAGGACTCCCCACAGACATTTTGATGATCTCCGCGTACCAGGCCCTTCGGGGCCACGCTGGAGCCACCAGGATCACCGGCTTCTTCTCCAACCTGACTCTGCGAAGGAGTCGAGGCAACAATTGTAGCGGAGGGAATGCATATATCAGTCTGAACTGATCCCAAGGGAACACCAGAGCATCCGAGCCGCAAGCGAGGGGATCCCTTGTCCGGGAGACAAATCTGTCCACCTTTGCGTTGAATCTGGATGCTAGCAGATCTACATCCGGTGTTCCCCACCGCTGACATATTGCTCGGAAGACCTCGGGATGAAGGGACCATTCCCCTGGGCATAACTGTTGGCGACTCAGAAAGTCCGCCTTCCAATTCTCCACCCCTGGAATGAAGACAGCTGATATACATGGGACATGCTTTTCTGCCCATTCCAGGATGTGACTTACTGGCTGCACGACTCCTGGTGCCTCCCTGATGATTGATATATGCCACTGCTGTGGCATTGTCTGATTGAATTCTGACAGGGGACCTTTGGAGTCTGGATGTCCAGGCTACTAGGGCATACCGGGCTGCTCGTATCTCTAAGAGATTGATGGGCAGGGTTTTTACTACATTTGACCATCTGCCCTGGAGAGACCATTGCTCCAGTACTGCCCCCCAGCCTATAAGGCTGGCATCTGTAGTGACCACCTTCCAAGATATCGGACTGAAGGGTTTTCCCTTCTGGAGATTCTGGGGGATCAACCACCAGCAGAGACTCTTCCGAACGGAAGGGGACAAAGCCATCGGGAAGTCTAGAGCCTGAATTTTTCCGTTCCAGGCTGACAATATGGCCCTCTGTAAATTCCTTGAGTGGAATTGGGCGTATGGCACAGCTTCGAATGATGCTACCATCTTTCCTAGCAGCCTCATGCACAGGCGTATGGACGGCTGTCTTTTTGCACAAAGCAGACGGACCAAGCCCCTCAAAGAGGATACCTTGTCTAGAGGTAAGAAAATCTTCCTCTGGTCTGAATCCAGCCGTAGCCCTAGATATACCAGGTTTTTCACTGGCTGTAGGGCTGACTTGTCCAGGTTGATGACCCAACCGTGAGATTCTAGATACTTGATTGTATCGACAATTACCACTTCTAGCATGGCAACTGAGTGGTCCATCAACAACAGGTCATCTAGGTATGCCATTATCGTTACACCTCGTGTTCTTAGATCGGCCAACAGTGGGGCCAGAATTTTTGTGAACACTCGTGGTGCTGTGGCCAGACCGAATGGTAAGGCTCTGAACTGAAAATGGCGCCCTTCTACTGCAAAGCGTAGAAATTTTTGATGACCTGGAAAGATGGGAACATGCAAGTAAGCATCTTTGATGTCGATCGAGGCTAACCATTCCTCCCCTTGTAGGGCAGCGGTGACCGATCGGATCGACTCCATCCGGAAAGACCGGACGTTTAGAAATTTGTTTAGACTCTTTAGGTCCAATATGGGTCTTATGTCCCCGTTTGGCTTCGGGACTGTGAAAAGGTTTGAGTAGAAACCCAACCCCCACTCTTCCATAGGAACCTCCATAATTACTCCTTGGAGCAATAGTTGTTCTAACGCCAATAGGAGAGACCCTCTTTTCAGAGGGTCTCTTGGCATGCCTGACCACATAAAATGGGAAGGAGGAGACTCTTTTAACTCCAACTTGTATCCCAGAGTTACTGCGGAGAGCACCCATCTGTCTTTGATCGTCTCCCGCCAGGTCTCTGCGAACAACTGAAGTCTTCCCCCCACCCGTTTGAGTGGGGGCAGCCCTTCATAGGCTTGACTTGGAGGCTGGTTTAGTACCCCTTCGGATCCAGGGTTTCTTATTACCCTGTGACTGTCCCTGATTTTTACCCCCTGAGTTTGACCGACGAGGCCGTCGGAACTGCTTAGTAGCAGACGTCGCAGGGATAGGAGAGGTAGTCCTCTTAAAAGATGGACCCCTAGACCTCTTCTTACTCGGTAAGAGAGTACTTTTACCACTGGAAATCTTCTGGATATACTTATCCAGGTCCTCGCCAAAAAGGCGTTCCCCATGAAATGGGAAGCTAACTAAGAGCTTCTTACAGGGAGCTTCAGCAGACCAGTTTTTGAGCCACAGAAGCCTACGCATATGTACCAAAGACAGCGTGAGGCGGGAGGCCTGATGGATAGAATCCTTGATGGCATCAACCGCAAAGCATAATGCTCTAGGCAGATCAGCCAGAGCCTGGGCCTGCTGGTCTGGCAAATCCCTCAGGACCATTTTCATTTGATCCTTTAAAGCTTGGCAGACCCCAATAGCTGCCACTGCTGGCTGTGTAACAGCCCCTGCTGTGGAAAAAGCAGATTTTAATAAAGATTCCAATTTTTTATCTACTGGATCTTTGAACATTTGAACATTATCTACTGGACATGTCAGTGATTTGTTCACAGAAGAGATGGCTGCATCCACCGTAGGAACATTCCATCTCTGGGTGAACTTTCCTCCATGGGATAGATCACCGGAAATTTCTTAGGCGGAACAAATAGTTTATCAGGATGTTCCCAGTCCTGGTATATAAGTCCTTCCAATAATGGATGTATTGGAAAGGAGCAATTAACCTGGGGAGCTTTTAGCGACCCCAATGAGGAGACAGCAGTAGTTGATGGTTCAACAAGAGGCATTTTAAATGCAGATCGAACCATGTCAGTTAGGGTCTGGACCCACAATCTTTCAGTCTGTGATGCTGAAAATGGTTCATCTACTGTCGATTCCTCAAAAACAGAGTTAACCTCCTCCTGATCCCCTTCAGGTAGGTCGGTCCCTTCCTGGGATTGTTGCTCTGCCAACAGGCACTCTAATGGAGGTGATGGAGATCTGGCGCGCTTTCTTTCCTGTAGAGAAGAAGCGATCAATGCTGCCAATCTCTGCTCCAATCCCTCCAGAGTTGAGGAAAAAACCTCCTCTGTTATATATGCAGGAGCAGGTGGACTGAGGACAGCCGCAGTACCTGGCACTCCCGGGGGTTCCTTATGGGTATTAACCTCTGATTTCTCAGGGGAGGAGGGTGCAGATGACTGCTCCAGATCCTCAGAGCCCGATGGAGACCCCCTACACTTCCTGAGAGGTATATCTCGGAGTTTTTTAGGCGGCATATTCCTTAGTTCAAAGCTGAGGTATTCCAGCCGCAATACACCCCTTACTGAAATAGTCTAATGCAATCTGCTGCTATGTACATCAGTGGGTGTCTACTAATGCGTCTTTCTGGGGATGCCTGTATCAACCGCCCGCTGTAAGCCCCTATACCATGCTACCAGCTCCTTTTCATGCTCTGTGTCCATAGCAAGCAGCGTGGACTGAGTCCTTTTATCTTGCTGGGACGCCCGCACATGCGCAGAAGCGCTGGGCGCACAGAGCGCGTCATCCGCCAGGCTCCGCCCACTTTTTGAAGCTAAATCTATAAAAAGAAAGCGTGTGTGCGTGCGCGCGCGTGCACGTGTGCGCTCTTGGCGCCCTGTAGGGAGAGGAGCCAGGGTCCCTGTTTCACCAGGACTCGGGGATGGAAGGAAACTACTTGGCAGCATGACAGAGGAATGCAGCTTCCCTGATAGAGAGCTCACTCATCTGCCTGGACTTTCACCATGGAAGGAATAGTCCCAAGAAAAAAAGACGTTCCACAGCGGCCTCTAGTGGACAAACACAGGTACCGCACTTTTGTCTTTTTTTTTTTTTTTTTTTAAACCTCCTTTATGAAAAACATTTCCAGGTTTACAGTTTTTAAAACTTCCTTTATGAAAAAACATTTCTAGGATTTCTTAGGCATATACAGCTATTAGCGGGAATACCTTTTAGGTAACAGGCAGAAAGACATATTAGGCTTGGGGGTCCCCTCAATAGAACCAAGTTCCTGAGGGGCCCCCACTTACCTTTTGCCCGCCGCAGGACTTTGCTTGGTCCACAGAAGCCCAAACTTCACCTTTCACGGCAGGCATTGTACTAGACCTTCAGGGACCGGGTTCCCAAGGATTCCACTCCCCTGGACATGTATAGCACCCTGCACAGATAGCCTCTTGGTTTTGGGTATGACCAGAGCTCTGGATCCCAGGGTCCAGCCCTCCTAAGAGAGGCATTACAGGCAAAATCTTGCTCTTCTCTGCAAGGCCCGGGTACCGACCGTTTAGCTATGAAGCTTTTTTGGTCGGATCCGGAATAGCTTGCTAAGGCCCAGAGAACCTGTACACAAGCCCAGATGAATACATGTTAACCTTGGCCAACACCTTAGACACTGGCAAAAAAACTGAGGTACTCCCGGATGGGAGGGGCTTATATAGGGGAGGGTACTTCCTGTTTTGGAAGTTGCCAGTGCCAGCACCTGAAGGTAATTCTATATAACCCACATAGTAATGACTATGCTGCTCTGTGTCCCGTGATGTATGAACAAGAAATATATTTTTTTGCTAAATTTTTTTTCTGTTTCCTGCGATCTTCGATCAATTGCCGACTGGGTGACAGGCTGGATCCTCGATCCTTGTAGTCTCCCCAGTTTCGGCCATCGAGCGTGTGCCGACCCTAGCTACGCGCTGGGTTTTCCACGACATGCCCATTGCTCCATGGGTGGCCGGTGAGCCTACGCTCCAGGGCCTGCATCGGACCGCTCAGCTTCGGCTGACCTTACGGCCGAGTCGCAGCAGCCTGGCCGGTGAGCTTACGCTCCAGGGCCTGCATTGGACCGCTCAGCTTCAGCTGACCTTACGGCCGAGTCGCAGCAGCCTGTCCGGTGAGTGTCGCGTTCCAGGGCATACATATGATCGTCCCCTTGGGTCCAATCACAGCATGCCTGGCCAACACTCACCTTCCGTGCGCGGACGATGATCTGTTTGGAATGTCTTCCAACATAATACATGCAGGATAGGTAAGTAAACTCCCCTGCCTCGGCTGGGTGATTTAGCTGGACATTCCTGGAGAGACCAAGTAAGTGGTTGTGGCCCCTTTCTTCCCTCTCTCCCTGCCTTTCCCTCCTCCCTGGGCTTCTAGCTAAGGGTTGCTGGGTGCTGGGGGTCACCTAAGGGGTTCCACTGGAGCGGGGCTGGCTGTAACTAACATTTAAAAGAAATGTAATTTCTGCTTACCTGTATGTGCTTCCTCCTCCATGCTGTCTGCGGCCATTTTGCGGTGGTCCATGCCGGGTTTGGCCTCTACTGACTGCCCGGCGGCCATCTTCCTGTGGTTTTGGCGCCATTTTCTTGTAGTTCTACACCCACTGGCCTCTATTGACTGATCGGCGGCCATGTTTGTAATGATCCACGCTGTATGTATATATTGCCGTTCTGCGGCCATCTTTTTGTGGTCTACGGCTGCTTTGGCCTCTATCTTCGGCTCGGCGGCCATTTTCTTAGAGCCCACATTATCTTCCATACAGACGTTTTGGCGGCCATTTTGCGATAGTCTCCGGCCTCTAGGGTGCATTACACTGGCGCGAAAAATTCACACAGGAAGCGCTGATAAAAGAAGCAGACTGACACAGCAGCAGTGGGACAGCATCACAGGCGCAGCACACGGCAGCATAGCAGTACCGGTCCAGGGTGGTGAGTCCTCTGGGTGACTCAGCATCTCTGCAGTGCAGGAGGGTGGCCTATTGATATCTTGCCTGGAGCCCTGTGGGTGTCAGCGTGTGGTCAGCATGGCATCTGAGCCAGATGTCTTCTCCCCTGAAACACCAGATTTAGCAGCTGGTGCCCTTGAGGTGTCTATGGACGCTATGTCGGCAATCCTATTGGCGTTTGCTGCCAGGGTGGAAGCAGCACACGGGAATACAGGGGGTAGTAAACGCCCCCGTCCCCTGCAATCTTCTGGGGATTTTTCTGAGACAGAACCAGGTCCAGCTACGGCTCATGGCCCAGATTCTGACGCATCAGAGACTGCAGACCGTGACCGATTAGACAGTGAGGATGACTCCAAGTCCAGGTCAGTACGCGAGGCGGCTTTGGTATCTGACCTTATTACTGCAGTGCGGGATACGCTAAAGTTGGAAAATACTGCAGAAGCAGCAGAGACTCCAGTCCCCTTTGGGTTTCGTAAACCTGCCCGCACTGCTAAGGTGTTCCCTTGTGTGTCCTATTTTGATAAACTCTTATACAAGGAATGGGAGAACCCACTGAGGGTCTTTACAGCCCCAAAGAGGTTTGCGGTACGGTACCCCTTTGAGGAGAGTTTTCTGAAGAAATGGACCTCTCCCCCTATAGTGGACCCTCTGGTGTCCAGACTTAATAGAGCTACCACTATTCCAGTAGAAGGGGCTCCTGTTTTCAAGGACCCTGTGGATAAGAAGGCTGAAGCACTCGCTCGCTACCTATACTCAGTGGTAGGCTCGGCAGTACGCCCGGCATTGGCGGGGGCCCTAGTGTCTCAGACACTTACTGAATGGGCAAAATTGCTACTCCAGGGGTTAAAAGAGGCGAGATGCTCCTCCTGATGAGATAACCTTGGCCGACCAGTTGGTCCAGGGCCTTAAGTTTGTCTGCGAGTCAGACATGGATACTATTCCCCTGCTGTCAAAATCTTTGGTTTATGCAGTAGCAATACGCCGCCTGATCTGGCTAAAGGGCTGGTCTGCGGACCAGACTTCCAAGAAAGCCCTGTTGGATCTGCCTTTTAAGGGCGACAGACTTTTTGGGGCTTCTCTGGATGACATCATCAAGGATGCCACAGGAGGTAAAAGCACTTTGCTTCCCCAAACTAGCAAGGGTAAGGGGCCACGCCAAGGGCAAGGGCCCTCCTTTACTGCACGCAAGCATTTTTTTCGTCCCCCTAGGGCGACAGGGAAGAGACCCCAGGCCGACAAGGCACTTGCCCAAGGACAAAAGCATCCTTGGTCCCACAGACCCAACAAGCCTGCGGAAAAATTTGGGTCCGCATGAAGGTCCGCCCCCCACCCAGCTCTCGGGTGGGGGGAGGTCTTCGCAAATTCGCGACTCAGTGGACAGCTCTAGTCTCCGACAGGTGGGTTTGCGAAGTAATCTCCTCAGGCTACAAGATAGAATTTCTATCTTGTCCACCGGACAGATTCGTCACCTCCAATCTCCAGCTACTCCCGTCGGGAGGCCCTGTATAGGGCGGTCCAGGGTCTACTGGAACGCGGGGTAGTTATTTCAGTTCCAGAACAGGAACGGGGTCAGGGTTTTTACTCAAATCTGTTCATTGTGCCAATCTTGGATCTCAGAGCCCTCAATTGCTTTGTGAAGGTACAAAGATTTCGGATGGAGTTGGTTCGATCTGTAGTCACGGCTCTCCATCCGGGGGACTTTCTGGCCTCCTTGGACATCAAGGACGCATACCTGCATGTCCCCATATACTCCAGACACCAGAGGTTTCTGCGATTTGCTATCGGGAAGAACCACTTTCAGTTTGTGGCCCTCCCGTTTGGCCTTGCCTCAGCACCCAGGACGTTCACCAAGGTGCTCGCTCCGATTCTGGCACTTCTAAGACAGCGGAGTACCTTCACGCTCAGAATTAGAGGTAAGCGTGTCCATTACCTGTCAGACTCTTCGAGACTGTGGTTGGATACTAAACACGCAAAGTCAGTATTGGTGCCCACTCAATGCCTAGTGTACCTGGGGTTGATTCTAGATTCCTCAGAGGCAAAGGTATTCCTCCCTGTGGAGAAGTTGCAGACCCTCCGGGCTGCAGTACGGCAGCTGACTTCCAGAAATTGGTCGTCACTCCGTTTTTGCATGCGAGTGTTAGGCCTCATGGTAGCCTCCTTCGAGGCGGTCCCATATGCTCAATACCACACTCGAGTGTTACAGAAGGAAGTTCTGTCCAGATGGAACAGATGTCCATCATCTCTGGATTATCAAATCTGAGTAAGCCACCTAGTCAGGAGATCCCTGGTATGGTGGCTGACAGCACCGGCTCTAATGGCCGGGAAGTAATTTCTTCCGGTTTACTGGATAGTGATCACGACGGACGCCAGCCTTACAGGTTGGGGGGGAGTCTGGGGTGTTCAGTCGGCGCAAGGTCGCTGGACCCCAGAGGAAGCCCTCCTGCCGATCAATGTCCAGGAAATCCGGGCCATCAGGCTGTGCCTCTTCAAATGGTCTCAGAGGCTGCAAGGGCGTCCAGTCAGGATCCAGTCAGACAACGCCACAGCAGTGGCATATGTCAATCATCAAGGAGGAACAAGAAGCTCAGCTGTAGCATCGGAAGTCACTTGCATCCTGAAGTGGGCAGAGGGGAGGGTACCGGCACTGTCGGCCGTGTACATTCCGGGTGTGGAAAACTGGCAGGCGGACTACCTGAGCCGCCAGATGTTGGACCAGGGAGAATGGTCCTTACACCCGGAGGTGTTCCAACTCCTCTGCCAAAGATGGGGCACACCAGACGTAGATCTTCTGGCTTCCAGACTCAATCGGAAGGTATTGAGGTTTGTGGCCCGGTTAAGAGACCCATGGGCAGATGCAACGGACGCGTTGGTGGCATTGTGGGGTCAGTATCGGCTAATCTATGCCTTCCCTCCCTTAAGGCTTCTTCCTCTTTTGCTCCGCAGAGTGGAGGCAGAGGGAAGTCCAATGATCCTAATCGCTCCAGATTGGCCTCAGCATCTTTGGTACGCCGATCTAGTACGTCTGGTAGCAGACGTCCCCTGGCGCCTACCACTACGGAAGGACCTGCTATCGCAAGGTCCCATACTCCATCCTGCTTTACGGTCACTGGCTTTAACGGCATGGTTGTTGAGAACCAGGTGCTGAGAGACCGGGGCCTGTCAGATTCAGTAATCTCTACTATGAGAAGTGCTCGGAAACCGTCCTCTAGGAAGGTTTATCACCGCACTTGGAAGGCCTACATCTCCATGTGTGAGGAAAAGAAATGGCATCCGCGTACTTATTTGGTTTCCAGAATCCTGCTGTTTTTACAGCATGGGGTGGACCAAAGGCTTGCCCTAAGTACGATTAAGGGACAGATATCTGCCCTGGCTGTCTTTTTTCAGTGACCCCTGGCGACTCACTCTCTCGTGAGTACATTTGAGCAGGGGGTTCGACATGTGGCCCCTCCAGGCCGTCCCCCGCTACCTCCGTGGGACTTGAACCTGGTCCTCTCGGTGCTTCAGAAGGCACCGTTTGAGAATATTAGAGATATTCCCCTGTTGACACTTTCTCAGAAAGTGGTATTTTTGGTGGCTGTTACGTCAGTTAAACGAGTCTCTGAGCTGGCAGGCTTGTCCTGCAAGGCTCCCTATTTGATTTTCCACAAGGATAAGGTGGTGCTGTGGCCGCAGCCTTCCTTTCTTCCGAAAGTCGTTTCGGCTTTTCATCTCAATGAAGACATTGTACTTCCATCCTTGTGTCCTCATCCGTCGAATCCTAAGGAGTCGGCGTTGCATTCCTTGGACGTTGTCAGAGCTTTGAGAGTATACCTATCTGCTACTTCCCTGTTCCGGAAGTCAGACTCACTGTTTGTTTCGGTGGCTGGTCCCAAAAAGGGCCAAGCAGTCTCGTCGGTCACCATCTCTAGGTGGATCCGACAGATGGTAATCCAGGCTTACGCCTTAAAGGGTCAAGCGCCCCCCTTTCCGGTCACAGCGCATTCAACCAGGGCAATAGGTGCCTCTTGGGCTTTCCGACATCAAGCGTCTGTTTCCCAATTATGTAAAATTCTACAAAGTTGATGTAGGTGCATCTTCGGATGCCTCTTTCGGCTGCAAGGTTTTGCAAGCGGCTGTTTAGAGTTGCAACTCCTCCGTTTTGTGTTTGGGGTGAAGTTTATTTTTATGCTGTTACCACCCCTCGTTTTTTCTCTGACACTGCTTTGGGACGTCCCACTTTGTTAATAGAGAAGCTGTGTCGGTCCATGGACGAAAGAGTAAATAGGATTTTTTACTCACCGTAAAATCCTTTTCTCTGAGTCCATGGACCGACACAGCACCCACCCCTCCTTTTAAGTTTGTACTGCTTTTTGACGAACTGATCTGCGAGATGCAGACTGAGGGGATATACCCAGAGGATCCGCCCCCTGGGCGGTACTGTAGAAGGTGTGATGCAACACTTTTTACAAGTTTTCTGCCTAGTCACTCCTAATTAACGAATAATACCCACTTTGTCAATAGAGAAGCTGTGTCGGTCCATGGACTCAGAGAAAAGGATTTTACGGTGAGTAAAAAATCCTATTTTTTAAGCTTTTTGGAGAATATAGGGAAGGGTTATCAACCCTGTAACATTTGTTTTGCTGTCTGTGCACCTGTTTAGAACATTTCACCTCACTTTCCGTCCCAATGACAAATGTTTTTGGAGGATTTCGGGTTTTTATTGAAACAAGGATTGGTGATAAAGCATCAGTAGAGAGGAGACACCTTTTTCCCATATTAACTCTTACAGGAGAGAATTTCCCTTACTAGGGGTAGATTTCCTCTCACTTCCTGTTGTCTCCTTCCGTTTGCAAGTAGGAGTCGTTTGTAAGTTGGATGTTTAAAGGTAGGGCCCTGCCGTATATACTCTGCAGAAATTTGCCCCTTAGGTGTTGGTGTTGCCACAACACTGTAAGCCCTCACAGTTACTCTTGGTGGGCGCTGGAACGCCCTGCTGTGAACTATTATATAAGGAATTGTAATTACATGCCATTGTTGAACAGTGGTAGGAAAAATTGGGCCTTTGGTGGTGGTGCTGGTGCCACAACACTGTAAGCCCTCACAGTTACTCTTAGTGGGCGCATGAATGGGCCCTGATGTGAATTATTAGATCAAGAATTGTAATTGCATGCCCCTGTTGAACAGGGGCTGAACAATTGGGCCTTTGGTGGTGGTGCTGGTGCCAGAACACTTTTAGTACTCACAGTTACTCTTGGTGGGCGCATGAATGGGCCCTGCTGTGAATTATTAGATCAAGAATTGTAATTGCATGCTCCTGTTGAACAGGGGCTGAAAAATTATGCCTTTGGTGGTGGCAGTGGTGCTGGTGCCACAACACTGTAAGTTCTCACAGTTACTCTTGGTGGGCGCAGGAATGGGCACAGCTGTGAAATATTAGATCAAGAATTGTTATTACATGCCCCTGTTGAACAGGGGCTGAAAAATTGGGCCTTAGGCACTGGTGCTGGTGCCACAACACTGCAACCCCTCACAGATACTGTACTTGGAGAGCAGAAATAAGCCCTGTTGCAAAGTATTGCATCAAAAATTGTAATTACACGCCCCTGTGAAACAGGGGCTGAAAAATTGGGCCTTAGGCACTGGTGCTGGTGCCACAACACTGCAACCCCTCACAGATACTGTAGTTGGAGCACAGCAATAAGCCCTGCTGCAAAGCATGATTATTGAGGAGGAAGAGGATAGTCACTCAGCATAACAGGATAGTCACTCAGCATCAGCATAGGCAGTCTTGAAGGGATCTGACATTTCAAAGAAAATTATTCTGTTACATCAGCTTTAGGTGCTTGGTAGCTGGTGGTGATCCAAGACTGATTCATTTTTATGAAGGTCAGTCGATCGACCGAATCGGTTGACAGGCGCACCCTGTGATCGGTTACAAAGCCTCCAGCAGCACTGAATGTGCGTTCCGAAAGAACGCTGGATGCAGGACAGGCCAGTATCTCAATTGCATACTGTGCAAGCTCTGGCCAGTGATCCATCCTCAAGACCCAGTAACCCAGAGGATTTTCGGTGGGAAAGGTGTCCAAGTCTGATCTTGCCCCTAGGTATTCCTGCACCATGTAAACCAGATGCTGGCGATGGTTGCTGGAACTGATCATACCTTGGGGTTGCGGACTAAAAAATTGTCTGAATGCATCGGTCAGATGGCCACCTTCCCCACCGCTCCTTCTTTGACTGACTGAAGCCTTCGCAACACGTTGTCCAGGACTAGAAATTTGTAACCTCCCAGTCTCTGGGAACGCGTTGCACAGACCTTTCTACCAGGCCTCCCGAAGATGCTTCATCCTCTGCTCCCTCTGCGAAGGCAAGATAAGGTCCGCAACCTTACCCTTGTAACGTGGATCAAGGAGGGTTGCCAGCCAGTAATGATCCCTCTCCTTGATCGCACAAATACGAGGATCCCTCCGCAGGCTTTGCAGGATCAGGGAGGCCATGCAGCGTAGGTTTGCTGAGGCATTCGATCTGGAGTCCTCTGGGTCACTCAGGACGACATGATCCGCAGCCACCTCCTCCCAGCCACGTACAAGTCCATGGGTGTCTTGGGACTGTAATTGATCCCTTGAAGACTGCTGATGCTGAGTGCTAGGCTCCACCTCCATGCTGACACAATCCTCCTCCTCCTCCTCTTCTTCCTCCTCCTCCTCTTCCTGTGTGATGGGTGGGACAGAAGGAACACTGTCTGGATAAAGGGGGCCTTGAGAGGCAAGGAAGTCCTCCTCTTCCTGCCTCTGTTCTGCCTCAAGTGCCCTGTCCATTATTCCACGCAGCGTATGTTCCAACAGGTGGACAAGAGGAACATTGTCACTGATGCATGCACTGTCACTGCTCACCATCCTCGTGGCCTCCTCAAATGGTGCCAGGACAGTGCATGCATCCCTGATCATGGCCCACTGGCATGGGGAAAAAAATCCAAGCTCCCCTGGCCCTGTCCTGGTGCTATATTGCAACAGATACTCATTGATGGCCCTCTGCTGCGTGTGCAGCCGCTGCAGCATGGCCAACGTAGAGTTCCACCTGGTGGGCATGTCACAGATTAGGCGGTTCTTGGGCAGGTTGTAATCCTTTTGCAGCTCAGCCAGCCGAGCACTGGCATTATATGACCGGCCGAAATGCCCAGAGTTTCCTGGCCTGCTTCAGGACCTCCTGTAAGCCCGGGTACCTGCCCAAGAAACGCTGCACCACCAAGTTAAGGACGTGAGCCAAACAGGGCACATGGGTCAGTTGTCCCTGTCGGAGGGCAGAGAGGAGGTTGGTGCCATTGTCGGAAACCACCTTTCCTGGCTTAAGCTGGCGTGGCGTCAACCACCTCTGAGCCTGCCCCTGCAGAGCTGACAGAATCTCTGCCCCAGTGTGGCTCCTGTCCCCCAAGCACACCAGCTCAAGCACCGCATGGCATCTTTTTGCCTGCGTACTGGCATAGCCCCTTGAACGCCTACGGAGCGCCGCTGGTTCCGAGGACAAATTAGCACAGAAAGAGGCCATGGAGGAAGAAGAAGAGGAGGGGGTGGAGGAGAGAGGTGTGTCAGAATCACCAGTAGTAACATTTTGGAGGCGTGGTGGTAGAACAACCTCCAACACTACTGCACCTTGTCCTGCATCCTTCCCAGCTGCCAGCAGGGTCACCCAATGCGCTGTGAAAGATAGGTAACGTCCCTGTCCATGCCTGCTGGACCATGAGTAAGCGGTAATATGCACCTTACCACTGACCGCTCTGTCCAGCGAGGCCAAGACATTGCCTTCCACATGCCGGTAGAGAGCCGGAATCGCCTTCCGTGAGAAAAAGTGGCGTTTGGGAACCTGCCACTGAGGAACCGCACATTCCACAAACTTACGGAAGGGGGCAGAGTCTACCAACTGAAAAGGCAGCAGTTGAAGTGCTAGCACATTAGCCAAGCTAGCATTCAACCGCTGGTCATTTGGATGGCTGAGAGTGAACTTCTTTCGGTGGTGCAGCAGCTGGGGCAGGGAAATTTGCCTGGTACAATCGGACGTTGGTGTACCGATAGCAGATTGCCCGCAAGTACTTGGCTGTGACACACCTAATTCTACACCTTCATTCCTCTCAGTGCAGGTTTCAGAGAGGACTGAAGGTATAGTGGGGTTGGAGATCCCAGCTGATGAGGAGCAAGGAGAGGTCCGTCTTGTTCTTTGGTGTGGGTCTTTTAGGTGTGCTTGCCAACGGACTGCATGGCAGATCGACATATGTCTGGTTAAGCACGTGGTGCCCAAGCGGCTGATGTTTTGGCCACGCGAGATATGCTTTAGACATATGTCGCAAATGGCAACGGTGCGATCTGCTGCACACGTCTTAAAAAAGTCCCACACCAAAGAACTTTCTGAATAACGCACAGAGACAGCAGCGCCCTGCACATGCGGAGCTCTGCGGTGTGATGCAGTCGGTGTGCTGCCTTTAAGCTGGCCCCTGGAGGGCATCCTGCCTCTTTGGAGATGTGCCTCCTCCTCCTCTCTCCTATCAGGCACCCATGTGGAGTCAGTGACCTCATCATCCTCTCCCTCCTCATCACTGGAGCCAATCTGGCAGTATGCTGCAGCTGGGGGAACATGACTGCCAGATAGCTGACCTTGTTGGGCACCCCCTCTCTCTGGGCTCAAGTTACTGCCCCCTCTCTCTGAGCTCACGTTACTGCCTTCCTCCAGCTGGGTTCCATCATCGGAGCCTTCAAAACGCTGGGCATCCTCCTGGAGCATGTACCCAACACTGTGATCAAACAGTTCGGGGGACTTCTCAGGAGGATATGGTGGGGCTAGGGAAGGAGTGACTGATGCCATTGAGCCGAGGGAAGAGGCCGATTTGGCAGCTGCTTTGCCAGAAAAGTACCCTGAGCCTGAGTGAGAGAGGATGAGGAGGAGGAGGACGGCTTGGTCATCCACTCTACCAAGTCTTCGGCATGTTGCGGCTCAACATGGCCAGCTGCCGAAAAGAAGGACAAGCGTGTCCCACGGCCACGTGCTGATGAAGATGCACCGTGTCCACTACCAGCAGTACTGTTGCCTCTAGACACAGAGCCTGCTTGCCCTCTTTTATTGCCTTGTGACTGTCTGCCTCTCATTGTTTGCCTTTCAGACATACTAATGGCCTGCTGTGGTGTTAGTATGGGAAAAGCAGCAATTGTTTTTAGTTAGGTTTATGTGAAAACTGTGCAGAGGACACAGTACACTGAAAATACTTGCAGCTCTCTGCTTGTGGTTTTATTATGAGAACACCAATATAATAGTCACTAACTGTATTCAGGTGAGCTTTAGGTCAACGCTATGCAAAGCACACAGTAGTACACTAAGTGAAATACTGACTGTCTGCAGCTAGCACAATCACCGGCCTGCCTGTCACAGTATAGAGAATAACTGTATTCAGGTCAGCTTTAGGTGAACGCTATGCAAAGCACACAGTAGTACACTAAGTGAAACACTGACTGTCTGCAGCTAGCACAATCACCGGCCTGCCTGTCACAGTATAGAGAAGAACTGTATTCAGGTGAGCTTTAGGTCAACGCTATGCAAAGCACACAGTAGTACACTAAGTGAAACACTGACTGTCTGCAGCTAGCACAATCACCGGCCTGCCTGTCACAGTATAGAGAATAACTGTATTCAGGTGAGCTTTTGGTAAACGCTATGCAAAGCACACAGTAGTATACTAAGTGAAACACTGACTGTCTGCAGCTAGCACAATCACCTGCCTGCCTGTCACAGTATAGAGACTAAAAGGAACGGATCTAGCTAAACTCAATACAGTGTATAAATATATATACAACACCTAGGATGCATATATATCCTCTACACACTAACAGCAGCTTAATGACTCACCTGCCTGCTCTATCTAACTCAATATAAATGACACTGTCTCTCTCTCTGTAACTCTCTCTTTCACAAACGCCAACACACTACACAAGGCCGACTTCCAGGCGGCCTTATATAGTGTGGGGCGTGTACTAAACCCCCTGAGCCATATATGGCCAAAGCCACCCTGGCTTTGGCCAATTACGGCTCTCTGTACAGACGGCGCTGTGATTGGCCAAGCATGCAGGTCATAGTGCATGCTTGGCCAATCATCAGCCAGCAATGCACTGCGATGCCGCAGTGATTTATGGGCCGTGACAGGCCACTCGAATTTGGCGCAAACTGCCCATAATGTTCGATCTTCGTCGAACGTTCGAACAGCCGATGTTCGAGTCGAACAAGGGTTCGACTCGAACACGAAGCTCATCCCTATTCTCCAGTCTGAGCTGTTCTCCTTAGCCCATAAGTTGCCACTGCTGGGGAAGGACTGTTACCGAAGACATGTATCTTCATTCGATAATCTATAACTTCCTTGTTGATGTCATTGTCTTTGTGCCATAGAAACCTGAGGTAGTTTCTGTTGTCTTCTCTGACAATGAAGCAGTGAAACATCTGTTGAATGTCGGCCATTACTGCTACAGGCTCTTGTCTGAAGCGAATCAAGACTCCAATTAGACTGTTGTTCAAGTTGGGCCCTGTAAGGAGCATGTTGTTAAGAGTAACACCTTCATGCTGAGCACTGGAATCAATGACAACTCTGATTTGGTCTAGTTTGCGTGGGTGACACATGCCAAAGGATGGAAGGTACCAGCATTCTTCTCCCTCCTTTAGTGGGGGTGCAGGCTCTGCATGATCTCTGTCAAATATATTTTGCATCAAGTCCACAAAGTGCTTTTGCATCTCTGGTTTCCTGCTTAATTTTCGCTTTAAGGAGGAGAATCTACTGATAGCCTGCTGCAAGTTGTTGGGCAATCTCTCTCTTGGGAGACGAAAAGGCAGGGGTGCTACCCAGTTATTGGAGTCATCTTGGAAGAACTCATTGTCCATTACCTTGATGATTTTTTTGTCTTCCATTGAAGGAGCCAGTATGTCTTCTTCACTGGTTTCATTGAACACTGTAGAGCCGAAGTCGTCATCGTGGCAGGAGAAAGGGCTTGTGTTACCTAAGATACCATGTTGCCATTCATGGCTGGCTATCTTCTCTTTCACCCAGTAGTGATGTGGGCATGGCTCAAAGTAAGTGTTTCGGCCATTTGGCAGAACATTTGTCTTGAATGACGAAATGTTGGTAGGTCTCTTCATTTTGCCTATACAGACATTGCCCACGATGACCCAACCTAGATCCAAGCGCTGGGCAAATGGGGCATCTGGGGGTCCACTGACGTGTCTGTGTACCTTGTGAACTCTTAGAATGTCTCTTCCTAACAGAAGGATCTGAGCATCTTTGTCAAGCGGCGGTATCTCATTTGCTATTACCTTTAGGTGAGGGTGATAGAAAGCAGCAGCGGGAGTAGGGATTTCTTCCCTGTTAGCAGGTATCTGATTGCACTCAACACGTGTGGGTAGGGGTAATTGCAAGTTACCTTTTGAGAGATTTTCAAAGTGATCTATTGCTCTGATCGTCTAAGATAGCATACGCCTTTAGAGTCTTTTCTGGTTGATCCTTGTGGTATATGTTCACCAAGCATATTTTAGCACAGCACTTATCACAGTGGTCTTCTCCACAAACTTCAGTGCCGGATGAAGAAATTATTGTAGAATCTATAAGGTCTGGGCAGGAAGGAGTGAACGTGCCCTGATTTCAAGTGGTTAAGTGACGTCCAGAGAGCTGAACGGACGTGTGTGCAGCAGCTCCTGCCATCCAGGGCTGCACTATTCTTCCACCTGTTCTCCCCCTTTAGCAGTGGTTGCCTAGCGGTCTACAGCTCCCCATAGACCCGGGGGCCCCCCCAGCTCACCTAGCGCACTGCCGAGGCCGCCACCCGCCGCCTTCCGGGCATCCTTCTTCACCCGCAGCCGCCAGCAGGACAGACCGTGGCTGCGGCCTAGCTCCGCCATCCAGAAATCCCTTCCTTCGCATCCTCTCGCCTAGCAGGCCCACTTGCTGCCCCCGCTTGCTGCCCCTCGCTTTTTGGAGTCCCCCCAGCCATTTAGCGGGCCTCCCAAAGCTGCAGCAGCTGCCGGGTCCTTCAGGACAGACTACGGCTCCAGGCGCAGCGGCCATCTTGGTCCACCCAGCCTCGGCCTCCAGACCCCCCAAAGTCATTGCCGAGAAAAAAAACACAGGACTTCACCTGTTACCGGCCGACTGTTCTGTAAACCCCCACCAGGCCACCCACAATCGTCAGCCTGAAGGATGAAGTAGGGATCCGTCCTGGTAAGGAGTGGTCATCTTGGTACACCCGGGCACTCTTACTACTAGGACCTGTCATCAAAAGAAATAAACAAACCTTCAACTCTGCTAATATAGGGTGACCAGATGTCCCCAGTTTCCAGGGACAGTCCCCAGATTGAGGACACTGTCCCCGGACCAAGTCTGTCCCCGGTTTTGTCCCCGGATTGGATTTCAACAGGAGCTGGGGCAATTTCAAAGACAGTCAGTGCAGAATTAAAAAAAAAACTCTGAATTGCACACCCCCGCTCCTACTAGCTTAGGGGGGTGTATTTTTTCCATTATCTGTGCCCCTTTCTGATAATCAGGTGCTGGTCTTAGTGGAGGGACTTTTTCTTCAGTTTTGTGGCATATGCACATTCTGCTCAGCTTGCATATTCTGCCTTGGCTCAAGTACCGGCCAACCGCCTGCCTGCTTATCTCCTTGCCTTCCCCAGCAGAGTGATCTTCCTCCGCTCCCCACCCAGTAGTAGCCGGGAAACTCAAAAATAGAAAATGACCCGACGCACTCAAGGGAAACAAGGGCATGCTTCCATCCCTGTATAAACGTATAAAGTAGGGGGAGGGGGGGGAAATGTGGGACTTTAAATGAAGCATGTCGTTGTGAAATAAAAAGGGAAAGAGAACATTAATTAAAATGTATATTTAATTATATGCCATATACCCCTAGGGGCTGTCCATATTATGAAAAAGCAAAAACATTCATTTATATACCATAATAAATTATAGGCAATCATACATGATTTACAGGATAATCATGGTATTAAATGTTCAGCTAATATTCAAAGGACATAGTTGAAACAATCAGTATACACATAAATACAGAAGTTACAAGATCAGGACACAAAAGCAAATAAATATAATAAAAATTCATGATTAGAAAGACAAAGGCTGAGCTGAACATCATAGACTAACAACCGAATAATACAGAAAAAAATGGACTGGACATCATGAGTTGAGAACCCGACGCGTTTCTTGGCTTCTACCAATCATCAGGGGTATGATGTATAATTATATAAACTCTAAAAATTGGGAAAATAAATAGGTAATTAGTTGGTAAAAGGGGATTGAAAATTACAATGGGAGATTGACAGTGGGGGCCATATGATGGAATTACTCACAGAGCAGCCCATGAGTTAAGTCCAGATCCGGCGGCAGATTTAAAAGTGATTCAGACAAGCCATCTCACCCGGGGTTGAGGCAGGGTATAAACCGTTTCCACATGGACCAAGGGGCTAAGGGTAGGCACGGCAGCCAGGATAAGGGATGCAGCAAAAATTAGGTGTAAAATCAATTCTAAGATAAAAAAAAGGAGAGAATGGAAACGTCAAAGTGAGGGACTGCAAATGGAGTGAAAGGTGTTTGTATGGATGAGGGAGATACCATATATCCAAAAGATATACGAGGTAAGTGAAGTGATGAGGTATGGGTGTGTGTGTGTGAGGATGGAATGTGGATTGTAGGGCAATTAGTGGATAGGTGGAATGTGAAGGTTACCTGCTAATGGCACAGTATTGAATATAGTGATCTTTGAATCATCAAGGGGAGTGAGGGAATGAGCTGCCAGTCTGACCCCGCTAAATACCCGTGGTCCTGGGCGGATCCCTGCCAACGTCATGTAGGGACGTCTAGAGGAGGCGGTAAGGACCCCCATCTAGGGCAAATAGTGCCCCAGTGGGTGGTCCATCCACCTCCACCAAGGCGTACGGTGGAATAAGCAAGCAAAGTACCCGCCTACGGCGTCTGAAGGCGCCATTTGCGGGACCCGCTGGCGTCATGACGCCGACGCACTGAGGTTCAACCCCGCCCCCGTCACAGGACGAGTGGGGGGAAGAGACTGAGTGAGTCGCAACCCCGGAAGTGAGAAAAACAGTGTTCCGGTCTCACATCTGCAAACCGGACTGGCTGTCTTGAAGTATGGGGATAGGGAAAAGGAATTGGGAAGGGGGGATTTATTGGTTATTTAAATGGGATCTAATTAGTTACTAATAAATGAACAATGGTGATAAAATTACTTTTATAAAAGAGTTTAATATAACTTGTATGGCTGTTGAGTGACTGTAAGGAAAAATGGTTATATCTACAAATTATCGGCTCAGGATCATGAAAAACATATGGATATGGGAACGAATACAAAAAACACATAATGGACAATAAAATCGGTGCGTGGGGTCATTGGTTGCGGGTGTCTACCACCCAATTCGTAGAGAAACTCAAAAATAGAAAATGACCCGACGCACTCAAGGGAAACAAGGGCATGCTTCCATCCCTGTATAAACGTATAAAGTAGGGGGAGGGGGGGGAATGTGGGACTTTAAATGAAGCATGTCGTTGTGAAATAAAAAGGGAAAGAGAACATTAATTAAAATGTATATTTAATTATATGCCATATACCCCTAGGGGCTGTCCATATTATGAAAAAGCAAAAACATTCATTTATATACCATAATAAATTATAGGCAATCATACATGATTTACAGGATAATCATGGTATTAAATGTTCAGCTAATATTCAAAGGACATAGTTGAAACAATCAGTATACACATAAATACAGAAGTTACAAGATCAGGACACAAAAGCAAATAAATATAATAAAAATTCATGATTAGAAAGACAAAGGCTGAGCTGAACATCATAGACTAACAACCGAATAATACAGAAAAAAATGGACTGGACATCATGAGTTGAGAACCCGACGCGTTTCTTGGCTTCTACCAATCATCAGGGGTATGATGTATAATTATATAAACTCTAAAAATTGGGAAAATAAATAGGTAATTAGTTGGTAAAAGGGGATTGAAAATTACAATGGGAGATTGACAGTGGGGGCCATATGATGGAATTACTCACAGAGCAGCCCATGAGTTAAGTCCAGATCCGGCGGCAGATTTAAAAGTGATTCAGACAAGCCATCTCACCCGGGGTTGAGGCAGGGTATAAACCGTTTCCACATGGACCAAGGGGCTAAGGGTAGGCACGGCAGCCAGGATAAGGGATGCAGCAAAAATTAGGTGTAAAATCAATTCTAAGATAAAAAAAAGGAGAGAATGGAAACGTCAAAGTGAGGGACTGCAAATGGAGTGAAAGGTGTTTGTATGGATGAGGGAGATACCATATATCCAAAAGATATACGAGGTAAGTGAAGTGATGAGGTATGGGTGTGTGTGTGTGAGGATGGAATGTGGATTGTAGGGCAATTAGTGGATAGGTGGAATGTGAAGGTTACCTGCTAATGGCACAGTATTGAATATAGTGATCTTTGAATCATCAAGGGGAGTGAGGGAATGAGCTGCCAGTCTGACCCCGCTAAATACCCGTGGTCCTGGGCGGATCCCTGCCAACGTCATGTAGGGACGTCTAGAGAAGGCGGTAAGGACCCCCATCTAGGGCAAATAGTGCCCCAGTGGGTGGTCCATCCACCTCCACCAAGGCGTACGGTGGAATAAGCAAGCAAAGTACCCGCCTACGGCGTCTGAAGGCGCCATTTGCGGGACCCGCTGGCGTCATGACGCCGACGCACTGAGGTTCAACCCCGCCCCCGTCACAGGACGAGTGGGGGGAAGAGACTGAGTGAGTCGCAACCCCGGAAGTGAGAAAAACAGTGTTCCGGTCTCACATCTGCAAACCGGACTGGCTGTCTTGAAGTATGGGGATAGGGAAAAGGAATTGGGAAGGGGGGATTTATTGGTTATTTAAATGGGATCTAATTAGTTACTAATAAATGAACAATGGTGATAAAATTACTTTTATAAAAGAGTTTAATATAACTTGTATGGCTGTTGAGTGACTGTAAGGAAAAATGGTTATATCTACAAATTATCGGCTCAGGATCATGAAAAACATATGGATATGGGAACGAATACAAAAAACACATAATGGACAATAAAATCGGTGCGTGGGGTCATTGGTTGCGGGTGTCTACCACCCAATTCGTAGAGAAACTCAAAAATAGAAAATGACCCGACGCACTCAAGGGAAACAAGGGCATGCTTCCATCCCTGTATAAACGTATAAAGTAGGGGGAGGGGGGGAATGTGGGACTTTAAATGAAGCATGTCGTTGTGAAATAAAAAGGGAAAGAGAACATTAATTAAAATGTATATTTAATTATATGCCATATACCCCTAGGGGCTGTCCATATTATGAAAAAGCAAAAACATTCATTTATATACCATAATAAATTATAGGCAATCATACATGATTTACAGGATAATCATGGTATTAAATGTTCAGCTAATATTCAAAGGACATAGTTGAAACAATCAGTATACACATAAATACAGAAGTTACAAGATCAGGACACAAAAGCAAATAAATATAATAAAAATTCATGATTAGAAAGACAAAGGCTGAGCTGAACATCATAGACTAACAACCGAATAATACAGAAAAAAATGGACTGGACATCATGAGTTGAGTTTTCCCAATTTTTAGAGTTTATATAATTATACATCATACCCCTGATGATTGGTAGAAGCCAAGAAACGCGTCGGGTTCTCAACTCATGATGTCCAGTCCATTTTTTTCTGTATTATTCGGTTGTTAGTCTATGATGTTCAGCTCAGCCTTTGTCTTTCTAATCATGATTTTTTATTATATTTATTTGCTTTTGTGTCCTGATCTTGTAACTTCTGTATTTATGTGTATACTGATTGTTTCAACTATGTCCTTTGAATATTAGCTGAACATTTAATACCATGATTATCCTGTAAATCATGTATGATTGCCTATAATTTATTATGGTATATAAATGAATGTTTTTGCTTTTTCATAATATGGACAGCCCCTAGGGGTATATGGCATATAATTAAATATACATTTTAATTAATGTTCTCTTTCCCTTTTTATTTCACAACGACATGCTTCATTTAAAGTCCCACATTCCCCCCCCTCCCCCTACTTTATACAGTAGTAGCCGGGGCCCGGAGAGTGAGACTTGAGAGGCTGTGAGGCGGGTGACGGGCAGAGAGAGGCAGCTGAGCTCAGCTGATGGTGTCCACTGTCCAGCAGCAGGAACAGAGGGGAAGCAGATCCGACCGTGGGGCTGCCAGTGCCTTCAACACAGGTGTGCTTTGGGGATGTCTGTGAATAGACGACATTGCACTTTTTCCATATCTCACAGACAGCAGGCACTCTATCATGGCCCTGGCTGGCTCTGTCACAGTGTGTCACATGACATGGCTGCTGGGTGCTGATTTTGTTAACTTATCGGTCACAAATTAACAAAAGCAGCATCCAGCAGCTATGTTCTGTGACACACTGTGACAGAGTCAGCCAGAGCCATGATAGAGCGCCTGCTGCCTGTGAGTTATCATAATGCTGATGATCTCAACCAGTTGCTGATCGCCTGATAGCATATTTACTACTACACGGCGGTCACGCTGTGCAGGATCACGTATATACGTGATCCTGCATTTCTGGGTATCGGAGCCAATCAGCGGGACTCGATGACCACCAGTACCTGCTGATCGTTATGTACACAGGCAGAACGGTGGTCTGCCTATGTAAACAAGGCAGATCGCCGTTCTGTCAGTATGGAAGACATAGATCCTGTGTTCCTGCAAAGCAGATACAGGGATCTATGCCTTTCCTTAGTAAAAGCACCTCCCCCACAGTGAAAAACACTTGTTAGGCACACATTTAACCCTTTGATTTCCCTAGATATTATCACCTTCCCAGCTAGTGTCATTAGTACAGTGACAGTGCATATTTTTACCACTGACCACTGTATTAGTGTCACTGATTCCCACAAAGTGTCCGATTTGTCCATCGCAATATCGCAGTCCCGCTATGAGACGCTGATTGCCGCCATTACTAGTAAAAATAAATAAAAAATATGTCCCCGGATTTCATTTAAAAAATCTGGTCACCTTATGCTAATATCAAACATCATCTTCATCATCATCATCATCATCATCAGCATCCTCAGTCTCATCACCCTCATCCTCATTATCCTCATCCTTTTTGCTCATCCTCATCATCATCCTTATCCTTATCATCTTCATTATCATTAGCCTTAACCTCATGCTCGTCATCGTCATTCGTTCGCCATCTCAAACTCATCGCACCAGCTCATCATCTTCATCCTCAGCCTCATCCTCATCATCATCAGCTTATCATCCTGACAAACTAGGTAAGTATAACCGGGCACAAATCTATCATAGGCAGTTGATCCAGGGAAAACCCGATCACCTCTCAGGGGATCAGGAAGGAATTTTTTCCCCTGCTGTAGAAAATTTGATCGTGCTCGGCTGGGGTTTTTCACCTTCCTCTGGATCAACTGGGGGGTAGATTAGATCGGGTACCCGGGATCGTCATCAACAGCAACACCAACTTCAACATCATCATCACCAGGACACATCAGCATCATCTGATCTCATTTCTCATCGTCATCATCATCAACCTCATCCCCGTCATCATCGTCATCCGTTCGCCATCTCAAACTCATCAGCTCATCGCACCAGCTCATCATCTTCATCCTCAGCCTCATCCTCATCATCATCAGCTTATCATCCTGACAAACTAGGTAAGTATAACCGGGCACAAATCTATCATAGGCAGTTGATCCAGGGCAAACCCGATCACCTCTCGGGGGATCAGGAAGGATTTTTTCCCCCTGCTGTAGCAAATTTGATCGTGCTTGGCTGGGGTTTTTCACCTTCCTCTGGATCAACTGGGGGGCGGGGGGTAGATTAGATTGGACCCCGGGATCATCATCAACAGCAACACCAACTTCAACATCATCATCACCAGGACACATCAGCATCATCTCATCTCATTTCTCATCGTCATCATCATCAACCTCATCCCCGTCATCATCTTCATCCGTTCACCATCTCAATCTCATCAGCTCATCGCACCGGCTCACCATCATCATCCTCATCATCAGCTTATCATCCTGACAAACTAGGTAAGTATAATTGGGCCCATTTCTCATCGTCATCACCATCGGCAGCACCACCATCATCATCGTCATCGACATCACCATCTCATCATCATCTTCATCATCATCTCATCATCCCATCACCATCAGCATTTTCTCACCATGTTCAACATCAAATACTCAGCTGACACCCTTCGCAGCCTAAGGAATACCGCCCGAACACTACCAACCTCCACCCAAAAAATACTATTTAAAGAACAACTGCTAATAATCAATCGACAATCGACCGCCAAATACAGGATTGCACTGCTTCAACTACAACACCTATCATGCGCCCTGATCAACACCAGATCTGCAGTCAAGCACAAGCAGGAAATTCATGACTTCATCACTCAACACAACACAGATTGCCTCTTTATCACGGAAAGCTGGCTAACACCTGACTGTAACGCCATCCTAGCAGAATTAGTGCCTGAGAACTATTGCATCTTAAGTGAGCATAGAATAGGGCAAAGAGGAGGCGGCCTAGCAGTGATCAACAAATCTTACCTCTCTCTAACCAAACCAACTCTACAGGAACTTATTGCCTTTCATGGAAACACTCACTCTGCAACTTCAAACAACACCAGAGGAAACCGTCCACATTCTGCTATGCTACAGACCACCGGGACCAAAGACAGACCTCTTCACACCTTTCACTGAATTCATCTCTACATACACCTTGAAAACAAAAAGCCTCCTGCTACTCGGGGACTTCAACCTCTGGGCTAACTCCTCCCAGGACCCCATTGCCACCGCCTGCATCAACCAACTGGAAGAACTAGGTCTGCAGCAATTGATAAATGCTCCCACGCATGTTTCGGGTCACAACCTCATCTTCAAACAAAATATGGACATCAATATACTGGACAACACCTCTGTACCATGGACGGACCACCACGCCATCAAATTTAAAATAACTACCAACACCATCTTCCAAAGACCTACACACTCAAAAACAACACACTGGACAAGATCACAGAAGAAACTACACTCGCAACTCTTCAAAACCACACTATCCAACAAAATAGCAATGCTAAATCAAAACCACTCAACGGAAGAAACACTCAACTCACTTAACAAAGCATTACTACAGACAGCAGACACAGTCACTCTAAGACGCAGAGCACTCATCCGCAAAAATAATTCGGGCTGGTTCAAGGACTCTCTTACATTACTGAAGCAAGAATGCAGAAGAGCTGAAGGAGCCTGGAGAAGGAACTCAACAAAGGAAAAACACACAAACTACAAATTACTCACCAAGAAATACCACAAAGCAATCTTCAAAGCAAAAAAAGAACACTTCTCTAACACCATCTCAAAAGCCCTAAACCGTCCCCGCAAACTCTTCAAACTAGTCGCTCAGACTATGAACCCCACCTGCTTAGAACCTCCAGCAAACGAAACGCAGGAATTCTGCAATGAACTATCTGATTTTTTTATTGACAAAATCGAAAACATTCGTGAAATAATTAAGCAGAAAAAAACAACTAACCTCACTCGGCCAGAGCAAGAAGCAAAAAGCCACATAAATATTCTACAATCAACAAAATTTATGCTGGTCCCAATGACCAGCGACACCACCAAAATCATCATCAGAAGCCTCCGAGACAGCACATCACCAAATGACATTATTTCTACAAAACTTCTGAAAGAATGTACTGACATCCTGGCACCCACCATAACACATCTCATAAATCAATCATTCAAAGAAGGTATTGTTCCGATCTCCCTCAAGCAAGGCATAATCAAACCCCTCCTAAAGAAACCCAACCCCGACCGCAAAGACCCAAACCACCGCAGACCAGTAACAAGTAGTGATGAGCCGAACACCCCCGGGTTCGGTTCGCACCAGAACCCGCGAACGGACCGAAAGTTCGTACGAACATTAGAACCCTATTAAATACAATGGATGCGAACGTTCGAATTCTAAAGTGCTAATTATAACGACTATTATGCATGTTATTGTCCTAAAAAGGGTTTGGGAACCCGGGTTCTGCACCAGGGGACATGTATCAATGCAAAAAGAAGTTTTAAAAACGGTCGTTTTTCGGGAGCAGTCATTTTAATGATGCATAAAGTGAAAAAAAAAGTCAAATATTCCTTTAAATATCGTACCTGGGGGGTGTCTAAAGTATGCCTGTGAAGTGCCACGTGTTTCCCGTGTTTAGAACTGTCCCTGCACAAAATGACACTTCTAAAAGGAAAAAAAACCCATTTAAAACTGCTTGCGGCTTTAATGTAATGTCTGGTCCCGGTAATATGGATGAAAATCTTTAAGAAAAATGGCATAGCTACCCCATGACCCCCCCCCCCCCCTACCCCAGCCCATTACCAGCCCCTTTGGGTCTTGTATGGATATTAAGGGGAACCCCGCACATAAAATAAAAAAGGCCCTATATACTCTGAACAGCCGTATACAGGCGGTGCATACAAGACAGGGACTGTAGGTTTGTTCTTATGTAGAATCTGTTTGTAATTTTGAACAGGTACATTGTTTAAGTGTAGCTCCAGCCCAAAAATCTATTTTTAAACTTTTTGGAAAACATAGGTAAGGGTTATCACCCCTGTAACATTTGTTTTGCTGTCTGTGCCCCTGTTCAGAACATTTCACCTCATTTTCCGTCCCAATGACAACTGTTTTTGAAATGTGGTGTTTTTCTTGAAACAAGGATTGGTGATAAAGCATCAGTACAGAGGAGACACCTTTCTCCCATATTAATTCTTACAGGAGAGAATTTTCCTTCCAAGGGGTAGATTCCCTCTCACTTCCTGTTGTCTTCTTGTGTTTGCAAGTAGGAGTCGTTTGTAAGTTGGATGTTTGAAAGTAGGGACCTGCCGTATATACTCTGCAGAAATAGGCCCCTTAGTTGTTGGTGTTGGCACAACACTGTAAGCACTCACAGTTACTCTTGGTTGGTGATGGAACGCCCTGCTGTCAACTATTATATCAGGAATTTGAATTACATATAATTGTTGAACAGTGGTAGTAAAAATTGGGCCTTTGATGGTGGTGCTGGTGCCACAACACTGTAAGCCCTGACAATTACTCTTGGTGGGTGCAGCAATGGGCCCTGCTGTGAATTATTAGATCAAGAATTGTAATTGCATGCCCCTGTTGAACAGGGCCTGAAAAATTGGGCCTTTCGTGGTGGTGGTGGTGGTGGCGTTGCCACAACACTGTAAGCCCTCAGAGTTACTCTTGGTGGGTGCAGGAATGGGCCCTGCTGTGAATTATTAGATCAAGAATTGTAATTACATGCCCCTGTTGAACAGGGGCTGAAAAATTGGGCCTTAGGCACTGGTGGCACAACACTACAACCCCTCACAGATACTGTACTTGGAGCACAGCAATGAGCCCTGTTGCAAAGTATTGCTTCAAAAATTGTAATGACACGCCCCTGTTAAACAGGGGCTGAAAAATTGGGCCTTAGGCACTGGTGGCACAACACTCCAACCCCTCACAGATACTGTACTTGGAGCACAGCAATGAGCCCTGTTGCAAAGTATTGCTTCAAAAATTGTAATGACACGCCCCTGTTAAACAGGGGCTGAAAAATTGGGCCTTAGGCACTGGTGCCACAACACTCCAACCCCTCACAGATACTGTACTTGGAGCACAGCAATGAGCCCTATGGCAAATTATTGCTTCAAAAATTGTAATTACACGCCCCTGTAAAACAGGGGCTGAAAAATTGGGCCTTAGCCACTGGTGGCGGCACCCATAAACAAAAATGATCTTCCAAGCTATCATCATCAATCGTATCATTGAGGACTCGGAGGAGGAGGATAGCCAGTCAACATAACAGCACAGGCACTCAGCATCAGCATCAGTCTTGAAGGGATGTGACATGTTAAAATCAATTAGTCTGTTATATCAGCATCAGGTGTGTGGTAGCTGGTGGTGATCCAAGACTGGTTCATCTTGATGAAAGTCAGTCGATCAACCGAGTCGGTGGACAGGCGCACCCTGTGATCCGTGACAAATCCTCCAGCAGCACTGAATGTGCGTTCTGAAAGAACGCTGGATGCAGGACAGGCCAGTAGCTCAATTGCATACTGTGCAAGCTCTGGCCAGTGATCCATCCTCAAGACCCAGTAAGCCAGAGGATTTTCGGTGGGGAAGGTGTCCAAGTCTGACCTTGCCCCTAGATATTCCTGCACCATGTTTATCAGACGCTGGCGATGGTTGCTGGAACCGATCATACTTTGGGGCTGCGGACTAAAGAATTGTCTGAACGCATCGGTCAGACGGCCACCTTCCCCACCGCTCCTTCTTTGACTGGCCGAAGCCTCAGCAACTCGTTGTCCAGGACCAGGAGTTTGTAACCTCCCAGTCTCTGGGAACGCGTTGCACAGACCTTTCTGCAAGGCCTCCCGGAGTTGTCTCATCCTCTGCTCCCTCTGCGACGGTAACATAAGGTCCGCAACCTTACCCTTGTACCGTGGATCAAGGAGAGTGGCCAGCCAGTAATGGTCCCTCTCCTTGATCCGAAGAATACGAGGATCCTTCCGCAGACTTTGCAGGATCAGGGAGGCCATGCAGCGTAGGTTTGCTGAGGCATTCGTTCCGGAGTCCTCTGGGTCACTAAGGACGACATGATCCGCAGCCACCTCCTCCCAGCCACGTACAAGTCCACTGGTTTCTTGGGACTGTAAATCATCCCTAAAAGACTGCTGCTGATGATGCTGAGTGCCAGCCTCCACCTCCATGCTGACACAATCCTCCTCCTCCTCCTCTTCTGTGCGATGGGTGGGACAGAAGGAACACTGTCTGGGTAAAGGGGGCCTTGAGAGGCAAGGAAGTCCTCCTCTTCCTGCCTCTGTTCTGCCTCAAGTGCCCTGTCCATTATTCCACGCAGCGTGTGCTCCAACAGGTGGACAAGAGGTACAGTGTCACTGATGCATGCACTGTCACTGCTCACCATCCTCGTGGCCTCCTCAAATGGTGCCAGGACAGTGCATGCATCCCTGATCATGCCCCACTGGCGTGGAGAAAAAAAACCAAGCTCCCCTGACCCTGTCCTGGTGCCGTAGTCGCACAGGTACTCATTGATGGCCCTCTGCTGCGTGTGCAGCCGCTGCAGCATGGCCAACGTTGAGTTCCACCTGATGGGCATGTCACATATAAGGCGGTTCTTGGGCAGGTTCAACTCCTTTTGCAGCTCAGCCAGGCGAGCACTGGCATTATAAGATCTGCGGAAATGCACACAGACTTTCCTGGCCTGCCTCAGGACATCCTGTAAGCCCGGGTACCTGCCCAAGAACCGCTGCACCACCAGGTTAAGGACGTGAGCCACACAGGGCACATGGGTCAGTTGTCCCTGTCGGAGGGCGGAGAGGAGGTTGGTGCCATTGTCGCAAACCACCATTCCTGGCTTAAGCTGGCGTGGCGTCAACCACCTCTCGGCCTGGCCCTGCAGAGCAGACAGGACCTCTGCCCCAGTGTGGCTTCTGTCCCCCAAACACACCAGCGCAAGCACGGCATGGCATCTTTTTGCCTGCGTACTTGCGTAGCCCCGTGAACGGCTACGGAGCACCGCTGGTTCAGAGGACAAAGCACAGGAAGAGGCCATGGAGGAAGAAGAAGAGGAGGGGGTGGAGGAGAGAGGTGTGTCACAACCAGTAGTAGCATTTTGGAGGCGTGGCGGTGGAACAACCTCCAACACTACTGCACCTTGTCCTGCATCCTTCCCAGCTGCCAAAAGAGTGACCCAATGGGCCGTGAAAGAAAGGTAACGTCCCTGTCCATGCCTGCTGGACCATGAGTCAGCGGTAATATGCACCTTACCGCTGACCGCCCTGTCCAGCGAGGCCAAGACATTGCCTTCCACATGCCGGTAGAGAGCCGGAATAGCCTTCCGTGAGAAAAAGTGGCGTTTGGGAACCTGCCACTGAGGAACCGCACATTGCACAAACTCACGGAAGGGGGCCGAGTCTACCAACTGAAAAGGCAGCAGTTGAAGCGCTAGCAATTTAGCCAAGCTAGCATTCAACCGCTGGGCATGTGGATGGCTGGGAGTGAACTTCTTTTGACGGTCCAGCAGCTGGGGCAGGGAAATTTGCCTGCTAGAATCGGACGTCGGTGTACTGCTAGCAGAGTGGCCGCAAGTACTTGGCTGTGACACACCTAATTCTACACCTTCATTCCTCTCAGTGCATGTTTCAGAGAGGACTGAAGTTATAGTGGGGTTGGAGATCCCAGCTGATGCGGTGCAAGGAGAGGTCCGCTTTGTTCTTTGGTGTGGGTCTTTGAGGTAGGCTTGCCAACGAGCTGCATGGCAGGTCAACATATGTCTGGTCAGGCATGTGGTACCCAAGCAGCTGATGTTTTGGCCACGCGATATACGCTTGAGACATATGTTGCAAACAGCAGCTGTGCGATCTGATGCACTAGCCTCAAAAAAGGCCCACACCAAAGAACTTTTTGAATGACGGGCAGAGGCAGCGCCCTGCACAGGCGGAGCTCTGCGGTGTGATTCCGTCGGTGTACTGCCCTTACGCTGGCCACCAAAGGGCATCCTGCCTCGTTGGAGATGTGCCTCCTCCTCCTCCTCTCTCCTATTAGGCACCCACGTGGAGTCAGTGACCTCATCATCCCCTCCCTCCTCATCACTGGAGCCAATCTGGCAGTATGCTGCAGCTGCTGGAACATGACTGCCAGATTGGTGTCCTTCTTGAGCATCCCCTCTGTCTGCTCTCACGCTACTGCCTTCCTGTAGCTGGGTTTCATCATCAGACCCTTCGAAACGCTGGGCATCCTCCTGGAGCATGTACCCAACACTGTGCTCCAACAGTTCGGGGGACTCCTCAGGAGGAGGACATGGTGGGTCTAGGGAAGGAGTGACTGATGATGAGTCTGACATTGATACCAGGGAAGAGGACGCTTTGGCAGCTGCTTTGCCAGTACCCTGAGCCTGGGTGAGAGAGGATGAGGAGGAGGAGGAGGGCTTGGTCATCCACTCTACCAAGTCTTCGGCATGATGTGGCTCAACATGTCCAGCTGCCGAAAAGAAGGACAAGCGTGTCCCATGGCCATGTGCTGATGACAATGCACCGCGTCCACGACCAGCACTGTTGCCCCCAGACACAGAGCCTGCTTGCCCTCTTTTATTGCCTCCTGACTGTCTGCCTCTCCTTGTTTGCCTTCCAGACATTCTAATAGATGGCCTGCAGGGAGATGGGAAAAAAGCAATAAGGGCTACCTTCAGGTGTCCTTCTCTGTCCCTTTACTTAAGGATTTCTAAATATGGTTGAGGATGATTGCTTTCGCACAGAATAGCACAACGACAATTTCCCTGACTGTCCAAAAAACAAGGATTTCAAAGATGGTTGATGAGGAATGCTTTAGCACAGTATAGCACAAGGAGAATTTCCCTCACTGTCCTTCCCTGTCCCTAGAAACAAGGATTATCACAGTGAAAGAAACTGACACTCTCCCTACCTATAGTTTTCTGTCCCTAGAAAAAATGTTTTTTTAAAGATGGTTGATGATCAATGCTTTAGCACAGTATAGCACAAGGAGAATTTCCCTCACTGTCCTTCCCTGTCCCTAGAAACAAGGATTATCACAGTGAAAGAAACTGACACTCTCCCTACCTATAGTTTTCTGTCCCTAGAAAAAATGTTTTTTTAAAGATGGTTGATGATCAATGCTTTAGCACAGTATAGCACAAGGAGAATTTCCCTCACTGTCCTTCCCTGTCCCTAGAAACAAGGATTATCACAGTGAAAGAAACTGACACTCTCCCTACCTATAGTTTTCTGTCCCTAGAAAAAATGTTTTTTTAAAGATGGTTGATGATCAATGCTTTAGCACACTATAGCACAAGGAGAATTTCCCTCACTGTCCTTCCCTGTCCCTAGAAACAAGGATTATCACAGTGAAAGAAACTGACACTCTCCCTACCTATAGTTTTCTGTCCCTAGAAAAAATGTTTTTTTTAAAGATGGTTGATGATCAATGCTTTAGCACAGTATAGCACAAGGAGAATTTCCCTCACTGTCCTTCCCTGTCCCTAGAAACAAGGATTATCACAGTGAAAGAAAATGACACTCTCCCTACCTATAGTTTTCTGTCCCTAGAAAAAATGTTTTTTTAAAGATGGTTGATGATCAATGCTTAGCACAGTATAGCACAAGGAGAATTTCCCTCACTGTCCTTCCCTGTCCCTAGAAACAAGGATTATCACAGTGAAAGAAACTGACACTCTCCCTACCTATAGTTTTCTGTCCCTAGAAAAAATGTTTTTTTAAAGATGGTTGATGATCAATGCTTTAGCACACTATAGCACAAGGAGAATTTCCCTCACTGTCCTTCCCTGTCCCTAGAAACAAGGATTATCACAGTGAAAGAAACTGACACTCTCCCTACCTATAGTTTTCTGTCCCTAGAAAAAATGATTTTTTAAAGATGGTTGATGATCAATGCTTTAGCACACTATAGCACAAGGAGAATTTCCCTCACTGTCCTTCCCTGTCCCTAGAAACAAGGATTCGCACAGTAAAACACACTGACACTCTCTCCCTACCTATCCTTCTCTTTCCCTAAACTAAAGGAATCCAGGTTAAGCAAGAAAAAAAAATGTCACTGTCCCTGCCTATGCTTCTCTTTCCCTGCTCCGGAACACACTACACTAGGCCGCCGTGCTGGCGGCCTTTTATAGTGTGGGGCGTGTACTAAACACCCTCAGCAATAATTGGCCACAGGCATCCTGCCTGTGGCCAATCATTGCTCTCCTCGCTGCCGGCGCTGTGATTGGCCAAGCATGCGGGGTCACAGTGCATGCTTGGCCAATCACAGCGCCTGGATGACACTGCGATGGCGTAGTGCATTGTGGGCCGTTCGTGTCACTCGAATTAGGCGCGAACGGCCCAAATCGTTCGATCTTCGTCGAACGATCGAACAGCCGATGTTCGAGTCGAACGTATGTTCGACTCGAACACCGAGCTCATCCCTAGTAACAAGCCTTAACACCATCTCCAAGATCATGGAGAAAGCAGTAGTACAACAGCTACAACTCCATTTGGACACCTACAAACTCCTGGACCCACTACAATCAGGTTTCCGCCCAGGCCACGGGACAGAAACTGCACTTCTCAAAATATGGGATGACGCCCTTGAAGCAGCAGATGAGGGAGAATCATGTCTCCTGGTGCTGCTGGACCTCAGCGCAGCTTTCGACACAGTAGACCACAAAACTCTGCTCACTCGTCTCACAGAAGTAGCCAGAGTCGCAGACTCTGATCTACCCTGGTCCGCATCCTTCCTAGAGAATCGATCCCAGACAGTGAAACTAGGAGCCTTCACTTCGGAAGCACGCACAAGGATCACCCCTGTCGCCCGTGCTCTTCAACATCTACCTCCGCCCACTCCTCAAAATCATCAGCAAACAGGACCTGCTCTATCACTCCTATGCTGATGACACCCAACTCTACCTTCGCATCACTGGAAAAAAAGACCAATACCACGCACTAGAAAATTGCCTCGTATTGATCGATAATTGGATGACGGAGAGCTCCCTCAAACGTAATGGATCCAAAGTGGAACTTCTCGTTCCCCACGCAAACCGAAAGAAAAACTCTAGGACAACAGGCACACCACCCACCATCCTTGGACAAACCATCGCCCCAAGCACTAAAATTAAAAGCCTCTGAGTCATCTTTGACATGACTATGGATGCACAAATAGGATCAGTAGTCAGCGCATCTCACCATCTTCTACGCCTACTACTTAGACTCATCCCCTTTATCCCGGAAGAGGACACAGCAGTAGTAGTTGGAACAATCATCAATTCCCGATTCAACTACGCAAACTCCCTCTACCTCGGACTACCCAAATACCAGATTTTGCATCTACAAGTTGTCCAGAACACAGCAGCCAGACTGGTAACAGGAAAAAAACCTTGGGAATCAATCACCCTGTCCCTGTGGTCCCTACATTGGCTAGCCGTAAAGGATCGGGTTACATTCAAGACCCTCTGCCTCACTCACAAATGCACACAAGGAAACGCTCCTCAATACCAAATCGAAAGGAGAACGAAGATTTGCAGTCCAAGGACCACGGCTATGGAACGCTCTACCCACGGACATCCGCATGGAAGAAAACCATCGGGCCTTCAGGAAAAAACGAAAGACCCACCTCTTCTGAAGGATCAGGGCGACACTGGATGCAAAGCGCCTTGAGGCGGTTTAGTTCGCATTTGTATCGCTATATAAGTTACTTACTCACTCACTCAGAATTAGACCTGTAGGCCTTGGTCTGTATTCTCCCCGCCATGCGTTAACCTGGGAGGAGAGTTAACAGGTTTTGCAGAGCTGGGCTCAAGTGGATGGAGGGCTTGCACATGTTCTTCGGAGCCACACTCTATGCACTTGATGGACACATTACAGTCCTTTGCAAAATGTTCTGTAGAAGCACAGCACCTGAAACATACCCTAAATGTCTTTAAAAGCTCCTTACGATCTTCAAGAGGCTTTTTCCTAAAGCCGATTCATTTATTGAGGGGGTGTGGCTTCTTGTGAATGGGACACTCTCGGTTAGGGTTTTCAATCTTCCTACTCTGTTTGTTCGTGGCCACGACTGTGGCAGGAGTGGGAAGAATGTCAGTCTTTTTCACGGATACTGGGCCTCTACGGTTTCTATAGTTGCCCTGAAGACTGGTACTCCTAGGAAACGGTGAGAAGAGACTGTACTCACCGTAGGAAAAAACTTGGATCGTTCTTAATCTCTGCAATTTTCCCGATGAATTCTCAGAAGAAAGAGAATGGAGGCAGGGCCGGATTCCAGACAAGGCCACCGAGGCCAGGCCTCGGGGCGGCAGTGGCGGCGGCGGCTCCACCTATCCTCGCCACCCTCACTCACGGGCACAGTCCCCTCCCGCTCCGCCCCATCCTCCCCGCCCGCACTCACGGGCACACTGTACAGTCCCAGCTCCGCCTATCATCTCTGCCCACTCTGCTCATCCTCCCCGCCCTCACTCTCGGGCATACTGCAAAATCTCCGCCCATCTTCTCCGCCCGCTCTGCCCATCCTCCCCGCCCTCACGGGCACTCTACACAGTCCTCGCCCGCTCCGCCCATCCTCCCCACCCTCACTTACGGGCACACTGCACAGTCCCAGCCCGCACTCATGGGTACTGACAGGCCCCGCCCATCCTCTCTGCCGGCCGGGCAAAACCTAGCATGGAGGGGGAACCAACTGATCTGCGAGCGATCTGCAAGTGAGTGGCACTGATATCAATATCAACACTGCTACTGATTTCCCCCCACACCACCACTGCTGCCACTGATACCCCCCTCCACCATTACTGCCACTGATACCCCCCACCACCATTACTGCCACTGATACCCCCAATACCATTACTGCCACTGATACCCCCCACCACCATTCTGCCCATGTAAATGTTCGTGCAGCGGTCCTTAAGTGGTTAAGCTCCCAGTAGATGTCATTTAAAAAAAATATGCAGTATAATAGCTTACTTCAGAGTGCCGTTCGGCGCTCATGTGACTGCTCGCCGGTCTCCTCCCCTCCTCTCCTCATCTCGGCTGACATCAGCGGGGGTTTCCCTGCACATCCCCCTGCAGCTATTAGATCGGGACAGGATTCTAAACCACGCTCTGAAGTAAGCCATTATACCGCATATTTTAAAAAATGGCATCCACTGGGGAGCTTAGTGTTAAATACCAAAAGGGGGGGGGGGGAGGCAGCATTGAAGGTCTAGTTCATTGGACGGCAAAGGGAGTAAATCCGAGCCTGAATAGAGGGAAAGAAACCTTTTTCTCTTTTTTGTATGATGACCCTAGTGCAGACCATTTCTCTTGCAAACCATAGGGGAGCTTGGAGACAATTGGGTTTACCCCTCTTGCAGTGTCGAGGTAACTGAGTCCAGGTAGTTTTGGGTCTGCCTTGGCTAGCTGAAGCTCAAGGAGAAGGTCACTCAGTCTCTGGAACTCTTTGTTGTCCTTACTAGAGTTGAGCGGACACCTGGATGTTCGGGTTCGACGGGTTCGGCCGAACTTCGGAAAAAAGTTCGGGTTCGGGACCGAACTTTAACCCGAACCCGAACCCGAACCCCATTGAAGTCAATGGGGACCCGGACTTCTAAGGACTAAAAAGGCTCTAAAAAGGTAATGGAAATGGCTAGAGGGCTGCAAATGGCAGCAAAATGTTGTTAAGAGCATGGCAAGTGCTCTGCAAACAAATGTGGATAGGGAAATAACTTAAAATAACATAAAAAAAAAAAAAAAAAAAAATAATCTTGACCTAGGAGGACGAGGTCCATATGGAATAGGAGGTTGAAGTGGCGGTGGATGTGGCTGTGTAGGTGGAAGCGGCGGTGGAGGAGGACGAGGTAGCCAACACTGATTCAAAAATACAACAATGGCTGTGTAATGCCGGTGATGTATCGAATTCTGTCCCCCGTCAAATAGTGTCCACCCTGTACTGCGCTTGCTCAGTATGTAGGACAAGGGGATTTTGAAAATCTCCCAAGATGAACAAGGCACACAGGTCTCGCATGGAGGCCCAGTTATTGGTGGTGAAGTGGTGCTGTTCCGCAGAGCGACTCACGCCTGATTTCTGCAGCTGAAACTCCACTATCGCATGCTGCTGCTCGCACAGTCTGGCCAGCATGTGCAAGGTGGAGTTCCACCTTGTGGGCACGTCACATATGAGGCGGTGAGCGGGAAGGCCGAAGTTACGCTGCAGCGCTGACAGGCGAGCAGCAGCAGGGTGAGAACGCCGAAAGTGCGCACACACAGCCCGCACTTTCTGCAGCAGCTCTGGCATATTGGGGTAATTTTTAAGGAACCTCTGGACCACCAAGTTCAGCACATGCGCCAGGCAAGGGATGTGCGTCAAACCGGCTAGGCCCAGAGCTGCTACGAGATTTCGCCCATTATCGCACACCACCAGGCCGGGCTTGAGGCTCACTGACAGCAACCACTCATTGGTCTGTTGTTCCATGTCCCTCCACAACTCCTGCACGGTGTGGGGTTTTTCCCCCAAACAGGAAAGTTTTAAAACTGCCTGCTGTCGTTTACCCCTGGCTGTGCTGAAGTTGGTAGTGAAGGTGTTACGCTGACCGGATGAGGAGGCGGTAGAGGATGAGGAAGCGGAGTAGGAGGAGTTAGCAACAGGAGGCAAACTAAAGCGCCCTGCAATCCTCGGTGGTGGAAGGACATGCGCCAAACTGCTATCTGCCTCAGGCCCAGCCGCCACTGCATTTACCCAGTGTGCTGTTAGGGAGATATAACGTCCCTGACCGTGCTTACTGGTCCACGCCTCCGTAGTTAGGTGGACCTTGCCACAGATGGCGTTGCGCAGTGCACACCTGATTTTGTCCCCCACTTGGTTGTGCAGGGAAGGGATGGCTCGCCTGGAAAAATAGTGGCGGCTGGGCACGACGTACTGTGGGACAGCCAATGCCATCAGGCTTTTAAAACTCTGCGTCTCCAGCAGACGGAATGACAGCATTTCAAAGGCCAGGAGTTTTGAAATGCTGGCATTCAGGGCCAGGGATCGCGGGTGGCTAGGGGGGTACTTCATCTTCCGCTCCAATGTTTGGGAGATAGAGAGCTGAACGCTTCCATGGGACATTGTGGAGATGGTTGGTGTCCCAGGTGGTAGTGTTGCTGGCAGATCCTCTGTTTGCGGGGTGGCAGGTGCCACTGTCACTACAGAGGTGGATGAAGAGGCCGAGACTGCAGCAGAAGAGGAAGCAGGAGGAGCCAGAGACCTTTCTTGGTTTTTGAGGTGTCTACTCCACTGCAGCTCGTGCTTTGCACTTAGATGCCTGGTCATGCAGGTTGTGCTCAGGTTGAGAACGTTTATGCCTCGCTTCAGGCTCTGATTGCACAGCCTGCAAACCACTCGTGTCTTGTCATCAGCACATTGTGTGAAGAACTGCCACGCTGGGGAACTCCTTGGACCTGGCTTTGGTGTACTCGGTCCCTTGCTGCGTTGGGCAGTAGCAGACATACTGTCTAGCTGACAGACGCTCCGCTTTTGCACCCTGCTCCCTTTTCTGCTGTGCTGGTGGCTCTGTGTGACCACCGCCTCTTCCTCCAAACTACACTGGTCACCTGCATAACGTTGATTCCATGTGGGGTCGAGGACCTCATCGTCCTCCACATCATCTTCCACCCAGTCTTCACCCCTGCCCTCCTTGTCTGTCTGCACAATTGCGAAAGCAGCAGCAGTTGGCACCTGTGTTTCGTCATCATCCGAGACGTACTGCGATGGTCCTCCCATGTACTCATCATGAAACATAAGTGGTTGGGCATCGGTGCACTCAATCTCTTCCACTTCTGGGGCAGGGCTAGGTGGATGGCCCTGGGAAACCCTGCTAACAGAGTCATCGAAAAGCAGAAGAGACTGCTGCATGATTTGGGGCTCAGACTGCTTGGCTGATTTGCAAGGGGGTGAGGTGAAAGACTGATGGACATGGGTTTCAGGTGCCAACTCTGTTCTTTCATCAGAAGAGTGGGTGGGAGACAATGTGAAGGAACCCGAGGCACTGTCAGCAACCCAATCTACTATCGCCTGTACTTGTCCTGGCCTAAACATTCGTTCAGCCTCATTAGGCGCGACAAAATACCGCCGCAGGCTCGGTCGCCTACTCGCACCTGAGGAAGGTGTTTCAATTGTGCGTGTATCTGGCACAGATCCACCACGTCCTCTCCCTGCAACAGGAGCTCCACCAGCAGCACCACGACCGGGGCCACCACGTCCCTTTGACCTTCTCCTCATATTTTCAAAATTTAGGATCTTTCCCTAAATGGGTGTTTTTGGAAGCGCAGAACACAACCAAAGTACGTAACCGCTGAATCGCACAGCTACAGAACTGCAGAAAATGCTATTCTAAAAAAAAGTTGTTTTTTTAGTATAGCACAGTAGGAGAAAACTATATAGAAATTGTTTATTTCACACACCTCAAAATATGTATAACACACTGCAAACTTTTTTTGTGCCCCTAAACGGCGTTTTTTGGAAGAGCAGAACACACCCACAGTACGTAACCGCTGAATCGCATAGCTACAGAACTACAGAAAATGCTATTCAAATATTCAAAAAAAAATTTGTTTTTTTAGTATAGCAACGTAGGAGAAAACTATAAAGAAATTGTTTATTTCAAACACCTCAAAATATGTATAACACACTGCAAACTTTTTTTTGTGCCACTAAACGGCGTTTTTTGGAAGAGCAGAACACACCCACAGTACGTAACCGCTGAATCGCACAGCTACAGAACTGCAGAAAATGCTATTCAAAAAAAAATGTGGTGTTTTTGGAAGCGCAGAACACAACCAAAGTACGTAACCGCTGAATCGCACAGCTACAGAACTGCAGAAAATGCTATTCAAAAAAAATGTTGTTTTTTTAGTATAGCAACGTAGGAGAAAACTATAAAGAAATTGTTTATTTCAAACACCTCAAAATATGTATAACACACTGCAAACTTTTTTTTGTGCCACTAAACGGCGTTTTTCGGAAGAGCAGAACACACCCACAGTACGTAACCGCTGAATCGCACAGCTACAGAACTGCAGAAAATGCTATTCAAAAAAAAATTTTGTTTTTTTAGTATAGCACAGTAGGAGAAAACTATATAGAAATTGTTTATTTCACACACCTCAAAATATGTATAACACACTGCAAACTTTTTTTTGTGCCCCATAACGGCGTTTTTTTGCAAGCGTACATTAAAGTGCAAATTTTTTTTTTGCCCTAAACGGGTCTTTTTTTGCACGAGCAAAATAAAATGCTTTTTTTTTTTTCTTTTTTGCCCTATGGGTCTTTTGGAAAAGAGAACAATAAAGTGCCTTTTTTTTTCCCCTAAAAGTTAGATTTTCTCTGACACTGGGCTCATGGCAGTGTAAAAAGACTGCACTGCAACACAAATAGGTAAACCTATGCAGATCGCTGATTTTAATCTCTGAATCTGGACTCCTATATAATATTCTCTCTCCCTGAAAGCACCAACACAGGAACCTGGCCCTACACTACACTATCTCTCTATCTTTTCCCTCAGATTGTAGAATCAGGACTACCTCATCTATCTTTCTATGTCTCCCTAAAAGCAGCAGCAGCAGACTAGATCCTCTCCCTATCTATTCTGAAGCAGAGTGACGTGTGTGCTGTGTGCCTCTAGCTTATATAGAAGCTGGGTCACATGTTGCACTGACCAATCACAGCCATGCCATTAGTAGGCATGGCTATGATGGCCTCTAAGGGCACACCAGCTAATCAAAAGGTGATTGGCTGGCCCCTGAAGCATTTCTAAATGCGTTATTAGATTGCCGAACCCGAACCCGGACTTTTGGGCAAAGTCCGGGTTCAGGTTCGGGAAAAAGCTAAAGTTCGGTACGGACCCGAACTTTACAGTTCGGGTTCGCTCAACACTAGTCCTTACCAGATATCTTTGGGAAAGTTTCCAGGCGCATGAACAAAGCATTTTCTATAGCTTCTGGACTGCCATAACTTTGGTCTAGTCGATCCCTTGCAGCTGTGAGGCCTGCTGTAGGATTGTCCATGAAAACCAATCTTAACAGTGCAACCCGTGCAGCAGATAGAGGACCAAGCCATCTGATCAGCAGATCTAATTCTTCAGCAGCTGTAATGCCAAGATCACTGATTGCAGTTCTGAAAGCACATTTCCAACTTCTGTAGTTCTCAGGTTGGTCATCAAAACTTATAAGACCAGTCTTTGTGAGCTCTCTGCAAAGTATGTACCTCGCAAACTCTGCTGTGTCAGTTGTCTCTGCTTTTATGCGAGATGCTGTTGGCTGAATGGTGCTGACTGCGCCATCTTTGACATTGTTGTTAAAGGACACAGGGAAATATGGTGCAGCAGATGCATTCAGGTGAGTTGTTTGCTTGAAGTCAGTTGTTCCAATGGTACATTGATTCAAGGCTGTACCGATGACTGGAAATTGATGACTTGCTTGAAGCTTGCTCTGATGCTCTCTGACGTATGAAGGAAGATTAGGTAGGCAGGTAGGAAATGCACTGGGGTGATTTTGCGTGCAGGAAGTTGCTGGAACCTCTTTGACTTAAAGCTGTTAAGGAGTCTCTATGTAGTCAGGAGCATTGGAGACGATGGAGTGTACACTGCAGTGGCTTAGGACATAGTCTTTAGTGCGTTTGAGGGGGTCTTCTATATCTGCTATGTTTAGATTGATGCTGTCTTTCTCACTTGCACCTTCGTCTGCGCTGATAGCTTGCTCTAGGAGCCTTAGCCTTTGCCATAGCTGCATCATGTTTACACTGTTCGCTTAAGGTTTCTATTGTTGCTTTTTGACGTGCTGTCTGAGCTTCCAACTCTGCTCTTTGACGTGCTGTCTGAAGAACTCACTCAGCTTCCAACTCTGCTCTCTTTTCTGCATATGCCACCTGCACCTTGCTGGCTTCCACTTTAGCGCGGGCATTAATAAGTCGCTCACTGAGTGTTGAGTATCTTGAACTATTGGATCTAGAAGACTTTTTAGAATGTCTGGTGGAAACAGATCTGTGAGATGCAGTGTCCTGTAACAGCTTTATCTTTGCTTCTGCCTTTAATTTGGTTTGCTGGATAAAACTGTCTCTTTCTAGATTAAGAACTTTGAAGCTCTTTAATTCCTCCAGTGAACCTTCTGTGTTCATACTTTGTAAGACATTAATGAACTTGTTGCTGGTACATACCTACCTTGCTCCGTCCCGCGGCAACCCCCCCCCCCCCCCCGCTCAATAACAAGCAGCAGTAGTTTTAAAAAAAAAAATCTCTGTGCCGCTGTCAGTAGTTCACGTTCAACAGACACTGTATTAGATTCAGAAACAATCTTCTCCCAAAATAATTTCAAGCTATTTGACAATTCAGCCCTTAAAGCTTCATAATTCTCCATTACTTTCCAAGTGGGTTTAACTGAGCGTCTTGTGCTGGGGGTTGTTGTGTGTTCACATTTAGAGTAGTGGTAACTCATTGCAGTGATAAGCAGGCAAGATCTGTGTGCTATAATAATGACACCATGCAGCCTGGACTCAGGTATGAGGCTTCCATGTGCTGCTCTCTTATTCTTTCTTGCAATGAGGGCAGTAAATCTTGTCTGTATCAGTACTGTCATGTAGAAATCTTGTAATTAGGCTGTGAAACTCAGTTTTTCTACTGTTCTGACTCAACTACAAAGCCATAAACTTTATCTCCAGCCTCATATAGGGCTTCCACTTTAGATTTCTCCCATAGACTTTTAAAGGGTATTCCGTGGCTTTTCGAATTTGCCGCGAACACCCCAAATTGTTCGCTGTTCGCCGAACTCATGTTCGACTCGAACATAAAGCTCTTCCCTAACGAGTACCTGTCACCAGCCCATCAGAGTACCTGTAACCAGCCCATCTGAGTACCCGAGTACCTGTTACAGCCCATCTGAGTACCTGTAACCAGCCCATCAGAGTATCCGAGTACCTATCACCAGCCCATCAGAGCACCCGAGTACCTGTCACCAGCCCATCAGAGTACCCTAGTACCTGTCGCCAGCCCATCAGAGTACCCTAGTACCTGTCGCCAGCCCATCAGCGTACCCTAGTACCTGTCGCCAGCCCATCAGAGTACCTGAGTACCTGTCTCCAGCCGATCAGAGTAACCAAGTACCTATCTGCAGCCTATCATATTACACGAGTACTAGTACCCTGGGGCAGGACCCAGGTCCCCAAACACTTTTTATGACAATAACTTGAATATTAACCTTTAAAATTAGCACTTTTGATTTTTCATGTTCGTGTCCCATAGACTTTAATGGTGTTTGCGTGTTCAAACTAATTTTTTGCATGTTCTGCTGCAAACCGAACCGGGGGGTATTCGGCTCATCCCTATTAGAGAGACAGACGATGAATCCTTTTGAATGTTCCATTTAATGATGGATATTCATAGGTAGAAAAACATTGGTGTTGTAAGCCACATGGAAAGATGTTACAGCATGGGTGAGATACTGAGCAAATGAGTGAAAAACAGGAAGTGGAGGGGAATATACAGAACTACGGTGGGAGAGAGAGTTCAGCTAGACATAAGGGAACAGAGCTTAAAGACACAGACCAATAATAAATCACATAGTGTAACACAACAATCATGTTCTGTCTACCTAATGCATAGTTGCCAACATTGCAAAAAAAAACATCTGGGACACTTTTTTTGCATTGAGGCAGAGGTTTTCGCGCGGTAGTGGGTGTGGCTTAAATGGGCGTGGCTCAGAAGGGGTGTGGTTAGAGTCCGAGATGAAGGAAAGAGAGAGAGAGAGAGAGAGAGAAGCCAGATCCTACACCACAATAGAAATGTGTAACAAAATTGGCAGATAAAGATACTCCAAAACACCTGTTGGCGCTTCAATCATCCCGGCACCGTGGTTGTTATGGTGTCAGGGTGATTGAAGCGCATTATTTCTATTATTACATTGTAATATAAAATGAAATCATTCAACTCACCATAATGCAGAATCAGTGGAAGCTCTGAGCGTGTCACCTGCCACGTCTCGCCTGCCACCAGATGGCCTCCCCAGCAGTCCGTCCTTGCATCAGGTGCCTCCCCAGCAGTCCGTCCTTGCATCAGGTGCTTCCCCAGCAGAGTCCGTCCTTGCATCAGGTGCTTCACCAGCAGAGTCCGTCCTTGCATCAGGTGCTTCCCCAGCAGAGTCCGTCCTTGCATCAGGTGCTTCCCCAGCAGAGTCCGTCCTTGCATCAGGTGCTTCCCCAGCAGAGTCCGTCCTTGCATCAGGTGCTTCCCCAGCAGAGTCCGTCCTTGCATCAGGTGCTTCCCCAGCAGAGTCCGTCCTTGCATCAGGTGCTTCCCCAGCAGAGTCCGTCCTTGCATCAGGTGCTTTCCCAGCAGAGTCTGTCCTTGCATCAGGTGCTTCCCCAGCAGAGTCCGTCCTTGCATCAGGTGCTTCCCCAGCAGTCCGTCCTTGCATCAGGTGCCTCCCCAGCAGTCCGTCCTTGCATCAGGTGCCTCCCCAGCAGTCCGTCCTTGCATCAGGTGCCTCCCCAGCAGTCCGTCCTTGCATCAGGTGCCTCCCCAGCAGAGCCCCCTCCACACTTGTGGACAAGAGTCCAAAAATTATGATTGTCCCGGGAAATTGGGGACTGTTTGGCAACTATGCACTACACTGATTACCCCGCCACCCACTACACTGATTACCCCGCCACCCACTACACTACACTAGGGATGAGCTCTGTGTTTGAGTCGAACATACGTTCGACTCGAACATCGGCTGTTCGACCGTTCGGCGAACATCGAACGATTTGGGCCGTTCGCGCCAAATTCGAGTGACGCGAACGGCCCACAATACACTGCGCCATCGCAGTGCAATCCCGGCGCTGTGATTGGCCAAGCATGCACTGTGACCCCGCATGCTTGGCCAATCACAGCGCCGGCAGCTAGGAATTATAGTTCAGGGGGTTTAGCACACGCCCCACACCATAAAAGGCCGCCAGCGGGGCCAGCCTTGTGGTGTGTGTTTCGGCGCAGGGAAAGAGAAGGATAGGCAGGGACAGTGTTGATATTCTTTGTGCTATTCTTGTGTGCAGGGAGAGAGAAGGATAGGCAGGGAGAGTGTCAGTGTCATATTCTTTGCTAAACCTTGTGTGCAGGGAGAGAGAAGGATAGGCAGGGGACAGTGTCAGTGTCATATTCTTTGCTAAACCTTGTGTGCAGGGAGAGAGAAGGATAGGCAGGGGACAGTGTCAGTGTCATATTCTTTGCTAAACCTTGTGTGCATGGAGAGAGAAGGATAGGCAGGGGACAGTGTCAGTGTCATATTCTTTACTAAACCTTGTGTGCAGGGAGAGAGAAGGATAGGCAGGGAGAGTGTCAGTGTCATATTCTTTGATAAACCTTGTGTGCAGGGAGAGAGAAGGATAGGCAGGGGACAGTGTCAGTGTCATTGTTGCTAAGCCTCCTGCACAGTATACACCTGAAGCTAGCCCTTATTGCTGTGTTTTCCTGGTGTGTTACACTAACAGGCATTTGCAGCACTTACAGCGGGTGGAGTGTGCCTCCTGCACATTATACACCTGAAGCTAGCCCGTATTGCTGTGTTTTCCTGGTGTGTTACACCAACAGGCATTTTCAGCACTTACAGCGGGCGGAGTGTGCCTCCTGCACATTATACACCTGAAGTTAGCCCGTATTGCTGTGTTTTCCTGGTGTGTTACACCAACAGGCATTTGCAGCACTTACAGCGGGCGGAGTGTGCCTCCTGCACATTATACACCTGAAGCTAGCCCGTATTACTGTGTTTTCCTGGTGTGTTACACCAACAGGCATTTGCAGCACTTACAGCGGGCGGAGAGTGCCTCCTGCACATTATACACCTGAAGTTAGCCCGTATTGCTGTGTTTTCCTGGTGTGTTACACCCACAGGCATTTGCAGCACTTACAGCTGGCGTAGTGTGCTTCCTGCAAAATATACTCCTGAAGCTAGGCCTTATTGCTGGTTTTCCCATCTCCCTGCAGGCCATTAGAATGTCTGGAAGGCAAACAAGGAGAGGCAGACAGTCAGGAGCCAATATAAGAGGGCAATCAGGCTCTGTGTCTAGAGACAACAGTGCTGGTCGTGGACGCGGTGCATCGCCATCAGCACGTGGCCATGGGACACGCTTGTCCTTCTTTTCGGCAGCTGGACGTGTTGAGCCGCATCATGCCGAAGACTTGGTAGAGTGGATGACCGAGCCCTCCTCATCCTCCTCATCCTCTCTCACCCAGGCTCAGGGTACTGGCAAAGCAGCTGCCAAAGCGTCCTCTTCCCTGGTATCAATGTCATCATCAGTCACTCCTTCCCTAGATCAACCATGTCCTCCTGAGGAGTCCCCCGAACTGTTTGAGCACAGTGTTGGGTACATGCTCCAGGAGGATGCCCAGCATTTCGAAGGGTCTGATGATGATACCCAGCTAGAGAAAGGCAGTAGCGTGAGAGCAGAGAGAGGGGATGCTCAAGAAGGACACCAATCTGGCAGTCATGTTCCAGCAGCTGCAGCATACTGCCAAATTGGCTCCAGTGATGAGGAGGGAGGGGATGATGAGGTCACTTACTCCACGTGGGTGCCTAATAGGAGAGAGGAGGAGGAGGATGAGGAGGAGGCACATCTCCAACGAGGCAGGATGCCCTCGGGGGGCCAGCGTAAGGGCAGCACACCGACGGAATCACACCGCAGAGCTCCGCCTGTGCAGGGCGCTGCCTCTGCCCGTTATTCAAAAAGTTCTTTGGTGTGGGCCTTTTTTGAGTCGAGTGCATCAGATCGCACAGCTGCTGTTTGCAACATATGTCTCAAGCGTATATCGCGTGGCCAAAACATCACCCGCTTGGGCACCACATGCTTGACCAGACATATGTTGACCTGCCATGCAGCTCGTTGGCAAGCCTACCTTAAAGACCCACACCAAAGAACAAAGCGGACCTCTCCTTGCACCGCATCAGCTGGGATATCCAACCCCACTATACCTTCAGTCCTCTCTGAAACCTGCACTGAGAGGAATGAAGGTGTAGAATTAGGTGTGTCACAGCCAAGTACTTGCGGGCACTCTGCTAGCAGTACACCGACGTCCGATTCTAGCAGGCAAATTTCCCTGCCCCAGCTGCTGGACCGTCGAAAGAAGTTCACTCCCAGCCATCCACATGCCCAGCGGTTGAATGCTAGCTTGGCTAAATTGCTAGCGCTTCAACTGCTGCCTTTTCAGTTGGTAGACTCGGCCCCCTTCCGTGAGTTTGTGCAATGTGCGGTTCCTCAGTGGCAGGTTCCCAAACGCCACTTTTTCTCACGGAAGGCGATTCCGGCTCCCTACCGGCATGTGGAAGGCAATGTCTTGACCTCGCTGGACAGGGCTGTCAACGGTAAGGTGCATATTACCGCTGACTCATGGTCCAGCAGGCATGGACAGGGACGTTACCTTTCTTTCACAGCCCATTGGGTCACTCTTTTGGCAGCTGGGAAGGATGCAGGACAAGGTGCAGTAGTGTTGGAGGTTGTTCCGCCGCCACGCCTCCAAAATGCTACTACTGGTTGTGACACACCTCTCTCCTCCACCCCCTCCTCTTCTTCTTCCTCCATGGCCTCTTCCTGTTCTTTGTCCTCGGAACCAGCGGTGCTCCGTAGGCGTTCAAGGGGCTACGCAAGTACGCAGGCAAAAAGATGCCATGCCGTGCTTGCGCTGGTGTGTTTGGGGGACAGGTGCCACACTGGGGCAGAGGTTCTGTCTGCTCTGCAGGGGCAGGCCGAGAGGTGGTTGACGCCACGCCAGCTTAAGCCAGGAATGGTGGTTTGCGACAATGGCACCAACCTCCTCTCCGCCCTCCGACAGGGACAACTGACCCATGTGTCCTGTGTGGCTCACGTCCTTAACCTGGTGGTGCAGCGGTTCTTGGGCAGGTACCCGGGCTTACAGGATGTCCTGAGGCAGGCCAGGAAAGTCTGTGTGCATTTCCGCAGATCTTATAATGCCAGTGCTCGCCTGGCTGAGCTGCAAAAGGAGTTGAACCTGCCCAAGAACCGCCTTATATGTGACATGCCCACCAGGTGGAACTCAACGTTGGCCATGCTGCAGTGGCTGCACACGCAGCAGAGGGTCATCAATGAGTACCTGTGCGACTACGGCACCAGGACAGGGTTTTAGGGGAGCTCAGGTTTTTTTCACCACGCCAGTGGGGCATGATCAGGGATGCATGCACTGTCCTGGCACCATTTGAGGAGGCCACGAGGATGGTGAGCAGAGACAGTGCATGCATCAGTGACACTGTACCTCTTGTCCACCTGTTGGAACATACGCTGCGTGGAATAATGGACAGGGCACTTGAGGCAGAACAGAGGCAGGAAGAGGAGGACTTCCTTGCTTCTCAAGGCCCCCTTTACCCAGACAGTGTTCCTTCTGTCCCACCCATCGCACAGGAAAAGGAGGAGGAGGAGGAGGATTGTGTCAGCATGGAGGTGGAGCATGGCACTCAGCATCATCAGCAGCAGTCTTTTAGGGATGATTTACAGTCCCAAGAAACCCGTGGACTTGTACGTGGCTGGGAGGAGGTGGCTGCGGATCATGTCGTCCTTAGTGACCCAGAGGACTCCGGACCGAATGCCTCAGCTAACCTACGCTGCATGGCCTCCCTGATCCTGTAAAGTTTGCGGAAGGATCCTCGTATTCTTCGGATCAAGGAGAGAGACCATTACTGGCTGGCCACTCTCCTTGATCCACGGTACAAGGGTAAGGTTGCGGACCTTATCTTACCATCGCAGAGGGAGCAGAGGATGAGACAACTCCGGGAGGCCTTGCAGAAAGGTCTGTGCAACGCGTTCCCAGAGACTGGGAGGTTACAAACTCCTGGTCCTGGACAACGAGTTGCTGAGGCTTCGGTCAGTCAAAGAAAGAGCGGTGGGGAAGGTGGCCGTCTGACCGATGCGTTCAGACAATTCTTTAGTCCGCAGCCCCAAGGTATGATCGGTTCCAGCAACCATCGCCAGCATCTGATATACATGGTGCAAGAATACCTAGGGGCAAGGTCAGACTTGGACACCTTCCTCACCGAAAATCCTCTGGCTTACTGGGTCTTGAGGATGGATCACTGGCCAGAGCTTGTACAGTATGCAATTGAGCTACTGGCCTGTCCTGCATCCAGCGTTCTTTCAGAACGCACATTCAGTGCTGCTGGAGGATTTGTCACGGATCACAGGGTGCGCCTGTCCACCGACTCGGTTGATCGACTGACCTTCATAAAGATGAACCAGTCTTGGATCACCACCAGCTACCAAACACCTGAAGCTGATATAACAGACTAATTTATTTTCAAATGTCACATCCCTTCAAGACTGATGCTGATGCTGAGAGACTGTCCTGTTATGTTGACTGACTATCCTCCTCCTCCTCAATGATCCGATTGATGATGATGATAGCTTGGAAGAACATTTTTGTTTCTGTGTGCCGCCACCAGTGGCTAAGGCCCAATTTTTCAGCCCCTGTTTAACAGGGGCATGTAATTACAATTTTTTATGCAATGCTTTGCAGCAGGGCTCATTCCTGCACTCCAACTAGAGTATCTGGGAGAGGTTGCAGTGTCGTAGCACCAGCACCAGTGGCTAAGGCCCAATTTTTCAGCCCCTGTTTAACAGGGGTGTGTTATTACAATTTTTTATGCAATGCTTTGCAGCAGGGCTCATTCCTGCACTCCAACTAGAGTATCTGGGAGAGGTTGCAGTGTCGTGGCACCAGCACCAGTGCCTAAGGCCCAATTTTTCAGCCCCTGTTTAACAGGGGCGTGTAATTACAATTTTTGATGCAATACTTTGCAATAGGACTCATTGCTGTGCTCCAAGTACAGTATCTGTGAGGGGTTGCAGTGTTGTGGCACCAGTGCCTAAGGCCCAATTTTTCTGCCCCTGTTTAACAGGGGCATGTAATTACAATTCTTGATCTAATAATTCACAGCAGGGCCCATTCATGCGCCCACCAAGAGTAACTGTGAGGCCTTACAGTGTTGTGTCAACACCAACATGTAAGGGGCAAATTTCAGCTGAGTATATACGGCAGGCCCCTACTTTCAAACATCCAACTTACAAACGACTCCTCCTTGCAAACGGAAGGATACAACAGGAAGTGAGAGGAAATCTACCCCTAGGAAGGCAAATTCTTTCCTGTAAGAGTTAATATGGGAAAAAAAGTGTCTCCTCTCCACTGATGCTTTATCACCAATTCTTGTTTCAATAAAAAACCCAAATTTTCAAAAAACATTTGTCATTAGGACGGAAAGTGAGGTGAACTGTTCTGAACAGGTGCACACTGCACAGACAGCAAAACAAATGTTACAGGGGTGATAACCCTTCACTATGTTTTCCAAAAAGCTTAAAAATAGATTTTTTGGCTGGAGCTACACTTAAACAATGTACCTGTTCAAAATTACAAACAGATTCTACATAAGAACAAACCTACAGTCCCTGTCTTGTATGCACCGCCTGTATACGGCTGTTCAGAGTATATAGGGCCTTTTTTCTTTTGTGTGCGGGGTTCCCCTTGATATCCATACAAGACCCAAAGGGGCTGGTGATGGGCTGGGGTAGGGGGGGGGGGTGTGATGGGGTAGCTATGCCATTTTTCTTAAAGATTTTCATCCATATTACCGGGACCAGACATTACATTAAAGCCGCAAGCAGTTTTACGGGAAACACGTGGCACTTCACAGGCATACTTTAGACACCCCCCAGGTACGATATTTAAAGGAATATTTGACTTTTTTTTTTTCACTTTATGCATCATTAAAATGACTGCTCCCGAAAAACGGCCGTTTTTAAAACTTATTTTTGCATTGATACATGTCCCCTGGTGCAGAACCCGGGTTCCCAAACCCTTTTTAGGACAATAACATGCATAATAGTCGTTATAATTAGCACTTTAGATTTCGAATGTTCGCATCCATTGTATTTAATAGGGTTCTAACGTTCGTGCAAACTTTCGGTCCGTTCGTGGGTTCTGGTGCGAACCGAACCCGGGGGTGTTCAGCTCATCACTACACTACACTGATTACCCCGCCACCCACTACACTACACTGATTACCCCGCCACCCACTACACCACACTGATTACCCCGCCACCCACTACACTGATTACCCCGCCACCCACTACACTGATTACCCCGCCACCCACTACACTGATTACCCCGCCACCCACTACACCGATTACCCCACCACCCACTACACCTATTACCCCACCACACACTACACCTATTACCCCACCACCCACTACACCGATTACCCTGCCACCCACTACATCGATTAACCCGCCACCCACTACACCGATTACCCCGCCACCCACTACACCGATTACCCCGCCACCCACTACACCGATTACCCCGCCACCCACTACACTGATTACCCCGTCACCCACTACACCGATTACCCCGCAACCCACTACACTACACTGTGATTACCCCGCCACCCACTACACTGATTACCCCACCACCCACTACACTGATTACCCCGCCACCCACTACACCGATTACTCCGCCACCCACTACCCTACACTGTGATTACCCCGCCACCCACTACACTGATTACCACGCCACCCACTACACTGATTACCCCGCCACCCACTACACTGATTATCCCGCCACCCACTACACTGATTATCCCGCCACCCACTACACTGATTATCCCGCCACCCACTACACTAATTACCCCGCCACCCACTACACTAATTACCCCGCCACCCACTACACTGATTACCCCGCCACCCACTACACCGATTACTCCGCCACCCACTACCCTACACTGTGATTACCCCGCCACCCACTACACTGATTACCACGCCAACCACTACACTGATTACCCCGCCACCCACTACACTGATTACCCTGCCACCCACTACACTGATTATCCCGCCACCCACTACACTGATTATCCCGCCACCCACTACACTAATTACCCCGCCACCCACTACACTACACAGATTACCCCGCCACACTAATTTCTACACTACACTGCATTCCAGGCAGCATACATTGCAGGACTATTGAGTGAGCGATCTGCAGCCAGATGTGCGATGAGCTGCTTCTGGACTTACTTTGTGCTGTGGTGGTGTGCTTGTCGTGGGATCCTCCTCTCCTAACCTGAGCTCATTCCACTCTGAGGACATCCGACACAGGCGGCAAGGTAAAGGCAGCCCCGGCTGTGCCATGGCGGGCGGGTGCAGCGCAGACATTGCTAGGCAGTTGTGTTTAAAGAGGGAGGGGAAGAAGAGCCAGAAACAACAACTTTTCTTTCTCGTACATCACGGGACACAGAGCGGTATAGTCATTACTATGTGGGTTATATAGTTTACCTTCAGGTGCTGGCACTGGCAACTTCCAAACCGGAAGTACCCTCCCCTATATAAGCCCCTCCCATCCGGGAGCACCTCAGTTTTTTGCCAGTGTCTAAGGTGTTGGCCAAGAAGTAACATGTGTTTTTCACTGAGCTTGCGTACAGGTTCATTGGGCCTCAGTAAGCTATTCCGGATCCGACCAAAAAAGCTTCATAGCTAAACGGTCGGTACCCGGGCCTTGCAGAGAAGAGCAAGGTTTTGCCTGTAATGCTTCTCTTAGGAGGGCTGGACCCTGGGATCCAGAGCTCTGGTCATACCCACGACCAAGATGTTTTCTGTGCAGGGTGCTATACAGGTCCAGGGGAGTGGAATCCTTGGGAACCCGGTCCCTGAAGGTTTAATTACAATGCCTGCCGTGAGAGGTGAAGTTTGGGCTTCTGTGGACCAAACAGAGTCCTGCGGCGGGGAAAAGGTAAGTGGGGCCCCTCAGGAACTTGGTTCTATTGGGGGACCCCCAAGCCTAATATGTCTTTCTGCCTGTTACCTAACGGTATTCCTGCTAAATATCTGTATATGCCTGTAACTACAAAAAAAAAAATGGTTGAACCGCGGTACCTGTGTTAAACCACTAGAGGCCGCTGTGGAATGTTGTTTTCTTGTCATGTGGATTTTTTCTTTCCAAGTCAAAATCCAGGCAGATGGTGAGTTCTCTGAATGGGAAACTGTTTCCTCTGCCATGTTGCAATGCTGTGGCAAACAGGGCCCTGGCTTCTGTCCCTAGTTCCTTTTCAAAAAGAGCGCCGAAGGCGCACGTGCCCGCGCGCGTGCACGCGCCTCTATTTATAGAGGTGAGCTGGAAAAAGGGGCGGAGCTTGGTGGATGACGCTCTGTGCGCGCCGCAGCGCTTCTGCGCATGTGCGGGCGTCCCAGCATGTTAAAAAGCACAATTAGGTGTTGTCAGCTGGTTATGAAAGGCAGAAACAGAGCTGGCAACATTTAGAAAGGCATACAGCAGGCGGTTGATGCAGGCATCCCCATAGAAAGGCACATTAGTAGACACCAACTGTTTATATAGCAGGAATTGTGCTAGACTATTGTCAGTAAGTGGTGTATTTTGGCTGGAATACCTCAGCTTTGGGCTTAGGAATATGCCGTCTAAAGTCTCCGGGACTAAGAATCCCAGGAAGCAAAGGGGGTCTCCATCGGGCTCTGAGGATCTTGGGCATGCTTTGGCTGCACCAATCTCCCCTGAAAAATCTGAGGTTAGTGACCGTAGAGCACCCTCAGGAGTACCTGGTACTGTGGCTGTCCTCAGTTCACCTGCTCCTGTGTATATAACAGAGGAGGTTTTTTCCTCAGCTCTGGGAGGACTGGAAGAGAGATTGACAACATTGATCGCTGCTTCCCTGTCAGAGGGAAAGCGCGCCCGATCTCCGTCTCCTCCCTCAGAGTACCTGTTAGCAGAGCAACAGTCCCATACAGGGATCGACCTACCTGAAGGGGATCAGGATGAGGTTGATTCTGTTGTAGAGGAATCAACAGTGGAAGAGCCATTCTCAGCATCACATGCTGAAAGATTATGGGTTCAGTCCCTGACTAACATGGTCCGATCAGCATTTAAAATGCCCCTTGCGGAGCCATCATCCACTTCTGTCTCCTCGTTGGGGTCGCTAAAAGCTCCCCAGACTGTTTGTTCCTTTCCAATCCATCCTTTACTGGAAGGGCTCATTTACCAGGATTGGGAACATCCTGATAAAATATTTACTCCTCCCAAGAGATTTCCGGTGGTCTATCCCATGGAGGATAAGTTCATCAAAAAATGGAGGGTCCCTACAGTGGACGCAGCCATCTCTTGTGTGAATAAATCACTGACATGTCCAGTAGATAATGTCCAAATGTTCAAGGACCCAATAGATAAAAAATTGGAGTCCTTATTAAAATCTGCTTTCTCTACAGCAGGCTTGGTGACACAACCAGCAGTGGCAGCTATTGGGGTCTGCCAAGCAGTGAAGGATCAGTTGAAACAGGTCTTAAGGGACCTGCCAGATCAGCAGGCCCTTGCCCTAGCTGATCTACCTAGAGCCTTATGCTTTGCGGTTGACGCCATAAAGGATTCAATCCATCAGGCCTCCCGCCTTACGCTGTCTGTAGTACATATGCGCAGGCTTCTATGGCTCAAAAACTGGTCTGCTGAAGCTCCCTGTAAAAAATTGCTGGTTAGCTTCCCATTTCATGGTGAACGCTTATTCGGGGAAGACCTGGACAAATATATCCAGAAAATTTCCAGCGGTAAAAGTACACTCTTGCCGGTTAAAAACAGAGTTAGAGGTCCCTCTTTTAAGAGGCCTGCTTCTCCAGTCCCTGGGACATCGGCTGTGAAACAGTTCCGACGGCCTCCTCGGTCAAATCCCGGGGGTAAAAATCAGGGACAATCGCAGGGTAACAAGAAACCCTGGGTCAGGAGAGGTACAAAACCTCCCCCAAAATCAAATGCATGAAGGGTTGCCCCCACTCAATCGGGTGGGGGGAAGACTTCAGTTGTTCGCAGATGGGTGCTCTCCGCAGTAAGTCTGGGATACAAATTGGAGTTAAAAGACTCCCCTCCTTCCCATTTTATAAGGTCGAACGTGCCAAGGGATCCCCGGAAGAGAGGATCCCTCCTGTTGGCACTAGAACAACTATTGCTCCAAGGAGTAATTATGGAGGTTCCCCTGGAAGAATGCGGGTTCGGGTTTTACTCAAACCTCTTTACAGTCCCGAAACCAAACGGGGACGTGAGGCCCATATTAAATCTAAAAGGGCTAAACAAATTCCTACATATCAGAACTTTCAGGATGGAGTCGATCCGATCGGTGACCACTGCCCTACAAGGGGAGGAATGGCTAGCCTCGATCGACATCAAAGATGCTTATTTGCACATTCCCATCTTTCCAGTTCACCAAAAATGTCTACGCTTTGCAGTAGAAGGGCGCCATTTTCAGTTCAGAGCCTTACCCTTCGGTCTGGCCACAGCACCACGAGTGTTCACAAAAATTCTGGCCCCATTATTGGCCAATCTAAGAACACAAGGTGTAACGATAATGGCATATCTAGACGACTTGTTGCTGATAGACCACTCAGTGGAAAAACTAGAAGTGGTTGTTCACGAGACAATCAAGTATCTGGAATCTCACGGTTGGATTATCAACCGAGACAAGTCAGCCCTAAAACCAATCAAAAGTCTGGAATACTTGGGGCTAAGGCTGGATTCAGACCAGAGAAAAATTTTCTTGCCTCAAGAAAAGGTGTCGTCTTTGAGAGATTTGATCCACCTAGTGGGTACAAAAAGACAGCCGTCCATACGCCTGTGCATGAGGCTGCTGGGAAAAATGGTGGCATCATTCGAAGCAGTACCCTACGGTCAATTCCATTCAAGGAATTTGCAAAGGGCCATACTGTCAGCCTGGAGCAAAAAAGTTCAGGCCCTAGACTTACCAATGTCCTTGTCCCCTTCCGTTCGCAAGAGCCTCCGTTGGTGGTTGGTTCCCCAGAATCTGGAAAAAGGGAAATCCTTCAGTCCGATTTCTTGGAAGGTGGTCACTACAGATGCCAGCCTTATAGGCTGGGGAGCAGTACTGGAGCAATGGTCTCTCCAGGGCAGATGGTCGGATGCAGAAAAGGCCCTGCCCATCAATCTCTTAGAGATACGAGCAGCCCGGTATGCCCTAGCAGCATGGACATCCAAACTCCAAGGGTCCCCTGTCAGAATTCAATCAGACAATGCCATGGCAGTGGCATATATCAATCATCAGGGTGGCACCAGCAGTCGTGCAGCCCAGAGGGAAGTAAATTGCATCCTGAAATGGGCAGAAAGATATGTCCCAGCCATATCCGCGGTATTCATTCCAGGAGTGGAGAATTGGAAGGCGGACTTTCTAAGTCGCCAACAATTATGCCCAGGGGAATGGTCCCTTCACCCCGAGGTTTTCCGGACAATATGTCAGCGGTGGGGAACACCGGATGTAGATCTGCTAGCATCCAGATTCAACGCAAAGGTGGACAGATTTGTCTCTCGGACAAGGGATCCCCTAGCTTGTGGCTCGGATGCCCTAGTGTTCCCTTGGGATCAGTTCAAGCTGATATATGCATTCCCACCGCCACAATTGTTACCTCGATTACTCCGCAGAATCAGGGTAGAAAAGAAACCAGTGATTCTGGTGGCTCCAGCGTGGCCCCGAAGAGCATGGTACGCGGAGATTGTAAAAATATCTGTGGGGAGTCCTTGGACCCTCCCACATCATCTGGACCTGCTTTCACAAGGACCGATATACCACCCTTCCTTACCAGCCCTAGGTTTGACGGCCTGGCTATTGAAGCCCACATTCTAAAAAAGAGAGGTCTCTCTAATCCTGTGGTATCTACCATGATCAATGTCAGGAAGCCGGTATCCAGGCAGATCTACTATAGAATCTGGAAGGCGTACATCGCTTGGTGTGAGGCCAAGAAATGGCATCCACGTAAGTACGTAATAGGTAGGATTCTGGACTTCCTACAGTGGGCTGTAGATAGGAAGTAGGGATGAGCTTCGTGTTCGAATCGAACATACGTTCGACTCGAACATCGGCTGTTCGATCGTTCGACGAAGATCGAACGATTTGGGCCGTTCGCGCCAAATTCGAGTGACGCGAACGGCCCACAATGCACTACGCCATCGCAGTGTCTTCCAGGCGCTGTGATTGGCCAAGCATGCACTGTGACCCCGCATGCTTGGCCAATCACAGCGCCGGCAGCGAGGAGAGCAATGATTGGCCACAGGCAGGATGCCTGTGGCCAATTATTGCTGAGGGTGTTTAGTACACGCCCCACACTATAAAAGGCCGCCAGCACGGCGGCCTAGTGTAGTGTGTTCCGGAGCAGGGATAGAGCAGCATAGGCAGGGACAGTGACTTTTATTTCTTTCTTGCTTAACCTGGATTCCTTTAGTTTAGGGAAAGAGAAGGATAGGTAGGGAGAGTGTCAGTGTGTTTTGTGCTTGTGCTATAGTGTGCTTAAAAAAAACATTTTTTCTAGGGACAGAAAACTGTAGGTAGGGAGAGTGTCAGTTTCTTTCACTGTGTAAGTCCTTGTTTCTAGGGACCTGGAAGGACAGTGAGTGAATTCTCCTTGTGCTATATTGTGCTTAAAAAAAACATTTTTTCTAGGGACAGAAAACTGTAGGTAGGGAGAGTGTCAGTTTCTTTCACTGTGCAAGTCCTTGTTTCTAGGGACCTGGAAGGACAGTGAGTGAATTCTCCTTGTGCTATATTGTGCTTAAAAAAAACATTTTTTCTAGGGACAGAAAACTGTAGGTAGGGAGAGTGTCAGTTTCTTTCACTGTGCAAGTCCTTGTTTCTAGGGACTGGGAAGGACAGTGAGTGAATTCTCCTTGTGCTATAGTGTGCTTAAAAAAAACATTTTTTCTAGGGACAGAAAACTGTAGGTAGGGAGAGTGTCAGTTTCTTTCACTGTGCAAGTCCTTGTTTCTAGGGACCTGGAAGGACAGTGAGTGAATTCTCCTTGTGCTATATTGTGCTTAAAAAAAACATTTTTTCTAGGGACAGAAAACTGTAGGTAGGGAGAGTGTCAGTTTCTTTCACTGTGCAAGTCCTTGTTTCTAGGGACTGGGAAGGACAGTGAGTGAATTCTCCTTGTGCTATAGTGTGCTTAAAAAAAACATTTTTTCTAGGGACAGAAAACTGTAGGTAGGGAGAGTGTCAGTTTCTTTCACTGTGCAAGTCCTTGTTTCTAGGGACCTGGAAGGACAGTGAGTGAATTCTCCTTGTGCTATATTGTGCTTAAAAAAAACATTTTTTCTAGGGACAGAAAACTGTAGGTAGGGAGAGTGTCAGTTTCTTTCACTGTGCAAGTCCTTGTTTCTAGGGACCTGGAAGGACAGTGAGTGAATTCTCCTTGTGCTATATTGTGCTTAAAAAAAACATTTTTTCTAGGGACAGAAAACTGTAGGTAGGGAGAGTGTCAGTTTCTTTCACTGTGCAAGTCCTTGTTTCTAGGGACCTGGAAGGACAGTGAGTGAATTCTCCTTGTGCTATATTGTGCTTAAAAAAAACATTTTTTCTAGGGACAGAAAACTGTAGGTAGGGAGAGTGTCAGTTTCTTTCACTGTGTAAGTCCTTGTTTCTAGGGACCTGGAAGGACAGTGAGTGAATTCTCCTTGTGCTATATTGTGCTTAAAAAAAACATTTTTTCTAGGGACAGAAAACTGTAGGTAGGGAGAGTGTCAGTTTCTTTCACTGTGCAAGTCCTTGTTTCCAGGGACCTGGAAGGACAGTGAGTGAATTCTCCTTGTGCTATATTGTGCTTAAAAAAAACATTTTTTCTAGGGACAGAAAACTGTAGGTAGGGAGAGTGTCAGTTTCTTTCACTGTGCAAGTCCTTGTTTCTAGGGACCTGGAAGGACAGTGAGTGAATTCTCCTTGTGCTATATTGTGCTTAAAAAAAACATTTTTTCTAGGGACAGAAAACTGTAGGTAGGGAGAGTGTCAGTTTCTTTCACTGTGCAAGTCCTTGTTTCTAGGGACCTGGAAGGACAGTGAGTGAATTCTCCTTGTGCTATATTGTGCTTAAAAAAAACATTTTTTCTAGGGACAGAAAACTGTAGGTAGGGAGAGTGTCAGTTTCTTTCACTGTGTAAGTCCTTGTTTCTAGGGACCTGGAAGGACAGTGAGTGAATTCTCCTTGTGCTATATTGTGCTTAAAAAAAACATTTTTTCTAGGGACAGAAAACTGTAGGTAGGGAGAGTGTCAGTTTCTTTCACTGTGCAAGTCCTTGTTTCTAGGGACCTGGAAGGACAGTGAGTGAATTCTCCTTGTGCTATATTGTGCTTAAAAAAAACATTTTTTCTAGGGACAGAAAACTGTAGGTAGGGAGAGTGTCAGTTTCTTTCACTGTGCAAGTCCTTGTTTCTAGGGACCTGGAAGGACAGTGAGTGAATTCTCCTTGTGCTATATTGTGCTTAAAAAAAACATTTTTTCTAGGGACAGAAAACTGTAGGTAGGGAGAGTGTCAGTTTCTTTCACTGTGTAAGTCCTTGTTTCTAGGGACCTGGAAGGACAGTGAGTGAATTCTCCTTGTGCTATATTGTGCTTAAAAAAAACATTTTTTCTAGGGACAGAAAACTGTAGGTAGGGAGAGTGTCAGTTTCTTTCACTGTGCAAGTCCTTGTTTCCAGGGACCTGGAAGGACAGTGAGTGAATTCTCCTTGTGCTATATTGTGCTTAAAAAAAACATTTTTTCTAGGGACAGAAAACTGTAGGTAGGGAGAGTGTCAGTTTCTTTCACTGTGCAAGTCCTTGTTTCAAGGGACAGAGAAGGACACCTGAAGGTAGCCCTTATTGCTTTTTTCCCATCTCCCTGCAGGCCATCTATTAGAATGTCTGGAAGGCAAACAAGGAGAGGCAGACAGTCAGGAGGCAATAAAAGAGGGCAAGCAGGCTCTGTGTCTGGGGGCAACAGTGCTGGTCGTGGACGCGGTGCATTGTCATCAGCACATGGCCATGGGACACGCTTGTCCTTCTTTTCCGCAGCTGGACATGTTGAGCCACATCATGCCGAAGACTTGGTAGAGTGGATGACCAAGCCCTCCTCCTCCTCCTCATCCTCTCTCACCCAGGCTCAGGGTACTGGCAAAGCAGCTGCCAAAGCGTCCTCTTCCCTGGTATCAATGTCAGACTCATCATCAGTCACTCCTTCCCTAGACCCACCATGTCCTCCTCCTGAGGAGTCCCCCGAACTGTTTGAGCACAGTGTTGGGTACATGCTCCAGGAGGATGCCCAGCGTTTCGAAGGGTCTGATGATGAAACCCAGCTACAGGAAGGCAGTAGGGTGAGAGCAGACAGAGGGGATGCTCAAGAAGGACACCAATCTGGCAGTCATGTTCCAGCAGCTGCAGCATACTGCCAGATTGGCTCCAGTGATGAGGAGGGAGGGGATGATGAGGTCACTGACTCCACGTGGGTGCCTAATAGGAGAGAGGAGGAGGAGGATGAGGAGGAGGCACATCTCCAACGAGACAGGATGCCCTTTGGTGGCCAGCGTAAGGGCAGTACACCGACGGAATCACACCGCAGAGCTCCGCCTGTGCAGGGCGCTGCCTCTGCCCGTCATTCAAAAAGTTCCTTGGTGTGGGCCTTTTTTGAGGCTAGTGCATCAGATCGCACAGCTGCTGTTTGCAACATATGTCTCAAGCGTATATCGCGTGGCCAAAACATCAGCCGCTTGGGTACCACATGCCTGACCAGACATATGTTGACCTGCCATGCAGCTCGTTGGCAAGCCTACCTCAAAGACCCACACCAAAGAACAAAGCGGACCTCTCCTTGCACCGCATCAGCTGGGATTTCCAACCCCACTATAACTTCAGTCCTCTCTGAAACATGCACTGAGAGGAATGAAGGTGTAGAATTAGGTGTGTCACAGCCAAGTACTTGCGGCCACTCTGCTAGCAGTACACCGACGTCCGATTCTAGCAGGCAAATTTCCCTGCCCCAGCTGCTGGACCGTCGAAAGAAGTTCACTCCCAGCCATCCACATGCCCAGCGGTTGAATGCTAGCTTGGCTAAATTGCTAGCGGTTCAACTGCTGCCTTTTCAGTTGGTAGACTCGGCCCCCTTCCGTGAGTTTGTGCAATGTGCGGTTCCTCAGTGGCAGGTTCCCAAACGCCACTTTTTCTCACGGAAGGCTATTCCGGCTCTCTACCGGCATGTGGAAGGCAATGTCTTGGCCTCGCTGGACAGGGCGGTCAGCGGCAAGGTGCATATTACCGCTGACTCATGGTCCAGCAGGCATGGACAGGGACGTTACCTTTCTTTCACGGCCCATTGGGTCACTCTTTTGGCAGCTGGGAAGGATGCAGGACAAGGTGCAGTAGTGTTGGAGGTTGTCCCACCGCCACGCCTCCAAAATGCTACTACTGGTTGTGACACACCTCTCTCTTCCACCCCCTCCTCTTCTTCTTCCTCCATGGCCTCTTCCTGTGGTTTGTCCTATGAACCAGCGGTGCTCCGTAGCCGTTCACGGGGCTACGCAAGTACGCAGGCAAAAAGATGCCATGCCGTGCTTGCGCTGGTGTGTTTGGGGGACAGAAGCCACACTGGGGCAGAGGTCCTGTCTGCTCTGCAGGGCCAGGCCGAGAGGTGGTTGACGCCACGCCAGCTTAAGCCAGGAATGGTGGTTTGCGACAATGGCACCAACCTCCTCTCCGCCCTCCGACAGGGACAACTGACCCATGTGCCCTGTGTGGCTCACGTCCTTAACCTGGTGGTGCAGCGGTTCTTGGGCAGGTACCCGGGCTTACAGGATGTCCTGAGGCAGGCCAGGAAAGTCTGTGTGCATTTCCGCAGATCTTATAATGCCAGTGCTCGCCTGGCTGAGCTGCAAAAGGAGTTGAACCTGCCCAAGAACCGCCTTATATGTGACATGCCCACCAGGTGGAACTCAACGTTGGCCATGCTGCAGCGGCTGCACACGCAGCAGAGGGCCATCAATGAGTACCTGTGCGACTACGGCACCAGGACAGGGTCAGGGGAGCTTGTTTTTTTTCTCCACGCCAGTGGGGCATGATCAGGGATGCATGCACTGTCCTGGCACCATTTGAGGAGGCCACGAGGATGGTGAGCAGTGACAGTGCATGCATCAGTGACACTGTACCTCTTGTCCACCTGTTGGAGCACACGCTGCGTGGAATAATGGACAGGGCACTTGAGGCAGAACAGAGGCAGGAAGAGGAGGACTTCCTTGCCTCTCAAGGCCCCCTTTACCCAGACAGTGTTCCTTTGTCCCACCCATCGCACAGGAGGAGGAGGAGGAGGAGGAGGAGGAGGAGGATTGTGTCAGCATGGAGGTGGAGGCTGGCACTCAGCATCATCAGCAGCAGTCTTTTAGGGATGATTTACAGTCCCAAGAAACCAGTGGACTTGTACGTGGCTGGGAGGAGGTGGCTGCGGATCATGTCGTCCTTAGTGACCCAGAGGACTCCGGACCGAATGCCTCAGCTAACCTACGCTGCATGGCCTCCCTGATCCTGCAAAGTCTGCGGAAGGATCCTCGTATTCTTCGGATCAAGGAGAGGGACCATTACTGGCTGGCCACTCTCCTTGATCCACGGTACAAGGGTAAGGTTGCGGACCTTATGTTACCGTCGCAGAGGGAGCAGAGGATGAGACAACTCCGGGAGGCCTTGCAGAAAGGTCTGTGCAACGCGTTCCCAGAGACTGGGAGGTTACAAACTCCTGGTCCAGGACAACGAGTTGCTGAGGCTTCGGCCAGTCAAAGAAGGAGCGGTGGGGAAGGTGGCCGTCTGACCGATGCGTTCAGACAATTCTTTAGTCCGCAGCCCCAAAGTATGATTGGTTCCAGCAACCATCGCCAGCGTCTGATAAACATGGTGCAGGAATATCTAGGGGCAAGGTCAGACTTGGACACCTTCCCCACCGAAAATCCTCTGGCTTACTGGGTCTTGAGGATGGATCACTGGCCAGAGCTTGCACAGTATGCAATTGAGCTACTGGCCTGTCCTGCATCCAGCGTTCTTTCGGAACGCACATTCAGTGCTGCTGGAGGATTTGTCATGGATCACAGGGTGCGCCTGTCCACCGACTCGGTTGATCGACTGACTTTCATCAAGATGAACCAGTCTTGGATCACCACCAGCTACCACACACCTGATGCTGATATAACAGACTAATTGATTTTAACATGTCACATCCCTTCAAGACTGATGCTGATGCTGAGTGTCTGTGCTGTTATGTTGACTGGCTATCCTCCTCCTCCGAGTCCTCAATGATACGATTGATGATGATAGCTTGGAAGGTCATTTTTGTTTATGGGTGCCGCCACCAGTGGCTAAGGCCCAATTTTTCAGCCCCTGTTTTACAGGGGCGTGTAATTACAATTTTTTTAGCAATAATTTGCCATAGGGCTCATTGCTGTGCTCCAAGTACAGTATCTGTGAGGGGTTGGAGTGTTGTGCCACCAGTGCCTAAGGCCCAATTTTTCAGCCCCTGTTCAACAGGGGCATGTAATTACAATTCTTGATCTAATAATTCACAGCAGGGCCCATTCCTGCACCCACCAAGAGTAACTCTGAGGGCTTACAGTGTTGTGTCAACACCACCACCACCACCAAAGGCCCAATTTTTCAGCCCCTGTTCAACAGGGGCATGCAATTACAATTCTTGATCTAATAATTCACAGCAGGGCCCATTGCTGCACCCACCAAGAGTAACTGTCAGGGCTTACAGTGTTGTGGCACCAGCACCACCATCAAAGGCCCAATTTTTACTACCACTGTTCAACAATTATATGTAATTACAATTCCTGATATAATAGTTGACAGCAGGGCGTTCCAGCACCAACCAAGAGTAACTGTGAGTGCTTACAGTGTTGTGCCAACACCAACAACTAAGGGGCCTATTTCTGCAGAGTATCTACGGCAGGTCCCTACTTTCAAACATCCAACTTACAAACGACTCCTACTTGCAAACGCAAGAAGACAACAGGAAGTGAGAGGAAATCTACCCCTAGGAAGGAAAAGTCTCTCCTGTAAGAATTAATATGGGAGAAAGGTGTCTCCTCTGTACTGATGCTTTATCAGCAATCCTTGTTTCAAGAAAAACACCACATTTCAAAAACAGTTGTCATTGGGATGGAAAGTGAGGTGAAATGTTCTGAACAGGGGCACAGACAGCAAAACAAATGTTACAGGGGTGATAACCCTTACCTATGTTTTCTAAAAAGTTTAAAAATAGATTTTTGGGCTGGAGCTACACTTAAACAATGTACCTGTTCAAAATTACAAACAGATTCTACATAAGAACAAACCTACAGTCCCTGTCTTGTATGCACCGCCTGTATACGGCTGTTCAGAGTATATAGGGCCTTTTTTATTTTATGTGCGGGGTTCCCCTTAATATCCATACAAGACCCAAAGGGGCTGGTAATGGGCTGGGGTAGGGGGGGGGGGGGTCATGGGGTAGCTATGCCATTTTTCTTAAAGATTTTCATCCATATTACCGGGACCAGACATTACATTAAAGCCGCAAGCAGTTTTAAATGGCTTTTTTTTCCTTTAGAAGTGTCATTTTGTGCAGGGACAGTTCTAAACACGGGAAACACGTGGCACTTCACAGGCATACTTTAGACACCCCCCAGGTACGATATTTAAAGGAATATTTGACTTTTTTTTTTCACTTTATGCATCATTAAAATGACTGCTCCCGAAAAACGACCGTTTTTAAAACTTCTTTTTGCATTGATACATGTCCCCTGGTGCAGAACCCGGGTTCCCAAACCCTTTTTAGGACAATAACATGCATAATAGTTGTTATAATTAGCACTTTAGAATTCGAACGTTCGCATCCATTGTATTTAATAGGGTTCTAATGTTCGTACGAACTTTCGGTCCGTTCGCGGGTTCTGGTGCGAACCGAACCCGGGGGTGTTCGGCTCATCACTAATAGGAAGCTTGCCTTGAGTACTATCAAGGGTCAGATTTCGGCCTTGTCAATATTTTTTCAAAGGCCCTTGGCTTCGCATTCACTAGTCAAAGCTTTTATACAAGGAGTGATGCGTATTAGCCCTCCGGTTAATATTCCCATATGTCCATGGGACTTAAACCTGGTTCTGTCGGTTCTACAGAAACAACCATTTGAACCATTACAGCACATTTCCTTGGTTCTTCTCACCAGGAAATTGATTTTTTCTAGTAGCCATTTGTTTGGCTAAAAGAGTGTCGGAATTGGCCGCTATGTCCTGTAAAGAGCCATATCTGGTTATCCATAAGGACAGAGTAGTGTTATGTCCTCATCCAGCCTTTCTTCCTAAGGTGGTATTGAGGTTTAATTTGAACCAAGATGTGGTTCTTCCTTCCTTTTTCCCCAAACCTAGTTCGGTAGAGGAAAAGTTATTACATTCTTTGGCTGTAGTAAGAGCAGTTAAAGCTTATCTAAAAGCCACTGCTCAGATTCACAGAACGGATACTTTGTTTATCCTGCCGGAAGGCCCCAGAAAGGGTCAGGCAGCGTCAAAATCTACTTTAGCCAAGTGGATTCGACAGGTCATAATGCAAGCCTATGGCTTGAGAAGGAGACCGCCTCCGTTCAAAGTTAGGGCGCACTCCACGAGAGCAGTTGGAACTTCATGGGCAGTGCATCACCAGGCCTCCCTGGCTCAAATCTGTAAGGCCGCAACATGGTCTTCAGTACACACGTTTACTAGGTTCTACTAGGTGGACGTTAGAAGTCAGGAGGATGTCGCCTTTGGGCGCAGTGTGTTGCAGGCCGCAAAAGATCCTCATGTCTAAGATAGCGCCCAGCTTATGTATGGTGTATCCCCCCCCTCATTGGGCATTGCTTTGGGACGTCCCACATAGTAATGACTATGCCGCTCTGTGTCCCGTGATGTACGAGAAAGAAAATAGGATTTTTATAACAGCTTACCTGTAAAATTCTTTTCTTGGAGTACATCACGGGACACAGAGCTCCCACCCCTCTTTTGGGGACACTTATTGCTTTGCTACAAAACTGAGGTGCTCCCGGATGGGAGGGGCTTATATAGGGGAGGGTACTTCCGGTTTGGAAGTTGCCAGTGCCAGCACTGAAGGTAAACTATATGTTGCGGAGCTCCAAAGTCCGCTGGGAAATCCTTGAAGCTGAGGAAGTACTGACTTATCCAAGGCAACCTGTTACCCCCCCAGTAACTGGACGACACACAGTTCTGGGAGTAAATCAACCCTTTATTTTGCCCAGGCTGGCTTTTTATATCATTTCCCATGCAAGGGTTTTCTTAACTCATTTTACAGGGGCATTCCCTTCAACAATTAACAGATGACAGTGATTTAATTACCTGGGACTACTTCTAACACATTTGGTATGCGTGAGACGTTTGTCTCCCCATGAACAGAGCTCCACATATTTACTCATAACAATGGAACCGTGCCAGACACATTACTAGGAGTGTAATTACATCCCGTAGCAGATAATAGGTGACTTCATTAACACACTGAACAATAGATGAATGGAACGCTACCTCAGACCCCCAATTAACCCAATTTGCTTATTCAGACATCAGTAGACATTCTGTCTCTACATTTCCTGGAATGACTCTTTGCTGTCACCGTTGAAGTGCTCCAAACCATTTCTCAGTTTCAGTATTTTGCTACACTGCTACCCCGTACCCACAAGCCGGCATACACAGTCTGATCCTTAACGGATCGGCTTGGGGATGTCCGGAGAGTACTCACGGATCACTTTTCCAGTTCAGTTGCCGCGATAATCCATCAGCATTGCCGTTCTGTTTCCCGGGTCAGTAGTGGATAGTAAAGTCATACGGTTGTAACGCCAGACTCCAGCGCAACAACCGGGCATTGTCCCCTGCCACTCGATTTAGCCATACCAACGGGTTGTGGTCTGTGAGTAGGGTGAACTGTTGTCCGTACAAGTAGGGCTGAAGCTTCTTTAGGGCCCACACCCCAGCCAGGCATTCTTTTTCTATGGCGGCGTAGCTCACTTCCCTGGGGAGAAGCTTCCTGCTCAAGTAAACTACGGGGTGTTCTCCACCATCTGCTCCTACCTGGCTCAATACCGCGCCCAATCCAAACATTGAAGCATCCGAGCCTCAGAGGATGCTCTGTTTTCCGTGGTGTGGGCCTGGGACCGGGTGGTAATTGGGTAGATCTCGTTGGTAACCGGGGCTGATGCAAAAGCAGAAGTCAACTGGCCAAGATCGTTCCCCAGCAGGACATCAGCGGGAAGTTCCTGGATCAACCCCACCTTAATTAATCCGGAGCCGGCACCCCAGTTCAGGTGTACTCTTGCCGTGGGTAGCCTGTGTACTGCTCCCCCTGCAACCCGCACAATTACGGAACTCCCGGTGTGGTCGGCCTCTGGAACCAGGTGACGTTTGACCAGTGTGAGGGTGGCGCCGGAATCTCGTAGACCTTGAGCAGTCTTCCCGTTCAGCTGTACTGACTGGCGATGGTGTTGCCTGTTGTCAGTAGCCGCCTGTACTGGGTCAGCCTCGTGTAGGATACTCCAGTGTTCCTCCAATTCTCCTGCTCCTCGGTTGACCGGGGCCGCTTCCGTGTGATAGCAATGAGCGGCAGCCCGTGCTGGAGGGGGTGGCCCTGGTCGAATCCATGCAGCTTGGTCCTGGTTCTGAGTGCAGTCTCTCTGATAGTGCCCAAATTGCTTGCATGAATAGCACTGCACTCCCTTGCGCCCGAGGTATCGATTTGCAGGGGAGTTAGGGATTAGCCCGGGTCGTTGTGTAGCTGGGGGCCCTGGGTTATGGTTCAGTGGTCTGGTGCTTGGTCGGAAGCTAGTCTGTGATGGCCGGCGGGCATCTTGATATTCATCAGCTTGCCTGGCCGCTTCCGAGAGAGTGGTAGGTTTGCGATCCCTTACCCACTCCTGTACCTCTGGGTTTAGTCCATTAAAGAATTGCTCCAGTAAAATCAGCTGGGTGATCGCGTCTGCTGTGGTTGCCTGACTGGCTTGTAGCCAAGCTAGGGCTGCCCTCTGCATTCGGCAAGCCCATTCGGTGTTGGAGTCCTTCTCCTGTTTCTTTGTGTCCCGGAAGCGTCTCCTGTATGCTTCTGGGGTGATGGCATACCTTGCCAAAATAACTTCCTTTACCCGGCTATAGCTTGCGATTCCCTCCTCTGGCACGGCTCTGTAGGCTTCTGCTGCACGGCCTGACAGCTTACCAGCTAAGATCCGTACCCAGTCTGTCTGGGGTACCTGGTACAGCTTGCATTGCCGTTCAAAATCTTGCAGGAAGCTATCGATCTCTTCCTCTGCTTCCATAAACTTTTTAAAGGCATCATGGGGTACTTTTAGTTTTGTCTCTGGTGCCGGTGTAGTCGTTAGCAGTCTCTCAGAGGCATGCTGTTCCGCCAGCCGGAGTTGGGTCTCCCTTTCTTCTCTCGCCGTGATAAAGGCATCCACTTGGGCTAACGTTGCCTGTACCAGCTCGGTGGAGGGGTTTTCTCCATAAAACGCTAGCCTGCGTTTCACTTCTTGGTTAAACTCGGTCTCCATGGCTTCTGTACCCATACTGTGTGCCCGATCTCCCTCGGTCAGTTCTGCAATCAGCTCTGCTTTGGTTTTATTGCTGGCGATCTTCCCTCTTGCTTCCAGCAAATCCTTTAACGTCGCTCGTTTTAATCCAGCATAGTTTGTCTCCATTCACACTTCCATTCGTGTAGCCGAATTTGCATGAACGCTGCTTCCTCTTGCTGCAAGGCTTTAATCCCACCGCTGCCAACCAGTGTTGCGGAGCTCCAAAGTCCGCTGGGAAATCCTTGAAGCTGAGGAAGTACTGACTTATCCAAGGCAACCTGTTACCCCCCCAGTAACTGGACGACACACAGTTCTGGGAGTAAATCAACCCTTTATTTTGCCCAGGCTGGCTTTTTATATCATTTCCCATGCAAGGGTTTTCTTAACTCATTTTACAGGGGCATTCCCTTCAACAATTAACAGATGACAGTGATTTAATTACCTGGGACTACTTCTAACACATTTGGTATGCGTGAGACGTTTGTCTCCCCATGAACAGAGCTCCACATATTTACTCATAACAATGGAACCGTGCCAGACACATTACTAGGAGTGTAATTACATCCCGTAGCAGATAATAGGTGACTTCATTAACACACTGAACAATAGATGAATGGAACGCTACCTCAGACCCCCAATTAACCCAATTTGCTTATTCAGACATCAGTAGACATTCTGTCTCTACATTTCCTGGAATGACTCTTTGCTGCCACCGTTGAAGTGCTCCAAACCATTTCTCAGTTTCAGTATTTTGCTACACTATATAACCCACATAGTAATGACTATGCCGCTCTGTGTCCCATGATGTACTCCAAGAAAAGGATTTTACAGGTAAGCTGTTATAAAAATCCTATTTTCCATCACCTCCCAGCGATCGGCGTCGGCAGCGGCGGGATAAGGATCACTGTGTGAAGGGAGGGGCCACCGAAAGAGAGAGCCGCGATTGGCTGCCCCTCTCCTCACACTAGAGGTCAGTGAAAATAACACTTGTGGCGGCGACGGCGGCCATTTTGGTGTAGCCGCCGCCGTTTTAAGCCCTAAACATTCCCGACTTTACCGGGACAAAAAGAATTGGGCTTGTCCCGAATCGGGACAACCCCAATTCGGGAGAAGGGTCGAAAAATCGTGCTTGTCCCGGGAAATTCAGGACTGTTGGCAACTATGCATCACATACAAAGCAAGAAATGCAATAAGCATCAGTGTTTGCAAAGTAAATGGTGCAATAAGCTGCAGTACATAGATTCATATCTATATATCTCTAACAAGAGGTGCAATAAGCTGCAGCACATACAAAGCAAGGGGTGCAATAAGCTGCAGAATATATATAACAAGGGATGCAATAAGCTGCAGAATATATATATAACAAGGGGTTAAATAAGCTGCAGCATATATATAACAAGGGGTGCAATAAGCTGCAGCATATATATAACAAGGGGTGCAATAAGCTGCAGCATATATATATAAAAGGGTGCAATAAGCTGCAGCATTTACAAAGAAAGGGGTGCAATAAGGTGCGGCATAGACAAAGCAAGGGGTGCAATAACCAGCAGCATTTACAAAGCAAGGGGTGCAATAAGTTGCAGCATATACAAAGCAAGGGGTGCAATAAGCTGCAGCATATACAAAACAAGGGGTGCAATAGGCTGTAACACATAAAAAATAAGGGGTGCATTTTCAGAGGAGTTCAATAAGCTGCACCATAAACAAAACAAAAAGTGAAATGGGCTGCACCTTAAAGTAAAAGGATTTGAGGAATATAAGACATCAGAGTAATGTAAAGAAATGTATAAAAAAGAAGAATGTGAATGTATGAAGAAGGCCTTGTTTCTATGCAGAGTGTGTACATGTATACAGCCATATACTGTATGCTCAATAGATATGCAGCCATCCTGATCTTCTTATCTTACTATGTGTCAGCAAGCGACTCTGCAGTCTCTAATTACATCAAACATCTACAATGCTCCTGGTAACCAGAGACCATGTGACCTAAGCTGGCCTATGTCTGTGGCCCTGTATACACAGCATAGAATGCACAAGGTTCCCAGTATATAATGGCAGCGATGCACACAGACATAACATCACTATACAGCAGTGATGGTGAACCTTGGCAGAGTCCCAGCGGTCGGCGGCGGCAGCGGCGGGATAAGGATCACTGTGTGAAGGGAGGGGCCACCGAAAGAGAGAGAGCCGCGATTGGCTGCCCCTCTCCTCACACTAGAGGTCAGTGAAAATAACACTTGTGGCGGCGACGGTGGCCATTTTGGTGTAGCCGCCGCCGTTTTAAGCCCTAAACATTTCCGAATTTACCGGGACAAAACGGGACAAAAAGAATTGGGATTGTCCCTAATCAAGACAAGCCCAATTCGGGACAAGGGTCCAAAAATCGTGCTTGTCCTGGGAAATTCGGGACTGTTGGCAACTATGCTAATGCCTAAAGATGTATTACCTCTTCATTTGGCTCAAGTAGTGCCTAAGAGAGCATGTGGAGTCTATTTGGCATGCCTCAAGTGAATATTTCTTTATTTCCCTCTTTGGAGGAAACAAAATTCACTGTACTTTTTGTCTTCAAGTAATGCAAGCTTTGTTTATTACCTATATATGACCTTATAATTGCTAGTGCTATTTCAGTCTTTAGCAAAAGAGTTGTTGCAGTTGTGAAAACAAATTTGTTGTCTTTAAAAACAAAAAATAGCATTTAGACTTTTAACTATTCTATTTTACACAGGATTACAAGATGATAAACATTTCTGTGGTTCTTGTTGGGTTTGAGATCTGGGATACCAAGAATCAGATTAATGTAAGCACTTCAGCTCGGGATTCTTTAAAGAGGTTTTCTAGTTGGAGAAAGGAAACATTATTGCCTAGAATAGCACATGACAATGCTCAACTTATCACGTAAGTCATGTAAATTTTTTATTCTATATTAACTTTGTATTATTAAAATTATATTTTTTACCTATTATACAACTTGAATCTATACCAATCAAACCGGTACCATAATAGTAATTTCTTGTCTTTGGGGGATGGATTGGGTACTGGTTTTCCCAGTTCTCTATTTCTCACATATTGGATGATGGTACACTCCTTTCCCATTTTACCCAATTTATGGTTCAAGAGGCTGCATATTCCTTTATCGCGTAAGTCTTTGATTGCAGATATAATCTGGTTGTCAAATAGTAATACATATAAAAAGCAGTGCAGCCCTAGAAAAATTAATAAACTAAAATCACATAAACAAGTCCAAAAGTATAGCGTGTTGAGGCCAGAGGGTGTTGATAGTGAAGGACAACAGAAGAAGAGAACTCCTTAGGCAGTGAACAGGGTGCTTGAAACAATCACTGTGCATCCATATAAGTGTCTCCTTCACCAGAGGTACAAGCCGCTCACCTTAACGAATGGACCTCTGAGCAAATAGAAGGTCATTCACGCAGTCCCTTAACTAGGGTAATTGTAAAGATGAGAGGTAATGTCTTCACATATGGTCCTTCACTCAGACTCCTCAATCAGTTAATGGCCTCCAAACTCACTTGTATGTATACATTGGATCATGTAAAGATGCAAAGAAAATATATAGTGCTCCCCATTTGCATAAAACAACTGTAGCGGGTATGTACTTTTCAGAGTGTTTAAATCTGGTGAAGACATCAGTGATGTCTAGTTCCCTGCGGCCCAGCAGGTGGCGCTGTCACTTTGGGCCGGGGTTGAACCATCACTGCAGTGCCGTACCCTTTGTGACCTCTCGCAGCAGTTGTACGGCGGGGCGGGGAACCCGCTGTGCTTGCTGGGAGAGGGTATAAAGTGGGCGGACATCTTTGCCACGAGGTTCGAGTCCCAGGCACCTTCAGCCTGAGGGCTGCTGCCCGCGGGCGGTGTCCAGGCGGCCTAGGCCTGGACACTTGGAGTTCGTGTTCCATCCCAGACACCTTCAGTCTGGGGTGAGGTACTCAGCCGGAGGCCTGGGGCCCAGTACCTTCCACTGGGTCCCGCAAGGGAGGGATTGTCCTAGGGTGCCCCGAGCGTTGGGCACCCAAATCCAGAGGCGTAAGGAACCGGAGGAGGGATTCATCCGAAGACCTGGTGCAGCATATTGCCAGTTCCGGGTGAACCTCTGGAGACCGCCCAGAGGGATATCTTTCCCGAACAGGGGCCAAGTTCATAGAGGAAGGTGGTTCATGTTCTATGACCGGTGGCAGCAGTCCAACTAGTCAACTCAGGTCAGTGGCAGAGACCTGCTATTAGGCCTGTGGCAGGGGCCTCAACAGTTCATCCGGTCGGTGGCAGCGACCAATCTCACGGTCGGTGGCAGATACCGTGTGCCAGGCCTATTCGCTTGCAGAGTAATAGGAGAGTTTATTTGTGCCTGGGCCTACTCGTATCCACACCCCTGTCTGTCTGTTACTGAAAGTTCAACTATTATGTTCACCCTGGCAATGGAGATTTTTAATTGGTGTGGGGCTCTATTACTGGCAGACACATCTCCACGGAACAGCAGAGGCTTTGTATGCAGTGAACAGACCCGGAGGTAATTCAAGTGACTTTGCTCAACCCTCATATACATACGAAGTGAGAGCTTGGCGTAGTGTTCCTGCACTCTCCTCTCCCAGGTACCCCTAGACAACACCAGCCAATCAGGCGATAGAAGCGGAGAGGGAGAGTGAGGCCGCTACACAACACTAATTTATTAAAAGGATGAACTACTCACAAAATACACATAAAAGAACCAGGTGGATGGCTGTCCTGACATCACAAAGCCCCCCGTTGGCTTTGTTTTTGCGCTGTCTGATCTTTTTTACTGTCAAATAGTAATATCCATATTTTGGGTTTAATACCATCTATACATACACGATGGGTATAGTTTATGCTTATTAATAATTATTCAAAAACACGTGCTCACTAATGCTCAGGATCAGGCAGGGCCATGTTCATGTAGCATCAACATTATGGCGGTACCCCACCGTACACCCCGGTGTCTGTGTCATAATCTGACGCTGACATACAGGTGCCACCCAGTCCCACAATACATTTACCTGCTCAGGATGCAACATTTCCAAGGAGACACCACAGAGCAGTGCCCCGTTACACCGGTCCAGCTTGACTCTGCCACCTCTCTTCCAGTGACAGAACAGGCACCAGTGTGGACCCCGCACAAGCATAATTAACTATTTTCTCTGTTGTACCATGCGGCTAGGTCCCGAGGCTCTCAGCTATGCAGGTCTGATCACGATTTCTGGGGTACCAACCACTTTATTCACTATGCATGAGACCCGTCACCCCTGCCTGTACTGCTCTCCTGCTGTCTGGCTGTCATCTCATCCTTCTTTGGTACTTGCTGCCTCTAGCAACAGTATGTCACCACTTCTCCCCGTGTTTGCATTATAGCCCTGTTCTTCCATACGCCATTACCACCATGCACCCCTTTAACCACTTCAGCCTGGACCATTTTGGCTAGTTAAAGACCAGGCCCTTTTTTTTCGTGCGACGTGGCTCCCAAACAAAATTTACGTCCTTTTTTTCCCACAAATAGAGTTTTTTGATCACCTCTGCGGTTTTTATTTTTTGCGCTATAAACAAAAATAGAGTGACAATTTTGAAAAAAAATCTATATTTTTTACTTTTTGCTATACTAAATATCCCCCAAAAATATATAAAAAAAACATATTTTTTCCTCACTTTAGGCCGAAACGTATTTTTCTACATATTTTTGGTAAAAAAATATCGCAATAAGCGTTTATTGATTGGTTTGCGCAAAAGTTGTAGCGTTTACAAAATAGGGGATAGTTTTATGGCATTTTTATAATTTTTTTTTTTTTTTTACTAGTAATGGCGGCGATCAGTGATTTTTTTCGAGACTGCGACATTATGGCGGACACATCGGACACTAGACTTGTGCACGACGGAAATATTTGTTTAGTTTCGGTTAGTTTCTTGTGCACAACGGAAAAATTAGTTTTGTTTCGGTTCGTTTCTTTTCGGTCCTGTTGATTCGTAATCGTTCGTAATTTTGCTAGACGGGATTTTTTGTGTTTGGACAAATTCTTATTTCCGCAAGCGGCATTTTTCGTTGAATCGGAATGATTCGTATTAATGTAAGCCTTATTTTTAGTTGATTTATAATTCGTACTTTCGGTAGAGTACATTGTTTTTCGTTGATTCTGGACACATATATAGTGCCGTCGTACGTGTTGTACGTCACCGCGCTTTGTTCAAGCATTTTTTTTCACGATAGTGTGTAGGCAAGGCAGGCTTGAGAAGAATCACGTCGAGAAAAACGCTGTTTTTTTCTATGACATTAAAAGCGGTCGTGTGTACGCGACATTATTGTGCTTCGAATGGATTCATACATTCGTAACTTTTTTCATAACGAATTATGCCGAAGACATTCGGGCATTCGCTATTTGCGATATAATTTATTTCGGATTCGGTTTTATTCGTAATTGCTTTGTTCGGAAATTCGAATGTCGATTCGTTACGAAACGAATTGCACAAGTATATCTGACAATTTTGACAAATTTTTGGGACCATTGTCATTTTCACAGCGATCAGTGCTATAAAAATGCACTGATTACTGTGAAAATTACACTGGCAGTGAAGGGGTTAACCACTAGGTGGCGCTGTAGGGGTTAAGTGTTCCCTGCATAGTGTTTCTAACTGTAGGGGGGATGGGCTCTGTGTCACACGACACTGATCTCCGCTCCGAGTACACGGAGCCGAGATCCGTGTCATTGTCACTAGGCAGAGCAGGGAGATGCTTGTTTACACAAGCATCTCCCGCTCTATACCTCCATGAGACGATCGCGAGGATCCCCGCGACGATCAAGTCCGCGGGATCCGTGGTCCGACTCACGGGGATGGCGGCAGGGTCGTGAGTGCGCTGGCGGCGGCGCGGGCGCGATCACATGGACAAAAGGGGACGTACAGGTACGTGCTTATGCCGGACCGTGCCATTCTGCCGACGTAAATGTACAGGAGGCGGTCGGTAAGCGGTTAAGTAACTTCAGACCAGGCTTTGACATAGTTTAACCGCTTAACCAGTTCCGGACCAGCCGGCGCAGTTATACTGCGGCAGGTTGGTCCGGCTGGGCGAAGCGTCATAGCTGTACGTCGGGCGCGCAACCCCCTAGTCGGCCGCGACGATCCGATTCGCTTCAGAACCAATCAGTCTCCAGGCCCAGACCAATGATTTCTGGCCTGGACCTGGGGATCAGTCCTGGCGAATGAAATCTTCCCCTGCCTGTGTAAGTGTAAACACAGGCAGGAGAAGTGATGTCATCTCTTCTCGTGGAAGTCTTTTCGTTCCAGAGAGAAGAGAAGACATCTCAGAGTAAGTGCACCAATACTACACTGACACCAGTACACGTAGGTATACTTGTTGTTGCGGAGCTCCAACGTCCGCTGGGAAATCCTTGAAGCTGAGGAAGTACTGACTTATCCAAGGCAACCTGTTACCCCCCCCCCCCCCCCAGTAACTGGACGACACACAGTTCTGGGAGTAAATCAACGCTTTATTTTTGCCACAGCTGGCTTTTTTATATCATTCTCCATGCAAGGGGTTTCTTAACTCATTTTCCAGGGGCATTCCCTTCAACAAGTAACAGATAATAGGTGGTCATTAACACACTGACAATAGATGAATAGAACGCTACCTCAGACCCCCAATTAACCCAATTTACTTATTCAGACATCAGTAGACATTCTGTCTCTACATTTCCTGGAATGAATTTTTGTTGTCACCTTTGAAGTGATCAAAACCATTTCTCAGTTTCAGTATTTTGCTACACTGCTCCCCCTTACCCACAAGCCGGCATACACAGTCTGATCCTTAACGGATCGGCTTGGGGATGTCCGGGGACCATCACGGATCACTTTTCCAGTTCAGTTTGCCGCGATAATCCGTCAGCATTGCCGTTCTGTTTCCCGGGGCGGTAGTGGATAGTAAAGTCATACGGTTGTAACGCCAGACTCCAGCGCAACAACCGGGCATTGTCCCCTGCCACTCGATTTAGCCATACCAACGGGTTGTGGTCTGTGAGTAGGGTGAACTGTTGTCCGTACAAGTAGGGCTGAAGCTTCTTTAGGGCCCACACCACAGCCAGGCATTCTTTTTCTATGGCGGCGTAGCTCACTTCCCTGGGGAGAAGCTTCCTGCTCAAGTAAACTACGGGGTGTTCTCCGCCATCTGCTCCAACCTGGCTCAATACCGCGCCCAATCCAAACATTGAAGCATCTGTGTGAACAAGAAATCGTTTAGATGGATTGGGAGCAGCTAGTACCGGACTGTTAACCAGGGCCTGTTTGAGCTGTTGAAATGCCTGTTCACACTCTGGGGTCCATTCTACTTGGCGGGGTAGTTTTTTTTTTGTAAGGTCAGTGAGGGGTTTGGCCAGGGTGCTGTAGTTCGGGACAAATTTTTGGTAGTAGCCAGCCGTTCCGAGGAATGCTAAAACCTGTGTTTTGGTACGGGGGGTTGGCCACTGGGCCACTGCCTCGACTTTGGCGGGTTCGGGCTTTTGTTTCCCACACCCAACCCGGTGTCCCAAGTACTGTACTTCCGCCATCCCAATATGACATTTACTCGGTTTGAGGGTTAGGCCGGCCTCTTTGATTCGGTCTAGCACCGCTCCTACATGGCCCAGATGCTCCTCCCAGGTCTCACTAAAAATCGCAATGTCATCCAAGTATGCACATGCATAATCCTGGAAGCCATCAAGCAGCCGGTCTACCATCCGTTGGAACGTGGCTGGGGCGTTTTTCATCCCAAATGGCATGACCTTAAACTGGTACAGGCCAAATGGGGTGACAAAGGCCAACTTGAGAATGGCATCTGGGGCAAGGGGAATTTGCCAATAGCCCTTACATAGGTCAATGGTCGTGAGGTATTGCCCTCTGGCCATTCGATCTAAGAGCTCATCTATCCTGGGCATTGGGTACGCGTCTGATACTGTTTTGTCATTGAGTCGCCGGTAGTCTACACAGAAGCGGGTAGTTCCATCCCGCTTTGGTACCAAGACCACTGGAGAAGCCCAAGGACTATCCGACGGCTCTATGACCCCGAGACGGAGCATCTCTTGTATCTCCTGTCTCATGTGCTCCCTGACCGCCTCAGGTATTCTATAGGGCGTCTGTCTGAGGGGTGGTTGTTCCGAGGTGTCTACTCGGTGCATTGCCAGCCAAGTGCATCCAGGGATGTTTGAGACAGTTGCTCCCTTCGTGACTAGCAATTGCCGTGCCTGGATGCGCTCTTGGGGGCTTAACCATTCCCCCAGCTGAACCTCATCTAAAGTGCCCAGCGTCTCATCCTCCCCCAGAAGGTCTGGTAAAGGAAGACTTTCGAACTCGACGAAGGCAGGCGCGCATATGGCAGCCACCTCCTCTATTCTCTCATAGTACGGTTTGAGCATGTTCACATGTAGCATGCGTCCACCCCCATTTCCAGAGCAAGGACCTATCACGTAAGTGGTATCGCATCTCTTCTCCACCACTTGGTATGGGCCCTGCCAGGCGGCCTGTAGCCTGTCGTGGCGAACAGGTTTTAAAATCAAAACCTTTTGGCCAATCTGAAAGCTACGTCCTCTGGCGCCCCTGTCATACCATTGGCGCTGGCGAGTCTGCGACGCCTGGAGGTTAGTACGCACCTTCTGAGTCAGTTCCTCCAAGCGGTCACGGAACTCCAACACATAGGGTATAACAGGGGTACCATCCTCCCCTTCTGCTCCTTCCCAGTGTTCCCGGATTAAATCTAGGGGTCCCCGTACTTTTCGTCCGAAAAGTAGTTCAAAGGGGGAGAATCCTGTAGATTCCTGTGGCACCTCCCTGTAAGCAAACAGAAGGTGGGGCAGGAATCTTTCCCAGTCCCGACTCGTGTCCGTGAAAGTCCGGAGCATTTGTTTTAACGTGCCATTGAACCTTTCACATAGGCCATTTGTCTGGGGGTGATAGGGGGAACTCATAATTGACTTGATGCCACACAGTCTCCACAGCTGCTGGGTGACTTCCGCAGTGAACTGAGTGCCCTGGTCCGAGACTATCTCTCTGGGAAAGCCCATCCGAGAGAAGACCCGCATCAGCGCCTCAGCCACGGTCTCCGCGTGTATATTGGTCAGAGCTACCGCCTCGGGATACCGTGTTGCATAGTCCACTATTGTCAGAATGTACTTTTTGCCGGAGGGGCTGGGTTTGGCGAGGGGTCCTACAATATCTACGGCTACCCGTCCGAACGGCTCCTCTATAATGGGTAGGGGTTGTAATTTGGCCTTGTGGCGATCCCCCCGTTTCCCTACCCGTTGACAGGTGTCACACGTTTGACAATACTGTCTCACATCTTTGGAGATGCCAGGCCAAAAGAAGGTGTGGGTAAGCCGGTATCTTGTGCGGCTGACCCCTAAGTGTCCGGACAAGGGAATATCGTGAGCTATCTGCAATAATTCTCTCCTGTATTTCTGAGGGACCACTAATTGTCGGGTTTGGACCGGTAAGGATCCGGCTGCGACTCTCTCGGAGTCGCGGTACAATAGCCCCCGGTGCCAGGAATATTTCTCTCCCTCTAATCCAGCTTGCGACTGGGTTACTTTGTCCCTATAGATCTGTAACGTGGGGTCGCTATGGGTTTCCTGCCCAAATGCTGCGGGGGTATCCCAGGGAAGGGGTTTAACAGTTGGGGGAAGTGTTCTTACCAGAGCCTCAGAGGGTGCGCTGTTTTCCGTGGTGTGGGCCTGGGACCGGGTGGTAACGGGGTAGATCTCGTTGGTAACCGGGGCTGATGCAAAAGCAGAAGTCAACTGGCCGAGATCGTTCCCCAGCAGGACATCAGCGGGAAGCTCCTGGATCAACCCCACCTTAATTAATCCGGAGCTGGCACCCCAGTTTAGGTGTACTCTTGCCGTGGGTAGCCTGTGTACTGCTCCCCCTGCAACCCGCACGGCTACGGAACTCCCAGTGTGGTCGGCCTCTGGAACCAGGTGTCGTTTGACCAGTGTGAGGGTGGCGCCGGAATCTCGTAGACCTTGAGCAGTCTTCCCGTTCAGCTGTACTGACTGGCGATGGTGTTGCCTGTTGTCGGTAGCTGCCTGTACTGGGTCAGCCTCATGTAGGATACTCCAGTGTTCCTCCAATTCTTCCGCTCTGCGGTTGACCGGGGCCACTTCCGTGTGATAGCAATGAGCGGCAGCCCGTGCTGGAGGGGGTGGCCCTGGTCAGATCCATGCCGCTTGGTCCTGGTTCTGAGTGCAGTCTCTCTGATAGTGCCCAAATTGCTTGCATGAATGGCACTGCACTCCCTTGCGCCCGAGGTATCGATTTGCAGAGGGGTTAGGGATTAGCCCGGGTCATGTGTAGCTGGGGGCCCTGGGTTATGGTTCAGTGGTCTGGTGCTTGTTCGGAAGCTAGTCTGTGATGGCCGGCGGGCATCTTGATATTCGTCAGCTTGCCTGACCGCTTCCGAGAGAGTGGTAGGTTTGCGATCCCTTACCCACTCCTGTACCTCTGGGTTTAGTCCATTAAAGAATTGCTCCAGTAAAATCAGCTGGGTGATCGCGTCTGCTGTGGTTGCCTGACTGGCTTGCAGCCAAGCTAGGGCTGCCCTCTGCATTCGGCAAGCCCATTCGGTGTGGGAGTCCTTCTCCTGTTTCTTTGTGTCCCGGAAGCGTCTCCTGTATGCTTCTGGGGTGATGGCATACCTTGCCAAAATAACTTCCTTTACTCGGCTATAGCTTGCAATTTCCTCCTCTGGCACGGCTCTGTAGGCTTCTGCTGCAGGGCCTGACAGCTTATCAGCTAAGATCCGTACCCAGTCTGTCTGGGATACTTGGTAAAGCTTGCATTGCCGTTCAAAATCCTGCAGGAAGCTATCAATCTCTTCCTCTGCTTCCACAAACTTTTTAAAGGCATCATGGGGTACTTTTAGTTTTGTCTCTGGTGCCGGTGTAGTCGTTAGCAGTCTCTCAGAGGCACGCTGTTCAGCCAGCCGGAGTTGGGTCTCCCGTTCTTCTCTCGCCGTGATAAAGGCATCCACTTGGGCTAACGTTGCCTGTACCAGCTCGGTGGAGGGGTTTTCTCCATAAAACGCTAGCCTGCGTTTCACTTCTTGGTCAAACTCGGTCTCCATGGCTTCTGTAGCCATACTGTGTGCCCGATCTCCCTCTGTCAGTTCTGCAATCAGCTCGGCTTTGGTTTTATTGCTGGCGCTCTTCCCTCTTGCTTCCAGCAAATCCTTTAACGTTGCTCGTTTTAATCCAGCATAGTTTGTCTCCATTCACACTTCCATTCGTGTAGCCGAATTTGCATGAATGCTGATTCCTCTTGCTGCAAGGCTTTAATCCCACCGCTGCCAACAGTGTTGCGGAGCTCCAACGTCCGCTGGGAAATCCTTGAAGCTGAGGAAGTACTGACTTATCCAAGGCAACCTGTTACCCCCCCCAGTAACTGGACGACACACAGTTCTGGGAGTAAATCAACGCTTTATTTTTGCCACAGCTGGCTTTTTTATATCATTCTCCATGCAAGGGGTTTCTTAACTCATTTTCCAGGGGCATTCCCTTCAACAAGTAACAGATAATAGGTGGTCATTAACACACTGACAATAGATGAATAGAACGCTACCTCAGACCCCCAATTAACCCAATTTACTTATTCAGACATCAGTAGACATTCTGTCTCTACATTTCCTGGAATGAATTTTTGCTGTCACCTTTGAAGTGATCAAAACCATTTCTCAGTTTCAGTATTTTGCTACACTTGTCATCCCCCGATCACTTCCCCCCCAAGTTAACTCCTTCACCCCCTGTCACTTTGTCACTGAGTGCAGTGTTCATATTTTTTTTTTTGATCACTGTACTGGTGTCATTAGTGACAAAAATCAGAGTTAGGGTACTTAGTGGTAGGCACAGATAGGTCTGGGGACCCCCCTAACCCCCCATATAAAGGTTTAACCCCTTCAAAACCCCCCATCACCAGTGATCACTGTATTAGTGTCACGGGTGATGCTGGTTAGCTAGTTATTTTTTTATAGTGTCAGTCCACCCCCCGTATATTACCTAAAAATTTGTTTTAACCCCCTGATCACCCGATATCAGTTAGGTTTTAGTGTCAGATAGGGTCTGCGTTGCCCCAGGCAGCGTCAGATTAGTGCCAGCAGCGCTAACACCCACGCACACACCATACACCTCCCTTAGTAATATAGTGTCTGAACGGATCAATATCTGATCAGATCTATACTAGCGTCCCCATCAGTTTAGGGTTTCCAAAAATGTAGTGTTAGCAGGATCAGCCCAGATACCTGCTAGCACCTGCGTTTAGCCCCATAGCCCAGCCCAGCCCACCCAAGTGCAGTATCAATCGATCACTGTCACTTACAAAACACTAAACACATAACTGAAGCGTTCGCAGTGATCAGGCCTGATCCCTGCGAACGCTAACAGTTTTTTTGGTAGCGTTTGAATCAGTCGCTGACAGTCAGGTGTTTTTTTTCCTGTGAGTCTTACTACTGTACCAGTAAATTTAGAGGCCAAAGTGTCAAATAGAAGGTACAGTAGTGAAGAGACCTACACATTTCTGAGCATGACAGATAGTGAAGAGGAAGTCGCCCATCTGTCAGATTCAGGCTCAGAATACAAACCTGTAGACAGAAGCGGCACTCTGACAGATCTGACAACGGAGTAATGGTCCCTGCCAAGGTCAGGCGTACCCGACCCCGTTCTTCTGCTGTCGTTGAGGTGCAAGAACCACAGGGCTCTCGTATGGCGCAAAGAGCCAGTATTAGTGCCGCTTATCCTTCTGGTGAACTGGCAAGCACCAGCGGCCTAGTACATCCTGGTCGTACACCCAGCACTGCAGTATAACTTGGTGACGTGGCGAGTTCCATAAGTGCAGTTCAAGCTGGTGAGGTGGCTAGCATGAGTAGAGTCCCGCAGCCCCCAAGAAGAAGACAAACACAGGCCCGTCCAGCCCATAGTGCCCTTCCTGCTGCATTTGCCAATTCGAATTAGGAGCCCACCACTTCTGCAGCACCCATACACTGGCCAACCCAGAATTTAGGTGGAAACAGTTGATTTTTTACGTCACTTTATTTTTATTCGCTGTTTTTCACTGAAGATCTCTATAGATGCCTTATGGGTATAATTAAAAAGAGTGAGTTGCGGTCATATTGGTCCACTGACCCAATTCACCATATGCCCGTGTTCTCTGCCTCCATGACCAGGACACGATACAAGCAGATCTTGCGGTTCATGCACTTCAATGATAATGAACTCTGTCGTCCTCGGGGTGACCTTGGATTTGATCGGCTCTACAAAATTCGGCCCCTCGTAAACCACTTTAACCAACAGTTTGCAGCCTTGTTTACTCCCGATCAAGTTGTCTGCGTTGATAAGTCCCTGATTAGGTTTTCTGGCCGCTTGTCTATCAAATAGTATCTTCCCAGCAAGCGTGCCAGATATGGGGTCAAGATGTATAAGCTCTGTGACAGAGCAACAGGCTATACATATAGTTTTATGGTTTACGAGGGAAGAGATTGTCACGTAGAGCCGGAGAATTGCCCAGACTACATAGGGAGCGCTGGTAAGATTGTGTGGGACTTGGTGTCACCCTTATTCGGAAAGGGGTACCACTTGTACGTAGACAATTATTACACAAGCGTGCCACTTTTTAGTCACCTTTTTGATTGTGGAATTGGTGCATGTGGCACCGTGCAATCTAATCGCCGGGGCTTCCCCCAACGGCTTGCAGAATCCCGAATTAGACGGGGAGAGAAAGCCTGCTTAAAGTATAATAATTTGTTAGCAGTCAAGTGGAGGGATTCATGAAATGTTTTCGTTCTGTTCTTTTCTTCAAGCAGATACGACAGTCCAAATTCCTACGGCGACTGTTGTGGAGAAACCCCTCTGTGTCCACGAATACAACCTTAAGTGGTGAACCTCAACGACCAGTTGTTGGCACCGTACCTAATTGCTCATAAGGCCAGACGCTGGTATAAAAAAAGTGTCTGTATATTTATTCCAATTGGCTCTGCTGAATGCTTTTGTGCTATACAAAGCTTCAGGACTGGGCCCTTCCTTAAATTCCAGGAAGAGATCGTCACAGCCCTTCTGTTTCCAGACGGTGCTGTGGCCCACCTTCCCAATGCAAATGCAGTGAGCCGGCTACATGAGAGGCATTTTCCGTATGTCCTCCCTGGTACCCCTATCCAAAGAACCAAAGAACACACCAAAGAAGATGTTGTATCTGTAGAAAACGCAGATTTAGGCGTGACACCCGCTTTTATTGTCCCTCCTGTTCTGACCAACCTGGTCTCTGCATCGGTGACAAAACGCTACCACACACTAGTGGAGTATTAGCGAAGGGTACAGCACTGCACAGTCCTAGGCACACTAAGGACACAGGGTCTCAAAAGATTAGATAGCCATCACATTTTGAGAGACCCTAATCTTGAACGTTCACAGTTTACAGTTTTTATAAAAGTGCAAAAAAAAAAAAAACACACAAAAAATATTAAAAATAAAAAAGCCAAAAATAGTTGTGGTTTTATTTTTCTTCTCTTTTCTCTTTCGTCCATGGATGGACAAAGCTCCTTTATTTTTGACAGTAGGGTTATATTCCGTCTATCAGGAGAGGACTAGGCAGACATGTTAAAACAGGGGTCGTCAACCCCCGGCCCCGGCCCACTGCCTGTTTGCTGCTGGGCCGCGAAGGCTACACTGTCTGACGTGCGGCGGCGGAGTGAGCAGAGAGATGACATCATCTCTCACCGCAAACCCGCATCGGCGCTGTTCTGGGCTCACAGCGGGGCAACTATACTGAGGCGAGCGAGCAGAGAGATGAGATCATCTCTCACCGCCCACCTGCATTGCTACTCTTCCTCGCTCACAGCTGGGCTACTATAATGCTGGAGGTGAGGCGGGTAAGCAGAGAAATGAGACCATCTCTCACTGCCCGACCGCATCACTGCTCCTCCACCCACACAGCGCGGCAGATTACGATACATTGCTGGAGATGAGGCAGAGGAGCAGAGAGATAAGATCATCTCTCACCACCCGCCCCCCCCATTACCGCTGTTCTCCCTCACTACCCACTACTCCAGGCTTGCCTCTAAACTAATACGCACACCTGTGCTGCCACCACTGACAATCTTCATGTGGTGGCAGGTGACAATCCACATCTGGTGTCAAATGACAAGCTGCATCTGATGGCAGGTGACGTGGCAAATGACAATTTGAATCTGGTGTCAGGTGATGTGGCAAGGGACAAAATGCATCTGGTGGCAGGCGACGTGGCAAGTGACCCTCCCCATCTTGTGGCAAGGGACGTGGCAAGTGACAAGCTGCATATGAAGGCAGGCTTCGTGGCAAGTGACACTACGCATCTGATGGCAGGCGACGTGGCAAGTGGCAAAGTGCATCTGGTGGCAGGCAATGTGGCAAGTGACAAGCTGCATATGAAGACAGGCGATGTGGCAAGTGACAATCCGCATCTGGTGGCAGGTGATGTGGCAAGGGACAAAAAAGCATCTGGTGGCAGGCGACATGGCAAGGGACAAAATGCATCTGGTTACAAGCGTCGTAGCAAGTGACAATTTTCTTTAACAACGCCAAGCTGGTGCCAAAAAGGTTGGGGACCACTGTGTTAAAACATTTAAAAACATGTAACTGAACAGTACTGCCCAGGGGGCGGGCCCTCTGGTTATAACCCCTCACCCTGCACTCAGCAGCTCAGTTTTTTTCTGCCTAGCATAGGAGAAGGACCTGGCTCCATGTTGGGACCATTGGTTCTGGAGATTTTTTTATTTTTTTCTACTTTTTTGATCCTGAGATCTACTATCAACTGTCGGCTGGGTGACAGGCTGGATAATAGGGGTGCAACGGGTCGTCATTGATCCGTGATTCGGCACACCACGCGATCTGCGGATTGAGCCCATAGGAAAGGCCGTGGCTTCGGCCAAGCTCCGGAGCTAGGCCATTTTGGTACACCCGGCGGCGGCCTAGGTGAGCTATCCAGAGCGACGCGCTGATGGGGGAGATGTGGATATTACAGTGGGGGTCGGGGAGATGTGGACATTACAGTAGGGGAGATGTGGACATTACAGTGGGGGAGATGTGGATATTTCAGTGGGGGAGATGTGGATATTTCAGTGGGGGAGATGTGGATTTTACAGTGGGGGAGATGTGGATTTTACAGTGGGGGAGATATGGATTTTACAGTAGGGGAGATGTGGATATTACAGTGGGGAGATGTGGATATTACAGTGGGGGGGTGGGGAGATGTGGATATTACAGTGGGGACTATATATGGTGGTGATCCGAAAAATGATCGGATCCGTGACTCTGATCCGAGGAACGATCCGAACCGTGAGTTTTTTGATCCGTTGCACCCCTACTGGATAATATAGATCCTTGTAGTCTCCCCAGTCCGGCCATCGAGCAAGAGCAGACCTTTAGCTACGCGCTGGGTCGGCCACGACATACCCCGTTTGCTCCAGGGGTGGCTGGTGAGCTATATGCTCCGGGGCTCACATATGACCGGGCTACTGCTGTCTGAGTCACAATGGGCCGTGGCCGACAACCACTTCGTACTGCTCGGGTGATGGGTCTGTCGGGAATGCGTCCAGCTGTCCCCACGGGATGGGTACGTAGGGTTCCACCTGTTCGGCAGGATGGAACAGCTGGGCATTCCTGGGGAGGTCGACTAGGGGGTCTCTACTCTCCCTTTCCTCTCTGCCTGTCCTTTCCCTCCTCCCCATGCTTCTGTGAAGCTGGGCCTGCTGTGTACCTGCCGGGGGTCCTCCGGGGGGGGCTCCGGGTCCTGGCTGGGGGCTGCACTGGGGGTCCGGGGTCCGCTCTCCAGGTGGGGTGCTGTCTGGCTGCATTGTGGGGGGCCTCTGCTTGGAGGCCCAGCGTGTTCACGGCCTGTTTCCTATTACCTCAAGAACGATCAGTTGGCATTTTGGCGGAGCCGGCGCCATTTTCTTGTAGCCGCGCTAGTGTAACTGCTGAAGCAGCCGGCGGCCATTTTATTGTAGTTCGCGCTTTTTTTACGGAGGAAGTCAGCGGCCATTTTCTTGTAGCTCCAGCTTAGTTTTGGCCTCTAGCGCTGGAAAAGGCTTCTGAACGGCGCGAACAGCACAGAACCCCTCAGACGCAGCAGAACACCTCAGGCACAGGGTGCAGGAGAGAGAGCGGGCCGCTGAGCTGTGCAGTACCTGGGTCATGGTGGTGAATCCTCTGGGGGGCCCCCTCGGATCTGTAGCAGCTAGGAGGGTGGACCTTTTGGGTATCTTGCCTTTAGTCCCTAAGTGGCTGTCAGGCGAGTGTGGTCAGCATGGCGTCAGAAGCTAGCGCTTCTTCCCCAGACATCCCTGTGATAGCAACTGGTGCCTCTGCATCTGCGGTGCCTATGGACGCTTTGTCGGCAGTCCTGGAATCATTTGTTGCCAGTGTGGAGGCGGTGTGCGGTAAAAAGGGGGGTAAAAAACGCCCCCTCCCCCCACCATCTTCTGGGGAAAGTTCTGATTCAGACTCTGGCCTGGCTGTGGCACACGGCCCCTGTTCTGACGTGTCAGAAGATGCAGGCCAGGACCATTCGGACAGTGAGGAAGACTCAGTGTCCGGGTCAGCGCAGGACAAACCGCTTGTTGGAGCTCTTAATCACCGCAGTGCGGAAGACTCTTAAGCTGGAGGATACGGCGGGGGCACCTACTGAGGTGTCGGTCCCTTTTGGGTCCCACAAGCCGGCCCACACTGCTAAGGTGTTTCCCTATATACAAAGAATGGAATGACCGCAGCGGGCCTTTTCAGTCCCAAAGCGCTTAGCGGTCCGTTACCCCTTTGAGGAGAGTGTGCTGAAAAAATGGACATCTCCCCCGATTGTGGACCCCCCGGTTTCCAGGTTAAACAAGTTAACCACGATTCCGGTGGAGGGGACCCCTGCTTTTAAGGACCCTGCAGACAGGAGGGCCGAGGCGGTGGCCCGGTCCATGTTCACGATAGTGGGGTCTGCCTTACGGCCAGTTTTGGCCACGGCCCTGGTGTCACAGACACTTAGAGAATGGACAAAATTGTTGCACCACGAGTTGGTTGAGCAACAGGCTTCCCCGGACTGCGTGGAATTGGCCGACCAGTTGGTCCATGGCCTCAAGTATGTCTGCGATGCAGCCTAAGATATAGCTCCCTTTACCCAACCTCCTTAAAGGAATTCAACAGATATGGTGAGATTTTGCATCTGAGAATTAACTTTTCCAAGTCGGAGGCGATGGGAGTGGCGGTTCCCTCCCAGACCCTGCTCACCATGCAAACTAACTTTCATTTTAAATGGACAAGCACGGCCCTAAAATACCTTGGCACATATATCCCACCCGATATATCGCGTACATTCGCCCTGAATTCCCCCCCCCCCTCCTATCCACAACGCGCGCTCTTCTAGAAAAATGGCAAACGGGACTCCACTCCTGGTTTGGAAGGTGTAACCTCCTGAAAATTAGCATTCTGCCCAAGTTCCTCTACCTCATACAAGCCCTGCCCATTCAAATACCACACTCTTTTTTTCAAGCAGACTCAGGCCCTTTTTACTCGTTTTGTCTGGGCACACAAGAAGCCCCGACTCAGTAGGACACAACTGACACTCCCCAAACATTATGGAGGACTGGCCTTACCTGATATCCGACAATACTACTTGGCCACCCATCGAGGCCGCATACTAGACTGGAGGCGCAATGCACCCTCTAAGCTGTGGGTACAACTGGAGCAATCTCAATCTCACATCCCCCTGAAGGGTATATTATGGTTTTACCAGAGTCTGCCCACTAGACTGAAATCACACCCACTAATAGGCACTACATTGAAACACAGCTCTCGAGTTGCCATTCAATCATCCCTCACAACCAGAAATTCACCACTGCTCCCGATTCTAGGACATCCGAGTTTCACGCCTGGTTTACATCCAACGGAGTACGCTCTGCTGAGAGACTCTGGTTGCGACCATGCCGCCAAATTCGTTATTGACGGGAAGTGGCCCTCTATTGCGGACCTTACAGGGCCGACAGGAACATTTCACCTCCCTTTTTGGAGGGCAGTGAAATTCCACCACTTCCTCCACTCCATCCCCGACCCCCAAGACTTCTCCCGACAGTTAACAACTTTTGAGGACCTTTGTTCGGACACGTGCCCCTTGTCTCATATTCTTTCTCAGACATACTCACTTCTGAACACGCCTCAGGAACAGCCTCGGCTGTCCTGCCTGACCAGATGGGAAGCAGACCTGAACTGTACTTTCTCCACAACGCAAACCCAACGTATCATCAACTTTGCACTCAAATCGTCTCTGTGCACTAAAACACAGGAGACAAACTTTAAAATCTTATCCAGATGGTACCTGACACCCTCTAGACTACACAAATGCTTCCCCTCTTCCTCGGACCGCTGCTGGCATTGTGGGGAGTTGGAGGGGTCGCTCCTTCATATTTTTTGGTCCTGCCCCAGGCTGAGAGACTTCTGGGGTGACGTCCAGCGCATCACGCAGAAGTTTACAGGGTATGACATTGTGGAGGATACAGCGTTCTTCCTTCTGCATCACTCAACGATTTTGGCCAAAGCATACAAAAAGTCGCTAGTCAGCCACCTGCTTAATGCGGCTAAGGCATGCATACCCCTATTATGGAAGCAGCGGTCCCCACCTACCGTTGCACAATGGTTTAGGAGGGTGGAGGAAGTAAGACAGATGGAGGACTTAATTCTCTCTGCACAACACAGACGGGAAGCCTATACAGAAACCTGGACTATATGGAGTATCTTTATTTACTCTGACGAGGGGAAACGCCTCTTGGGATCCTAGTCCCCCCCAGATTTTGAACTACTAGACTGTCTGTCACCGCCATGTCTCCCCCTCCTTCCTTCCGTCCCCCTTTCCCCAATTTTTCTCATCCTTCCTCCCTAGCTATGAATCCCTCTTTTTTCTTTCTTCCGCTATAAATTCCACACTGTTACTGGAGTTATCTAGAAAAGGTGAAAAGGAATTAAGGGTGAGCCCCATGCCTCTTGACGCCACCACGGAATTTGCTATTTGTGAACGTACACCGGGTATCTCATGAGCGTCTGGGCTTTTGTCCAAAATTACCAAGTAATGTGGAGATATGTCTTTATTTTTATTCTGCGCCTGGACTTTGCACATTGTAGAATTGTTCACGATTCTTTTGTACTGTTGGTGCCTTGCCCTTTTTTTTTGGTGTTTAATAAAAACTTTATATTTGAAAAAAAAGATATAGCTTCCTTGCTTTCCAGAGCCTTAGTTACTGCTGTGGTGCTACGCCGCCTGATTTGGCTAAAATGCTGGTCCGCGGATCAGATTTCCAAGAAGGCTCTGGCGGATTTGCCCTTCCAGGGAGAGAGGCTATTTGGATCCTCGTTGGATGACATTATTAAAAATGTCACTTGGGGTAAGAGCACGCTGCTCCCACAATCCAGAAAAGGTAAGGAGCCACGCCGTAGGCCAGGGCCCTCCTTTTCTGCTCAGAAGCGTTTTTTTCGCCAGTCTGGGCCCGCAGGTAAGCGTTTCCAGACCGACAAGGGGCCAGCTGAGGGACAAAAGCGTCCCTGGTTTCGCAAGCCAAACAAGTCTGTGAACAAATCTGCAACTGCATGAAGGTTTTCCCCCGCCCGACTCTCAGGTGGGGGGTCGCCTTTGCGAGTTTGCAGCTCAGTGGACCACCCTGCTTTCCGACCAGTGGGTTTGCGAAGTGGTTTCATCAGGGTACAAGATAGAATTTCTTTCTTGTCCACCAAACAGATTTTTTTCCCTCAAACCTTCATCTTCTTCCGGCTCATGGGAACGTCCTGTTTGGCGCAGTGCAGGACCTGCTGGGTGATAGTACCTGTGCTGCTGCCAGAAAGGTTTCAGGGTTTTTACTCCAATCTGTTTGTAGTCCCAAAAAAGGATGGGGTCCGTCTAATCCTGGATCTCAAGGCCCTCAACACCTTTGTAAAAGTGCAAAGGTTCAGGATGGAATCAGTTCAGGATGGAATCAGTTCAGGATGGAATCAGTTCGCTCTGCGGTCGCTGCACTCCATCCGGGGGATTTTCTGGCGTCCTTGGACATCAAGGACACATACTTGCATGTCCCCATATACGTCAGTCATCAGAGATTTCTGCTTTTGCAATCAGGGACGCTCACTACCAGTTTGTAGCTCTCCCCTTTGGCCTGGTGTCGGCACCAAGGGTTTTCACCAAGGTGCTTGCCTCGATTCTGGCTCTGCTGAGACAGCAAGGAATCGCAATCGTGGGCTACCTGGACGACCTCCTTCTGAGAGCTGCTTCAGACTCAGAATTAGAGAAGGATGTGGCTATAGCCAGTATGACCCTTCAAGAGTTTGGTTGGGTACTGAACCTCCAGAAGTCGGTGTTGGTGCCGACTCAGCACCTGGAATACCTGGGCACTATACTGGACTCCTCAGAGGCAAGGGTTGTTCTCCCTTTAGAAAAGTTGCAGACTATTTGGGCGGCGGTGAAGCTGTTGGCATCCCGCAGGTGGTCGTCGCTGTGCTTTTGCATGCGAGTCCTGAGTCTCATGGTAGCCTCCTTCGAGGCGGTACCGTATGCTCAATTCCACACTCGAGTCTTGCAGAAGGAGATCCTGTCCAAGTGGGACAAATCTCTGTTGTCCCTGGATTGTCAAATCCGGGTGAGCCAGCTAGTCAGTGCCTCCCTGGTCTGGTGGCTGAGATCTCCGGCCCTTCAGTCCGGAAAGCCGTTCCTTCCCTTTCACTGGACGGTGATCACGACGGACACCAGCCTGACCGGTTGGGGGGGAGTTTGGGGCATACAGTCGACACAGGGTCGCTGGACGCAGAAAGAATCCCGCCTGCCGATCAATGTGCTGGAACTTCGGACGATCAGGCAGTGCCTCTCCACATGGTCACAAAGGCTGCAGGGACGTCCAGTCAGGATCCAGTCGGAAAACGCCACGGCGGTGACATATGTCAACCATCAAGGAGGAACAAGGAGCTCGGCCGCAGCATTGGAGGTCGCTCACATCCTGCAGTGGGCAGAGCGGAGCGTGCCGGCTCTATCGGCCGTGTACATTCTGGGCGTAGAAAACTGGCAAGCGGACTACCTAAGTCGCCAGATGCTGCACCAAGGAGAATGGTCGCTACACCCGCATGTATTTCGACTCCTTTGCCTGAGATGGGGCACGCCAGATGTGGATCTCCTGGCTTCTCGCCTCAATCGGAAGGTATTGAGGTTTGTGGCCAGGTCCAAAGATCCCTGGGCAGATGCGACAGACGCATTGGTGGCTCCATGGGGACAGTATCGGCTAATTTGTGCCTTCCCCCCGCTAAAAACGTCTTCCCCGTCTGCTCCACAGAGTGGAGACCGAGGGGATTCCGGTGATTCTAATTTCCCCAGATTGGCCTCGGCGTCCCTGGTACGCCGACCTAGTACGCCTGGTGGCGGATGTTCCTTGTCGACTGCCGTTTGCGAGAGGACCTTCTGTCGCAAGGTCCTATACTTCATCCTGCTTTACAGTCGCTGGCTTTAACGGCATGGCTGTTGAAAGTCAGGTACTAAGGGGCCGGGGCCTGTCGGATTCAGTCATTTCCACCATGCTGAGGGCACGGAAGTCATCTTCTCGGAAGATCTATCATCGCACGTGGAAGGTCTACATCTCTATGTGTGAGGAGATGGAGTGGCGTCCACGGACATATTCGGTTTCCAGGATCCTGCTGTTTTTACAGCGTGGAGAGGATCAAAAACTTGCCCTAAGAACCATTAAGGGACAGATTTCAGCCTTGGCTGTTTTCTTTCAACGACCCTTGGCGGCTCATTCACTGGTGAGTACGTTTGTGCAAGGGGTTCGACATGTGGCTCCTCCGATTCGTTAACCACTGCCTCCGTAGGATTTGAATCTGGTGCTCTCGGTACTTCAGAAACCTCAGTTTGAGAACATCAGAGAGATCCCCTTTTGACACTCTCTCAGAAAGCTGCCTATCTGGTGGCTATTACATCAGTCAGGAGGGTTTATGAATTGGCGGCCTTGTCCGGCACATCTCCCTACTTGATCCTCCACAAGGATAAAGCGGTGCTACGCCCGCAGCCTTCGTTTCTTCCGAAGGTTGTTTTGGCTTTTCATCTAAATGAGGACATTGTGCTTCCATCCCTGTGTCCTCGGCCGTCGCATCCCAAAGAGGTTGCGTTGCATTTCTTGGACGTGGTCCGAGCTCTATGGGTGTATCTGTCTGCTACGGCTCAGTTTCGGAGGTCAGACTCACTGTTTGTGTCGGTGACTGGTCCAAAGAAAGGCCTGGCGGTCTCGTCGGCCACCATTTCTCGGTGGATCAGACAGATCGTGATTCAGGCTTATGCCCTAAATGGGCGGGCGCCTCCCTTTCCTGTCACGGCGCATTCAACCAGGGCAATAGGTGCCTCCTGGGCTTTCAACATCAAGTGTCTGTCTCACAGGTGTGTAAGGCGGCGACCTGGTCGTCCGTTCACACTTTCACTAAGTTTTACAAGGTTGACGTGCATGCATCTGCAGATGCTTGCTTCGGCCGCAAAATTTTGCAGGCGGCTGTTTAAGGTTGCAACTCCTCCGTTGAGGAGCTCTGGTTGTTTTGGGGTGAAGTGTGTTTTGGTTGTTGTTCCCACCCCTCGTTTTTGGACACTGTTTGGGGACATCCCTACTGTCAAGAATAAAGGAGCTGTGTCCGTCCAAGGACGAAAGAGAAAATAGGATTTTTGTACTCACCGTAAAATCCTTTTCTCTGAAGTCCATGGACGAACACAGCACCCACCCCTCCTTTTTATGTTTGTACTGCTTTTTGAAGAACTGAGCTGCTGAGTGCAGGGTGAGGGGTTATAACCAGAGGGCCCGCCCTCTGGGCGGTACTGTTCAGCTTTGCTGTAGTTACATGTTTTTAAATGTTTTAACATGTCTGCCTAGTCCTCTCCTGATAGACAGAATATAACCCTACTGTCAAGAATAAAGGAGCTGTGTCCTTTCATGGACTTCAGAGAAAAGGATTTTACAGTTAGTAAAAAAATCCTATTTTCTCTCTCTTATGTTCGTTCTCTATTGTCCACTCACTATTGTTCTATATCTATTGTTCTCTCTCTATTTAGAACTGTAATGTTTTATTTTTACTATATTTTTTTGTATTTGCTTTGCAGTTATGGTATGTGTGAGGGGGTTAGCTCGGCAGCGGGTGTGTGTGACCCCCGGGATGGGCTCCCCACACAAAAACAGGCCCAGCAAACGGAGGTTGTGGTTTTCAAAAAAAAAAAAAGGTGCGGTTTATTTTCTATTTACAGTGACAAAACACAGCAAAGCCAAAAGAAACATAAACAAAATAAATCCTGGTCAACTTGACCTCTGACTAAACATACAGGTTTCCTAACTAACAACTGTGATCAGCCTAGTGCTGTCCTAGTCCCTAAGTCCCTGGTTTTAAATGTCCAAGCAAATAGCCACACAGGCTTTGTCTCACCGCACAGGGGTTCACTCTCCCTAGACAGTCCACACAGGTCTGGGTCCAGGCATGAGCTAACATCTAATGAATCTGGGAGTTCTTATAGAGGCCTAAATGAGCTGACAAGCTTCAGCTGGTCTCATCAACTCCCTGTCTGCACGACGCCCAGCCCTCTCCCTAGAGGTATGAGTCATCCATGAGCCCACTAGCCTTAGCTGGGCTTATACAACTCTCCACCTAGTTGTATAAGTCGGCGTAAAGCCTGAATCTGGGCGAAATATATCTACCCCCCTGGATGCAACCAGGTGACTTTACCTTCCTGCTGTCACATACCCCCCCCCTCTTGTTTTAACCTCGGGGTTGGAACACCAGCAATCAGGCATTCATGTACTCGAGACAAAGCATCCACATTCCCCATTTGAACGCCAGGGCGATGCTTTACTGTGAAGTTGAATTCCTGGAGGGCCAGGAACCACCTATTGACTCTTCTATTTGTTTCCTTGTTTTGAGCCATCCACTTTAACGGAGCGTGATCCGTAACCATGTCAAAGTGCCTACCTAGCAGATAGTACCGAAGGGAATCTAGAGCCCACTTCACCGCTAAACACTCCTTTTCAACGGTGGCGTAATTTACCTCATGGGACTTCAACTTCCTGCTGAGGTAAATGACTGGGTGCTCTTCCCCGTTCCAGACCTGGGACAATACTGCTCCTAACCCCACATCTGACGCATCACTTTGTACGACAAAGTCTTTAGAGAAGTCTGGTGAGTACAACACTGGCTGGCTACATAAGGCTTGTTTCAAGAATTGGAATGCTGCCTCAGCCTCGGGGGTCCATTTAATCATGACCGACCCTTTCCCCTTCGTTAGGTTGGTTAGGGGCACAGCCTTAGAAGCAAAGTGGGGAATGAATCGCCGATAATACCCAGCGATTCCCAGAAAGGCTCGTACCTGCTTCTTGCTGTTGGGATGTGGCCAACTCTGGATGGCCTCGACTTTGTTGAGTTGGGGTTTTATTACTCCCCTCCCAATGGTGCACCCAAGATATTTGGCCTCCTCCTGCCCAATGGTACACTTCTTGGGGTTAGCCGTAAACCCCGCTTCCCGAACAGAGTCCAGGACTGCTTGCACTTTTGGCAGATGTGTGGCCCAATCTGTGCTATGGATAATTACGTCATCCAGGTAAGCCGCAGCATACTTCCGATGGGGCCTCAGCATCTGGTCCATTTTCCGCTGGAATGTGGCCGGCGCATTCTGTAACCCGAACGGCATTCTCTTATATTGGAACGCCCCGTCTGGGGTTACAAATGCGGTTTTCTCTTTGGCCAATTTGGCCAGGGGGATTTGCCAATACCCTTTTGTGAGGTCAAGAGTCGTCATGTATCGGGCTGTTCCCAGCCGGTCGATCAACTCATCTATACGTGGCATGGGGTAGGTGTCAAATTTTGTAACTTTGTTCAACTGACGAAAATCGTTACAAAATCGCCAGCTCCCATCCGGTTTAGGCACCAACACAATGGGACTAGACCAATCACTTTGGGACTCCTCTATCACCCCTAAGTTCAGCATTTTCTGTACTTCCTCCCGTATTGCCTCCCGTCGGGCCTCTGGGATCCGATAGGGTTTTAACTTCACCCTTTCACCGGGCGGGGTAATGATGTCATGCTCTACCCCAGATGTTTGTCCCGGCAGCTCAGAGAATACCTCCTTGTTGCGAAGCACAAACTCCTTACCCTCCTGTTGTTGGGGTTGTGACAAGGTGGCTGCTATTCCAACCTCAGGAATCACGCAACCAGTTTGAGCTGGTGACCAAGTGTCTGCGACTAGGGACTCTCTATCCCTCCAGGCTTTCAACAGATTAACGTGATAGATCTGTTCGGGCTTTCGCCTTCCTGGTTGTCTGACCTTGTAATTCACTTCGCTCACTTTTTCCATTATCTCGTAGGGGCCTTGCCATTTGGCAAGGAATTTACTTTCAACCGTAGGGACAAGTACCAGTATCCTATCCCCCGGGGAAAAGGTACGGGTCTTGGCTCCACGGTTGTACACTCTCTGCTGTGCTAACTGCGCTTGGGCCAAATGTTCCTTCACGATGGGCATTACCTGTGCAATTCGGTCTTGCATCAGGGCGACATGCTCAATCACACTCCTGTGGGGAGAACTCTCACTTTCCCAAGTTTCCTTGGCAATATCCAACAGCCCTCTTGGGTGTCTCCCATACAGTAACTCAAAGGGGGAGAATCCCGTAGAGGATTGGGGCACCTCCCTAATAGCAAACATCAGATAAGGAAGTAGACAGTCCCAATCCTTTCCATCTCTATCCACCACTTTCTTCAACATTTGTTTTAGGGTTTTGTTGAATCTTTCAACCAGCCCATCGGTTTGGGGGTGATACACAGATGTACGTAATTGCGTCACTTTGAACAATTTACACAGCTCCTTCATAACCCGGGACATAAAGGGTGTACCTTGGTCCGTAAGCAGTTCTTTACAAATACCCACCCGGCTAAACACAAGAGATAGCTCTTTGGCTATGGTTTTGGCCGAGGTATTTCGGAGAGGGATCGCTTCTGGATAACGGGTGGCATAGTCCATTATGACTAATATGTACTGGTGCCCCCTAGCGGACTTGATTATAGGACCTACCAAATCCATGGCGATCCTCTCAAACGGGACCTCAATGATGGGTAGAGGGACCAGCGGGCTACGGAAATGTGGCATCGGGGCCGACCTCTGACACACAGGGCAGGAGGAACAATAATTTTCTATGTCCTTCATCACCCCCGGCCAATAGAATCTCTGTAATACCCTCTCTCGGGTTTTCTCTGTCCCCAGATGACCTCCAAGAATGTGCCCATGGGCCAACTCCAACACCAACTTCCTGTAAGGTTTGGGCACCACAAGCTGCTCAACAGTTTCTTCTGCCCTTTTTGCCACCCGATACAGTAGGTCCTTCTCTACGCTGAAGTATGGGTAAGTGCAGGTATTATCTGGGTTCACTAACTCGCCATCTATTTTCACTACGTTTTCCCGTTATTATTAGGGCGGGGTCTTTCAACTGTTCTGTGGCAAAGTTTTCCCTGTGAACCTCAAGATCAGAAAACTCCACAGACGGTAGGTTTTCGTCTGAGGAGGTGGGCTCCTCTCCAGTTTCTTGAGTCTCCCCTGCCAATACTGATAAGGGAAATTCCGGAGAGTCCTCACCACTCTCAGGGGAGTTCTGGCTATCACATTCCTGGTACATAGGGGCACCAGTGGGGGGCTCAGGATCATCCCACAGTTCCCAGAACTTCGGAAAATCCCTTCCCACAATGGCGTCATACGGTAACTGAGATACTAAGCCCACTGGATGAGAGAGGGTACCTTTGGGGGTCTCGAAACACACTGTAGTCACTGGATACTCTCGGGTGTCCCCATGCACACAAATAACAGCTACCTTGCTATTCCCAGAGACCTCTGTTTTAACTAACTCAGCCTTTATCAGGGTCACAAGGCTACCTGAATCCAGCAATACCACAACATTTCTACCATTAACACACATTTTGCATAAATGTTTCTCAGTTCCTCGAATGGCAGTGCATGCGACTGTCGCACACAGTGACTGACGTCTGCCCGTCAGAAAGTCACACTGCATGGGTTCCTCCACAACCGGGCAATTGGCTGCAATATGTCCCGCTTGCCGGCAGCGGTAGCAAACGATCCTTCTTGCCGCCTCTTGAGCCGCTGATTTCCCAGGCTGTTCTCGCCAAACTTGGGGTAGAGCTCCCACCCTCTCACTCTCTCCACCCTTACCCCTTGGAATCCTCTTATCCGCCCCTGGGGATGGTCTGGTCTTAGGGTGGAAAGTCCGAGTGTCTCTGGAAGAGGCCGTCAGGTTCTCTGTAGCCAAGTATTTCTCCACACGATCCACAAGGCCATCGGCTGTCTCTGGGTCTCCATGGCTTACCCACTTTTGGATGGCAGTAGGAAGAGCTCTCAAAAACCGATCCATTACAACACGTTCCACAATCTTTGGTGCGGACAAAGTCTCTGGCTGTAGCCACTTTCTGCTCAGGTGAATGAGATCATACATTTGAGACCTGGGGGGTTTTCCAAGCTGGAAAGTCCAGTTATGCACACGCTGAGCCCGGACAGCCTGGGTGACACCCAGCCTTGCCAATATTTCAGCTTTTAGCATCACATAGTCTTTTGCTTGGTCAGGCTCTAGGTCATAGTAAGCCTTCTGCGATTCACCAGTTAACAGAGGAGCCACCAGTCCAGCCCACTGCTCCTCAGGCCACTTTTCTCTTTCAGCAGTCCTTTCAAATGTGGTCAAAAATACCTCTGGATCATCCTCTCCAGTCATTTTTGTCAATAAACGACTCACCCCAAAGGACGCGGTATTAGTGGGACGGCTTTCCTCACAGGTCTGCGGACGTTGCTGCATTACTGCTTCCATTTGTTGTAGTCTCTGCTCTTGCTTCTGTAACAGGTCTATGAAGCGGGCCTCAGATTGCTGCTGGGCTGCAAGGCTCTGTTGATGAGCTTGCTGCTGGGCTGCGAAGCTCTGTTGTTGAGCTGCAAGGCTCTTTTGCAAACCTGCATTTGTCTGCTGTTGATTGGCATTTGCTAGAGCCAGCTGCTTCAGTATCTCCTCCATGCTGGCTTAAAAAAAACTGCCCGCATTCTCCACCAACTGTGAGGGGGTTAGCTCGGCAGCGGGTGTGTGTGACCCCCGGGATGGGCTCCCCACACAAAAACAGGCCCAGCAAACGGAGGTTGTGGTTTTCAAAAAAAAAAAGGTGCGGTTTATTTTCTATTTACAGTGACAAAACACAGCAAAGCCAAAAGAAACATAAACAAAATAAATCCTGGTCAACTTGACCTCTGACTAAACATACAGGTTTCCTAACTAACAACTGGGATCAGCCTAGTGCTGTCCTAGTCCCTAAGTCCCTGGTTTTAAATGTCCAAGCAAATAGCCACACAGGCTTTGTCTCACCGCACAGGGGTTCACTCTCCCTAGACAGTCCACACAGGTCTGGGTCCAGGCATGAGCTAACATCTAATGAATCTGGGAGTTCTTATAGAGGCCTAAATGAGCTGACAAGCTTCAGCTGGTCTCATCAACTCCCTGTCTGCACGACGCCCAGCCCTCTCCCTAGAGGTATGAGTCATCCATGAGCCCACTAGCCTTAGCTGGGCTTATACAACTCTCCACCTAGTTGTATAAGTCGGCGTAAAGCCTGAATCTGGGCGAAATATATCTACCCCCCTGGATGCAACCAGGTGACTTTACCTTCCTGCTGTCACATATGTCTTACTGTTATACTGTAATGTTACTTTATTTTATTGTTAACCATCATTTGCTTAGCAGGTACGCCATTCAGCTGCAGCACTGATTTATTTATCTTGACAGCAACAGCGTTTGCTACCAGTATATGTAAATCAGCGTCTCCAGTGCTGTAGGAAGTGATTTCACTACTACAGTTAAAAAAAAAATTGTGCATGTATGCCCATTATAAGAAGTGGGTGGATGAAGAGTGGTATTCTAATGGTGGGCATACCCACCGATCAATCTCTTTTTTTGTTCAGCCCACAGGCTGCATGAAAAAAAGAACATTACAATGTATGCCCAACAAGGACCAGCAATGTACTGGTATGTTGCTGGACTTTGAGTGGTTATACCAGAATGATGCCTGCAGGTTTAGGTATCATCTTGGTATCATTCTTTTCAGCCAGTGGTTGGCTTTCATGTAAAAGAAATTCTAGTGGATAATTAGCCTCTAGACTGCTTTCACAAGCAGTGGGAGGGAATGTCCCCCCTCCCACTGTCTTCCATGGTTTTCTCGGGCTCTCCTGTCCCAGCAAGGAACCCGAGAATGCAGCCGGTGGTTTTGCCAGCTGACCATAGAGCTGATCAGAGACCAGAATGGCTCCAATTATCTCTATAGCCTAAGGCCTCGTACACACGACCGAGATTCTCGTTGAGAAAAACATGTCGTTTTTTTCGACGAGATTCTTGGACAAGAAACTTGTCCCGGCCGAGTGTGCACACGCTCGTTTCAAAGAACCCGCGGTTCTTTGAAAGGAGTGTACGCGGTGACGTCATCGACTACGTCGAGCATGCGCTCGTCACATTCGATGCCGTCGCCGCCATCTTGGTATACCCTACGTATGCCTAGGAAGCTACCGCGCATGCGTCAAATTCATTTCGAACATGCGCGGGCTTCCGGGCGGACAGGTAAGTGTACACACACTCACTTTTCTCGTCGAGAAACACGCCGAGGAGAATCTCGACGAGAAAATAGAGAGCAGGTTCTCTATTTTCTCGTCGAGGTTTCTTGTCGGTTTTCTCGACGAGAAACACGCTAGCAGCGTACACACGACCGATTTACTCGGCAAGACCTCTCTGCCAGCAAGTTTCTTGCTGGTTCTTGCCGAGAAAATCGGTCGTGTGTACGAGGCCTAAGAAACCGGAAGCTATGAGCATTTCATGACTTAGGTTTCGCCGGATATAAACAGCGCCATTGGGGAATTGAGAAAGCATTTTATCACATCGATCTTGGAGTGGTCAGATGCTTTGAGGACAGAGGAGAGATCTAGGGTCTAATAGACCCCAATTTTTTTCAAAAAAGAGTATTTGTCACTACCTATTGCTATTATAGGGGATATTTACATTACCTGAGATAACAATAAAAATTATATTAAAAAAAATAAAAAATGTAAGGAACAGTTTAAAAAAAAAAAAAAAGCGAAATAAATTTTAATAAAAAATAAATAAAAAGCACCCCTGTCCCCCTGTGCTCACGTGCAAAGGTGAACGCAAACGTCGCTCCGGTGTCATATGTAAACAGCAATTGCACCATGCATGTGAGGTATCACTGCGAAGGTCAGATCAAGGACAGTAATTTTAGCAGTAGACCTCTGTAAATCTAAAGTGGTAACCTATAAAAGCGTTTAAAGGCTTTAAAAAATGTATGTAGTTTGTCGCCGCTGCACGTTTGTGCACAATTTTAAAGCATGTCGTGTTTGGTATCCATGTACTCGGCATAAGATCATCTTTTTTTTTTCCATCAAACATTTGGGCAATATAGTGTGTTTTCGTGCATTAAAATTAAAAAAAGTTATTTTTTTCCCAAAAAAATGCGTTTGAAAAATCACTGCGCAAATACTGTGTAAAAAAAAAAAATTGCAACACCCACCATTTTAATCTGTAGGGCCTTTGCTTTAAAAAAATATATAATGTTTGGGGGTTTAAAGTAATTTTCTTGCACATTTTTTTTTTTCATGTAAACAAAGTGTCAGAAAGGGCTTTGTCTTCAGGTGGTTTGAAGAGTGGGTGATGTGTGACATAAGCTTCTAAATGTAGAAGTATGGAAAACCTCTATTGTGGGATTTTTAAGGCAACAAAACCAGAAGATTAGTGAAAAAAATTAATTGTACAAAAAAATGTATTAATTGAAATTCCAATATATTTTGTTTAAATGTTATAAACATGTAGATTTGATGAAACAGATAAAGTGATACTCTCCGCCATGGAGTTCGGAGACCACCAGATCAATTGGTGGTGACAGAAAAGTGGTTCAGCCAACGCGTTTCAAGTAGTCATATTTAAAACAATCTTCATGAGGGATTTTTTGTATCACTATCTAGAATAAATCAAAATAATTAATTTAATATCCAAAAACATTGAACCACATTCCCAACACCCTCATAGGTGTATAAAGGGTAAAGTTAAAGTATCCTCAAATAGCAGATGCACTCCCCATAGTAACAGCAGTGAGGGTCCCCAAAAGGTCACAGAGATTCACACTTGTTCCCTATAGGAGGGCCGGATAACCGTATCCAACAAATGGCGCTTGAAGGCCAATATTATAGGTGCTGTGCCAAAACAAATTAACAGTAAAACAAGCTGTTAAAATCCTATAAATAGCTTCTTATCCCAAAACCAAAAAAAGGGGGAAGAAAACTTACCCACACATAAAGGTGGAATCCAAAACCTGGATTGTCAAGCAGTTTGTAGTTACAGTGTTGGCTCCTTCAGCTTAAAGCATAAGCCAATTGGGGAATTCCAACGACCCAAATCACCCAGCTGCATTGCACCACAATGGAAAGCTACTTCAGCTATCAAGCTGAGGAGGGGAACTGGCGCCATTTGCCCTCCCTGGTGTCCTTTTGAGCCGCATGTTCCGCGCATCATAGGGACGCCGCACGTCGACGTGATGACGAGTCATCAAACTGCGCCTACCATGTGACGCAGCACGGCTGGTCCGAAGGACTGGACGTGATATGGCGTCATTTCCTGCCACCCTGGTTGTAAACATCCGGATGTGACAGGCTCGGCCATGATGGAAAAGGGCAGCGCGGTATCTCGGACCATCTAGGACCTGCATCATGGGTGAAAAACACCCATAAGTGCAGGTAGATGGTCCAAGTGGATGGATACTGGACTGGGGCATACGAAGTGTCCAAAAAAAGGGGGCGAATAAATTCTGTAAAAGTGTAGCATAATCTCCGGGCTCAAACCCCTCCCCCATTGGATGGAATTTCCTAGGGGGAGAGGCCAGGGACAAATGCCACCGGTGCCAAACACCTCTGCGGGTGTAAGAACACCCAATGAGGAAAAAGAGGCCACCACACATCCGTATGGGTACCCCTGGCACCGGATAGGGAAAAAGAGGCTGATAACCGTGAAAGAACCCCCCACCCCCATTCCAACCCAAGAAAATTGGGGCTAAGAGAGGGGGGGAGGAAAAAGGGGAAAAATGACCCAAAACCTGCCAGAAACAACATGGGAAATGCAATTCTGCTGTACATATAAATTCTAAGCATTGCAACACTCTCTTAATGTGGCTGACCCAAAGGAGTGTTGCATAAATCATATTATAACATAAATATGCAAGAAACCCCTACATATGTATCTGCATCATGTATCTAAACTCTTCATTCCTTAGGCCTGTCACATCCGCTCAAATACAATGGAATCCATCCCAGGTAGGAAAATACATGTAGAGGAAAAGTGCCAGGATGGCAATATACACGTAGAGGAAAAATGCCAAGCTGGCATAGGAAAAAGAAGCCAGAAAATAAGTTGATCCTAATTTCTGAAAGTATAAAGGGCAACTCAGATCCTTTATTTCAAAGGAATATTCTCCCCATCCATACATATTAATCTGTTTTCCCTGAGCTGTAGCCCTCAAGAAAGGGTCTGAAGCTCTCCACTTCATTCAGACCCGGGGGCCTTCAGGTATCTGATCCAATGCATTTCACGCCGGAGCAGAACCTTGTTCCAGTCGCCCCCCCTGATGGGTACGTGGATCCTTTTCACCACCGTAAAATTTACTTTGGGCATTTTATAATTGTGTTTCCTAGCAATATGTCTGCCCAATGGAAGATATAAATTTCCTATATGCATACTATGCATGTGCTTTTCGACACGTTTGCCAAATTCCTGCCTTGTTTTCCCTATGTAGAAGGCCCCACACTGACACTGCATGATAGTGGTGCAACGGATCGGTGGTGATCCGTGATCCGAACGGGTCACCCTGTTCGGATCGGAACACCACGTGATCCATGGTGCGCTCCGGAGCCTCGGCCATAGGAAAGGCCGCGGCTTAGGCCTAGCTCCGGAGCGGCGGCCATCTTTGTACACCCGGCAGCTGCCGCTGTAGTGATGTTTCGCTGCCGCCATCTTGCTCCACCCCACACTAGGCACTATCATTACTGTGCAGGGGCCAAGCAGACATCTTATTACACCCAACAGGGTTTTGAATTTCACAGTTATTTTCACACAAAACGGAGCTTACATGCTTAAATACATTATTTGGAAATCCAACGGACTGTTTACATGTTACATTTTAAAAGCAGCAGCAAACCTTACATGGTTGCTAATGTGACAGAACACCTCTTGATTTTCACATTTAACATTTAGTTAAATGTGAAAATCAGAGGTGTTCTGTCACATTAGCAACCATGTAAGGTTTGCTGGTGCTTTTAAAATGTAACATGTAAACAGTCCGTTGGATTTCCAAATAATGTATTTAAGCATGTACCGTATATACTCGAGTATAAGCCGACCCGAATATAAGCCGAGGCACCTAATTTTACCACAAAAAACTAGGAAAACGTATTGACTCGAGTATAAGCCTAGGGTGTCCTCCTGCATGCCTGACTGTGCCTCACTTTGCCTCACTGTGTCCATGTGCATGCCTCACTGTGTCCATGCCTCACTGTGTCCATGACTAGACTGACGTTTAACATGGAAGTCTATAGAAGGGGTGCCCGGATTTGAAAAATCGGTGCTCCCCGGCCGTAGGTCCCCCGGACCGCAAACTTTGCACACTTGTAGAGGAAGAGTGGGGCTACATACAGCCGGCCGGTACCGGTTCCCCAAAGTCCGAGAGATCAGGCGCAAAAAGGTGACTCGAGTATAAGCCCAGGGGGGCATTTTCAGCACAAAAAAATGTGCTGAAAATTTGGCTTATACTCGAGTATATACGGTAAGCTCCATTTTGTGTGACAATAACTGAAATCTAAAACTCCGGTGGGTGTAACAAGATTTGTCTTTTTTTTTTTTTTGCCGATCCGAAAAATGATCTGATCTGTGACTCTGATCCGAGGATCGATCCGATCCGTGAGTTTTTTGATCCGTTGCACCCCTACTGCATGAGGTAGATGACACCCTGTGTTTTGCAATTTTAAAAGTGTTTCAGAGTGAACGTCTCCCCATTTGGCAGTGCCAGTGTGGTCCTTCTACCAATAACTGTGCATTGTGAGCATGATCCACAAGGATAGGTACCATGAGTCTTACATGGGTCCTTCATTGTGTTCCCTTTATACTCACTTTGTATAAGCATGTTGGAAAAAATATAAATAATTGCGCTAAACCTGGAATTGTGACCAGGGATCAAAGAAAATAAACACGGAGTGGCATGTACCAATATAAAAGTGCATCAGTGATAAATATTGCGTAGATGCTTATTGATTATAAGCAATAAACAAAAAAACAATAACGTGAACACTAAACAATGTGTAAATAGTCCACTTGTTTAAAGAAACAGAATCAAACAAAGTCCATGTAATAAAATCCAAGAAGGCACCCGTGTAGATATCCAAGAAAAGGGGGGGCTCTCCAATCTTCATTAGAGGCTAATAACCAAACGTGAATTCCACCACCACCACCAGTAAATAGTCCTGCTTACCAGATGGAGTTGGTCCCCTGTTACGGAGGACCTCAACAGGCATAAAATGAATCCCAGTTGGTTTAGCCAAACAGACCATGTGTCATCAGTTGGATGTCAGCACTTTCAACACTCAATTTGGAGCACAGAGAGGAAGAGAGGAAGCTGGATAGTGTAAAATCTTCGGGATATTTATTGATACATAAAACAAAAACATACTCACATTGAGCAAGAAAAAAAGACAGCCTTAAGTACATCAGCGCCGACCGGTCGGACGCTAACACACAGATCCGTCCGTATAGACCGAGCAGTGGAGGGTGACAACAGCAAGCCGCTCGTTCTGGGCAGAAGATTTTACACTATCCAGCTTCCTCTTTTCCTCTCTATGTGCTCCAAATTGAGTGTTGAAAGTGCTGACATCCAACTGATGACACATGGTCTGTTTTTCTAAACCAACTGGGATTCATTTTATGCCTGTTGAGGCTAGACCTTTATATGGGTAAATGCCTTTTTGAGGCTAGACTTGGTGTATCCCCTTGCTAATAATCGGATGGTTAGCTCATCGGATTCTTTTTCAAAATCATCATCAGTAGTACAATTCCTTCTAATACAAAGGAATTGACTAAAAGGAATCAATTTCTTGAGTGCCTCGGGATGAAAGCTATCCGCATGCAGCAAGGTGTTGCCAGCGGTTTCTTTCCTGAACAATTTGCTGATAATTTTCCCCTTGGAATCCTTCCGAATACAAATGTCCAGAAAGTTGACCTCTTTGGGGTCGTAGGCCATTGTAAAAAAAGGTTAAAGTTGTTCTGGTTCATTAATTTCAAACATTCTTTGAGTTCACTTTCTGGACCATCCCAGATAATAAAAATTTTGTCTATGTAGCGCTGCCACATTAAAATGTGGTTCGCGTAAATAGACGCATGTTCTCCCAATAGGAAATCTCTCTCCCACTTCCCCAGGTACAGATTGGCATATGAGGGTGCACAGCACGTCCCCATAGCCACTCCCTGTACCTGGAGGTAGTGGGAGCCTTTAAAGAGAAAGATGTTGTGTCTCAAAATGAAATCCAACATCCGTAAAACAAAAAGATTGAATTTCCAATCCGTTGTAGCTCGCTGTCTAAGTACCCGATTGATGGCAGCAATGCCTAAATCATGGGGGATACTGTTGTACAGCGATTCCACGTCAATGGTTACCAAAATGGCTGTATGGGGAATCCCCAAGTCTTCTATGATTTGTAGGAGGTTAATCGTGTCCTTCGTATATGAAGGTAGATCCATCACATGAGGTCTGAGGTACTGGTCAATGATCTGGCTTACCCCTTCTGAAATAGAACCATTTCCAGAAATAATAGGTCTTCCAGGTGGGTTGTGTAAATTTGTATGCACTTTGGGAAGGGCATATAGGTTGGGCAAACGGGGGTATCTAGTTCAAATTAAATCCCATGTATCCTTAGTGATAGCTCCCTCACTAAAGGACTTGTCTACAAGTAGATACAATTCCTGGGTAAATCTGTCCACTACCGAAGGAGAAATTTTACGAAAACATTGGGTGTTGTTTAATATTTTTAAGCACTGTGACGGTATGCAAGGTGAGATACATGACAATCGCTACATTTCACCTCACATTCGGTCCATTGTAAGGGACTGAACGGGAATCCGGTCCGGTTTTTCCAGCCTCTGGTGGCAGGCTGGGTTCCGGTCCTGATGTTCTGGTCCACAGGTGGAAGTTAAAAGTCCAGGAAGAGAACACAGCAGGGCTCTGGCCTGAGACTCAGAGGGGAATCTGAGTCAGAGGAGCTCTGTTTGTTGGATTGGAAAAGAAAGGTTTGCTTCACCTTGTATTTTGTGGGTGACGGGGACCAGACCCTCACCGTATAGAGAGCAGTTACTGTTTAGTTTAGCGCCGGACGGCAAGGATTTGATTTACTGTTTTGTTTATTTTGTATGACTATTGCAAACCACTTGTAAATAAAGCTGGCAACACGCCAGATTTAAAAGAAACTGCCTGTACTCTGACCTTCATTCTGAGAAAAGGTAATCCCCACGAGCTTATCTCCCACAGCACATATTTTCATAGTTAATGTTGTCCTTCAGGACAATATTCCCACCCTTATCGGATGCTTTGATGATAATATCCAAGTTGTTTTTAAGAGTTTTAAGTGCATGTTTCTGCTCAGGGTTAAGATTATGATGGATGCTGTCATCCCTTAATTCCTCAATCTCCTTTGTAGTTTGTCTGACAAACAATGCTATTGCTGGATTTTGATTCAGAGGAGGAAAATTGTGTGATTTCCTCTTGAATCTTTTTAATGATTGCCTTATCCTCCACACTCCTCACTTTCCAGGTCCTCCTCCCATAATCCATCAAGAGAAGCATTTTCTTGTAAGAGCAAATTTAGATCCCGGAGGGCTCTAAAATCTGCTGCTTTTAAATTAGGTGCTACCTCTGGCTCCTGGTTGTTGTGTTTTGTGTATAAACTTTTATAGAAAAATTTTTGAGCAAAAAGATTAATATCTTTAATTGTCTCAAAATTGTCTGTACTGTTATTGGGGCAGAAAGAAAGACCTAACGACAATACTTTGTGTTCGGTTGGTGTTAAAATATGTGATGAAAGATTAACAATGTTCAGTCTTCCCCTTGAGTCATTTTGACTACAAAGGGTTCCATTCCCAATTTTGTCAGAGGTGATAGGGACAAAGGGTTCCATTCCCAATTGCATCAGAGGTGATAGGGACACCGATGGCGCACCGCTCTTGTCTAAAAAATCATCCAACTGAGTTTGTTGTACTTTCGGAGTCGCTCCAAGATCTTTACGGGAATTGGTTTTACCTCTGTTGGAGGATGAGCCTCTTGTGTTGCCATTTTGTGTGCCTCTGGTGTGCCCACCACCTCTTCCGCTACATATTGAATCAACTAGGGAGTCTGTAGCTTTTTTACTTTTTTGTTGGATTTCCCCTTCCATTTCATGCTGTCTAGGTAAAGGACCCTTTCTCTTCCCGAAGAGGCAGCCTGTATTGAAGGAGACTGATAAAGAGTAATTAGAGGGGGGTATCTATTGAGTAGTCATTGGACCTATTCACATTTTCAGGATTGGTCATTTTTTTTTATTGTTTTTGTTAATTTAATTTTTTTTCTCTTGGTTCCATTTGTATGCTCGGCCTTCGCAAAAGGCATTTTTATCTCTCCAATATTTATTTTCTTTTTTGATCAAAATTTGTTTGCCAAAATGTTCTAAATGTTCTTCTTTTCTAAATTTGCATATTCCTCATGGGTTTTTAGAGGTGTAAGTAGAGCATACAATGAACCAATCTCAATATCCAGAATTTTTAATTGTTGTCGGTATTCATTTTGTAAAAGTAGCATCAGATTTTTTGAACAATCATTGAGTTTCATCTCCCAATTGGCTTTAAGATCCTTAGTGATATTATCCAGAATTGGAAATATCTGGATCCTCAAGCCAATAGGGTTGATGTTTTCTCCAATGTATCTCTCTAATGATTGAATATGCCAATGTAAGGCTGACTTCTTCTCAAGAGTCTTAGTGAGACTGAAGAAAAGGGAGGACAGATCTGAAGCGATCTGTTAATTCCCCTGATAGCTTCTCTGAATATTGGCCATTAATTCCTCCCATTCACCTCCCTATAAATCCCCCATAGTTGAACAAAGGAAAAAAGAGAAAAAGCACAAAGATACTTAAACAATAGGCTGAAATACCAACAAAACAATCCAAAACAAGCACAAACAGCTCTCCTTTGAAAATTTACGTCAGGAGAAAAAAAGGTGTGTGCTTGTTCCAAAAAATTGCATAAAAATGGGGTCCACGTTCAAATAAATGAGTCTAAAGGTGAGGTTATGGGTGTGCTATCCACCCTGAATTTGTTTAATTAGGATGACTCATGTATTTGGACATGTAGTTGCCATCATCCCTTGTTAACTGAAGAAGTATGGAAAACCTCTATTGTGCGATTTTTAAGGAAACAAAACCACAAGATTTGTGAAAAAAATTAATTTATTGTACAAAAATTTTTAAAATCATTCATTGAAATTCCAATATATTCTGTTTAAATATTAAAAACATGAGGATTTGATGAAACAGATAAAGTGATTCTCTCGGCCATGGAGTTCGGAGAAATCCAGATCAACTGGTGGTGATAGAAAAGCGGTGCATCCAATGCGTTTCAAGTATACATATTTAAAACAATCTTCATCAGGGATTTTTTGTATCACTATCTAGAATAAATCAAAAGAATTAATTTAATATCCAAAAATATTGAACCACATTCCCAACACCCTCATAGATGTATAAAGGTAGTGACTCACTTTTCAAGTTAAAGTATCCTTAAATAGCAGATGATCTCCCCATGGTAACAGCAGTGAGGGTCCCCAAACGGTCACAGAGATTCACCCCTTGTTCCCTATAGGAGGGCCAGATAACTGTATCCAACAAATGGCGCTTGAAGGCCATTTATATAGGTGCTGTGCCAAAACAAATTAACAGTAAAACAAGCTGTTAGAATCCTATGAATAGCTTCTTTTACCAAAACCAAAAAAGGGGGAAGAAGACTTACCCACACATAAAGGTGGAATCAAAAACCTGGATTGTCAAGCAGTTTGTAGTTACAGTGTTGGCTCCTTCAGCTTAAAGCATAAGCCATTCGGGGAATTCCGACGACCCAAATCACCCAGCTGCGTTGCACCACAATGGAAAGCTCCTTCAGCTATCAAGCTGAGGAGGGGAACTGGCGTCATTTGCCCACCTTGGCGTCCTTTTAACCACTTGCTGACCGCTGCACGCAGATGTACGTCGACACAATGGCACGGGCAGGCAAATGGGCGTACCTTTAAATTTGTCGCCCAGCGGGCGCGCGTGCCTCGGGAGCGTGTTCGCGGGTCCCGGGAACTCAATGTTCCCGGGAGGCCCGGGATTGCAGTCGGCAAAGGCAGAACAGGGGGATGCCTTTGTAAACAAGGCATTCCCCTATTCTGCCTAGTGACATGTCACTGATGGGTGTTCCCTGTGATCGGGAACGGTCATCAGTGACGTGTCACTCGTAGCCACGCCCCCTAACAGGGAGAATCACTCCCTGGTACTGACTTAACCCCTTCAGCGCCACCTAGTGGTTAACCCCTTCACTGCCAGTGTAATTTCTACAGTAATCAGTGCATTTTTATAGCACTGATCACTGTAAAAATGACAATGGTCTCAAAAATGTGTCAAAAGTGTCCGATGTGTCCGCCATAAAGCAGTCACAATAAAAATCGTAGATCGCCGCCTAGTAAAAAAAAAAAAAAATATTAATAAAAATGCCATAAAACGACCGCCTATATTGTTGATGCTATAACTTTTGCGCAAACCAATAAACATTTATTGCGATTTTTTTACCAAAAATATGGCCTAAACTGAGAAAAAAAAAAAGTTTTTTTATATATTTTTGGGGGATATTTATTATAGCAAAAAGTAAAAAATATTGAATTTTTTTCAAAATTGTCGCTCTATTTTTGTATATAGAGGTAAAAATAAAAACCGCAGAGGTGATCAAATACCACCAAAAGAAAGCTCTATTTGTGGGAAAAAAAGGACGACAATTTTTTTCGGGAGCCACATCGCAGGACCGCCCAATTGTCAGTTAAAGCGACGCAGTGCCGAATCGCAAAAAGTGGCCTGGTCTTTGGCCAGCGAAATGGTCCGGGGCTGAAGCGGTTAAGCCGCATATTCCGAGCGTCATAGGGATGCCCCATGTCGACCTGATGACGCGGCACATATACAACGCGCCGCGTCATCAAACCGCGCCTACCATGTGACGCAGCATGGCTGGTCCCAAGGACCGGACGTGATATGGCATCACTTCCTGCCACCCTGGTTGTGAACATACAGATGTGACAGGCTCGCCATGATGGAAAAGGGCAGAGCAGTATCTCGGACCATCTAGGACCTGTATAATGGGTGAAAAACACCCATAAGTGCAGGTAGATGGTCCAAGTGGATGGATACTGGACTGGGGCATACGAAGAGTGCAATAAAAGGGGGAGAATAAATGCCGTAAATGTGCATCATAATCTCCGGGCGGGGGAGAGGCCAGGGACAAATACTACCAGTGCCAAACACCTCTGCGGGTGTAAGAACACCCAATGAGGAAAAAGAGGCCATCACACATCCGTATGGGGCCCCCCTGGCACCGGATAGGGAAAAAGAGGCTGATAACCGTGAAAGAACCCCCCATCCCCATTCCAACCCAAGAAAATTGGGGCTAAGAGAGGGGGGGGGGAAGGGAAAAATTACCCAAAACCTGCCAGAAACAACATGGGGAATGCAATTCTGCTGTACATATAAATTCTAAGCATTGCAACTCTCTCTTCATGTGGCTGACCCAAAAGGAGTGTTGCATAAATCATATTATAACATAAATATACAAGAAAACCCTACATATGAATCTCTATCATGTATCCAAACTCTTTACTCCCTAGGTCTGTCACATCTGGATGTTCACAACCAGGGAGGCAGGAAGTGACGCCCTATCACGTCCGGTCCTTCGGACCAGCCGTGCTGCGTCACATGGTAGGCGCGGTATGATGGCACGTTGTATACGCGCCACGTTATCACGTCGACATGGGGCTTCCCTATGACGCTCGGAACATGCGGCTTAAAAGGACGCCAAGGAGGGCAAATGGCGCCAGTTTCCCTCCTCAGCTTGATAGCTGAAGGAGCTTTCCATTGTGGTGCAATGCAGCTGGGTGATTTGGGTCATCGGACTTCCCTGATTGGCTTATGCTTTAAGCTGAAGGAGCCAACACTAACTACAAACTGCTTGACAATCCAGGTTTTTGATTCCACCTTTATGTGTGGGTAAGTCTTCTTCCCCCTTTTTTGGTTTTGGGAAAAGATGCTATTTATAGGATTTTAACAGCTTGTTTTACTGTTAATTTGTTTTGGCACAGCACCTACTGTATAATATTGGCCTTCAAGCGCCATTTGTTGGATACGGTTATCCGGCCCTTTTATAGGGAACAAGGGGTGAATCTCTATGAGCTTTTGGGGACCCTCGCTGCTGTTACCATGGGGAGTGCATCTGCTATTTGAGGATACTTTAACTTGAAAAGTGAGTCACTACCTTTATACACCTATGAGGATGTTGGGAATGTGGTTCAATGTTTTTGGATATTAAATTCATTCTTATGATTTATTCTAGATAGTGATACAAAAAAATCCCTGATGAAGATTGTTTTAAATATGACTACTTGAAACGCGTTGGCTGAACCGCTTTTCTGTCACCACCAGTTGATCTGGAGGTCTCCGAACTCCATGGCGGAGAGTATCACTTTATCTGTTTCATCAAATCCTCATGTTTTTAATATTTAAAACAGAATATATTGTAATTTCAATGAATGAATTTATAATTTTTTTTGTACAATAAATGCATTTTTTTCACTAATCTTTTGGTTTTGTTGCCTTAAAAATCCCACAATAGAGGTTTTCCATACTTCTTCAGTTAACAAGGGATGATGGCAACTACATGTCCAAATACATGAGTCGTTCTAATTAAGCTTCTAAATGTTGTGCATAAAATGCCAGGACAGTTCAACCCCCCCCCCCCCAAATGACCCTTTTTGGAAAGTAGACACCCCAAGCTATTTGCTGATAGGCATGTTGAGTCCATGGAATATTTAATATTTTGCCACAAGTTGCGGGAAATTTTTTATTTATTTTTTGCACAAAGTTGTCACTAAATGATATATTGCCATGAGCATATGTGAAATTACACCCCAAAATACATTCTGCTACTTCTCCTGAGTACGGGGATACCACATGTGTGAGAGTTTTTGGGAGCCTAGCTGTGTACAGGACCCCGAAAACCAAGCACTGCCTTCAGGCTTTCTAAGGGCGTAAAATGGGATTTTTGTACTCACCGTAAAATCCTTTTCTCTGACGTCCATGGACTGACACAGCTCTAATACTGAAACACGTGGGTATATGTCCCTGCTCGCAGGAGAAAATCTAGGCAGAATGTTAGATGTTAGAAACATACATTCTAGAAAAAAACAGAGCTGAACAGCCCCGCCCAGGGGGCGGTCCCTCCAGACATAGCCCTCCTACCTGCAGCTAGCAGCCTCAGTTTGTAACAAAGCAGTGCAAACCTTAAAGAAGGGTGGGTGCTGTGTCAGTCCATGGACGTCAGAGAAAAGGATTTTACGGTGAGTACAAAAATCCAATTTTCTCTTATCGTCCATGGACTGACACAGCTCTAATACTGAAACACGTGGGACGTCCCAAAGCAGTATCAGAAAAGGGTGGGAGCAGTAGTAAAGGAAAAACCAAACTCCACTCCAAACAAGCAACCCTTGCGGCCGAAGGAAGCATCCGAAGATGCAGCCACATCAACCTTATAGAACTTAGAAAAGTTATGAACCGACGACCAGGTCGCCGCCTTGATGTCGGAAAGCCCAGGAAGTACCAATTGCCCTGGTGGAATGCGCCGTAACCGGAAAGGGAGGTGCCCGCCCCTTAAGGGCATAGGCCTGTATAACGGTCTGTCTGATCCACCTAGAAAAGGTGGCAGACGACACCGCTTGGCCCTGTTTTGGACCAGAGACAGACACAAACTGAGTCAGACTTCCGAATGGAAACAGTAGCAGACAGGTACACCCGTAAGGCTCGTACCACATCCAATGTATGAAGCGCAAACTCTCAGGGATGCGATGGGTGAGGACACAAGGACGGAAGAACAATGTCCTCCTTAAGGTGAAAGGCCGAGACCACCTTTGAAAGGAAAGACGGTCGTGGGCGCAACACCACCTTATCCTTATGAAGGACCAAGTAAGGCGACTTGCGGGACAAGGCCGCCAACTCAGACACTTGTCGAACAGAAGTAATGGCCACTAAGAAAGCCACCTTCTGGGACAAGGTCAAGAGAGGAATCTCCCTGATATTTTCAAAGGGATGTTCTTGGAGAACCAAGAGCACCAAATTCAGATCCCAAGGAGGGGGAGGAGGCTTGACAGGGAGGATCACATGGTGAACCCCCTGCACAAGATGCTAATCAAGGAATGGCCCGCTAGCGGTCATTGAAAAGGACAGCCCGGACCGAAAAATCCGACCCTCGATGGTACGCAAGGCCAGCTTTTGGGTCACACCACGCTGTAAGAACAGCAAAATCTTGGGAACGGAATACGTCTGTGGACACCATCAAGCTCCTCGCACATAGCGATGTAAGCCTTCCAGGTGCGGTAATTGATCTTTCTGGAGGAAGATTTCCGTGCCACAATATAGATGAGATGACCAAATCCGAGAGACCTCGGTCCCTCAGCACCTGGCTTTAACAGCCGTGCCAAAGCAAAGGACTGTAAGGCAGGATGAGGTATGGGACCATGAGACAGAAGGTCCACCCAAATAGGCAGTCACCAAGGAACGTCTGCGCCTAGCCGAACTAGATCGGCGTACCAATGTCGCCGTTCCGGAGCAATAAGGATCACCGGAATGGCCTCGACCACTACTCTGCGAAGCAGGCGAGGCAACAACAGTAGCGGAGGGTAAGCACACAGCAGGCGATACTGCCCCCATGGGCCACCAACGCGTCTGACGCGTCTGCCCAGGGATCCCTGGACCTGGCCACGAATCTCTACATCTTGCAAGTGAGTCGAGAGGCAAAAAGGTCCACATCCGGTGCCCCACCTCCCGTAAAGGAGGTGAAAACACCTCCGGACAAAAGGACCCTCCCCCTGGAATGCACACGGCTGACAGGACCATCCTGCAGCGGGATGGGTATGATAAACCCAAGGAGACCCCGCAATGTATCAGAGAAGGGAGGCCCCAGCTTATGGGGTGCCTCAATTGTTGGCCAAGAAAGGCAACCTGACAGAGCTTCTCTAGAAACTCGGTCAGAGGACCAGTAACTCAGCCTCTACAGGTGGAGCTGACCCACCCCAGACACAGAGACCCTAGAGGCTAAAGCAGTTGCAGTGCACCTGCTGGTCGACTGATAGATGAAGCAGAGGTTTTTGCCCAGTCATTGAGCTTCAGGAACGCCAGAGACGCAGCCACTACAGGGCGTAACGCTAACCTCAGCATGGCGAACACAGTCCAAGCCAGCGCTTCTGCTCCATTGATAAGTGCTGATTGTACAAACACATAGTTTATACTGTGTATTGCGTCAAAATGCGCAATTAGAGCTTGGGAGGAAACACCCTCAGCCCCAAAGAGCATAGTACAACCACATACGGCGTATGTAGTTTAGTATGTGTGGATACACATATTAAACACGATTATACTGTGCCAGCGACGAAGGCGCGCACATCATAGGGGCGTAGGCGGAAACCAGCCACGCAGACTGCGTACACAACCGTGTAGGCATGTTAGCATGCAAATAAACAAATTGCACATGTTTATGCTGTGCATAGCGCTGAAAATGCGCACACCATTGGAGCGCGGGGGAAAAACCGGAGCACCCGGATGAAACCCACGCAGACCGCATACGCATACCGTGTAGGTACTATAGTATGTGTGATAAACATTTTGAACATGTCTATGTGTGCATAGCGCCGAAGGCGCGCACACCGTTGGCGCGTGGAAGGAAACCGGAGTACCCGGAGGAACCCCGCGCAGACCCAGAGAATACAATACATACATCTACTGTGAATGTATTTAGTGTTGTGTATAAACATAATGTGTATGTTTATACTGTGTATTGCCCCGAAGGCGCGCATGTCATGTAGCGTGGGCAGAGACCGGAGGACCCGGAGAAAACCCACACAGACTGCACACACATACCGTGTAGGTATGTTAGCATGTGGATAAACAAATCTCATAAGTTTCAGACTGCATACCCATACCGCGTAGGTATTATAGTATGCGTGATAAACATATGGAACATGTTTATACTGCTCAGAGAGCCAAAGGCGCCCATCCCATCAGAGCGAGGGAGGAAACCGGAACACCCGGAAGAAACCCACGCACACAGCACACAGATACTGTGTAGGAATGATAGCATGTGAATAAACATATTGCACATGGTTATGCTGTGCATTACCCTTGGAGCTTGGGAGGAAACCGGAGTACCCGGAGGAAACCCACGCAGACTGCACACACATACCGTGTAAGTATGTTAGCATGTGGATAATCAAATCGCACAAGATTCTGACTGCATACACATACCGCGTAGGTATTATAGTATGCGTGATAAACATATGGAACATGTTTAAACTGTGCAGAGAGCCAAAGGTGCACATACCGACAGAGCGAGGGAGGAAACCGGAGCACCCGGAAGAAACCCACGCAGACAGCACACAGATACCGTGTAGGAATGATAGCATGTGAATAAACATATTGCACATGGTTATGCTGTGCATTACCCTTGGAGTGTGGGAGGAAACCGGAGTACCCAGAGGAAACCCACGCAGACAGCATACACCTACTGTAAATATTTATAGCATATGCAATAAACATATTAAACATGTTTATACTGTGCAGAGAGCCGAAGCGCACATACTGTGAAAGCGTGAGAGGACACCGGAGAACCCGGAGGACACCCACGCCGACCCAGAGAGTATAATACATACATATACTGTGAATGTATTTAGAGTCATGTATAAACATATTGTGTATGTTTATATCGTGTATGGCACTGAAGACACAGCAATGGAACGTGGGAGGAAACCCACGCAGACACAGATCAATAACACATACATACACTGTGAATGTATCCAATGTAGAGTTATAAGATAAGTTTAAATTATGGCGCTGAGGCGCATAATCTTCTCTGTTATCATTCCAACCTGCTTAAATGTGCTGCCGAAGAAGCATGCAGGTAAAAGGTAACCTCTGACACCGCAGACCGTGGTCCTGTCAGAGCTCAGAGCGTTCCCTAGGAAATGGCGGGAAAACACAGGTGCAGAGACCCTGTTGTTGCCTCAGAGACATCAAACAGAAGGCTCACAGGGACTATAGAAATAAATGAATAAAGTGTACCACTGTATCATCCATGCTGCTCTCGACGCAGCGTGTGAAGAAACAGTGAGGAAGCTGTGTAATAGAAAAGCTTGAAAAGAACCAAAGGAGAAAGTGTCCGCCTGAGGTACCACAGCCACAGCATCCAGCTTGAGAGTGTCCCTCACAGCATCAATGAGTTCACTTACAAGCGCCCTGTCATTTACTGACTCAGAACTGGAGTCTTCCTCACAAGGAATGTCCTGTTCAAAAACATTAAAATATTCAGAGCTAGGGTCCTGAGCAGCAGCAGCTAGGCCCATATCTGAATCAGAGCACTCCCCATGTGTGAGATTGTGTGGGGAGAGGGTGCTTTATAGCTCCCTTGCTTGCACACCGCTTCCATCCTGATAAGAATTTTTCCCCAGGACTGCCGACAACTGGTCCATAGGGACCGCAGGTGCTGGAGCACTGCCAGTTGCCTCTGGCGGGAGTGGGGAAGCAGGTGAACCAGAGGGACGCCGTGGGTGAAGGACAGAGGGACGCCGTGGGAGAAGGACGCCGTGGGAAGAGGACAGGGGGATGCCGTGGGAAGAGGACAGAGGGACGCCATGGGAAGAGGACAGAGGGACGCCGTGGGAAGAGGACAGAGAAGGATGTTGTAGCGGTCAATAAGGCCTAGAGAATAGCAAGCTAGGCACTTCCTAATGGCTCACTCCCTGAGAATAGTAATGGATAATGGCCAACAGGCCCTCTTACCAGACCCAGCAAAATCGCAACAGTGATCTCTCTGGCTGGACGTTCGCTCACTCTGGGTTGCCCGGGGTGACTCTAGTCAGTAGTGTAGCATGTCTGTATCCTGGCAGTGGCTCAGTCTTTCTCCCTCTCTGGTGGTGCGGGTACAACGTGGCTCTCTCTCTGGTGGTGCGGGTACAGTGTGGCTCCCTCTCTGGCGGTGCGGGTACTGCGGTTACAGTGTGGCTCCCTCTCTGGTGGTGCGGGAACAGCGTGGCTCCCTCTCTGGTGGTGTGGGTACAGCGTGGCTCTCTGGTGGTGTGGGTACAGCGTGGCTCTCTGGTGGTGCGGGTACAGCGTGGCTCTCTGGTGGTGCGGGTACAGCGTGGCTCTCTGGTGGTGCGGGTACAGCGTGGCTCTCTGGTGGTGCGGGTACAGCGTGGCTCACTGGTGGTGCGGGTACAGCGTGGCTCACTGGTGGTGCGGGTACAGCGTGGCTCACTGGTGGTGCGGGTACAGCGTGGCTCACTGGTGGTGCGGGTACAGCGTGGCTCTCTGGTGGTGCGGGTACAGCGTGGCTCTCTGGTGGTGCGGGTACAGCGTGGCTCTCTGGTGGTGCGGGTACAGCGTGGCTCTCTGGTGGTGCGGGTACAGCGTGGCTCTCTGGTGGTGCGGGTACAGCGTGTCTCTCTGGTGGTGCGGGTACAGCGTGGCTCTCTGGTGGTGCGGGTACAGCGTGGCTCTCTGGTGGTGCAGGTACAGTGTGGCTCCCTCTCTGGTGGTGCGGGAACAGCGTGGCTCCCTCTCTGGTGGTGCAGGTACAACGTGGCTCTCTGGTGGTGCAGGTACAGCATGGCTCTCTGGTGGTGCAGGTACAGCGTGGCTCTCTGGTGGTGCAGGTACAGCGTGGCTCTCTGGTGGTGCGGGTACAGCGTGGCTCCCTGGTGGTGCGGGGTAAAGCGTGGCTCTCTGGTGGTGCGGGGTACAGGGGTACATTGTGGCTCCCTCTCTGGTTTCCCCCAGCACAGTATTCTCTTTTGCTCCTCTTCTAACACCCCTCCCTCCCCTCCAGCAGAGTGCTTGAATGCTGGGGGCTGTAGCTTGGTGCCTCTGGACACACTGGGGCCGGAACTCTGCAGTGACTACATTTCCCATGATGCCCCCAGAGTCTTCTGATTGTCCCTCTGCTGTGGCCAATCATGGTGAGGGAAACAGCGGGCAGGAAGCTGGGCGGTGGCACAGTGAATCCAATTAGAGACGCTCTCTCTTCTCCCTTCGGCTTACAGAAGAGAGAGAGAGCGGCTCTAATTGGATTTGCCGCGCCGCCGCCCAGCTTCCTGCCCGTTGTTTCCCTCCCCATGATTGGCCACGGCAGAATCACGGCTGTAAGGAGGGGCAGCTTGACGGCTCCTATTTAAACTGCTTCCTGGCCCCCCCCCGCACCCGGCACGAGCCACTGCACTCCTAAGCAGTACTTCCCTGATAGTGGCCCTGCATGCGGGAGGAGGGAGGAGGGCGCGGGTGCCTTGTCGGCCAAGGCCAGAACACAGCACTGAAGCTTGGTCTAAACACACTTATGAATCACCTCTGGATTCTAGATATATTGCTGGGTCCCAAAGTGCTTTGTGCTGCTGTCTCCAGCTCTGTAGTACTTTCTCCTCATAAACAAATGATAAAAACGTCTCAATAGTGTGATATCGTTTATATCAAAATATATTTATTTAAGAAAAAGCCCCTAGAGAGGGTACTCACATGGTTATGATGCATCAGTGCACCGTTCTATGCAAAGCATGTAAAACTCCATAAAAATCTGGGGATTATTTTGCGATCAAATGCTTCTCCTCTGTGAGCAGACCGTCTCCACCATCCTGGGAAGGGACAGGACGGTGGAGACGGCAGCTGGTCTGCGATCAAATGTTTCTCCTCTGTGAGCAAACAAATCCCCAGATTTTTATGGAGTTTTACATGCTTTGCATAAAGCGGCGCACTGACGCACCATAACCATGTGAGTACCCTCTCTAGGGGCTTTTTCTTCTATGATATATGGATTATGAATATTATTGTTGCGGAACTCCAAAGTCCGCTGGGAAATCCTTGAAGCTGAGGAAGTACTGACTTATCCAAGGCACCTGTTACCCCCCAGTAACTGGACGACACACAGTTCTGGGAGTAAATCAACACTTTATTTTGCCCCAGCTGGCTTTTTATATCATTTCCCATGCAAGGGGTTTCTTAACTCATTTTCCAGGGGCATTCCCTTCAACAACTAACAGATGACAGGGATTTAATTACCTGGGACTATTTCTAACAACGGGGGATGCGTGAGACGTTGGTCTCCGCATATTTACCCATAACAATGAAACCGTGCCAGACACCTTACTAGGAGTGTAATTACATCCCGTATCAGATAATAGGTGGTCATTAACACACTGACAATAGATGAATGGAACGCTACCTCAGACCCCCAATTAACCCAATTTACTTATTCAGACATCAGTAGACATTCTGTCTCTACATTTCCTGGAATGAATCTTTGCTGTCACCGTTAAAGTGATCCAAACCATTTCTCAGTTTAGTATTTTGCTACAATTATGTTTATTGAAAAGGCACGGTTCTTATAAGTAATTTGTTATTTTACATTTAATTAGTTAGGACTAAGTTAGGTAGCGCAGCATTTTCTTTTTAAGGCAGATGGCTGTTCTGCCAGAGGGGAAAATGGGGATCTTGTGTTTCTGCTAAGCAGAATAACAGATCTCTGTTTTCCCTCAGTCAAAGCACATCCCCCACAGTTGAAAAGCACCCGCTAGGGACACTCTTAACCTTTTAATCACCCCTGATGTTAACCCCTTCCCTGCCAGTGTCATTAGTACTGTAACAGTGCATTTTTTTTAGAACTGATCACTGTAATAATGTCACTGGTCCCCAAAAAGTGTCAAAAGTGTCAGTTAAATGTCCGAAATGTTGCAGTCCCGCTAAAAATTGCTGATCGCCACCATTACTGGTAAAAAGTAAAAATAAAAAATACATTCCATAAAAATATCCCATAGTTTGTAGACGCTATAACATTTGCGTAAACCAATCAATACACTTATTGGGATTTTGTTTAACAACAATATGTAGCAGAACACATATTGGCCTAAATGAAGAAGAAGTTTGATTTTTTTACATTTTTTTATTGGGTATGTTTTTTTAGCAGAAAGGAAAAAATATATATATTTTATTCAAAATTGTCAGTCTTTTTTTGTTTATAGCACAGAAAATAAAAACCGCAGAGGTGATCACATACCAACAAAAGAAAGCTCAATTTGTGAAAAAAAAGGACATCAATTTTATTTGGGTACATTGTCGCACGACCGCGCAATTGTCAGTTAAGCACTTAAGGACCGGAAGGATTTGCCCCCTTAATGACCAGGCCATTTTTTCTGGCACTGCATCACTTTAACTGACAATTGCGCAATCAAGCGACGCTGTACCCAAACAAAATTTACGGGAGGTGTTTCTAACTATGTGTAGTGACTAGAGGAGGAGACAGATCGCTGTTCCTAATCACTAGGAAAAGACAATCTGTCTATCCTCTCCTGACAGAATGAGAATCTGCCTGTTTACAATGACATATCCCCGTTCTGTCTCTCTCAGGAGCGTTTGCCGGTGGCTGGCAGACATCACGGCCGCCAGCCACGCGCATCGGCTCTGGCGTTGCGTGCGCCCCCTAGTGGTCTCAAAGCGGGCCAATGTACCATGATGGCGATTTGCCCAGGAGAGCCGACCTGCCGTAGTATAACTGCGGCGGCTGGTTTTTAAGTGGTTAAAGCAACGCAGTGCAGTATAGCAAAGAATGGCCTGGTCAGGAAGGGGGTAAAATCTTCCGGCGCTGAAGTGGTTAAACAAACTACTGTGAAATTCTCATGGCATTAGGAATACAAGTCCACAGTTTAACCCTAACTATCTAAGTTGTGGCTGCTCAGGCATATATTAGGATGGTGTTAGTTCAGAACTAGAGTCCTCCAACAACTGTCAGTGTCCTCCAGAACTCTGGTGCCTTGTGGGACTATAAGTCACAGCAGTCCCGCAGAAGCAGGCTCCTCTCCCTCTGGGCGGGATGATTGCTGACTGAAAATTATGTAGTTGTCAGCCTCTGCTTCTTCCCATGTGACTGGAACATGACATGTTAAGGACCGATCCTCCACTCTTACTTAAACTCTATATACCTTACCCACCCCTTGTACCAATCCTAATAAATAACGACTGACAAGGTTGTGGAGTAAAATTGGCCTTCCGGCCTATTTATTTAACAACTTCTATATGAAATAAATAACCATTTAAATAACCGTTTAAATAAAATTTTAACACTTACAATACCCCTGGTGGTCTTATAGACCACCAACTCCCAACTTGGGCACTGGGACTAACATATCCCTTAGGCCTCCAGTCGCAAGACACCGACTCGGAGGCGGTACACCTGGCCGCAGTGCCCTACCATTTTTCCCCCTTCCTGGTTAACCCTTGTTGACCGGAAGGTACTCAATAACCCCATACCACCTATGGGTACCACCTTTTTCTCCAGAACTTCCACTTTTACCTCCTCTTCCAGCAACCAAACACCGCCAACTCCAACTAAACATTACCCATAACACTCGCCCCTTTCTTACCCCTCACACAGGGAGGGTGGGTGGGAAGCTTTCCACCTCGTGAGTGATGGAGGAAGTGAGAAAAACGTCACTTCCTCCCTGACTGAACTGTGCTCCCCCTCCCCTTTCACCCCACGGCCACCCCCCTTTCCTTAAAGGGACCACAGCCCTATTAGGCTGCTGCCTACCCCACCTGTCATGCCGTCCCTCCGCTCATTTCTCTTTTGTCTTTGCTCCAGGACTCTCTTGACATGTTAAGGACCGATCCTCCGCTCTTACTTAAACTCTATATACCTTACCCACCCCTTGTACCAATCCTAATAAATAACGACTGACAAGGTTGTGGAGTAAAATTGGCCTTCCGGCCTATTTATTTAACAACTTCTATATGAAATAAATAACCATTTAAATAACCGTTTAAATAACATTTTAACACTTACAATACCCCTGGTGGTCTTATAGACCACCAACTCCCAACTTGGGCACTGGGACTAACATATCCCTTAGGCCTCCAGTCGCAAGACACCGACTCGGAGGCGGTACACCTGGCCGCAGTGCCCTACCATTTTTCCCCCCTTCCTGGTTAACCCTTGTTGACCGGAAGGTACTCAATAACCCCATACCACCTATGGGTACCACCTTTTTCTCCAGAACTTCCACTTTTACCTCCTCTTCCAGCAACCAAACACCACCACAGCTTGCAAGGGGTAAAGCCTTACCCTTGCGTGCATCCCAACACCCTCAGGGCCCGCTGAATGCCCTCCTGCAAACCCATGTTCCACAGATCAATGCCCACGGCATTCAGGTGGACCCCGTTTCCCCTTAGGTACCTCCAAGTATCGACTTCCAACTCTCGGTGGCGCACCACGAGGCCACCATTCCTCATAAAAAATCTCCCCACTTCCTTGTTAACTTTTATCCGGGCCTTATTAACTTTTTCCACCGACCATGCCCAACGCCAAGATGTCCTGCCCACCATATCCGACCAAATCACAACCATACCCGGGAATGCTGTGCGCAATCTTAAAAATTCATATTTTATATCCCGTATCAGTTGGTGCATTGATCTGGCCCCCATGTCGTTACCTCCCGCATGCAGCACCAGGATATCCGGTGCCCTCTCCCGACCTGCGAACCTCTGTATTTCCGGCATAACCCCACTCCACATCATGCCCGGCACCCCAATCCAACGGACCTGGGCTTCTCGTAGGGGAATCCCCAACTGCCTTCCATTGGGCCGAACATTGGCCCGTCTTGCCCCCCAGAACACGTACGAGTGACCCAGAATCCAAACTAGTCTGGGTTCACCACCTGAAAAAACATGGAAATAAAATAAAACAAAACAACGAATTATTGGCACGTTCAATCCGTCCACCACACAATCCCCACACAACCCCTACCCAATGCACCTTAATCCTGTAACAGCTGTGGACGAATATAAAGTCGAAACCTATCAGACTCCCACCTCCCAATCCTCCTCACCGCGTCCGCCTGCAGTCCTGCCCTAGCCGCCTCTGTAGCTGCCCCAATGCGGAAGGAGTGAGAGGCATAACCTTTCGGGTCATACCCCGCTGCCACCAAACACTTTTTGAACACTGCTATAAATTGAAACCTAGACAGCGCTGACCCATCCCGATGTATAAGAAAAGAACCCTCGAGTCCCGGACGCATGGAACAAAAGGATTCCACCACCCGTACAGGACAGATTGACGCATCCGGGATGCGAAACAACTGAAGCCGCATACCTTTTCCAACTTGATCCGTTTTGGACCTGCTCACCCATATCCCCACCGAGTCTCCCGAACAGTCCACATCCTGGGCCAACAAGCCCCCCGGCGCCCGTCTGGAAGAACTAACCAGCTCTCCAACCCTCAGGGCTCCAAAAAAGGCAAGCGCAAATGCTGCCCGGAACAACTGACACTCATATTCCGAACTGCACACGGAATGTAAATGCAGGAACAGTTTTTGTAACATTCCGAACGAGACCGGCCTGCGGCTATCAGCCGCCTTCCGGCTATTCCTGTACCCCTTCACTGCCTGCTTCACCCAAAATTCTTTTGTATAGTCCCTGCAACCATGCCATTTGAAAAGAAAAGCCAAACCCGCTAGTGTACGGTCCACCGCGGACACATAAACGCTGTGCTCCATTTTCAATGTAAGAAAATAAAGCAGGGCCACTCCTGCTTCACCCCCCACCGGGGAAACTCCCAGCCCCCGAACAAATGACCCCCACTCCTGCCAAACCTTAGCATAGGCTTTCCACGTGACCCCACTCACTGACCGTTTAATCCACTGTGCTGCGCTGTCAAACCAATGTCCCACATCCAGTCGGGATAGGTAACCCCGCGTTGCTCCGCTGCTGGTGCCAACTCCCGTAACCTGTCCCACTGAAAACGAGACAAAGCGTCAGCCAGGGTGTTATCCACGCCAGGAAGATGCACTGCGTACACAAATACATTCAAATGCAAGCAGCGCAAAACCAAATGTCTCAGCAAACGCACCACTGGCTGTGATGCGGCCGACACTCGATTTACTACCTGAACCACTCCCATGTTGTCACAGTTTAGGCGCACTTTGAGATTCCGGAAGGAATCCCCCCAAAGTTCAAACGCCACCACAATTGGGAAAAGTTCCAATAGTACCAGGTTCTTCAAGAACCCCGCTTCCTACCACTCCTTTGGCCACGGAGCCGCGCTCCATTTGCCCTGACAGAACGCTCCATACCCCGTGGAACCTGCCGCATCCGTAAACAAGTCCAGATCGAAATTGCTAACAGGCCCAGCCATCCACAAAGCCCGCCCGTTAAAAGATTCCAAGAATCCATGCCACACTACCAAATCCTCACGAAGCTCTCTAGTTAGGCTCACAAAATGAGTAGGAACCCGCACCCCGGCTGTAGCAGCCGACAGCCTGCGGCTAAATACCCTGCCCATAGGCATTATCCTGCAGGCGAAACACAACTTACCCAATAGTGACTGCATCTGGCGCAGCTGAATCTTGCGCCGGCCGATAACTCCGCGCACTTCCGCCTTCAACGCTTCCAGCTTATCCTCTGGCAGTCGGCATTCCATTCTCACAGAATCCAGCTCTATGCCCAGAAAAACCAAGGACGACGTGGGGCCTTCCGTCTTTTCGGGAGCCAAAGAGACCCCAAAACGATCGGCCACGTATTGCAACGTCCCAAGCAGGACACTGCAAACGTTAGACCCCGGAGGGCCCACACACAAAAAAACATCCAAATAATGGATGATCGAACTGATCCCCGACACGTCCCGGACCACCCATTCTGGGAACGCACTAAAAGTCTCAAAGAGCGCGCAAGAGATGGAACAACCCATGGGCAAACAACGGTCCACGTAGTAAGCCCCACCACACATGCAGCCCAAGAAACGAAAGCTGTCCGGGTGTACCGGTAGCAACTGAAAAGCCGATTGAACATCAGCTTTTGCCAACAACGCTCCCCTTCCACACCTGCGTACCCATGCCACTGCCGCGTCAAAGGAGGTGTACGATACCGTGCAGTCCTCCGGCGCAAGAGCATCATTAACCGACCCACCCTTGGGAAAGGAAAGGTGATGAATTAATCAAAATTTTTGGAGGTTCCCTCTTAGGGACAACCCCCAAGGGAGAAACCACCAAATCAGGCATAGGCGCATCCGTGAACGGTCCAGCCATGCGCCCCAACTGTACTTCCTTATCCAGTTTCTCAGAAACCACCAAGGGGTGGAGCATGGCGGACCGGAGGTTCTTGGCTGCCGGGGGAACTGCAAAAGGCGCACAAGGAATCCTAAAACCACTGGCGAAACCCTCTTCTAACAACCTAGCTGCACCCCTGTCGGGATACCTATTGAGAAAGGGAAACATCCTTTCCACCCGGACAGGCGTCATTCCCTTTTCCCGCAGAATCTCCGGGGCGACCTTTGCCTCGCTTAAAGCATTTGGAAAAGGCATGACTACCCCCACATCCTGAACACACATGCTTGAAGCGACAGCTCGTTCCGTACTTGCACGTGCCCTCGTTGAACTGCCAGCAGTAGCCCCACCTTTTTTCGGTCGGTTGTCCTGAGGCCGCAGCACCTCCGACCCCCCCCTGAAAAAACGGATTGGAGGCCCGCGACGCCGTCATCAGACGCATCCACAAGTTGATGTCCTTGTGATCCCATCGCATTCCCTGTCTCATGGCCATCCTCTGCCGGAACTGTTCGTCATACCTCAACCAAGCTACGCCACCATACGTCCTGTACGCTTCGCTAACCGCCTCCAAATAAATGAACAGCCCAGAACAATGTTCCGGGGCCTTCTCCCCTATCACGCAGACCATGATCGCAAATGCTTGCAACCAATTTGTGAAAGTACGGGGTATAAGACGATAACGCCTCTTTTCCTCATCCTCCTTCTTGCTCTCCTCCGGCCTCACCCTATCCAGGTTGAATTTGTCCAAGGGGAGCAACGTGAAGATCTCAACATACTCACCCTTCCAAAGCTTTTCTCTGACTTCCGGCTTGAGGTGCGCTCCTAACGGTGCATCAAAACAAATGTACATCTCGTTCTTAGTGGCATCCGCCAGCCTGATCGCCTCCTTGTTCTTCTCCCCTGCAACAACTTGCCCACTTGCCGTGGCAGCCCCCCCTTCTAATGAGGCCTGCACCTCCCCTGACACCTCCACCACTTGTACGCCCGGGGCCAACGGTGCCGCCGAAAGCCCCGCTACCTGAGACGAACCCCCTGTTTGCCCCCACGCCGCCGCGGGCGACGCCGTGTCGCCCCCGCCCGGCTTAAAATGCCTGACCAAATCCTCTAACCCAGCCCACAAATCCTGCGTCTCCCCTGCTGCCCTCTGCCTCGGCGGGGAAGAACGCGCCCCAGGTGCCGCGCTTAAACCCCCCCCAACACCACCTTGACCCAGTAAATCTTGCAATAGATAAAAAATAACAAGAGAAGAGTTGGACTTACCGGGCTGCCTAGGACTGGGTCCGCCAGCCGCCGAATTGCTCTCCACCGAAGCTCGTTGTCCAGAGTCCTCACCACCGTCTGACCCGGACAGCTCCCCCTCCGACCTGTTGTCATCCGATTCTGCCGACACAAGCGCTGGCTGCACACCGTGTGGACGTGACCCACGTGGCAAGGGCTGTCGTGGCTGTGCTTCCCGCCCTCTTGATCCTGGCACATCTGACCCACTCGCGACCTCCACCTACGGACTGCGGGTCCGCCCCCTGGCACGGGTGTCATCCGCTCGACTCCCATCTGTCACACTTGACGCCGAACTCCTCACCGATCGTCCCGTTGACACCGCCGGACCCCTGACCGCCACCGACTCCCGGCCACTGGCCCGCGAACTGGATCCTCCCCACTGGGCCGCACGGCTGTTCCGGGCATCACCCGCAGCCTCGGCCGCGATGTCACCGCATCTCCACCGCGCTGGAGGGGGAGGGGCAAGAGGGCCACTCGTCTCCACCACCGCCGAACTCCGTCCACGGCGCGGATTCCTCCCAGCCCCCCCGCCAACACCGGCTGCGTGCGGCAAGGGGATGCAACCGGAGGGCCCCTGTCGGGTCTCCGGACGGAAGTCGCCAAACTCGGGGATGCGTCCGGACTGTACCGCTCAGGCGGCCTGGACCGCCTAGCGCGCGCTGGAGCAACCCCCCCCCAGGCGGGCGCCGCCGCCCGCTCGTCTAGAACTGCAGTCACTTGCTCCTGCAGCCACTCAGCCCCCTGCGCGGCCACCGCGACCCGCAATTGCGCCAACAGTTCAGCCACAGCAGCCATAGCACCAGCAGTAAAGCTTTCCACCTCGTGAGTGATGGAGGAAGTGAGAAAAACGTCACTTCCTCCCTGACTGAACTGTGCTCCCCCTCCCCTTTTACCCCACGGCCACCCCCCTTTCCTTAAAGGGACCACAGCCCTATTAGGCTGCTGCCTCCCCACCTGTCATGCCGTCCCTCCGCTCATTTCTCTTTTGTCTTTGCTCCAGGACTCTCTAGTCTTGGCAGAACCCTGCAGAAAAAACGGGAACTGAATTAACCCTTCCCTTACCTGGGCAGATTAGCAAGCTTTAAACCTACACAGTGCAAAACAATATAACAGCAAAACTACATGTGAGGGCACCCCGTAAGCACTTGCTTACAGCCGCAGAGCTCTGGCTGTGACTCTGCAGGGGTCATGTCAGACTTCTGCAGAGAGACTACTGCCTGCATACAGAGAGCTTTGGTCCTTCTCTACAGCATGCTGGTAGGACTCAGGCTTTCCTACACAGGCTGTGGCTACTTTGTAAAGACAATAAATTGTAAGAACCTATTTAGATCTATGTAGTCCTTCATGATGCATTAACGTGTGTTTGTTTAAGGCAGTGCACCAATATATATCAATTGGCTGGCAACACACCATGACTGTTACAAACTGTAAACGCTTAATGTTTTCCAATATAGCGCACCTTAGCACACAGTGCGTTGTGGTGTGCTGCAATGCATGTATGTCGAAGCTGCATTGCCTAATGTGTTACTGAAAGTTATGGTAATTCCTGCACTTTACCACAGTACATCAAAACAGATAGGACTGGATGGACTGTAATGTCTCGTACACACGACCAGTTTTCCCATCAGGAAAACAACTGATGGTTTTCCCGACGGGATTCCTGTCAAGCCTGCCTTGCATACACACAGTCACACAAAAGTCCGGTAAACTTTTGACTGCCAAGAACGCGGTGACGTAAAAGACTACGACAAGCCGAGAAAATTACGTTCTATGCTTCCGTGCATGTGTCGAATTGTTTAGGAGCATGCACATTTTTTTTCCCCTCGGGAAAGCATACACACAACGGTTTTCACAACGGGAAAAAGACCGCCGGGAATCCTGGCAGGAAAATAGTTCTCTTTTTTTTTTCTTGCAGTTTTCTCGTCGGGAAAACTGACATGGAGCATACACACGGCCGTTTTTCCTGGCGAAAAGCTGTCATGAGAGTTTTCCTGCTGGGAAAAACGGTTGTGTGTATGCTTTGCATGCCTTTTGTTTTGATGCCCCTGGAATGTTTTTAACTTCATTTATTTAAATTTCCAAACCAGATGGTAGATGTAGTCCTTTAAAGTATTGTGGGTATCTTTCCTCCAACCACACAGATAATGAGAATAGCTGCAACCTGGGCATCATTTTGAAAATGTGTACATATTGTCCAAACCCCTTTACCTGACTACTTTCATTTTAAAGGAGTAGGCTTTACTCCAAGACATCTGGAGGATCTAGTACATCAGGAATGCACCTGTCTTTGGTCATGCCTCATCACAATAAAGAAAGTTTGATTTTCCTTTATCCAGATCTTCACTATGGACAATGACAAAATTTGTACACATTTCCAGATAGAGATCATTAGCTCTTACATACTTGTGTTTGGCTTACAGGAATACAGACTTTGAGGGTCCTACAGTTGGACTGGCAGTTATCGGAGGCATGTGCACTGAACAATTATCTGCAGGAATCGAGCAGGTGAGAATTTGTAGCCTGAACCAGAACTGGTCACAATTATGAGTATTCAATAATTTGACCATTCAGTCCTACATTAATATAGTTTTATTCTGAAAACAATATTTAAAAATAAATAATGATTTTGAAGGTTTGCATATGAACTGACTTGAAGCAGTTGGCAGACAAGGGTGTGTGTTTGTGTGTGTGTGTGGGGGGGGTATAAACCTTCTATATGTAAATTTTCACAATTATAATGTAGCGGGTATGTACTTTCCCGGGTGTAAATTTTAACTTGGCAGAGACATTAGTGATGTGTAATTCCCTGCAGCCCAGTAGGTGTCGCTGTCGCTCTGGGCTGGGGTTGAATCATTGCTGTGTGTCGCGCCTCCTTTTTGTCCTCCCTCGGCAGCGGTATGGTGGGGCGGGGAACCCGCCATGCTTGCTGGGAGAGGGTATAAAGGGGCCGGCCATCTTGGTCACGGGGTCGAGTCCCAGGCACCTTCAGCCTGTGGGCGGTGGTTTGTGTCGGTCCTCTAGGCAGGCCTAGGCCTAGAGGACAGCCGGAGGTCGTGTTCCATTCCAGGCACCTTTAGCCTGGGGTGAGGTACTCGGATGGAGGTCCGGAGCTCAGTGCCCAACACTGAGTTCCGCGAGGGAAGGAGATCCTAGGGAACCCCGGGAGTGGGTACCCAAATCCGGAAGGCGTAATGGACCGGGGGGAGCTCCTCGCTCGAAGACCTGGTGCAGCAGATTGCCAGTGACGGGTGAGTCTCTCACCGGAGACCGCTTGGAAGGAAATCCCCCCTCGCTCGGAGACCGCAACCCACTTTCAGGGAGGAAAGTGGAGAACACATTGTGTCTGGGCCTACTCGCATCCACACCTCCTTTTCTGTTCTGTTTCTACCAAGGGAGTTCAACTGATTGTGTTCATTCGAGAAGAATAAAGGAGTGTTGAACTTTAATGGTGTGGGGCTCATTTCCTGACAGACATTGTTCAAGGTAACTCTCGGTGGAGAGTGGAAGAATTGATGTGAAGAAAAGGATGATAAACCAGTCTTCCCAAGGAGAATGTAAAAACTTCAGGTGTGTCACCCTGGTGTATAGTAATCTGTTTACCAGATTGCCGTGACTGTGATCAACAGTCTCACCCAGCACAGGGAATAAGTTTCCCAAGAACCCTTGTGTCTCCACGGTGACAGTACAGTAATTGTAGTCTTCAGAAGCATAAACAGCTCTAGTTGCTTGTTGTTGTGAGTGATATGCTTAGACAAACTGCAGGTTCAAACATGGATCCCCGCTTGCTATACCTTGCACACTTCCCAAACGGGATAGTTTATTGATGCCGAGTAGGAATGCATAGACGCGTCTTCTAAGCAGCACAGGTGCATATTAATTGTCGTGTTTTGTAAACACTTTGTTTCACTAATTTATCATATCTATCATCAATTTATTAGGTTTGATGATCACCTATGATCATTTTCATTAGCGCTGCACTTTTTTCGTTTTTAATCACTTCAGCCCCGGACCATTTGGCTGCCCAAAGACCAGAGCACTTTTTGCGATTCGGCACTGAGTCGCTTTAACTGACAATTGCGCGGTCGCGCGACCTGGCTCCCAAACAAAACTGACGTTCTTTTTTTCCCACAAATAGAGCTTTCTTTTGGTGGTATTTGATCACCTCTGCGTTTTTTTTTTTTTTGCGCTATAAACAAAAATAGAGCGACAATTTTGAAAAAAAAAAAAGCAATATTATTTACTTTTTGCTATAATAAGTATCCCCAAAAAATATATAAAAAACTATTTTTTTCCTCAATTTAGGCCGATACGTATTCTTCTACATATTTTTGGTAAAAGAAAATCACAATAAGCATTTATTGATTGGTTTGCGCAAAAGTTACAGCGTCTACAAAATAGGGGGTAGTTTTATGGCATTTTTATTAATATTTTATTTTTTTACTATTAATGGCGGCGATCAGCAATTTTTATCATGACTGCGACATTATGGCGGACACATCGGACACTTTTGGCGCTATTTTGGGACCATTCACATTTATACAGCGATCAGTGCTATAAAAATGCACTGATTACTGTATAAATGTGACTGGCAGTAAAGGGTTTAACCACTAGGGGGCTAGAAAGGGGTTAAGTGTGTCCTAGGGAGTGATTCTAACTGTTAGGGGGCGTGGCTTACTGTGACACGACACTGATCGCTGCTCCCAATGAGAGGGAGCAGAGGATCAGTGTTCTGTCACTATGTAGAACAGGGAGATGCTTGTTTACACAGGCATCCCCCGTTCTGCAGCTCTGTGACACACGATCGCGGGACACCGGCGGACATCAAGTTTGCGGGTCCCGCAGGCACGATCACGGAGCTCGCTGCAGGGGCAGGCACGTGCCCACACGGTGGCAAATTTAAAGCGACGTATATATACGCCCATTTGCCTGTCCGTGCCATTCTGCCAACATAAACGTTCATGCGGTCCTTAAGTGGTTAAGACATGCTAAAATGACTATTAAGCACATCTTAAATGATATTGCAGCATGATAAGTCATGGCCCTTGACTCCCTTTTAGTGATCAGTATCATCTGTACATTGTCACCTGACAGAAAAAAAAAAAAATAGTTGTCTGTAAGGAAGAAGAAGACAAATTGCCACTATAAATTTGAGTGCAAGCCTTTCCACGATCACCTAGTGTAAGAAAGCTTCTATATATGGTTGCACCGATACTATACATTTGCACGTGTATTGGTACTCAATTCATGCAAATGCACCGATATCTAAAATCGATACCTACTGGCTCGGTTCTTTCAGCTATCAGTAGGATTCTCCCACATACAACTGAAATGTACACAAAAAAAATGCAGCAATTATCGGTTGTTAAGGACTGGAGCGGGGCCGCCGCATCCTTAACAACTGACAAATAAATGTGATTAAAACCAGGGGCAGCTGCTGCTAGGGCTCCCTGTAAGATCAAAGCGTTCTCCTGCTGGGTCTCCACTCCATCCCCAGCCTGGAGTTCAGCATGAGCACGAGAGGAGAGAGCCAGTGCGAAGAGAGGCCAGCACCTGGAAGTTGCGGCATGAGTAAGGGAACCGGGAGGCGGATGCAACCGATGCCCTACATGGAAGTCCTGCTTGCCCTGATATCACCATCCTCCACCTCCTCCCAGACTGTCGGATATATTGCGGGAGGACAGGCAGCAGTGCTGCACTTCTTCAGCTAAGGCCACCTCCTCCCAGGTATTAGGAGAAGAACAGGCAGCATGTGGCACATACCTGTAGATCTTCAGCAGTAGTGCAGGGGGAGCACTATGAAGAACAGGTATGTAGGAGGTACAGTGGGAAAAAGGTTTGGGTGTCGGGAGGTGGGGAGCCCATAGGTGCAATCTCATCTATGCCCATAGGTGCAGTCTCATCAGAACCCATATGTGCGGTCTCATCAGAGCCCATAGGTTCAGTCTCATCTATGCCCATAAGTGCGGTCTCATCAGAGCACCTAAGTGCGGTCTCATCAGAGCACATAAGTGCAGTCTCATCAGGGCACATAAGTGCGGTCTCATCAGGGCACATAAGTGCGGTCTCATTGGAGTCCATAGGAGTGGTCTAATCTGTGCCCATAGGTGCGGTGTTATCTGTGCCCATAGGTGTGGTCTCATCTATTCCCATAGGTACGTTCTCATCTATGCAAATAGGTGCGGTCTCATCAGTGCCCATAAGTGCGGTCTCATCTGTGTCCATAAGTGCGGTCTCATCTATGCCCATAGGTGTGGTCTCATATGTGCCCATATGTGCAGAGCAGGAATCATTACAAAACACTGGCCTGGTGACAGAGTGGGGAATTTCGGGCTGTGACAGATCTTGCATCTTGTATATTAAACTCTGATCACTGTAACGTCCCGCCTCCTGGGCTGGCATTGTGATAGACTGATAGACAGCACACTGGTCCAATGCTGGCCCAGGAGGCAGGGCTGTACAGCAATCCGTGTTTCAAATACAAGATCTGTCGCACTGCAGTGAGCGATCACAGGTGGGCGGTTGGCGGTGGCGGGGGTGGGGGCAAGCAGATTGGCGGCGGTGCTGGCAGGGAGGGAAGGAGGAGGAGGAGGAGAGGAAACCACCTCCATGGGCGGTACAGACTGGGGGCTGTGAGACCCCTCCACCCACTACAGCCTGCAGGGATGGAAGTACAAGTCCCTGTTACTGTGGAGAACTACAAGTGGGCAGTGACAAGACCACTGTCTGGGAGTACAGGAGGAATAGCAGTCTTACAAACCGAATTTTACCAGGCAGTAACGGTTTTTCTTCAAAATCAGCAGGCTATTGCAGAGGAACTACAGAGCTCAGAAGGACATGGATGGCATAGTCAGTGATCAGCAGCAAGGACATGTAAAAACGTTTTTTCCCGGAATTCTGCTTTAACAATTTTAATATGAGAATGGTTGGTGCATCTATGTCTGTATAAACAACATGCTAACATGAAGGAAATTCGCTGTGAATTTTTTGTTTTAGTGAACACTGTTAATGAAGGCCCCTTGACCCGCCCCACTCTAAGGAAAGGGAGCTTTGACTGCTGGATGCTGGGCAACTAAACGGGGCGTCAACCTAATCAGGGAGTCGGATTGGCTCCATTGGGATTGGCATGAGGTGACTGGGTGGAGCCGGAACTCTAGAAAAGGCTACGTAGAGGCATGTCCCACTATTTTCAAGAGAATTTGACTTCACAAGAATTGGCCTCCCCTGCGTTCCTGCCGGACTCCCCATGGACACTGACGTCTTCATCGAGAGGGTCAGGGATATGCTAGAAAGAGGACAAGCTGACTGGCTCCTGCCTTTGCTCACCGGTGAGACTGTTTCCCCGGCCCTCACCTCAACTCCCATTGATGCTTCAGGGGCTGGCAGGCTGCCAGCTTCCAGGACCCGCAGGGCCACCCGCCCGCCCCCCAGACTGAGCCCCAGTCCTCCTAGGGCCGCAACTCGCGCCTCTAGGACAGATAGCAGAGTCACTGGCACTGATGGTGCTGGCTCCTCTTCTCGCCCCCAGTCCCACGCTGCGCATGGATCAGTGTGTACTTCCAGCCGCGGCCGCAGCTCTTCTAGGCCTCCCCCTGCAGCTCAGCAACGTCTCCCCCGCTCTAGGAGCCCCAGAGGGTCATCGCTGGGTGGCCACTCGGGCTCAAACCGTGCCCCCTTCGGGAGCAGTCCCCGGCGATCAGCTCTCAGCGCCCATTAGGGCGGAAGCTTCTCTCCCCTCTCCCAGTGCAGCTTGGCTCTGCCTTCCCCCCCCTCGCATGGTGCCGCGGGGCACGAGGGCTTTAGTACTTGTGTGAGTGAGGACTCGGCTCATCTGCGGGAGGCTCTCGACTCCCGGGCCCACCTTGGCCCGCTTCCTGGCCCTTCATCTGCTCCTGCTGCTTCCCACGCCTCCCAGAGTGACCATGCCACTGTTCCTCTGCCTGGGCTCTCTGATCACTTGGGGCAGGAGGCTCCAGCGCTGCTAGGTGAGTTTTCCTGCACTGCACCGCCACCTGCTGGCCACTACACTTAACAAAAGCCTGTGTTTCTTCCCTTAGATTTGAGCTACTCCCAGAGTTCTCTTCCCTCTGCACCTCCTCCCAGGATCAGCTGTTCGTCTCCCGGGCTTCAGCATTCACATCCAGCTCCTCCTGCCAGAGACCACCTACGGCAAAGATCAACACCTGATGGACCTCCGCTGAGTTCCCCTGCTCAGCCTCCATTGCATGAGTATGACTGTAGGGTGGTTTGGGGTAGCAATTCTTGCGCTATTTTTACAGATGACCACATCCTTACTGTGGTAAAAGCGGCATTGTTGCATTTGGGCATTACGCCAGGCGTGGCGCCCTCATCATCCCCAGGGTCTGGTTTTAACCTAGGTGGCCCCCTATGGTCTGTTTCACCGGTGGGTTTGCACCTGACGCAAGACATCAAAGAAAAAATTTGGCATTGTGAGTTCATTGACATACTGACGCTTGTGCCTTTTGACAATGGATAAGTCTAGGCGGATCGATGTTACTGTTCAGGCGGAAAAGACGAAGCTGCTTCCTCACACATTTGGGAACTGGCTGCAGGGTTTCTGCGCCTATGCAGGGGTGCTCTGTGAGAAGTTTCAGGAGCTGGGCCCTTCTCTCTTCGGGTACATGAATCTCATTTGGGGGGCATACAAAACGTATGGCGGGCAGTGCTGGTTCAATCATGACACCCAGTTTCGCCAGAGGATGGCTGCCCGGAAAGACCTGCGTTTTGACTGCCAGGACGGGAGTCTTTGGCTGCTACTCATGTGCCCACATAGACCGACCACCTTTCAGTCCCCTGCCGGCGCTCTTGCCGGAGCGTCGGCAGCATCCAAAAAAGGCATCTGCTGGATGTTTAATGAATGCCGCTGTAAGTGGTACACCCCGTGTCGCTTTAAGCATGAGTGTTTCACCTGCGGAGGGGCTCACTCAGCGGTCCGCTGTTTTCAGAAAACAAAAAGGGCCCCAAACGACTAAACAGGGTTACAGAGCCGACCTTCCTAAGCTGGAGGGTGCCGGTGAAGTCAAGTCAAGTCAAGTGAAGGTCATAAGGATACTTCACTGGCTCGACCAGTGTCCCCTCAGTAGGGAGGCATCGATCCTTCAGGACGGTTTTTCCCAGGGATTTTGGATTCCCTTTGTGCCGTCGGACGAGCCCACCATGTCCAATAATTTGAACTCTGCTGAATGGTTCGGGTCTGTGGTAACTGACAAAATTAAGGAAGAGCTACTAATGGGCCGCATGACGGGTCCGTTTGACCTCCCTCCTTATCACAACTTGTGGGTTTCCCCCCTTGGTGTGGTGCCCAAAAAAGATACTGGCAAATTCTGACTGATTGATCACCTTCCCTTTCCTTCAGGTTCTTCTGTTAACGACGGTATTGTCAAAGAGGAGTATCGGGTGCAATATGCCTCTTTCGACACGGCGCTTGGTTTGCTTAGGTCTGCAGGTGCTTCTGCCCTACTGGTGAAGGTGGACATAGAATCCGCCTTTCGTCTCCTGCCCGTCCACCCGGACTGTTTCCATCTCCTGGGTTGTTTTTTACAGGACAGTTACTACGTTGATATGTGCCTCCCCATGGGTTGTGCCATATCGTGCTATTATTTCAAACTTTTCAGCTGCTTCCTGGAGTGCGTTTGGATTCAGTTCTGTGGCTTGCGCTCAGTTTTACACAACCTGGATGACTTTTTGTTTATAGGACCAGCAGGTAGCGACATTTGCTTTCGCATTTTGTCTGCTTTTCAGGAGGTTTGTAGTAACTTGGGCGTCCCACTGTCGATTCCAAAAACTGAGGGCCCTGCCCATGTTTTATCCTTTTTGGGTATCGAAATTGATTCGGTGGAGATGGTCTTTCGGCTCCCGGCAGATAAATTGGCTAAGCTTCAGGCATTGGTGCGATTCACCAGGGACGCCAGGAAGCTCTGGCTCCAGCAGCTTCAATGCCTGTTGGGTCATCTTGTCTTTGCTTGCCGGGTGCTTCCCATGGGTAGGGCCTTCTGTCGGAGGTTATCGTGGGCCGCAAAGGGCATATCGGCTCCTCATCATTACGTATGCGTGACTAAGCCTATGTGTGATGATTTGGAGGTGTGGCTTTCCTTCCTGCAGACCTATAATGGTCATTCCTGTTGGCAGCTGGAGAAAGTGCCCAACTCGCAGTTGGAGTTCTACACGGATGCATCGGGCTCCTGGGGTTTCGTGCCTTTTTCCAAGGTGCTTGGTCCGCTGAACCCTGGCCAGTCTCATGGGCCCAACTAGATTTGTTGCGGAACATGACCTTGTTGGAACTCCTTCCCATCATGGTTGCAATGGAATTGTGGGGGGAGGAATTGCGGAACAGGCGTGTGATTTTTTTGACAGATAATATGAGTGTGGTGCAGGTTGTCAACCGCCAATCCGCACGTTCTCCCCCGGTAATCTCACTGTTGCATTTCTTGGTTCTTAGATGTTTATAATTAAATGTGTGGTTTAGGGTGAAGCATGTCCCCGGTGTTTCTAATGCTATCGCTGATTCCCTTTCTCGTTCACAGTTCGACCGTTTTTGTTTGTTGTCCCCGAATGCTTCTCCGGTGGACTTTTCTTGCCCAAAGTTCTTGTGGACCCTCGTTTTCGGAGCCTGTTAGACCACGTCAGTGCATCACTCTCTCAAAATACGTGGGTGGCCTATCGGCGGATCTGGACTGAATGGCTGTCTGTGCTTTGGGGATGAGTTCCTCCTTTCCTCCCCACAGGACAGGTGCTTGGCTCTCTTCTCCTACCTTGTCCACCTGCAAGAAAAGAAGGTCTCTGGGTTGTTGATGGGTACTACTCTCTCTGCTCTCTCCTTTTGGTTTAGGCTCCTGGAAGGCATCACCAGGGATTTTGTCGTTTGGAGGGTTTTGAAAGGATGAAGATGTTTGACTTGTTTCCCAGGCTCCTGGCGCCCAGTGTCGGTCCAAATTCTAACAAGTATTTTATCTATTTTACCTAGTGTTTGTTTTTCCTCCTACGAGGCTCTCCTTTTCCAGCTTGCCTTTTCCTGGGGGTTCTTTAGCGCCTTTCGAATCAGCGAGCCGGTTTCCAAGGATAGACGTTCCATTGGTGGCATTTTGGCTGAGAATGTTCTTACCTCGGATTCCTTTGTCTCTATTCTTTTGCTAACTTCTAAAACTGACCGTTCTTCAAAAGGTAGGCTCGTAGTCCTCAAGGCCTGTTGGGGTCCCCTTTGCCCGGTTCGCTTATCTTCTTCCTTTTCTGCTGTCCGCCCTCCTGCTTCTGTTTATCTGGTTCATGCTGATTCCTCCAATCTCAGCAGGATTCAGTTCCTTCGGGTTTTCCGCCTTTGACTTTCTCAGTTGGGCCTTCCTCCTGCGGACTTCTCTACGCACTCCTTTCGCATTGGCGCAGCCACCGCTGCTCATGAGATGGGTTTTTCGGACGAGGAGCTGCAGTGCTTGGGTATGTGGGATTCTTCTAGTTTTTCCCTGTATGTTTGTCCTCATCTTTTGTATTGATTTTAGGTTACCCTCCAGTTCGGGTTTGGATCATCGGTGATTGTTTTGTGTACTGGGCTGCCCGACGTGCCTCCAACAGACGCTATGAGAGGAACCTTGGACTTCCATTTGAAGTTGCCAGAATATGCTGGCGTGGCTTCTGCGGGCTTCGTTGGGCACAAATGTTGCCTAAAGTGTTGAACCTCAGAAAATTTTCCTTATCATCCACACTGGGGGGAATGACGTAGGTCTGTCTCGTTCGGTGGACTTCATTTCGTCAAATAAACATGACATCGCTCATTGCTGTGCAACGTTCACCAACCTGACTATTGTCTGGTCTGAAATTGTCCCCCGCCTGGTCTGGGCTCACTGCACCCCGGGTGCAAGCCTGGAGCGTTTTAGGCGCAAGGTTAATACTCAAGTTTCCAAATTTGTTAGCCGAATCTGTGGTATTGTGGTGCGCCGCAAAGACCTTGAAGGGGACAACAGTGATTTACTGAGACCTGATGGTGTCCATTTGAATGAGATTGCCTTGACATTTTCAACCTGGGCCTCGTTGGTGGTGTCGAGCAAGCGCTGGCTGCAGTGGGGCGCTAGTCAGTGGACCACTGACTTGCGTGTGACATTTTTACCTTGCCAGCAATTGGTGTTACTTTATGGGCTAGGCCCTCAAGTTTAATTACGGGGTCAGTTTAATGCCTGTCTCGCACTGATGGTGGAAACAGGCTTCTTAGACAATACGGTTTGTTTATAGATGCTCACGGTATAACTGTGACAGGCATTGTTATTGGTATTTTGAAGGTTATTATACTGATATGTTCAATAAAGCTGTGGCCTTGCCCTACTTCCAACTTAAAGTGGTCTATGTGTCTTTTTGGGGGGGCAATTTTTGTTGTGGTTTAAATAAGTGGGGGTTAAGATAAGCCTAAGCTTCTCAGCAGTCATGAAGGCCCCTTTACCCGCCCCGCTCTAAGGAAAGGGTGCCTTGACTGCTGGATGCTTGGCAACTAAGCGGCGCGTCAACCTAATCAGGGAGTCGGAGTGGCTTCGTTGGGATTTGCTACAATGGCACAAGGTGACTGAGTGGAGCCTGAACTCTAGAAAAGGCTACGCAGAGGCACGTCCCACTACTTTTAAGAGAATTTGACGTCACAAGAGTTGTCCACACACCCGCCCGTTGTGCGTTTCGTCACAGCTTCCTTGGCAGTTTTACCTTGCCAGCAATTAGTATTACTTTATGGGCTATGCCCTTATGTTTAATTACGGGGTCAGTTTAATGCCTGTCTCACACTGATGGTGGAGACAGGCCTCTTAGACTATATGGTTTGTTTATTGATGCTCACGGTATAACCGTGACCGGCATGGTTATTGGTATTTTGAAGGTTATTATACTGATATGTTCAATAAAGTTGTGGCCTTGCCCTACTTCCAACTTAATGTGGTCTATGTGTCTTTTTGGGGGGGGGGGGCAAGGTTTGTTGTGGTTTAAATAAGTGGGGGTTAAGATAAGCTTAAGCTTCTCGGCAGTCATGTTTAGGCTCTACTTAATTGTTATGTAGCGGGGTATTCCCCTTTAAGACAGAGAGACAAGAAGTTCCAGGTGAGAGGTGAGTCGGGAGGAAGTAAAGAGACATTACTGGAAGTGAAAGCAGAGGAGAGAGAGAGAGACTACATCTCCCAGTACATCTTGCAGCACCCAGGGTACATTGCTCCGGAACAGAGACTGCTGGGGAGACTTTATAAAGGGCAGGTGGAGTTTGTTCGGTCTCTTTGGACACCCCCTCTCCTAGCAAGAGGATCTCTGTGCTGAACTGCTGTGTGCACAAGGCCTGAAGCCTGGGCCTTGTGCTCCTTTCCAAAGAGCCCCTCTGCCAGCCTAGCAGAACCTTAGAGACATCTTCTCATCCTTGCTGCAGTACACCAGAAGGATTGAAGACTTGGATGTCGGTGGATTCCTGTTCCTAGACGAATCGATGGAGGAAACGGACTTGGACTTGTCCGGGTGGTGAGAGCTGTTTAAAGACAGATACTTTATCTTTACTATTCGTTGGGATTACAAAGTTGTTTCTTCAAGTGCACCACCGAAAGATTGCTAGCGAATATTGTTTCACTGAACTTCCATTTAGATCAGTCAGGCCTGACTGCATAGGTAGACATTGCTGGGTGTTAGTCTACCCATGAGGGGAAGTAGCTGTAAAAGGGCAGCGCTAGAGTTGCATAGCAATACTTTATTATTCTGATTACTCTGTTTATCTTTATTACTGTTTATTGCAGGGATCTGCAATTTGTTATACTGTTGTTTATTACTTGCCCATTAGCCTCAGTAAAATATCTGGGTCAAGTACATTGGTGTCAGTTTCACTTACTTTAATAGAAGTTTTAAAGTATATCACTGTGTGTGTTTGCCATAGGACTGCGTCACCTAGAGTTGCGGTCACGCGGTCCTATCTCCCCTTACTAGCTGTGCCAGTAGGGGGTTGAGCATATTGCCGGGGGTTGGCGGAGCTGTCTTCAGGGCCCAACTAAATCTGCGGCCTTCTTAGTTGGAGGTATCGCTACAGTTAGATGTGCTAAATTCGTAAGAAACACATAATTTTGGAGATCTAGTTAGTAATCAGAGTCCTAAAAATATGTTGCATGGATGCAGGGTCCCAGCATAAAAAAAGATTTTCCATACACCTTTGTAACTTACTTGTCTGCTGTCTGTGAATAATTTAACAATAATGACAGTGAACATGTAAAGTTTTTAATGTATTGTTAATATTTTATAAATCCTATTGAAAGTTTTTTAAAATGTATTTAAACTCAAAAACAAAAAAGTAATACTGTATATTGCAGATTGCCATGCTTTATATGTGGTGGCTTCGTTTAGTTTTTTTTCCAGGCTTTTTCCCTTTATGTTCACTTGATGAACCTGCCAGCAGCACACTTTGTGTTCTAGGGTGACAAAACAAACTGAATGTACTGCGTCTGTGTAAGGCCTGGTTCACACCTATGCATTTTTAGTGCATTTTCAGTTTTGCAGAAACACAGTCCATTTAACATGGTTTCCTATGGATGTAGTTCACATCTGTGCATTTTATGGAAAGGGCCAGAGTTTTTTTTCTGTTTTTTAGTTTTATAGACTTCAGTGGTTTAAAGATGTGTATTGAAAAACGCAAAATGCACCTGCAATATGCAAACTGCAACATGCACAAGTGTGAATCAGGCCTAATGCCTCGTACACACGACCAGTTTTCCCATCAGTAAAACTGCCATGACAGCTTTTGGCCTGGAAAACTGGCCGTGTGTATGCTCCATGGCAGTTTTCCCGGCGGGAAAAATTAGAACAAGTTTTCTTTTTTCCTGCCCAGATTCCCAACGGTCTTTTTCCCGGCAGTTTTCCTATGGGAAACACTGCGATGGAGCATACACACGCCGGGATTCCCGGCCAAAGCTCTTATGGCAGTTTTCCTGCCAGGAAAAACAGCCGTGTGTAGGGGAAAAAGCTGCCGAGCAGGTTCTGGACTTTCCCCTCGGTTTTCCCCGCGGTAAAAAGTCTGCCGGGAAACCCGAACGTGTGTACAAGGCATTAGTGTAGTGTTGTCACCTGGGCTGTGCCTCTGATTTGGACTATAAACACCTCCCCTTCTCCATCTACATTACAGGAGAGGCGGTGTTCTCATAAACACAGAAGATAGCTGGGAAGGGGGGATAACATTGTTGGAGATTTCAATTCAATGCACAGGATGTTACAAGGATACTGGATTTCTATCACTATTGACAGGCATTTTATGTACGTGCAGAAAATGCACTTAGGCTTAAAAAAAAAAAAAAAAATAGAAAGCTAACCAATAACACTTTTCTATTTTCTCATAATCCTGATGCAAAAGTGCAGGCATGAATACCATGTTGGGATTTGTAGTTCCAAAATATCTTCTTCTGAACATGTGCTTGGTGTTTATTGACTTTTGCTATAACTATCTCCAATCTTTGTCTACTGGCTTCCTGTGTCTAGTCCTCTCTGACATTCCCTTCTCTCCTCAGGATCACAACAGTTCACCAGTTTCTGTTGCATCCACTTTATCCCATGAGATGGGCCACAACCTGGGAATGGATCATGATGGCCAGAACTGCTCGTGTTCCACAGAGTCTTGCATCATGTCAGAATATGTCAAGTATGATCAGAAATGTTAAAGCTGAACTAAGCCATTACAAATACACAGTTTTATGCAGCTAATGTATTTATGAATAAATTGTTAGATGTATCTTTAAAGTGACCCTGTCACCAATCTCAAAATTAAGTTCCCCGTAAAAAACAATGTAAATACTTACCTCTCCTGCTGCTCGCACCACTAAAGGCCACTCTGGTAAAGAGGAATTGTTCATGATGTCTGCCGGCAAACCTGCATTTTAACCACTTAAGACCCGGACCATTTTGTAGCTAAAGGACCAGGACCCTTTTTGAGATTCGGCACTGCGTCGCTTTAACTGACAATTGCGCGGTCGAGCGAAGTGGCTCCCAAACAAAATTGATGTCCTTTTTTTCCCACAAATAGAGCTTTCTTTTGGTGGTATTTGATCACCTCTGCGGTGTTTATTAATAAATATCCCCCAAAAATATATAAAAAAACATTTTTTTCCCTCAGTTTAGGCCGATACATATTCTTCTACATATTTTTGGTAAAAAAAAAAAAAATTGCAATAAGCGTTTATTGATTGGTTTGCGCAAAAGTTATAGCGTCTACAAAATAGGGGATCGTTTTATGTCATTTTTATTAATATTTTTTTTTTTTACTAGTAATGGCGGCGATCAGCGATTTTTATCGTGACTGCAACATTATGGCGGACACATCGGACACCATTTTGGGACTATTGTCATTTTTACAGTGATCAGTGCTATACAAATGCACTGATTACTGTGAAAATGACACTGGCAGTGAAGGGGTTAACCTGTAGGGGGTTGCTGAAGGGGTTAAGTGTTTCCTAGGGAGTGATTACTACTGTGTGGGGGCGTGGTATGGTGTGTGACATCACTGATCGTCGTTCCCTATGACAGGGAACAGACGATCAGTGACACTCACACTAGGAAGCACGGGGAGAGGTTTGTTTACACTTACCTCTCCCCGTTCTTCAGCTCTGTGACCCGACCGCGGGACACCGGTGGCGATCGGGTCCGCAGGTCCTGCGGTCACGGAGCTCAGGACAGGGTCGCGAGCGCGCGCGACCCACAACTGGGCTTCTTAAAGAGGACGTACCTGTAGGTGCTTGTGCCCAGCCGCGCCATTCTGCCAACGTATATCGGTGTGAGGTGGTCCTTAAGTGGTTAAAGCGGACCTTCAGTCATTTTTTCATCTTTCCATCTATTAAATCTTCTGCCCTTGTTGTTTTAACTTTGGATAGTAAAACATTTTTTTTCTGCCTGTAAATACCTTATACAGCCCACTACCTCTTTCTTGTCTTGTAAAAAGCCTAGGCTTATGACATCATGCACAGCTCTCTCTCTCTCACTCTCGTGAGAGTTTGCCAGGAAGGGGGGGATGAGTCATAAGAGGGCCAATGAGAGCTGCATGGCTGGAGGTGTGCCTCTGTAAATCCAGGAAGTGAACAGGCATCAGCTTCAGCTTCCCACAGTTAAAATGGATGCAGCCAGACTTAGTGAAGGGAGATTTCTGCAGCATATTTGGCAAGTACAGAATCTCAGTATATATAAAATAATATGCAAAGTGGTTGGAGGCAAGCTTCAGAATGGCAAATATGTTTTTATTACAAATTATGTGAGCAGACTGCAGTTCCTCTGTAAGGAGTGTTGTTCTTTTGATCCTCTGTAGCCCTCACTAGTTCTTCCCACCAACAATACACTGTGTCAATGCCTTGTATAGCAGCACACAGACTTAAAGAGGGAAGGGTGGGATTGGTACCCAATCTGGTGTGCTGTGTGCAAATGTGCTGGAGAGGAGCAAGCTAACAGAAGGTGAGCAGAGAGATTGCTTCATCAGTCTGCTACTGCTCGTTTACTGTCCAGTCACAGGCTGGGGGCAGGATATTAACATCAATGTAATTAAAGTGATAATAAAGATAGAATACTAAAAAATAAAAAAACATCATACTTACAGTACCTTGCAAAAGTATTCACCCCCTTGGCATTTTTTGTATTTTGTTGCCTCACAACCTGGAATTAACATGGATTGTTTGAAGATTTGCATCATTTAATTTACAGAACATGCCCACAACTTTGAAGATTTTTTTTTATTATTGTGAAGCAAACAACAAATAGGACAAAATAACAGACAAAGTCAATGTGCATAACTTTTCACCCCCCTAAAGTCAATACTTTGTATAGCCACCTTTTGCTTTAGATAAGTCTCTATGAGCTTGCCACATATTACCACTGGGATTTTTGCCCATTCCTCCTTGCAAAACTGCTCCAGCTCCTTCAAGTTGGATGGTTTGCGCTTGTGAACAGCAATCTTTATTCCAACACATTTGCCGTATTTATCGGTGTATAACACGCACTTTTTTCCCCTTAAAATCAGGGGAAAATCGTGGGTGCGTGTTATACGCCGATCCCCCACTGAAACGAGCGAGCGGAGCTGAGATACACAAAGCCGAAGTACACTTGGCTTTACTCGGCTCCTCTCACAGTCCCGCCCATCTCCACTGATTGCGCCGCTGACATACAGAAAGCCAAGTGTACTTTGGCTAGTCTCGGCTCCTCTCACAGTCCTGCTACTGACTGTGAGCAGAGCCGAGTCTAGCCAAAGTACACTCGGCTTTCTGTATGTCAGCTGCGCAATCAGTGGAGATGGGCGTGACTGTGAGCAGAGCCGAGTCTAGCCGAAGTACACTCGGCTCCGCTCGCTCCTCTCCACTCAAATCGGCGACAATTTTAAAAATGCAAAGAGACTGGCAAGGCTGCAAAGGCACTGGGCAAGGCTGCAGATGGACACTGGGCAAGGCTGCAATGATGGACAAGGCTGCATTTAAATGTAAGTTTTTTTTTCCTTAAACTTCCCTCCTAAAAGTTTTTTTCCTTAAAATTCCCTCCTAAACTTGGGGTGCGTGTTATACGCCGATAAATATGGTACATGTTTCCCTTTAAACCACTCAAGTGTTGCTTTAGCAGTGTGTTTGGGGTTATTGTCTTGCTGGAAGGTGAACCTCCATCCTAGCCTCAAATCACACACATAGTGGTACAGGTTTTTCTCAAGAATGTCCCTGTATTTAGCACCATCCATCTTTCCCTCAACTCTGACCAGTTTCCCAGTCCCGACTGCTGGTGTTCTTTGGGTGATTATTATTATTATTGTAGCGGCTGCTCCTCACACTCCCCTCTTGGTCTCGACTTTCTCTTGTCTATGGGTATCTTAGAGGGGAGGGAGCGGGGACACTACGCCTGGCTTCCACCACAGATGTTAGTGCGGTATAAGCAACAGTTCTGTATTACCTTCGGGTCAGTGCTGTGCACCTGGATCCTCCCTCCAAGAGTCACCGCGAACCATGTCTGTCAGAAAATGAGCTCCACACCATTAAAGTTCAACACTCCTTTATTCTCCTTGTCTGAACACAAACAGTTGAACTCCCTTGATAGAACAGAACAGAAAAGGAGGTGTGGATGCGAACAGGCCAAGACACAATGTAAGCTGCCACTTCCCTTCCTAGAAGTGTGTCCTGGTCTCCGCACGAGGGTAGATTTCCTTCCAGGCCGTCTCAGACGAGAGACTCACTTATCACCGGCAATATGCTGCACCGGGTCTTCAAATGAGGAGCTCCCCCCGGTCCATTGCGCCTTCCGGATTCGGGTACCCGATCCCTGGGTACCCTAGGATCTCCTTCCCTCGCGGAACTCAGTGTTGGGCACTGAGCTCCGGCCCTCCATCCAAGTACCTCACCCCAGGCCCAAGGTGCCTGGGATGGAACTCGACCTCCGCTGTCCTCTAGGCCTAAGCCACCCAGAGGAGCGACACGACCCACCGTCCGCAAGCTGAAGGTGCCTGGGACGTCCACCCCGTGACAAAGATGGCCGGCCCCCTTTATAACCTCTCCCAGCAAGCATGGCGGGTTCCCTGCCCCACCATACCGCTGCCGAGGGAGGACAAAAAGGAGGACGGCACACAGCAATGATTCAACCCCAGCCCAGGGCGACAGCGCCACCCACTGGGCTGCAGGGAATTACACATCACTGATGTCTCTGCCAAATTCAAAATTACACCCGGGAAAGTACATACCCGCTACACTATTATTATACATGATTTATATAGCGCCAACAGTTTACGCAGCACTTTACAATGTATTGGGGGGACAACACAATTACAGTGCAGTTCAATACAAAAGATACAGGAGGGCCCTGCTCGTAGAGCTTACATTCTAAAGGGAGGGGTGGTGGTACAAAAGGTAATAGCTGCAGAGAATTTGATGGGGGTGGCTCGGGGATAGTTGTTAGGTGGGTGTGGGATAGGCTTCCCTGAATAAACAAGGTAGGGGCTGATCGGACATACTGGGGAAGGGAGTTCCAGAGGATGGGAGAGGCTCATGGAGAAGTCCTGAAGGCGAGCATTGGAGGAGGTAACAAGGGAGCTAGAGAGCAGGAGGTTCTGGGAGGAGCAGAGGGGACGATTTGGGCGATATCCACAGATGAGGTTGGTGATGTAGATGGGGTGATGTGATGTGTTTGGTTTGCACCAGACATAGCGTTTTCTTTAAAGGCCAAAAAGTTCAATTTTAGTCTCATCAGACCAGAGCACCTTCCTCCCAGTTTGGGAGTCTCCCACTTGCCTTTTTGCAAACTCAAAATATGCCATTTTGTTTTTTGCTGAAAGTAATGGCTTTCTTCTGGCCACTCTGCTATAAAGCCCAACTCTATTGCCGCGTACACACGATCATTATTCACGGCGGTTAAAAAACCGCCGTGAATAATGACAGGAAAAACGAGGGAACCGCTTGGTTCCCTACACACGGTCGTTTTTCCCGTCATTTTTTCTCTTGACGAGAAAAACGACCGTCTGTGGGCTCCGCGGCAGTGTTTCCCTGTGGGAAAACTGCCGCGGAAAAAAATGCTGGAAAAAACGACAAGAAAATTTAGAACATGTTCTAATTTTTCTCGTCGTTTTTTATGCCGTTTTTCTCGACGAGAAAAACGACATAAAGCCCACAGACAATCGTTTTTCTCGGCGAAATGAAAAAATGCCGTATTTCTCGTCGAGAAATGCGGTCGTGTGTGCGCGGCATATGGATTGTACGGCTTATTGTCGTCCTATGTACAGACAGTGGCGTCACTAGGGTTGGTGTCACCCGGTGCGAAAAAAAATGGTGTCACCCCCCAACAACTATAGTCCCCCCTCAGTACAGACCCCACTCCCACAGTATAGATCCCCTCCCTCAGTACAAACCCGCTCCACTAAGTACAGATTCCCCGCCATCAATATAGACCCGCCTCCCTCAGTATGAACCTCCCCCTCAGTACAGACACCCCCACCTCAGTGCAGACCGCTCCATCAGTGCAGACCCCCTCAGTTACAGACACCCCCCTCAGTTACAGACACCCCCCTCAGTAACAGACACCCCCCTCAGTAACAGACACCCCCTCAGTAACAGACACCCCCCTCAGTAACAGACACCCCCCTCAGTAACAGACACCCCCCTCAGTAACAGACACCCCCCTCAGTTACAGACACCCCCCCTCAGTACCAACACCCCCCCTCAGTACCAACACCCCCCCTCAGTACCAGACACCCCCCCTCAGTACCAGACACCCCTCAGTACAGACACCCCCCTCAGTACAGACACCCCCCTCAGTACCAGACCCCCCTCTCAGTTACAGCCCCCCCTTGGTGCAAACTCCCCCTTGTGCAGACCCCAGCAGTACAGACACCCCCTCCCCCATCAGTAAAGATGCCCCCCTTACCTTTCAGACCTCAGAACAGAGCGGCAGATACACACATCGGTGTGTCTCTCGAGTGCGGGCTCCTCCTCCTCCTCTGTGGATGTAAACAGAGAGGAGGCAGAGGGGGTGGCGGCTTCCTTCCACTCCGCTGAGGGACACAGCCGCAGCGTGAGCCTAAGGCACAGGGCAGTGGGCGGGCGATGTCAGTGTGGCCGCTGCGCTACCCACGGGTGTCACCCCTCTGGTGGAGAGTTCCTTGGTCTTCATGGCAGTGTTTGGTTAGTGGTGCCCCTTGCTTAGGTGTTGCAGCCTCTGGGGCCTTTCAAAAAGGTGTGTATATGTAATGACAGATCATGTGACACTTAGATTGCACACAGGTGGACATCATTTCACTAATTATGTGACTTCTGAAGGTAATTGGTTGCACCAGAGCTTTTTATGGGCTTCATAACAAAGGGGGTGAATACATACGCACATGCCAATTATAATTTTTTTATTTCTGAAAAATATTTTTATGTATATATTTTTAAAATTTTACTTCACCAACTTAGATTATTGTGTTCTGATTCATCACATATAATTCAGATAAAAAAAAACATTGAACTAACGGCTGTAATGTAACAAAATAGGTAAAAATCCACGGGGGTGAATACTTTTGCAAGGCACTGTACCTGCTCTATGTAATGGTTTTGCACAGAACAGCCCCAATCCTCCTCTTCTCGGGTTCCCTGCTGACGCTTCCTATGGGGGCACTCATGCAGGATCACTCCTGAGCCTGCTATGCATGTCCATAAGACACACAGAACGAGGTTCCGCCCCCCCCCCCCGCTCCCTCCATAATGGCTTCCGCTGCTGTCTCTCAGGCAATGAAGAGGCAGAGACCTGGGAGAGCAGTCACTGTCGTGCACATTGTTGGACCTCGATCAGGCTTTAGAGGGGGCTTCAGGGAAGCAACATACTGAAGGTTTGCATGAAGGTAAAAAACCCTTATGCCGTGTACACACGACTGTTTTTCTCGTCGAGAAAAACTACATTTTTTCCTTTAGACGAGAAAAATGATCGTCTGTGGGCATTTTGTCGTTTTTCTCGACGAGAAAAACAGCATTAAAAACGACGAGAAAAATTAGAACATGTTCTAATTTTTCTCGTTGTTTTTTCCGACATTTTTTCCGCGGCAGTGTTTCCCATAGGGAAACACTGCCGCGGAGCCCACAGACGGTCGTTTTTTTTGACAAGAGAAAAAATGACGTGAAGAACGACCGTGTGTGGGGAACAAGCCGTTCCCTCGTTTTTAATGTCATTATTCACGGTGGTTTTTTAACCGCCGTGAATAATGATCATGTGTACGCGGCATTAGCCTTTAGAATCACTTTACTACTCCTAGATGTTCACTATAAGAAGTATACTCAAGGAATGATGTTAGCTGTTCAAGAAGATGGAAAGACAGTGATCAATTCTAGTTACTACGCAGTTTTTAGTGCATATGGAAATAATGCATTTGAAACAGAATTTGCAGTGGGGAAAATAATTAATGGTAAAATGTACATTATCTCCTTTATTAGTACTCATTCCCTAGCAGTCTAGAAATATAGCTGTATAGATGTTGCACTACTCCCGTAGGAGTTGCAGGATTACTATCCAGGTCTTTCCCACAGGCTTTTCCCCGCAGCCAGACACACAGGCTCATTCACAGGTTTCTTCAATAATCAGTCCAGGGGATATTGTTTTTTATTTTTTGGAGAACTTGGATAGGGTTGAGGGTAGTGGTGGGATACTCCAAAAACAAGAACTATGTACAACTAAGGACTTAAAGAGGAAGTAAACCCTGATGGGTTTTACTTCTTCTTTATTTCCCTGCAAAGGTAAAGCATAATGGGCTACTATTAGAGTTGAGCGAACCCGAACTGTAAAGTTCGGGTTTGTACCGGACTTTTGGGTTTTTGGGTCCCGGACCCAAACCCGAACAATTGATTGTATATTCGGGTTCAGGTCCGGTGTTCGGCGGTGTAATGGCGCATTTTTAAAAGCTGCAGGGCAGCCAATTAACTTTATTTTAACTGGTGTGCCCTTAGAAGCCATCACAGCCATGCCTACTAATGGCATGGCTGTGATTGGCCAGTGCAGCATGTGACCCAGCCTCTATATAAGCTAGAGGCACACAGCACAGCACGTCACTCTGCATTAGACAGTGTAGGGAAAGGTTCCTGGCTGCTGTTGCTGTGAGGGAGAGAATTACATGATAGGAGTCAGTCCTGATTGTGAAATAGATTCTAATTAGTCAGCAATCTACATAGATTTAGTTGTGTGGGTGCAGTGCACAAGCTTTTTACACTGCACTGAGAGAAAAGATAGACAGTGTAGGGCAAGGTTCCTGTTGCTGCTTTTAGGGAGAGAGAATTATCTAGGAGTCCAGATTCAGAAATCTATTCTAATAACTCAGCGATCTACATAGATTTACCTGGTTGGGATGCAGTGCACAGTCTTTTTACACTGCCATGAGCCCAGTGCCAGAGGAAATATAACTTTTATCTGCAAGCTCAGTGCACCAGCACTGCATATGTTACTGTCAGATACACCCTGTACATACTGTGGGTGTATTCTGCTATTGCAAAAACACACATTTAGTGCAAAAAATTACATTTTGCAGTGTTTTCTGCATATATGGAGGTGTGTGATACACAATTTATATATTTTTCTTCTATTGTGCTATTCAAATAATTTTTTTTTTAGGGCAAAAACATATTTTTTTTAATAGCATTTTCTGCATTTCTGTAGGTGTGAGATACACCGTTTACATACTGTGGGTGTATTCTGCTATTGCAAAAACTCACATTTAGGGCAAGATCCTAACTTTGGAAAATATGAGAAGAACCTCAAAGAGGGGATGTGTCTACAGTCGTGGTGCTGCTGGTGGAGCTCCTGTTGCAGGGAGAGGACGTGGTCGATCTGTGCCAGCTACACGCACAAGTGAAACACCTTCCTCAGGTGCGAGTAGGCGACAGAGCCTGCAGCGGTATTTTGTCGCTCCTAATGAGGCTGTACAAATGTTGAGGCCAGGACAAGTACAGGCGATAGTAGATTGGGTTGCTGACAGTGCCTCCGGTTCCTTCACATTGTCTCCCACCCAGTATCCTGATGAAAGATCAGAGTTGGCACCTGCAGCCGATGTCCATCAGTCTTTCACCTCACCCCCTTGCAAATCAGCCAAGCAGTCTGAGCCCCAAATCATGCAGCAGTCTCTTCTGCTTTTCAATGACTCTGTTAGCAGGGTTTCCCAGGGCCATCCACCTAGCCCTGCCCCAGAAGTGGAAGAGATTGTGTGCTCCGATGCCCAACCACTTATGTTTCATGATGAGTACATGGGAGGACCATCGCAGCACGTCTCGGATGATGATGAAACACAGGTGCCAACTGCTGCTGCTTTCGCAATTGTGCAAACCGACAAGGAGGGCAGGGGTGAAGACTGGGTGGAAGATGATGTGGAGGACGATGAGGTCCTCGACCCCACATGGAATCAACGTCATGCAGGTGACCAGTGTAGTTTGGAGGAAGAGGCGGTGGTCGCGCAGAGCCACCAGCACAGCAGAAGAGGGAGCAGGGTGCAAAAGCGGAGTGTCCGTCCCCTAGACAGTACGTCTGCTACTGCCCAACGCAGCAAGGGACCGAGCACACCAAAGTCAGGTCCAAGGAGTTCCCTAGCGTGGCAGTTCTTCAGACAATGTGCTGATGACAAGACACGAGTGGTTTGCACGCTGTGCAATCAGAGCCTGAAGCAAGGCATAAACGTTCTCAACCTGAGCAAATCCTGCATAACCAGGCATCTAAGTGCAAAGCACGAGCTGCAGTAGAGTAGACACCTCAAAAACCAAGAAAGGTCTCTGGCTCCTCCTGCTTCCTCTTCTGCTGCAGTCTCGGCCTCTTCATCCACCTCTGTAGTGACAGTGGCACCTGCCAACCCGCAAACAGAGGATCTGCCAGCAACACTAGCACCTGGGTCACCAACCATCTCCACAATGTCCCATGGAAGCGTTCAGCTCTCTATCTCCCAAACACTGGAGCGGAAGAGGAAGTACCCCCCTAGCCACCCGCGATCCCTGGCCCTGAATGCCAGCATTTCAAAATTCCTCGCCTTTGAAATGCTGTCATTCCGTCTGGTGGAGACGCAGAGTTTTAAAAGCCTGATGGCATTGGCTGTCCCACAGTACGTCGTGCCCAGCCGCCACTACTTTTCCAGGCGAGCCATCCCTTCCCTGCACAACCAAGTGGGGGACAAAATCAGGTGTGCACTGCGCAACGCCATCTGTGGCAAGATCCACCTAACTACGGATGCGTGGACCAGTAAGCACGGTCAGGGATGTTATATCTCCCTAACAGCACACTGGGTAAATGCAGTGGAGGCTGGGCCTGAGGCAGATAGCAGTTTGGTGCATGTCCTTCCACCACCGAGGATTGCAGGGCGTTTCAGTTTGCCTCCTGTTGCTAACTCCTCCTACTCTGCTTCCTCATCCTCTACCGCCTCCTCATCAGGTCAGCGTAACACCTTCACCAGCAACATCAGCACAGCCAGGGGTAAACGACAGCAGGCAGTTTTAAAACTTTCCTGTTTGGGGGAAAAACCCTTCACCGCGCAGGAGTTGTGGAGGGGCATGGAACAACAGACCGATGAGTGGTTGGTGGCAGTGCCCGGCCTGGTGGTGTGCGATAGTGGGTGAAATCTCGTAGCAGCTCTGGGCCTAGCCGGTTTGCCTGGCGCATGTGCTGAACTTGGTGGTCCACAGGTTCCTGAAAAATTACCCCGATATGCCAGAGCTGCTGCAGAAAGTGTGGGCCGTCTGTGCGCACTTTTGGCGTTCTCACCCTGCTGCTGCTCGCCTGTCAGCGCTGCAGCGTAACTTCGGCCTTCCCGCTCACCGCCTCATATGTGACGTGCCCACAAGGTGGAACTCCACCTTGCACATGCTGGCCAGACTGTGCGAGCAGCAGCAGGCGTTAGTGGAATTTCAGCTGCAGCACGCACGCGTGAGTCGCTCTGAACAGCACCACTTCACCACCAATAACTGGGCCTCCATGCGAGACCTGTGTGCCTTGTTTTGCTGTTTCAAATACTCCACCAACATGGCCAGTGCCGATGACGCCGTTCTCAGCGTTACTATCCCAGTTCTATGCCTCCTTGAAAAAACGCTTTGGCCGATGATGGAAGAGGATGTGGCACAGGAGGAGGAGGATGAGGAGGAGGAGGAGGAACCGGGATCATTTCCAAGGCTTTCAGGGCAGTCATTCACAAGTGGCTACGAGGGTGGGTTCCTGCACCAACAAACCCCAGGTACACAATTGTCCGGCAGTAAGGGCACAGTTCTGGAGGATGACGAGGTGGAGGAAGAGGAATCATGTTCACAGCAGGGTGGCACCCATACCAGGCCATGGCCATCACTGGAGCGTGGCTGGGGGGATACAGAGGACACAGACGATACACCTCCCACAGAGGACAGCTTTTCGTTGCCTCTGGGCAGCCTGGCACACATGAGCGATTACATGCTGCAGTGTCTCCGCAACGACCGCCGAGTTGCCCACATTCTAACTGGTGCTGATTACTGGGTGGCCACCCTGCTGAATCCCTGTTACAAGGACAACGTACCGTCTTTAATTCCCTCACTGGAGCGTGATCGTAAGATGCGCGAGTACAAGCGCACGCTGGTAGACGCGCTGCTGGTGGCATTCCCACCTGACAGCGGGGGTACGGTGGAAGCACAAGGCGAAGGCAGAGGAGGAGGAAGAGGTTGCCAACGCGGCCGGGGCACCGCCAGCACCTCAGAAGGCAGGGTTAGCATGGCCGAAATGTGGAAAAGCTTTGTCAGCACACCACAACAACCAGCACCACCAGCTGAGATGGAACGTCTTAGCAGGAGGCAGCATTTCACCAACATGGTGGAGCAGTATGTGTGCACACGCCTACATGTACTGAATGACGGGTCTGCCCCCTTCAACTTCTGGGTCTCCAATTAGGGCACATGGCCTGAGCTTGCCCTTTACGCCTTTGAGGTGCTGGCCTGCCCTGCAGCCAGTGTATTATCTGAACGTGTATTTAGTACGGCAGGGGGCGTTATCACAGACAAGCGCAGCCGCCTGTCCAGAGCCAATGTGGACAAGCTCACGTTCATTAAAATGAACCAGGCATGGATCCCACAGGACTTGTCCGTACCTTGTGCAGAATAGACATGTATACCGGTGTTCTGACAAAAACTGTCCGGCCATCGGATAGTATCCGGCCCGTGCTGCGCAGTACGGAGGACAAGGAGATTCACAAAATCTCTGAAGAGGAACGGCGCCTGCGCTGTGAGTGCAGGTTCAAGCCCCACCATCCGAGTGGACATACGGTAGCACATAGTAACAGGGCCCCTCACGGGCTCGCTTCGCTCACCAGTGTCGCCACGCATCGGGCACGGCCTCGCTTGGCTCGGCTTAAACCTCGGATGGTGTGGCTTGAATCTGGACTCACCGCGCAGGCGCCGTTCGTTTTCGGAGATTTTCGAAATCCCCTTGTCCTACGTACTGAGCAAGCGCAGTACAGGGCGGACACTATCCGATGGGGGACAGAATTCGACACATCACTGGCCTTATCCAGCCATTGTTGTATTTTTGAACCAGTGTTGGCTACCTCGTCCTCCTCCACCTGCTCTTAACAACATTTTGCTGCCATTTGCAGCCTTCTAGCCCTTTCCATTACTTTTTTAGAGCCATTTTAGTCCTCAAAAGTTCGGGTCCCCATTGACTTCAATGGGGTTCGGGTTCGGGGTCAAGTTCGGTCCCGAACTCGAACTTTTTTCCGAAGTTCGGCCGAACCCGTCGAACCCGAACATCCAGGTGTCCGCTCAACTCTACTGGTGACGCACTGCCCAAAAAGCACTGACTGCCCTGGTAGAGTGCTCTTTAACTCCAAAAGGTGAAACCTTCCTTTTCAGACCATAAGCCTGAATAACAATCTGACAAATCCACTTTGAAATAGTCGATTTTGACGCTGCCTGTCCTTTCCTGGGGCCATCTGCCAGCACAAACAAAATTTCCGTGTCTGAGCTGTCGCCTTCAGATAGGCTTTTACTGCTTTCACTACATCGAGAGAGTAACAATTTTTCTTCCATAGAACGAGGTTCTGGAAAAGGAAAGCAGGGCAACATCTTGATTTAGATGGAAACCTGACACTACCTTAGGCAGAAAGGTTGTGTGAGGACGCAACACCACCTTATCCTTATGAACAACTAGGTATGGCTCTTTACAAGAAAAAGCTGCCAATTCTGATACCCTGCTTGCGGAAGTTACAGCAACTAAGAACACTAACTTCCTTGTTAAAAGAACCAAGGAAATCTCGCGCATCAACTCAAATGGCTGTCTTTGTAAAACTGCCAGAACCAGATTCAAATCCCATGGGCACAAGGGTGTCCTAACCGGCAGAGCCATATGTGTTACCCCTTGTATAAAGGTCCCGGACCAAAGAATGCAAAGCAAGCGGCTTTTGAAAAAAACACTGACAAGGCTGAAGTCTGACCCTTGATTGTACTCAAGGCCAGCTTTATTTCTACCTACATCTATAGGAAGGCAAGAATTCTACTTATGACAAACTTCTGAGGATGCCATCCTTTGGTTTGACACCAAGAAATATAGGCCTTCCAGACCCTATAATAAATGGTCCTGGAAGCTGGCTTCCTTGCATTAATCAGGGTAGCTACCACTGAACCTGAAAGCCCCAGATTCTTTTGAACGTGGGCTTCAATAGCCAAACCGTTAAATTTAGCGATTATAAGATAGAATGGAACACGGGCCCTTGCGATAGAAGGTTCAGGCGATATGGAAGAGTCCATGAACTCCCTACTGTCATCCTTTCGATCTCTGCATACCAGGATATTCTGGGCCATGCCAGGGCTACTAGAATTACCGGCTTTCGTTCCACTTTGATTCTGCGAAGAAGCCGCGGTTGCAGCTGAACTGGGGGAATGCATAAATCAGTGAAAACTGATCCCATGGGGTCACTAACGCATATGTCCCATATGCGAGTGGATCCCTTGTCCTTGACACAAAGTTGTCCAACTTTCTGTTCAACCTGGACGCTAATAGAACTATGTCCGGGGTACCCCATCTTTGGCATATGGCCAGAAAAAAATGTCGGGATGTAGAGCCCTTATGCCACGTACACACGATCAGAAATTCCGACAAGAAAAGTTTAATGTGAGCTTTTGGTCGGAAATTCCGACCGTGTGTAGGCTCCATCTGACTTTTTCTGTCGGAACTTCCGACAACAAACATTTGAGAGCTGGTTCTCAATTTTTTCGACAAGAAAAGTTCTTGTCGGAATTTTGTGTGACCGTGTGTATGCAACACAAGTTTGAGCCAACATTCCGTCGGAAAAAAATCCACGGTTTTCTTGTCGGAATTTCCGATCGTGTGTACGCGGCATAACTCCCGGGAATATTTGTTGCTTCTCCTCCCCCAGCTCTTATGAAGCTGAGAACAGAGGGAATGTGACCACTTATAAAAAAGGGAAAAAAGGTATTTATAATGTTTTTTTTAATATATGTACACAAATGTTTGCCTTTAATTTCAATTTTAAACTGAATGGGTTGTTTTACAAGGTGATCATTTATAATTACTTTAAGCATACCTCCCAACTTTTGAACTTTGGAATGAGGGACACTTGAGGGAGGAAGTAATTTGCGGCGCGCATAGCGTGTGGTGGACAGGAATGGCAGAGGAGAAGGGTCAGCGGGGCAGAGAAGAGGCATCACAAGGGCAGAGGACAGAGGATAGGGGGGTCAGTAGAGCAGTGTAAAGGAGTCAGCAGGATGGAAGACAGGGGGTCAGTAGAGCAGGGTACAGGGGTCAGCAGGATGGAGGACCAGGGGTCAGTAGAGCGGGGTACAAGGGTCAGCAGGATGGAAGACAGGGGGTGAGTAGGGCAGGATACAGAGGTCAGGACAGAGGATAGGGAGTCAGTAGGGCAGGGTACAGGGGTCAGCAAGATGGAAGACCAGGGGTCAGTAGAGCAGGGTACAGGGGTCAGCAGGACAGAAGACCAGGGGTCAGTAGAGCAGGGTACAGGGGTCAGCAGGATGGAGGACCTGGGATCAGTAGAGCAGGGTACAGGGGTCAGCAGGACAGAGGACCAGGGGTCAGTAGGGCAGGGTACAGGGGTCAGCAGGACAGAGGACCAGGGGTCAGTAGGGCAGAGTACAGGGATCAGCAGGATGGGGGACCTCAGTAGAGCAGGATACAGGGGTCAGGACAGAGGACCTGGGGTCAGTAGAGCAGGGTACAGGGGTCAGGACGGAGGACCTGGGGTCAGTAGAGCAGGGTACAGTGGTCAGAACAGAGGACCTGGGGTCAGTATGATGGGGTACAGGGGTCAGGACGGAGGACCTTGGGTCAGTAGAGCAGGATACAGGAGTCAGCAGGATGGAGGACCAGGGGTTAGTAGCACAGGGTACAGGGGTCAGCAGGTCGGAACACTGGGAGTCAGTAGGGCAGGGTATAGGGGGTCAAATACCCCCGCCCCTATTCTATCCCCTTTACACCCCCCAATGACTGTCCCCCTCCCCCTGGTCACATGGGACCCCAATCAGGTACCTTCAGGCTGACCGCAGGTAGCTCTAACTCCGCTCTTGAGTCCAGCGATCAGTGGGCGGAGCTTTAGGTCATGTGTCACTTACACAGACCTCTCAGATCGCCGTTCTAGCAGAGTGGAGAGCATGCTCCCCGCCTCCTCCTCAGTACATGAAAACAAAACATCACAGCAGGAGGAGGCGGGGGCGGGTTCAGTGCGCTCTGCTATGCACTGTGCTTGTGTGTGTGTGTGTGTGTGTGTGTCAGAGGCAGCCAGACTGGTGGGGAGAGATGTCGCTACATGCGGAAACCTAGACACCCCGCACACCCTGTGGGTGATCCGGGACTCAGCCCTGATTCGCTGGGACTCCGGGACAGCGACCAATTTCCGGGACCATCCTGGCGAATCAGGGACGGTTGGGAAGTATGCTTTAAGTATTCCTCAGGACAAGCTATAATGAAGTCTGGGATTGAAACAAACAGTAGACTTCAGCTTAGTAGTTGTAGAGCCATAAGAGCAGAGTCCGATGGACTAAATTCTTCAGGACACCAGCCGGTGTCCCTTTTAAATAGATCCATACTGTAGCTGACTATATAGTATCAGAGGGGTAGCAAAAGCACAAAGGTCCCCATGAGTACTCAAGCGTCTGTACCAGTGGCGGCTGCTCCATTAGGGCCACAGGGGCACCGCCCCCCATCCATGTGTCCGGCCCCCTGATCTACATATCGGTGCCAGACTATGGATTCCAATGGGGGTGTGTGTTTTCTTGAAGCACGTGTTTAGAGCCAGAGGCTCTAATAGGCTTCAAAATAGGGTGTGCTTGGGGCGCAGATCGGGGCCCTGATCCCACCCAGCTGAGTGACACAAGCAAATGAATATTCACTATTCTTCCTCATTCTCCTCCCGGCCAATCAGGAAGCCCCTATTGGCCAGGGAGTCTTAGGACTCCCTGGCCAATCGTGTCTTAGGATACACTTAAGGTTTCTGGTCTTGCCGAAAGGAGAATGTCTTCTGAGTGCTGGCCGGAGTGGTCCGCCTCTTTCTTCTCTCAGCTTTCATGCCTCCATGCCTCCACAAGGTAAGGCAGCTTCTCCGGTGACTGCCGCCGTCCTTCTCTCCTTCTCCTGGGGGGTTGAATGATGATTGGCGGCGTCAGTGTCTCCCATCTCCCGCGGGGGGAATGATTGGTGCATGACCCGCCGCCCGTCTACTGTGGGGGGGGCAGTGCCGGGACAAGGTCATCCAGCGCCCAGGGCAAAGATGCCAAATTATGCCCCCCAATCTCTTAGAGTTAGGGTCAGGGCATCACCATCCCAGCAATAAACCATTGCGCCCAGGGCAGCCGCCCCTCCTGCCCACCCCTTGTCCCGGCCCTGGGGGGGGGGTTTGCTGATCGCTGCTGTATGTGTCTCTCTCCTTTGCTGATTGCTGCTGTCTGTGTCTGGGCGGGAGTGAGGGGTATTGGTTGTGCCGCTCCCCCAAAAATATTAAGCACCAGCCACCACTGGTCTGTACTCACAAGGCCCAATGACAGCTGGTAGTGTTGTGTTACACTATGTGATTATTCTTGCTCTGTGTCTTTAAGATCTGTCCCCTTCTTTCTAGCTGAACTCTCTCTCTCACCGTAGTTCTTTATATATCTCCTTCACTTCCTGATTCTGGTCATTACTCCTGTATTTCTTCCATGCTAACATCTTACATGTGGCTTACAACTGCAACGTTTTTCTATCTATGAATATCCATCATTAAACGGAACATTCGAAAGGATTCATCGTCTGTTGTCCTAACTGTGAGTTTATTCATTGAGTTAAACTGCCTGTATCGATGCAAGGGATGAATATCAAACCAGCTTGAGTAAGGCCTACTTCAACCTGGAGATGAACTTTATCGCTTTGTAGTTGAGACAGAACAGTAGAAAAACGGAGTTTCACAGCCTAATTACAAGATTTCTGCATGTCAGTACTGAAACAGACAAGATTTACTGCCCTCATAGCAAGACAGAAGGGACAGAGCAGCACATGGCAGCCTTATAGCCTGAGACAATCTGCACAGTGTCATATTTCAGGACACAGATCCTGCCTGCTTTCACAGTCAGTCTGCTATCATGAGTGACCAAGGGTCTGCATGTGAACTCACATCTCCTTCATCACAAGTTCCTGAAGAAACTGAGTTACCCAAACGCTCAGTTAAACCCACTTGGAAAGTAATGGAGAATTATGAAGCTTCAAGGACTGAATTGTCAAATAGCTTGGAATTAGTCTGGGAGAAAATCCTTGCTGAAGCCAATACAGTGTCTGTTGAACGTGAACTACTGACACTAGAGGGCGCCATTAAACAACTTTCTGCCTCATATGAGCTTTATCAGCTTACCAGCATCAAATTCACTAATGTCTTACAAAACATGAAGTCAGAAAGTGCGATGATGCAATTAAAGTGCGTCAATGCTCTCAATATTGAAAGAGACAGTTTTATCCAGCAAACCAGATTAAAGGCAAAAGCAAAAATAAAGCTGTTACAGGACACTGCATCTCACAGATCTGTTTCCACCAGACGTTCTAAAAACTCGTCAAGATCCCATAGTTCAAGATACTCAACACTCAGTGAGCGACTTATTAATGCCCGCGCTGAAGTGGAAGCCAGCAAAGTGCAGGTGGCATATGCAGAAAAAAGAGCAGCGTCGGAAGCGCAGTCAGCACGTCAAAGAGCAGAGTCAGAAGCGCAGTCAGCACGTCAAAGGGCAGAGTTGGAAGCGCAGTCAGCACGTCAAAGGGCAGAGTTGGAAGCGCAGTCAGCACGACAAAGAGCAACAATGGAAACCTTAAATGAACAGTGTAAATATGACACAGCTATGGCAAAGCTAAGGGTCCTACAGCAAGCTATCAGTGCAGACGAAGGTGCAAGTGAGAAAGACAGCATTAACCTAAACATAGCAGATATGGAAGACCCCCTCAAACGCACTAAAGACTATGTCCTAAGCCACTGCAGTGCACACTCCATTGTCTCCAATGCTCCCGACTAGTGATGAGCCGAACACCCCCGGGTTCGGTTCGCACCAGAACCCTCGAACGGACCGAAAGTTCGAACGAACATTAGAACCCTATTAAATACAATGGATGCGAACGTTCGAATTCTAAAGTGCTAATTATAACAACTATTATGCATGTTATTGTCCTAAAAAGGGTTTGGGAACCCGGGTTCTGCACCAGGGGACATGTATCAATGCAAAAATAAGTTTTAAAAACGGTCGTTTTCCGGGAGCAGTCATTTTAATGATGCATAAAGTGAAAAAAAAAAAGTCAAATATTCCTTTAAATATCGTACCTGGGGGGTGTCTAAAGTATGCCTGTGAAGTGCCACGTGTTTCCCGTGTTTAGAACTGTCCCTGCACAAAATGACACTTCTAAAGGAAAAAAAAGCCATTTAAAACTGCTTGCGGCTTTAATGTAATGTCTGGTCCCGGTAATATGGATGAAAATCTTTAAGAAAAATGGCATAGCTACCCCATGACCCCCCCCCCTACCCCAGCCCATTACCAGCCCCTTTGGGTCTTGTATGGATATTAAGGGGAACCCCGCACATAAAATAAAAAAGGCCCTATATACTCTGAACAGCCGTATACAGGCGGTGCATACAAGACAGGGACTGTAGGTTTGTTCTTATGTAGAATCTGTTTGTAATTTTGAACAGGTACATTGTTGAAGTGTAGCTCCAGACCAAAAATCTATTTTTAAACTTTTTGGAAAACATAGGTAAGGGTTATCACCCCTGTAACATTTGTTTTGCTGTCTGTGCCCCTGTTCAGAACATTTCACCTCACTTTCCGTCCTAATGACAACTGTTTTTGAAATGTGGTGTTTTTCTTGAAACAAGGATTGCTGATAAAGCATCAGTACAGAGGAGACACCTTTCTCCCATATTTATTCTTACAGGAGAGAATTTTCCTTCCTAGTGGTAGATTTCCTCTCACTTCCTGTTGTCTTCTTGCGTTTGCAAGTAGGAGTCGTTTGTAAGTTGGATGTTTGAAAGTAGGGACCTGCCGTATATACTCTGCAGAAATAGGCCCCTTAGTTGTTGGTGTTGGCACAACACTGTAAGCACTCACAGTTACTCTTGGTTGGTGCTGGAACGCCCTGCTGTCAACTATTATATCAGGAATTTTAATTACATATAATTGTTGAACAGTGGTAGTAAAAATTGGGCCTTTGATGGTGGTGCTGGTGCCACAACACTGTAAGCCCTGACAGTTACTCTTGGTGGGTGCAGCAATGGGCCCTGCTGTGAATTATTAGATCAAGAATTGTAATTACATGCCCCTGTTGAACAGGGGCTGAAAAATTGGGCCTTAGGCACTGGTGGCACAACACTGCAACCCTTCACAGATACTGTACTTGGAGCACAGCAATGAGCCCTGTTGCAAAGTATTGCTTCAAAAATTGTAATGACACGCCCCTGTTAAACAGGGGCTGAAAAATTGGGCCTTAGGCACTGGTGGCACAACACTGCAACTCCTCACAGATACTGTACTTGGAGCACAGCAATGAGCCCTGTTGCAAAGTATTGCTTCAAAAATTGTAATTACACGCCCCTGTTAAACAGGGGCTGAAAAATTGGGCGTTAGGCACTGGTGGCGGCACCCATAAACAAAAATGATCTTCCAAGCTATCATCATCAATCGTATCATTGAGGACTCGGAGGAGGAGGATAGCCAGTCAACATAACAGCACAGGCACTCAGCATCAGCATCAGTCTTGAAGGGATGTGACATTTTAAAATCAATTAGTCTGTTATATCAGCATCAGGTGTGTGGTAGCTGGTGGTGATCCAAGACTGGTTCATCTTGATGAAAGTCAGTCGATCAACCGAGTCGGTGGACAGGCGCACCCTGTGATCCGTGACAAATCCTCCAGCAGCACTGAATGTGCGTTCCGAAAGAACGCTGGATGCAGGACAGGCCAGTAGCTCAATTGCATACTGTGCAAGCTCTGGCCAGTGATCCATCCTCAAGACCCAGTAAGCCAGAGGATTTTCGGTGGGGAAGGTGTCCAAGTCTGACCTTGCCCCTAGATATTCCTGCACCATGTTTATCAGACGCTGGCGATGGTTGCTGGAACCGATCATACTTTGGGGCTGCGGACTAAAGAATTGTCTGAACGCATCGGTCAGACGGCCACCTTCCCCACCGCTCCTTCTTTGACTGGCCGAAGCCTCAGCAACTCGTTGTCCAGGACCAGGAGTTTGCAACCTCCCAGTCTCTGGGAACGCGTTGCACAGACCTTTCTGCAAGGCCTCCCGGAGTTGTCTCATCCTCTGCTCCCTCTGCGACGGTAACATAAGGTCCGCAACCTTACCCTTGTACCGTGGATCAAGGAGAGTGGCCAGCCAGTAATGGTCCCTCTCCTTGATCCGAAGAATACGAGGATCCTTCCGCAGACTTTGCAGGATCAGGGAGGCCATGCAGCGTAGGTTTGCTGAGGCATTCGCTCCGGAGTCCTCTGGGTCACTAAGGACGACATGATCCGCAGCCACCTCCTCCCAGCCACGTACAAGTCCACTGGTTTCTTGGGACTGTAAATCATCCCTAAAAGACTGCTGCTGATGATGCTGAGTGCCAGCCTCCACCTCCATGCTGACACAATCCTCCTCCTCCTCCTCCTCCTCCTCCTCCTCCTCCTCTTCCTGTGCGATGGGTGGGACAGAAGGAACACTGTCTGGGTAAAGGGGGCCTTGAGAGGCAAGGAAGTCCTCCTCTTCCTGCCTCTGTTCTGCCTCAAGTGCCCTGTCCATTATTCCACGCAGCGTGTGCTCCAACAGGTGGACAAGAGGTACAGTGTCACTGATGCATGCACTGTCACTGCTCACCATCCTCGTGGCCTCCTCAAATGGTGCCAGGACAGTGCATGCATCCCTGATCATGCCCCACTGGCGTGGAGAAAAAAAACCAAGCTCCCCTGACCCTGTCCTGGTGCCGTAGTCGCACAGGTACTCATTGATGGCCCTCTGCTGCGTGTGCAGCCGCTGCAGCATGGCCAACGTTGAGTTCCACCTGGTGGGCATGTCACATATAAGGCGGTTCTTGGGCAGGTTCAACTCCTTTTGCAGCTCAGCCAGGCGAGCACTGGCATTATAAGATCTGCGGAAATGCACACAGACTTTCCTGGCCTGCCTCAGGACATCCTGTAAGCCCGGGTACCTGCCCAAGAAGCGCTGCACCACCAGGTTAAGGACGTGAGCCACACAGGGCACATGGGTCAGTTGTCCCTGTCGGAGGGCGGAGAGGAGGTTGGTGCCATTGTCGCAAACCACCATTCCTGGCTTAAGCTGGCGTGGCGTCAACCACCTCTCGGCCTGGCCCTGCAGAGCAGACAGGACCTCTGCCCCAGTGTGGCTTCTGTCCCCCAAACACACCAGCGCAAGCACGGCATGGCATCTTTTTGCCTGCGTACTTGCGTAGCCCCGTGAACGGCTACGGAGCACCGCTGGTTCATAGGACAAACCACAGGAAGAGGCCATGGAGGAAGAAGAAGAGGAGGGGGTGGAGGAGAGAGGTGTGTCACAACCAGTAGTAGCATTTTGGAGGCGTGGCGGTGGGACAACCTCCAACACTACTGCACCTTGTCCTGAATCCTTCCCAGCTGCCAAAAGAGTGACCCAATGGGCCGTGAAAGAAAGGTAACGTCCCTGTCCATGCCTGCTGGACCATGAGTCAGCGGTAATATGCACCTTACCGCTGACCGCCCTGTCCAGCGAGGCCAAGACATTGCCTTCCACATGCCGGTAGAGAGCCGGAATAGCCTTCCGTGAGAAAAAGTGGCGTTTGGGAACCTGCCACTGAGGAACCGCACATTGCACAAACTCACGGAAGGGGGCCGAGTCTACCAACTGAAAAGGCAGCAGTTGAAGCGCTAGCAATTTAGCCAAGCTAGCATTCAACCGCTGGGCATGTGGATGGCTGGGAGTGAACTTCTTTCGACGGTCCAGCAGCTGGGGCAGGGAAATTTGCCTGCTAGAATCGGACGTCGGTGTACTGCTAGCAGAGTGGGCGCAAGTACTTGGCTGTGACACACCTAATTCTACACCTTCATTCCTCTCAGTGCATGTTTCAGAGAGGACTGAAGTTATAGTGGGGTTGGAGATCCCAGCTGATGCGGTGCAAGGAGAGGTCCGCTTTGTTCTTTGGTGTGGGTCTTTGAGGTAGGCTTGCCAACGAGCTGCATGGCAGGTCAACATATGTCTGGTCAGGCATGTGGTACCCAAGCGGCTGATGTTTTGGCCACGCGATATACGCTTGAGACATATGTTGCAAACAGCAGCTGTGCGATCTGATGCACTAGCCTCAAAAAAGGCCCACACCAAAGAACTTTTTGAATGACGGGCAGAGGCAGCGCCCTGCACAGGCGGAGCTCTGCGGTGTGATTCCGTCGGTGTACTGCCCTTACGCTGGCCACCAAAGGGCATCCTGCCTCGTTGGAGATGTGCCTCCTCCTCATCCTCCTCCTCCTCCTCTCTCCTATTAGGCACCCACGTGGAGTCATTGACCTCATCATCCCCTCCCTCCTCATCACTGGAGCCAATCTGGCAGTATGCTGCAGCTGCTGGAACATGACTGCCAGATTGGTGTCCTTCTTGAGCATCCCCTCTGTCTGCTCTCACGCTACTGCCTTCCTCTAGCTGGGTTTCATCATCAGACCCTTCGAAACGCTGGGCATCCTCCTGGAGCATGTACCCAACACTGTGCTGAAACAGTTCGGGGGACTCCTCAGGAGGAGGACATGGTGGGTCTAGGGAAGGAGTGACTGATGATTTGTCTGACATTGATACCAGGGAAGACGACGCTTTGGCAGCTGCTTTTCCAGTACCCTGAGCCTGGGTGAGAGAGGATGAGGAGGAGGAGGAGGGCTTGGTCATCCACTCTACCAAGTCTTCGGCATGATGTGGCTCAACATGTCCAGCTGCCGAAAAGAAGGACAAGCGTGTCCCATGGCCATGTGCTGATGACAATGCACCGCGTCCACGACCAGCACTGTTGCCCCCAGACACAGAGCCTGCTTGCCCTCTTTTATTGCCTCCTGACTGTCTGCCTCTCCTTGTTTGCCTTCCAGACATTCTAATAGATGGCCTGCAGGGAGATGGGAAAAAAGCAATAAGGGCTACCTTCAGGTGTCCTTCTCTGTCCCTTGAAACAAGGACTTTCACAGTGAAAGAAACTGACACTGTCCCTACCTAGAGTTTTCTGTCCCTAGAATAAATGTTTTTTTTAATCACAATATAGCACAAGGACAATTCACTCAATGTCTCTCCAGGTCCCTGGAAACAAGGACTTGCAGAGTGAAAGAAACTGACACTGTCCCTACCTAGAGTTTTCTGTCCCTAGAATAAATGTTTTTTTTAAGCACAATATAGCACAAGGAAAATTAACTCACTGTCCTTACAGGTCCCTGGAAACAAGGACTTGCAGAGTGAAAGAAAAAAAACACTCTCCCTACCTACAGTTTTCTGTCCCTAGAAAAAATGTTTTTTTTAATCACAATATAGCACAAGGAAAATTAACTCACTGTCCTTACAGGTCCCTGGAAACAAGGACTTGCAGAGTGAAAGAAACTGACACTGTCCCTACCTAGAGTTTTCTGTCCCTAGAATAAATGTTTTTTTTAAGCACAATATAGCACAAGGACAATTAACTCACTGTCCTTACAGGTCCCTGGAAACAAGGCCTTGCAGAGTGAAAGAAAAAAAACACTCTCCCTACCTACAGTTTTCTGTCCCTAGAAAAAATGTTTTTTTTAATCACAATATAGCACAAGGAAAATTAACTCACTGTCCTTACAGGTCCCTGGAAACAAGGACTTGCAGAGTGAAAGAAAAAAAACACTCTCCCTACCTACAGTTTTCTGTCCCTAGAAAAAATGTTTTTTTTAATCACAATATAGCACAAGGAAAATTAACTCACTGTCCTTACAGGTCCCTGGAAACAAGGACTTGCAGAGTGAAAGAAAAAAAACACTCTCCCTACCTACAGTTTTCTGTCCCTAGAAAAAATGTTTTTTTTAATCACAATATAGCACAAGGAAAATTAACTCACTGTCCTTACAGGTCCCTGGAAACAAGGACTTGCAGAGTGAAAGAAACTGACACTGTCCCTACCTAGAGTTTTCTGTCCCTAGAATAAATGTTTTTTTTAAGCACAATATAGCACAAGGACAATTAACTCACTGTCCTTACAGGTCCCTGGAAACAAGGCCTTGCAGAGTGAAAGAAAAAAAACACTCTCCCTACCTACAGTTTTCTGTCCCTAGAAAAAATGTTTTTTTTAATCACAATATAGCACAAGGAAAATTAACTCACTGTCCTTACAGGTCCCTGGAAACAAGGACTTGCAGAGTGAAAGAAAAAAAACACTCTCCCTACCTACAGTTTTCTGTCCCTAGAAAAAATGTTTTTTTTAATCACAATATAGCACAAGGAAAATTAACTCACTGTCCTTACAGGTCCCTGGAAACAAGGACTTGCAGAGTGAAAGAAAAAAAACACTCTCCCTACCTACAGTTTTCTGTCCCTAGAAAAAATGTTTTTTTTAATCACAATATAGCACAAGGAAAATTAACTCACTGTCCTTACAGGTCCCTGGAAACAAGGACTTGCAGAGTGAAAGAAACTGACACTGTCCCTACCTAGAGTTTTCTGTCCCTAGAATAAATGTTTTTTTTAAGCACAATATAGCACAAGGACAATTAACTCACTGTCCTTACAGGTCCCTGGAAACAAGGCCTTGCAGAGTGAAAGAAAAAAAACACTCTCCCTACCTACAGTTTTCTGTCCCTAGAAAAAATGTTTTTTTTAATCACAATATAGCACAAGGAAAATTAACTCACTGTCCTTACAGGTCCCTGGAAACAAGGACTTGCAGAGTGAAAGAAAAAAAACACTCTCCCTACCTACAGTTTTCTGTCCCTAGAAAAAATGTTTTTTTTAATCACAATATAGCACAAGGAAAATTAACTCACTGTCCTTACAGGTCCCTGGAAACAAGGACTTGCAGAGTGAAAGAAAAAAAACACTCTCCCTACCTACAGTTTTCTGTCCCTAGAAAAAATGTTTTTTTTAATCACAATATAGCACAAGGAAAATTAACTCACTGTCCTTACAGGTCCCTGGAAACAAGGACTTGCAGAGTGAAAGAAACTGACACTGTCCCTACCTAGAGTTTTCTGTCCCTAGAATAAATGTTTTTTTTAAGCACAATATAGCACAAGGACAATTAACTCACTGTCCTTACAGGTCCCTGGAAACAAGGACTTGCAGAGTGAAAGAAAAAAAACACTCTCCCTACCTACAGTTTTCTGTCCCTAGAAAAAATGTTTTTTTTAATCACAATATAGCACAAGGAAAATTAACTCACTGTCCTTACAGGTCCCTGGAAACAAGGACTTGCAGAGTGAAAGAAAAAAAACACTCTCCCTACCTACAGTTTTCTGTCCCTAGAAAAAATGTTTTTTTTAATCACAATATAGCACAAGGAAAATTAACTCACTGTCCTTACAGGTCCCTGGAAACAAGGACTTGCAGAGTGAAAGAAACTGACACTGTCCCTACCTAGAGTTTTCTGTCCCTAGAATAAATGTTTTTTTTAATCACAATATAGCACAAGGAAAATTAACTCACTGTCCTTACAGGTCCCTGGAAACAAGGACTTGCAGAGTGAAAGAAACTGACACTGTCCCTACCTAGAGTTTTCTGTCCCTAGAATAAATGTTTTTTTTAATCACAATATAGCACAAGGAAAATTAACTCACTGTCCTTACAGGTCCCTGGAAACAAGGACTTGCAGAGTGAAAGAAACTGACACTGTCCCTACCTAGAGTTTTCTGTCCCTAGAATAAATGTTTTTTTTAATCACAATCTAGCACAAGGAAAATTAACTCACTGTCCTTACAGGTCCCTGGAAACAAGGACTTGCAGAGTGAAAGAAAAAAAACACTCTCCCTACCTACAGTTTTCTGTCCCTAGAAAAAATGTTTTTTTTAATCACAATATAGCACAAGGAAAATTAACTCACTGTCCTTACAGGTCCCTGGAAACAAGGACTTGCAGAGTGAAAGAAAAAAAACACTCTCCCTACCTACAGTTTTCTGTCCCTAGAAAAAATGTTTTTTTTAATCACAATATAGCACAAGGAAAATTAACTCACTGTCCTTACAGGTCCCTGGAAACAAGGACTTGCAGAGTGAAAGAAACTGACACTGTCCCTACCTAGAGTTTTCTGTCCCTAGAATAAATGTTTTTTTTAATCACAATATAGCACAAGGAAAATTAACTCACTGTCCTTACAGGTCCCTGGAAACAAGGACTTGCAGAGTGAAAGAAACTGACACTGTCCCTACCTAGAGTTTTCTGTCCCTAGAATAAATGTTTTTTTTAATCACAATATAGCACAAGGAAAATTAACTCACTGTCCTTACAGGTCCCTGGAAACAAGGACTTGCAGAGTGAAAGAAACTGACACTGTCCCTACCTAGAGTTTTCTGTCCCTAGAATAAATGTTTTTTTTAATCACAATATAGCACAAGGAAAATTAACTCACTGTCCTTACAGGTCCCTGGAAACAAGGACTTGCAGAGTGAAAGAAAAAAAACACTCTCCCTACCTACAGTTTTCTGTCCCTAGAAAAAATGATTTTTTTAATCACAATATAGCACAAGGAAAATTAACTCACTGTCCTTACAGGTCCCTGGAAACAAGGACTTGCAGAGTGAAAGAAAAAAAACACTCTCCCTACCTACAGTTTTCTGTCCCTAGAAAAAATGTTTTTTTTAATCACAATATAGCACAAGGAAAATTAACTCACTGTCCTTACAGGTCCCTGGAAACAAGGACTTGCAGAGTGAAAGAAACTGACACTGTCCCTACCTAGAGTTTTCTGTCCCTAGAATAAATGTTTTTTTTAATCACAATATAGCACAAGGAAAATTAACTCACTGTCCTTACAGGTCCCTGGAAACAAGGACTTGCAGAGTGAAAGAAACTGACACTGTCCCTACCTAGAGTTTTCTGTCCCTAGAATAAATGTTTTTTTTAATCACAATATAGCACAAGGAAAATTAACTCACTGTCCTTACAGGTCCCTGGAAACAAGGACTTGCAGAGTGAAAGAAACTGACACTGTCCCTACCTAGAGTTTTCTGTCCCTAGAATAAATGTTTTTTTTAAGCACAATATAGCACAAGGACAATTAACTCACTGTCCTTACAGGTCCCTGGAAACAAGGACTTGCAGAGTGAAAGAAAAAAAACACTCTCCCTACCTACAGTTTTCTGTCCCTAGAAAAAATGTTTTTTTTAATCACAATATAGCACAAGGAAAATTAACTCACTGTCCTTACAGGTCCCTGGAAACAAGGACTTGCAGAGTGAAAGAAACTGACACTGTCCCTACCTAGAGTTTTCTGTCCCTAGAATAAATGTTTTTTTTAATCACAATATAGCACAAGGAAAATTAACTCACTGTCCTTACAGGTCCCTGGAAACAAGGACTTGCAGAGTGAAAGAAACTGACACTGTCCCTACCTAGAGTTTTCTGTCCCTAGAATAAATGTTTTTTTTAATCACAATATAGCACAAGGAAAATTAACTCACTGTCCTTACAGGTCCCTGGAAACAAGGACTTGCAGAGTGAAAGAAACTGACACTGTCCCTACCTAGAGTTTTCTGTCCCTAGAATAAATGTTTTTTTTTAATCACAATATAGCACAAGGAAAATTAACTCACTGTCCTTACAGGTCCCTGGAAACAAGGACTTGCAGAGTGAAAGAAACTGACACTGTCCCTACCTAGAGTTTTCTGTCCCTAGAATAAATGTTTTTTTTAAGCACAATATAGCACAAGGAAAATTAACTCACTGTCCTTACAGGTCCCTGGAAACAAGGACTTGCAGAGTGAAAGAAACTGACACTGTCCCTACCTAGAGTTTTCTGTCCCTAGAATAAATGTTTTTTTTAATCACAATATAGCACAAGGAAAATTAACTCACTGTCCTTACAGGTCCCTGGAAACAAGGACTTGCAGAGTGAAAGAAACTGACACTGTCCCTACCTAGAGTTTTCTGTCCCTAGAATAAATGTTTTTTTTAAGCACAATATAGCACAAGGACAATTAACTCACTGTCCTTACAGGTCCCTGGAAACAAGGACTTGCAGAGTGAAAGAAACTGACACTGTCCCTACCTAGAGTTTTCTGTCCCTAGAATAAATGTTTTTTTTAAGCACACTATAGCAGAAGCACAAAACACACTGACACTCTCCCTACCTATCCTTCTCTTTCCCTAAACTAAAGGAATCCAGGTTAAGCAAGAAAGAAATAACAGTCACTGTCCCTGCCTATGCTACTCTATCCCTGCTCCGGAACACACTACACTAGGCCGCCGTGCTGGCGGCCTTTTATAGTGTGGGGCGTGTACTAAACACCCTCAGCAATAATTGGCCACAGGCATCCTGCCTGTGGCCAATCATTGCTCTCCTCGCTGCCGGCGCTGTGATTGGCCAAGCATGCGGGGTCACAGTGCATGCTTGGCCAATCACAGCGCCTGGATGACACTGCGATGGCGTAGTGCATTGTGGGCCGTTCGCGTCACTCGAATTTGGCGCGAACGGCCCAAATCGTTCGATCTTCGTCGAACGATCGAACAGCCAATGTTCGAGTCGAACGTATGTTCGACTCGAACACGAAGCTCATCCCTACTCCCGACTACATAGAGACTCCTTCACAGCTTCAAGTTAAAGAGGTTCCAGCAACTTCCTGCAATCAAAATCACTCCACTGCATTTCCTACCTGCCTACCTTGCCTGCCTTCATACGTCACAGAGCATCAGCGCAAGCTTCAAGCAAGTCATCAATCTCCAGTCATCGGTACAGCCTTGAATCAACGTACCATTGGAACAACTGACTTCAAGCAAGCAACTCACCTGGATACATCAGCTGCACCATATTTCCCTGTGTCTTTTAACAACAATGTCAAAGATAACGCAATCAGCACCATACAGCCAACAGCATCTCACATAAAGGCGGAGACAACTGAGACAGAAGAGTTTGTGAGGTACATGCTTCGCAGAGAGCTCACAAAGACTGGTCTTACAAGTTTTGATGACCAACCTGAGAACTACAGAAGTTGGAAATGTGCCTTCAGAACTACAATCAGCAATATTGGCATTACAGCTGATCAAGAATTGAATCTGCTGATCAAATGGCTTGGTCCTCTATCTGCTGCACGTGTTAAGCCATTAAGATCGGTTTTCATGGACAATCCTACTGCAGGCCTCACAGCTGCATGGGAGCGACTAGAGCAAAGTTATGGCAGTCCAGAAGCTATAGAAAATGCTTTGTTCATGCGTCTGGAAACTTTCCCAAAGATATCCGGTAAGGACAACAAGGAGTTCCAGAGACTGAGTGACCTTCTCCTTGAGCTTCAGCTAGCCAAGACAGACCCAAAACTACCTGGACTCAGTTACCTTGACACTCCAAGAGGGGTAAACCCAATTGCCTCCAAGCTCCCGTATGGTTTGCAAGAGAAATGGACTGCACTAGGGTCATCATACAAAAGAGAGAACAAGGTTTCCTTCCCTCCATTCTCTTTCTTCTGTGAATTCATCAGGAAAATTGCAGAGACCAAGAACGATCCAAGTTTTTCCTACGGTGAGTACAGCCACTTCTCACCCTTTCCTAAGAGTACCAGTCTTCAGGGCAACTATAGAAACCATAGAGGCCCAGTGTCCGTGAAAAAGACTGACATCCTTCCCACTCCTACCACAGTTCTGGCCACGAACAAACAGAGTAGGAAGATTGAAAACCCTAACAGAGAGTGTCCCATACACAAGAAGCCACACCCCCTCAATAAATGTATCGGCTTTAGAAAAAAGCCTCTGGAAGAGCGCAAGGAGCTTTTAAAGACATTTAGGGTATGTTTCAGGTGCTGTGCTTCTACAGAACATTTTGCAAGGGACTGTAATGTGTCCATCAAGTGCATAGAGTGTGGCTCTGAAGAACATGTGCAAGCCCTCCATCCTCTTGAGCCCAGCTCTGCACAACCTGCCAACACTCCTCCCAGGTTAACGCATGGCGGGGAGAATACAGACCAAGTGCCTAATTCTACCATAATTTCTTCATCCTGCACTGAAGTTTGTGGAGAAGACCGCTGTGGTAAGTCCTGTGCTAAGATATGCTTGGTGAACATATACCACAAGGATCAACCAGAAAAGTCTCTAAAGGCATATGCTATCTTAGACGATCAGAGCAATCGATCACTTGCAAAATCGGAATTGTTCAATCTATTTGAAATAAAAGGCGAAGCTCATCCTTACACCTTGGGTACCTGTAGTGGAACTATAGAGGTTTCTGGAAGAAGGGCTCATGGACTCATGGTATCTTCTCTCAAAGGTAACTTGCAATTACCCTTACCTACACTTGTTGAGTGCAATCAGATACCTGCTAACAGGGAAGAAATCCCTACTCCAGCTGCTGCTTTCCATCACCCTCACCTCAAGGTAATAGCAAATGAGATACCGCCGCTTGACAAAGATGCTCAGATCCTTCTTCTGTTAGGAAGAGACATTCTAAGAGTTCACAAGGTACACAGACAAGTCAGTGGACCCCCAGATGCCCCATTTGCCCAGCGCACGGATCTAGGGTGGGTCATCATAGGCAATGTCTGCATAGGCAAAATGAAAAGACCTACCAACATTTCGTCATTCAAGACAAATGTTCTGCCAAATGGCCGAAACACTTACTTTGAGCCATGCCCACATCACTACTGGGTGAAAGAGAAGATAGCCAGCCACGAATGGCAACATGGTATCTCAGGTGACACAAGCCCTTTCTCCTGCCATGATGGCGACTTCGGCTCTACAGTGTTTAAAGCAACCAGTGAAGATGACATACTGGCTCCTTCAATGGAAGACAAAGAATTCATCAAGGTAATGGACAATGAGTTCTTTCAAGATGACTCCAATAACTGGGTAGCACCCCTACCCTTTCGTCTCCCAAGAGAGAGATTGCTCAACAACTTACAGCAGGCCATCAGTAGATTCTCCTCCTTAAAGCGAAACTTAAGCAGGAAACCAGAGATGCAAAAGCACTTTGTGGACTTTATGCAAAATGTATTTGACAGAGATCATGCAGAGCCTGCTCCCCCACTAAAGGAGGGAGAAGAATGCTGGTACCTTCCATCCTTTGGCGTGTATCACCCACGCAAACCAGACCAAATCAGAGTTGTCTTTGATTCCAGTGATCAGCACGAAGGTGTTTCTCTTAACAACATGCTCCTTACTGGACCCAACTTGAACAACAGTCTAATAGGAGTCTTGATTCGTTTCAGACAAGAGCCTGTAGCAGTAATGGCCGACATTCAACAGATGTTTCACTGCTTCATCATCAGAGAAGACAACAGAAACTACCTCAGGTTTCTATGGCACAAGGACAATGACCTCAACAAGGAAGTTATAGATTATCACATGAAGGTACATGTCTTCGGTAACAGTCCTTCCCCAGCAGTGGCAACTTATGGGCTAAGGAGAACAGCTCAGACTGGAGAAGTTGAATATGGATCTGATGCCCGTCAATTTGTTGAAAGAAACTTCTACGTTGACGACGCACTTAAGTCCTTTCCAACTGCTAAAGAAGCAATTGATCTTCTCACCAGAACAAAGGAGATGCTGTCTGTAGCAAACCTTAGACTGCAGAAGATTATATCCAACAGCCAGGAACTTATGAATGCCTTTCACTCTGAGGACTATGCCACTAGTCTAAAAAACCTTGACTTAGGTACAGATGTGCCTCCTTTACAGTGAAGTCTGGGTTTGTTGTGGAACATCAAGCAAGACAAATTCACCTTCCAAGTGTCAACTTGTGACAAACCCTTCACTAAGAGAGGAGTCCTGTCCATGGTGAATAGCATCTATGACCCACTGGGTTTCCTTGCTCCAGTTACCATTCAAGGTAAGATTTTACTAAGACAGTTGTCTACTGAGAACATAGACTGGGATACTCCCTTGCCTAGTGAGAATCAACACAAGTGGGAAAGGTGGAGATATTCTTTGAAGTCACTAGAAAAACTTCAGATTCCCCGTTGCTATGTTCCAGGATCCACTTCAACTGCTAACCGGAGAGAGATTCATATTTTCTCTGATGCATCAGTTGAAGCTATTGCTGCAGTAGCCTATTTGAAGACCTCTGAACTGAATGGAGAATCACACTGTAGTTTTGTCCTAGGCAAGGCAAAACTCACTCCCAAGCCTGTACATACCATACCAAGACTTGAACTTTGTGCAGCCGTGCTAGCAGTAGAAATTGCAGAGGTCATACGAAGTGAAATGGACACTAAAATTGATTCTTTCACCTTCTATACAGACAGTAAGGTAGTACTTGGTTACATAAACAACCAAACAAAACAATGTTATGTGTTCATCAGCAACAGGGTTGAACGTATCAAGAGATTCTCTCTACCAAGTCAATGGCATCACGTTCCCACTGAACTCAACCCAGCTGACTGTGGGACCAGAGCCGTGTCACCTGCCGCTCTTCAGGACAGCTTATGGCTGTCACCTCCAAGGTTTCTGGTGTGAGGACTCTCACTCACCCACTATCGACACCACCTATGGACTAGTAAGCCCTGAAGATGATAAGGAAATAAGAACTGTGAACACCTCACTCCACACTTCTGTAAGTACAAAACAGAAGCTGCGGTCACACCATTACGAGCATCAATGGAAGCAGGTGCAGCATCTAGCCAATGTGTTCTGGCATCGCTGGAAGAAAAAGTATCTTCACCACCTTCAAGGTCGTAACAAATGGCAAGCATCTAAGCCGAATTTTAAGGTTGGAGACCTCATCCTTCTAAAAGACAAGGAAGTTTGTCGGAATGAGTGGCCTATGGGTCTTATTACTAATTATGCCCAGCGACGATAACAAAGTCCGGAAGGTAGAAGTCAAGGTAACCAAGGGAGGATCGACAAGAACCTTTAGTTGACCAATTACAGAGTTAGTACTTCTTTTGCCAGGTGAGTGACTTGTGCAAGGACTAGCCATGCTGTTGGCACGGCGGGGAGTACATTGCTGCCATCTACAGGTTCTACTCAGAACTTTGGAATTATTTGAAGACATCATACTGTAACTTTATGTTCTTCATCCTGTTGAACTTACGTTTATTATTTGCTTGTTGCATGTTTTTTATTACAGGTTCCAGGACATTCGTCAGTATTGGACTTTTTGAAAATATATATATTAGTTTAAGGTTATGAAATCTAAAGATTTCAGACGGATAGTGTTGTGTTACACTATATGATTATTCTTGCTCTGTGTCTTTAAGACCTGTCCCCTTCTTTCTAGCTGAACTCTCTCTCTCACCGTAGTCCTTTATATATCTCCTCCACTTCCTGATTCTGGTCATTACTCCTGTATATCTTCCATGCTAAACATCTTACATGTGGCTTACAACTGCAACGTTTTTCTACCTTTGAATATCCATCATTAAACGGAACATTCGAAAGGATTCATCGTCTGTCGTCCTAACTGTGAGTTTATTCATTGAGTTAAACTGCCTGTATCGATGCAAGGGATGAATATCAAACCAGCTTGAGTAAGGCCTACTTAAACCTGGAGATGAACTTTATCGCTTTGTAGTTGAGACAGAACAGGTAGCCTCCATCCAACTTCCAAGTGAAACCTTTCCGTGATACCAGACCAGATCTTCAGGAGAAAGCCTCTCTCAGTCAGCTCTCTTTAGCTCCCGGGTCTCAGTATTCAATCCCCTCAGGTCACTCTCCCAGGCTGGACTTATCCACTCTGGTAAAAGACCTTGGGCTCAGTGTGCTCACAGAATATAGACAGTCTCCTAACATGCCATCAGAGTTTGCCTCTCTGGGATAGGTATTCATGCTGCCATCTGCATACTTCCAGACCTATCATTCATAAACGTCTCAAGTTTCCTGGATACAGAGGAAGTTATAGACCAGACTGGCAGCAGCTGAAGACACTGAGCAGACCTGACGAGCAGATTGCAGCCTTACTAAATACAGTGAGCAGAATATGCTTTTACCTACCAAACCAATACAGAAACACTGACTACAGTGTGGAAACTAAATTTATCTATCAAAAACACAACTAATTCTAACTTATCTAATTTCCAGCACCTATCTAAGATGATACTAAATAGATATTGCCCAATGATAAAACCCAGAATCAGATAGACCACTGTCTAATATAAGGCATAGAAATGATATAATGTATGTCTGAAGCAGAGGGTGAGTAGGTAGTCAGATAATTTTATGATGCCTATTACATATAGACAAAAATATATTGTATAAAGAAATCAATGAAAATTAATTATAATAAGCTGAAAGCAGGCACACGTTAAAACATACCTCCCAACCGTCCCTGAATGGGCGGGATTTTCCCGCAAAGGGAGGGCTTTCCCGCTGTCCCGCCTGTGCACACAGAATCCCGCAGCCTGAGGCTGGTTTTCTCACTGTGCATGTGAAAATCTTCTTTGATTGGACCTTCCGGCTGCTTGTCCTCATGGTGATTGGCTGCAGCTCATAGCAATCATCCTGTACTCACACCGTGACTCACTCTGTGCTGTGGGGGCGAGGTCAGTTGCCGATCTGTACTGAAGACGAGGAGGTGCTTTGCAATGGAGGAGGGCAGGTCAGTGTGCGTCTCATAGAAAAGTTGCTGCAGTTAAAGGGGTTGTAAAGGTTTGTTTTTTATTTTCTAAATAGGTTCCTTTAAGCTAGTGCATTGTTGGTTCACTTAACTTTTCCTTCGATTTCCCTTCTAAATGTTTTTTTTCCTTTGTTTTCTTCGTCTGAATTTCTCACTTCCTGTTCCTCCTCAGTAAGCTGTTCAGTTCTGGCTGACTAAACACCGCTCGGATGATGGTGTGAAGTTTACTGAGGAGAAACAGGAAGTGGGAAATTCAGACAAAGAAAAAAAACATTTAGAAGGGAAATCGAAGGAAAAGGTAAGTGAACCAACAATGCACTAGCTTAAAGGAACCTATTTAGAAAATAAAAAAACAAACCTTTACAACCCCTTTAAGCTGTTGCAGTGTCCTGACAGATCACAGACGGATTTCTGGTGAAGCCTGTGCCCAGAATCTTACCAGATTATTGGAAGACAGAAGCTGGGCTCAGGCTGCAGACACAGAGAACCACTCATTCTGTCTGCTTCATCTGTACAGGACTCTGCAGGAGATAAGGAGAGTGTGTGCTGAGAATGGGGGAAGTGTTCTGTGTCTCAATCTGAATTGCACTGTTTATGCTTTCTGTTTCTCTCCAGAGCTCTCTGTCCACCCCATTCACCCTGAATTATGCAATCTCCCCATCCCCTGCCTCAAGTATCCCTCATTTGGAAGTTCAAATGTTGGGAGGTATGGTTAAAAGAATAAATAGCATACACAGCATCAATATCTAGAAAATATTAATATGCATAGAGTGATAATAACCATAAAGTAATATGTTATGTCTGCAAGTTATTGCCAATACAATTTATGTAAGAAAAATACTGGTTTGATGTGGAGTGTGGAAAGCAATTTTTTGTCCCTAATATGTGTAGTGCACATGGGACCGAAGGAGGAGGAGGGGGGGGGCACTGTGCACTCACTGCATGCATTGGGGAATGTCCTTCTGTTACCCCCCGCACCATTTTGGCATCCAGCAGGTTTACTCTCATGCTAATATGAACTCTATTGCTGGCACACCCAGCCTCCTGCTTTCAGCTGTTACTGCTACCTTTAGCCACACTCCTTTTCCTCCTTCCTTCACGCTCTTTCTTGCTCTTCCCCAATCTCTGTAAGGTCATTTAGTTGCCATTATACACCTCCTGCCATTGTCAAATGCTTAATTCACCACCCCTTCATCCTGCCTGTTCTCTCTCTCATCACACCACAAATTGATCATAGTCCTTTCCTTCCACCTAGTCACTTTCATGACACCACACTCCACTTGTGACGTATATATTCAGCTCCTATTGCTGTCTATTTGCACACACTTCCCTCTCCCCCCAGGTTTAATTTTTCTTCCAACTTCACTTTCATGGCTTCCGGCTACGTAATGGTACCCCCAACAAATCTGGCACCCTTTTAGTTATTTAAATCAGTTATGCTCAGGGTTTATCAGTGTTTTGGGCACATTCCTCTTTCATATCTCTGAAATAGTAAGTTTCACTTTACTTACACTGCTAGTTTTCACTTTAGTTATCTCTTGCTCCAAAAAAGACCCTTTGTCTGTTTCAATACTTTTATTGAAGTATTTTATTAAAAAAAAATACAATAGTTATAACAAAGAATGTGTATCTTCTGCAATGTAAAATGCAGAGTGAATGGGTAAAAGTCCAAACATTTTTAAACGTAAAAAAAAAAAACATAGAGAGAGGCACTTTTTCAAATAAGAATTTTCACAGTCAGTATTGAGTGCACTGTCAATGTGGGGTAACCCCATAACTTGTTCAAAACTCTAAATGATGCATTAACAATGCGCATTTCAGGCCAACTGTGCAACTCTGGGGTCTCAAAGCTGGCTCCACCTTACAGCCCAGCAGAGCCTGTCTTGGGGATTTGGCCAGGTTTACTTGGGTGAGAGTGGAGATGAAGTTCTACACCCTAATCCAGAAACGCCTCACCTTAGGGCACTGCCACCATATGTGGTACATCATCCCTTCGTGTCCACAGCTGGAGAAACACGAGGGAGACGCTCCCGGAACGTAGTTAGCCAGCCTAACTGGTACCATGTACCATCGTATTAGCACTTTATAATTTGCTTCCATATTAGAGGTAATAATGAGGGATCTCAAAGCTTCCTGGGCTAGAGTGCCATTCGTCCAGCTCAATAGTTAAAAAGCCCCCTTTTTATAACATTTGTAATACAATACTGTAGAATGCAGAATACTGTCTGAATAGGTAGCAATCTCTGCTTGCACTTGGCTGGAGAGGCGCTGATCACATGTACAGATTCACATGAGCAGTTACAGTGCCTTAAAAAGTATTCATACCCCTTGAAATGTACCACATTTTGTCATGTTACAACCAAGTCAATAATTTGTAGAACCACCTTTCGCTGCAATTACAGCTGCAAGTCTTTTTGGGTATGTCTCTACCAGCTTTGCTCATCTAGAGAGTGACATTTTTGCCCATTCTTCTTTGCAAAATAGCTCAAGCTCTGTCAGATTGGATGGAGAGCATCTGTGTAGGGCGATTTTCAAGTCTTGCCACATATTCCCAATTGGATTTAAGTCTGGACTTTGACTGGGCCATTCTAACACATGAATATGCTTTGATCTAAACCAGGGGTCTCCAAACTTTCTAAACAAAGGGCCAGTTTACTGTCCTTCAGACTTTAGGAGGGCCGGACTAGGGCCATTGGGAGTAGAAAATGTCGAGAGGGGGTAAACAATACCATTCCTTTAGTGTCAGTGGGAGGACTAGTGCCCCATTGTTGGTATCAATAGAAGGAATTGTACCCTTTTGATAGTGCAAGTTGCATGAATAGTGCCCCATTGGTGGTTTCAGCAATAAAAATGATTCACCATTGTTGGTGTCAGTGGATGGAATAGTGCCTCAAGGGCCGGATAAAGGCATGCAAAGGGCCGCATCGAGCCCCAGGGCCGCAGTTTGGAGACCCCTGATCTAAACCATTCCACTGTAGCTCTGGCTGTATGTTTAGAGTCGTTGTCCTGCTGGAAGTTGAACCTCTGCCCCAGTCTCAAGTCTTTTGCAGACGCTAACGGGTTTTCTTATTAGATTGCTCTGTATTTGGCTCCATCCATCTTCCCATAAACTGATCTGACCAGCTTCCCTGTCCCCGCTGAAGAAAAACATCCCCACAACATGATCCTGCCACCACCATGTTTAACGGTGGGGATGGTGTGTTCAGGGTGATGTGCAGTGTTAGTTTTTCGCCACACATAGGGTTTTGCTTGTAGGCCAAAAAGTTTAATTTTGATCTCATCTGACCAGAGCATCTTCTTCCACATGTTTACTGTGTCCCCCACATGGCTTCTCACAAACTGCAAATGGGACTTCTTATGGCTTTATTTCAACAATGGCTTTCTTCTTGCCACTCTTCCATAAAGCCCAGATTTTTGGACAGATTCTCCGCCCTGAACTTTGGATCTCTGCAGCTCCTTCAGAGTTACCATGGGCCTCTTGGCTGCTTCTCTGATTAATGCTCTTCTTGCCCGAAATGTACGTTTAGGTGGACGGCCTTGTCTTGGTAGGTTTGCAGTTGTGCCATACTCTTTCCATTTTTGGATGATGTATTGAACAGTGCTCCGTGAGATGTTCAAAGCTTGGCATTTTTTTTATAAGTTAAACTTCTCCACAACTTAACCACTTCCCTACCCAGCCATAGTCAAATGACGTCAACAGATGGGATCTCCCATCCGGCTTTGTAGGGGGATATCTGAATGATGCCTGCAGCTAGAGGCATCATTCAGATATTCTTTTGACGTGCCGGCGATTCTGTGCACCATAAGAATGATCATAGCGGCGGTTCCACCGCTTGATCGTTCTTATAGGCGGCGGGAGGGGACATCCCCCCTCCTCCCGCCGCCATCCGGTGCTTCTCCGGGCTCTCCCGTGCGATCAGGGACCCGGAGAGAATCTCCTGGCGCCGGTGGTGGGTCACGTGATGAGCATAGAGATGACTGGTGACCAGATGGTCACCAGTCATCTCTATGATCGTCGGAGGCCCGGGCGCGATGTGATGACGTCACGCCCGGGTCCTCAAATGTAAACAAAGCCGCCATTGCGGTTATTAAGTATGAGATCGGTGAAAAATGTTTCACTGATCTCATGCTTTCCAGCCTGGAAGAGAGATGTGGGGTCTTATTGACCCCGCATCTCTCAATAAAGAGGACCTGTCACACACATTCCTATTACAAGGGATGTTTACATTCCTTGTAATAGGAATAAAAGTGATCAAAAAAAAGTGAAATAAGTGTAAAAAAATAAATAAATAAGTAAAAAAAAAAAAATTAAAACGCCCCTGTCCCCGGTAGCTCGCGATCAGAAGCGAATGCACACGTAAGTCGCCCACATATGTAAACGCTGTTCAAATCACATATGTGAGGTATTGCCGCGTGCGTTAGAGCGCGTGCAACAATTCTAGCACTAGACCTCCTCTGTAATTCTAACCTGGTAACCTGTAAAAAAAATTAAAGCGTCGCCTATGGAGATTTTTAAGTACCGAAGTTTGGCGCCATTCCATAAGTGTGCGCAATTTTAAAGCGTGACATGTTAGGTATCTATTTACTCGGCGTAACATCATCTTTCATATTTTCCCCAAAAATTGGGCTAACTTTACAGTTTTGTTATTTTTTAATTCATTAAACCATTTTTTTTTATTTTTTTTTAAAAGTGTTTGAAAAATTATTGCACAAATACCGTGCAAGAAAAAAAGTTGCAATAACCATCATTTTATTCCCTAGGGTGTCTGCTAAAAAAACATATATAATGTTTCGGGGTTCTGAGTAATTTTCTAGCAAAAGAATGATGATTTGTACATGTAGGAGAGAAGTGCTAGAATAGGCTCGGTATGGAAGTGGTATAAAAAGCCCTGTATTGAAGTGGTTAATCTCCGACCTGTCTGGTGTGTTTCTTGGCCTTTATGATGCGGTTTGTTCACTAAGGTTTTCTAACAAACCTCTGAGTGCTTCACAGAACAGCTGTATTTATACTGAGATTAAATTACACACAGGTGGACTCTATTTACCAATTAGGTGACCTCTGAAGGCAATTGGTTCTACTAGATTTTAGTTGGGGGTATCAGAGTAAAGGTGGCTGAATACAAATGCACTCCACACTTTTCAGATATTTATTTGTAAAAAATTTGAAAACCATTTATCATTTTCCTTCCACTCCACAATTATGTATTATATACTTTGTGTTGGTCTATTACATAAAAATGCCAATAAAATAAATTTATGTTTTTGGTTGTAACATGACAAAATTTGGAACATTTCAAGGGGTATGAATACTTTTTCAAGGCACTGTATATCCAGTCCGCTCTTCTGGTCAGACCCTGAACCCAAATACTTAAAGGTAGGTAAATATGCTGTACACTTTGCAGGGGAATTCTCACTCTACAATAAAATAAAAACCCTCAGCTTAGTGAATGTATTGAAATCTCATTTTGCAAAGAATACTCAATTATATACAAGGGAAAAAATAAATTTAAATTTTTTTGCACGTGATTGGATGATGGAAGTCAGCCGAGCTTCACCTAATTGCCTAAGTTAAAGAGGAACTGCAGTCTGCTCACACAATTTGTAATACAAACATCTTTGCAATTCTGAAGCTTCCCTCCAACCACTTTGCATATTATTTTATATATACTGTGATTCTGTACTTGCCATATATGCTGCAGAAATCTCCCTCCACTGAGTCTGTATGCAACCATTTTAACTGTGGGAAGCTGAAGCTGCTGCCTGTTCACTTCCTGGATTCACACAGGCACACCTCCAGCTCTGCAGCTCTCATTGGCCCTCTTATGACTCATCCCCCCTCCCTTTCTGGCAAACGCTCACAAGAGTGAGAGCTGTGCATGATGTCATAAGCCTAGGCTAATGGCCAGACAAGAAACAGGAAGTGGGCTGTATAAGGTATTTACTGGCAGAATTTTTTTTTTTGTACTATCCAAAGTTAAAACAACAAGGGCAGAAGATTTAATAAATGGAAAGTTGAAAAAATTACTGAAGGTCCGCTTTAAGGGAAAATCCCCTTGTAAAGTGAACCAACTATTTAGTTTTATTAAATCAACACCATAGAGTCCAGGGTAGCCAGAACAGGGTATATGCACACTGGATGCTGCAAATCAATCAGTGTGTATGTGCCTGTAGTCCAGAATGTTGTTGCTTCCAGATCCATGAGATTTATGGATCTGGACTCTACAAAGAATAGTGTAAATTAAGTTTCAATTTAGCTTTTCTTGAAGAAGGGGGTCCACCATAAAGTTGATGTAAACCAGATTCATGAAATGTGAGCTGGGCACATATATCTGTAGTGTTTTCTTATCTCTCTTCAAAGCACTGAGTACCATGGCTTTCTCTTGCTTAGTAGCATTGTTATCAGCCTGACAAGTTCTCAGAGACGGCAGCCTGAAGTGTGTGTCGTGGGAGGTTGCTATAAATAGATTAGCAGACAACTTGTTGTCTCAGAGCAGAGCTCTGCACATTCCTTCCTTCCTTTTGCCAATGTGGAGGGGGTGTGCCTTTCCTCCAATCAGCTGTCTTGGCTGCATGCCAATAATCCACTCCCAGTGCTTACCAGGAAGAGAAAATCTGTAACACAAAGAGCACTTTCTAAAGGATATATACAGCTGAAGACCGCATATATGCATGTAAAACGTATGTAGGGAGATTTGTTTTATCCCTGTGTATCATCTGAGGCTGTTCACTTCACTGGGTATATGTGAGGGTTTACATCCACTTCAAGATCTTGCACATAGGCACACTATATTCACAAAATGCACCTGGTGGTAAGGCAATGCAAGAAAGGAAATAGGACACATGTAAAAAAGTAAAGTTACTGAGTGAAATGTAAGAGCAAATATACTTGTATGCCTAAAGAAAAGAGAGGTAAATAAAACATGTGGGGGGGGGGGGGGAGGGTGGAGAAAAGTGAAAACAATGAAAATAAAAAAAAAGGATGAAATCTGTGAGCTTAGTGTAGAAAAGATTGGTATTCAACTGTGTGTAGATGAATAGACTGTATAGGGCCTTTGTATGTATTTTCTATATTTATTATGTTCAGTACTAAATTAAGAATAATCTAAATGTATTTTTCAGCTTTTTATATTCAGGTATTGCAATTTGGTAACCTACCTGGCTAACTGGCAAGCTAGTTAAAATACATATCACTTTTAATGTGGTTAGCATAGGTTTGTACATATATACATGGGGTTCGCCCTGGGACTTTGAGTGAGGTGAATATGGTTAGCCAAATAACATATCATGGTAGTAAAAAAGTAGATTTATTACAGTTTGTTGCACATATAAAACACAACAGCAATAAATACAGGCCGATAAAATATGCATACAATGTGAACATGGGTCAGTCCACATACATGGTAAACAGTATATACCAATATACAAACATCAGAGAAATGTGCAAGCATCAGTAGTACTCAACAACGTTTTGCGAGACCGCGCTCTCTCTTCAGGGGTAAATGCTTTGCTATATCTGTAATACAAGTAAATCAAATAAATGTATGTAGCATAAAATAGGCAGGGAGGTGAGTAACCATCGGAGTCAAAGTGTAGGACCCCATACTCACCGTCGGGTACTACTGATGCTTGCACATTTCTCTGATGTTTGTATATTGGTATTGTAAAGTTCGGGGAACCAGCTAGATCGCAGGACACAGGCTTTTCAATCAAAAAGCAGGTTTATTAAACTTGAATAGCTTCACAGCAGCAAAACAAAAGGCCAAGAATTTACTTTCCACAGTGAGAATTAGTACCGCTACTCGATCCCCCACTTGGAAGTGCCTTATTTTAGCAGCCCTGTTATAGACCCGTCGTTGAGCCTCCTGGGCTTTTTGCAAATGCTCTTTGACTAGTGGCATTACAGTTTGGATCCTTTTCTGTATTTGGGAGACATATTCAAGAACACTCTTATGCTGAACAGGTTCACTTTCCCATTCATTTTTTATAAAGTCAAGTAGTCCGCGAGGTCTCCGCCCATATACCAACTCAAAGGGCGAAAACCCAGTGGAGGCCTGGGGCACTTCCCGGATAGCAAACAGGAGAGCTGGTAACAGGCAGTCCCAGTCTTTCCCATCCCTTTGTACCACTCTCTTGAGCATAGACTTAAAGCGGGATTCCACCCGCAATTTTTTTTTTTTTAAAGTCAGCAGCTACTAACAGTGTAGCTGCTGACTTTTAATAAGGACACTTACCTGTCCTACTCGCCTGCGATGTCGGGCCCCCGACAGCGATCGGTCGGTGCTGGCAGGTCCCGGCTCCTCCATCCTGACTACGGCTTCACTGCCCGTTTCCTACTGCACATGTGCGACTTGCACGGCGCTTTGTGAATGGGTGGCTGCCTCCTGTGATACACACAGTTCCCAGAAGGCAGCGCGCCCCATTCACAAGAAGAGGAAGCAGAAGGACATACACCGAGGCAAAGGAAGAGGCAGATTAGGAGACTTCCGCATAGCAACGGGCATTTCGGGTGAGTATAATTTTATTTTATTTTTTTCTATAAATTTTTTTCTTTTTTTTATAGGAATTTTAGTGTAAAAAAAATTTCTGGGTGGACCTCCGCTTTAAGGGTCCTATTAAAGCGTTCCAGCAACCCGTCCGTTTGGGGATGGTAGACCAATGTGTGCAGCTGTTTAATCCGGAACAGCTTGCACACATCGGCCATAACCCTCAACATAAACGGGGTGCCCTGGTCTGTGAGTATTTCCTTGGGAAAACCAGTCCGTGTAAACAACTGGAATAATTCCCGTGCAATAGCCTTAGAGGAGGTATTCCGCAGGGGAAGCGCCTCAGGATATCGGGTGGCATAGTCAAGAATCACCAATATGTAGGAGTGACCTTGAGCCGACTTTACCAAGGGACACACTATATCCATGGCTATCCTCTCAAACGGTACCTCAAATATGGTTAGAGGGACCAAAAGGGATCTGGAAGTGAGTCACCGGTGCGTTCAGCTGACAGGTGGGACAAGAGGTACAGTATTTCTTTAACTCTGCTTTCAGACCTGGCCAGTAAAACTGGTCGGTGATCCGTGCCTCCGTCTTCTCAACTCCCAGGTGTCCCCCTAACACATCGTCATGGGCCAGGTCTAGAACCTTTCGTCTATATTGTTGGGGTACCAACAATTGTTCTACAACATTTTCTCTCACCTTGGTAACCCTATACAGCAATTCAATATATATTTCAAAGTGTGGCCACCGTTCACTCTAGGATGAACCAGGGTTACCATGTTTCCGTAGTCCAACAAAGCCCGGGCAGGGAGGTTGTTCACTTGGACTTCACACTCAAATTTTTCCTCACCCAGGTCGAGATGTGTGGTACATACTTTATGGGCATAAAAAGACCCCCTCCGGAGAACCCTGCATTTCATGGGCTCCTCCTGCAGTGGGCAGTGTGCCCAGGTATGACCCCAGGAATGACATTGCCAACATTGTACATCCCCTCCTCTCCGAACAGGAACACAACGCTGAGGAGGTACCGGGAGTGACTCTTGGCCTTTCGGGGTGTTTGCTCAAGGGCTCCTTGGAACATCCTTTCGAAGAGCAGCAGTTGGTCGAACAGGCCGTGGCAGACTGGGCCCTAGGCGCTTGGTAGGGCCGAGCAGGTCCTCCACCACTGTATATCGTTCCACCATCTTGACAAGGAGGTTTACTGTTTTAGGGTCTCCATGGCTCACCCACCGTTGAAGGTCGTCTGGCAGGGATCTCAGGTATCGGTCCAGCACGACCCGTTCCATGATTGGGGGGCCAGACAACACCTTAGGCTGCAGCCATTTTTTTACAAGTTGCACCAGGTCATGCATTTGAGACCGGGATGGCCTATCTGGACAATATTTTCATTGGTGTACTCGTTGGGCCCGAACGGCCGTAGTTACCCCCAGACGAGCCAGAATTTCTGCCTTGAGCTTTTGATAATCTTTAGCGTCATCCGGTGGCAGGTCGAAGTAGGCTTTTTGAGGATCTCCGGTGAGAAAAGGAGCAATGAGGCCGGGCCACTGGTCCTAAGGTCACCCTTCTCTCTCTGCCGTCCTTTCAAATGTAGCAAGAAATGCCTCTACACCAGGGATATGCAATTAGTGGACCTCCAGCTGTTGCCAAACTACAAGTCCCATGAGGCATAGCGAGACTCTGACAGCAGCAAGCATGACACCCAGAGGCAGAGGCATGATGGGACTTGTAGTTTTGCAACAGCTGGAGGTCCGCTAATTGCATATCCATGCTCTACACCATCGCTCAGGGACAACTTCTGCAGAAAATGGCTTGCCCTCACAGTCACCTGGTTGCCAGGGGCAACAGCCCCTTGTTCCCGACCCTGAGACAGTGGCTGCACTGCTTCCTTTAAGGCAGTCACCTAAACATGCATAACCCCTTGCTGGGTCACTTGCTGGGCTGCTAACTGTGCCACCAACAGGCGAGTATTTTCTTGCTGCAGAGCAAGTGCCTCTTTGTGGTGAGTTTGTTGTACCTCCAGCTGGGTTGCTAAGCACTGATTAGCTTCCTCATGGCGAGTCTGCGCTTGCATATTAGCCAGGGCCAGCTGTTTAATTAGCTCCTCCATTGCTTCAGATTTTAATGTTTGTGCAGCTTTAACCCAGGACATAAATCCAATGTACTGTCTGTCCCTTTAAATGTCAGTTCAATGTCAAGTTCAATGCAAAAAAATAAAAAATATTATATATATTTTCTTTCTTCTTATGCCTGTTATTCTGTCCTGCCTGCATTCGAGCACCACTGTAAAGTTTGGGGAACCAGCTAGATCGCAGGACACAGGCTTTTCAATCAAAAAGGAGGTTTATTAAACTTATAGCTTCACAGCAGCAAAACAAAAGAAATAACAGTCTCACGACTTGTAGAGCTCAGAACTGCTATCGCAGTTCAACAGTCCTCGCTTTGTATTGCAGGTAACTTTCCCAGCTAGCAGGCTTCCAGGCAGGACACTGCCATGTGCTTTCACAGTTTTTCACTGTCCACCGTCCACCATTCACCATCCACAGTCTCCTCTATACTCCTCCACACCCACCTACAACTTCCTATCTTGTTTTAAACCACTTCCTTTGACAGGTGTATTAACCCTTTCTGTTCCCTTAAAGGGACCACAAACCAAACAGAGGGGAAATATAGCGTCCTTACAGGACCCAGCCACGGTGTCCTGTAAAGTATATACTGTTTACCATGTATGTGGACTGACCCATGTTCACATTGTATGCATATTTTATAGGCCTGTATTTATTGCTGCTGTGTTTTATATGCGCAACAAACTGTAATAAATCTACCTTTTACTACCATGATATGTTTTTTGGCTAACCATATTTACCTCACTCAAAGTCCCAGGGCAAACCCCATGTATATATGTATTGTAACTCGGATGGATGTGATGTTGGGGTGACACCAGACCTTGTATTATGTTCCAGCATATGAAAGAAGGTTTTGGGACTTTAAATGAAGCCCGTGTAAACACAGGTCTCCATCCCTAATTTGATACAATAGCAGAAGGGTTTGGGACTTTAAATGAGGCAGATGATCAATGGTCAAATACAAAATTAATTTATTCAAATAAATACATTTAACACTTTACAGAAAATGTAAAAGAGTATTAGAAAGCAATTTCATATATATACATAGCATGAGTACGTTACATATGCATACATGCATCAACATAAAAGCAGTCCATCCCAATAACCCATCCAGCATAGGTCTGTGGGAACTTTATTCACATTCACAGTGTAAGCACTGTTTTACCTGTGTATTGACGTGCTAAGGTAAGCAAAGCTTCTCCAACCACCCCAATCCATAGTATTAGTTGGGGAAGGGAGAGTGGGGGGCTTCAAAATCAGGGAGTGCTTATATCATGATGCAATGACACAAAAATATGACATTGCAGGGAATCGGCGTATGGTGCCACATCCCAATTACTCGAAATTCCAAGAAAGAAGAAGGAAAAATACCGTCAGTATGGAGGGATCTTTAAGGCACCATACTAACAAAACAACTCAAATAAATAAAACAATACATTTATTTGATCGCATTAAAAAAGTTGGTGGATAAAGACATTGCCACCAAGTCAAATTCATACATTAGTTAACATTAAAAAAGTTGGTGGTGATTCAATGATATCAGTGCTGGGGGCAGTTCGGTGACAACTCATCAAGTGCATTGTCAAACTGTGACATCCACTGGCCATCATTACACAAATTTGCTGGGGAGGAGTGTTTCCAGCAGTTAAATTAATGCATTTTTTGATACAGATAGACTGTAATGACTTACAATTGGGCTCAGGATTTCCAGTAAGAAGGCACTTCTCCACATTTTACAGTTCTAACCCTGGAGCTCAGCTTTTTGCAAGCAGAGCTCAATTGTGAAAGCTCAAATTACCCAACCGAATGTGGTTGTTTAATTAAAGAAATTCCACACTCAGTCTTTCCACAAAAAAAAACGAAAGCCACACTCAATATAAAAGCCTTCAGTCAAGTTTATTTTAACTCTCCACAGCACAGAAAATTCCGACTGGTATGTACAAGCTCTAATGAGCTTCACTCCAGTTGGTGCTTATTCCCAGGGATGACTTTGCAAAGTGAATGATCACTTAGCTTGGCAAATATGCTGAAGCTTCTTTTTACGTCAATCATCCATTTATGTGCAAACAAATAGTCTTGATGTTTCAATTTCCCATTGCATGTGAAGTAAACATCACTTCACTTTTTTACTAAGCTAAATGTACATCCGCATTCTTAATTTCTCCATTAAATCAACTTCACTGAGTTGATGAAGTGACTCATCGCCTTTCCTACCTGCTCTTTACAACTCCTCAATTAGAGAGATCCAGTCTGAAAGCAAACAGCTTCTGCTGTGGTCGCTATTTAGAAAAGTCATACCGCCAATGCTTTCTAACACCAGTGTTATAGGTGCACTTTCCAAATGTTTACTTGTAAAACAACAATTTTATATGAAAACCTAAACCATTATAACCTTTAAAAAAAAAAAAAAAACAATCTTTATGGTTTTCTTTAATTGGGAATGAGGAAAAATATTTATAATGCTGATCTTATGTGCTGAAAAGGTATGATCATATGGAGGTAGATATCTATAGTTATTATGCCCAATCAGAACTTTGGGTTTATACTACAATATCAGTGTCTGCTACCTTCTGTCTGTGTTATTAATTGCATTTCTTTACTCTCACCCTTTATAGCGTTCCGCCCTCTTCTAAGTTTAGTCAATGCAGCATGAACCAGTTTACGACTTCTCTCCTGAAGCTGTCATTCGAATGTCTGATGAATAAACCCCAAATAGGAAGTTTTATATCCCCACCATTCTGCGGAAACAACTTAATCGAGAATGGAGAGCAGTGTGACTGTGGAGCTTTAAAGGTCAGTCTGTATTCTAGCCTTTGCTGATCTTAAAAAAAAGATTTCCAAGAATGAAAGACTTCTCCATTCTACACCATGAACCTTTTTTAGTATGAAACAATCTAGTGGTTATTGCATAGCTCCCAACTGTCCCTGATTTCGAGGGACTGTCCCTGATTTGGAGCAATGTCGCTCTGTCCCTCTCATTCGTCCCTCATTTTGATCTGATCCATATAGTTTGGTATAAAATGCACTTTTTATCTTTCATCCAAATTCTAAATTGCTGCATTTGTAAATTTTAAAAGCCAATATAAAGGAATAGTAGTGGTAAAAAAAAAAGCCCTTGTGGATTTAATTAACCTTTTTGTTTTTGGTTTATTCTCCTTTAAGGGTGTGTGGCAGGGGACATGTCTTATTAATACATACATTTGCTAGTAGGTGTCCCTCATTCCCATCTCAAAATGTTGGAAGGTATGATTATTGGCACAAACCTCCCTCATTAAATTGCATCTGCAGTTTTCTAGCACACAAACAGCAACTAAGGAGAAGTATAGTAAGATACTGCTGCTTTTTTCATTAATGCTGAACTCCAGGCAGATACAAATATCATTAATTAATGCAGCTTTGTATTTATTGGTACATCATTAAATGTATCAAAACAATGCCAAAACTGCATACTGCTTCCCAATGAATCCAGCAAACTTTATTGCAGGAGCAGCTTATGGAGATACTCAGCCCCTGTCATCTGCTATGTTTTTCACCATACTGGGGCTTAGTCATTGGGCTCTATGAATAAGCCCCAGCAGGGGACACCTGGGGCTGTAGTGAGTGACACAGAAATTGGAGTGGTGCCTGGGAGATGTATGTTTATACATATTTAAATTAGGGCCGTTACTGATTAAAATTTTCGTGTTCGATTAATCAATTTTTTTAAATCGATTAATCGACTAATTTCGCACATACAGATCAAACTACTTTTAGCCGATCTCCTTGCAGGCCGATTCCCAGTGCAGCTACCAACCACTGGAAAAATCGATAGCAGGATACAAAAAACACACAAAGGCAGTGCTCGATGGGAATAGCATTAAAACTTTTATAGTCTTCAAGTAGATAACAAAATAAATATTGCACTGGAGATAAAATCGATGTAGCTACATAAACTGTAAAAATGGTGCGAGTAATACCAAACGGTAGCAAAAGCAGTCATAAAAACATGTAGCTAAGTATGATACTGGTATAAAAATGTGTACAACGATACCACTGCTGAATCCAGATGAGAAGGGGCTAACATCAGTCCGTCGGCATGTAGATGTCCCGTGAAGGGAACTATCACAACTCCCAGTGGATGGCTGTAGAATCCCAGGTTGATAGAGGGAAGTGATAGAGGAAAGTGTAACAGCCCTTGCGTGTGGCAGATAGTAAGGTCCTGCCGGCATGCAGATATGAAGGCACAGCAAAGGAGCCCTTCAGATGGACACAGCAAGCCCCGCCGGTGTCCGTGACATCACTGGATCTCCCTGAAGACCTGGAAGCAGGTGGAGAGGTGAGTACTGATCAAAAGAATTTTGATTGATCAAAACAATTAATCGATTAATCAAAGAATTAATAGTTAATTTCCACAGCCCTAATTTAAATCAACTTTTATTTGAATGCACGCACAAAACATACCTAAACATGACCTGCCATGAGCCTTTTGTAATCAACTGAACAACAGAGCTCAGAGTGGAACAGGAAAAAAAACTGTAAAAGAAGCTCATGTGCTAACCAGTAGCGGCTGGTGTTCTTTTTTGGGGTTGCGGCAAACAACCACCTATTCCCCCCCTCCCTCCTAGCGGCACCCACCCCCCTACGGTTTGCCGGTCGGTCCGGCACTTACCCCATCAGCAGTGGGTGGCAGGCAGCAGGCAGCGGCTCCGTGTCCTCCATGGCAGTTTCCGGCTCCTCCTCTCCTCCTCCTAGGCGTCCAATAGGATTGCCTGTCCTTTCAGCCAATCAGGTGACCGGTGTCAAAACCGGCTTCCTTATTGGACGGGAGGAGGATCAGTGTTACAACAGCGAATGTTTATTCGCTGTTGTAACACACTTGGGTGGGATCGGAGCTCTCTGCGTCCCGAGCCCGTTTTCATCCGACCTCCCAATAGAGGAGAGCGGGGCTCTGACAGGTCTGTCTCTGCACAGTGAGTGAAGACAGACCTTTCATCCGCCTACTCAGCAAGGATCAGCGGATTGATCCCCGCTAAGCCGCCCGTGTGAAAGGACCCTTTTGTCGAGTTAAAGGCTGGGAGGTGAGGGTGGTGTAGAGAAGACCTGCAAGCGATACTTAACTGCAGCAAACAAAGATTAGGTCACCTTCCCTGCCAGGAAGGATCATGGTGTATGTGGCTGAGCTGTGTAAATTTCAGGACTGGGTAGACAGAAATGCATATGAAGCAATATATATAGTGGCTGCTGTTTTTTTTTTTTTTCGGGGGGGGGGGGGAGCAAACCACCACCCTCCCGGTCAACCGGTGGCACCCCTTTCGAGAGTCTCGTGGTCGGTCATCCAGCACTTACCCCATCTAGGTCCTGGACGGGCAGTGCTGCGATGGGAGACGGATTGGCATCTCCTCCTCCTCTGCATCACGCCGGCTTCAGCTGTGCATCTCCTCCCTCCTCCTCCTAGGCGTCCAATAGGACTGCCTGTCCTTTCAGTCAATGGGGTGACGGGTTTCACGACCTGCTTCCTGATTGGCAGGGAGTAGGATCAGTGTGAGAATAGCGAATATTCCTTTTGAAGCCTCTGGCTCTAATCACGTGCTTCTAAAAGAACACCCCCTATTGGAATCCATGCATCCAGTGCCCCGAATGTAGATTAGGGGGCCGGACGCATGAATAGGGCCACCACTGATATACACTTGTAGCGATACCCCCAGCTAAAGGAGCCGCTGATATGATTTCGGGCCTGTAACACACCGTTGTCAACCCCCAGCAATTGGCTCTACCCTCCCTTGGCACAGTTAGTAAGGGATGATAGGATTGTGAGGCCTGTAACTTTAGGCAACACAATCCAGCAACAAAAGCACACACACAGTGATATAGCTGACACTGACCATTCTTCTGTACAGTAATTACACCAACACTGATCTGCTTAATCCTGGTAACTTTACTGAAGGAAATGATTAACCACTTCGCACACGGGCCAATTCTGACACTTCGCTCCTACATGTAAAAAGCCTAATTTTTTTGCTAGAAAATTACATATAACCCCCAAACAATATATATATATGTTTTTTTAGCAAAGACCCTAGAGAATACAATGGCGGTCATTGCAACTTTTTATCTCGCACGATATTTGCGCAATAATTTTTCAAACGCATTTTTTTGGAAAAAAAAACGGTTTCATGAATTAAAAAATATTAAAACATTAAAGTTAGCCCAATTTTTTTGCATAATGTGAAAGATGAAGTTACGCCAAGTAAATAGATACCTAACATGTCACCCTTCAAAATTGTACACGCTCGTGGAATGGCGCCAAACTTCGGTACTTAAAAATCCTCATGGGCGACACTTTAATTTTTTTTATTGGTTACATGTTTTGAGTTACAGAGGAGGTCTAGGGCTAGAATTATTGCTCTCGCTCTAACGTTCGCTACGATACCTCACATGTGTGTTCTGAACACCGTTTTAATATGTGGGCGGGACTTACGTATGCGTTCGCTTCTGCGTACGAGCTACCGGGGACAGGGGCGCTTTACAATTTTTTTTTTTATTTATTGTTCATTTTACACTTAACTTTTTACTTTGACAGTTAGAAAAAAAAAAAGATCACTTTTATTCCTATTACAAGGAATGTAAACATCCCTTGTAATAGGAATAAGCATGACAGGTCCTCTTTACAGTGAGATATGCGGTCAATAAGACCCCACATCTCACCTCTAGGCTGGGAAGCCTGAAATAAAAAAAAAAAAAAAAAAAACGATCACCGCTTCCTAGCCGAAGCGGCGCTGTTTTTTTGAATGCAGAGGCCGGGCGTGACGTCATAACATCGCGCCCGGCCTCCGAACGATCATAGAGACTCCGGCGACCATCTGGTCCGCCGGAAATCTCTATTGTAAGAAGCCGGGGCCGGCGGATCCTGTCACCGACTCGCCGATCGCTCAGGTGAGTCGGTAGAAGCACCGGAGGGCGGCGGGAGGGGGGGGGACGTCCCCTCTCGCCGCCCGTAAGAACGATCAAGCGGTGGAACAGCCGCTATGATCATTCTTACGGTACAGAGAATCGCCGGCTCTAAAAAACGATATCTGAATGATGCCTGTAGCTGCAGGCATTATTCAGATATCCCGGCTCAAAGTCAAGGACGTCCATGGACGTCCTTGGGCGCGAAGTGGTTAAACAAATAAACAGTATACTTTAGTAACTGCAGAGCCCTGCAATAAAAGGTGTTCAGCAATAGACAAATATACAATACTGTACAAGGATAATCAACAGACTCCCCTTTGCAGCTCTCCTCCCTCTTGGGCAAGATGGCGCCCATAAATGTCTACACTGATAAGTCAGGCCTGACTGTAACTATGTGTAAGTTCTGCAGAGAAGAATCTTCGCTAGCAAATGGTGGTGCACTTTTGGAGATAATATTGTAATCCACAGGAATAAGGGTTGAACTTGGCAAACAAGAATAAAGCCACTACTGTTCATACATGCACTGTCCCTCCGGTGTGCGTATGCAAACTCTAGCGGGTGAGTCCCGAACAATAAGCACTAGGCCTAGAGGTCCTGCGCTAATCTCTGAGCAGGTGCTCTCTCACCCAACCGGACCAGTCCATGTCCGTATCCTCGGTTGCTGTGTCACGGTACACAGGTTCCACGACACCCGGGTCTTCAGTCCTCCTGGCAGCAGCTGGCGGATGGCAGGATGAGACGTCCCTCAGGCTCCTTGGTGGAAACGGAAGGCTCTTTGGTAATACAGGGCCTAGGCTTCAGGCTCTGTCTGGAACAGCAGACTCAGCAGAGCGTTCCACTTGCTGGGCGACGATGTCCAAAGAGACCGTACTACGGTCCGCCCCCTTGTTAAATACCCCGCCCCAGCAGTCCTTGCACAGGGAAATGCATCCTGGGTATGGTAGTCTCTGGGCCTTAAAACAAACACCCGCTACACACTCCCCCCACTTAAAATCTTTGGTCCCCAAAAATAAAAATAACACTATCTACAAGTAACACAGTTTATGGTTGTAAAGGAGCTGGGCAAGGGAACCTCCCACCAAACTTGGTAGGGGAGGTTGTCTTGTCTACAGGTCATATTGGTGGAAGCGACCTGCCTAACTGTGCCAGAGAGTGAGTTGGGGTTGCCTTCCACTAAATGCACAGTGAAGGGGCCAGGTTTCTCTATTGTACTTCTGGCAGTCACAACTTTATCTTCAGAACATTCTCCCATCTGAGTGTAGGTTAGTTTTCGGGGAGAGCGATTAGCCCTTTTCACTCTTTGTTCCCTGGGAACTGAGGCATCAGGTACACTGGGCTCTTCCATCCTTCCTTCCACTGGGTCAGGTGTAATGGTTCCTGCTGCTTCAGGGGCATCCAATTCTGGTGCAGAGAGGTACAAAGAATCTCTTGGGTCTTCAGCTGGGATCGACTCCAGAGCATCTTCCCATTCCTCAGTTAGAGTACATGACGGAATGAACTCAGCAGCTTCAGCATTTAGGGTGCCATCGATGGTAACTTCACAGGGGGAAGGGTCCATGCCCATGGGTTCAGTTTCCTGAGTGGGCCATAGCCAGTTCAGCTCCATTTCCTCATCTTCACTCTGCTCTGTGGCATTCATCTCTCCTGATTGAGTGGTTTGAGATCTGGTGTTGGGCCTAGGGGTATTGGAGGTTGAAGGTGATTCAGGAGAATCCGGAGTAAAAGGTATCCGGACTGCTTCAGGGAGAGGTATTAGGTGGTTCCTGTGCCAGGTTTTCAGAGGTCCCACTTGTCCTTCAGGTTTCAGCTGGTACACTGGCAGGCCAGGCAATTTTTTACAGATCACGTACGGCTGTGATTTCCATCTATCAGCAAGCGTATGGTTCCCTGGAACACCAAGATTCCGCAACAACACTCTGTCTCCTGGTTGCAAGTCATGGATCTGAACTCTGAGGTCAAAATTTTGTTTGTTCCGGGCCCCTCTCTGATCAGAGGTGGCTTGTGCCTTCTCATTAGCCAGTCTTAAGCTTTTCCGCAGCCTGTCCAAATATCCCTTGTGTGAAGCAGCCGATGTGTGGTCTATCAAGGTACCAAAGGCCAGATCTACAGGTAGTCTCGCTTCTGTGCCAAACATTAATCTGTGGGGGAGTATCTGGTGACATCACTAGTTGTGCTATTATAAGTGTGTACTATGGAAGCTATATGCTTGCCCCAATGCTGTTTTTCCTCACTGCTCAAGGTCCCCAGCATATTCAACAAGGTTCTGTTAAACCTCTCCGGTTGAGCACCTCCTTGTGGGTGATAGGGGGTTGTGCGGGTCTTCTTTATCCCTAGGGAATCCAGTAATTTCAGGATCAGTCGACTTTCAAAGTCCCTCCCCTGATCCGAGTGAAGGCGTTGAGGTAATCCGTAGTGTACGAAATACTTCTCTACAAGTATCTAGGCCACAGTGGAAGCCTTCTGGTCTTTAGTTGGAAAGGCCTGGGCGTAACGGGTGAAATGGTCGGTTATCACCAGAACATTTCCATGTCCCTCCAAATAAAGTTCCAGGCAAAGAAAATCAATGCATACCAAGTCCAAGGGTCCTTGGCTTTGCAGGTGGCCCATTGGGGCAGCTTGATGAGGCAATGTTTTCCTTTGTATACAGCGAGCACATGAGTGACAGTATTCCTCCACTTCAGCCCGCATACAGGGCCAATAGAATCTGCTCCTTATGAGCTGAAAGGTTCTCTCTGCTCCTAGGTGGCCATGGTTGTCATGCAGGGCAATCATAACAGTCTTTCTGTGTTTTTCTGGCAGGAATAGTTGCCACTTGTCTTCCAGGTCATCAGAGGGGCCCGTTCGGTAGACCACCCCTTGATGCACCTGCAATCTGTCCCACTCCTTGCGCAGCAAGCGGGCCTCCTTTGAGGGATCATGCAAAAGTCTATCCAGGTCCTGGTCTTCTAAGGCCTCCAAAGCCAATCTTCCCAATGGGTCTTCCAGCTGGTCCCGTCTTATATCCTTCTTTGACAATTTGGGCAAGTCCTCTTCACCAATCTGAGTGACATCACAATAATATTTAGGCACTCCAACAACTGAGACTCCAATTTCTTCTGCCCTGGATCCTCCACTAGCCTGGAGCTCTGCTCCCTGACACAGAACCTGTACCCCCTCTGGGGTTACCTGGGTCCAATCTTCTGCCATGCAAGTGGAAGCATGAGATCTTCGGGACAAAGCATCAGCATCTCGGTTTCCAGCCCCAGGCATGTACTTCAGGTTGAAATTGAACCCTAAGAGGGCTGCCAACCAACGGTGTCCGGTGGCATCCAGTTTTGCTTTGGTTAGAAGGTAAGTGAGAGGGTTATTGTCTGTCTTAACCACAAAGTCAGCTCCATATAAGTAGTCCTTCAGTTTATCTACCACAGCCCACTTCAAGGCCAGGAACTCCAACTTGTGGGTGGAGTAGTTCTTTTCAGCTGGGGTTAAACTCCTACTCACATAGGCAATGGGTCTTAGCTGCTCTTCATACTCCTGATATAGTACTCCTCCCAAACCATCATGGCTGGCATCCACGTGTAATTCATAGGGCTTTTGGGTGTCCGCATAGGTCAAAACAGGGGCAGTGGTCAAATTCTCCTTTAGCTTACTGAAAGCCTCCTCACACTTTCCAGTCCAGTGGTCTTCCACTGACTCTCCCGGTTTCCTGGGGCCTGAGTCGTCCTCCTCTCCATCTGTCTTCAACAGCTCATTTAGAGGCTTGGCAATTTTTGCAAACCCTTCCACAAACCTGCGATAGTAGGAGCAGAACCCCAAGAATGACCTAAGCTCAGTCACTGTGGTGGGCCGGGGCCAGGAGGTGACTGCCTCCAATTTGTCGGGATCTGTGGATACTCCTTCCTCAGACACTATGTGTCCCAGATAATGGACTGAAGACTGCTAGAATTGACACTTCTCCCTGGAGAGCTTGAGTCCCTCATCACTGAGTCTCTTCAAGACCTTCTCTAACCTCTCCTCATGCTCCTCCAGAGTCTTCCCAAAGACAATGATGTCATCTAGGTATACTAGGACTTCAATGAGGTTCATGTCCCCCATCGTCTTCACCATCAACCGCTGGAAAGTGGCAGGAGCTCCCGACAGACCTTGAGGCATTCGGTCGAATTCATAGAACCCCACTGGGGTGATGAAGGCAGTCTTCTCTCTGTCTTCTGGGTGCATTGAGATTTGGTAGTACCCACTCTTTAGGTCCATTACACTGAACCATTTGGCTCCAGACAGAATCTGTAGGGCATCCTCTATTCTTGGGGTGGTGTATTGGTCAGGTATTGTCCTCCTGTTGAGAGTCCTGTAGTCTATACAGAGTCTCAGTGACCCATTCTTCTTTCTGACTACCACAATTGGAGAGGCATATGGGCTCCTGGATTCCCAGGTAACAACCGTTCTCTTGAGCTCTGCAAGTTGCTCATGCAGATCTTCCAGATCAGCCAGGGGAACTCGCCAGACTCTCTCCCTAAAGGGTTTGTCTTTGTGTAGGCGGATTTTGTGAGTGGCATTTTTCGCACATCCTACATCGAACTCATCCTTGGAGAAGATCTTTCGCCACTTCGCCAACTGGGCCCTGGCCCTCTCCTTCCACGCCGGGGGTAGGGCCGGGTTCTCCAAGGTGGGTTCCCCTTCTTCTTCCTTCTCCAGGTCGGGCAAGGCAACTGGGGTAGCGAGATTCACTTGGCCCAACAGCATCCGGGCTGGAATCTTCACACGCGAGTCAGTGGTGTTCCTGATGCTCACTGGCACCCTGCCATTTGCTTTCTTCAGGACTCTCAGCCGGACTACTTCGGGGATTACTTCCAGTCCTGGGTGTGCACCCAGAGGGTCTGGTTCCAGGACCACAAAGGGGCCAGGCTGTTCCCAGGTGAGCTTCACAGTGGCTCTCAAGTAGGCCACTTCACCAGGCTGCAACACTCTCTCTCTCCTCTCCAGTCTCCAAACTTTCCCCACCCCCTCTTCCGGGGCCTTCTGCTCCAAGATCAATCACTGATAAGCCAACTGCAACATGGGGTGTATTCTGGCTGTCGAGGCACCCTGCTCTTGTACTAGAGGGGCCAGTAGTCTCCTGACCATATTATCAGGGAACTTTTGTTGGCCCCTGGTGGGCGGGGGAAGACTACTGCCAAGGTGTCAAAGACCTCTGCCTCTCCTGCCACTGAGGGGTTGAAAGCCAATCTGATCGGGAGGTAACCGTCATAAGGAAAGCTCTGGGTGCCAATTCCCCATATTTCCAAGTCTTCCAACTTCTGCAAGGGCAAATGTCTCAGATGCTTTTGATAGAAATCCCTATACAGGAGGGTTACTTGAGCCCCTGTGTCCAGAATGGCCTTCGTGTAGACTCCCTCCACTTGAATGGGGACCACTGGGGAGGGTCCCACTAACTTGACTGGGAACTTCTTTGGGGAGGCCTCTTTCCTTGGACTCATGGGTTTGGCCTTTTGTGTTTTTTTCTTTTTCCATCGTTTCCTGGATCTTAATCCCTGTTGGGCCTGGTATGCATTGATTTCTTGTGACTTTTGGGGTGTTACCTCCAAGGGAGGGGTATTATGTGCTTTTGATGGGGAATTATTCCCCTCACTTCTTGGTTTTTCTTGCTTTCTTATTCCAATGGAGCTTGCTGGAGATGATGGGCACCCGGTTGACTCCTTCGCCGGGCCCTCTGGAGTTTTCCGCCGGCTGGCGGTAGTTTCCTCGGGTCTTCCATGGACTGGGGCACACTCGCCCAAAATGGCTAATTCCTCCACAGTTAAAGCAAACAGCTTCACCTCTATCCCGCGTGGAGACTGGTGTTGAAACGCTCTGGTACAGCTCTTTCCTGACTTCTTCTTTTTCTCCAACTCCTGAGTTCTTGGCTATTAAAGAGGTCAGCATCTCTAATACTTGGGTCATCTGCGACATTAAGACCTCCACTTCCAAGTCCCGTTCAGTGGCCATGGCTGATCTGACCCCAACTGAGGGGGGGTAGTGGGCTTCTCGGTCACCTGTTGGTCTTTCAGCAGAGCCTCTTCATCCCTTATAATTCGCACAAGTTCCGGGTAGTTCAGGGACATGACCCCTCCAGTGGTTTTCAGATGGAGCCAGACTGGATCAGAACGCAATGCTCCCCTTAAAATCTGCTTCATCCTGGCCACATCTATGGCTTGTGGCAGCATCCCATTCTGAAGGACAATTTGACACAGCATCTTGGTTAATCTGCGAACATATTCAGACAGTCTTTCTCCTGGAAGTTGAAGGGTATGCTCAAACTGGTAGACTAAATCGACCACTTTCTCCAATTGGCCAAACTCGTCCTGCAACATAGTTAAATAGTCATAGGCAGTACAAGCAGCATTGCTGAACCTGAGGTTCTTCACGGCTTCAGAAGCAGCCTCCTTTAAATTTTCTCTTATGCGCTGCTTCTTTTGGGCCTCCGGTATTACCCATCCTTTCCCAGCCTGCATCGCCTGCTCCATCCAGGTGTCGAAATCCTCTTCTCCGAGTGGTACAGGTTGTTTCCCTGAAAATATCCTGAGCTTCCGGTACCCAGCTTCTACATGTACCGTATTACTCTTCTGGCACTTTGTGACAAGGTTTCCTAAAGCATTTAAAAGTTCAGGACCTATAGTGGTTAAAGGTGTCCCTAAAGTTGTCATGTCTTTGGAACTTTTGGGAATTGTGGGGGACTGCGGAGGTTCCCTCTTTATAGTCTTCGCGTGCGCCAAGCGGTATATCTTCTTATCTATGGACTGCACACTCTGGCCTCTGAAACTCTCAGGTATCTCATCTCTCCATTCTACCAATGCATAGGTAAAGGAGGTCTGTTCATCTGGCTTGAGATCAAGTAACCATGCCTCCTGGCTTGAGGATAGCAACTCCATGAGCCGCTCTACGTCGCTTCCGGACCAGTCTTCCCCAGGAAGCTCAATAACTACAGCCCTCTCTGGAAAAGCGCCGGCTGATGTGCACAACTGGGTCACTGCTAAAAGATCCATGCCGGTACTTCTGGCAGGCTTGATTGCAGCGTACAGGATCCCGGACTCTGAGCCCCCACGTGTAGCAATACCCCCAGCTAAAGGAGCCGCTGATTTGATTTCGGGCCTGTAACGCTGTCAACCCCCAGCAATTGGCTCTACCCTCCCTTGGCACAGTTAGTAAGGGATGATAGGATTGTGAGGCCTGTAACTTTAGGCAACACAATCCAAAAACAAAAGCGCACACACACACAGTGATATAGCTGACACTGACTGTTCTTCTGTACAGTAATAACACCAACACTGATCTGCTTAATCCTGGTAACTTTACTGAAGGAAATGATTAAACAAATAAACAGTATTCTTTAGTACCTGCAGAGTCCTGCAATAAAAGGTTTTTAGCAATAAAAAAATATACAATACTGTACAAGGATAATCAACAGACTCCCCTTTGCAGCTCTCCTCCCTCGTGGGGAAGATGATGCCCAGAAATGTCTACACTGATAAGTCAGGCCTGACTGTAACTATGTGTATGTTCCGCAGAGAAGAATCTTCGCTAGCAAATGGTGGTGCACTTTTGGACATAATATTGTAATCCACAGGAATAAGGGTTGAACTTGGCGAACAAGAATAAAGCCACTACTGTTCATACATGCACTGTCCCTCAGGTGTGCGTATGCAAACTCTAGCGGGTGAGTCCCGAACAATAAACACTAGGCCTAGAGGTCCTGCACTAATCTCTAAACAGGTGCTCTCTCACCCAACCGGACCAGTCCACGTCCGTATCTTCGGTTGCCGTGTCTCGGTACACAGGTTCCACGACACCCGGGTCTTCGGTCTCTTGGCAGCAGCTGGCGGATGGCAGGATGAGACGTCCCCCAGGCTCCTTGGTAGAAACGGAAGGCTCTTTGGTAATACAGGGCCTAGGCTTCAGGCCCTGTCTGGAACAGCAGACTCAGCAGAGCGTTCCACTTGCTGGGTGGTGATGTTCAAAGAGACCGTACTACGGTCCGCCCCCTTGTTAAATACCCTGCCCCAGCAGTCCTTGCGCGGGGAAATGCATTCTAGGTATGGTAGTCTCTGGGCCTTAAAACAAACACCCGCTACACACTATATTACCAAAAGTATTGACCAGCCTTTACACGCACATGAACTTTAATGGCATCCCAGTCTTAGTCCATAGGATTCAATATTGAGTTGGCCCACCCTTTGCAGCTATAAAAGCTTCAACTCTTCTGGGAAGGTTTTCCACAAGGTTTAGGAGTGTGTCTATGGGAATGTTTGACCATTCTTTCAGAAGCGCATTTGTGAGGTCAAGCATGTTGGACGAGAAGGCCTGGCTTGCAGTCTCCGCTCTAATTCATCCCAAAGGTGTTCTATCGGGTTGAGGTCAGGACTCCGTGCAGGCCAGTCAGGTTCCTCCTCCCCAAACTCGCTCATCCATGTCTTTATGGACCTTGCTTTGTGCACTGGTCCAAATAATTTGGTGGAGGGGGGATTATGGTGTGGGGTTGTTTTTCACGGGTTGGGCTTAGCCCCTTAGTTCCAGTGAGGGGGAACTTATAGAGTCCTTTCACACTGACAGTGCGGGGGCGTCAGCGGTAAAGCACCGCTAGTTTTAGAGTCACTTTTCGACTGCTAGCGGGGTGCTTTTAAGCCCCTCTAGCTGCCGTATAAAGGGTTTAAAGCACCCGCAAAGCGCCGCTGGCACGGCGCTTTGCAGGCGCTTCGGCGCCACTGCTCATTGATTTCAATTTCATTTCATTTCATTTTTTCTTACGTCGATTTCATTTCATTACGTCGATTTCATTTTATTTTACGTCCTGCCAGCGCAGTGCACCAGTGTGAAAGCTGTCATGCTTTGTACACACGACCGGTTTTCATGATGAGAAAACTGCCATTTTTTATATTGGTCGTGAAAACCGGTCATGTGTATGCTCCCTAGCAGTTTTCTCAACGAAAAAACTGGCCGTAAAAAAATTAAAACCATCTCTCTTTTTTCTCGTCGTGAAAAACGGTCGTGTGTATGCTTTTCCGAGGCGGAAAAAAAAATGCATGCTCAGAATCAAGTATGAGACGGGAGCGCTCGTTCTGGTAAAACTAGCGTTCAGAATGGAGATAGCACATTCATCACGCTGTAACGGACTGAAAAGCACGAGGCTGAAAAGCATGAATCGTCTCTCACCAAGCTTTTACTAACACAAGGATCAGCAAAAGCAGCCCAAAGGGTGGCGCTATCCGAATGGAACTTCCCCTTTATAGTGCCGTTGTACGTGTTGTACGTCACCGCGCTTTGGTCAGACGTTTTTTTGCATGAACGTGTGTATGCAAGTCAGGCTGGAGAGGAATCACGGAAAAAACTACGGCTTTTTGCACGTCAGGAAAAACGATGGTGTGTACAAGGCATTAGGCTTTCACACTGGGATTGCAGATGAGGCTTTTTTCAGGTGCTTTACAGGCACTATTTGTAGCGCTAAAGCACCTGAAAAACACCTCCAGTGTGAAAAGGGGTCTTAAGGCGTCAGCATACCAAGACATTTTGGACAATTTCATGCTCGCAACTTTGTGGGAACAGTTTGGAGATGGCCCCTTCCTGTTCCAATATGACTGCACACCATTGCACGAAGCAAGGTCCATAAAGACATGGATGAGCAAGTTTGCGGCGAGTTATTATTTTATCCCACAGATTGCTGCAAATTCTACATTGTGTGGACTGGACTGATATTGAGAGCTACTTCTTCATACTGTTGTATTATCCTCTATATACCGAGCACATTGGACACTTTATTTTTCTTGTTAGGAATGCACCAATCCTTGCTGTGATGCCTCCACATGTAAATTGAAAGCAGGAGCTGTATGCGCAGATGGGGAATGCTGTGAAAAATGTCAGGTGAGTGGCAACACATTAAAGCATCTGTCAATCTAGAGTACAAATTTCCTTAAAGGGAATTCATTTTGTGTTTTTATTTCATTTTAAGATATATGCACAATCAGCTTTGTGCTAATATTGTTATTAATTTGTGTTAATGTTTCTTTGTATAATTCATAATTACTGTATATATGTACCAGGAGGCAGCCATATTTGCTCATTACATGTGCAGGTTCTGTTTCCTGCTTTGCAATGTTATAAATTGGTAGTGCTTCACAATAAAAATTGTACAACTAATTGATTGAAAACAATGAGCGCCACATAAGGCTGATATCTTCCCTCAAGTACGGAAGTTGAATGAGATTTTTATTTTATTTATTTTTTAAATATTGTTGTCAATGAAACATAACACGCATAATACTGCTAATATATATGAAAGAACATCACAGAAAGTTCAATTAAAGTGGAAGTAAACCCATTGATTTAACAGTTTAAAAAAACTGTTAAATTCCCGGCATGCCGGAAATGCTAACTGCCACATTGTTGTGCTCTCAGTCTCAACCAAACTGTCGAATCCATCCAATGGCTAGTGTCACAACTGGTCACATGTGCAGCATCATGGCAGTTGAAGATTAAACAAAGGTCAAGATGGCAGCTTCCTTGGCTGAAAATGATAGGAGGGTTTACTTCCACTTTAAGACAGACCTTGTGCACATGAATAGTGAAAGCTATGGTAACAAAAATAGATCTTTCATGAAGGTTGGTTAAGCATGTTAGAAATAATTAAACATTTGACAAGAAGAAGAAAATAATTATTACATGCATGGATAAGAGCTCCAATGTGCTAGATTCGGAGATAAAATTGTTTAACGACTGTTTAAAAAATATCCAATTGTGTTTAAGTGTACAGAGAGGGGGGAAAAAAACTACACATAACCTCCAAAGTGCCTAACATTTTTTGTCCCGCACTAATGTCTAGAAAATGCGTGTACACCCTCCGCTTTAGTTGTCTTGTATGTCAGGTAGAAGAGATAATCATCTGGTATTCTGATCAGAAGGAGGGGGCGAGGGGGGCAACCCAAAGAGAATGTAAGGGAGGCATAAGAACTGGTAAGAGAGGGAAGAGGGTAGGTAACTGATGGGGAATGGGAGAGGAAAATGGGTACCAAAATGACCAGAAAATAGGAGCCACTTAGTCATTGTGTTTACTTTAGAAATTAATCAAGGGTACCTTATTAAAATAAGTTTAATTCAGTCTTCTGGTGGTTTTATAGGTTTCACAGTACTGGAAGTCTTTCTATGCCTGCCACGTGTAATTGAAATTAGTTAGTCTGTCTAGTTTGTAGTGCATAATGGATTCCATATCATGAATATGCTCTACATATCTCCAAAGTCTGGGGATCAGAACTCGTGCTGCGTTTATTAAGTGTCTGCCCAAATGTTTAGGTGGGAGATTGGGACCGTCTGTTATAAACATAAAATAAGAAGGTTTCTGGGGAGGGAGGTTCAGACCTGTGACTTGCCTAATCAGTGAATGGATTTTTTCCCAGGTTTATATTGGTGTGCAATACCAAAAAATGGGGCTCAGAGAGCCATTGTCCCTTGAGCTTCGCCAACAAGTCGTTGGAATGAGTCGGTTTAGTTTATTCAGTCTAGTAGGAGATAAAATCAAATACAGATCCTCCACTATTAATCCAAAAATCTTTACATTTGATATAATGATAGAAATATGGAAAGGCAAAAATATGGAAAATTGCTTTAACCATCTGTCTACTGGGGAATTTATTTTTATTTTTTGAACACATGTTAAAATCTGCATTTTTTGCTAGATATTGCTGCAAACCCTCCAAAAAGTATATATTTTCTGAAAGTAGAGCCCCTGAAGAACAAATTACTTTTAGTTCAAATTTCATTTGTTGCATGTGTAGCGATACCCCCAGCTAAGAGAGCCGCTGGTATGATTTTCGGGCCTGTAACACACCGCTGTCAACCCTCAGTAATTGGCTCTACCCTCCCTTGGCACAGTTAGTAGGGGATGATAGGATTGTGAGACCTGTAACTTTTGGTAACACAATCCTGCAACAAAGGCACACAGTGATACTGTATGGCTAACACTAACCGTTTCTTCTGCACAGTAATAACACCAAACAACTTGTCTGCTTAATCCTGGCACTTTACTGAAGGAAATAGTTAAGCAGATAAACAGTACACATTAGCATATGCAGAGCCCTGCAATAAAAGAGTATTTAGCAAGAAAACAGATATACAATCCTGTACAAAGATAACTAACGGACCCCGCTTGCAGCTCTCCTCCCTCGTGGGCAAGATGGCGCCCAACAATGTCTAAACTGATAAGTCAGGCCTGACTGTACTATAGGCAAGTTTCGTAGAGAAGGATCTTCGCTAGCAAATGGTGGTGCACTTTTGAAGACAAATTGTAATCCACAGGAATAAGTATTGGCAAACTTGATGAACAAAGATAAAGTCACTAATGCTACTCAATGCACTGTCCCTCCAGCGTGCAGATGCAAAATCTAAACGGTGGGTCCCGAACAACAGTTACTGGGCCTAGAGATCCTGTACTAATCTCTGAGCAGGTGCTCTCTCACCCAACCGGACCAGTCCGTGTCCGTATCTTCCGTAGCTTTGTCTCGGTACACAGGTCCCAGGACACCCAGGATCTTCAGTCCTCCTGGAAGTAGTAGATAGGTAGCAGGATGAGACGTCCCTCAGGCTCCTCAGTGGAAATGGAAGGCTCTTTGGAAACACAGGGCCTAGGCTTCAGGCCCTGTCAGGAACAACAGACTCAACACAGAGTTCCACTTGCTGGGCGGGCGATGTCCAAAGAGAGCGATCTATGGCCCGCCCTCCAGTTAAATAGCCCAGCCCAGCAGTCTTTGCGCGGGGCAATGCACCCTGGGTGTCCCGCTGCACCCTGGGTATGGTAGTCTCTGGGTTCTTTAAGCACCACCCTGCTACACACTCCCCCCATTTAAAATCTTTGGTCCCCAAAGATAATTTGAGCAATTTTTACAAACAATACAATTTACGGTAGCAAAGGAGCTTGGCAGGGGAATCTCCCACCAGACTTGGTAAGGGAGATTGTCCTGCCCACAGGTCATATTAGTGGAAGTGATCTGCCTAACTGTGCCAGAGAGTGAGCTGGGATTGCCCTCCACCAAATGTACAGTGGACAGCCAGGTTTCTCTATTGTCCTTCTTGCAGTTGCCTGAGGACTGCCTCAGAGAGAGGCAGTAGATGGTTTCTGTGCCAGGTTTTTAACGGCCCCACTTTCCCTTCTGGCTTCAACTGGTACACTGGTAAGCCAGGCAGCTTTCTACAAATTACATACGGTTCTGATTTCCATCTGTCTGCCAGCTTATGCTTTCCTGGGACACCCAAATTCTGCAACAACACTCTGTCTCCTGGTTGCAGGTCATGGATCCGGACTTTAAGGTCAAAATTCCGCTTATTCCGGGCTCCTCTCTGGTCAGAAGTCGCTTGGGCCTTCTCGTAGGCCAGTCTTAGGCTTTGCCGCAGTCTGTCCACATATCCCTTGTGTGAGGCAGCTGATGTGTGGTCTATGGAGGTGCCAAAAGCCAGATCTACAGGTAGTCTCGCTTCCCTACCAAACATTAGTCTATAAGGGGAATATCCGGTAGCGTCACTAGTTGTGCTATTGTAAGCATGCACTATGGCCGCTATATGCTTGCCCCAATGTTGTTTTTCCTCGCAGCTCAGGGTCTCCAGCATATTCAACAAAGTTCTGTTAAACCGTTCTGGTTAGGCATCTCCTTGTGGGTGATAGGGGGTTGTGCGAATCTTCTTTATGCCTAGGGAATCCAATAACTTCCGGATCAGTCGACTTTCGAAGTCCCTCCCTTGATCCGAGTGAAGGCGTTGAGGTAGTCCGTAATGTACGAAATATTTCTCCACAAGTATCTTGGCCACAGTGGAGGCCTTCTGGTCTTTAGTTGGAAAGGTCTGGGCGTATCGAGTGAAATGGTCGGTTATCACCAGAACATTTCCATGTCCACTCAAATCAGGTTCCAGACAAAGAAAATCAATGCATACCAAGTCCAAGGGCCCTTTGCAGGTGGCCCATTGGGGCAGCTTGATGGGGCAGTGTCTTTCTTTGTATGCAGCGAGCACATGAGTGACAGTACTCCTCCACTTCAGCCCGCATACAGGGCCAGTAGAATCTGCTCCTTATGAGCTGAAAGGTTCTCTCTGCCCCTAGGTGGCCGTGGTTGTCATGTAGGGCAACCAGAACAGTCTTTCGGTGCTTTTCCGGCAGGAATAGTTGCCACTTGTCTTCAAGGTCATCAGAGGGGCCCCTTCGGTAGACCACCCCTTGATGCACCTGCAACCTGTCCCATTCCTTGCGTAGTAAACGGGCCTTCTTTGAGGGATCATGCAAGAGTCTGTCCAGGTCCTGGTTTTCTAGAGCTTCCAAAGCCAATCTTCCCAAAGGGTCTTCCAGCTGGTCCCTTCTTATATCCTTCTTTGATAGTTTCGGCAAGTCCTCTTCGCCAAACTGGGTCACATCACAATAATATTTGGGCACTCCCACCACTAAGACTCCAATTTCTTCTGCTCTGGATCCACCACTAGCCTGGAGCTCTGCCCCCTGACACAAGGCCCGCACCCCATCTGGGGTCACCTGGGTCCAGTCTTCTGCAATGCAAGTGGGAGCATTAAATCTTCTGGATAAGGCGTCAGCATCTCGGTTTCCAGTCCCAGGTCTGTACTTCAGACTGAAATTGAACCCTGAGAGAGCTGCCAACCAACGGTGGCCTGTGGCATCCAGCTTGGCTGTGGTTAGAAGGTAAGTGAGCGGGTTATTGTCTATTTTCACCACAAAGTCAGCTCCATATAAGTAGTCCTTCAGTTTGTCCACCACAGCCCACTTTAAGGCCAAGAATTCCAACTTGTGGGTGGGGTAATTCTTTTCAGCCGGGGTTAAACTCCTACTCACATAAGCGACGGGTCTTAGCTGTTCTTCATACTCCTGATACAGTACTCCTCCCAGACCATCATGACTGGTGTCCACGTGTAATTCATATGGCTTCTTGGTGTCTGCATAGGCCAAGACAGGGGCAGTGGTCAAACTCTTCTTCAACCTTGTGAAAGCCTCTTCACACTTCTCAGTCCACTGGTCTTCTACCGACTTTCCCGGCTTCCTAGGGCCTGAGTCATCCTCCTCTCCCTCTGTCTTCAACAGCTCGTTCAGAGGCTTGGCAATTCTTGCAAATCCCTCCACAAACCTGCGATAATAGGTGCAGAACCCCAGAAATTACCTAAGCTCAGTCACTGTAGTGGGCCGGGGCCAAGAGGTGACTGCCTCCAACTTGTCAGGATCTGTAGATACTCCCTCTTCAGACACTATGTGTCCCAGGTAATGGACTGAAGACTGGTAGAACTGACACTTCTCCCGGGAGAGCTTGAGTCCCTCATCACTGAGTCTCATTAAGACCTTCTCTAGCCTCTCCTCATGCTCCTCCAGAGTCTTCCCAAAGACAATGATGTCATCTAGGTATACTAGGACTTCGATGAGGTTCATGTCCCCCACTGTCTTCTCCATCAGCTGCTGGAAAGTGGCAGGAGCTCCCGACAGACCTTGAGGCTTACGGTCGAATTCATAGAACCACACTGGGGTAATGAAAGCTGTCTTCTCTCTATCTTCGGGGTGCATTGGGATTTGGTAATACCCGCTCTTCAGGTCCATTACACTGAACCATTTTGCTCCAGACAGACTCTGTAGAGCATCCTTTATCCTTGGGGTGGTGTATTGGTCAGGTATTGTCCTCCTGTTAAGGGTCCTGTAGTCAATACAGAGTCTCAATGATCCATTCTTCTTCCTGACTACTACGATAGGGGAGGCATATGGACTCCTGGATTCCCGGTTGACACCGGTTCTCTTGAGCTCTGCGAGTTGCTCACGTAGATCTTCCAAATCAGCCAGGGGGACTCGCTGGACTCTCTCCCTAAAGGGTTTGTCTTCTTGTAGACGGATCTCGTGGGTGGCACTTTTTGCACATCCTACATCAAACTCATCCTTGGAGAAGATCTTCCGCCACCTGGCCAACCGGGCCCTGGCCCTCTCTTTCCATGCCGGTGGTAGGGTCGTGTTCTCCAGACAGAGATTCTCCAAAGTAGGTTCCCCTCCTTCTTCCTTCTCCAAGTCGGGCAAGGCAACTGGGGAAGCGGGATTCACTTGGCCCAACAGCATCCGGGCTGGAATCTTCACAGAAAGGTCAGTGGTGTTTCTGGTACTCACTGGCACCCTGCCATTTGCCTTCTTCAGGGCCTACTTCGGGCATTACCTCCAATCCTGGGTGGGTATCCAGTGGGTCTGGTTCCAGGACTACAAAGGGGCCAGGTTGTTCCCAGGTGAGCTTCACAGTGACCCTCAGACAGGCTACTTCACCAGGCTGCAACACTCTCTCCTTCTTCTCTAGTCTCCAAACTTTCCCTACCCCTTCTTCTGGGGCCTTCTGTTCCAAGACCAATCGCTGATAGGCCAACTGCAACACAGGGTGGATTCTGGCTGTTGAGGTGCTCTGCTCTTGTGCTAGGGGGGCCAGCAGCCTCCTGACCAGGTCAGTGTTTGTTCCTATTATCAGAGAACATTTATTGGCTCCTGGAGGGCGAGGGCAGAATACTGCCAGGGTGTCAAAGACTTCTGCCTCTCCTGCCAATGAGGGGTCGAAAGCCAATCTAATCGGGAGGTAACCGTCATATGGAAAGCTCTGGGTACCAATTCCCCATATTTCCAAGTCTTCTAACTTCTGCAGGGGTAAATGTCTCAGATGCTTTTGATAGAAATCCCGAGACAGGAGGGTTACTTGGGCCCCTGTATCCAGAATGGCCTTCGTGTAGACTCCCTCCACTTGAATGGGGACCACTGGAGAGGGTCCCACCAACTTGACTGGAAACTTCTTCGGGAAGGCCTCTTTCCTTGGGCCCATGTGTTTGGCCTTCGGTGTTTTTTCTTTTTCCATCTTTTCCTGGATCTGAATCCCTGTTGGGCCTGGTATGCATTGATTTCCTGCAATTTTTGTGGTTTTAACTCCAGGTGAGTGGTATTAAGTGTTTTTGATGGGGAATTGTTCCCCTCACTTCTTGGCTTCTCTTGCTTTCTGATTCCAATGGAGCTTGCTGGAAATGATGGGCACCCGGTTGACTCCTTCACCGGGGCCCTCTGGAGTTTTCCTCCGGCTGGCGGTAGGTGCCTCGGGTCTTCCTCGGACTGGGGCACACTTGCCCAAAATGGCCAATTCCTCCACAGTTAAAGCAAACAGCTTCTCCTCTATCCCGCGGGAAAACTGGTGTTAAAACACTCTGGTACAGTTCCTTCCTGACTTCTTCTTTTTCTCTGACTCCTGAGTTCTTGGCCATTAGAGAGGTCAACATTTCTAACACTTGGGTCATCTGCGACTTTAAGACAGCCACCTCCGAGTCCCGTTCAGTGGCCATGGCGGATCTGACCCCAACTGAGGGGGAAAGAGTGGGTTTCTCGGCCGCCTGTTGGTCTTTCAGCAAAGCTTCTTCATCCCTTATTATTCGCACAAGGTCTGGATAGTTCAGGTACATGAACCCTCCAGAGTTTTTCAGATGGAGCCAAACTGGATCAGAACGCAATGCTGCCCTCAAAATCTGCTTCATCCTAGCCGCATCTATGGCTTGTGGCACCATCCCCTTCTTCAGAACAATTTGGCAGAGCATCTTGTTTAATCTGCGAACATATTCAGACAGTCTTTCTCCTGGCTGTTGAAGGGTATGTTCAAACTGATAGACTAAATCGACCACTTTTTCTAATTTGCCAAATTCTTCCTGCAACATAGCCAAATAGTCATAGGCAGTACAAGCAGCATTGCTGAACCTGAGGTTCTTCACGGCTTCAGCAGCAGCACCCTTTAAACTTTCACTTATGCGCTGCTTCTTTTGTGCTTCCGGTACTTCCCATCCTTCCACAGCTTGCATTGCTTGTTCAATCCAGGTGTCAAAGTCCTCTTCCCCGAGTGGTACAGGTTGCTTTCCTGAAAAGATCCTGAGCTTCCGGTACCCGGCCTCTACATGTACCGTACTACTCTTCTGGCACTTCGTGACAAGGTCCCCTAAAGCATTTAAAAGTTCAGGGCCTATAGTTGTTAGAGGTGTCCCCGGGGCTATCATCTCATTTGGACTCTTTGGAGTTTTAGGTGACTGTGGAGGTTCCTTCTTTATAACCTTTGCGTGCGCCAAGCGGTATGTCTTGTTGTCTATGGACTGCACGCTCTGACCTCTGAAATCTTCCGCCACTTCATCCCTCCACTCTATCAGCGCGAAGGTGCAGGAATTTTCTTCGTCTAGCCTGAGGTCAATTAACCATCCTTTATGGCCCGGGGACAGGAGCTCTATGAGCCGTTCTATGTCACTCCCCGACCAATCCTCTCCGGGGAGTTCAATCACTGCAGCCATGTCCAGGGAATCATCAGTGGATGAGCACCACTGGGTCACCGTTAACGGATCCATGCCGGTACTTCTGGCGGGCTTGATTGCAACGTACAGGTATCCCGGATCTGAGCCCCCACGTGTAGCGATACCCCCAGCTAAGAGAGCCGTAGCTGTGTCTCGGTACACAGGTCCCATGACACCCGGGGTCTTCGGTCCTCTTGGAAGTAGTAGATAGGTAGCAGGATGAGACGTCCCTCAGGCTCCTCAGTGGAAATGGAAGGCTCTTTGGAAACACAGGGCCTAGGCTTCAAGCCCTGTCAGAAACAACAGACTCAACATAGAGTTCCACTTGCTGGGCGGGCGATGTCCAAAGAGAGCGATCTACGGCCCGCCCTCCAGTTAAATAGCCCACCCTAGCAGTCTTTGCATGGGGCAATGCACCCTGGGTGTCCCGCTGCACCCTGGGTATGGTAGTCTCTGGGTTCTTAAAGCAACACCCCGCTACACATGATATGTGTGCTGTTATTTATCAAACACATATTTTCAGAAAAAAAATACAATAAAATGAATATTAGCACAAACAAACAAAATATTATACTTTTTTTTTTTGGTAAAATATAAAAGATGGGGCTGCGTCATGTAAATAGATACAAAGCATGTCAAGTCCTAATATTGCGCACACAACCATGGAATTGCAAGAAATGATGGCAACCAAAATTCTCTATAGGCAACTCTTTACGGCTGGGTTTACAACAGGGGTCCGGTGCGTCCTGGTTCACTGTTTCAGGTCCGATTTAAGCCCGAATTTTGGGCTGAATTCTGACCTGAAATGGACCAAAAGACACACAGATTTTGTGCAAATCGCACCGGACCCGCTGCAGAGATATGTGAACTGGTTCCATAGAGAGCCGGTCAAAATCTCCTACTATTGCGAAATGTGAGGATTCCGCATCCAATTCGCAATAGTGTGAACTCAGCCTGAAGGCGATACCTCACATGTGTGGGGCAAATGATGTTTACATACACTTTCTTGCCCTATGCCATGCTTTTTATATGGGGTGTATGCAGGGGTGCTTTATATTTATTTTTTTGTTATTTTATACAATTCTTTTTTTCTTTCACACTTTTTTTTTCAATAAATTTTTTATTGGATATTTTACCAATACAGTACAAATATTACTTCAGATGGAGAATAACTGTTCAACCAGCATTGTGGTTATGAAGATAATATCACAGACAGTGACATAATAAAACAAGAAAGCAAAAAAGCAATATAGGAGTAGGAGTTATATACAGTTTATAACAAAACTTTGTTACACCAATTAATCCAGGGTTGCCACAATTTTTTAAAGAAGACTTACGAGGTCATTTCAAAAGGGATACACTGCTTTTGACTTTTGACTTTATTTTTTTTTACTTTATTGATATCACAAGGGGGATAGGGGGGCCCCTATGTGATGGCAAGGGCTGGTGACTGTACTCTTTATAGAGACACTGGGGGTAGGGATGAGCCGAACACCCCCCACTTGGGTTCCCATCCAGAACATGTGAACGGACCGAAAGTTTGCGCGAACATTCGAACACCGTTAAAGTCTATGGGACTCGAACATGAGAAATCAAAAGTGCAACTTTTAAAGGCTAATATGCAAGTTATTGTCCTAAAAAGGGTTTGGGGACCCGGGTCCTACCCCAGGGGACATGTATCAATGCAAAAAAAAGTTTTAAAAACTGGCATTTTTTTCGGGAGCAGTGATTTTAATGATGCTTAAAATGAAAAAATAAAACTGAAATATTCCTTTAAATATCGTACCTGGGGGGGGGGGGGCTATAGTATGCCTGTAAAGTGGCGCGTGTTTCCCGTGTTTAGAACAGTCCCTGCACAAAATGACATTTCTAAAGGAATAAAAGTCATTTAAAACTGCTTGCAGCTGTAATGTAATGTTGGGTCCCAGCAATATGGATGAAAATTATTGAGAAAAACGGCATGGGTAACCCCCCAGCCCATTACCAGGCCCTTTGGGTCTTGTATGGATACTAAGGGGAACCCCACACCCAAATTAAAAAAAGAAAAGGCGTGGGGCCCCCAGGCCCTATATACTCTGAACAGCTGTATACAGGCGGTCCCAAGAAAGACAGGGACTGTAAGTTTGTTCTAAAGTTGAATCTGTTTGTAATTTGAAACAGGTACATTTTGTAAGTGTAGCTCCAGCCAAAAAATCTATTTTTAAGCTTTTTGGATAACATAGGGAAGGGTTATCATCACCCCTGCAACATTTGTTTTGCTGTCTGTGTGTCAGGGCTGTGTTCAGCCCTTCCTTCTCTGTGATGGCAGCTCAGCTGTCAGCTAATTGCCAGCTTCCATCTCTCCAGTGATCCACCTGTTGATGATCCGCTCATCAGCTGCCTACTTAAGGACTTCGGCCTGGTTCACACTTGTCCGACAAACGCTCCGACATTAGGAGCTCATGTCGCATGACGTGTGAAAATCAATGAATCCCTATGAGAGCCATCTTAACTGGTCCGACACAAGTCGGTCCGACATTAAAAATGCTCCCTGTACTACTTCTGTCCGACTTTGATCCTACTTCAGCCCATTGAATATCATTGAAGTCGGATCAAAGTAGGATCCTTGTCCTAACCATCCGACATTTGACATCCGACATGGGGATTACAGCAGCAGTAAAAGGAATTTATCTCACCCTGGGATTGTTTTGATTGGTCAAAGGACAAGTCAGACTAGCACAATGTCGGATCAAAGTAGTATCCTGTTCATGAATGTCGGATGGATGTCGGACCAATGTAGGATCAATGTAGGACTGATGTCGCAGAGCAAAGTAGGATGAAAGTCGGATGAATGTCGTGTCGTATCAGTGTGAACCCAGCCTCACAGTTCATTTACTCTTTGCCTTTGCCTTTGTTAACATCACTACAGACTTTCTCCTGCGTTGCTGTTGAAGACCTGCTTGACTACGTTCCCTCTGGCTACAGATCCTGCTTGCTGGACTCTATCTTTATCCCTGGTTCTTGGACATTGGCTTGGCTGACTACCCTATCCGGTTACCGAACCCTGGCTTGTTTTACTACGCTTACTCTGTTTGCCTTTTTATTTTTATTATTAAACAAGTGTGATTTAACTGTACTTCTGTCTCAGCCTGATTCATGGTTCCTGACAGTAGGCGAAGGCCATGACTTCAGAAGATGCAGCCAATCCACTTGTTGATAATATTTTTTCCAGATTGGTTGACCTGGATCACCGCATGGATCAGGTTGCCACGGCGATAAGGACGCTCCTAAGTCGCATGGCTCATTTAGAGTCTCCTACTGTGGCCGCTCCGGTAGTCCCTGTGCAGGCAGACCCTGCTGCTGCTCCAGCCTCTGTGCAGGCACCCGCCTCGAGTATTTCCTCTTTAAGTGGTATGTCTGGTTCCGCTCCGCTTCCCCAGCGATTTGGGGGCGATCCAGTCCAATGCAGAGGTTTTCTCAACCAGGTTGAGATATATTTTGAGATGCTGCCCCAGGCGTTTCCCACGGACAGAAGCAAAGTAGGTTTTGTGATATTTTTGCTTTCTGAGAGAGCCTTGGCCTGGGCAAACCCTCTATGGGAGACGCAAAAACCTGTGGTCCTGAGTTATCCAGAATTTTGTGGCTTCCTTCAAAAGGGTATTTGACGTTCCCGCACGCTCCTCTTCTGCTGCTAAGTGCCTCATGTCCATCAAACAGAGTACGAGAACTGTTGCCGATTACGCCATTGAATTCCGTACTCTGGCAGCAGAGGTTGCGTGGAACAATGAGGCCCTCGTGGCTGCATTTTCTCATGGTCTCTCGGATAACATCAAAGATGAGATAGCAGCCCGAGATATACCCACCGAGCTGGAGAGGTTGATCACGTTTGCCATCCTCATTGACTCCAGACTCGGAGAGAGACTCTCTCTTAAGGAGCGCTTGCGGAAGCCTCTTGTACGTTTGTCTCCCGAGCTTTGCAGTCCCACCCTTGCCTCCCTCACCTCCCATGCCTCCTGGTACCGAGTCGGTCTGTGAAGATAAACTCATGCACTTGGGCTTCACGCGTCTCTCTGTGGATGAGAGAGCCCTTAGGAGGAGGGAGAAATTGTGCCTTTATTGTGGCCAGGCCAGTCACTATTTGAAGTCTTGTCCTACCCGTCCTGGGACCGCCCGAACCTTGAGGTCCTGTCATGGACAGACCTTAGGTGGCGTTGTTTCGTCTCCAGTTGCCCAGAAGGATAAGCCCCTGGTTTTGGTTACCCTGTCGTGGGTTGAGTCGTCCGTCAAGATACAGGCTCTAATCGACTCCGGGGCTGCAGGCCTGTTCATTGATGCTGACTTTGTGTCTAAGCACTCGATTCCGCTGCAGCTGCGTGACACTCCACTTGCCATTGAGGCTCTTGATGGGAGACCTCTACAGCCTGCCCATGTGACTCATGAGACGGTTCCATTGTCCATGGCCGTAGGGGCTCTTCACCATGAGATAATCCAATTCCAAGTTATTTCCTCACCCAAGTTTCCGCTGGTTATTGGTTATCCTTGGTTACAGAGGCACAACCCGTCTTTTGATTGGCTCCATGCTGAGGTTCTGTCCTGGTCGCCACAGTGCAGTGAGAGATGCTTCCAGAAGGTAGCCAAGGCTCTGTGCACCTCTTGACTCTCCTCTCTGCCAGAGGAGTATCGCGATTTTAGCGATGTCTTTGACAAAGGTCAAGCCGGTACATTGCCTCCACACCGGTCATATGTTTGCGCAATTGACCTTCAACCTGGTACCATACCCCCTCGTGGCCGGGTTTACCCTTTGTCGGTCTTGGAGGATAAAGCCATGGAGGAGTATGTTGCAGACGCACTTTCTCGAGGTTTCATCCGCAAATCCTCATCTCCTGCCGGTGCTGGTTTATTTTTTGTAAAAAAGAAGAGTAGTGAACTGAGACCTTGTATCGATTATAGGGGTCTCAATCATTTCACCATTAAGAATGCCTATCCGATCCCGTTGATTACAAAGTTATTTGACCGCCTCAAGGGAGCAACGGTCTTCACAAAGCTTGATTTGAGAGGGGCATACAATCTCATCAGGATTAAGCAGGGCGACGAGTGGGAAAACTGCGTTTAATACCAGAACAGGTCATTATGAGTACCTCGTAATGCCTTTTGGCCTCTGTAATGCTCCGGCAGTTTTCCAAGAGTTTATTAACGATGTCCTCCAAGATTTGTTACAGTTATGTATGGTGGTCTATCTTGATGATATCCTCATATTTTCCAAGTCCCTGGAGAGCCACCACACAGATGTCTGTCGAGTGCTATGAAGAATAAGAGAGAACAATCTCTATTGTAAGCTGGAGAAGTGTGAATTCCATCGGGAACAGGTCAAATTCCTGGGTTATGTCATTTCCACAGCTGGTTTTTCGATGGACCCAGAGAAACTTTCTGCTGTCCTACAGTGGCCTCGACCCGTGGATTTACGTCCTCTGCAGCGTTTTCTCGGCTTTGCCAACTATTATCGGAAGTTTATTCGTAACTTCTCGTCTCTGGTCAAGCCCCTGACTGATATGACCAGAAAGGACGGTAACCCACAGACTTGGTCTCCAGAGTCCATCAAGGCTTTTGAGAGTCTTAAAACTACCTTTGTTTCCGCTCCTGTGTTGGCACATCCTGATCCTACGTTGCCTTTTATCCTTGAGGTTGATGCTTCTGAGACTGGAGTTGGCGCTCTTCTGTCTCAATGACCTAGCTCTGACATGCATGCATGTGGCTACTTTTCCAAGAAATTGTCACCTGCCGAGTGCAATTACGAGATTGGTGACAGGGAGCTTTTGGCGATAATTTTAGCCCTGAAAGAATGGAGACATCTCCTCGAAGGTACCACCGTGCCGGTTCTCATTCTTACTGACCACAAGAATCTCACATTCCTGTCTGAGGCTAAGCGCCTCTCTCCCAGAAGGGCACAGTGGGCTCTTTTCTTGTCGAGTTTCAATTACATTGTCTCATTCTTACCCAGGACTAAGAATGTAAGGGCTGACGCCTTGTCCCGACAATTTTCCTCCACTTTCAAGATGGAATTGGTTTCGGTTCCTGTGATTCCTCCTGATTGTACTCTGGCTACGGTTCGCACAAGTCTCACTTCTCCTTTGGGAGACAAAATTCTGGCTGCTCAGGTCGATGCTCCTCCTGAGAAACCTTGTGATCACTGCTTTGTACCCAAGAGTCTTCGTACTGCCGTGCTCCAGACTTACCATTCTCCCAAGGCTGCGGGCCACCCTGGGAAGAATCAACTCTATTGAGCTATTTCCCAACAATTCTGGTGGCCTAGTCTACGTGCTGATGTAACCGCCTTCGTAGCTGCCTGTTCCGTGTGTGCTCAGAGTAAGACTCCACGACACCTTCCAGTGGACCTCCTACAACCCATACCCAATGGAGAGAGGCCCTGGACCCACCTGTCTATGGATTTCATTGTGGAGTTACCCAACTCCCAGGGCAACACAGTTATCCTTATGGTGGTAGACCGGTTCTCGAAAATGTCCCACTGTATTCCACTTAAAAAGTTGCCTACGTCTAAAGAACTGGCCTCCATTTTTGCTCGGGAGATCTTTTGCTTACATGGCCTACCCAAGGTCATAGTCTCTGACAGGGGAAGTCAGTTTGTGTCCCGGTTCTGGCGAGCCTTTTGTGTACAGTTGGGAATTCAGATTGCTTTCTCCTCTGCGTATCACCCGCAGTCTAATGGGGCCGCAGAACGAGCCAATCAGTCCTTGGAGCAATTCCTGCGTTGCTATATTTCTCTTACCATGGGCGGAGTTTGCTCACAATAGCGCTCTGAATTCTGCTTCCCGTTTGTCCCCGTTTATGGCGAATTATGGTTTCCAGCCTTCCATGTTGCCTCGTTTGTTCCTCAGAGTATTCCTGCGTTTGAGGAACATCTCCGTGGTCTTCGTTCCACTTGGGTACAAAGCCTGTCGCAAAGCCTCCTGGACAACGAGAGGTACAGGCGCCTGCCTGTGCCTTCCTACCAGGTCGGGGACAGGGTCTGGCTGTCATCTCGCAACCTCCGACTTCGTGTTCCTTCTCTGAAGTTTGCACCTCAGTTTATTGGGCCTTTCCGTATCCTTCGCAGGATAAATCCAGTGGCTTACGCGTTGGACCTTCCTTCCAGTATGCGCATATCTAATGTGTTTCATGTCTCCTTATTGAAACCTTTGGTCTGCAACCGTTTTACCACCTCAGTGCCACATCCTCACCCTATACCATGAACCATGAAGAGTATGAAGTACAGTCTATTGTTGACTCCCGTAGGTTCCGTGGGCGCATACAATACCTACTGCATTGGAGGGGTACGGTCTGGAGGAACGCTCTTGGGTCCCATCCTCGGACGTACATGCCCCTGTCCTTCTCCGTGATTTCATAGATGTTTTCCCCTCAAGCCCGGTGGTCCTCCAAGGGGGAGGGGTCATTGAGGAGGGGGTACTGTCGGGGCTGCATTCAGCCCTTCCTTTTCTGTGATGGCAGCTCAGCTGTCAGCTAATTGCCAGCTTCCATCTCTCCAGTGATCCACCTGTTGATGATCCACTCGTCAGCTGCCTACTTAAGGGCTTCCAGTTCATTTGCTCTTCGCCTTCGCCTGTGTTAACATCACTACAGACTTTCTCCTGTGTTGCTGTTGAAGACCTGCTTGACTACGTTCCCTCTGGCTACAGATCCTGCTTGCTGGACTCTATCTTTATCCCTGGTTCTTGAACATTGGCTTGGCTGACTACCCTATCCGGTTACCAAACCCTGGCTTGTTTTACTATGCTTACTCTGTTTGTTTGCCTTTTTTTTTTTATTATTAAACAAGTGTGATTTAACTGTACTTCTGTTTCAGTCTGATTCATGGTTCCTGACACCGTGCCCCTGTTCAGAAGATTTCAGCTCACTTTCTGTCCCAATAACAATTGGATTTTGAAAATTTGGGGTTTTTAGGGAAACAAGGATTGGTGATAATGCATCAGTGGAGACACCTTTTTCCCATATTAACTCTTACAGGAGAGAATTTCCCTTCCTAGGGATAGATTTCCTCTCACTTCCTGTTGTCTCCCTCCGTTTGTAAGTAGGAGTCGTTTGTAAGTCGGATGTTTGAAAGTAGGGGACCGCCTGTATATACTATATGGCCTGCCCTATATACTCTGCAGAATTTTGGGCCTTAGGTGTTGGTGGTACCAGAACACTGTAAGCCCTCACAGTTTCTCTTGGTGGGTGCTGGAACGGGCCCTGCTGTGAAATATTAGATCAAAATGTTTAATTTTCTTAGGCAGTGGTGGTGGTGCCACAACACTGTAACCCCTCACAGATTCTGTTGTTGAGCGCAGGAACGAGCTCTGCTGTGAAATATTAGATCAAAAATTTTAATTACGGGCCCCTGTTGAACAGGGGCAGAAAAATTGGGCCCTAGGCGGCGGTGGTGGTGGCGGTGGGGGTGACACAACACTGTAAAGCCTCACAGATACTCTTGTTGAGCGCAGGAACAGGCCCTGCTGAGAAATATTACAGCAAAAATTGTAATTACACGCCCCTGTCAAGCAGGGGCAGAAAAATTGGGCCTTAGGCACTAGTGCTGGTGCCACAACACTACAAGCCCTCACAGATACTCTTGTTGAGCGCAGGAACGAGCCCTGCTGCAAAATATTACAGCAAAAATTTTAATTACACGCCCCTGTTAAACAGGGGCAGAAAAATTGGGCCTCAGGCAGTGGTGGTGGTGCCACAACACGTATGCAACCCCTCCCAGATACTCTAGTTGAGAGAAGGAACGTGCCCTGCTGCAAAATATTACATCAAAAATTGTAATTACATGCCCCTGTTAAACAGGGGCAGAAAAATTGGGCTTTAGGCACTGGTGCTGGTGCCACAACACTGCAACTCCTCACAGATACTCTAGTTGAGCGCAGAAACGAGCCCTGCTGCAATATATTATAGCAAAAATTGTAATTACACGCCCCTGTTAAACAGGGGCAAAAAAAATTGGGCTTTAGGCACTGGTGCTGGTGCCACAACACTGAAACCCATCACAGATACTCTAGTTGAGCGCAGGAACGAGTCCTGCTGCAAAATATCACAGCAGAAATTGTAATTACAAGCCTCTGTTAAACAGGGGCAGAAAAATTGGGTCTTAGCCACTGGTGGTGGTGCCCAGAACCAAAAATGTTCTTAGAAGCTATCAACATAAACATTGAGGAGGAATAGGATAGTCACTCAGCATCAGCATAGGCAGTCTTCAAGGGATCTCACATTCATAAAAAAAATGTATCAGTTACATCAGCATCAGGTGCTTGGTAGCTGGTGATCCAAGACTGATTCATTTTTATGAAGGTGAGCCGATCAACCGAGTCTGTGGACAGGCGCACTCTGTGATCGGTTACAAAGCCTCCAGCAGCACTGAATGTGCGTTTCGAAAGAAAGCTGGATGCAGGACAGGCCAGTAGCTCAATTGCATACTGTGCAAGCTCTGGCCAGTGACCCATCCTCAAGACCCAGTAACCCAGTGGATTTTTGGTTAGAAAGGTCTCCAAGTCTGATCTTGCCCCTAGGTATTCCTGCACCATGTAAATCAAACGCTGGCGATGCTTGCTGGAACCGATCAGGCCTTGGGGCTGAGGACTAAAAAATTGTCTGAACGCATCGGTCAGACGGCCACCTTCTCCACCGCTCCTTCTGTGACTGACTGAAGCCTCAGCAACACTTTGTCCAGGACCAGGAATTTGTAACCTCCCAGGCTCTGGAAACGCATTGCACAAACCTTTCTGCAAGGCCTCCCGAAGATGTTTTATCCTCTGCTCCCTCTGCGATGGCAAGATAAGTTCCGCAACCTTACCCTTGTAACGTGGATCAAGAAGGGTTGCCAGCCAGTACTGATCCCTCTCCTTGATACCACGAATCAGAGGGTCCTTTTGCAGGCTTTGCAGGATCAGGGAGGCCATGCAGTGTAGGTTTGCTGAGACAATGCTCCGGAGTCCTCTGGGTCACTAAGGACGACATGATCCGCAGCCACCTCCTCCCAGCCACGTACGAGTTCATGGGTTTCTGGGGACTGAAAACGATCCCTTGAAGACTGCTGCTGATGCTAAGTGCTAGGCTCCACCTCCATGCTGACACAATCCCCCTCCTCCTCCTCCTCCTCTTCCTGTGAGATCGGCAGGCCTGCAGGAATACTGTCTGGATAAACGGGGCCTTGAGAGGTAAGGAAGTCCTCCTCTTCCTCCCTCTGTTCTGCCTGAAGTGCCCTGTTCATTATTCCACGCAGCGTGTGCTCCAACAGGTAGACAAGAGGGACAGTATCACTGATGCATGCACTGTAATTTCTCACCATCCTCGTGGCCTCCTCAAATGGTGACAGGACAGTGCATGCATCCTTGATCATGAGCCACTGGCGTGGCGAAAAAAAAGCCAAGCTCCCCTGAACCTGTCCTGGTGTCATACTCGCACAGATACTCATTAATGGCCCTCTGCTGCGTGTGCAGCCACTGCAGCATTACCAACGTTGAGTTACACCAGGTGGGCATGTAACAGATGAGGCGGTTCTTGGGCAGGTTGCATTCCTTTTGGAGGTCAGCCAGCCGAGCACTGGCATTATATGACTGGCGGAGATGCCCACAGACTTTCCTGGCCTGCCTCAGGAGATCCTGTAAGCCCAGGTACCTGCACAAGAACCGCTGCACCACCAAATTAAGGACGTGAGCCAAACAGGGCACATGGGTCAAGTGTCCCTGTCGGAGGGCGGAGAGGAGGTTGGTGCCATTGTCGCAAACCACCATTCCTGGCTGAAGCTGGTGTGGCGTCAACCACCTCTGAGCCTGCCCCTGCAGAACTGACAGAATTTCTGCCCCAGTGTGGCTCCTGTCCCCTAAGCAGACCAACTCAAGCACCGCATGGCATTTTTTTGCCTGAGTGCTTGCGTAGCCCCTAGAACGCCTACGGAGCACCTCTGGTTCCGAGGACAAATATGCACAGGAAGAGGCCATAGAGGAAGAAGAAGAGGAGGGGGTGGAGGAGAGAGGTGTGGCAGAATCACCACTACCAGTATTTTGGAGGCGTGGTGGTGGAACAAGCTCCAACAATACTGCACCCTGTCCTGCATCCTTCCCAGCTGCCAGCGGAGTTACCCAGTGCGCCGTGAAAGAAAGGTAACGTCCCTGTCCAAGCATGAGTCAGCGGTAATATGCACCTTACCGCTTACCACCCTGTCCAACGAGGCCAAGACATTGCCTTCCACATGCCGATAGAGAGCAGAAATCGCCTTCCGTGAAAAAAAGTGGCGTTTGGGAACCTGCCACTGAGGTACCGCACATTCAACAAATTCACGAAAGGGGGCAGAGTCTACCAGCTGATAAGGCAGCAGTTGGAGTTCTAGCAATTTAGCCAAGCTAGCATTCAGCCGCTGGGCATGTGGATGGCTGGGACCGAATTTCTTTCGATGGTTTAGCAACTGGGGAAAGGAAATTTGCCTGCTACAATCGGACGTTGGTGTAGCGATAGCAGATTGCCCTCAAGTACTTGGCACACCTTAATTCTACACCTTCATTCCTCTCAGTGCAGGTTTCTGAGAGGACTGAAGGTATAGTGGGGTTGGAGATCCCAGATGATGAGGAGCAAGGAGTGGTCCGCCTTGTTCTTTGGTGTGGGTCTTTTAAGTACTGTTGCCAACGGACTGCATGGGAGCTCGACATGTGTCTGGTCAAGCATGTGGTGCCCAAGCGGCTGCTGTTTTGGCCACGCTTGATACGCTTCAGACATATGTTGCAAGCAGCAAAGGTGCGATCTGCTGCACACGTCTCAAAAAAGGCCCACACCAATGAACTTTTGGAAAAACGCGCGGAGTCAGCAGCACCCTGCACATGCGGAGCTCTGTGGTGTGAGGCAGTCGGTTGGCTGCCCTTAAGCTGGCCCCTGGAGGGCATCCTGCCTCATTGGAGATGTGCCTCCTCCTCCTCCTCTCTCTTATCAGGCACCCACGTAGAGTCAGTGACCTCATCATCCCCTCCCTCCTTGTCACTGGAGAAAACCTGGCAGTATGTTGCAGCTGGGGGAACATGACTGCCAGTTTCTTGTCCTTCTTGGGCACCCCCTCTGTCTGGGCTCACGTTACTGCCTTCCTCAACCTGGGTACCATCATCAGAGCCTTCAAAACGCTGCGCATCCTCTTGCAGCATGTACCCAACACTGTGGTCGAACAGTTCGGGGGACTCCTCTGTGCATGATGGGGCTAGAGAAGGAGTAACTGATGACATTGAGCCAATGGAATAGGCCGATATGGCAGCTGCATTGGCAACCAAAGTACTCTGAGCCTGGGTGACAGAGGATGAGGAGGATGAGGACGGCTTTGCGATCCACTCTACCAACTCTTCTGCATGTTGTGGCTCAACACGACCAGCTGCCGAAAAAAAGGACAAGCGTGCCCCACGGCCATGTGCTGAGGATGCACCGTGTCCACGACCAGCACTGTTGGCTGTAGATACAAAGCCTGCTTGCCCTCTTTTAGTGGCCTGTGAGCGTCTGACTCTCCTTGTTGGCCTTCCAGACATAATGTAAAATTAGATTAGCAAAACACCGCCTGAAGTTTACTAGAAAAAGTACACCAGGAATGGCCTGCAGTCAGATATAGGCTTGGTTAGAATGGATGCAATGGATATATATATATATATATATATATATATATATTTTTATGCACTGCAGATCACGGAATCACCTGCATGGCCTGCCTGCCTGCCTGCCTGCCTGAAAGTGTATTTGAATAGGTACATCAGGAATGGCCTGCAATTAGGTATAGGCTTGGCTAGACTAGAATGCAGTGGATATATATGTAGGAGACAGTATATATTTTATGCACTGCAGATCACTGAATCACCTGCCTGGCCTGCCTGCCTGAAAGTGTATTTGAATAGGTACACCAGGAATGGCCTACAGTCAGGTATAGGCTTGGCTAGACTAGAATGCAGTGGATATATATGTAGGAGACAGTATATATTTTATGTACTGCAGATCCCTGAATTACCTGCCTGGCCGGCCTGCCTGAAAGTGTATTTGAACAGGTACACCAGGAATGGCCTGCAGTCAGGTATAGGCTTGGCTAGACTAGAATGCAGTGAATATATATGTAGGAGACAGTGTATATATATATATATTTTATGCACTGCAGATGACTGAATCACCTGCCTAGCCAGCCTGCCTGAAAGAGTATTTGAATACGTACACCAGAAACGGCCTGCAGTCAGATCTAGCTACACAGGATACAGTGTGTGTGTGTATATATATATATATATATATATATATATATATATATATACACACAAAGCCGGAATGTGTGTGTGTGTATATATATATATATATATATATATATACTAAATACACTGCAGCTAACTGAATCAACTGCCTGCCTGAAGTATATTAGAAACAATATACCAGAAACGGTCTGCAGTGAGATCTAGCTAAACTGGATACAGTGTATGTGTGTGTGTACATATATATATATATATATATATATATATATATATATATATATATATACACAAAGCCGGGATGTGTATATATATATATATATATATACTAAATATACTGCAGTTAACTGAATCGCCTGCCTGCTCAAAGTAAAAGAAATGACTCTCTCTCTCTATCTCTCTCCGCCTCCAACACTACACAAGGCCAATAGTGTGGGGAGTGGACTTAATCCCATGAGCCATAATTGGCCAAAGGCCTTTGGCCAATAATGGCTCTAATTGCTGACGACGCTGTGATTGGCCAAAGCATGCGGGTCATAGTGCTTGCTTAGCCAATCATCAGTCAGCAATGCACTGCGATGACGCAGTGCATTATGGGGTGTGACACGCCGCTCGAATTTGGCACGAACGCCCCATAATGTTCGAATTTCGTTGAACGATCGGACATCCGATGTTCGAGTCTAACTCCTGTTCGACTCGAACAGAAAGCTCATCCCTAATTGGGGGTCATTTAGACCCCCAGTGTCTCTACTGTCCACCAATGCAACTATTCCAGAACAGATACAGCAACTATTTGTCAGGTCACCTGTGGCCAGATGACAGGTGCACACCGTAGGGGGACAGGAGTGCACCGCAAGATAGTGAACCCTATGGCTGACTGCTGCGGATAGGAAACTGGGTGGTTGTGGAAAGCGGGACCAGAGGAGCACAACCGAGATCCTACAGGAAGCTAGAGCCAAGATTCCCCAGGACGCGGAGTCTAAGACCCAGCAGGTCTTCTCCAGAGCCTCTAGTGGTGAGGATGTTACGCTGCAGGCTAGGTCCAGGTCGCGGCCCCTAGAGTCTCCTAGCTCACGCCCCGTTGGGTAAGGGGAATAGAGGGGAAGCAGCAGCACAAGATACAAGAATAACGAATAAAAAGCCGAAGGTCAAGGGCCACAAGCAGACAAGGATAACGAAGGACAAGCCGAAGGTCAAGGGTCACGAGCAGACAGGGATAGTCGGGGACAAGCCAATAACGTAACAAAGAGACAGACGTAGCACACGGCAGGCAGGAACCAAAACACACAATGCTAACAAACACGTTGATCAGCAAAGCAGGCTTGCAGTGCACAGGTTAATATAGTGTTCTGTGATAGGGCCTGGGGTGGAGTCTGGCTGGGAGGAGATTATAAAGGAAGCCAGGTGAAGGGGGTCTGGTCTCTAAGATGAACACATGAGGAGGAAAGGTAAGATGGCAGACAGACATTAATGCATATCCATGACAGTACCCTCCCTCTTACGAGGCATCCCTTTTCCCCGTCTGGGCCCAGGTTTGGAGGGAAACTTCAGATGAAACTCCTTTAACAGACGAGGTGCAAATACCTCAGATGCAGTGATCCAAGACCTCTCCTCAGGACCAAACCCCTTCCAATGAACGAGGTACTGAAGAACGCCTTTACAAAGTCGGGAGTCCAGAATTTGACTGACCTCGTACTCCTGATTATCCTGAGACAGGCGCCACGGTAGGGAGAGGACGAGAGAACTTATTGAGGACTAAAGGCTTCAGAAGGGCAACATGGAAGGAGTTAGTGATTTTAAGGCTCTTAGGAATCTGGAGTTTGAAACAAACTGGATTCAGTTTAGCAGTTACAGTGTATGGACCAATGAATCGTGGAGCAAACTTCAGAGAAGGAACTCGGAGCTTGATGTTCCTGGTGGAGAGCCAGACTTTGTCCCCTGGCTGAAGAGAAGGCGGTTTACGCCTGCGGCGGTCGGCAAAGCCTTTGAATTTTTCAGCAGCTGCCCGGAGGGAATCATGAACGTCACCCCAAACAGAATTGAGAGACTCCTGAACCGAAGCCAAAGCTGGAATATCTGGAGAACAGGTCATGGGCAGGGATGAGCCGAACACCCCCCTGTTCGGTTCGCACCAGAACCTGCGAACAGACAAAATGTTCGTGTAAACTTTAGAACCCTATTAAATACAATGGACTCGAACGTTCGAAATCTAAAGTGTTAATTATAAAGGCTTATATGCAAGTTATTGTCCTAAAAAGGGTTTGGGGACCCGGGTCCTGCCCCAGGGGACATGTATCAATGCAAAAAGAAGTTTTAAAAACGGCCGTTTTTTCGGGAGCAGTGATTTTAATAATGCTTAAAATGAAAAAATAAAAGTGAAATATTCCTTTAAATTTCGTACCTGGGGGGTGTGTATGATATGCATGTGAAGTGGCGCATGTTTCCCGTGCTTAGAACTGTCCCTGCACAAAGTGTCATTTTTGAAAGAAAAAAAGTCTTTTAAAACTGACTCGCGTCTATTAATGAATTGTCGGCTCCCGGCAATACATACAAAAGTCATTGATAAAAATAAAAAAAAAGCGTGGGGGTTCCCCAGAATTCAATTACCAGGCCCTTCAGGTCTGGAATGGATATTAAGGGGAACCCCGCCGCAAATTTAAAAAAAAATTGACGTGGGGTTCCCCCAAATATCCATTCCAGGCCCTTCAGATCTGGCATGGATTTTAAGGGGAACTCCACCCCAAATTTAAAAAAAAATGGCGTGGAGTCCCCCTAAAAATCCATACCAGACCCCTTATCCGAGCACGCAACCTGGCCGGCCGCAGGGGAAAAGGGGGGGACGAGAGAGCGGCCCCCCCTCCCTCCTGAACCGTACCAAGCCACATGCCCTCAACATGGGGAGGATGTCCCCATGTTGATGGGGACAAGGGCCTCATCCCCACAACCCTTGCCCGGTGGTTGTGGGGGTCTGCGGGCGGGGGGCTTATCGGAATCTGGAAGACCCCTTTAACAAAGAGGACCCCCAGATCCCGGCCCCCCCCCTATGTGAATTGGTAAGGGGTACATTGTACCCCTACCATTTCACGAAGAAAGCGTAAAAAAATGTTTAAAAAAACACACAAACACCTTGAAAAAGTCCTTTATTTAAAAAAAAAAAAAAAAAAAAAACAGCGGTGAAATCCAGTGTCCCGCGGCGATCCCGATGTCCAGCGCTGTCCTTCATTGGTTGTGCCTGAGCGGACCTGATGGGGAACTCCCTCTCAGTATTTTAAATGTATAGACCCGCCCCTTCTAAAGTTCCCCATCAGGTCCGCCAGCGGACCAGATGCGGAACATGAGAAGGGGCGGGTCTATACATGTATTACCAAAGTGAGAGCAGTTCCCCATCAGGTCCGCCCCCTCGGTATGTCGGACCCGCCTACGTCATTGGCTTGAGCGGGGAACTTCCTTCACTATGTAAATTTAAATTACACAGTGAAGGAAGTTCCCCGCTCAAGCCAATGACGTAGGCGGGTCCGACATACCGAGGAGGCGGACCTGATGGGGAACTTCTCTCACTGTGGTAATACATGTATAGACCCGCCCCTTCTCATGTTCCGCATCTGGTCCGCTGGCGGACCTGATGGGGAACTTTAGAAGGGGCGGGTCTATACATTTAAAATACTGAGAGGGAGTTCCCCATCAGGTCCGCTCAGGCACAACCAATGAAGGACAGCGCTGGACATCGGGATCGCCGCGGGACACTGGATTTCACCGCTGTTTTTTTTTTTTTTTAAATAAAGGACTTTTTCAAGGTGTTTGTGTGTTTTTTTTTACAATTTTTTACACTTTCTTCGTGAAATGGTAGGGGTACAATGTACCCCTTACCAATTCACATAGGGGGGGGGCGGGATCTGGGGGTCCCCTTTGTTAAAGGGGTCTTCCAGATTCCGATAAGCCCCCTGCCCGCAGACCCCCACAACCACCGGGCAAGGGTTGTGGGGATGAGGCCCTTGTCCCCATCAACATGGGGACATCCTCCCCATGTTGAGGGCATGTGGCTTGGTACGGTTCAGGAGGGAGGGGGGGCCGCTCTCTCGTCCCCCCCTTTTCCCCTGCGGCCGGCCAGGTTGCGTGCTCGGATAAGGGGTCTGGTATGGATTTTTAGGGGGACTCCACGCCATTTTTTTTTAAATTTGGGGTGGAGTTCCCCTTAAAATCCATGCCAGATCTGAAGGGCCTGGAATGGATATTTGGGGGAACCCCACGTCAATTTTTTTTTTAATTTGCGGCGGGGTTCCCCTTAATATCCATTCCAGACCTGAAGGGCCTGGTAATTGAATTCTGGGGAACCCCCACGCTTTTTTTTTATTTTTATCAATGACTTTTGTATGTATTGCCGGGAGCCGACAATTCATTAATAGCCGCGAGTCAGTTTTAAATGCATTTTTTTCTTTCAAAAATGACACTTTTTGCAGGGACAGTTCTAAGCACGGGAAACATGCGCCACTTCACATGCATATCATACACACCCCCCAGGTACGAAATTTAAAGGAATATTTCACTTTTATTGTTTCACTTTAAGCATTATTAAAATCACTGCTCCCGAAAAAATGTCCGTTTTTAAAACTTCTTTTTGCATTGATACATGTCCCCTGGGGCAGGACCCCGGTCCCCAAACACTTTTTAGGACAATAACTTGCATATAAGCCTTTATAATTAGCACTTTAGATTTCTCCCATAGATTTTTCGAATTTGCCGCGAACACCCCAATTTGTTCGCTGTTCGGCGAACGGGCGAACAAGCAATGTTCGAGTCGAACATGAGTTCGACTCGAACTCGAAGCTCATCCCTAGTCATGGGAAGAGGAAGTTGAGGGTGTTTTCCATAAACAGTGAAAAAGGGTGTCTTCTGCGAGCTGGTATTCACATGATTGTTATGGGAGAATTCTGCCCACGGAAGTAGAGAGGACCAATCGTCATGATGAGAAGACACAAAGGTGCGAAGAAAGACCTCTAACTCCTGATTAACCCTCTCAGTCTGTCCATTGGATTGAGGGTGGTAGGAAGAGGAAAAATCCAAGACAATATTGAGGGATTTGCAAAAGGCTCTCCAAAAACGAGACGTAAATTGGACTCCCCTGTCGGAAACAATATGAGAAGGAACCCCATGGAGGCGGAAAATTTCTCGAATAAAAATGGGAACCAAGGCAGGAGCAGAAGGAAGACCAGGAAGAGGAACAAAATGAGCCATCTTGGAGAACCGATCGATTACCACCCAAATGACTGTATTATTCTCAGACAGTGGGAGGTCGGTGATAAAAATCCATGGCAATATGAGCCCAGGGCTCCTTAGGGATGGGCAAGGGCATGAGGAGACCAGCAGGAGCTTGTGTGGAGGATTTAGACTGAGCACAGACATGACAAGCCTTAACGTAGTCTTTGACATCTGAGCGGAGATTAGGCCACCAGTAGTGACGACTAATGAGTAAGAAGGATCGGAGGAATCCAGAATGTCCTAACACCTTGGAATCATGTCCCCAACGAAGGATCTTAGCTCTTAGCTCAGTGGGGACAAAGGTCTTACCAGGCGGAATCTTTGACTTCAGGGTGGTAGAGTGGGCAGCAATGCACAAGGTTGGAATGATCGGCTCAGGTTCAGGGGCGGACTCCTCGTCAAAAGTGTCAAATGACCTAGAGAGCGCATCAGCCCGACCGTTGCAGGAACCAGGTTTGTAAGTAATCGTGAAATTAAAACGGGCAAAGAAGAGACTCCACCTGGCCTGTCTAGGATTCAGACGTTTAGCATTCTGTAGATACTGTAAATTCTTGTGGTCAGTAAAGATCGTTATGGAGTGAGGGGAACCCTCCAAGAGATGACGCCGCTCCTCTAACGCCAATTTAATCGCGAGAAGTTCCCGATCACTGATGGCATAATTCCTCTCTGCCTGAGAATTTTTTTTTGGAGAAGAACGCACATGGTTGACGTCTCTTCTCAAAGAATTGAAGAAGCACAGCTCCCACCCCCATTGAGGAAGCGTCCACTTCAATAAAAAATGCATCCCCAGGATTTGGTCTCCTCAAGAAACAAAGGCCTGTTTCAGGTCGTGAAATGCAGAGACAGCTTCGGGAGGCCAGTCTTTGGCATTCGCACCCTTCTTGGTTAAAGCGATAATAGGCGCGGCAATGGAAGAGTAATTCCTTATGAACTGCCTATAATAATTTGTGAAGCCAAGAAAGCGCTGTGTGGCCTTGAGGATACCAGGAAGAGGCCAGTTGGTAATAGCCAAGACCTTCGCAGGATCCATACGAAGACCCGAACATGAGACAAAGCACCCCAAAAACAGGACCTCAGAACGTTCAAAGGAACATTTCTCCAGCTTGGCATAGAGATTGTTCTCTCTAAGACGCTGAAGTACAGTGCGGACATGGTTTCTGTGGACGAGCAGATTTTCAGAAAAGATCAGAATGTCATCCAGATAGATGACAACAAACTGGTACAGCAGATCTCTGAAGATTTCATTGACGAAGTTTTGAAACACAGCTGGGGCATTACACAAACCAAAAGGCATCACCAGGTATTCGTAATGCCCGTCTCTAGTGTTGAATGCAGTCTTCCATTCGTCACCCTCCCGTATTCGAATGAGATTGTACGCGCCTCTGAGATCCAACTTGGTGAAAATGGAGGCACCCTTCAACCTATCGAATAGTTCAGATATTAAGGGTAAGGGGTATCGATTTTTAATAGTAACCGCGTTTAAACCTCGATAGTCGATACAGGGTCTTAGGGTACCATCCTTTTTGGCAACGAAAAAGAACCCTGCCCCTGCAGGTGATGCGGATTTCCGGATGAAACCTCTCTTCAGATTCTCTGCAACATACTCAGACATGGCCTGGGTCTCTGGGATGGACAGAGGGTAGGTACGACCCCTGGGCAGAGTTTCTCCGGGGACAAGATCAATAGCAGAGTCAAAAGACCTGTGGGGAGGAAGCACCTCAGCTGATTTCTTACAGAACACATCCCTGTAATCGCTGTATGCAACCGGAAGTCTCTCTTTGGGGGCCACCTTGAGAAGACATGACGAGAAACATGAGGGACCCCAAGCCAGGACTAGGGATGAGCTTCGAGTTCGAGTCGAACTCATGTTCGACTCGAACATTGCCTGTTCGCCTGTTCGCCGAACAGCGAACAAATTGGGGTGTTCGCGGCAAATTCGAAAAGTCTATGGGAGAAATCTAAAGTGCTAATTATAAAGGCTTATATGCAAGTTATTGTCCTAAAAAGTGTTTGGGGACCCGGGTCCTGCCCTAGGGGACATGTATCAGTGCAAATTTTTTTTTTTTAAAACTGCCGTTTTTTCGGGAGCAGTGATTTTAATAATGCTTAAAGTGAAACAATAAAAGTGAAATATTCCTTTAAATTTCGTACCTGGGGGGTGTGTATGATATGCATGTAAAGTGGCACATGTTTCCTGTGCTTAGAACTGTCCCTGCAAAAAGTGTCATTTTTGAAGGAAAAAAAGTCATTTAAAATTCACTCGCGGCTATAATGAATTGTCGGCTCCCGGCAATACATACAAAAGTCATTGATAAAAAATAAAAATAAAGTGTGGGGGTCCCCCAGAATTCAATTACCAGGCCCTTCAGGTCTGGAATGGATATTAAGGGGAACCCCGCCGCAAATTAAAAAAAAATGGCGTGGGGTTCCCCCAAATATCCATACCAGGCCCTTGAGATCTGGCATGGATTTTAAGGGGAACTCCACCCCAAATTTAAAAAAAATGGTGTGGAGTCCACCCAAAAATCCATACCAGACCCTTATCCGAGCACGCAACCTGACCGGCCGCAGGGGAAGAGGGGGGGACGAGAGAGCGGCCCCCCTCCCTCCTGAACCGTACCAGGCCACATGCCCTCAACATGGGGAGGATGTCCCCATGTTGATGGGGACAAGGGCCTCATCCCCACAACCCTTGCCCGGTGGTTGTGGAGGTCTGCGGGCGGGGAGCTTATCGGAATCTGGAAGACCCCTTTAACAAAGGGGACCCCCAGATCCCGGCCCCCCCCCCTATGTGAATTGGTAAGGGGTACATTGTACCCCTACCATTTCACGAAGAAAGCGTAAAAAAAATGTAAAAAAAACACACAAACACCTTGAAAAAGTCCTTTATTAAATAAAAAAAATAAACAAAAAACATTCCAGCGATGAAATCCAGTGTCCCGCGGCGATCCCGATGTCCAGCGCTGTCCGTCATTGGTTTTGCCTGAGCGGACCTGATGGGGAACTTCCTCCTCAGTGATTTAAATGTATAGACCCGCCCCTTCTAAATTTCCCCATCAGGTCCGCTCAGCGGACCAGATGCGGAACATGAGAAGGGGCGGGTCTATACATGTATTACCAAAGTGAGAGAAGTTCCCCATCAGGTCCGCCCCCTCGGTATGTCGGACCCGCCTACGTCATTGGCTTGAGCGGGGAACTTCCTTCACTGTGTAATTTAAATTTACACAGTGAAGGAAGTTTCCCACTCAGGCCAATGACGTAGGCGGGGTCCGACATACCGAGGGAGCGGACCTGATGGGTAACTTCCTTCACTGCGTAATACATGTATAGAGGGGCGGACCTGATGGGGAACTTCCTTCACTGCGTAATACATGTATAGAGTCTATAGTGTCTATAGACACTATAGACTCTATACATGTATTACACAGTGAAGGAAGTTCCCCATCAGGTCCGCCCCCTCGGTATGTCGGACCCCGCCTATGTCATTGGCCTGAGCGGGATACTTCCTTCACTGTGTAAATTAAAATTTAGGTTCGACATACCGAGGGGACGGACCTGATGGGGAACTTCTCTCACTTTGGTAATACATGTATAGACCCGCCCCTTCTCATGTTCCGCATCTGGTCCGCTGAGCGGACCTGATGGGGAACTTTAGAAGGGACGGGTCTATACATTTAAAACACTGAGGAGGAAGTTCCCCATCAGGTCCGCTCAGGCAAAACCAATGACGGACAGCGCTGGACATCGGGATCGCCGCGGGACACTGGATTTCATCGCTGGAATGTTTTTTTTTTTTTTTTAATTTAATAAAGGACTTTTTCAAGGTGTTTGTGTGTTTTTTTTACATTTTTTTACGCTTTCTTCGTGAAATGGTAGGGGTACAATGTACCCCTTACCAATTCACATAGGGGGGGCCGGGATCTGGGGGTCCCCTTTGTTAAAGGGGTCTTCCAGATTCCGATAAGCCCCCGCAGACCCCCACAACCACAGGGCAAGGGTTGTGGGGATGAGGCCCTTGTCCCCATCAACATGGGGACATCCTCCCCATGTTGAGGGCATGTGGCCTGGTACGGTTCAGGAGGGGGGGGGCGCTCTCTCATCCCCCCTCTTCCCCTGCGGCCGGCCAGGTTGCGTGCTCGGATAAGGGTCTGGTATGGATTTTTGGGGGGACTCCACGCCATTTTTTTTTAAATTTGGGGTGGAGTTCCTGTTAAAATCCATGCCAGATCTCAAGGGCCTGGTATGGATATTTAGGGGGAACCCCACGCCATTTTTAAAAAAAAATTCGGTGGGGTTCCCCTTAATATCCATTCCAGACCTGAAGGGCCTGGTAATTGAATTCTGGGGGACCCCCACGCTTTTTTTTTTTTTTTTTTGTTCAATGACTTTTGTATGTATTGCCGGGAGCCGACAATTCATTATAGCCGCGAGTGAGTTTTAAATGACTTTTTTTCCTTCAAAAATGACACTTTGTGCAGGGACAGTTCTAAGCACGGGAAACATGCGCCACTTTACATGCATATCATACACACCCCCCAGGTACGAAATTTAAAGGAATATTTCACTTTTATTTTTTCATTTTAAGCATTATTAAAATCACCGCTCCCGAAAAAACGGCCGTTTTAAAACTTCTTTTTGCATTGATACATGTCCCCTGGGGCAGGACCCAGGTCCCCAAACACTTTTTAGGACAATAACTTGCATATAAGCCTTTATAATTAGCACTTTAGATTTCAAACGTTCGAGTCCATTGTATTTAATAGGGTTCTAAAGTTCACACAAACATTTTGTCTGTTCGCAGGTTCTGGTGCGAACCGAACAGGGGGGTGTTCGGCTCATCCCTGGCCAGGACCTGCCCAGAGGCCCAGTCCACATGTGGAGAGTGGAGCTGCAGCCAAGGAAGGCCCAATACAATGGGGGTAGAGGCCTTGGGTAGAATGAGAAAGGATATCCACTCCTGGTGGAGAATCCCTACCGACATCCTAATGGGTAGCGTCTCGAAGCGAATAGGGCCCCCTGGGAGAACAGTGCCATCAATTGCCGAGACTACCAATGGGGTAGCGAGAGGTGAAAGGGTAAGCTTCATAGAAGAAGCAGTTCCCAAATCCATAAAAATTGCCGGCTGCCCCTGAATCCAGATATGCAAGGGTTGATTGAGGAGAAGTGCCTACATGAAGGAACACCGGCAGGAGAAGGCGAGAAGGTGATGTTTCAGGGTCCAATACTTCACCTTCCAAATGTATTAGGCCTGAGCGTTTCCCGGACAGAAGCAAGCAAAAGTCACGAAAATGACCCTTGCCCCCACAATAGAGGCACAAGCCCAGAGTTCTGCGCCTAGCACGTTCTTCGGGGGTTAGTCTGGTCCGGCCCAGCTGCATAGGTCCCTCAGCAGGCAGAAGATGCTCCACGGGACGAAGGGAGGGGAGCTCAGACTGGCTAGGACCGATAGAGTGCTAGCGTCTTTTTTCTAGCGACCTCTCCTGAAAACGAATGTCGATCTGGTTGCACAAAGAAATTACATCGTCCAGACCGACGGGAATGGCTCTTCCCGCTAATTCGTCTTTCACTCGGTCAGAGAGGCCATGTAAAAAGGTAGCGACCAGGGCCTCATTATTCCCGCTCAATTCAGCTGTGTGGATACGGAACTGAAGAGCGTATTGTCCCACTGAACTATCTTCTTGGCGAAGATGTAAGACAGCACTAGCCGCTGAAGAAGCCCGAGCTGGCTCCTCAAAGATGTTCGGAAAGAGCTCCAAGAAGTCGGACAGGATGGAAACCACCGAATCATTTCTTTCCCACAGGGGGGCAGCCCAGGCTAAAGCTTCACCGGAGAGGAGGGAGATGATATAGGCTACCTTAGCCCGATCAGACAGGAAGTTTTGAGGCTGAAGCTCAAAATGAATCGTACATTGGCTGAGAAACCCCCTGCAGGCTTTGGAGTCCCCAGAGAAACGGAACGGAGCTGGCAGTTCTAGTGAGTGTGTGGCTGCGACTGATGCGAAAGGTGCAGCCGCTGGTTGTACTTGAGATTGCAGATTTGGGGTTCCCAAGGAGGTCTGAAGCTGCTCGAAGCGAGAAGCCAGATCCTGGAGGAATCGTATCACCTGAGTCTGATCTGATTCCTGGGTCTCAAGTCTACGGACTATGCCCTGTAATGGATCATCCGCGGGGAGCAGCCTGTCAGCCGGGTCCATGGCTGATCAAACTGTCAGGTCACCTGTGGCCAGATGACAGGTGCACACCGTAGGGGGACAGGAGTGCACTGCAAGATAGTGAACCCTATGGCTGACTGCTGCGGATAGGAAACTGGGTGGTTGTGGAAAGCGGGACCAGAGGAGCACAACCGGGATCCTACAGGAAGCTAGAGCCAAGATTCCCCAGGGCGTGGAGTCTAAGACCCAGCAGGTCTTCTCCAGAGCCTCTAGTGATGAGGATGTTACGCTGCAGGCTAGGTCCAGGTCGCGGCCCCTAGAGTCTCCTAGCTCACGCCCCGTAGGATAAGGGGAATAGAGGGGAAGCAGCAGCACAAGATACAAGAATAACGAATAACAAGCCGAAGGTCAAGGGCCACAAGCAGACAAGGATAACGAAGGACAAGCCGAAGGTCAAGGGTCAGGAGCAGACAGGGATAGTCGGGGACAAGCCAATAACGTAACAGAGAGACAGACGTAGCACACGGCAGGCAGGAACCCAAACACACAATGCTAACAAACACGATTATCAGCAAAGCAGGCTTGCAGTGCACAGGTTAATATAGTGTTCTGTGATAGGGCCTGGGGTGGAGTCTGGCTGGGAGGAGACTATAAAGCAAGCCAGGTGAAGGGGGTCTGGTCTCTAAGATGAACACATGAGGAGGAAAGGTAAGATGGCAGACAGACATTAATGCATATCCATGACACTATTCCAGAACAGATACAGCAAAAAAAATAAAAAATAATAATAATTACAATCCCTTTATTATTATTAATATTATTATTATTATACAGAATTTATACAGTGCCAGCAGTTTACGTAGCACTTTACAATATAAAATGGAGACAGTACAGTTACAATACAATAAAACTGTGTAACTGTGGAGAATGAGCTGAAGGAAGTGGTAAAAGATTAGCTGGAGGTGTGATGGGCTTCCCTGAAGTGATGAGTTTTCAGCAATTGCCTGACGGTAGCTAGAGTAGGAGATAGCCGGACAGGTTGAGGTAGAGCATTCCAGAGGATGGGAGAGGCTCTGGAGAAATCCTTGAGATGAGCATGAGAGGAGGAAACAAGGGAGCTTGAGAGTAGGATGTCTTGAGAGGAGCGTAGAGGATGGATTGGGTGATATTTGGAGACAAGATTGGTAATGTAGCTCAGGGCAGAGTTGTGAATGGCTTTGTATGTTGTGGTTAGTATTTTGAATTGAATTCACTGGGCGATCGGGAGTCAGTGTAGGGATTGGTGGAGAGGGGTGGCAGACACTGAGCGGTTGGTAAGGTGGATAAGTCTGGCAGCAGAATTAATTATAGACTGAAGAGGGGATAGCCTATGGAGAGGTAGGCCAATGAGACTGAAGTTGCAATAGTCAAGGCGAGAGATAACAAGGGAGTGAATGAGTAGCTTGGTGGTTTCATTTGTTAAAAAGGGGCGTATTTTAGAGATGTTACGGAGGTGAAGTCTACAAGCTTTTGACAACGTTTGGATTTGGGGCTGAAAGGACAGGCCAGAGTCTAGGATTACACCTAGTACCCTGGCATGAGGGGAGGGATTGGTGGTTGCATTATTTACTTTGTAAGATGCAAATTGTGACATCTCTTGCAAAACTGAGGGATAACCTCTGTACCATCACATGCCTCTCACTTCCATTACTTGCTGGTAAGTTCAGAAACCTTGCTTGACATTGTATGCTGGCAAATGAGTGGTCTTTGATTACAAAGCCTTGGAGTAGCTCACAGGTGCAAGTAGGGGAAGGATAAAACTCTACAACTTAGGCCTCATACCCACAGACGTTTTTACAGCCGCGCTTTTGAGCGTTTTTTACAGCTTAAAAACGCCTGTCCAAGGGGGCGTGGCTTGGACTCCACCGAGATGGCGGTGTGATCCCTGAGCTCCGGCATACAGCGGGATAGAACAGCGGCTAATAGCAACCTGAGGCAGTCACAAAGGCTCCACACTTAGCGGTCTGACACCCCACCACTCGGGCGACATGACCAGAAAACGGCAGGCGGAACACCGCCCGAAAAAACTGACAGACTACTACACGCTGCCACCGCAGCCTCGAGGACAAGATGGCGCTGGCGCTTCTTCCTCTTCCAGAGCGGCCCGCGGACACACACAGAGCGGTAAGGGTGCAACAAATAGGCAGCCATTTAACAGCGGTGAATTCCAGACATCACAGACCCCTTCTCCACTCAGCGGTAGCCCAGCTAAGTCTCGATTCAGAGCAGAAGACCCAGATCTGCAACACTGCGAGGTAAGATCTAACACAGACTCGCAGGAGGACACTAGAGAACTCCCTGACTCCATAGTCTCATTCCCCACGCTGCACCAACCAGTGTTAGATACAACACTTAAGGATATGCTTCTCTCACTCAGGAGCACCATACACAGTCAGTGACATGATGGCATGTATGAGGAAATTCAATACTGAGCTGACAGCGGTGGGTGATAGAGTTGATCACATTGAGACAAAGATGGGGGAATACGCCACGACCATTAATGATTTGGTAGATGCTAATGACGCAGCAGAGGAAGAGCAGACATGGATGAAAGCCAAATTAGCGGATTTAGAGGACAGGTCTAGGAGGAATAATGTCAAAATAAGAGGAATACCAGAAACTGTAAATCCTTCTGACCTGCGCTCTTATGCTACTACAATGCTCTCCACACTTATGCCTGATCTCTCCGCCATAGAACTCTCCATAGACAGAATACATAGGTTGCCAAAACCTTCGTTCATACCAGAAAATGTTCCTAGAGATGTTCTGTTTCGAATCAATTTCTACCATACCAAAGAGAGACTAATGTCCATCACACGTAAAGAGGAACACCGCACTACTGAGTACTCCTCTTTACAATTCTATGCGGACTTGTCCCAGTTTACTCTGCAACTCCGCAAAAACCTGAATAATGTCACTAAAGCCCTAAGAAACCATAATGTTGTTTATAGGTGGGGATACCCCACTAAGCTATTGGTGACTAAGGATGGGACAACACACGTAATCACATCTCCGTCCAAGGGTTTCCGGTTACTCCAAAAATGGAAGATTTTACCGGAAGACTTAGCTGAACCCTCTAGAGCAGGCAATCCTGGCAGGATTTCCCCGGAGTGGAAACAAGTTGCTGAATCCTCTTGAAATGAAAGAACTGTAATTATCTGACCTATTGCCTTCTAACAGCTGCCCTTTCACAGGGCCCCGCATATCGGAGCTTCCCCCACATCACAAGCTCCCACTTTTTTGAGCAGAGTTGATCTGCATCAGGGTTATGACGACCCACCTCTTTCGTTCCAGTTTATGTGCTTTTTGTTTTGTTTACCTGTTCTACTTTCAGGAACTGCACCGTTCATCACATCTAGAAACCTATACTTATGAATTTCGATACCAGCAGCATTACTCCTACGCCACCAGCTCAATGTCTCCTGGTCCTGGACAATGGATTCTCCCCTCTCAGGGGTTTTGGCTGTAAGTACTCTTTGCCGCACACAGCATCCTTGATTGACTAATATGCCGGTTAAAATTCTCTCGATTAATGCCCACGGCCTAAACCATCCGGCTAAGAGGGCATCCCTTTGGAGGGAGGCTGATTTTTCTCAGTGTGATATACTGTGTGTCCAGGAGACCCACTTTCATCTAAATGCTCCACCTAAATGTACTTACAAATCCTTCCAGCATTACTTCTTCTCTAACATGGCAGCAAAGCGGAGAGGAGTTCTCATTGCGGTCAGAGACACAATTTCTTTTAGCCTAATTTCTGAAGTCAATGATCCGCAAGGTCGATATCTGATACTCGTTTGTGATATCAATAATGCCCGCTATACTTTAGTTACTCTATATGCGCCCAACAAGCGACAAATTCACTTCCTCAACAAACTCATGCGCAAAGTGCAGAAGATAAGGCAGGGTTCACTCATACTATGTGGGGACTTCAACATAGTACCCAATCCATCTTTGGATTCTACCACAACTCCGTCTAAACGGACACCATCTCTGGGGAACTTTTTACGCTCCCATGACCTTTTCGATGCATGGCGTTGTACACACGCCAGCGAAAAAGACTACTCCTTTTTCTCTCATAGGCATTGCTCATATTCGAGGATTGATTTGTTTCTACTAGACAAGTGGTTGCTTCAGAAAGTCTCTCAAACCAAAATTGACACGATAGCATGGTCAGACCATGCTCCTATCCTCCTTACATTGCGGGATTCCTATCCTGAATCCACTACCTATATTTGGCGGGCAAATTCTCAGATTATCCAAAATCAAACCACTAGAGAGATATTGAGAGAGCGCTTGTCGGAGTATTTCCAGATCAATTCCACTTCCACAGATAATGCTTCTCTATTATGGAATGCCCATAAAGCATATATAAGGGGTATATTTATTCAATTGGGAGCTAGGCTAAAGAGGCAGAGGCAGCTGAAATTCTCTACGCTGATGACAGACATTAGTACCTTAGAAGACTTGAACAAACAGAGCCCCTCCCCATCCATTAGTGATAGACTTACCACACTAAGACACGACCTTAGAATACTCCTTCTCCATACTTTTGAACAAAAAGAGAAGAGAATGAAAATGTCCTTCTACTCTACTAGTAATAAATCAGGAAAAGCGTTAGCGCGACGTATACAAGGACAACGTTTTAAATCTAAGATAGCATACCTTATACATCCTAAGAGTAAGGAGAGGGTGTATGACCCCCAGGGCATCGCTGATGCTTTTAGCGAATACTACAGTTCTCTTTATAATCTGAATCTAGATTGCGACACTAACCAACCCTCTACTTCAGACATAGAGGGGTTTTTGGCTGGCGTCAATTTACCTGCCCTTTCCCAAACACAGCTTCAAGAACTCAACTCCCCCTTTTCCCTCAATGAGGTACTGCAGGCTGTAAAAACTCTCCCTAGCAATAAATCTCCTGGCCCTGACGGACTGATAGGTGATTATTACAAAACATTCCAAACAACTTTAGGACCATATCTACTCAAGATTTTTGACGCAGCGGCTTCCTCTGCCTCTTTTCCGTCTGAAATGTTGGAAGCTTTAGTTGTCACACTCCCCAAACCAGGGAAGACACCGGATGTACCTCAAAATTTTAGACCAATCTCATTATTGAACAATGACCTTAAAATTTATGCCAAAATGATAGCTTTGAGGTTAATCAATATTCTACCTACTCTGATCGATCCTGATCAATCAGGGTTCACAAAGGGCAGACAGGCTTCGGATGCCACAAGACGACTGATTGATATTACTCACATCGCAAGGAAATGTCGCACGCCTTCTCTGCTCCTGGCGTTGGACGCGGAGAAGGCGTTCGATAGAGTACACTGGCTATATTTACAACTGGCGTTAAAAAAATTTGGGTTCAATGGCTACTTACTATCTGCCATTTTGGCTCTATATACTTCACCTTCTGCCAAAGTATATATGTCAGGAATGTTATCCAGACCCTTTGGGATTACTAATGGCACTAGGCAGGGGTGTCCACTGTCTCCCCTCATTTTTAATCTCCTGATGGAGCCGCTTGCTGCTCGCATCAGACAATCATCAGAAATACAATGTTTTACAATCAATAACAAAAAACATGTCATCAGCCTTTTTGCTGATGACGTGATTCTAATGCTTACTAATCCGGTGTCTTCCTTGGAAAGGGTCTCATGTGTACTCAAAGACTATAGTCAAATATCATATTATAAGGTAAACGATGCTAAATCTTATATTCTTGACTTGGGGGTGCCTCTTCAAGATAAAACTGCAATGCAAGCCAAATTCCCGTATATTTGGTCGGACTATGCTATAAGCTACCTGGGGATCCACCTCACATCCCATCCTGATCAGTTATTTAAGGCCAACTACCTGCCGCTAGAGGGAAAGGTGACGGGAGGGTTGGGGAAATTAAGCAAACATATACTATCATGGACAGGAAGGTTGGCAGCTTTCAAAATGCAGATACTACCTCAAATTTTGTACGTATTTAGGACAGTTCCTATTCCGATCCCCAATACCTTTTTTTAGTAATCTACAAAGAACACTCTCTAGTTTCTTATGGCAAGGTAAGAGAGCGCGCTGCGCCTTTTCTAAACTTAGCAAACTTAGGAGGGCAGGGGGTGCGGGGGTACCGTTTTTTTCTGAGTACCATAAAGCTGCAATACTAGCACAGCTCAGGGGGTGGTTTCCAAACCCTCTTACACCATTATGGGGCCTCATAGAGCAATCCTTAGTGCCAAAAGGAAATTTGAAGGACTACTTACTGGCCTACGCTTCCTTTAAAACAAAGTTCAAGAATCTATCTCTTCCGATGACAGCAACCTTAGAAGCCTGGAAGCAATTAGTACTGACCAAATCCGCATTATCTCCTAATATCACTCTTGAACTGCCTGTTACCGCCATAGCTTTGATAATACCTGACATGAATTTAAAGAAATGGACCTTAGGGGGATTAAATTGGGTCTCGGACCTGTACTTGAACGACACTTTGAAATCCTTTCCACAAGCACAAATAGAATTCAACCTCCCGGCATCGGAACAATTTAACTATATCAGAGTAATGTCATTCCTTAGCAGCGGTCGCCTTCGACAGTATAAATTGTTCTGGAAATTACACACATATTTAACTTCAAAAGTCAGTCGAAAAGGTGGTATTTCGCTATTCTATAACTTTCGAAGCGATAAATCAGTGTTTGAAAAATCTGGCTCGTTGTTGGCCTGGGAGAGGGAGCTGGAGGCTTCTTTCACAGAGGAACAATGGGTTAGAGCTCTACAATATACCCATTCGGCTACCAAATGTGCCAATTTATGGGAGCTGTCACATAAGGTCACCCAGAGATGGTATCTCACGCCACTTAGGATAGCTAAATTTGACCCAAATACATCCCCTTTATGTTGGAGGCAATGTTCGCAAGTTGGAACATTATTCCATATATTGTGGTCTTGCAGGAAATTAGCTAAATTTTGGTCCAGTACATTCTTAATTATACAACAGGTTACAGGCTTACCTATGCTGCCCTCCCCGGCCCTAGCCATTCTACATCTGGGCATAAAGGATATTCCACCTTCCTTCAGGAAATTTACAATCCATTTACTCCTAGCTGCCAAGCTGGTTATACTTAGACTCTGGAGATCCTCTGAGGCTCCTAAAATAGACGAAGTTATACGAACGGTATCCATCCACTACACATACGAAAGCATGTTAGCATCTATAAACGGTAAATATGTCGACGTCTGTCCCCAATGGGAACCATGGCTAGAGTGGTATAAGTCTTATAGAAGTCAACACCGCTGAGAGGGGCTTCTCAATTTGTGTGCTGAAACATATTCATTTAACACATAGCATAAATGGTTCTTTGATGTATCCACAAACTATACAAAGTGCTGGTTCCTTGGTTTTCTTTTCTTTTGGTTTTCTTTATTTCTTTTTTTTCTTTCCTTCTGTTTATGTTTATGTTTTTTACCCTGCTTCCAAGTTTATCTACCCTTTCTTACCCCTTTGTTGATTGCAGTCATATTTGCAAAATTCTCATCAGATTTATATGACACTGAACAGACGTACTGAATTACTGTGATTTTCCAATGTGCTGTTTGGAAGGTCCAATTGAGTTGTACAGGTTTAGCTTCCTCAGATCACAGTTTGTACCCATTGGGGTGATCTGATAAGTGAACAAGCGATATGTGGTAAAATGGCTTATTGTAATCTTTAAGTAACGAATGCAATTACCTGTAATCCTGGATGGTGGCCTTTTTGTCTGTATAGATATATAGATATAAAGCATGTGTACTTAACTTCTGTATCACAAAAATTGCAATAAAAATTTATTGATAAAAAAAACGCCTGTCCATGTTAGTCTATAGCTTCATGCCCACCTAGGCGTTTTTGAGCTGCAAATAGCATAGGCGTTTTTAAGCTGTAAAAAAAAAAACAGGACCAGTGCGTTCCGCGGCATTGGCGTTAGGCATAAAAAAACGCGAAGCGTTAGAAAACGCGCAAAAATGCAGCGATTGCGTTTTTGAGCTCCGGCGTTTTTTTTTTCTTTTTTCGAAAAAAATACGGTCGAAAAATTTATACAATAACATGGACAGGCGTTTTTAAGCTGTAAAAAACGCTCAAAAACGCGGCTGTAAAAACGTCTGTGGGCATGAGGCCTAAGTGTTAAGAATGCTTCACTGCTTATGCAACCTGTTTATTCTGCTCTAATGAGTGTGTGGAACATACCCCAGCATTTATAGCCACACGTATGACTCCTTTGCCTTAATCCAATCATCATGAAATCAGTGGTGCCAACCTACCGCAGGATTTTTTAATGATAAAACATGTAAAATTTACTGACTGAGCAAATTTTTTACTGACAACTTCCGTATTACACTGACAATACGCATAACAAGTCATTTGACTGATTCACACCTGAAAATTCAACACAACATGACAAATTATCAGTCCCTGATATTTATAGACAGTTGTAAAAAAAATAGGGCTGTTACTGATTAAAATTTTCGTGTTTGATTAATCAATTTTTTTAAATCGATTAATCAACTAAATTTGATTAATTATAACGCACATACAGTTTTTAAAATTTTCCACATCTCCCCCCATACCGTAATATCCACATCTCCCCCATACTGTAATGTCCACATCTGCCCCACATACTGTAATGTCCACATCTCCCCCACATACTGTAATGTCCACATCTGCCCCACATACTGTAATGTCATCATCTGCCCCACATACTGTAATGTCCACATCTCCTCCACATACTGTAATGTCCACATGTGCTCCCATACTGTAATGTCCACATCTCCCCCGTAATGTCCACATCTCCCCACATCTCCCACCATACCGTAAAATCCAGGCAGAACCGTCCGCAGACTCGCAGAGTAGACGGTTCAAGCAGGTGGCTGATGATGACGTCAGCGCGCCGCTACTAGGCCGCCGCCGGGTGGACCAAGATGGCCGCCGCTCCGGAGCTAGGCCGAAGCCGCGGCCTTTTCTATGGACGAGACCGCGGAGCTCACTCCGCGGATCGTCCTCGATCAAAATTATTTTGATAGATCAAAGAAATTAACAATTAATCGAGCAATTAATCGTTAATTTCCGCAGCCCTAAAAAAAAAAATCACTGATTTTTACAAACTGTACATAAACTTACGGTTGGCAACCCTGCTCGAAATGTGTCAAGGCAGATTGTCCAAGAACAGGATCGGAGATGTGAAAGCTTGTGAAACCACCCATTTCTAATTGTATAATCCAATCCCATGGTGCCAGGAGCGGTGTTAAAATGGCATTATATGTGAATGATCCCTTTTAGGTATGGTTGAGAAACTAATCATCGCTTTGTTTCACTGGGACAACATTGCCTAAATTCCAGTTTAAACCTAATTTTCAGACTTCTCAAGTAGGTGATAATGTTGTTGAATAATACTGCAAGAGTCTTGTGCTAATGTGGTAATTTTGGTGGTATTACAGTTTAAGAAAGCGGGAAGCATGTGCCAACACAGCCTTAATGAGTGTGACCTTCCAGACACATGTGATGGGAAATCCAAACGCTGCCTCGATTTGTTCAAAAAAGATGGTGCCCCTTGTATGGATGGCCAAGGGTATTGTCTACATGGAAAGTGTCCAACATTGAAAAACCAGTGCAATGAACTGTGGGGTTCAGGTAACTAAGAGTGGCCATCATCTTCAATGTATGTGTGTCTTAAAAATATGCATACTGAACAGACACATTTTGCAAACATAAACTATGTACTATAGGTATATTCTTTATGTATGATACAATTCCAAATGTACAAAGAGAATACGTGGAACTACCAGGTGTAATATGAGGGAGCAGGTTTAAAGTAGTGCACAGGAGAAACCTCTAGAAACCTGAGGGGAGAGACCCAAGGTTTTGACTTCCTAGGGGCCTCCACAGAGCTAATTCCGTCACTGTGACAAACCATATGTACAACATCACAATTGATAGCAATATGAAAGTGAATTATAAAAGAAGAAAAATTTCCTGGGTTTTGTTGAAGAATTGTACAGGGAAACATTTAACAAAAATGCCTATGATATCAGCTGGGGGATCACAATTTTTAAAGTGTTACTAAACCCACAACAGTAACATCAGTCTGTATATGAATTAAAGCACGCTTTGTTATACTCACTGTGGAACCTAATGGGTTAATCCTCTGTATTGTGTAGAAAGGCTGTTTGATCCTGGCTTTGATCCTCCCCTACTTCCACTGCCCCCAATCCATCTCCTGATAGTACACAGCCTTTAGAGTCACTCTGCACAAGCTCAGTTTGGTTTGTATTGCTAGAGAGTTTTTTTTTTGGGGGGGGGGGGTGCATGTCATCGACACAGGGCCTATCAGCACTGTCCAGAGCGAGGGTCAGTGGTCAGTCAGAGAAGAAGAACTTCTCCTACAAACTTCAACCAGACACTGATAGAAGTCACAAGGCTGCTATATACTGCTGATAAGAAAAGGTATTTATCAGTGTATATTAACTAAAATGATTGCATTTCCATGTTCTGTGTACTGTGGGAGAGCAGATATAGTGAATGCAGGGTCCTGGGTTTAGCAACACTTTAAAGGAGTTGTAAAGGCAGAAGGTTTTTTATCTTAATGCATTCTATGCATTAAGATAAAAAACCTGTGTGTAGAAGCCTCCCCAGCACCCCCTAATACTTACCTGAGCCCCATCTCTGTCCAGCGATGTCCACAAGTCCCTCTGACTCTCCCTCCTGATTGTCTGAGACACAGCAGCGGTGCCATTGGCTCCTGCGGCTGTCAAACAAAGTCAGTTAGTCAATAAGGAGAGAGAGGGGGTGGGGCTGAACGGCAGCTCCATATCTGAATGGACACACAGAGCTGCAGCTCGGCTCCGAGGCCCCCATAGCAAGCTGCTTGCTGTGCGGGCAGGGGGGTGGGGCCAGAAGCACCAAAGAGGGACCCAAGAAGAGGAGGATGCCGTTTGCCCTTGTGCAAATTCACTGCACAGAGCAGGTAAGTATAACATGTTTGTTATTTTTAAAAAAAACAAGACTTTACAATCACTTTAATGAAATAAAAACATACCAAGTTCCTGCTTATTAGAATTTATTATCTAAGAGTAGCCAGTCTGTAAAAGACATCACCCAATACTAGCTGTCTATGCCCTGTCATTGCTGGCTATCTTAGTAAAAGACCATATCCACACCTCTGTGGGACGGTTATGGGGGTGTCCAGAATTTTAAAAGGTATAAGGGCTGTTGATTAATCCAGTATAAATTGGAATATGGTTTTTCTTTCAGTGTATTTGTGAATAACTTTAGTCCTTGAATACGGGAGATTTGATTTTGGACAGAAGCACAGTGGAACATTACATGGATTCTCTTTTGTTATCTTTCTTGCTGTTTGTTTCAGATGCTCTTGTAGGTTCTGATGACTGCTTTGACTACAACTTTAGAGGTAAAATAAATGGATACTGTACTAAGTCGGGGAACAAATATCTACCATGTCGTCCTCAGTGAGTATATATATATAAAAGCAGTTCCTATTAATGTGAAAAAATGATACAGTCACAATATTTCAGAGGGTAGACTGTTATTTTACACACTTGAACAGTTCAGATTGCAAATACCAGTGCTGTACTGGCCAAGTACTAAAACTGAATGTGGTAGGTAGGAAGTGTGAAGCCCTGTACACAGGGGCAGGAATCTTGTCGGGAAAAAAAACGTTGGTTTTCCCGACGAGATTCCCGGCAAGCTTTTCACGCTCGCAGAGTGTACACACGGCACATTCAAAAGAACCGCCTTTCTTTTGAAAGGCAAGAACGCGGTGATGTCATTGACTACGACGAGCATGCGCTCATCACATTCGATGCCGTCGCCGCCATCTTGCTTAACCCTACACTACCCTTGTAAGTCTCATCGAGCATGCGCGGGTTTACCTGGAGACAGGTAAGCATACACACGCACGGTTTTCTCGTCAGGAAAGAGGCAGACGAGATTCCCGACGAGAAAATAGAGAGCAGGTTCTCTATATTTCTCGTCGAGATTCCCGGCAGTTTTCCAGACGAGAAACCATGCACATTGGCCGGTTTTCTCAGCAAAAAGCTCTCCCAGCAGTTTTCTTGCAGTGAAAACCGGCCGTGTGTACGAGGCTTTACACTTTTGTGGCAAAAACCCAGAGCGTGACATTTCTTCCTTTAGAACTTCTTGTCAGCATTGACAATACTACATTCACTATTGGTGCTATCATATGTATGTTACTTTCTGTACATTTAAATGACACAGGAGTCACCTCTACAAAATAAATAAATAAATATATATATACACACACACACTATCTCACAAAAGTGCGTATACCCTCACATTTTTGTAAATATTTTATTATAGCTTTTGTGACAGTAGGAGCTACTGTCACGGTAAAATGGACAGTTTGCTGGACACAGGGTCTGCACATTTGCAAGGTGCAAGACTACAGGGCATAGATGTGGACTGGAGAAGACTGCTTTCACAGCCTTCTACAGGTTTTGGTATTCTGGAAAGGGGCTTTGTAGTTTGGAGATTCCACAGTGTCTTGGGAGGGATGGGATCTCCAACCCTGTGTCCAGACTTTGCTGATTACCAGCAGGGTGTGTGCTCAGGTGAGCACAGCCCTTATAATGAATGTATGGGAAGACCTCATGGCTCCCAGTTGGAGACGGCTCCACATCAAGAGACAGGAGGTCTTCAGGAGTCAGAGAGACTGTAGGAGGCAGCCAGAAAGTTGGTGACTGCAAGAGGGAGCCAGAAAGTTGGTGACTGCAAGAGGCAGAGCTGTGGACGCTAAAGGGAAGCTGTCTACTTTGAGGAGTCCGGTGGTCTGGCTGACCAGGATAAAGTGCAGAACTACTGCTACAGAGAGCCAGGTGGGCTAGCATTTTCTGTTATGTGTATTTGATGGAGAAGAACCCCTGCGTGGGAAACCTTTGTTTGGACTTTTAGTTTGCCTTTTTAATAAAAATGGGCTACCATGCCCTTAAATATAGTTCCTGACTGGCTTGAATCACTGAAAAAACGCAACTACCATTTGAGCTAAACAACCCCCATCTCAGTAGTGGTGGATTCAGCGGGCACAAGACGGTGGAATCCGGGTCCTTGCTCCACAGTGAGTTCAAGTCAGGAACTGTTGGCTGTGTGTGGAAGTGCAGCCAGGCAAAAGGCATTGCGTGTTGCAGGTGGTGTACCTGTGAATGAAAACTCTTTTTCTTTTTTTTTCTGCGGTGAACTGCTGCAAGCTGTGTGTGGCAGCCAGGCAAACTGCATTGCACAGGAGTTCAATTGATTGACTGTGTTGCATACAGGTGAGCTCAGCGTGGCCTGAGAAGATGTCTCCACCTAGAAGGATCAGTCCAAAAGGCCTAGTGATGCGTGAGACAGTGCATGGATGGTTCAAGCGGAATCGCAAAGACTGGGATGCAGTGCAAGGGGCTGTGATCGTGGCCTCTGACTATATGCAATCCATGCTGCCTACAGAGGAGGTTGGGGGACTTCCTGCTAAGATTTAAAAAAGTTGCTGTAAAGGGAAAATGGCCTAGGAACCGGTGGCCAAAATTGCTGCAAACATTGTTACGGATAGAGTACCGGTCGGTTTACCATTTGATGGATGGGGACCAGGATGACTACCGCAGGTTTAAAGAGGAAATCCTTCTCAGATGAGAGTTCCATCATATCATGGGCCGCCAGCAATGCTCCAGGATGGGAGAAGTGTCACCGGTAGACTTCGGTTTTGGAAATCCAGAGTTACCTGCTACAGGATATGGTAAGACTGTTGCAATTTGTGGGTCTGATCCCAGTTAAGTGGCATTGTGTTCGGTGGGGAGATCCGCAGGTGTAAAAATTGACTTGCTGCAGTGTGCTACCCAGATCAGCGGGGAGACACAGGTTAAAACCCAGCTTGCAGCAAGGTCAAGGACTGAAAAGGACATGTGGACTCTGTGTGCACTTAAGGTACTCCAGCAGAGTGCTGGGAGAGATGTGCTAGGGGTAACCAAAGCAGTTGGTGTGCCATGTTCCCTAGTGACAGGTGCTGCAGAGTTGCCAAGGGAAACCGCCAAGGAGCCTGCAGTGGTGAGGCAAGTGGTTTCCCAGGACAACTGTGAAGACGCCCTAGTAGGAAAAATAATTACTTTGGAGAGGAAGGGTGGTGTGCTGAGTGGCACGCAGGGTGCCATGCGTTATGACAAAAGAAAACCTGATAGAGCTTATGAAACTGCTATGTTTATGAATGCCGATGATAAAGGTATTGCTGATGATAAAGGTATGGCTGGTGATGTGTTCTTTAGTAATGAGAAAAAGGGGATGTCTCCCTTGGCAACCAGAAGCGGAGCCACAGTGTTGTCCATGGAAATCTCTGGGGGTCTCCAGGTGTTGGAGCCAGAGATTGTCCAGGACAGCCCTGATATTGCTCTGATGGAACAAACTGGGTCTACACCATGCAGTGGGAGTGTGTGTGAGAAGTCCATTTATCATATGTGTAACCCAGTTGGTAAGGGGTTAAGTCAGCTGGCCAGAGCTGAAGGTACACAGCTGAGTGTGTTAGCCCCCCCCAGAGCAAGGTAGTGATAGTGTATTGCAGCCTGCCTTGTTTGATGAAGCTTTAGCAAAGAGTAAAAGCATGTTGTCAAAATGTGATTTATATAGAACTGACAAAGTTACTGTTTGCACTGCAGAATCCCAGGTGCCTCCTAGAGCCGATGATGAGGTACTGCTGAGCCCTCATAATGGAAGCACATCGGATTGGGACAGTTGGGCCAAACAATTACTAGCCATGATAGACAAGGCTATGTTGAGCTACAGGGGTGTGAATACAACAACTGCTATGCCAGACAGGGAAATCGCAGAGCGACCGATGGTTGAGGGTGCGTTGGTCCCTACAAGGGTTGTTTCCCCCCAGTCGGAAGGACCAGATCAGGGCGCATGCATGGCAGATGTGGTGTTCACAGCCCAACCGCTGAATGTCATGTGTTAAGGTGACAATGTAACAAATGTTTACGTGCAGGGGCTCATTGTTGAGTTGGAAGGGATGAGTGGGAGACATGCGTCTGACAGTGTTCCAGAGGAGCATCAGGCTGTGATGGGTACCGCCAGTGAGGTGGAGGCCTGTTTAAATGTCTCGGCCCCTCAAGCCGCAGTGAATGAGCCCCCCCATGTCTCTGATAAGGTTAAGGTCACCAAAAATGTTTTGCATATTGATGTGGAGTGTGTAGAAATTACAGATATGTTAGTGGAACTGCTTGAAATGGTGAAAGCACAGTCCTTGTATGCCTGGGTGCCTCCGTTACAGTCAGATGTGGTGCTGCTGCGTGTTACCAATGGATGGAGTCAGGTAGTACAACCTGTGCTGGTTAAAATTAATCACCAGTGGAACTGGTTGGTACAGTGCTTTCTAATAGTGTGGCAAATGATCTCCCAGTTTCCTGTGAGGGTGCTTTCGGATACGGTTCAGTACGGAAGGCGCTCTGGGGGGCTGCTGGAGACAGAGGTCTCTCCGCCTGATGCGGTGATGGACATGTCTGCTAGTGCGGTCCGAGGTGCGGCTGAGCAGGGATTAGTAAATGGCGTGGATACTGCCTCACCCGCTAGACCTCCTAAGAAGGAAGGGCCAGATATGGAAGCGGCAAAAGCAGAGATTCTGTCTGTCACCTGCAGAGAAGTACAAGTTGGGGTACCCGGAGACGCTCTCAAATATAGTATGGAGAGGAACAAAAGTTGTAACATGGAAAAGTGTGAGTTGGCAAAGATTGGTACTGCTAGAAATGGGTCATGCGTTGTTCAATGTCAGTTGTTGGGACAACTGCCCACAGAGATTTGGACAACAGGTGAAGTGAAGCCTTGTGAAGGTCTCATAGGGGATAGCTGCTCACCTGTGTGTTGTCCCTCCTTGGGCTTGGCCCTAACAAACCCTGAACAAGAAATAACTGATGATATTGATAATTGGAGAAATGGTGACTTATTACTAAATGTTAATGTAAATAATGGCCTGGATATGAAAATGAATAATTTCTTGGAAAATGAGTGTGATACACAGATGTTGAGCCCGGGGGAGTTGGTAGTCAAGGGCAAAGGAGTTGGTAAACCCAAGGGACCTATTGTGATGGGGAAAACGGGTACCAGTGAGGGAAAAGGTGGTTCCTCATCAGGCGTAGTGTCTGGAGCAGGTTCCTTACAGAATCCAGAAACTGAGTTTAAAGGAAGTAGCAGGAAAGGCAGGGGGCTGCCAGAAAAGAAATGTGAGCTCAGGAACCCCAAAGACAGAGGGAGTAGGCTGGGAATACAGAAATGTAGGACCCCGTTGCGATCCTGGGTAAGGCGTGCCTGGAAACGCACCTGAAAAAAAGATTGGGCCTACGCAGCGAACAGCTGGCACAGAGGTGTCCCAATCAAGGATTCGGGCTTGTGTGTTCCGCCCCCTTCGGGTCCGAAACATAGGGGGGAGATATGTGACAGTAGGAGCTACTGTCACGGTAAAATGGACAGTTTACTGGACACAGGGTCTGCACATTTGCAAGGTGCAAGACTACAGGGCGTAGATGTGGACTGGAGAAGACTGCCTTTGCAGCTTTCTCCAGGTTTTGGTATTCTGGAAAGGGGCTTTGTAGTTTGGAGATTCCAGTGTCTTGGGAGGGATGGGATCTCCAACCCTGTGTCCAGACTTTGCTGATTACCAGCAGGGTGTGTGCTCTGGTGAGCACAGCCCTTATAATGAGTGTATGGGAAGACCTCATGGCTCCCAGTTGGAGACGGCTCCACACCAAGAGACAGGAGGTCTTCAGGAGTCAGAGAGGCTGTAGGAGACAGCCAGAAAGTTGGTGACTGCAAGAGGCAGAGCTGTGGACGCTAAAGGGAAGCTGTCTACTTTGAGGAGTCCGGTGGTCTGGCTGACCAGGATAAAGTGCAGAACTACTGCTACAGAGAGCCAGGTGGGCTAGCATTTTCTGTTATGTGTATTTGATGGAGAAGAACCCCTGCGTGGGAAACCTTTGTTTGGACTTTTAGTTTGCCTTTTTAATAAAAATGGGCTACCATGCCCTTTTAAATATAGTTCCTGACTGGCTTGAATCTCTGAAAAAAAAAAAAAACGCAACTACCACTTGAGCTAAACAACCCCCATCTCGCACTTTTCATGTGACAACACTGAAGAAATTACACTTTGCTACAATGTAAAGTAGTGAGTGTACAGCTTGTATAACAGTGTAAATTTGCTGTCCAGTCAAAATAACTCAAAACAGAGTCATTAATGTCTAAACCGCTGGCAACAAAAGTGAGTACACCCCTAAGTGAAAATGTCCAAATTGGACCCAATTAGCCATTTTCCCTCCCTGGTGTCATGTGACTCGTTATTGTTACAAGGTCTCAGGTGTGAATGGGGAGCAGGTGTGTTAAATTTAGTGTTATCGCTCTCACTCTCTCATACTGGTCACTGGAAGTTCAACATGGCACCTCATGTCAAAGAGCTCTCTGAGGATCTAAAAAAAAGGAATTGTTGCTCTACATAAAGATGGCCTAGGCTATAAGATTGGCAAGACCCTGAAACTGAGCTGCAGCACGGTGGCCAAGACCATACAGCCAGGGGCGTACCAATGGGGGGCGGGTACCACACATTGGGGGGGGTGTCAGTGGCCGAGTGGCTTCGCTATGGGGGTGCGCTCCGCCTGACCATCCCAAGGGCATCCCTGCTGGCTCTGGCTGCTCCCTTTCCCTTTAGTCGTTGTTTTTTGGAACACCCCCCAGTGCCGCGGCCACAATAGCCTCGTCCAGACTGCACCAGGCCTGTGTGTCATCACTCTCCGCTGGGGCGGCTGCTTCCACACAGTCCTAGGAATCAAAGCTGGACCACCCTAGCTGAGACTGAGAGCCCGAGGTGGTGAGCAGGTAAGAGGGGCCGGGGGGGTGTTGTAAGAAGAAGAGGCTGGAGGAGTGTGTCTGTCTGCCCTGCCACCCTGTGCTGGTCTGACGGTGGGGGGGTGATTGCTGTGTCCACCACCCCCCTGCCAGGTGTATAGTGTAGCTGACCTGATTGGGGGGGGGGTTGCAGAATGCAGACATGTGCTATTTACAGGGTGCAGAATGCAGACATGTGCGATGTAAAGTGGTTGTAAACCCTTTTTGTTGACTTTTACCTATAGGTAAGCCTAGAATAAGGCTTACCTATAGGTAGTGGAAATATCTCCTAAACGTGCGCCGTTTAGGAGATATTTCACTTGTAGTCCGCCGATAATCTGAACGGCGCATGCGCTGGGAAGAAACAAAACTAAGGGCCGTTTCTTCCCTAGCCTGTACCGTTAATGGCGGCTCCCGTGCGCATGCGCGGGAGTTACGTCACGCGGCTCCGGTGAATCACAGAGCCGGAGTCCGTGGCCTGGAAGGAAGAAGGGCCAGAAAAAGGATGCAGCCTGCACAGGGGACATCACTGGATTCTTTTGCAGGTAAGTGTCACATAATGGGCTAGTATGCGATGCATGCTAGCCCATTATGCTTCTTTTTTTTTGCAGGGAGCAAAAGAGGGTTTACTTCCTCTTTAATGAAAAATAGAGATTGGGCTGCCCCTGGGATATTATGGACAGATGCAATAATGTGGACTGACCATTAGGGTATATAAAAGTAGAAAAGATTTTATTACATGTAATTGGTCACAAAAAGTCAACAATGAGGGAAATTATATATGAAAAAATTTCATAAAAACATGAATTATGAGCTAACATTGATGCCAATATACATTACATTCACATCCATGATATTAGACAGTATATGTCAGTACAGAGGGAGGCGAATGAACACCGACATGTTTCGGATACAAATGGCAGTTCAATGCCGGTATGTATATATTCCTTCTTCAGGGTAGGTATATAGGCGAGACAATATGTTAGATTTGGTCTGTGGTTCAAAAAAAATAATATAAGAATAAATTAAATCATTTTTATACATTTCTACTATGTTTCTGTTTGCCATTGCATTGAGACACATTGCATAATAACATACAATATTTGCTGAACGTCCAATTCTCTCTCTCTCTCTCTCTCTCTCTCTCTCTCTCTCTCTCTCTCTCTCTCTATCTATATGTATATGTGTGTGTGTGTGTGTGTGTGTGTGTGTGTGTGTGTGTGTATATGTGTAGTGTATAGGAGAAAGAGATAAACAAAGAAAAAAATGTATATACACGTCGGTGTTCATTCGCCTCCCTCTGTACTGACATATACTGTCTAATATCATGGATGTGAATGTAATGTACCGGTATATAGCTCATAATTCATGTTTTTATGACATTTTTTTTTATATATAATTTCCCTCATTGTTGACTTTTTGCGACTAATTACATGTAATAAAATCTTTTCTACTTTTATATAACCTAATGGTCAGTCCACATTATTGCATCAGTCCATAATATCCCAGGGGCAGCCCAATCTCTATTTTTCCAATAATCATTTTGGGATGTGATCGGATGCTTTGAACTGACCGCAGCATACTGGTTTAGCTTAATCTTATTTTCTTTATATTCCTCTTTAATGAATAACAGACCTGACATGACTGCTTCCATTAGGAGCATCACATTTGGATCTTGATCATTGCTCATATTAGTCATTGCTAATAACTCTTGTAAGGACTTTGCCTAAACCCCCTGCCCCCCATACTATAAAAGAAATCCTGCATACCTTTTTTTTTGGCTTCCTGGTAGCCACATGACAAGTTGGGTCATCTTTCTCTTCTCCTCTACTCAATGCTGCTGAGAATGGTCCATGGATGCCGTTTTCTGAAGCAATGTATTATGAACCAATGCCAACATATTGATGCATCTCTAAGGGGTGTTTTCATGACGCTCTGAACTCACAGGAAGATTGTTGAAGGACTTTTTAAAGTCTAGGCAATATAGGGGATGATGGGGGGCAAGATTAAAAAATCCTGGAGTTGAGCTTTACAGCAGTAATAAATTCTGAAACCAAAAATTTTATATTTTGCACCCTTCCAATTGTTAGATGTGATTGCTACAATAGTTTTATTTTCTTTGGCTTTTTCCCTCTGTTTTCACCTGGTGATCTGGCCAGTGACACACCTCCGGTATTAGTGAGACACAACTCTGGATTATTAAACAGAGGAGGCACAGCAGACAACAGCATTGTTAGGGTGGGGGTTTAATGTATAAGCAGATTTAGAACCACTAACGAGTTGCAGCCAGACTCCAGCTCACACTTTATAATCAGTTACGGCAAAATTTTTTTCCTTTTGGGATATTAAGACTGGGTTCACATCTCCGTGCAGAGCAGCTCAGAGCAGGGGTCTGGTGCGCCCCTGTTCACCTCTTCAGGCCCAATTTCGGTCCGAATTTTTGGCTAATTTCAGACCTGAAACTGACCAGAAGATGCACAGGACTCCTCTGCAATTCGCTCCCGGAGATGTGTGAAGAGAGACGGTCACAGGCTCCTGACATGCAAATTGGATGCGAGGAAACCCACATTCAATTCACAATAGTGTGAAAACAGCCTAAAGGTTTTGCATGAATAAATAAAAGTTCATAATTTGAATCACCCCTGCCAGTGTTAAGTAGTTTTTCTCACCTTCTGGTTGAAGTTATGTTGTGAAGGGTTTAAATTAAACCTCACTGAAGCTAAAAACAAAAGATTGATATTTCACTTACACAGGAAACCTGATTTTTCAGCTAGTAAATTACTGGCAGCCCACACTTAGGACAGGTTAAGTTAAAAGAGAAGATTATTCTTAAAGTGGACCTTCAGTCATTTTTTCATCTTTCCATCTATTAAATCTTCTGCCCTTGTTATTGTTTTAACTTTGGATAGTGAAACATTTTTTTTTCTGCCAGTAAATACCTCATACAGCCCACTTCCTGTTTCTTGTCTGGTCATTAGCCTAGACTTATGACATCATGCACAGCTCTCTCTCACACTCTTGTCAAAGTTTCCCAGGGAGGAAGGAAGGAAGGGGGGGTGAGCCATAAGAGGGCCAATGAGAGCTGCAGAGCTGGAGGTGTGCCTATGTGTGTCTGTGGAAATCGAGGAAGTGAACATGCAGCAGCTTCAGCTGCCCACAGTTATAATGGTTGCAGCCAGACTAAGTGGAGGGAGATTTCTGCAGAATATTTGGCAAGTACAGAATCACAGTATATATAAAATAATATGCAAAGTGGTTGGAGGGAAGCTTCAGAATGGCAAAGATGTTTTTATTACATATGTGAGCAGACTGCAGTTCATTTTTAGGTCTGTGAATTTGCAGTGCGGAAATTGAGCTGTGCCAATCATGATCCCTCCTGTACTCCAAGTTGATGAATTTTATTTAAAGAGCAACCTAAAATGGGAAGGAACCCCCCTGTGACCAATGAGATTTCATTTTTGTAACTCCTTAGCGCTGACAGTACGCATATATGCAGCCTCTCAGTGGGTGGGCCTTAACATACACTATATGCGGCCCTGTGAAAACGACTTACTGTGATGACAGAGCGCTCCCTGCACACTCCCAGCATGGTAGCCAACTGGGATCGGTAAGTTTCCAATGCATACTTGCAATCAGGTGCTTTCTGATTATGTGACCGCTGTGATAGCCAATCACAGCGGTCACATGACCCAAATGCTCGTCTCCAGCTCCCCGTTTTTAGAACTCTCAAAGAACTGGGAGGCGGTCAGTGCCAAGGAATTAATGTCATTACCTCAATTAACTAAAACTTGGTTAGATATTTGGATTACTGCACTTTGTCATCACCGTTGACTGTAAGGAAGCATAGGCGAAACAACATACACAATGTCACAACCGGTATTGAAGTACCTTCCCTCCCCCCAAAAAAACACTGAAATTGTTTAGGTTAGAAGGACTAGACCACAACTTTATAGAAGCATACATATAGCAAGTATACTTTTAAACAACAAAAACTTGCCCTAACCAGAAGTCCAAGACAGACATCTGATCACTGAAAGCCCAATAATAATCTCAATCTGATTCCCTCGTTAAAAACTAGTCCTCTCCTGTCCTCTTTTATTAAAGACAGCCAATAGCATTCCTTGCATTATTTGTTGAGAGATTGGTCAAGATTGAAGTACCACCATGCTTCTGCCAGCCATGAGTCCCTTTCACTGAGGCGCCAAGGCTCATTCATTACACTGTCTTACAACATGAATATTATCAGGCTTATGTGGTATCAACACAGTAAACTGTGTGGTTATTTTTGTAAGTAATTTAAAGTAGAGATCTTTGTCTCCTGATAGGGATAAAAAATGTGGTGTTCTCTACTGCTCTGGTGGAAACGTCTATCCTAATGTCATAACCGTCACAGCCTTTATTGGTCCCTGCAAGATAGTCCCGATCCCATCTGGAATGGTACAGAATGGAACAAGGTGTGAAAAGGAGAAGGTGAGCTTCTACACTGTTGAACTTTCCCTACTGCTTTTGAAATTCAGAAATAAAGAGTTAAAGGGTCCAAAAATACCACCATCTCTTTGGTCCTCAGAATGTCTGTGTTAATATTTAGTGTAGGTCCAAGTAACCTGTTCAATATTTTCCCACTTGCTTGCTTCCCCATCCAGAAGGCTTTACTTCTGACCCTAAGAGAAGAGATCAGAAGCATGTCTTGCTGTAGTATGCATACAGTAGTTCCGTGTCCTGTAGATCTAATTACTAAAGCCTGTACACAATTAGTACATGACGATAAATAGTAGCAGATCTAATTTGTTTTTGGAATTTAATAGAGCTGGGCTTCTGAGTATGAGGGAGCATGTGACTTCCTCTTTCGTGATGGCTCTTGGGCTTAAGCAGCCAGTCACAGGCCGCTGTCATACTGTCCTTCCTCTGTTTTAGGCTCTGACACCAGAGCTTATACAGACAAGGATGCTGAAGGGAGAAGGTGATGAGGGAGTGTGACTTGGCTTATGCCTGAGGGGTGAACTACAGTATGTGCAGAGACTGCCACATTTCCCTGAAAGTCTCTATAACCACTTGCCCTCCAGAAGGTTTTACTCCCTTCATGACCAGGCCATTTTTTGCTATTCAGTACTGCTCTACTTTAACTGACAATAGCACAGTCATGCAACGCTGTATGCAGATTAACCACTTAAGCCCCGGACGAATTGGCTGCTCAATGACCAGAGCATTTTTTGCAATTCGGCACTGCGTCGCTTTAACTGACAATTGCGTGGTCGTGAGACGTTGTACCCAAACAAAATTGACGTCCTTTTTTTCCCCACAAATAGAGCTTTCTTTTGGTGGTATTTCATCACCTCTGTGGTTTTAATTGTTTGCGCTACAAACAAAGAAGAGCAACAAATTTGAAAAAAACACAATATTTTGTACTTTTTGCTGTAATAAATAGCCCCATTTAAAAAAAAAAAAAAGCAAATTTTTTCCTCCGTTTAGACCGATATGTAGGGATAAGCCCCCAGTTCGCTTCACAGCAGAACATGCGAACAGGCAAAACATTTGTTCAAACATGCGAACATCGTTAAAGTCTATGGGACTAGAACGTGAAAAATCGAAAGTGCTAATTTTAAAGGTTAATATGCAAGTTATTGTCATAAAAAGTGTTTAGGGACCTGGGGACGTGTATCGATGCAAAAAAAAGTTTTAAAAACTGCCGTTTTTTTCGGGAGCAGTAATTTTAATAATGCTTAAAGTGAAACAATAAAAGTGAAATATTCTTTTAAATATCGTACCTGGGGGGTGTCTATAGTATGCCTGTAAAGTGGCGCATGTTTCCCGTGTTTAGAACAGTCCCTGCACAAAATGTAATTTCTAAAGGAAAAAAGTAATTTAAAACTACTCGCGGCTGTAATGAATTGTCAGGTCCGGGCAATACAGATAAAAGTCATTGAAAAAAACAAACCAAAATTACGAAATTTAAAAGAATATTTCACGTTTTTTTGTTTCACTTTAAGCATTATTAAAATCACTGCTTCCGAAAAAACGGCTGTTTTTAAAACTTTTTTTTGCATTGATACATGTCCCCTGGGGCAAGACCCAGGTCCCCAAACACTTTTTATGACAAAAACTTGCATATTAACCTTTAAAATTAGCACTTTTGATTTCTCCCATAGACTTTTAAAGGGTGTTCCGCGGCTTTCAAATTTGCCGCAAACACCACAAATTGTTTGCTATTCGGCGAACGGGCGAACAGCCAATGTTCGTGTCAAACTCATATTTGACCCGAACATAAAGCTCATCCCTACCGATATGTATTCTTCTACATATTTTTGGTAATAGAAATCTCAAAAAGCGTATATTGATTGGTTTGCGCAAAAGTTATAGCGTTTTACTAGTAATGGCAGTGATCTGTGATTTTTATCGGGACTGCGACATTATGGCGGACATATAGGACACTTTTGACATATTTTTCAGACCATTGCCATTATACAGCGATTAGTGCTCTAAAAATGCACTGATTACTGTGTAAATGTCACTGGCAGGGAAGGGGTCAACACTAGGGGGCGATCAAGGGGTTAACTGTGTTCCCTAATGTATGTTCTAACTGAAGGGGATGGGACTCGCTATAGGAGAGGACAGATCGTGGTTCCTGATATGGAGATATCAGGCTGTTTGCAGAGCACACAGCCATTTCTCCTTGTGCTAATAAGCACAACTTCGTCTCAATGATATAATGCATCTTAAACTAAAATTTCACTCACTATTCATTCATTTCCCATTCATTCAAGTCCAGAGACATCACCACACTGTTGTGTTCTCATCTCAGCATCCCAGCAATCACTGCCTGCCAAGAGCCTCACGGCTCCTTTTTATTATATCAAAAGATCTCACAAACAGGAAGTGATGGCTGCAGCAGCCAATCACCTCCTCCATGGGAGGGGACATCACAGGATGTCCCCCTTCACACAGGAAATACCATATAAGGATCTGACCACACAGGATGTGATAATACAGGATAACCCTTCCGACAGGGTTAGTTAAATACATACAACAACATGAATAATACAACAACATACAACAACATATTCAACAACATGATGGCTAAAGTCTTATGGGTGTGTCCAGGCAGGGAAAGCGTGTATGCTCTTAGCAAACAAAGCAGTATTGCTTTAAAACATGGACGCTTTCCCAGACTCTGAAAACGCTCACAAGCTCTCATATTACTGGTGATAGGAATCCTTATTTTGCGCTCTTCCATAGAATAACGCATGTTCAGATTATACTATTGTAGCAGGTATTTTAAATTTAGGGGGCGCATCTGGGTGGTAGTATGACCTGGATGTACTGATTGATAGGGAATTTGGGACCATTTTCGGTCGTGGAGGATCCCAGTGGTGTGGAGTTCCCTGCGGCCTGTGGGTGGCGCTGAACATCACTGCAGTGCTGTGCCCTTTTTGTCCTGTTTAAGCGGCGGTGCGGGGAACCTGCTGTGCCTGTCAGGAGAGGAGATAAAGGGGACAGACGCCCTCAACACGAGGTTCAGTCGTTGGAGGTCAGAGCCGCGCCCAGGCACCTTCAGCCTGGGTGCTGGCGTTCCTGAGTTCCGGGCCCAGGTGCCCTTTACCTGCCCGGAGCGAGAGGTGGAGGCCATCCCAGGCACCTTCAGCCTGGGGTGAGGTACTACTGAGGAGGCCCGGGGCCCAGTACCTTCGACTGGGTTCCGCAAGGGTGGAAGAGTCCGAGGGGCCCTAAGGTGTTGGGCACCCGAATCTGAAATGAGGAGGCCAGGGAGCGTAACCCCTCCGAACAGTCCAGTGCAGCATTGCCGGTGACGGCGGGGCCTCTGGTAACTCTCTTGGAAGGATGTCTTCCCTCTGACAGGGGCTGCACTTAGCGAAGGTAATTCTGTTCCTGTTCTACACGGTCGGTGGCAGCGGCTGTGCGCCATAACCGTTGGTGACACCACAATGGTTAGTTCTATTTAAGGATTGTGCCTCGACCTACTCTCCACCTATACTAAACTGTTTTTTGGGTCACAACCTGTCTGCTGTTAAAGGATGATTTATTGCTGTCAGAGAATAAATAAGAGTTGGACCTTTTCAGTGGTGTGGAACTCCAGTTACTGGGAGCAAAGGGGGGTCATCTACAGAACGGACTTGGCTCTGAGTTATGCACACGACCCGAAGGTAAACAGGTGTTGGCTTTCACCTCTACACATTAGAGGACATAGGCCGTAGTGTACCGCACCCCTCCTCCCTGATCCCCCTAGACAAGACAACAAGCCGAGAAGAAGGGGTGAGAGGGGTGAGGCCGCTACACTATTATTGCTTGTGGAAGGGAGGCTATCTGCAGGCGTGCGCTACGAATTTTGACCATGCTGATCAGACACAGCAGAGACAAGAGCGCACATCTGCCTATAACCAATGATGTAGTTGCAGAGCGGGCATATCCCCTCCTCAACGATCGTCCGTGCTAATGCACAGAGGGCCCTTCGTCGGCGGACATATACCCACGCTGCAAACATCACACTCCAACCTCAAGACGTTTTCCACTACCAGACGAGATTCAACCATTCTCAGACTGCCCCAGTCAGCTCTTTAGAGCGGGTTGCGGAAGTACTAACACTGGGTGACACTATGACAATAAATATTAAATACATCTTCATAAAATTTCCACAACAGTTCCCAGCTTGTATGAACTCAAGATCTGCATCTCCTCTCAGAACAGGGATGTGTGCGTTTACACACATCTCTGTTCTTCCTCTCGTGCCCGCGATCACTCGTGGCTGGCGGTCATCGCGCCCGCCGGTCACGAGCATCGGCACCCCCACTGTGCAGCTTAAAGGGACCGACGTACAGCTACGACGGTCCGCGGGAACGACCCGACCTGCCACTGTATAATGACGGCAGCTGGTCGGGAAGCGGTTAAGTTTATATAATTTTTTACACAAATAAAGCTTCCTTTTGGCAGAGTTTGATCACCGCTGGGTTTTTTATTTTTAATATATATACGAAAAAAGCCTGAAAATGTTATTATATATATTTTTTACTTTCTGCTATAAAACATATCCAATAAAAAAAATCAAATTTCTTCATGTATTTAAGCCAAAATGTATTCTACTACAGTAAGTGTATATTATTTGGATTGTTATAGCGTCCACAAACTATGGTATATATATATTTTTATAATAGTAATGACGGTGATCAGTGACTTATAGTGGGACTATGATAAAGTGGCTGGCAATCTGACACTTGCTGATGCTGGCTGGGGGGTACACTAACTAACTGACATTGACCTCAATAGTGACACTAATTCAGTAAATAGTGATAATACTAAACACTGTCACTGTACTAATGACACTGGCTGGGAAAGGGTTAACATCTAGGGGCAATCAAGGGGTTAACTGTGTGCCTAACAAAGTGTATTGTGTGCAATATGTGCTGCTTTTACTAAGCGATCTTGTTTTTTTTCCCTGCAGGGAATTTAAAAAAAAGCAAGATCGCCTATCAGTGTACAAAGCTCTGTGTTGTCTACAACACAGAACTCTCTTCCATGAATGAGGGAACCGGTCAGTTGGTCCCGGCGATCAATTATTGGCCGGGACCCGCTGATCGGCTTGTGCTGTAACAAATCACAGCACAGCCGGGGCAGTGGGCACGCACACCCCTTACCCGGAAGCGCTGATTACATATCAGATACATGATCCAGTGTACAGTAAATGAACATGGAATGGTCGCTAGGTGGGGTTGATATACTAAAGCTGGAGAGTGCAAAATTCAGTGCAGTTCTGCATAGAATCCAATCAGCTTCCAGGTTTTATTTGTCAAAGCTTAATTGAACAAGCTGAAGTTAGAAGCTGATTGGCTACCATGCAGAGCTGCACCAGATGTTGCACTCTCCAGTTTTAGTAAATCAACCCCAGTGTCCCTTTAAAGTCCAATTCCCACCAAAACATTGTTTTGTTTTGGATTTAATAGTTTTGAGCTAAAGCCTCTGTCAAGCCCCATACACACTATCAGTTTTCTTGCAGGTTTTTCTCTTCAGGTTTACCAAAACCATGTAGTGCAAGGGCCTGCCTGATTGCATACGAATTGAAACTCTTAAGGTTTGACCTCATATTAGATGGTTTTGGTAAACCTGAAGAGAAAAACCTGCAAGAAAACTGATAGTGTGTATGGGGCTACAGTCTTTCAATGCCCTGTTGACATTTTTTTCACTTTATTGTAAGTGTACAAAGTGAACACTCCATTTGGGTCTCTGACCTCCGGTGCCATCCAGTGCGCTGCAGAAAAATGCAATGTGTTCCCATTTTTGCACACAACTAAACACCACACCTCACACCAGCATTGTGATGTGATTTTAACAAGGCACATAGAAAACAATAGGTTTTCATGTTTCCTTTTGGTGACTGGTGTTGATCTAATGCGGAAAAATGCCAGGCACCGCACATAGTGTGACCAGGTCCTAATTCTTCCCCAGACTTAACAATAAATGCATTTTAAAAAGGTTAGGCTTTAATGACATCTTATTAGGGTGCCCACGTGTCCCGGATTGCCCAGGATTGTCCCTTAATTCATATTTGTGTCCCGGCACCTTCATTCCGGGACAATACAGTGTCCCGGAATGAAATAAGGACACACAGCCACACTAATAAACTATTGCCAAACTGGTTGCTAGGGCTGCCCCGTCTGGCGTCTAGCAACCAGTGATGTCACATTTGCAGAGTCTCTCAGCATCAGAGTGAGGTCGAGAGGAGCAAAGCCTTTACCCAGTGCTCCCCTGCGCACTCCGAGTCCACCCACCTCCACTCCTCTTCCAGCCACGGCCACGGCAGCAGAGAGAGCAGCCAGAAAGCATCTTCAGTGTCATGTCCTGACTGAGTCCTGACTGAGTTCTGACTCCTCCAATAACCTCTCGGCGGGCGGCAGCATTCTGCAGTGCTGGCTTTGATCCACGGCTCGGCTGCCCGTCCCGACTCACGCAGTGCATTGTCTGACATCTCATCCTCCCGTCCGATTGCCTGAGAGGAAGCCCCCTAGCCAGGCTGCCTGGACCAGGGAATAAACAAAGAACTACACTTAACTGCTCACCAGACCAGTTCAGATTAGAAGGTGAGCAAATGGAACCTGATTGGAGCAGATCAGGTGACAAGTGGGGCACTGAGGCTGGGGACAATACAGTAATAAATATAACTGACAAGTGGGGGCAATAAAATGAGTCTGACAAGTGGAGGCAATCATTTTTTTTTACTGCGGTGGGGGGGCTTGTGTCCCTGAATGGCAGTTTGGAAATGTGACACAGCCTTAGGCCAGGAGAGCCATGAGGACAGAGAGAATCAAACATGGAGTCTGCCCCTTAAATACCCTCTCCCAGAATGCACAGCAGAACACTCCCACTGTGCTGTTTCTGGGAAAAGAATATTCAATGGACTTCAACTTGCTGTATTTCTCACACTGGCCTGTGGTGACAGTGACACCTACTGGCAACAGTGAAAAATGAGCACAACATTAGAACAGAAGCCAATTTAACTTGTAGAATCAGCCTGAACCATTTACAATTCAGACAAACACTAAATTTACAAAATAGCCCCTATTCTTTATGAACAGGGTGCTACACAAATAAAATAAAAAACATCTTACACTGTATCTTTACATTTTTTTTGGGTAACTTTTGCTTTCACAAGGGATGGACAACATTCCTTGTGATAGCATGGGCCATAACAGGTCCTCTTTACAGAGAGATATGAGGTCTTTTAGACCCAATATTTGTCCTCTGGCCTACAAAGCATCTGATCAAACTAAGATTGGTTTGATCAGATGCTTGTTCAAGTCAGTGATGGCTTCTTTACATGAGCCTGAAACCGGAAGTGATAAAATCTTCGTCACTTCTGGTTTCTGACGTCACACGGTGGGAGGAATGACATCCATCACTGTGTCCCAGTAACCGGATGCTACTGGTCACATCTTGAAGGCAGTAAAGGCTGTGGTGGGACCCCCTTCCACTTAGGGTGCCCACGTGTCCCCGATTGCCCGGGACTGTCCCGAAATTGACATGTCTGTCCTGGGTCCCGGGCACCTTCATTCCGGGACAATACAATGTCCCGGAATGAAATAGAGAACACAGCCACCCCCTACTAACTAATAACTACATTTCCAGAACTGGTTGCTAGGGCCAGCGCTGCCTGGCATCCTGCAACCAGTGACAATTACTCTGACAGTGAGACCGGGAGCGAGGCCTGGGCCTAGTGCATGACTATTGTATAACAGATGTTTTCCTGGTCTGCCAACCATGTTCTACCCCGTACCTTACTTATACTTAATCAATGAGACCACACCTTTTAGTTTGGAGTAAAACATGGCCGTAGCAGCCTCCTTTATTATAACTGTTACATCAGTTATCAAAACATAAAACCATCAAAACATAAGCAGAACATAATCAGAACCCATGTTCTCAGAATATTGCCTCCTGGTGTTGGTCTTTGCAGGAACCTCAAAATTACCATAATCATATTAATCATAATAATATTAATCATATCAATCTTAATCATATGAATAACAACCCATGTGACACTGCGGTACCTTAAATGGTCTTAGGCCTCAAGCCGACCAGCTGCTCAGAGACGACCACTGACCGCAGTGCCCCCAATATCAAGCTCTTCCAGCTAAACCCCTGTTAGCTGGAATACACCCTCAGAACCCATACCACCGATAGGTCCTGACCACTTGCTTTTTGAGGTACTTCATTCTCCCGCAAAGACCAAAACACCCGCCACATCACCCAAAGGAAAACACCTTTACCCTTTGGTGCCCCTCCAAACCCTAAGGGCTCGTTGGATCCCATCCTGCAAACCCAAAGCCCACAAATCAGTTCCCACTTCATTCATACGGACACCATCCCTCCGTAGATACCGCCACGTATCCACCTCCAATTCCAAGTGTCGTACCACCAACCCCCCGTTCCGGACCACAAACTTACCCATATCACGATTGATTTTCCTGCGAGCCCGATTGATGCCATCCACGGACCTCGCCCCCCTCCAAGCTGTCCGGGCCACCATGTCAGACCAGACAATGATCGTGTCCGGGAAGGACATCCTGAGCCGCAGGAAATTAAATTTCATGTCCCTTTTTACCTCTACCATGGACCTACTGCCCAGATCATTGCCACCTACGTGCAGTACTAAAATGTCAGGTGGCCTGTCCAAACGAGAAAAACGGTGCACCTCCGGAACCATCCTGCTCCACAACATTCCCGGAACTCCCAGCCATCGGACACATGCCTCAGGTCTCGGGAACCCCAGCTGCCGACCCTCATATCGAACGTCCGCCCTCTTAGCCCCCCAGAACACAAACAAATGGCCCAGTATCCAGACCAAAGCTTGCGTCTCACCTGAAAGTAGAAGATGAACAATAACTCCCATGAGAAAATTCCCAAAACCCAACCTGTACAACTCAGCAGCCTGAATATAACCCCAGGCATGCACCCAAAATTGCTCAAGCCCCACTATTAGATGGGGGCGAACGTACAGCCGGAACCTCCTGGATTCCCACCGACCTATCCTCTTAACCGCTTCCTCATCCATCCCACATCTGGCTGCCTCTGTAGCTGCCCCTATCCTGAAGGAGTGAGAGGAGAACTCCTTATCGCGGAGTCCCAACGCCCGAAGGCACTTTCGGAACACCGCAACAAATTGATATCTTGAAAGTGGGGTCCCGTCCTCGTACGTCAAAAAGGAACCCACACCGGACGGGCGGACCTCCAAGTACCCCTTAACAGCCCTCACCGGGCACAACAGAGAACCTGGAACCGGAAAAACCTGTACCAACTTACCTCTGCCCATCTGGTCCGTCTTAGACTTCCTAAGCGCCAGTGACACCCCTTCCTCTGTCAAACCCACATCGCTAGCCAGCAAACCCCCGTGCACTGCCTTGGACGGGCTGACCAACTCACCTATCCAGAATGCTCCAAAGAATGCCAAGAAGAAAGCCACCGTGAACAGCAAAACCTCGTACCCGGACGAGCATAGACCCTGTAACCGCCCCATGATCCCGGCCAGCAGATCAAACGATACCGGCCGCCTGCCGTCCGTGTTTGGGCCCCCCCGACCATATCCCTTGAATGCCTGCCGCACCCAAAAATCTTTTGTAAAGTCAGGGCAGCCCTGCCATTTAAACAGAAAGGCCAACCCTGCCAGCTTCTTCCCCAAACAGGACCTGGACACGCGAGCCTCCATGTTCCTGGCCAGGAAATACAGCACCAATAACCTTACATCAGGACCTACCGGATCAACTCCTGCTTCCCGAACCATCTCTCGCCACTCCAGCCACACCTTCTGATACGCCACCCATGTGCCCATACGCACCGATTTTCTGATCCAACCTGACACTATTCCAACGGAATCCTGCACAGCCAGCCTGGACAAGGGACCCCACGTTTCTCCGCCTCCGGTGCCAACTCCCGGAACCTGTCCCACTGAAAGCGAGACAGCGCATCAGCTATGACATTGTCCACCCGCAGAAGGTGTATCGCATACACAAACACATCGAGCTGTAAGCATCTCAACACCAGATGGCGCAGCAGCCGCACCACAGGGGAGGAGGATGCCGACACCTTGTTAATGACCTGCACCACCCCCAGGTTGTCCCCGTGAAACCGCACCTTTAAGTCTCTGAAACAAACCCCCCACAGTTCCACTGCCAGTACCCCTGGGAACAGTTCCAACAGGACCAAGTTCTTGGTGAAACCAGCATCAATCCATGCCTGAGGCCAGGGGCCCGCAATCCACTGTCCCTGAAAGAAAGCCCCAAAACCTGACCCCCCCAGCTGCATCCGTGTACAGTTCTAAATCAAAATTGCTAATTGGGCCAGACATCCATAACGCCCTCCCATTGAAGCACTCCCGAAATGAATGCCAAACTTGCAAGTCAGCCTTGTGCTCCCTGCCCAAACTCACAAAATGTGTGGTACACCGCACCCCAGCCGTGCTAGCCGACAGCCGACGGCAGAACACCCTGCCCATTGGCAGGATGCGGCACGCGAAATTGAGTTTTCCCAGCAGCGACTGCAACACCCTAAGCTGCACCTTCCTCAGCCCCACGATAACTCTCAGCTCCCCCTTGAGAGCCTCCAACTTGTCCAATGGTAGGCGGCACTCCATGGCCTCCGAATCCAGGACAATGCCCAAAAACGTGATAACCGTGCAAGGTCCCTCAGTTTTCTCAGGCGCCAAAGGGATCCCAAACCACTCTGCAATGTGCTCCAAGGTGGCCAGGAGCACCGCGCAGATCCTGGATGAGGCCGGACCCACACACAGAAAATTGTCCAAGTAGTGAATAATTGAACTCACCCCCGACACATCCCTGACAACCCATTCCACAAATGAGCTAAACTGTTCGAACAATGCACACGATATGGAGCATCCCATAGGTAAACACTTATCCACATAGAACGCTTTGTCCCAATGACATCTCAGGAGGTGAAAGCTATCAGGGTGAACCGGCAACAATCTAAACGCTGCCTCTATGTCGGCTTTTGCCATCAACGCCCCCTGCCCACGCCCCCTGCCCGTACCGGCGAACCCAGCCCACTGCAGCATCAAAGGAAGTGTAACTGACTGTACATGCTTCCGGATCAATCGCGTCATTGACCGACCCACCCTTCGAAAAAGACAGGTGGTGAATGAGGCGGAACTTGTTGGGCTCCTTCTTGGGGACAACCCCGAGCGGGGAGACCACCAAATTCTCCAAGGGAGGGGAGGGAAAAGACCGCCCATGCGGCCTAAAGTAACCTCCTTGAGCAGTTTCTCTGCGACCACAGCAGGCTGCTGCATGGCCGACCTCAAATTGCACGTGATCGGGGGGATAACCTGCAAGGAACATGGAATGTGAAACCCCTCTGAAAACCCCTGATCCAACAATCTGGCCGCCCCCCTGTCCGGATACCTACCAAGAAACAGCCGCATCCTTTCCACCATCACCGGAGTCCTCCCTTTTGTGCCCAGCGTCTCCGGCACGACCCTTACCTTGCTTAAAGCATCTAGCCTGCGTATGGGAGCCTCCGCAACCGGAGCACTCATGCTTGTACCTTACCTACAGGACCCCCCAAACTTGCATGTGCCCTCATTAAATTGCCAGCACACCCCCTTTTTCTTACCGGCCGATTGTCCTGGGGAAGAGGTTCCACCGCCCCCCCCCTGAAAAAACTGACTAGGAGCCCTCGGCGAGGTCATTAACCGCATCCATAAGCTGATGTCCTTATTATCCCACCGCAGATCTGGCCACACTGCACTCCTCTGTCTGAACTGTTCGTCATATCGGAGCCAATCCGTGCCCCCGTACACCCTGTAGGCCTCTCCAATGGAGTCCTGATAGCCAAATAGTGCTGAACAGTGCTCCGGATTCTTCTGTCCTATACCACTGGCCATGATGGCGAACGCCTGCAGCCAATTCGCAAACGTCCGTGGGATAAGCCTGTATCTCCTCTTCTCCTTCTCCTCCTTTTTAGAATCATCTGGCTTAACCCTGTCCAGGTGAAACTTTTACAATGGTAACAGTGAGAACATCTCCACATACTCACCCTTCCATATCTTCTCCCTCACTTCAGGTTTCAGGTGTGCTCCCAGCGGTGCCTGATAACACACATACACCTCACATTTTGCAGCATCAGCCAACCTAATGATATCCTGCCGTGCCGCCCTTTCCACCGTGCTACCCATCTGTGTGGCCCCCAAAGCCACGGTAGCCACCCCTGCCGATTCCCCCACCGCAGTAGTCGACGCAGGTGGAACTGGCGCTACCACCGCAGCCATGGGCCCCACCGGCCCTGCCGGCGGAACCTACGCCACTGCCGGGCTGACCTGCCCACCATCCCCCCTCTCAAATTGGCTAACCAAGGACTTGATACCCGCAAGAAACCCCTGCAGCCCATCCAGCCGCGCACCTCCCCCATCAGGGACCATAACCCCACCAGCCTGCCCACTACCTGGATCCAGCACCTGCACCGCTAAACCCTCACCCACAGCAGACCTAACCACCTGGCCACTACCCCCAGTATGGCCCCCAGAATGAGTAAGTGAAATTGACTTACCGGGCTGCCTGGAAGAAATCCCACCAGCCGATCGACTCGACTCCACCGCTGCCACCGACCGTCCGGGTCTCCGATCCTCCTCCAAGCTGCACACTTCCCCCTCCGACAGCACACCAGACTGCTCCTCACCACCAGAAGAAAGCTCACCAGGCGACTTGTCCCTGGAAGCCGAGGGTCCTGCACCCGATCGATCCATTCTCCGCGCACCAGACCCGCACACCGATCGTTTAGCCGAGTTTCCACCACGCTGTTCCCCAGCACCGCCGTCATCTCTCTTTGGCTCCCTCACTCCTGAACCTGCCTGCACCAGCCCATGATGTCCGGCCGAGGGGGGGGATGCCCGGACACCACAGCCCCCGATAACCCACGCTGGGGCCCCAAACCCACCGGAGACCCCCGGGGGCGGGGCCCGCACTCTCCGACTCCATGCGCCGCGCATGCCTGTTGGCTGCACCAGAACTCCCGGCGCGGCCCCCCGCGAGCTCCGAACTTGAGAAGAATTCCTCCCGGTACCCCCCACCATGGGCAACGCAGCTCGCTTGGCCACGGGGGCCCTAGGGGGACTCCCAGTCTGCCACTGCGCTCTCGGGGAGGGGCCTGGTGAGAAGCGCTCCGGAGGTCTGGACCTGCGAGCTCGCCCAGCCTCTCTCCCCACGGTACCTGCCGATCCAGACGGACACGACAGCATTGGCCCCAGGGTCTCCAGGAGCCAATCCTCGCCCCGTGTAGCAGCCTCTGCCCGCAGTTGGGCCAGAAGTTTATCCACAGATGACATGCTGCTGCATCAGGAACTTTCCCCCACGCTGTGTTGTCTTAGGGGGCGGGGACTCCCTTTTATCTGGCCTTTTCCCCTCCCCTTCTCACTTCCTTTTAGCCAATCATTAATCTCTTCACATCTCATACCCTGTTCACTCAGTCATGCCAGCCCTCCGCCTATGGCATTCTGTCTTTCTGCTTCGGGCTTTTCTGCACTGCTGTCCCAACCCACCTCGGCACCTCCTTCTCTGGCACACAGCGGCAAGCAGGAAGGACTGGTGTGATCTTCACTCTCCAAATAGTAACACCACTCCTTTCCTTCTACGCACGTGGCTCATGCAGAGGGAGTGACAGCAGCACTGCATCTGGTGGCAGGCTATGGGTGGCAAGCGACACTGCATCTGGTGGCAAGTGGCACATTCACCTGACAAATAACTCGCCTCCAAACAAATTCCCCATCAACCCCGAGACTACATTCCCCCCCCCACATCTTTTTTTGGGGAAGGTGAGAGAGGGGGTGTGTCCCTGAATGGCAGTTTGGAAACACCCTACATCTTATGGGTACTTGGCCACTCTAACCACAGTACTTTAATTAAGGTTTTATTGATATGTAATGTATATTTCCTGAAATATTTAGACCATTAAAACTGGTGACAAAATGTATTTAGCTCCAATGTTTATTTTCCTTTTACAGATATTTAAAAGACTTGACATGCATGTATACCTGACTGATGAATTGTGTGTGTGGGAAGAACACTCATACAAGTGTGCTACTTTATAGGATATGAAGCCAATTGTCTATTCTTCAGATGATGTACAATGTGAATATCTCATGGATTCATGGAAATTGTTCTGCCTTTGCAGGTCTGCTACAACGGAGCGTGCACAAGCAAAGAAGCTGTATATAAGTCCATGGCCTGTAATGCTGAGTGCCCTGGTCAAGTGGTAAGGTTGCATTATAAGAGTCTTTGGGGTTTCTTGTTTAATGAAAAGGTGTGATGAAAGAAATATGTAGGGTGCAATTCCTGACCAGTTCTTATGAAAATGCTATGATACTGACCCATTGTAAGTCAGTGTGTAAGGAGACACCAGGCTACAGATGCATATTTAAATTGGATCTGTTGATCTCGGAGTAAGGAACAGTTCTAATGCCACGTACACACGATCGGAATTTCCGACTACAAAACTGTGTTGTTTTTTTCCCGACAGATGTTGGCTCAAACCTGTCTTGGATACACACGGTCGCACAAATGTTGCTCGGAAATTCCGATGGTCAAGACGCGGAGACGTACAACACTACGACGAGCCGAGAAAAATTAAGTACAATGATTCTGAGCATGCGTCGAATTGGTTCCGAGCATGCACAGCACTTTTGTGCGTCGGAAATGGCTACACACGATCAGAATTTCCAACAAGAACTTTTGCTGTTGGAAAAATTGAAAACCTGCTCTCTAACATTTGTTTAAAAAGAAGAATTTGTTGGGACTTTATATGAGGCCATGGCTATCCAGCACACAGGTCTCCATCCCTGAATTATATGAAAAAGAGGATGACAATGGGGGCAAGAGGGCAGTGGGACTTTATTTGAAACACAACACTAAGGCAGGATGAGTCAGTCAATAAAAGATAAACAAATTACCGTATTTATTGGCGTATAACACGCACATGCGTATAACACGCACACTAACTTTAGGAGGGAAGTTTCAGGAAAAAAACGTTCCACAACCCCCTGCGTATAACACGCAGGCACAGTTTACCCTCTATTTTCAGGGTAAGAAAGTGAGTGTTATACGCCAATAAATACAGTATTTAATAGCAGATTTGAGCATAGTGCATAAAATGATATTCATATTGAATCAATAAATATGATACAGAGTAAGGTAAAACATGATTGGTAAATCACATCATAATAGTAAAAATAGTTGCATAGTATACAAAGTAGCACATGATTAATATCCGCAGTATACCCAAAATAGACATAGTAACGTAGTATATTGAATAAATTGATGACTCAAACCATTGAAACCCATGGTAACCAACATGATTGCTGTGATGTGACATCAAATATAAAATCTCGATGCGTTTCGGGGAGTAGTATCCACTCATCAGGAGCAGCTATTTGGGGACACCTATAATATATAATATATTCTTAATCAATGATAATTAATTAAGGCAGGAAGAGAGGGAACAAAAACTGTGATCCTAACACTCTTACCTGTGGGTATATTGTAAAAATATGAGAGGGTATCTGCTAGTGTTGAAAATTGGAGGTACAAGGGGATGAGGAACAAACCCCCCGGGAGCTGGGGCGGTAAAAATGCGACGGCAGGGCAGTCCAAATGAAAGATGAAGAAGCGATGCACAGAGAGATTCCCCCTTCCAACGCTATTGGTGAGTAGGAGCCCATAGGGCATCTGTAACAAATATAAAGATAATAAGCATTGGGGTGGTGTGCTAAGATAAAGAGAGACAAGGAAAGATAAAGGGGTGAAAAGAAGGTGAAAAGGAACAATCTAGGAGAGCACCCTAATGTAAAAGGAGATGATAGAAAATAGTATTGACCATAGGCAAAGGTATATAAAAAGGGTGAGGAATAGCAGAAATAGTGTGAAGGTCCCGAGATAAGTGAAAAAGTGGATACCGTGGAAATAAATAGGAATGGCCCGCCTGCCAGCATAGTCCCGCCAATGTCACGCTAGAGACGTGCCATGAGAGAGGAAAGGAAGCGACCACAATGAAGCGACCAGCGCCCATATATAGGTGCCCGATGCCTCCATCATATGGCATGCAGATGGAAATGTCCAACGTCAGCACGTTGAGTCAATAAGACACCGAACGTGTGGGCGCAGGGGGTGTGGCGTCGACACGCAGCGAGTGCAAGCCCCTATCCCCACAACCATTTGGGCGAGGGAGTGGGGGATAGCCACGGTGCGCGTCGCAGCTCCCGGGGATGAATGCATAACCCCCCCGGAAATGCCAATCTAAAAACCATCCTATAGAAGCAGAGTGCCCCAATGTTGCAAGTAACCTGTACTGGTACTTAATGAATATCAACAGCAAAACATGGAATAATAAAGTAGGCAAGTGTGTGTTTCCATCCCTATTTATGTTTAAAAAGAAGAATTTGTTGGGACTTTATATGAGGCAATGGCTATCCAGCACACAGGTCTCCATCCCTGATTTATATGAAAAAGAGGATGACAATGGGGGCAAGGGGGCAGTGGGACTTTATATGAAACACAACACTAAGGCAGAATGAGTCAATAAAAGATAAACACATGATTTAATAGCATCAGATTTGAGCATAGTGCATACAATGATATTCATATTGAATCAATAAATATGATACAGAGTAAGGTAAAACATGATTGGTAAATCACATCATAATAGTAAAAATAGTTGCATAGTATACAAAGTAGCACATGATTAATATTGATATCAACAGTATACCCAAAATAGACATAGTAACGTAGTATATTGAATAAATTGATGACTCAAACAATTGAAACCCATGGTAACCAACATGATTGCTGTGATGTGACATCAAATATAAAAGCTTGATGCGTTTCGGGGAGTAGTAGCCACTCATCAGGAGCTGCTATTTGGGGACACCTATAATATATAATATAGTCTTAATGATAATTAATTAAGGCAGGAAGAGAGGGAACAAAAACTGTGATCCTAACACTCTTACCTGTGGGTATATTGTAAAAATATGAGAGGGTATCAGCTAGTGTTGAAAATTGGAGGTACAAGGGGATGAGGAACAAACCCCCCGGGAGCTGGGGCAGTAAAAATGCAGCGGCAGGGCAGTCCAAATGAAAGATGAAGAAGCGATGCACAGAGAGATTCCCCCTTCCAACGCTATTAGTGAGTAGGAGCCGAAAGGGCTGTAATTGCGAACCTTGGCACCCCATATGTTTTGGAACTACATTTCCCATGATGCTCATGCACTCTGTGGTGTAGTTGAGCATCATGGGAAATGTAGTTCCAAAACATCTGGGGTGCCAAGGTTTGCCATCACTGCCATAGGGCATCTGTAAAAATATATAAAGATAATAAGCATGGGGGTGGTGTGCTAAGATAAAGAGAGAGAAGGAAAGATAAAGGGGTGAAAAGAAGGTGAAAAGGAGGAATCTAGGAGAGCAATGGGTTTCAATTGTTTGAGTCATCAATTTATTCAATATACTACGTTACTATGTCTATTTTGGGTATACTGTTGATATCAATATTAATCATGTGCTACTTTGTATACTATGCAACTATTACTATTATGATGTGATTTACCAATCATGTTTTACCTTACTCTGTATCATATTTATTGATTCAATATGAATATCATTTCTGCACTATGCTCAAATCTGATGATATTAAATGATTTGTTTATCTTTTATTGACTGACTCATCCTGCCTTAGTGTTGTGTTTCATATAAAGTCCCACTGCCCCCTTGCCCCCATTGTCATCCTCTTTTTCACTCAAATATTTGTTGTCGGAAATTCCGACAGCAAATGTCCAATGGAGCCTACACACGGTCGGAATATCCGACCAAAAGCTCACATCGAACATTTGTTGTCGGAAATTCCAATCGTGTGTACGAGGCATTAGAGGTGTTTCTTGTGGCATCTCAGCCTTTGAGATAGGTGGGGTAGGGGGGATGTAAAACATATTTTGAAACTGTAACTCCTGTATTGATGGGTAAGCGGTGCAATAATAAGTAATCAAAAGCTGTGCGAACTGTAAAGAATCTACAAATGGGAATGCAACCAGTATGTTTCAAGGTTTTGGGACACCTGCTGCTACAAGGCTCTGGGAGAAGGATACTAACGGGTCTGGAAGTATACCGTTGTGATCAAAAGTTTGAATACCCTGGCAGAACTTGTGACATTTTGGCATTAATATTGAAAATATGACTGACTATGCCAAAAAACTCTAAAAACTAAAAAAGTATTTTATTTAAAGATAGTAATCACATGAACACATTTATTATCACATAGCTTTTTGGATCCTTTTTAAATCATGATAAAATAAATCACCTGAATGGCCCTGATAAAAAGTTTACATACCCTGGAATGTTTGGCCTTGGTACAGACACAGAAGGTGGCACACACAGGTTAAAATGGCAATTAAAGGTAATTTCCCAGGGGGGCATGACCAAGAGTGGCATGTGAGAGGACGTGCCTCACAGAGCTCCCGTCTCAGATACTTCACAGATCCTTCTCCCAGCCGGCTAAAATGCCGGAATTCGATCCACAGCACCGCAGGAACCACTCCAGACGATACCGGTTCGTCTCCTGGACACCCTGGCAGCACGGAGACCCGCTCAAGATCCAAGAAGGCGCCGGCCCGTCTCTCTCCCGGACCTCACGAGGAGCAGACAAGCTGAAAGATGTGGGTAAGTCTCCTAAAACCAGGATGGGGGGAAAAACTGAGCTAAACCCAAATGTGTAACTGAAAACAAGCAGCTAAACACGCAAACAAAGTCTAATGTGAATGGTGAAAAAAATAGTGTAGCGCTAATAATGTGAGTGTGTAAGGATTGCTCCTGGGTAGTGAGAAAACTCAAAATACACAGTAAAAACCTAGGTGAATAAACGTCAAGAAAGATAATGAATAAGCATATATGCATAACACAATATGATCAATAAGATATAAAGTCCCAATTGTGAGTATAGGCTTCCAACAATGTGATATAAAATGTACAAATGGAGTCCACAAGAAAAAGAGGAAACAGATGAGGCTTCTTCCTATTGAAGTGACACCGAATAGTTGAGATGAAAGAAAGAGTTGCCTGTAGTCACTCTTAAAACTCTTCTGAGATAAATGAATGAGGTACTCTTACCGGCTGGGGTGGACACACATGTCTTACGACAGTGGGTCATAGGGACTTAGGATCCTGGATGGTCTGGATCAACTGTTGGATATGGAAGACGGTCCGGATGGATCAAGGTGTAGAATCCCCAGTTTTCAGCTGACGAATACCACAAATGCAGCAAGGTTATTTCAGGATCAGGTCAGACTGGACACACACCGGGGTGATTCCTCATGGGCTCCAATGGAAAAAGAATATAGAAAAAGAGGCTCCATCTGGTGCAGGTCAACAAAAAAATGGTTTTATTGGAACAAGTCATACATCAAATGACATGATAAAAAGTGATCACAGGATATAAAAAGGTATAAAAATAAGGTGCAGTTTACTGCATCAGTGACATTGAGGAGAAACCCCCCCCCCCCCTACTCAGAGACACTCAGAACGCAGCTCGACTGGCCAGGGCAAATGAGATCAAGTCTGATGACCTTGAGAATCGCATGAGGAGAAACAATGTGCGCATAGTGGGGTTACCGGAGAAGACGGAGGGCAGGTACCCTACAGAATTTGTGGAAAAATGGCTGCTGGAGGTCTTCGGGAGGGAAGCTTTTACTTCACTATATTCAGTGGAGAGGGCTCACAGGGTGCCGTCCAGACCACTTCCACTAGGCCACCCACCTCGTACACTACTGGCCAGGCTCCTTAACTATAAGGAAATTATACTCCGTTAAGCCAGGGAAAGGCGCAACATTACTTATAACGGGGCACGCATCTCATTTTACCCTGACCACTCAGCAGAAGTGCAGCGACGCAGAGTGAGATTCGCCAACGTTAAGAGCCGGCTTCAACAGCTCCAAGCCCCATACACCATGCTTTTTCTGGCACGACTTTGCATCACAGCCAGAGGCCAGGCACACTTTTTCGAGTCTGCATCAGACGCATCTTTATGGATAGATGCCAATGAACACTCTATCCGCTAGACCAGGAGGACCGCAGCGGAAGGCAACTGACAGCATTCTAAAAAGCCCTTGGAGGAGAGGTGAGCACATAACTATCCTTACGCCGTTTCCCTCTCATGAAGCCTATAACCTGGCTGGGAGCCACAATACATTTTTCTTTCCAGCGTTGTGAGCAATGTGAATTGTGCGACCAATACAACTTTAGTTGGAGAGCACTAATTGGTCCCCCATGGATGGCGCCATTTGTGCCACCCGGAGAAACCCTAAGTTTGTTGTTTGGGTTCCCTCCGTACTTTTCTATGCTGTTCAAGCCGCCCGATTGCAACAGAAATCGCAGGCAGGCAAAAGTTTGTCCAGTCACGCATGTGATGTTGACTCTAATGTTCTTTTGTTTACTGCTCCAGTTCACGATCCCACGATCCCGCTGTCATGTTTCCACAACGATCTACCTCACCTCCACCCATCGTGCCTACACTACAGTACTGTACCTGCCCGATGACCAATATGCTGCCATCCTCCCAGTGGCCACTCAAGAATATGTAACACCCAGGATACGAAAGGCCTGGGACTCCCCGTACCCCTTCAAGGATGACTTTTTATCTACCAATGAGCACTGTCCCTATACTGTCCTGGAACATTAAAGGTCTCCAGGACCCACTTAAAAACACTATGGTCTCCACTGTCCTCAGGAAGCACGCTCCGGCTATTTATTGCCTCCAGGAGACTCATTTGGTTCCAGAGACGGTATCCTGTGTTAATTTTGCATGGGTGGGAGGGGGGTACCACTCTACGCACACTTCCTATTCCAGGGGGGTGAGCGTACTCGTGCACCGGTCAGTGGACTTTCAAGTTTACGATCAATTGATCGATACCAAAGGGAGATATGTTATCCTGATATGTAAAGTATATCAATTGAAATCTATTATAGCCGCTGTATATATCCCACCCCCCTTTAACTCTGAGGCATTGAGAACCCTCCTGGCCTTTTAATTAAGCCACCCTGACCTACCACTGATTGCTTTGGGAGATTTTAACTGTTACATGGACCCCGTCCTGGACAATCACCCGCCCCTGGCGAGCGGCCACAAAATTGCCCGAACGGCACTGCGGAAGTTTGCTGAGTAAGTGGAATGGTTGGACCCATGGCAGGATCGTAACCCGCTGCAAAAACAGTTCTCCTCTTTCTCCAAGACACACTTATCCCTATCCAGAATAGATCTGTGCCTATGCACGACCCAAACATCCCGCTTTTTACAGGACATCCAATACCTTGTCAGGGGCATCTCAGATCATTCCCCCCTCCTGATCCACCTAATTTCCAAACCTGACCTGACCTGACCCTGTTGAGGGCCCCCTGGAAACTCAATGCCTTTTGGTTAAATTTACTCCCCTCCCACAATGGCCTATTGGAGGCAATTAGGGAATTCTGGGAGTGCATGCAAACCACCCTGATCCTAATACTGCCTGGGATGCCTTTAAGGCGTTCCTGAGGGGTACTCTCATTAAGGCAGTGACAAACATCAAATCCAAATCGAGGGCACAGAAGGAGCAGGCGGAACATATGGTAAGCCAGCTTGAGACAAGGTTTATTGACAGCCCCAGTGATGCAAACAGAGAGTCCTGGTTACCGGCGCAGGAGGCGGTTGTTCAGATTACCAGATCAGTAGCTGACAAAAATAGTTTTTTTAACAGACTGGCTTTCTACGAGGAGGGGGAACAGACAGGCCGCCTACTTGCAAAGATTGTGAAGTCCTCCCAGACTTCTCCCTCGATTGGCGCACTTCGCACCAAGCAGGGGCAAGCTGGTGAACACTCCCACTCCTATCATGCAGGAGCTGGTAGAGTATTATACAGATCTCTATCAGTCCAGAGAGGGATATACGGAGGCAGAGTTGCGGACATATCTGCAGACGGTAGAGTTGCCTTGCCTCTCTGAATCCCACAAAGCACTGTTTTACACCCCTATTACCATAGAGGACCTGCAGGAGGCGATCGCCCTCTCCCCTAATTCTAAATCCCCAGGGGACGACGGCCTTCCGACTGAAATATACAAACGATATGGCGACTCCATCTTACCCCATCTTCTTAGGGTGCTTAACTCAGCTAGGACCAGTCAGAGCTTGCCAGAGTCCATGACCAGAGCAAACATTGTCCTTATATTGAAGCCAGGAAAAGAACCTATTGGACCCGGGATCGTATAGGCCAATATCCCTTTTGCAAAGTGATACTAAAATCCTGGCCAAGGTACTGGCCCTTAGACTAAACAAGGTTATCTCCTCCATTATACACCCGGACCAATCAGGTTTTATCCCGCAAAAATCCACTGCCATAAATCTCTGCAGACTCTTTTTTTAATCTCCAAGTCTAGCCAGATAATAAAGGGGGACAGGGCAATGCTGTCATTGGACGCCCACAAGGCCTTTGACAGCATAGAATGACAATACCTCTGGACGGTTATGGGCAAGTTTGGATTCGGGGACATGTTTCTGTCCTGGGTCAGACTGCTTTATAGCTCCCCACAGGCGGTTATAAGAGAGGCAGGTCACGTCTCCCTACCCTTTAGGCTCCATAGGGGGACACGACAGGGCTGCCCTTTGTCTCCGCTTTTGTTTGCGGTTGCGATTGAGCCAATGGCTGCCCTGATCAGGTCTAATCCACGGGTCCAAGGCTTCAGGTACGGAGAGCTACAAGAAAAAAATCATGCTATACGCGGACGACACTATGCTGTATGTGGGAGACACATCTGACTTCGTATGAGCAGTGATGTCGATCATAGTACAATTCAGAAAGTACTCCGGCCTGGTGTTCAACTGGACTAAATCATCATTAATGGTACTAGATGCATAACCTGACACCCAGGGCCTCGCGGCACTCCAAATACCGGTAACCTCTAGCTTTAAATATTTAGGGATTCAGGTCACCCCGGAAATACTAGAATATATCCCCCTTAATCTGTCACCCCTGTTGGGAAATATCCATGCCCGAATAAAAGTGTGATCGAGATTAAAAATGTCCCTGGTGGGAAGAGTAAACCTTCTTAAAATGATTTTAATGCCTCAGCTCCTCTATATATTACATAACACCCTCATGGTGACCCCCCTTAAAATATTTTGCATTATTAACTCAACTGCAGAAACCTAAGGACGAGGGAGGTCTGGTTTTGCCCAACCCATGGCTTTATTATATTGCTTCCCAGCTGCAGCATGTGGCCCTCGTCCCGCTGGACATGGAGGTGGAGGGCCATCCCGCTGTAGACCCCATTAAAACCCTCATGTGCCACGAAACAGGGGTCCCAGATGTAGCAGAGGGTTTAGAGACTTTGGCCTACGCAAAGTCTAATAAGAGATTCCCCACATTTGTCCTAGTTCAGAAAATATGGAACAAGGCCAGACAGTTACAGGCAGTGGAAGGATTTACCAAATACAGCCCAATATGGAACAATGGGTACTACCCAGAACTACAAACACTGACGTGTGGGGCTCGGTGGAGGAGGCACGGAGTCACGCTCCTATGCCACATTTTTGTGGCTCGTAAATTTAGCACCTTTTCCGATCTGCGGGAGCGATTTTGGCTCCCACAGACGATGCACTTTTACTATGTTCAATTGCAACACGCGATCAGGGCTCAATCTGGTGAGACTCCGTGGACTCTAACCCAGACCCCCATATTTCACTATATGGAGGAGGTGCTCAGTTTCAGAGGCTTTATTTCTAACTGCTACTCAATGCTGCTCGGGTATTCCTGACGGGATTCCCCTTAAAGACGGTGACCAAGTGGGAGAATGACGTAGGTGCCCTTGAAGGGGAACAGTGGGAAGAGACGCTTCAGGCGGTGCAATTGTCCTCTCTTAATGTAGCACAGCGCCTGTCACAGCTCTACATTATACTGAGGGTGCATTATACACCAGCCAGGCTGGCTAGAAACGGGACAAGACCAAACTCAGACTGTCCAAGGTGTGCAAGAGACCATGGAGACTTAATTCATATGCTGTGGCGCTGCTCCAAGCTACACATATACTGGACAGGGGTCCTGACTACCATCAACAAAGCCTTCTCAGTTACTATCCCGACTGACCCCAAACCGTTTATGTGGAGAACGGGAGAACAATATTTAGGGACTTTTAGGAAGCCATAGCCTGGTAAGGCTCTGTATTTCCATCCCTAGGGACGTTAAATGAAAGCATGGCCCGGTAAGGCCGTGTCTTTCCATCCCAATTTCATACTAATGTGAGAGAGCAAGGAGGGTGGGACTTTAAATGAAGCACTGGGTTGCAAGAAAGATAATTAGGTGAACCAAGAGAATTTTATTTAAAAGATCATATAGCACATACAAACAATAATAGTATTTTGGTACATAGTAACCATGGTGTAACAATAGACATGATGATAACGTAAAGTTTCATGATGTAACCACTGCTATATGGGTAAACAATAAACATGATTAGGCAATATACATGGAGGTATGGTAAGAACGATGTCTCAATAGGGGACAATGACAAAATTTGATGGATCACCAATCAAAAGTAATGTACAATCGTAATCAAAGAATAATGCCTGCAGGGCCTATGGCATTTGAACCTGTAGAAGTTAAGGTAGCTAGGTAGTAGGAGATGAAGGCTTGAAATTATGAAGACACGGCATTATGTAGCTTGACGCGTTTTGTAGCTGCTATGCTACTCATCAGGAGCATGCGCATGGTGGATCTAGAGTGGAAAGTTTGTGTAAGTACAGAGATGAAAATATGGGTAGGGGTGGAATATGAACCCCCTGCACCGAAGTGCATACTTACAATGGTAATTTATAACTGATGGGATGTGGGTAAGGCATGAAAGGCATCCGGGAAAGCTCCCAGCCGGGAGCCGTGGCGGACGGATCCATGGAGGTCACCAAACGGGTGACCACCCGGCAGGCATGGTCACATGAGGTAACCCTGTGGGGGAAAAAAAAACGTGTATCTTGGGCATCCTAGACGACCTCCCCCTGGAGGACAATTTTAAACCGCCCATTGCATGGGCCCTATTTCAGGCATGCCTACTCATCCTTAGACGATGGAAGGCGACCGATCCCCCCCCTGCTAAGGGAGTGGATTAACAAGGTGGGAGACACGCTAGGGCTAGAAAAGTTTATTTTTCAACACAGGGGACACCCTAGCAAATTTGAAGCACAGTGGTCACCCTGGCTGAGCTCCCCGGGCTTATCCCCGGTGGACCTCATACTCGATAGGTTACTGTATTGAGCCAACTGTCAGAGGAATAACACCAGGTTTTACCGCTAGAAGATGACAAGCGCAGCAGGCCGTGTAGGTTGTTGGGCGACCATAATAAAATGTACGTGGAAACTACCATGCCATAGGTAGAGGTGTAGAGCTGTCAAGATATAATGTATGTAAACTGTAATTTGGTGAAACTGGACTTTTTGACATGTTTGTAATTCTTGTTCTTTAATAAATTTGCTTCTGAGGAAAAAAAAAGGTTAATTTCCCACATGTGTGGCTATTTAAATCACAATTAGTATCTGTGTATAAATATTCAATGAGTTTGTCAGCTCTCACATGGATGCACTAAGCAGGCTAGACACTGAGCCATGAGGAGGTAGAGAAGAACAGTCAAAAGACCTGCGTAACAAGGTAATGAAACTTTACAAAGATGGAAAAGGATATAAAAAGATATCCCAAAGCCTTGAATATGCCAGTCAGTACTGTTCAATCACTTAATAAGAAGTGGAAAATGTGAGGATCTCTCAAAACCAAGCCAAGGTCAGGTAGATCAAGAAAATTTCAGCCACAACTGCCACAGGAACTGTTCGGGATACAAAGAAAAACCCACAGGTAACCTCAGGAGGAATACAGGCTGCTCTGGAAAAAGATGGTGTGTTTGTTTTTAAGGAGCACAATACGATGATACTTGAACAAAAAAAGCTGCGTGATCAAGTTGCCAAAAAAGAAGCCTTTACTGTACAAGTTCCACAAAAAAGGCTGGTTACAATATGCCCAACAACACCTTGACATGCCTCATTGGCTTTTTTTGTGGCATTGGCGCAGTAAAGGCTTCCTTCTGACACCTCATCCATGCAGCTCTTTTTTGTTAAAGTATTGAATTTTGAAAATATATGTTATGGAACAGACCTCATCTGATTACCAGTCTTGTATTATAGAATTTGTATATGTCAATGGTCCTCAAACTGACGTCCGTGGGCCGAATGTGGCCTTTTGCTTGCCTTTATCCTGTCCTCAGGGCACTATTCTTTCCACTGACACCAACAAAGGGACACCATTTCTTCCACTGACACCAGGCGTGGGGAACCATTCATCTCACTGACACCAACAATGGGGCCTTTTTCTTTACACTGAAACAAATGATGGGACACTATTCCCCCCACTGACACCAAGAATGGTGCATAATTTCTCCCACTGATATAAACAATTATCCACTATTCCTCCCATTGATACCAATTGGGCACTATCGCTCCGTTTACTGACTACAGGCACTATGCAATTTTTTTACGCCCACTTCCACTGGTCACTTCAGCCCCCCTAAAGTCTGAAGGACAGTAAACCAACCCTTTGTTTAGAAAGTTTGGAGAGCACTGGTATACAGGTGCATCTCAAAAAATTTGAATATCATCAAATAGTTAATTTATATCAGTAATTCAGTTCAAAAAGTGAAACTCATATATTTTATATAGATGCATTACACAGAGTATATCACCTAGTGTGTAACACATCTATATAAAACATATGAGTTTCACTTTTTGAACTGAATTACTGATATAAATTAACTTTTTTTATTTTTTCCAATTTTGATGATTATGGCATGAAGCTAGTAAAAAACCCAAAATTCTGAAAATTAGAAAATTACATAAGACCAATAAAAAAAAGGATTTTTAATACAGAAATGTTGGCTTACTGAAAAGTATGCACTCGATACTTGGTTGGGGCTCCTTTTGCATGAATTACTGCATCGATGCAACGTGGCATGGAGTTGATCAGCCTGTGGCACTGATTAGGTGTTATGGAAGCCCAGGTTGTTTTGATAGCGACCTTCAGCCCCTCTGCATTGTTGGGTCTGGTGTCTCTCATCTTCCTCTTGACAATACCCCACAGATTCTCTATGGGGTTTAGGTCAGGCGAGTTTGATGGCCAGTCAAGCACAGTGATACCATGATCATTAAACCAGGTATTGGTACTTTTGGCAGTTTAAGCAGGTGTCAAGTCCTGCTGGAAAATTAAATCAGCATCTCCATTAAGCGGGTCAGCAGAGGTAAGCATGAAGTGCTCTATAATTTCCTGGTAGAGGGCTGTGCTGACTTTGGACTTGATAAAACACAGTGGACCAACACCAGCAGATGACATAGCTCTCCAAATTATCACGGAAAGTGAAACCTTTTGCATTACATTTGGAAGTCCCAGAGTCTGGAGGAAGAGTGGAGAGGCACAGAATTCAAGTTGCATGAGGTCCAGTGTGAAGTTTCCACAGTCAGTGATGATTTGGGGAGCCATATCATCTGCTGGTGTTGGTCCACTGTGTTTTAGCAAGTCCAAAGTCAGCGCAGCCCTCTACCAGAAAAATCTAGAGCACTTCTTGCTTCCCTCTGCTGACCAGCTTCATGGAGGTGCTGATTTAATTTTCCAACATTTTGTAAAATTTTGTAGAATAATCATAACAGTCCAAATACTGGCAAAAATATATTCCACATAGTGGCTGGAGATTCAAAATACTTGGAAGATTCATAGCACCAGACCAGATTGTTTGTGGCTTATGCTGGCTTAATGCAATCCTCACATGTTCTCCTGACACCATTCTGACCTCTTTGTCCTCCTGGAGGGGAGGACAAAGAGGAAACTCCAACCACTGTTTCTCTGCAGGATACTGTCCCAGCCTCTCCCATTTGGAGTTCTTGCCTCCATTCTCCCTCTTGATAAATATTACAGATGGTGGAGATAGTAGAGAGGATCTTCCATCAGCCCCTTCCCCATAGGGGAGAGCACATACACCACTGGCAGAAACCCCCATCTCTCTCTGGTTTCTGACCAAGACGGACCCTGAATACATTTCATGATTTTCTATTAAAGGTATTACTGGATGCAGGGCCGGCCCTACCATGGGACCCAGTGGGCCCATGGTCCCAGGCGGCATTTTAAGAGGGGCGGCCGCGGCAGCCATCCCGGCTGTCTCCCGAGATCTGCCGTGAAAGGCTGCATCTATTGAGTGTGCAGCCCTTACTGCCTGTGAGACAGTTTCACACTGAGCCGATTTTGACACTTGCCAGAGCCCTCAGTGTGAAACTGACATGTAAAATAACTGAATGCAGAGAGACCATCTGTCGGAATTGAAAGTTGATGTCCGGGTGGGTGGGGAGGTATTAAACACCAGCCAACGGGATGGGTCTGGGCGGGCCGCTATGTGTATGTAGCCCCGCCCCCTTTCTTAAGCAGGACAATCATTGGCTGGTGTTCGATAGCTGGGTCCCGCCCACCCCACATCACCGCTGAATTTTGAAAGCTGGTCTCTCTCTGCACTGCCTATGCTGACACTGAATTCCATGTTACACCAGGCAGAGATTTGGGCGCTGCAATCTTGAACACTGAGAGCCTGAGAGGAAGCATGGAGACATACTTGTTACAGTGTTTCTGACAGTAGATGCGGAATCCAGGCAGAGATGTAATGAGGAGGGCAGACAGACCAGTGTCAGTCCCCTCTGCATGTGCTCTGTTTTGTTGAGTGACTGTGTAATCATCAGACACCTTGAGGCTGCAAACATCTGGGAGCCTCTGAAGCAAAGGACAGTGTCTTACCTTCTAATCGGCTGCAGTTCCTGACCATCTGATTACACTAAACGAGGTTGGTGGGGAGAAGGGGGGCTGCTTCTAGTTCACAGGGTCTGCCCAGCCCCTTGTACCTGGCTGAAGTGCACTGATATGGTTGCTGGATTTAATAAAGGAAGGCTGCAAGTTCAAGAGCTCCTTCTATATTTTCTATTATGTCCCTGTGCCCACCATGGTCCCTAATAGAAGGTCTGTACTGAGATGGGGCTGGAATGGTGGTTTGTGCTGGGGGGAGTTTAGGACTGTGGGGGGAGATCTGTACTGAGTGGGGGTTTGGGGGGGATCGTCATGATAGAATATGACCTTGGAGGGGAGATTTGTACTGAAAGGACGGGGTTTGGTTGTCATCAGCGTTCCCATGTGGTGCGATTTTGGAGCCCATTCATTTTAAATGGGCTTTAATTCACACCAGAACACAGAAAAAAACTGTGCATGCACTACTTTTGGTGGTGTGTTTGCAATCTGCTTTACAGGTGGCGTAAAGCACCCACAGCAGATCACAAGGGTAGTGCTTTCCAGCAGCATCAAAAATGCTCACAGAACAATAAATACAATTCTAAAAAACGAAAAAATGTCAATTCTAAAACATAATTGACAAAAAATTAAGGGCCGTTCACATGTACTTTACTATCTGAAGAGCTGTCAGCATTTAGATTGCTCTTCAGAGAGCTTTTAACAGGTGGTGAGGAGGCATATTGCCTCCATGCTGCCTGTTTTAACCCCACACTAGCACGCTGCAATCATGTGCTTTGCATGCTGTTGCAGGACACTTGCAGAGCAGCACTATTCACTTGACTTTTTCAACAAGGATATAATTTCTGCTATGGCTGTGAAGCACGGCATTGGATGTTGTGGCATGTGTATACCCCTAGCCACTGCCTCCACTGCTAAAGGGAGTAGCATTTTGGCAGACAGTAAAAACACTGCTCAACCATGGGTTTTTACCACCCCCAAGCTCATGTGTAAATGAGCCCTAAGGACTCATTCAACCATGTATTCTGGCCTTGTAAATGAGTAAATTGTTCACACAGCTGGAGCTGCCTGTTAGGGACGCAGTGGTTGTATGAACACAGCCACAGGTCCAAATTTGACAGGTGTGCAATTGTAGGGGAGTGGTAGAATGCACACTTTGGGGCCGTACACCTGCACTCACACACCTGTCACCCATAGTATAACATTTGCTGCCTGCACACAGTTCCAGGTGGCTCCAGACACATAAACAAACCACTGATTTACATTGTACAGGCCACAGTACCCTTGTGAATGAGCCCCGATACCTCATTCACACATAAAGCTTTAATTCTCAATACACTTTCTTAGCTTTTAGATTTAGTAGGAATTCTGTTGTGTTTGTGTCAGGTAGACTGTACGGGGCCCCGCAATTTCTAACAGCAGCCCTGATTACATGACAGTGTTGCACACAGTTTAGCCCCATACACACTATCAGTTTTCTTGCAGGTTTTTCTCTTCAGGTTTACCAAAACCATCTAATATGAGGTCAAACCTTAAGAGTTTCAATTCGTATGCAATCAGGCAGGCCCTTGCACTACATGGTTTTGGTAAACCTGAAGAGAAAAACCTGCAAGAAAACTGATAGTGTGTATGGGGCTTCTCACTAAGGGTCAATATTGGCTCGGTGTGAAACTCCCTCTCCTCTGTCAGTGCTAATCAGTTCTACCTATCAGTGTTTCCAATCAGTGCCATCTGTCAGTGCCAAACAGTGTTTCCAAACAGTGCCACCTGTCAGTGCTAATCAGTGTTTCCAATCAGTGGTGCCTAATATCAGTGCCAACCAATGCCACCTATCGGTGCCAATCAGTGTTTCCAATCAGTGCCACCTACCAGTGCCAATCAATGCCAGTGTTTCCAAACAGTGCCCATCAGTACCGCCAATCAATGCCCACGAGTGGCACCTATCAGCGCCAATCAGTGCTGCCAATTGGTGTCCATCAGTGCTGCCAATTAGTGCCCATCAGCGCTGCCAATCAGTGCCACTAAATTCTGCCAAACAGTGCTGCCTATTAGTGCCAATCAGTGCTTTCTATGAGTGCCAATATGGGCCGCCTGTCAGTGCCAATCATTGCTGCCTGTCAGTGCCAAACATTGCTGCCAATCTGCAAAACTGAGTGCCAGGCACATTGTCCATGGGGAGCTGGCCTGGTGGGGCACAACTAAAATATGTTGATGTTTATTAATTCCACATGCCGATCTTTAGTATAATAGGTAATCACCACACTACTATTTACAATAAACTACTGGAGGTAAAATAAAAAAAAAGTGTCAGTAAAAGGCCTGCCCCTAAGCACTGTTATGTGTTCCCACACCACCAAGAAAAAAAAAAGTGCAGCGCTAACTTACTGATCAATAACTTAAAAAAAATGTCTTCATCAGTTCAGGCCAATATGTATTCTGATACATATTTTTGGTTAAAAAAAAAAAAAAAATCACAATAAGCGTATATTGATTGGTTTGCGTAAAAGTTATAGCGTCTACAAAATAGGGAATAGATTTATGGCATTTATATACTGATTTTCTGAAAAAATAAATTTTAGTTATGATGTAAAATAATGAATGTGGGGGCCTTTTGGTGGGCGTGATTTTTTATTTTTTTTTGGGGGGGGGGGGCAGCATTTCATTCTTGGGCCCAGGCAGCACAATGTCTTGGGCCGGCCCTGACTGGATGAAATGGTGTTTTCTTTATATGTGTCTGGAGTTCAGATTTAAAATAACCGCAGATCATGCTGCCAACCACAGCTGTCACATTATTGGAATGCCTGCCTACCGGCATTTAGATCCTGTTAAAGTGGTTGTAAACCCACGAAAAAAAACCCCTGCAAGACAAAGGCTTAATGAGCATACTAGCTCATTATGAAATACTTACCTTAGATCAAAGCCCCCACAGCGGTCCCCGGCACACTGCTCTGGCGGGCGACATGTCTCACAGAGTTAATTCTGGGTATCGCTGCCTCCAGCGCTGTGATTGGCCGGAGCCGCGATGACGTGACTCCCGTGCATGCGCGCTGGAGCCACCGGTAACGGCACATCAGCTGAAGAAACGGCACGCTCGGCCCGTTTCTTTAGTGCTCATGTGCCGATGATGTCGGCACATGCTGATACAGTAGATATCTCCTAAACCTTTCAGGTTTAGGAGATATCCACAGTACCTACAGATAAGCCTTAATATAGGCTTATCTGTAGTCAAAAGTGGTCTGTAAGGGTTTACAACCACTTTAAAGGATTGGGAGGCGGCGGTGGGAAGGGGTTAAAGTTGGACAACAAAAACTCCAGGCAACAAAAAACTTTCCTTTAAATATATTCCTCTATAGCTAAAAAGGATATAAATCCACTTTTTGTGTGCACCGAATAATTTTGCAAACCCAGATATTACCAGTGACCTAATCACTGTGCTGTACATTGCCTGTACAGAGCGCAACGCTGTGGGAAGGGCCTAGTAGCTCCACCCACTACAGGCTGCCTGCAGAAAAGTACAGGAGGGGGCGGGGACAAGACCAGTCACCCTGCACAAGGAGAGAGAGTCGCAATAACAGGTCTTACAAGAAGCTCCAAAGTTTAACATTGGATTACTGCACAGGATTGGAAGATACACAAAGCTCACCAAGACTGAAGTAAGAATAAAGAACTACTCCTGCATTTAGACAAGTTGTCCTTAACCAGGAGTTCAGCTTTAAAAGTGAATTATAATGTATTTCATTACTCTCTGTGCTTGTTCTGTCATTGGATAGCAATATTCTTGTATATAGTTGGACTTTTTAAATAAATTTTCATTTTTTTATTTTGTTTTTAGACGTGTAACCAGACGGGAGAGTGTTATTGTAAAGAAGAGTGTCTAGAAATGTGATGCCCAGTAAGTACAAAACTAACTGTGCCTGATACTACAATCACGTTTCATGTTTAGTGGTTAAGGCAGCCCATACATTTTTTGCGATACGGCACTGCGTTACTTTAACTGACAATTGCGCGGTCGTGCGACAATGTACCCAAATAAAATTTTGTCTTTTTTTTCCCTACAAATTGAGCTTTCTTTTTGTGGTATTTGATCACCTCTGCAGTTTTTATTTTTGCGCTATAAACAACAAAAAAATACTATTTTTTAATTTCTGCTATAAAGCATACCCAATAAAAAAGAAATTTCAAATCACATTTCTTCATCAATTTAGGCCAATATGTATTCTGCTACATATTTTTATAAAAAAAAAAAATATACCAATAAGCGTATAATGATTGGTTTGCGCAAAAGTTATACATAGCATCTACATATAGGATCTACAAACTATGGGATCTTTTAATTTGTTTATTTTTTACTTGTAATGGCTGTGATCAGCGACTTATAGTGGGACTGCAATTTTGCAGTGGACAAATTGGACACTAACTGACACTTTTTACACTTTTAGGGACCAGTGACACTAATACAGTGATCAGTGCTAAATAAATATGCAATGTCACTGTCACTGTACTAATGACACTGGCAGGGAAGGGGTTAAGAACAGGGATGATCAAAGGGTTAAATGTATGCCTATGTTGGGCTTACTAACTTTGGGGGAGGTGCTTTGACTAGGGTAAGTTAAAAATCTGTGTTCCTGCTTAGCAGAAACACAGGATCAGTAACTTCTCCTCTGACAGAACGACAATCTGCCTTGTTTACATAGGCAGATTGTTGTCCTGCCTCTGTGCTGTCTAATCAGCGGGGGAGCCGGCGGCTACTGAGTCTACGGTACCCACCGCTGGGCTCCGGCTGAGTATGATTATACACAGCGGTAGTGGATTGCTGACAGCGCACATGTGCGCCTCAAACCTGGAAGTGTCAATAAATGTACGTGGGGCGGCCGCTAAGCGGTTAAACTTTATGCTGCTTACATTTTGCCCTCCGTGCCCCCCCTTTTACATCCATTAACTAGTAAAATAGAAAAGGAAAAAAATCACTTTCTTTACACACATTTTACATACCAACCACGTGCCACATGAGGAAAAAAATATATACATATCAACAAATATCTGCAAATGTGAAAGCTGCTGTCACTAAAAAGCTCTCAAAATATAACCTCTAAATGGTGACTGTGCTGTCCTCCTTTAGCAATACCCAACAATATAACACACTGGGGTTGATTTCCTTAGGCTCCATTCACACTAATGCGTTTTTTGGTGCATTTTGCATTTTGCAGAAATGCATGGAAATTTTTTAACATGGGTTCCTATGGAACATGTTCACATCAATGCATTTTTGTACCTCTGCGTTTTTGGAAAGGGTCGGGGACTTTTTTTCATGCAAAAAGCAGTGTTTTGCATGTAATAGAAGTCAATGGACCTGCATCAAAAACGCAAGTACCAAGTTTTTGATGCGTTTTTACCGCGTTTTTACCGCGATTTTGCCGCGATTTGCGTTTCTTTTTTTTTATATATATTTTTATGGAAATGTCTAAAAATAAAAATTAATTTATAAAAATTAATTAAAAAAAAACGCAAATCGCGGTAAAAACGCATGTTGAAAAACGCGGCAAGCACTGCAAAAAGCAAGGCGAAAATGCTCAAAAGCAACATGCATTAGTGTGATACGAGCCTAAAACCTGGAAAGTGCAAAATCTGAAGCAGTGCTGCACAGAAACCAATCGGCTTCCAGTTTTTTTTTTTTGTCAAAGCTTAACCACTTAACGACCGCCCACTGTAAATATACGTCGGCAGAATGGCACCGACAGGCACAATCACGTATATATACGTGATTGCCTTTGTATAGTTGGGGGGTCCGATCGGACCCCCCTTCTTTACAGTGAGCGGTCGTTTTACCTTCGGGAGCGATCCGGCATGAGGGGACGGCCGTTCGATTCCGGCCACCCCCTCTCGATCGCTCCCGGCGAATGAGAGCTTCCCCTCCCTGTGTGCTTGTTTACACAGGCTGGAGGAAGTGATGTCATCTCTCCTGCGGCGCTCACATATACCGAGCGCCGTACAGGAGAAGATGCAGGTTAGTACACAAAACAGCACACTGACACCAGGACACATAGGCACATAAATCGCCCCCCCAGGCCCCCCCAGACACCCCCAGATCACCCCCCAGCCAGCCCCCAGTCACAGTGTCACTGATTGCAGTGACCATTTATTTAGTGATCACTGCAATCAGTGACATTTGTGACTGTAAAAGTGTCACCAAAGTTTAGTCTTAGGTCCAGTGTAGCCCCCTAACCCCCCCTAATAAAGGTTTAACCCCCTGATCACCCCCCAGATAACCCTTTCACCCCCTATCACCACTGTCACTAAGCAATCATTTTTCTGATCGATGTCTTAGCGTCGGTGATGCTGATCGGCAGCCAGTAATTTTTTTTAGGTTCGCCGCAGGTTTTTATAGCGTCGGGTACCCCCATATATTACCTAATAAAGGTTTAACCCCCTTGATCGCCCCCCAGGTAACCCTTTCACCCCCTATCACCACTGTCACTAAGTTATAATTTTTCTGATCGATGTCTTAGCGTCGGCGATGCTGATCGGTAGCCAGTAATTTTTTTTAGGTTCGCCGCAGGTTTTTATAGCGCCGGGTACCCCCATATATTACCTAATAAAGGTTTGAACCCCTTGATCACCCCCCAGGTAACCCTTTCACCCCCTAGCACCGCCGTGGCTATGCGATCATTTTTCTGATCGATGTCTTAGCGTCGGTGATGCTGATCGGTAGCCAGTAATTTTTTTTAGGTTCGCCGCAGGTTTTTATAGCGTCGGGTACCCCCATATATTACCTAATAAAGGTTTAACCCCCTTGATCGCCCCCCCAGGTAACCCTTTCACCCCCTATCACCACTGTCACTAAGCGATAATTTTTCTGATCGATGTCTTAGCGTCGGCGATGCTGATCGGTAGCCAGTAATTTTTTTTAGGTTCGCCGCAGGTTTTTATAGCGTCGGGTACCCCAATATATTACCTAATAAAGGTGTAACCCCCTTGATCACCCCCCAGGTAACCCTTTCACCCCCTAGCACCGCCGTCACTATGCGATCATTTTTCTGATCGATGTCTTAGCGTCGGTGATGCAGATCGGTAGCCAGTAATTTTTTTTAGGTTCGCCGCAGGTTTTTATAGCGTCAGGTACCCCCATATATTATCTAATAAAGGTTTAACCCCCTGATCGCCCCCCAGGTAACCCTTTCACCCCCTATCACCACTGTCGCTAAGCAATCGTTTTTATGATCGTTGTCTTAGTGTCGGTGATGCCGATAGGTAGCCAGTAAAATTTTTTTAGGTTCGCCGTCAGGTTTTTATATAGCGTCAGGTACCCCCATATATTACCCTAATAAAGGTTTTAACCCCCTAATTGCCCCTAGTTAACCCTTTCACCAGTGATCATCATATAAGTGTTACGGGTGACGCTGGTTAGTTAGTTTGCTTTTTATAGTGTCAGGGCACCCGCCGTATATAACCCAATAAAGGTTTAACCCCCTGATCGCCCGGCGGGTGATATCAGTTAGGTTTTAGCGTCAGAGAGGGTCTGCATCACACCCCAGGCAGCGTCAGGTTAGTGCCAGTAGCGCTAACACCCACGCGTGAAGCATACACCCCCCTTAGTGGTATAGTATCTGATCAGCTCAATATCTGATCTGATCAGATCTATACTAGCGTCCCCAGCAGTTTAGGGTTCCCAAAAACGCAGTGTTAGCGGGATCAGCCCAGATACCTGCTAGCACCTGCGTTTTGCCCCTCCGTCCAGCCCAGGCCACCGAAGTGCAGTATTGATCGATCACTGTCACTTGCAAAACACAACAAACATAACTGCAGCGTTCGCAGAGACAGGCCTGATCCCTGCGACTCCAGTGCTGTAGGAGCTAATTTCACCACCACAGTTAAAAAAAAAAAAGCATATATGCCGAAGCATTGGGGCAGCAGGAGCGGAGGAGCGATTTTGCTCCTAATGCCGCGTACATACGGTCGAAATTCCGACGGAGGCTTGCCCGTGGAAAAGTCTGACCATGTGTACGCGGCATAACTTTTGCGAGAAGATGCCCCCATGCTTCGGCATATATAAATGGTGCATGTATGCCCATCATTAGAAGTGGGTGGATGAAGGGCGGTATTCTAATGGTGGGCATACCCACCGATCAATCTTTTTTTTTCGTTCAGCCAACAGGCTGCATGAAAAAAAAGATTACAATACATGTCCAACAAGGACCAGCAACGTACTGGTATGTTGCTGGACTTTGAATGTTTATACCAGAATGATGCCTGCGGGTTTAGGTATCATCTTGGTATCATTCTTTTCAGCCAGCGGCCGGCTTTCATGTAAAAGCAATCCTAGTGGCTAATTAGCCTCTGGACTGCTTTTACAAGCAGTGGGAGGGAATGTCCCCCCCCGGATATAAAAAGCGCCATTGGGAAATTGGGAAAGCATTTTATCACACCGATCTTGGTGTGGTCAGATGCTTTGAGGGCAGAGGAAAGATCTAGGGTCCAATAGACCCCATTTTTTTCAAAAAAGAGTACCTGTCATTTCCTATTGCTATCATAGGGGATATTTACATTCCCTGAGATAACAATAAAAGTGATAAAAATAAATAAATATGGAAGCAACAGTTTAAAAATAAAAAAAAAGCAAAATTAATAATAAAAAAAAAAAAAAAAAAAAAAAAAAGCACCCCTGTCCTGCCCTGCTCTTGCCCAATGGCGAACGCAAGCGTCGGTCTGGTGTCATATGTAAACAGCAATTGCACCATGCATGTGAGGTATCACCGTGAAGGTCAGATCGAGGGCAGTAATTTTAGCAGTAGACCTCCTCTGTAAATCTAACGGGGTAACCTGTAAATGCTTTTAAAGGCTTTTAAAAATGTATGTAGTTTGTCGCCAATGCGCGTTTGTGCGAAATTTTAAAGCATGTCGTGTTTGGTATCTATGTACTCGGCCTAAGATCATCTTTTTTTTTCCATCAAACATTTGGGCAATATAGTGTGTTTTAGTGCATTAAAATTAAAAAAAGTGTATTTTTTCCCCAAAAAATGCGTTTGAAAAATTGCTGCGCAAATACTGTGTAGAAAAAAAAATGCAACACCCACCATTTTATTCTGTAGGGCCTTTGCTTTAAAAATATATATAATGTTTGGGGGTTCAACATAATTTTCTTGCAAAAAAAAATATGTTTTCATGTAAACAAAAAGTGTCAAAAAGGGCTTTGTCTTCAAGTGGTTAGAAGAGTGGATGTAAGCTTCCTAATGTTGTGTATAAAATGCCAGAACAGTTCAAAACCCCCCCAAATGACCCCATTTTGGAAAGTAGACACCCCAAGCTATATACTGAGAGGCATGTCGAGTCCATGGAATATTTTATATGTTGACACAAGTTTTTTTTGCACAAAGTTGTCACTAAATGATATATTGCTCAAACATGCCATGGGCATATGTGGAATTACACCCCAAAATACATTCTGTTGCTTCTCCTGAGTACGGGGATACCACATGTGTGAGACTTTTTGGGAGCCTAGCCGCGTACGGGACCCCAAAAATCAAGCACCGCCTTCAGGCTTTCTAAGGGTGTCAATTTTTGATTTCACTTCTCACTGCCTATCACAGTTTCTGAGGCCATGGAATGCCCAGATGGCACAAAACCCCCCCAAATGACCCCATTTTGGAAAGTAGACACCCCAAGCTATTTGCTGAGAGGTATTGTGAGTATTTTGCAGATCTCGCTTTTTGTCACAAAGTTTTAAAAATTGAAAAAAAAAAGAAAAAAAAAAAAAATGTTCTTTCTTCATTTTCAAAAACAAATGAGAGCTGTAAAATACTCACCATGCCTCTCAGCAAACAGCTTGGGGTGTCTACTTTCCAAAATGGGGTCATTTGGGGGGGTTTTGTGCTATTTTGGCATTTTATGGCCTTCAAAACTGTGATAGGTAGTGAGGAGTGAAATCAAAAATTTGCGCCCTTAGAAATCCTGGAGGCGGTGCTTGGTTTCCGGGGTCCCGTACGTGGCTAGGCTCCTAAAAAGTCCCACACATGTGGTATCCCCGTACTCAGGAGAAGCAGCAGAATGTATTTTGGGGTGCAATTCCACATATAACCATGGCATGTGTGAGCAATATATCATTTAGTGACAACTTTTTGTAATTTTTTTATTTTTTTTGTCATTATTCAATCACTTGGGACAAAAAAAAAAAATATTCAATGGGCTCAACAGGCCTCTCAGCAATTTCCTTGGGGTGTCTACTTTCTAAAATGGGGTCATTTGGGGGGGTTTTGTGCTATTTTGGCATTTTATGGCCTTCAAAACTGTGATAGGTAGTGAGGAGTGAAATCAAAAATTTGCGCCCTTAGAAATCCTGAAGGCGGTGCTTGGTTTCCGGGGTCCCGTACGTGGCTAGGCTCCTAAAAAGTCCCACACATGTGGTATCCCCGTACTCAGGAGAAGCAGCAGAATGTATTTTGGGGTGCAATTCCACATATAACCATGGCATGTGTGAGCAATATATCATTTAGTGACAACTTTTTGTATTTTTTTTTTTTTTTTTGTCATTATTCAATCACTTGGGACAAAAAAAAAAATATTCAATGGGCTCAACATGCCTCTCAGCAATTTCCTTGGGGTGTCTACTTTCTAAAATGGGGTCATTTGGGGGGGGTTTGTACTGCCCTGTCATTTTAGCACCTCAAGAAATGAGATAGGCAGTCATAAATTAAAAGCTGTGTAAATTCCAGAAAATGTACCCTAGTTTGTAAACGCTATAACTTTTGCGCAAACCGATAAATATACGCTTATTGACATTTTTTTTACTAAAGACATGTGGCTGAATACATTTTGGCCTAAATGTATGACTAAAATTGAGTTTATTCGATTTTTCTTATAACAAAAAGTAGAAAATATCATTTTTTTTCAAAATTTTCGGTCTTTTTCCGTTTATATCGCAAAAAATAAAAATCACAGAGGCAATCAAATACCATTAAAAGAAAGCTCTATTTGTGGGAAGAAAAGGACGCAAATTTCGTTTGGGTACAACATTGCATGTCCGCACAATTTACAGTTAAAGCAGCGCAGTGCAAAATTCTGAATTCACCTCTGGTCCTCTAGCTACCAAATGGTCCGGGGCTTAAGTGGTTAAATGAAGTTAGAAGCTGATTGGCTACCATACACAGCTGTACACAGCTGTACCAGATTTTGCTCTCTTCAGTTTTAGTAAATCAACCCCAGAGTATAATTTCCAGAAATTTGTGCAAACTACAAAAAAACATAAATAGTCCAATTTGTAAAGTGCCCCAAAAAGAAAAGGAAAAACAATGTGAAAATGTTACAAACACCATGCAAAATATAAAAGCATCACATAAAATCATAAAGTATCCATTGCTATAATTTTATATATTAAAGTGTCCTGTGCCATCAAATTCAATAAAGTGTCCAGTTAATTCCAATGAAAAAAGGGGTTGATTTAGTAAAAGCAAATAGACCGTGCACTTCATAAAGTTCAGTTGCTCCAGATCTTCGTAAATGAGCAGAAGCTCTGCTGACTTCCATCATTCAATCACGCAAAAATGCTGTTTTTTTTTTTTTCCTTTCACGTCATTTACTAAGCTCTGGAGCAACTGAACTTTGCAAAGTGCACCGTCTATTTGCTTTTAGTAAACCATCCCCAAAGTGTCCTGGATGAACTTCAGTTTTCAGGGTTTTTTTGTGGCACTTTACGAACTGGACTATTCATGATTCTTTGTAGTTTGCACACATTTCAGAAAATTACGCTGTGTATTGTATTGTTGGGTGTTGCTAAAAGGGGACAGCACAGCCTTCACTTATAGGATACACCTTATATGTGCTTGTCTAGGCCATGCAGGTAGATCAGGGCTTTATGCCTCAGTTTTTCCCTCAAGAACCCTCAGTCCTGATGCAAGCAGTGGGCTGCCTCTTGGGAGGAGTCTGGAAGGGTGGTCATTCCTAAGCAGGTTGATTTTGCATGCAGACCACCTTATGTAGTGTTCTTAGCGATGCTGAGCCTCCATGATTAAAATATACTGAATAAAAGGGGCCGGCCAGGGACCGTAATGCTGAGACCCAGAACTCAGGGAAGCCTCTTTCTAACTTGTTGCAGCTTCTAATGCACAATGTGAGAAGCTCACAGTGTGCAGTGAAATCAGAGTAAGTAATCACAGGAGAGGAGTCTGTACAACTGTGCAAGATTGAAGGCAAGGCAGGAAGGAGTTCAGCTTTAACATTATCCTTCACACTTTGTAATGATCTCTGTCTATACACTTTCTCATTTTTAGATGAACTGGCGACAACTCCATGGAACTTTACAGATGTGCTGGAATCCAGAAAAAAAGAATGAAAATCTCATGCAACAAACACGGAATATTTTATTTTCCCTTGCATCCCCCCACTTCTCTCTACACTAGCTTATTTTATGTATTTTCTATTTCCTGATGACTATTATACTATAAGCAGTCTTTTCTTTGTACATCGGCAGTAAACACTGAATACTGTTAAATTGTGCTGTATAGAAATAATCAGATGGCATCTACAGACTGTGAATGTATTAGAGGTATGAGCAATTCTGATTGCACCCCTCACTTCCTCTATATGTAGCTGATTGTTACTATTTGCCTGTACTCTTCCTTCAATCATCAGATGTATTCTACCGTATGTTGTGCATTACTATGCTTATTATCTTCAATAAAAATGATTGCAACACAAAACAAACACTGATGATTTCCTCACTGCAGTCTGATTGGGTTATACTTGAACAACAACTGGCATCTCTGAACAATGTTTGAGTCCTAATATATATGTAGCGCACCAACCCCAGACTTTACCTGCTTTTCTTCTGCTTGGCTCCTCCGCAGGAAAGAATGAGGCACACCGCACCACAAGCCCGTACCCTCCTGAATAGGGAGGTTGAGCGGTGTTAGTTTCTCGGGCCTGCTTGCAGCTGGTGTAAAAAAGCCTCCAGTGCTGACCTCGTTTCTGCAGTAGTCAGAAAACTGAAAATTTTATTCAAATACTTACCGTAATTTTCCTTTCCTGACGAGCTCCATGTCAGCACAGCTGGGTGAGGCTCCGCCCACCCCCACGTGATCAGGACTTAACTATACATTTTTCACTCACCTCAACCTCAGCGTTTCGTAACTAATAATACTTAACTGGGCGGGTTCTGTGCTGACATGGAGCTCGTCAGGAAAGGAAAATTACGGTAAGTATTTGAATAAAATTTTCCGTTTTCCTGACGGCTCCATGTCAGCACAGCTGGGAATTAACTAGCCAAAACAGGGGAGGGATAATGCTACACACTCCAATTCTGACTAAAACGGTAACAGAAACCATAATGCCTCTGACAAACCCAACTTTCATGAATATGAATATTTTGTATTACGGATAGTTTGAGACACCCGGCCTGCTGTCACCCTCAAGGTCTGGACCCTTCTAGTGAGAATTCCGTGACTCTCCTGGCACAGCCAGCCTTACAACCTGCAGGCCAAGGAGATGAGGTTATCAACCAAGAGATAATGATTTTACGGCTCCCAGCAAGATTATTATGTGTTCCACTTGAAAATGAAAAGAACAAACAGATGTACAGAGCTCCTGATGGCAGGAGTCGCCTTGATTAAATATTTTAGCGCTTAGCCCACATCCAATGGGCTAACTTTTTAAGTACTCCCCAAAGGGAACGTAGGAGGGAAACCTGATATGAACTCTAAAGGTCAGTTCAGGCACATATTAGAGCATTGGCATGAGCACCATTCTGTCTGGGAGGTACGCGAGTATCGGTTCTTTAAACCCAAGGACACCAATGCTGATGTAATTGCCACCAGTAAATCAGTTTCAGCGAGAAAGTACCACAGGGTGATTGAAGGCATCTGATGAAATAACATCCATCAGCATTGGTATATCTCATTCCGGAAATAAGTTTGGGGTTTCAACCAAATTGAATCTTGAAAAACTGTATAATTAAGCGTTGGAAGCTTTCTGAATGCCTGTGAAGACAGCGATAGCCAAAATGCATTTCTATAGCATGCTTGCGCATAGAATTAAGTCAAGCCATGCCTGTAGACATTCGAAGCAGGCTTCTGAAGAGTCCAGCGTAAAATCTTGATCAGCGAATATACTGGGCATATATGTCCTGTTCTACTATAGTCGTGCTTAGCGCTGACCTTTCTCGTTTCATAGAACTGTTCAAATCTTCACAGAGCATTCGACATCCATTAAGCTCTGCCTCTCTCGACCCAGGCCATCAGCCTGAGCCTGTCGGATGCTGGATGAATGGGACTAGAGAAGATTTGATCTACCAGGCAGAGGGCGTCACTCCTTGACACTCATCAGGATGAGTAGTGGGTACCAAAACTGTCACCTTCCCTCGCCCCAGCCTTAGCTGGAAGCTGAGAATCAGAGGGAGCAGCTGAAAAAGGCATCAGCAGTCTTGGCGATCCATTCTGCGGTCAGCACCTCCACTCCGAGCGCTTGCGGCTCCTGGGCCCTGTAATGGAACTTCAGCAACTCAGTGCCGACTGGGAATGTAAGCGGTCTACCTCTGGCAGACAAAACACCAATCTCTGTTAGTTCTCGAAAGACTCGCAGTAGTCTGGATCATCCATTGTCGTCAGACTTGACCTGGACAAATAGATCGTCTGAAGATTCCGACCAGGCACATAGGTCGCAAATCGTTGGGAGGATTGACTTGGGTGAATTCTAGAATTAGAGAAAACTTCAGAAGTGAGAGACTGAGCCTTGTTTCCAGATGTAGGCCATAGTCGTGCTGTCCAACTTTCCCAGGACAGGCTTACTCTGGATGAGATGACTGAAGGCTAAGAGCCTGAAAAGGTTGCCTTCAACTCCAAGATGGAGTCTTGGATCCTTGACAAAAGACCATTGGTCCTGAGCTCATTGTTACTGAAGAAGGGCTCCCCTAAACTGGCTGGTATCTGCCTGTACCAGATCATCCGGGCTGCTGGGGCGAGGCGATTTCTATGGCTCAATCTGAGACGTGAAGGATGAAAGATCTCCAAATATGGCCCAAAATGCTTTCCTTAGGGGACCACGTGTCCATCCACAAGCCGTCCCTATGTTCACAGAGGAACCACATAGTGCCCCTAGGGCATGTATGGGTGGCCCAATCCCAAAATAACAGAGAGCATCCTGACATGGAAGTTCTTATTGACTTCTTGGACTAAGCATTTGCTTCCTTGTCTTTCCTGGACTCCCATCCAGAAAAGCGCAGGAGCTACGCTCTCTGGCGTGAGCGTGAGCGATAACTCTTGAGTTTTCGGTCTTCTTTAACTCAGTAGACCTTCATCTTGAGGCAGGAGGCTAGACTGGCCACTATTTAATTTAGGCTTGCTCTTCTGCGATTAGGAAAAAAATGCAGTGAGCGCGTTTGTCCTTGAGGGTCGCACCTTCTGATGGTAAGGTCATGTAAATGGCCGATCCCACAAGGGACACATACTAACCAGCGGGGTGGTCCCAACCCCTGGACCTCTATTCGTTCCAAAGGGCGTAACTTTGACATCCTGCTGTGACAATATCCTCCAATCTTGACGAACAAGCACTTGATCCATTCAACATCCAGCCGTCTTTTGAAGGTATTTAAAATACTTCCAAAAGTTTCACCTCTATACACAGGCATTTCACCAACCTTAGCAATCTGGACACAGGTCGTCCTCTTTCTCCTGTTCAGAAGAGACTGGAGAGAGTTGATTGGACCAAGAACGCCCTGAAAGAAAGCTGGACATTGCCAAACAGATGGTCCCCATATGAGAAGAATCTAGTCATTCCTTTAGAGTGTCTTGACCATCTGCTGAATTGTGACAACTGGTTAGGTGTTGTCATCTTTATCCTAGGTTGCTTGAACTAGGTAGCATCCTTGCCGTCTGTTTCTTTATGGAAGGATCTGAAGCGGATTGTTTGCTTGGGAAGGCTTGGAGAATTCACAGGGTGAGTGGAAACACTCCTTTAGAGCGTATTGACCACATGTTTCATTAGTGCGACCACCTGTTAGGTGCCGTCATCCATATCCTTGGTTGCTTGATAAAGCAGACTGTGTGCAGTCATGTCCATCCGGAAGTTTGGAGAATGGGCTGCTTCACCTGGTATGGACAGGCGGCTTCTCATTATCAGAGCAGATAACCCTTTCATATGGTGAGCTGAAAACACCCCTTTCGAGTGTATTGGCAATTTGTTTATTGGGTGTAACACCTTTTAGGTTTCACCCTCCTCCCTGGCTGTTTAAGCCAGTGGGATACATACTGTCATGCTCATCCGGAAATTTGGAACATGCGCAGCTTCCCCTGGTGTGGACAGGCAGCTTCTCATTGTCAGAGCAGATGACCCCTTTTACAGGGTGAGCCGAAAACACCCCTTTAGAGCGTATTGGCAATTTGTTTATTGGGTGTAACACCTTTTAGGTGTCACCCTCCTCCCTGGCTGTTCCAGCCAGTGGGATACATACTGTCATGCTCATCCGGAAATTCTGAAAATTGGCTGCTTCACCTGGTGTGGACAGGCAGTTTCTCATTGTCAGAGCAGATGACCCTTTCACAGGGTGAGCCAGAAACACCCCTTTAGAGCGTATTGGCAATTTGTTTATTGGGTGTAACACCTTTTAGGTGTTACCCTCCTCTCCGGCTGTTTAAGCCAGTGGGATACATACTGTCATGCTCATCCGGAAATTCTGAAAATTGGCTGTTTCACCTGGTGTGGACAGGCAGCTTCTCATTGTCAGAGCAGATGACCCTTTCACAGGGTAAGCCAGGAACACCCCTTTAGAGCATATTGTCAATTTGTTCATTGGGTGTAACACCTTTTAGGTGTCACCCTTCTCTCCGGCTGTTTAAGCCAGTGGGATAAATACTGTCATGCCCATCCGTGTATTCCTCTTATAGAGCTTGAGGAGGGATGTTTGCTTGGGAAAGTCATGAGACTGCTCCTTCATGTTCATCCATGTCTTCTTATTGAAGGGCCTGAAGCATGTTCGTTCTGAGATTGGTAAACACTAATAGATAACCTCACCACAGGGCTTGTACACCATTCAGCAAACCAACCCATAGACCCGGATCACACTGGTGCGTTTTTAACATGCGACCCGACCAGTCAAATCGCATGAAAATAATATGCGGCAATCGCACCACCCTAATCGGTGCAACGCTGCATCAGCGGCGCCATGCCAACTTCAAAAAAAGGCAGTTTTGTACTACCTTGCGATTTCGGGTTGCGACCTATATTGACATCTGCACAGAGACTTGCACAGATGTCTCTGAAAATTGCGACCGGAACTGAGACTGACCAGCGGGAGACAAAGCTGAATAGCACAGCTTTATTCCCGCAACCCAGTGCGACCCTGGACTAGGGAAAAAAATGGTTAAATGCAGTAAATAGATTGCTTAATAACAAACCCTGTGGGGTTAAACACAGCTAGAGGGAGGCAGAAGCTTCCATCTACAGCCCTGTTAACCAGATGGAGGTTAATTTGGCTAGGATCTAATCCTGGGATTCAGGTTATGATGAAAACGTTTGTTTCAGAACAGCAACACAAAGGTAGGAATTTGTAACAAAATTACAGCCATCTGCAGTGTACACAAACCAAGGGAATTGTAGACATCATAGACATGCTTCTCCATACTCTTTTTTCTTCTTTTTTTTTTTTTTTTAAGGAAGACCAAGATCACATAGAAAAATACAAGGATATCCCATGTCTCCAAAGGCCATGGCTGGATTCAGTAGACATTTTTCAGGTGTGCTCCACATACCTTCTCTGCAAAATGCTGGTCTTTGGAGGGGTTTGGCATAGTGGCATGACAGTAAGCAAAACATGAGCAGCCTCCAACAGATTATATCCATGTGTGAACAGACAAAGTGTTACTTTGTGTATCTGTTATGCAGAGTACTCCCTGTCCAGTAATGCAGCATACATTGGATACAAAGCATTTAGCTCACCCAACCTCCGTCATCCGACCGTCGACGTTGGCACAGCGCGGGTGCGCGTGCATAGGGGAGTACTCTGCCACAACCGCTGTCCATCTTGTTTGGACCAAGCGGACCCCAGACACGGCTGTTAGCCATGATAAAGCCGCCCCGAGGACCAGCAGCGGGGCTCCCTGGATTATGGTCATTTAGACTAGACACCAGGGGCTTCGTCCAGCTTCATCCACACGTATGGACGGTCCGCCAGCCATTTAGATCGGCTAGGTAGAGGAGCACACCTCCGTCTTGCACGTAGGAGGAAAAGAGAAGAACGCTGAGGTTGAGGTGAGTGAAAAATTTATAGTTAAGTCCTGATCACGTGGGGGTGGGCGGAGCCTCACCCAGCTGTGCTGACATGGAGCCGTCAGGAAACAAGTCTTTAATTCTCCCCAGTAAGCAACTGTCCACACCAACTGAAAGGTCCAACACTTATTTATTCCTTCTTGCACAATATACATTCTCTTTAAGAGCAGACGGGTTGGGACAAACACAGGTCAGATAAGGTGGGAGGAGGTCCAGGCACAAACTTGAATTTGGGTTTCTCCTGCTCCGATCAGCACGAACAGGCTTGGCGCACGGTCTCTGCCACAGACCATGAGGTTGGTCACTGCCACTGACCGGGTGAAAAAAAGATGAAAGTCACTGCTACTGACCTTGGGTGCGTAGTGTCACTGCCACTGTGACTTAAAGAACACGCACTTCCTTCTGTTAGTGAACTAGCCCTTATAGGACAAGAACATCCCTCCGGAGAGTTACTAGAGGCCCCATCTGTCACCACGACTCTGCGCTGGGTCTTCAGAAAGGGTCACCTTACTGGCCTCCTCGTCCTGGATACGGGTCCCCTCGCAAGGCAGATCCCTGGGAGTCTCGGTCCCCGGCAGATCCCAGCCAAAGGCTGCTGGGTTCCGGGCCTTTCTCCAAAGTACCTCACCCCAGACTGAAGGTGTCTGAGATGGAACAGCAGCTCCGTCTCTAGGCCTAGGGCACCCAGAAACCACCCGACCAGGCCTCCAGGCCTAGGGCACCCGGAGGCGACACACACGCACCCAGGCTTAAGGTGCCTGAGCGCGGAACCGACGACCCCTCTGGAAGATGGCCGCGCCCTTTTATATCCTCTCCCAGCAGGCACAGCAGGTTCCCCGCCCCGCCGTACTGCTGCCGAGAGGGGACAAAAAGGACACAACCTCGTACTGCAGTTCAACCCGGGCCCACTGCAACAGCGCCACCCATAGGCCCCAGTGAACTTACACACCAGTACTATCTCCCAGGGATAGAAATGGTCCATAAGACCTAACAATTAGTGCATCTGAGCCTGGTTACCACTCAGATGCTTCCCTCTAAATGTAACCACCCGCTACACATCCCTCTCACTTGTGAACACTAGTCCCCAGTGTCTGAAACCAATTTTTCTTTATCGTACACCACGGGACACAGAGCTAGTCATTACATAATGGGTTAAGGGTCACCAGCGGTGATTGGACACTGGCACAACCAATGGAAGACAGTTCCCCTCCATATAACCCCTCCCATCAGGGAAGTACCTCAGTTTTTTCGCCAGTGTCGAAAGGTGTTGGACGCGTTAGGAGGTGCTAAAGGAAAGCTCTACCAAAGAGACCCTCTGGGGGTAAAAGAGCTATGCTTTCGGATCCATCCAAGACGCCTACAAATGAGCTGAATCTGGATGGGATCCGGGCCTCATCCATGAGGCGTCGCCTGTAATGTCTCTCTTCGGAGGACTGGGCTCTAAGATCCAGCACTTTCGCTATTTCGCTATAAAGTCCTGGTAAGAGTCTTGTACAAGGCCCAGGGGAGAGGTATCCTTTAAATAGGAACCCATATCCCTGAAGGTTGGCACACATAGCCCACCGTGAAGGGTGAAGTTTGGTATCTGTCTGAAAACTTTCAGCAGAAAAACCTGCGGCGTGGATAAGGTGAGATTAGAAGGTCCATAACTAGGTTGGGACCTTTTTCAAAAAGTGGATGTCTTCTTTTTTTCCACCACTGGGGGGAGTAAAGAGCTGAATATACTCACCTCACTCTGTTCAGTGTCGGCTTCGGCGAAGTACACTGCTCGTCACCTCCGCTGCTGAGCTTGCTTGAGCACCCCGCTCCTCCTTCCGGTGGCCGATACAGACACCTGCAGATGCAGGTAAGTGGGGACAGGGGCTGATGAGAGTCCTCTCTCACTATGGCCACCACCATAGCGCTAAAGGCCGCGCGCGCGCGCTTTATCGGAGGGGGGGGGGGCCGAGGCGTGCGCGGGCACGTGGCGCGCGCAGGCACAGAAACGGCGCCAAATTTAAAAGACTGTCAGTGTAAAAAGCACTGCAGCAGCAAGCAAGCTCGTTAGTTCTCTTGTTCCTGGCAGAGAAACACAGCAGCTATACAGGGACGTAAGACTCCATGTGGTTGGATTGGGTACTTCCTAGAAGACATCCATGTTATGCATAGTTATGTGTTAAAAGTTGCATACTTAATGTATTTGCTAAACTGAACACGGTAGTATATGCATTTAGGTACCTTGTATTTTGTCTAAACAGTAAGTCTTCCAGGGGAAGTAATGCGGACAAAAAGAGATAAAAGAGCACCGCCGCCTGAGACAGGGGGCTCTAGCTGTGCTGACTCGGTACCTTCCTCTCCTGTGTTGCCAAAAGCACCTGTACAGGATGAGCCATTACCTCTGTCAGGTATGGCGGCTTCCCCAGTGAAGCCTGGGCCTGCATATGTCACTGAGGACACTTTATCAGCTGCCCTAAATAATCTGGAGGAGAAAATTGCTACTTTAAATCGCTAAATCCTCTAAAAAGGACAATAAGCGAAGCAGATCTCCTCCAGTATTGGACCTCCCTTCAGAAGTACCTGAGGAGGAGGAGGATGAGGAGGAGGCTACATCAGCAGAGGATGAGGAGTCAGACGGATCAGGGATATCGGATGAGCCTTTTTCGGTATCCCAGATTTTAAAGTCACAGGTGCAATGCTATGCAGGAGCCGTGCGAGCTGCATTTAGGTTACCCTCTTTGGAGGTAACAGAATCACCTGTCTCCTCCCTAGGATCATTAAGATCCCTGCAAGGTGCATGCTCCTTCCCGGTTCATCCGTTACTAGAGGATCTATTGTACGCAGACTGGCAACATCCAGATAAGCGTTTTTCACCTCCAAAAAAGTTTAACATTCTTTATCCTATGGAGGAAAATTTTTTAAAGAAATGGAGCCTGCCTACGGTAGATGCGGCTATTTCTTGTGTAAATAAAAACCTGACATGTCCAGTGGATAATGTACAAGTGTTTAAAGATCCTTCTGAGAAGAAGTTGGAATCCTTACTGAAATCCTCCTTCCTTTTGGCCGGCTCAATTATCCAACCTGCAGTAGCAGCAGTCGGTATGTGTCAGGTCGTCAGCCAACAGGTAAAGCAGGGGCTGAAGGAGCTGCCTTCAGAGCAGGCTAAAAATTGGGAGAATTTACCTAAAGCCTTATGCTTCACAGTGGATGCCATGAGAGATTCTATCATACAGGCATCACGCCTTACACTCCAGCTGGTACAGATGCGCAGAGTACTTTGGCTTAAGCATTGGTCAGCGGAAGCCCCATGCAAAAAGTTGTTGGCAAGTTTCTCGTTCCATGGCGAACGCCTTTTTGGGGAAGATTTAGAAAGATATATCCAAAAGATATCAAGTGGTAAAACGACACTTTTACCTGAGAGAAAGAAAAACAAGAGACCTTGTTTTAAACACACTCTCTCCCCAGCTCCCGGGAAATCGGACTCCAGCCAGTGGCGACGGCCTTTTCAGCCGCCCAAAAAAGCCAAAGAACAGGCTCAGAAGAACAAGAAGCCGTGGGGTTCAAGAGCTAATAAGCAAGCCCCCAAAACCTCTCATTGAAGGGGCGCCCCCGCTCGGCCGAGTGGGGGGAAGGCTTCGTCAGTTCTCAGCGACTTGGCGGACAGAAACCCAGGACAAATGGGTGGTATCCACAATATCCTCAGGGTACAGACTGGAATTTCGAGAGATCCCATCTTCTCAATTCCGAAGTTCAAGACTCTCCAAGGATCCACAAAAAAGAGGATCCTTCTTCAAAGGTTTGAATCACTTAATAGCTCAAGGTGTGGTTACAGAGGTACCCCAAAAGGAGCAAGGTTCAGGTTTTTACTCAAACCTCTTTGTGATTCCAAAACCGAACGGAGAAGTCAGACCCATCCTGGATCTAAAAAATCTAAACCAGTTTCTGAACGTTCGCCATTTTCGAATGGAAACGATTCGATCCGTGGTCGCTACTTTAAAAGGCGGAGAATTCATTGCGTCCATAGATATCAAAGACGCATATCTACACATACCAATCCTCCCCGCTCACCAAAGATTCCTAAGGTTTGCGGTAGAAGATCGCCACTTTCAATTTGTGGCCCTGCCATTTGGTGTAGCCACCGCGCCCAGAGTATTCACAAAGGTGCTAGCTCCTCTGTTAGCAAACCTAAGAACACGGGGCATTGCGGTAACAGCCTATCTAGACGATCTACTATTAATAGATCAGTCAAAGGAGGGATTGGATCACGCTGTAGACACTACAGTAGGATACCTGGAGCATTTAGGATGGATTATAAACTTACAAAAATCCTCTCTCCAGGCCCAAAGAAGGATAGTGTACCTGGGCATGATCATAGATACAGCCCAAAACAGGGTATACCTGCCAGAGCCAAAGATACAGTCTCTGAAAGACCTGATCCACAAGGTCAAAGCAAACAAGAGGCCGTCTATTCGCCTTTGCATGAGACTATTGGGAAAGATGGTAGCCTCCTTCGAGGCGGTCCCTTACGCCCAGTTTCATTCGAGACTACTTCAAGGCAATATTTTAGCCTCCTGGAACAGGAAGAGCCAAGCTCTGGATATACCCATGCGCCTGTCCTCACAAGTACGCCACAGCTTCAATTGGTGGCTAGAAGCCAGGAATTTACGGAAGGGAAAGTCCTTCCTCCCAGTGGCCTGGAAGGTGGTATCTACGGATGCCAGTCTATCGGGCTGGGGTGCAGTATTCGAGGAGGCTTCTACCCAGGGAACCTGGGCCAAGACTCAGGGGATCCTGCCCATCAATGTGCTAGAGATCCGGGCGGTATATCTAGCCCTCAAAACCTGGACATACAGGTTACAGGGCTACCCAGTTCGGGTTCAATCCGACAATGCTACGGCAGTAGCTTACATCAATCACCAAGGAGGCACCCACAGTCGGGCAGCCCAAAGAGAGGTGAACCGGATCTTGGCATGGGCAGAAGAGCATGTACCTTGCATCTCTGCAATCTTCATTCCAGGGATAGAAAACTGGCAAGCAGACTACCTGAGTCGTCAGCAGCTGCTACCAGGAGAGTGGTCTCTTCACCCAGAGATCTTTCAGGCCATATGTCTGAGATGGGGAAACCCAGATGTAGACCTGCTAGCTTCCAGGTTCAACAAGAAATTGGACAACTTTGTGTCCAGAACGAGAGATCCTCTAGCCTACGGGACAGACGCTCTAATAACTCCATGGAATCAGTTCTCACTGATCTATGCATTCCCTCCGATCCCTCTTCTACAAAGACTGCTTCGCAGGATCAAGGAGGAGGGAATACCAGTAATCCTAGTGGCCCCAAACTGGCCCAGGAGGCCTTGGTATGCCGAGATCGTAAAAATGGCGATAGGAAGGCCCTGGAAGCTTCCACTTCGACACGACCTGTTGTCACAGGGTCCAGTATTCCACCCTTCCTTACAAAGGCTAAATTTGACGGCCTGGCTGCTGAGACCCACATTTTGAAAAAGAGAGGGGTCTCTGGCCTGGTTCTTTCTACGCTCATTAATGCTAGAAAGCCAGCCTCCAGACTCATCTATCATAGAGTCTGGAAAGCATACGTTTCCTGGTGTGAATCCAGAAGTTGGAATCCTCTGAAATATGAAATAGGTAGGATTCTTGCTTTTTGCCAGTTAGGAGTGGATATGAAATTAGCCCTTAGCACCATCAAAGGGCAAATATCGGCTCTATCAGTCTTCTTTCAGAGACCATTGGCATCTCACTCCCTAGTTCGGACATTCATTCAGGGGGTACTGAGGATAAATCCTCCAGTCAGGTCTCCCTTGTGTCCATGGGATTTGAATTTGGTATTGTCAGTGTTGCAAAAGCAACCTTTTGAACCTATTCGCCATATTCCTTTAATTATATTAAGTAGGAAATTGGCCTTTCTGATTGCTATAGCTTCTGCTAGGAGAGTATCAGAGCTAGCAGCTCTTTCTTGTAAAGAGCCTTATCTAATTTGTCACAAGGACAAGATCGTACTACGACCCCATCCGGCTTTTCTGCCTAAGGTGGTGTCGGCTTTTCACTTGAATCAAGACATTGTTCTGCCTTCCTTTTTTCCAAACCCGCGGACGGCGGGGGAAAAATTATTACACTCTCTAGATCTAGTGAGAGCGGTAAGGGTGTATCTGCAAGCAACCGCTCAGATACGTAAAACAGATGTTTTGTTTATTTTACCAGATGGTCCCAAGAAGGGCCAAGCGGTATCAAAATCCACCATTTCCAGGTGGATTAGACAAGTAATTGTTCAAGCTTATGGTTTAAAGAACAGGACTCCTCCTTTTCCTGTTAAGGCGCACTCTACCAGGGCGATAAGTGCTTCATGGGCAGTGCACCACCAGGCTTCGATGGCTCAGATCTGTAAGGCTGCAACTTGGTCCTCAGTCCATACATTTTCCAAATTCTATCAAATAGATGTGAAAGGACATGAGGATTCCGCCTTCGGGCGAAGTGTGCTGCAGGCAGCAGTATAGGGCTTCTGGTCCGCAAGCGGCCTGTTTTGATCTGTGTCTCCCCCCCTTCATATGAGCATTGCTCTGGGACGTCCCATTATGTAATGACTAGCTCTGTGTCCCGTGGTGTACGATAAAGAAAATAGGATTTTTATAACAGCTTACCTGTAAAATCCTTTTCTTGGAGTACACCACGGGACACAGAGGTCCCACCCTTCTTATGGGAACCTTACTGCTTTGCTACAAAACTGAGGTACTTCCCTGATGGGAGGGGTTATATGGAGGGGAACTGTCTTCCATTGGTTGTGCCAGTGTCCAATCACCGCTGGTGACCCTTAACCCATTATGTAATGACTAGCTCTGTGTCCCGTGGTGTACTCCAAGAAAAGGATTTTACAGGTAAGCTGTTATAAAAATCCTATTATGCCAGTCAACAGATCCAGAGACAAACTAAAAAAATTGACAATTTAAAATTTGTTCGTTTGTGCCGGAACCTAACATGGGAAAGGAAAAAAAACAGATGGGAATGAGGGTGTATATGTATATAAAACATTTTAAGATCATTCAAATTTCACAGTAAAATTTACAGTTTCCTCCCGCAGAACTTGCTAAGACCCACCCAATACTCAGCAGACTTGCTTGTCGTTCACCTGCAGAGGAAGAAAAAAAACATAATCCAACAATATGTAATTTAGAATGAACAGGTTCCTCCCTAGAGAAAAACCTGCTCGCTCTAACAGTAAATGCAATGTAAGGCCTTCAATGTAACCGTTGCGCAACACCGCCACCTAGTGGTAGTGCCGCGGTCAGAACACCTGTTCATGACAAGGAAATTCTCTTCTCTGTGAACTGTGGCCCTCAACTAACTACAACCCCAAAGTCCTGGTTATCTTTGTGGTGGGAAGAGAAGGGAGAACAACAACAGCAACAACTCCCACTCCTCCAAAGAGTAAAATACCCTTTAACATGGGCAAAGTTCCTGGAGAGAAGAAAAAAAAAAGAATCAAGCGCAAACACAAGAGTCTGGTTTCTCACAAATAGTAGTGTGGATCAGGCAATACCAACGGCTTCCAATGTCTATCGAAGGTATCTATGTGATACTCCACATCGTCCTTATCCTTTCTGCAGATGAGCACTTTGTCAGCATGAATGTGCCGACCCAACATCCACGCAGCTTTGCAATCTTTGAACTGCAGAGTTGCGGCAGGCGAACACCAAAAGTACCTTCTGGCCTGGGGTACCTTAATGTGTGTCCACACAAACTCCGAGTACCACGATCTCTACAGGCCTCAACCTCAAACAAAAGTTCTTTGGTTAGATACGGGTACTCCCATCCATATTCACTGGCAACCTTCTGGTTAAAGAGTCTCTGTAAGCGGGACAACGGTGGCATTGTGGCGTGGTCTCCTGCGCCAGGCAAAACAACAGCATCCGGGTGTCGAGGCACTTTAACTGCCTCTGGGCCAGTTGCAGGGGCCCGCAGTGACACCGGTCTAGCAGTAGTGGTAGTGGCGGAAGCAGGTGCTCCCGATGGTGGAAGGGCAGGCAAGGGGACAGATCCCTCCTCAGGCTCAGTGGCCACCACCCAGGGTGCACTTTTCCCAGTAGACATGGGCGGGTTCCTAGGCCTACGGAACAAGAACAGGGGCATCTTATCCCATCCCTTTCTCTCAAACAGTTTGTCAATCGCGGCATCATCACCCGCATCTGAGATGGACTCTAGGTCAGAGGTATCGTACTCCTCTGCAAGTAAATAATTCCTGGTGAAGGACGATTCACCCCCTCTGGCCAACTCACTAGCATGTGAATCCCCAGGGCTAGGGGCCTGTAACAAAGTCTCTCCCCCTGGCTTACCTCGGCTTGGAGAAGGACTCGGACGTCCGGGACTTTTCCCTTCAGAGACAGCCGTTCCGGGTAAGAGCTGGGGCGTTGCTCCACCACGGCCGCGGGAAGCCTTCACAAGACCCATCTTCCTCTTGGGCGGTGGGAGAAAAGACTCTGTCTTTACAGAGGCAGCATCCTCCGGTTTCTCACTCGCTACAGCGATCTCCTCTGTGACTTCCTCCGAAGTCCCGTCAGTGCGCGTAGGGGTGGCCGTACAAGCTTCGATTCCTCCTTCCAGAGTGGTGGCGCCCGTAAGGCAATTGAGGTGGAAGGCCTGAGGCCTCTTTGTAGGTTGCTCCACCTCGAACAGAAACTCCTACAGCTCTCGCATCGCCCGAATGGTATCAGATGAACCACCAGTCCCGAGCAGCCGGGACAAATCACACCGAGGGCCTCCACGTCCTTGCACACATAGAGGGCAAATCTTCCCCGGGGCTTGAGCCGAATCCCTGTATCCGTAATCGAAGCAGCAAATGAAGTCATTTTCACGGTTGTAGAAGCTGGAACCCATGATGCATGAGATGACATGCTGACCATCTGCTGCTCCATCACGCACTGACCTTTTCGTGCCAAAGTCCCCACGTGTAACTCCATACATGGTCAGACTCCTCCCATCTCCTACATCGCTTGTAGGCTTTTCTGAATAGACACGCCCACGAACTACGCAGTCAGGGTTCTCCTCGTGGCGCAGTTCCAAACATGGCCGACCTCCACGGAACTTCACTGGGGAAGAAAAGTTCAGCTTCTGGGGGGGGTTTTACTCCATGCCCGCAAACACATCCCGGACTCGAGCCCCCACGTGTAGAGCACCAACCCCAGACTTTACCTGCTTTTCTTCTGCTTGGCTCTTCCGCAGGAAAAGAATGAGGCACACCGCACCACAAGCCCGAACCCTCCTGAATAGGGAGGTTGAGCGGTGTTAGTTTCTCGGGCCTGCTTGCAGCTGGTCTAAAAAAGCTTCCAGTGCTGACCTCGTTTCTGCAGTAGTCAGAAACAAGTCTTTAATTCTCCCCAGTAAGCAACTGTCCACACCAACTGAAAGGTCCAACACTTATTTATTCCTCCTTGCACAATAAACAGTCTCTTTAAGAGCAGACGGGTTGGGACAAACACAGGTCAGATAAGGTGGGAGGAGGTCCAGGCACAAACTTGAATTTGGGTTTCTCCTGCTCCGATCAGCACGAACAGGCTTGGCGCACGGTCTCTGCCACAGACCATGAGGTTGGTCACTGCCACTGACCGGGTGAAAAAAAAGATGAAAGTCACTGCTACTGACCTTGGGTGCGTAGTGTCACTGCCACTGTGACTTAAAGAACACGCACTTCCTTCTGTTAGTGAACTAGCCCTTATAGGACAAAAACATCCCTCCGGAGAGTTACCAGAGGCCCCATCTGTCACCACGACTCTGCGCTGGGTATTCAGAAAGGGTCACCTCCCTGGCCTCCTCGTCCTGGATACGGGTCCCCTCGCAAGGCAGATCCCTGGGAGTCTCGGTCCCCGGCGGATCCCAGTCAAAGGCTGCTGGGTTCCGGGCCTTTCTCCAAAGTACCTCACCCCAGACTGAAGGTGTCTGAGATGGAACAGCAGCTCTGTCTCTAGGCCTAGGGCACCCAGAAACCACCCGACCAGGCCTCCGGGCCTAGGGCACCCGGAGGTGACACACACACACCCAGGCTTAAGGTGCCTGAGCGCGGAACCGACGACCCCTCTGGAAGATGAAAGGAAAACGTACCACTCAAAAGCTTGAGAATTCACCAAATGGCTGCTCCTGCCCGGTCACTCACACAGGTGCTGGCTCTGCACTGATGCATGGGAAGAAAAAGAAACCCTGGACTGCCGCACTCTGTATAGACAGTTATTTATTCCAAAATATCAGGTAAAAAATCCAAATTCAAAATAAATCCATAAATCCAAAACAACAAATGCAGGTAGTATGCATGCAGGGAAGGATGGCTAACGTGTTTCACGTCACGAATTGACGCTTACTCATAGCTATTTTGAATTTGGATTTTTTACCTGATATTTTGGAATAAATAACTGTCTATACAGAGTGTGGCAGTCCAGTGTTTCTTTTTCTTCCCATCCCTCTGGAAGATGGCCGTGCCCTTTTATATCCTCTCCCGACAGGCACAGCAGGTTCCCCGCCCCGCCGTACTGCTGCCGAGAGGGGACAAAAAGGACACAACCTCGTACTGCAGTTCAACCCGGGCCCCTGGCAACAGCGCCACCCATAGGCCCCAGTGAACTTACACACCAGTACTATCTCCCAGGGATAGAAATGGTCCATGAGACCTAACAATTAGTGCATCTGAGCCTGGTTACCACTCAGATGCTTCCCCCTAAATGTAACCACCCGCTACATATACTTAGCTCAGAACCAGAGCCTGATTCCCTGTGTGTAAAGCACTAGACTGTCGTACCTCCAAGATGTGCACCAATCAGCCATAACATTATGACCATTGACAGGTAAAGTGAATAACATTGATTATCTTGTTACAATGGCATCTGAAAGTGGGATATATTAGGCAGCAAGTGAATATGCTGGCTCTGAAGTTTATGTGTTGAAAGCATTAAAAATTGGCAAGCGTAATGATCTGAGTGATTTTGACAAGGGTCTAATTGTTATTTCTAAAAGACTGGGTCAGATCATCTCAAACTGCAGCTTTTGTGGGAGGTTCCTGGTCTGCAGTGGTCAGGAACTACCAAAAGTGGACAAAGGAAGGAAAACTGGTGAAGGGTCATGGACGGCCAATGTTCACTGATGAACATGGGGAGTGAAGGGGGGCCCATGTAGTCCAATCTAGGGATGAGCTTCGTGTTCGAGTCGAACCCATGTTCGACTCGAACATCGTCTGCTCGCCGAATTGCGAACATTATGGGCTGTTCGTGCCAAATTCGAGTGGCGCGTCATGGCCCATAATTCACTGCGGCATCGCAGTGCATTGATGGCTGATGATTGGCCAAGCATGCACTATGACCCGCATGCTTTGGCCAATCACAGTGCGCAAAAACCGGAGAGCCATAATTGGACAAAGCTAGGGTGGCTTTGGCCAATTATGGCTCAGGGGGTTTAGTACACGCCCCACACTATATAAGGCTTGGCGGCCTTGTGTAGTGTGTTGGAGTTGTTTAAAGAGAGAGATTACAGAGAGAGACAGTGTTATTTATATTGAATTAGATAGAGCAGGCGGGCGAGTCAGTTAGCTGCAGTTACAGTGTGTAAAGGATATATATGCATCCTAGGTGTTGTATATATATTTATACACTGTATTCAGTTTAGCTAGATCCGTTCCTGATATTCTCTATACTGTGACAGGCAGGCAGGTGATTGTGCTAGCTGCAGTAAGTGTTTCACTTAGTGTACTGTGTGCTTTGCATAGCGTTCACCTAAAGCTTACCTGAATACAGTTAGTGACTAATAGTGGGGTTCTCATAATAAAACCACAGGCAGAGAGCTGCAAGTATTTTCAGTTAGTGTACTGTGTCCTCTGCACAGTTTTCACCTAAAACTAACTGAAGACAATTGCTGCTTTTCCCATACTAATACCACAGCAGGCAGTTGATTCTGATAGCTGCATTATAAAATCAGTACAGATATATATATATGTAGCGCTACCCCCAGTTAACCACTTAACGACCGCTCACTGTATATATACGTCGGCAGAATGGCACCGACAGGCACAAACACGTAGAGCATACGTGATCGCCTTTGTATAGTTGGGGGGTCCGATCGGACCCCCCTCCTATACAGTGAGCGGCCGTTAATCGTGGGTGACCGTTCGGAGATGAGGGGGTGACCATTCGATTTCGGCCACCCCCTCGCGATCGCTCTCGGCCAATGAAAATGCTTCCTCTGCCATGTGATGTAAACACAGGCAGGAGGAAGTGATGTCATCTCCCTCGCGGCGGTCTTTTCGATTCCGGCGCCAAGGAGAGAAGAAGCAGGTTAGTGCACCAACAGTCCACTGACACATAGGTACACATAGGCACACATTTCACCCCCCAGTCACCCCCAGGTCACCCCCCAGCCCCCAATCACAGTGTCACTGATTGCAGTGATAATTTATTTTACTGATCACTGCATTTAGTGTCATCTGTGATAGTAAAAAGTTGCAGGGCAGTTAGGATTAGGCCCCTTTAGGTCCAGGGTAGCCCCCTAACCCCCCCTAATAAAGGTTTAACCCCTTGATCGCCCCCCAGGTAACCCTTTCACCCCCTAACGCCAGCGTCACTAATCGATCGTATTTTCGATCGCTGTATTTAGTGCCGTGGTGCCCTAGATAGCCAGTTAATTATTTTTAGGTTCGCCGCAGGTTTTTATTAGCGTCAGATACCCCCATATATTATTTTAACCCCCTGATTGCCCCTAGAGTTAACCCTTTCACCAGTGATCACCGTATAAGCGTCACTGGTGACACTGGTTACCCGGTTAGTTATTTAGTTATTTAGGTAACCCGTCAGGTTTTTATATAGCGTCGGTTACCCCCATATTCAACCTAATAAAGGTTTTAACCCCCTGATTGCCCCTAGTTAACCCTTTCACCAGTGATCACCATATAAAGGTTACGGGTGACGCTGGTTGGTTAGTTTGCTTTTTATAGCATCAGGGCACCCGCCGTATATAACCCAATAAAGGTTTAACCCCCTGATCGCCCGGCGGGTGAGATCAATTAGGTTTTAGCGCCAGAGAGGGTCTGCGTCGCCCCAGGCAGCGTTAGGTTAGTGCCAGTAACGCTAACACCCACGCGCAAAGCATACACCTCCCTTAGTGGTATAGTATCTGATCAGATCTATACTAGCGTCCCCAGCGGTTTAGGGTTCCCAAAAACGCAGTGTTAGCGGGATCAGCCCAGATACCTGCTAGCACCTGCGTTTAGCCCCTCCGCCCAGCCCAGCCCACCCAAGTGCAGTATCGATCGATCACTGTCACTTACCAAACACAAAACACATAACTGCAGCGTTCGCAGAGACAGTCCTGATCCCTGCGACCGCTAACAGTTTTTTTTGTAGCGTTTAATATATTTGCTGACGACAGTCGGGTGCTTTTTTTCCTGTGAATCTTACTAGTGTACCCCTAAATTTAGAGCCCAAAATGGCAAGTCGAAGGTACACTAGTAAAGAGGCCTACGAGATTCTGAGCATGACAGATAGTGAAGAGGAGGTCACGTATCTGTCAGATTCAGGCTCAGAATATCTTCCCGTAGCAGACAGTGATGTCAGCGGCCCCACGTCAGATAGCTCTGACGACGAAGTTGAGGTCCCTGCTAAGGTCAGGCGTACCCGATCCCGATCTTCTGAGGTTGTTGAGGAGCAAGAACCGCAGGGCTCTCGTATCATGGAGCAGAGGAGTACTAGCGCCGCTATTCCTTCTGGTGAATTGGCAAGCACCAGCGGCCTAGTACAGCCTGGGCGTACATCCAGCACTGCAGTATCACGTGGTGACGTGGCGAGTCCCATAAGTGCAGTTCAAGCTGGCGAGGTGGCAAGCACAAGTAGTGTCCCGCTGCCACCAATAAGAAGACAAAAGCAGGCCCGTCGTGCCCATAGTGCCCTTCCTGCAGAATTCGCCTATCCTGATTGGGTCCCCACCACTTCTGCAGAACCCGTACTTCCCCCATTCACTGCCCAACCCGGTATTCAGGTGGAAACAGCTGATTTTATGCCAATCGATTATTATTCGCTGTTTTTCACGGAAGATCTCTATAGATCTATTGTGGACCAGAATAATTTATATGCTGGTCAATTCATCGCCGCTAATCCCCAGTTGCCTTCCATTGCCAAAGATTGGAAACCAATTACGGTTTCCGAATTTAAGACCTTTCTGGGCCTTTCCCTCAACATGGGCACACATAAATTCCCGTCATTGCGTGCTTATTGGTCCACACACCCAATTGACCACATGCCCGTGTTCTCTGCCTCCATGCCCAGGAAACGATACGAGCAGATTTTGCGGTTCATGCACTTCAACGACAATGAACTTTGTCGTCCACGTGGGGACCCTGAATATGACCGGCTCTATAAAATTCGGCCCCTCATAAACCACTTCAACGAACGTTTTGCAGCCTTGTTTATTCCCGATCAAGTTGTCTGCGTTGATGAGTCCCTGATTAAATTTTCTGCCCGCTTGGCTTTCAAGCAGTACCTTCCCAACAAGCGTGCCAGATACGGGGTCAAGCTCTATAAGTGCTGTGACAGGGCAACAGGCTATGTATGGAGCTTTATGGTTTATGAGGGAAAAGATAGTCAGGTTGAGCCGGTCAACTGCCCGGATTACATAGGGAGCGCTGGCAAGATAGTGTGGAACTTGGTGTCACCCTTATTCGGAAAGGGGTACCACTTGTATGTGGACAATTATTACACGAGCGTGCCACTGTTTAGTCACTTGTTTGATCATCAGATTGGAGCATGTGGCACCGTGCGACCTAATCGCCGGGGCTTTCCTCAGCGGCTTGTAGATGCCCGTCTTAGGCTGGGGGAGAGAGCCTGCGTATAGTGTAATAACTTGCTCGCTATGAAATGGAGGGACAATAAGAATGTTTTCCTTCTTACCTCCCTTCATGCAGACACGACAGTCCAAATTCGTACGGCGACTGGTGTTGTGGAGAAACCCCTCTGTGTCCACGAATATAACAAAAATATGGGAGGGGTGGACCTCAACGACCAGTTGATGGCGCCGTATCTAATTGACCGTAAGGCGAGACGCTGGTACAAAAAAGTGTCTCTGTCCTTATTTCAATTGGCTTTGCTGAACGCTCATGTGCTATACAGAGCTTCAGGCGGGACTTTATCTCTTCTAAAATTTCAGAATGAGATAGTCACAGAACTCCTGTATCCAGGCGGTTCTGCACCTCACCATCCCCTACCAAATGCAGTAAGGCGGCTGCATGAGAGGCATTATACGCATCTCCTCCCGAGTACCCCTACCCAATGAACCCCCCAAAAAAGATGTCGTGTCTGTAGCAAGCGTGGATTTAGGCGTGACACCCGTTATTATTGTCCACTCTGTCCTGACAAACCTGGTCTTTGCCTTGGTGAATGTTTTGAACGCTACCACTCAAAAGTGAAGTTTTAGCGTAGGGTACAGCATTTCACAGACTAGGACACACTTACACAGGGTCTCCCAAGATGCCATTACATTTTGAGAGACCCGAACCATTACAGTTGTTAAAGTTTAAAAAAAAAGTGTAAAAAAGAAAAAAAAACGTAAAAAACAAAAACACAAAAAAAATATAAAAGAAAAAAACCAAAAATAGTTGTAGTTTTATTGTTCTCTCTCTCTCTCTCTCTCTCTATTTTCTCTCTATTGTTCTTCTCTTTTTTACTGTATTCCATTCTGCAATGTTTTATCATGCTTGCTTTTCAGGTATGTAATTTTTTGTTTTCAGGTGCGCCATTCAACTGCAGCGCGGAATTATTTATCTTGACAGCAACAGCGTTTGCTCCCACGATACATAAAGCCGTGACTCCAGTGCTGTAGGAGGTGATTTCACCACCACAGTTAAAAAAAAAGAGCATATATGCCGAAGCATGGGGGCAGCAGGGGCGGAGGAGCGATTTTGCTCCTAATGCCGCGTATATACGGTCGAAATTCTGACGGAGGCTTGCCCGTGGAAAAGTTTGACCGTGTGTACGCGGCATAACTTTTTTGCGGGAGGATGCCCCCATGCTTCGGCATATATATATTTTAGGCACAGGTTGCGTTAAAAAAATGTTTTATTTTTTACTAGGTTTTGTTTTGGTATTTGCTTTGCAGGTATGGTATGGTAAGGTCTTACTGTTGAACTGTAATGTTACTTTGTTTTAATGTTAACCATCATTTGCTTAGCAGGTACGCCATTCAGTTGCATCGCGGATTTATTTATCTTGACAGCAACAGCGTTTGCTCCCACGATACATAAAGCCGTGACTCCAACGCTGTAGGAGGTGATTTCACCACCACAGTTAAAAAAAGTGCATATATGCCGAAGCATGGGGGCAGCAGGGGCGGAGGAGCGATTTTGCTCCTAATGCCGCGTATATACGGTCGAAATTCCGACGGAGGCTTGCCCGTGGAAAAGTTTGACCGTGTGTACGCGGCATAACCTTTTATGCCGCGTACATACGGTCGAAATTTCGACAAAGGCTTGCCCGTGGAAAAGTCCGACCGTGTGTACGCGGCATAACTTTTTTGCGGGAGGATGCCCCCATGCTTCGGCATATATATATTTTAAGCACAGGTTGCGTTAAAAAAATGTTTTATTTTTTACTAGGTTTTTTTTTGGTATTTGCTTTGCAGGTATGGTATGGTAAGGTCTTACTGTTGTACTGTAATGTTACTTTGTTTTAATGTTAACCATCATTTGCTTAGCAGGTACGCCATTCAGTTGCATCGCGGATTTATTTATCTTGACAGCAACAGCGTTTGCTCCCACGATACATAAAGCCGTGACTCCAACGCTGTAGGAGGTGATTTCACCACCACAGTTAAAAAAAGAGCATATATGCCGAAGCATGGGGGCAGCAGGGGCGGAGGAGCGATTTTGCTCCTAATGCCGCGTATATACGGTCGAAACTCAGACGGAGGCTTGCCCGTGGAAAAGTTTGACCGTGTGTACGCGGCATAACCTTTTATGCCGCGTACATACGGTCGAAATTCCGACAAAGGCTTGCCCGTGGAAAAGTCCGACCGTGTGTACGCGGCATAACTTTTTTGCGGGAGGATGCCCCCATGCTTCGGCATATATATATTTTAAGCACAGGTTGCGTTAAAAAAATGTTTTATTTTTTACTAGGTTTTGTTTTGGTATTTGCTTTGCAGGTATGGTATGGTAAGGTCTTACTGTTGTACTGTAATGTTACTTTGTTTTAATGTTAACCATCATTTGCTTAGCAGGTACGCCATTCAGTTGCATCGCGGATTTATTTATCTTGACAGCAACAGCGTTTGCTCCCACGATACATAAAGCCGTGACTCCAACGCTGTAGGAGGTGATTTCACCACCACAGTTAAAAAAAGAGCATATATGCCAAAGCATGGGGGCAGCAGGGGCGGAGGAGCAATTTTGTTCCTAATGCCACGTATATACGGTCGAAATTCCGACGGAGGCTTGCCCGTGGAAAAGTTCGACCGTGTGTACGCGGCATAACCTTTTATGCCGCGTACATACGGTCCAAATTCCGACGAAGGCTTGCCCGTGGAAAAGTCCGACCGTGTGTACGCAGCATAACTTTTTTGCGGGAGGATGCCCCCATGCTTCGGCATATATGCCCATCATTAGAAGTGGGTGGATGAAGGGAGGTATTCTAATGGTGGGCATACCCACCGATCAATCTCTTTTTTTCGTTCAGCCAACAGGCTGCATGAAAAAAAAGATTACAATACATGTCCAACAAGGACCAGCAACGTACTGGTATGTTGCTGGACTTTGAATGGTTATACCAGATTGATGCCTGCGGGTATCATTCTTTTCAGCCAGCGGCCGGCTTTCATGTAAAAGCAATCCTAGTGGCTAATTAGCCTCTGGACTGCTTTTACAAGCAGTGGGAGGGAATGCCCCCCCCGGATATAAACAGCGCCATTGGGAAATTGGGAAAGCATTTTATCACACCGATCTTGGTGTGGTCAGATGCTTTGAGGGCAGAGGAAAGATCTAGGGTCTAACCCCCCATTTTTTTTCAAAAAAAGAGAACCTGTCACTACTTATTGCTATCATAGGGGATATTTACATTCCCTGAGATAACAATAAAAATGATTAAAAAAAAAAAAATATGGAAGGAACAATTTAAAAATAAAATAAAAAAGCAAAATAAAAAAAAAAAAGCACCGCTGTCCCCCCCTGCTCTTGCGCAAAGGCGAACGCAAGCGTCGGACTAGCGTCATATGTAAATAGCAATTGCATCATGCATGTGAGGTATCACCGCGAAGGTCAGATCGAGGGCAGTAATTTTAGCAGTAGACCTCCTCTGTAAATCCAACGTGGTAACCTGTAAAGGCTTTTAAATGCTTTTAAAAATGAATGTAGTTTCTCGCCGCTGCGCGTTTGTGCGCAATTTTAAAGCATGTCGTGTTTGGTATCCATGTACTCGGCCTAAGATCATCTTTTTTATTTCATCAAACAATTGGGCAATATAGTGTTTTTTAGTGCATTAAAAATAAAAACAGTGTGTTTTTCCCCCAAAAAATGTGTTTGAAAAATCGCTGCGCAAATACTGTGCAACACCCACTATTTTAATCTGTAGGGCCTTTGCTTTAAAAATATATATAATGTTTGGGGGTTCAACATAATTTTCTTGCAAAAAAAAAAATGTTTTCATGTAAACAAAAAGTGTCAGAAAGGGCTTTGTCTTCAAGTGGTTAGAAGAGTGGATGATGTGTGACATAAGCTTCCTAATGTTGTGCATAAAATGCCAGGACAGTTCAAAACCCCCCCAAATGACCCCATTTTGGAAAGTAGACACCTCAAGCTATTTGCTGAGAGGCATGTTGAGCCCATTGAATATTTTTTTTTTTTTGTCCCAAGTGATTGAATAATGACAAAAATAAAAAAATAAAAAAAATTTACAAAAAGTTGTCACTAAATTATATATTGCTCAAACATGCCATGGTTATATGTGGAATTGCACCCCAAAATACATTCTGTTGCTTCTTCTGAGTATGGGGATACCACATGTGTGAGACATTTTGGGAGCCTAGCCGCGTACAGGACCCCGAAAACCAAGCACCGCCTTCAGGATTTCTATGGGTGTAAATTTTTGATTTTACTCCTCACTGCCTATCACAGTTTCGGAGGCCATGGAATGCCCAGATGGCACAAAACCCCCCCAAATGACCCCATTTTGGAAAGTAGACACCCCAAGCTATTTGCTGAGAGGTATGTTGAGTATTTTGCAGATCTCGCTTTTTGTCACAAAGTTTTAAAAATTGAAAAAATAAAAAATAAAATATGTCTTTCTTCATTTTCAAAAACAAATGAGAGCTGTAAAATACTCACCATGCCTCTCGGCAAATAGCTTGGGGTGTCTACTTTCCAAAATGGGGTCATTTGTGGGGGTTTTGGGCTATCTTGGCATTTTATGGCCTTCAAAACTGTGATAGGTAGTGAGGAGTGAAATCAAAAATTTGTGCCCTTAGAAATCCTGAAGGCGGTGCTTGGTTTTCGGGGGCCCGTACGCGGCTAGGCTCTCAAAAAGTCCCACACATGTGGTATCCCCGTACTCAGGAGAAGCAACCAAATGTATTTTGGGGTGCAATTCCGCATATAACCATGGCATGTTTGAGCAATATATCATTTAGTGACAACTTTTTGTAAATTTTTTTTTTTCTTTTTGTCATTATTCAATCACTTGGGACGAAAAAAAATAAAAAATTCAATGGGCTCAACATGCCTCTCAGCAATTTCCTTGGGGTGTCTACTTTCCAAAATGGGGTCATTTTGGGGGGTTTTGTGCTATCTTGGCATTTTATGGCCTTCAAAACTGTGATAGGTAGTGAGGAGTGAAATCAAAAATTTATGCCCTTAGAAACCTTGAAGGCTGTGCTTGGTTTTTGGGGTCCTGTACGCGGCTAGGCTCCCAAAAAGTCCCACACATGTGGTATCCCCGTACTCAGGAGAAGCAGCAGAATGTATTTTGGGGTGCAATTCCACATATAACCATGGCATGTGTGAGCAATATATCATTTAGTAACAACTTTGTGCAAAAAAAACAAAGTTTGTCATATTCCCGCAACTTGTGGCAAAATATAAAATATTCCATGGACTGAACATGCCTCTCAGTAAATAGCTTGGGGTGTCTACTTTCCAAAATGGGGTCATTTGGGGGGATTTTGTGCTATTTTGGCATTTTATGGCCTTCGAAACTGTGATAGGTAGTGAGGAGTGAAATCAAAAATTTACGCCCTTAGAAAGCCTGAAGGCGGTGCTTGGTTTTTGGGGCCCCGTACCCGGCTAGGCTCCCAAAAAGTCCCACACATGTGGTATCCCCGTACTCAGGAGAAGCAGCAGAATGTATTTTGGGGTGCAATTCCACATATAACCATGGCATGTGTGAGCAATATATCATTTAGTGACAACTTTTTGTACATTTTTTCTTTTTTTTTTCTTTTTGTCATTATTCAATCATTTGGGACAAAAAAAAAATATTCAATGGGCTCAACATGCCTCTCAGCAAATAGCTTGGGGTGTCTACTTTCCAAAATGGGGTCATTTGGGGGGGGTTTGTGCCATCTTGGCATTTTATGGCCTCAAAACTGTGATAGGTAGTGATAGGTAGTGAGGAGTGAAATCAAAAATTTATGCCCTTAGAAACCTTGAAGGCGGTGCTTGGTTTTTGGGGTCCCGTACGTGACTAGGCTCCCAAAAAGTCCCACACATGTGGTATCCCCATACTCAGGAGAAGCATCAGAATGTATTTTGGGGTGTAATTTCACATATGCCCATGGCATGTGTGAGCAATATATCATTTAGTGACAACTTTGTGCAAAAAAAAATAAAGTTTGTCATATTCCCGCAACTTGTGGCAAAATATAAAATATTCCATGGACTAATCATGCCTCTCAGTAAATAGCTTGGGGTGTCTACTTTCCAAAATGGGGTCATTTAGGGGGGTTTTGTGCTATTTTGGCATTTTATGGCCTTCGAAACTGTGATAGGTAGTGAGGAGTGAAATCAAAAATTTGCGCCCTTAGAAATCCTGAAGGCGGTGCTTGGTTTCCGGGGTCCCGTACGTGGCTAGGCTCCTAAAAAGTCCCACACATGTGGTATCCCCGTACTCAGGAGAAGCAGCAGAATGTATTTTGGGGTGCAATTCCACATATAACCATGGCATGTGTGAGCAATATATCATTTAGTGACAACTTTTTGTATTTTTTTTTGTCATTATTCAATCACTTGGGACAAAAAAAAAAAATATTCAATGGGCTCAACATGCCTCTCAGCAATTTCCCTGGGGTGTCTACTTTCCAAAATGGGGTCATTTGGGGGGGGTTTGTACTGCCCTGCCATTTTAGCACCTCAAGAAATGAGATAGGCAGTCATAAATTATAAGCTGTGTAAATTCCAGAAAATGTACCCTAGTTTGTAGACGCTATAACTTTTGCGCAAACCAATAAATATACGCTTATTGACATTTTTTTTACTAAAGACATGTGGCTGAATACATTTTGGCCTAAATGTATGACTACAATTGAGTTTATTCGATTTTTCTTATAACAAAAAGTAGAAAATATCATTTTTTTTCAAAATTTTCGGTCTTTTTCCGTTCATATCGCAAAAAATAAAAATCGCAGAGGCAATCAAATACCATTAAAAGAAAGCTCTATTTGTGGGAAGAAAAGGACGCAAATTTCGTTTCAGTACAACATTGCATGTCCGCACAATTTACAGTTAAAGCAGCGCAGTGCAAAATTCTGAATTCACCTCTGGTCCTTTAGCTACCAAATGGTCCGGGGCTTAAGTGGTTAAGAGAGCCGCTGGTTTTGTTTTGGGCCCTGTAGTGCACCGCTGTCAACCCCTGGCAATCGGCTCTAACCTCCCATGGCACAGCTAGTAAGGGGAGATAGGACCGTGTGACCGCAACTCTAGGTGACGCAGTCCTATGGCAAACACACACAGTGATATACTTTAAAACTTCTATTAAAGTAAGTGAAACTGACACCAATGTACTTGACCCAGATATTTTACTGAGGCTAATGGGCAAGTAATAAACAACAGTATAACAAGTTGCAGATCCCTGCAATAAACAGTAATAAAGATAAACAGAGTAATCAGAATAATAAAGTATTGCTATGCAACTCTAGCGCTGCCCTTTTACAGCTACTTCCCCTCATGGGTAGTGATGAGCCGAACACCCCCGGGTTCGGTTCGCACCAGAACCCGCGAACGGACCGAAAGTTCGAACGAACATTAGAACCCTATTAAATACAATGGATGCGAACGTTCGAATTCTAAAGTGCTAATTATAACAACTATTATGCATGTTATTGTCATAAATAGGGTTTGGGAACCCGGGTTCTGCACCAGGGGACATGTATCAATGCAAAAAGAAGTTTTAAAAACGGTCGTTTTTCGGGAGCAGTCATTTTAATGATGCATAAAGTGAAAAAAAAAAAGTCAAATATTCCTTTAAATATCGTACCTGGGGGGTGTCTAAAGTATGCCTGTGAAGTGCCACGTGTTTCCCGTGTTTAGAACTGTCCCTGCACAAAATGACACTTCTAAAGGAAAAAAAAGCCATTTAAAACTGCTTGCGGCTTTAATGTAATGTCTGGTCCCGGTAATATGGATGAAATTCTTTAAGAAAAATGGCATAGCTACCCCATGACCCCCCCCCCTACCCCAGCCCATTACCAGCCCCTTTGGGTCTTGTATGGATATTAAGGGGAACCCCGCACATAAAATAAAAAAGGCCCTATATACTCTGAACAGCCGTATACAGGCGGTGCATACAAGACAGGGACTGTAGGTTTGTTCTTATGTAGAATCTGTTTGTAATTTTGAACAGGTACATTGTTGAAGTGTAGCTCCAGCCCAAAAATCTATTTTTAAACTTTTTGGGAAACATAGGTAAGGGTTATCACCCCTGTAACATTTGTTTTGCTGTCTGTGCCCCTGTTCAGAACATTTCACCTCACTTTCCGTCCCAATGACAACTGTTTTTGAAATGTGGTGTTTTTCTTGAAACAAGGATTGCTGATAAAGCATCAGTACAGATGAGACCCCTTTCTCCCATATTTATTCTTACAGGAGAGAATTTTCCTTTCTAGGGGTAGATTTCCTCTCACTTCCTGTTGTCTTCTTTCGTTTGCAAGTAGGAGTCGTTTGTAAGTTGGATGTTTGAAAGTAGGGACCTGCCGTATATACTCTGCAGAAATAGGCCCCTTAGTTGTTGGTGTTGGCACAACACTGTAAGCACTCAGTTACTCTTGGTTGGTGCTGGAACGCCCTGCTGTCAACTATTATATCAGGAATTTTAATTACATATAATTGTTGAACAGTGGTAGTAAAAATTGGGGCTTTGATGGTGGTGCTGGTGCCACAACACTGTAAGCCCTGACAGTTACTCTTGGTGGGTGCAGCAATGGGCCCTGCTGTGAATTATTAGATCAAGAATTGTAATTACATGCCCCTTTTGAACAGGGGCTGAAAAATTGGGCCTTTCGTGGTGGTGGTGGTGGTGGCGTTGCCACAAGACTGTAAGCCCTCAGAGTTACTCTTGGTGGGTGCAGCAATGGACCCTGCTGTGAATTATTAGATCAAGAATTGTAATTGCATGCCCCTGTTGAACAGGGGCTGAAAAATTGGGCCTTAGGCACTGGTGGCACAACACTACAACCCCTCACAGATACTGTACTTGGAGCACAGCAATGAGCCCTGTTGCAAAGTATTGCTTCAAAAATTGTAATGACACGCCCCTGTTAAACAGGGGCTGAAAAATTGGGCCTTAGGCACTGGTGCCACAACACTCCAACCCCTCACAGATACTGTACTTGGAGCACAGCAATGAGCCCTATGGCAAATTATTGCAAAAAAAAATTGTAATTACACGCCCCTGTAAAACAGGGGCTGAAAAATTGGGCCTTAGCCACTGGTGGCGGCACCCATAAACAAAAATGATCTTCCAAGCTATCATCATCAATCGTATCATTGAGGACTCGGAGGAGGAGGATAGCCAGTCAACATAACAGCACAGGCACTCAGCATCAGCATCAGTCTTGAAGGGATGTGACATGTTAAAATCAATTAGTCTGTTATATCAGCATCAGGTGTGTGGTAGCTGGTGGTGATCCAAGACTGGTTCATCTTGATGAAAGTCAGTCGATCAACCGAGTCGGTGGACAGGCGCACCCTGTGATCCGTGACAAATCCTCCAGCAGCACTGAATGTGCGTTCCGAAAGAACGCTGGATGCAGGACAGGCCAGTAGCTCAATTGCATACTGTGCAAGCTCTGGCCAGTGATCCATCCTCAAGACCCAGTAAGCCAGAGGATTTTCGGTGGGGAAGGTGTCCAAGTCTGACCTTGCCCCTAGATATTCCTGCACCATGTTTATCAGACGCTGGCGATGGTTGCTGGAACCGATCATACTTTGGGGCTGCGGACTAAAGAATTGTCTGAACGCATCGGTCAGACGGCCACCTTCCCCACCGCTCCTTCTTTGACTGGCCGAAGCCTCAGCAACTCGTTGTCCAGGACCAGGAGTTTGTAACCTCCCAGTCTCTGGGAACGCGTTGCACAGACCTTTCTGCAAGGCCTCCCGGAGTTGTCTCATCCTCTGCTCCCTCTGCGACGGTAACATAAGGTCCGCAACCTTACCCTTGTACCGTGGATCAAGGAGAGTGGCCAGCCAGTAATGGTCCCTCTCCTTGATCCGAAGAATACGAGGATCCTTCCGCAGACTTTGCAGGATCAGGGAGGCCATGCAGCGTAGGTTTGCTGAGGCATTCGCTCCGGAGTCCTCTGGGTCACTAAGGACGACATGATCCGCAGCCACCTCCTCCCAGCCACGTACAAGTCCACTGGTTTCTTGGGACTGTAAATCATCCCTAAAAGACTGCTGCTGATGATGCTGAGTGCCAGCCTCCACCTCCATGCTGACACAATCCTCCTCCTCCTCCTCCTCCTCCTCCTCCTCCTCCTCCTCTTCCTGTGCGATGGGTGGGACAGAAGGAACACTGTCTGGGTAAAGGGGGCCTTGAGAGGCAAGGAAGTCCTCCTCTTCCTGCCTCTGTTCTGCCTCAAGTGCCCTGTCCATTATTCCACGCAGCGTGTGCTCCAACAGGTGGACAAGAGGTACAGTGTCACTGATGCATGCACTGTCACTGCTCACCATCCTCGTGGCCTCCTCAAATGGTGCCAGGACAGTGCATGCATCCCTGATCATGCCCCACTGGCGTGGAGAAAAAAAACCAAGCTCCCCTGACCCTGTCCTGGTGCCGTAGTCGCACAGGTACTCATTGATGGCCCTCTGCTGCGTGTGCAGCCGCTGCAGCATGGCCAACGTTGAGTTCCACCTGGTGGGCATGTCACATATAAGGCGGTTCTTGGGCAGGTTCAACTCCTTTTGCAGCTCAGCCAGGCGAGCACTGGCATTATAAGATCTGCGGAAATGCACACAGACTTTCCTGGCCTGCCTCAGGACATCCTGTAAGCCCGGGTACCTGCCCAAGAACCGCTGCACCACCAGGTTAAGGACGTGAGCCACACAGGGCACATGGGTCAGTTGTCCCTGTCGGAGGGCGGAGAGGAGGTTGGTGCCATTGTCGCAAACCACCATTCCTGGCTTAAGCTGGCGTGGCGTCAACCACCTCTCGGCCTGGCCCTGCAGAGCAGACAGGACCTCTGCCCCAGTGTGGCTTCTGTCCCCCAAACACACCAGCGCAAGCACGGCATGGCATCTTTTTGCCAGCGTACTTGCGTAGCCCCGTGAACGGCTACGGAGCACCGCTGGTTCATAGGACAAACCACAGGAAGAGGCCATGGAGGAAGAAGAAGAGGAGGGGGTGGAGGAGAGAGGTGTGTCACAACCAGTAGTAGCATTTTGGAGGCGTGGCGGTGGGACAACCTCCAACACTACTGCACCTTGTCCTGCATCCTTCCCAGCTGCCAAAAGAGTGACCCAATGGGCCGTGAAAGAAAGGTAACGTCCCTGTCCATGCTTGCTGGACCATGAGTCAGCGGTAATATGCACCTTACCGCTGACCGCCCTGTCCAGCGAGGCCAAGACATTGCCTTCCACATGCCGGTAGAGAGCCGGAATAGCCTTCCGTGAGAAAAAGTGGCGTTTGGGAACCTGCCACTGAGGAACCGCACATTGCACAAACTCACGGAAGGGGGCCGAGTCTACCAACTGAAAAGGCAGCAGTTGAAGCGCTAGCAATTTAGCCAAGCTAGCATTCAACCGCTGGGCATGTGGATGGCTGGGAGTGAACTTCTTTCGACGGTCCAGCAGCTGGGGCAGGGAAATTTGCCTGCTAGAATCGGACGTCGGTGTACTGCTAGCAGAGTGGCCGCAAGTACTTGGCTGTGACACACCTAATTCTACACCTTCATTCCTCTCAGTGCATGTTTCAGAGAGGACTGAAGTTATAGTGGGGTTGGAGATCCCAGCTGATGCGGTGCAAGGAGAGGTCCGCTTTGTTCTTTGGTGTGGGTCTTTGAGGTAGGCTTGCCAACGAGCTGCATGGCAGGTCAACATATGTCTGGTCAGGCATGTGGTACCCAAGCGGCTGATGTTTTGGCCACGCGATATACGCTTGAGACATATGTTGCAAACAGCAGCTGTGCGATCTGATGCACTAGCCTCAAAAAAGGCCCACACCAAAGAACTTTTTGAATGATGGGCAGAGGCAGCGCCCTGCACAGGCGGAGCTCTGCGGTGTGATTCCGTCGGTGTACTGCCCTTACGCTGGCCACCAAAGGGCATCCTGCCTCGTTGGAGATGTGCCTCCTCCTCATCCTCCTCCTCCTCCTCTCTCCTATTAGGCACCCACGTGGAGTCAGTGACCTCATCATCACCTCCCTCCTCATCACTGGAGCCAATCTGGCAGTATGCTGCAGCTGCAGGAACATGACTGCCAGATTGGTGTCCTTCTTGAGCATCCCCTCTGTCTGCTCTCACGCTACTGCCTTCCTCTAGCTGGGTTTCATCATCAGACCCTTCGAAACGCTGGGCATCCTCCTGGAGCATGTACCCAACACTGTGCTGAAACAGTTCGGGGGACTCCTCAGGAGGAGGACATGGTGGGTCTAGGGAAGGAGTGACTGATGATGAGTCTGACATTAATACCAGGGAAGAGGACGCTTTGGCAGCTGCTTTTCCAGTACCCTGAGCCTGGGTGAGAGAGGATGAGGAGGAGGAGGAGGGCTTGGTCATCCACTCTACCAAGTCTTCGGCATGATGTGGCTCAACATGTCCAGCTGCCGAAAAGAAGGACAAGCGTGTCCCATGGCCATGTGCTGATGACAATGCACCGCGTCCACGACCAGCACTGTTGCCCCCAGACACAGAGCCTGCTTGCCCTCTTTTATTGCCTCCTGACTGTCTGCCTCTCCTTGTTTGCCTTCCAGACATTCTAATAGATGGCCTGCAGGGAGATGGGAAAAAAGCAATAAGGGCTACCTTCAGGTGTCCTTCTCTGTCCCTTGAAACAAGGACTTTGACAGTGAAAGAAACTGACACACTCTCCCTACCTACAGTTTTCTGTCCCTAGAAAAAATGTTTTTTTTAAGCACAATTTAGCACAAGGAGAATTACCTCACTGTCCTTCCAGGTCCCTGGAAACAAGGACTTTGACAGTGAAAGAAACTGACACACTCTCCCTACCTACAGTTTTCTGTCCCTAGAAAAAATGTTTTTTTAAGCACAATTTAGCACAAGGAGAATTCACTCACTGTCCTTCCAGGTCCCTGGAAACAAGGACTTTGACAGTGAAAGAAACTGACACACTCTCCCTACCTACAGTTTTCTGTCCCTAGAAAAAATGTTTTTTTTAAGCACAATTTAACACAAGGAGAATTCACTCACTGTCCTTCCAGGTCCCTGGAAACAAGGACTTTGACAGTGAAAGAAACTGACACACTCTCCCTACCTACAGTTTTCTGTCCCTAGAAAAAATGTTTTTTTTAAGCACAATTTAGCACAAGGAGAATTACCTCACTGTCCTTCCAGGTCCCTGGAAACAAGGACTTTGACAGTGAAAGAAACTGACACACTCTCCCTACCTACAGTTTTCTGTCCCTAGAAAAAATGTTTTTTTTAAGCACAATTTAGCACAAGGAGAATTCACTCACTGTCCTTCCAGGTCCCTGGAAACAAGGACTTTGACAGTGAAAGAAACTGACACACTCTCCCTACCTACAGTTTTCTGTCCCTAGAAAAAATGTTTTTTTTAAGCACAATTTAGCACAAGGAGAATTCACTCACTGTCCTTCCAGGTCCCTGGAAACAAGGACTTTGACAGTGAAAGAAACTGACACACTCTCCCTACCTACAGTTTTCTGTCCCTAGAAAAAATGTTTTTTTTAAGCACAATTTAGCACAAGGAGAATTCACTCACTGTCCTTCCAGGTCCCTGGAAACAAGGACTTTGACAGTGAAAGAAACTGACACACTCTCCCTACCTACAGTTTTCTGTCCCTAGAAAAAATGTTTTTTTTAAGCACAATTTAGCACAAGGAGAATTCACTCACTGTCCTTCCAGGTCCCTGGAAACAAGGACTTTGACAGTGAAAGAAACTGACACACTCTCCCTACCTACAGTTTTCTGTCCCTAGAAAAAATGTTTTTTTTAAGCACAATTTAGCACAAGGAGAATTCACTCACTGTCCTTCCAGGTCCCTGGAAACAAGGACTTTGACAGTGAAAGAAACTGACACACTCTCCCTACCTACAGTTTTCTGTCCCTAGAAAAAATGTTTTTTTTAAGCACAATTTAGCACAAGGAGAATTCACTCACTGTCCTTCCAGGTCCCTGGAAACAAGGACTTTGACAGTGAAAGAAACTGACACACTCTCCCTACCTACAGTTTTCTGTCCCTAGAAAAAATGTTTTTTTTAAGCACAATATAGCACAAGCACAAAACACACTGACACTCTCCCTACCTATCCTTCTCTTTCCCTAAACTAAAGGAATCCAGGTTAAGCAAGAAAGAAATAAAAGTCACTGTCCCTGCCTATGCTGCTCTATCCCTGCTCCGGAACACACTACACTAGGCCGCCGTGCTGGCGGCCTTTTATAGTGTGGGGCGTGTACTAAACACCCTCAGCAATAATTGGCCACAGGCATCCTGCCTGTGGCCAATCATTGCTCTCCTCGCTGCCGGCGCTGTGATTGGCCAAGCATGCGGGGTCACAGTGCATGCTTGGCCAATCACAGCGCCTGGATGACACTGCGATGGCGTAGTGCATTGTGGGCCGTTCGCGTCACTCGAATTTGGCGCGAACGGCCCAAATCGTTCGATCTTCGTCGAACGATCGAACAGCCGATGTTCGAGTCGAACGTATGTTCGACTCGAACACGAAGCTCATCCCTACTCATGGGTAGACTAACACCCAGCAATGTCTACCTATGCAGTCAGGCCTGACTGACCTAAATGGAAGTTCAGTGAAACAATATTCGCTAGCAATCTTTCGGTGGTGCACTTGAAGAACAACTTTGTAATCCCAACGAATAGTAAAGATAAAGTGTCTGTCTTTAAACAGCTCTCACCACCCGGACAAGTGCAAGTCCGTTTCCTCCGCCGATTCGTCTGGGAACAGGAATCCACTGACATCCAAGTCTTCAATCCTTCTGGTGTACTGCAGCAAGGAGGAGAAGATGTCTCTAAGGCTCTGCTAGGCTGGCAGAGGGGCTCTTTGGAAAGGAGCACAAGGCCCAGGCTTCAGGCCTTGTGCATACAGCAGTTCAGCACAGAGATCCTCTTGCTAAGAGAGGGGGTGTCTAAAAGAGACAGAACAAACTCCACCTCCCCTTTATAAAGTCTGCCCCAGCAGTCTCTGTTCCGGAGCAATGTACCCTGGGTGCTGCAAGATGTACTGGGAGATGTAGTCTCTCTCCTCTGCTTTCACTTCCAGTCATGTCTCTTCTCTACTTCCTCCCGACTCACCTCTCCCCTGGAACTTCTTGTCTCTCTGCATTAAAGGGGAACACCCCGCTACACACTCCCCCCACTTGAACTCTTTGGTCCCCAAAGACATCTAACATTTTTAGATCTGCAAAACATTTTAGCTTCAATGCGGTTGCATAGGATTGACAGAGGAGCCTCCCACCGATCATCATATGATGAGGAGCTGTCCTGTCCACAGGTCGCTTCAGTGGGGGCGACCTGTCTAACTGTGCCAGGAAGTGAGTTGGGGTTGCCCTCCACCAAATGTACAGTGGAGGGACCAGATGTGGGCATGGTCCTTCTTGAGGTTAGGACCGTGTCTTCGGAACTTTCTCCCATCTGATCATGAGTTAGTTTCCGGGGAGGATGAATGACTCTCTTCCTTCTCTTCTCACTAGGAGCCACAGTCTCAGCTACTCTTGGTTCTTCCTCTGGTACTGAAGCAGGAACCTCTTCCGGTAGTGAGGGTATGGGATCACATCTGGGGACAGCAGGGGCTAAAAGCCGTTTCACCAGATCGGTATTGGTCCCAATGATGAGAGAGCTTCTTGAGGGCCCTGGCAGCCAGGGACAGACAATGGCCAGTGTCTCAAAGTTCTGGGGCTCCCCAGCCCTCAATAGATCACATGACAACTTGACCCGCACACATCCATCACAAGAGTACTCTTCTGCTTGGATACCCTGAATCTTGGTGTCTCCCATCTCTTCCAGGGGCAGGTATGATAGGTACTTCTTGTAAAAGCCTCTGGTCATTAGGGTAACCTGAGAACCTGTATCAAGGATGGCTCTGGTGTAGATCCCTTCGATCAGAACAGGCACTACAGGCAGAGGACCTACCAATTGGGTAGCAGTCCTTTTGGAAACACCTGTAACAGCAGGCTGGCATACTTGGACTTGTGCTCTCTTCAGCTTCCGGCGCTGGGAATGCCATTTCTGGCGTTGTTTGAAAGGCTGATAGGCGTTGTTCACTGAGACGGCATGAACTGCAGGTGTCCTCCACCGTTCCCTCGCAAGTTCAGGGAAAGTTATTTTTGAAGGTCCGGATCTTCTCTCCATTCTTGGGTCACTTCTCTGAGGCCTCCGCCAGCCTTCTGTCTCCATTCGTGGACTTGGACATACTCGCTGATAGTGGCCTACACCTCCACAGTTGAAACAGACAATCTCTCTTCTCTTCTGTGGGGAGGTTGGTGTTGAACTGCTCTGGCGTGGTTCATTCTTAATTTCCTCGGGTTCCTTCATTCCTGAGTTTTCAGACAGGAGTGTGGTCAAAAGATCCAGCACCTGGGTCATTTGGGACTTCAGGATCTCCACTTCTGAGTCCCGTTCAGTAGCCATAGCTGATCTGACTCCCACCACAGGGAGGGTAGTTGGTTCGGTATGTTGACTCCTCCTTTTGTCTTCCAACATAGCCTCCTCCTCCCTGACTATCCGGATCAAGTCGGGGTATTCCAGGCTGCTCCCGTCCTGCCGGATGCGTAGCACTAATGCGATGGGGTCTAAGGGTTGAGCTCCCCTCAACACCTGCTGGGCACGGGCCTCATCCACTTTCCTGGGATCAATCCCTTTCTTCAGGAAGATCTGGTGCAGGATTTTATCCAGGCGTCTTATGAAGTCTGACAGCTTTTCTCCTTGCCTTTGGTAGCAGTGTTCCAGCTGGTAAGTAAGTTCAGGGACCTTTTCTGTCCCGCCGAACACATTCTGCAGAATGTCCAGATAATCCTGCGCATCACAGTCCTTCTTACTTAGCTTAAGGTTGCGTATGGCCTCCAGAGCAGGCCCCTTCAAACTCTCTGCGATTCTCTGTTTCTTTCTGGGTTCTGGGACTTCCCATTCTTCTAAGGCCTGAGTGGCGCCGTCTAACCACTCCTCAAACACCTCTTCACCCGAAGGTACAGGTTTCCTTCCAGAGAATACTCCAAGTTTTCTGTATCCCGACATTTGGTAGTCTGTAGGATCCTTCTTACACTGGGCTACAATCTCCCCCAGGACCGCGCATAATTCTGCGCTGAGGGTGGCAGGCGGTGGAGATATCTGCGGAAATGATGGTTTTGGTGTCTGGAACCATTCTTCCTTCACTGGCAGCGTATGTATCAAGTGATAGATCTGATTATCTATGGCTTGTATGGACTTTTAAATTGCTCTGGGATTTTGTCTTTCCATTCTACCAGTGCGTACGTAAACAAGGCATTTGACCTTGTATCCCTCACCCATGCTTTCTGGCTCGGTGATAGTGACATTATTAGCTGCTTTATCGCTTCTTCTTGCCAGATCCCCCCCGGGAGTTCAATAACTACCGCCGTGGTTGGATCGGTGCCAGCCGCTGCGCACCATTGTGACATTGCTAGCGTGTCCATGCTGGTACTTCTGACCGGCTTGATTGCAGCGTGCAACGTACAGAGATCCCGGACTCGAGCCCCCACGTGTAGCGCTACCCCCAGTTAAGAGAGCCGCTGGTTTTGTTTTGGGCCCTGTAGTGCACCACTGTCAACCCCTGCAATCGGCTCTAACCTCCCGTGGCACAGCTAGTAAGGGGAGATAGGACCGTGTGACCGCAACTCTAAGTGACGCAGTCCTATGGCAAACACACACAGTGATATACTTTAAAACTTCTATTAAAGTAAGTGAAACTGACACCAATGTACTTGACCCAGATATTTTACCGAGGCTAATGGGCAAGTAATAAACAACAGTATAACAAGTTGCAGATCCCTGCAATAAACAGTAATAAAGATAAACAGAGTAATCAGAATAATAAAGTATTGCTATGCAACTCTAGCGCTGCCCTTTCACAGCTACTTCCCCTCATGGGTAGACTAACACCCAGCAATGTCTACCTATGCAGTCAGGCCTGACTGATCTAAATGGAAGTTCAGTGAAACAATATTCGCTAGCAATCTTTTGGTGGTGCACTTGAAGAACAACTTTGTAATCCCAACGAATAGTAAAGATAAAGTGTCTGTCTTTAAACAGCTCTCACCACCCGGACAAGTCCAAGTCCGTTTCCTCCGCCGATTCGTCTGGGAACAGGAATCCACCGACATCCAAGTCTTCAATCCTTCTGGTGTACTGCAGCAAGGAGGAGAAGATGTCTCTAGGCTGGCAGAGGGGCTCTTTGGAAAAGAGCACAAGGCCCAGGCTTCAGGCCTTGTGCATACAGCAGTTCAGCACAGAGATCCTCTTGCTAGGAGAGGGGGTGTCCAAAAGAGACAGAACAAACTCCACCTCCCCTTTATAAAGTCTGCCCCAGCAGTCTCTGTTCCGGAGCAATGTACCCTGGGTGCTGCAAGATGTACTGGGAGATGTAGTCTCTCTCCTCTGCTTCCACTTCCAGTCATGTCTCTTCTCTACTTCCTCCCGACTCACCTCTCCCCGGGAACTTCTTGTCTCTCTGCATTAAAGGGGAACACCCCGCTACATATATATATATACATCCCACCTTTGTGCAGCTACATCTCACTGCAGGCCATTAGTATGTCTGGAAAGCAAACAAGGAGAGGCAGACAGTCACGAGTCAATAAAAGAGGGCAAGCAGGCTCTGTGTCTAGAGGCAACAGTGCTGGTCGTGGACACGGTGCATCCTCATCAGCACGTGGCCGTGGGACACGCTTGTCCTTCTTTTCGGCAGCTGGCCATGTTGAGCCGCCACATGCCCAAAACTTGGTAGAGTGGATGACCAAGCCGTCCTCATCCTCCTCATCCTCTCTCACCCAGGCTCAGGGTACTTTGTCTGGCAAAGCAGCTGCCAAAGTGGCCTCTTCCCTCGGCTCAATGGCATCAGTCACTCCTTCCCTAGCCCCACCATGTCCTCCTGAGGAGTCCCCCAAACTGTTTGACCACAGTGTTGGGTACATGCTCCAGGAGGATGCCCAGCGTTTTGAAGGCTTCGATGATGGAACACAGCTGGAGGAAGGCAGTAACGTTAGCCCAGAGAGAGGGGGTAGTAACGTGAGCCCAGAGAGAGGGGGTGCCCAACAAGGACAGCTATCTGGCAGTCATGTTCCCCCAGCTGCAGCATACTGCCAGATTTGCTCCAGTGATGAGCAGGGAGGGGATAATCAGGTCACTGACTCCACGTGGGTGCCTGATAGGAGAGAGGAGGAGGAGGCACATCTCCAACGAGGCAGGATGCCCTCCAGGGGCCAGCTTAAGGGCAGCACACCGACTGCATCACACGGCAGAGCTCCGCATGTGCAGGGCACTGCTGTCTTTGCGCGCTATTCCAAAAGTTCTTTGGTGTGAGCCTTTTTTCAGACGTGTGCAGCAAATCGCACCGTTGTCATTTGCAACATATGTCTAAAGCATACCTCGCATGGCCAAAACATCAGCCGCTTGGGCACCACGTGCTTGACCAGACATATGTCGACCTGCCATGCAGTCCATTGGCAAGCGTACCTAAAAGACCCACACCAAAGAACAAAGCGGACCTCTCCTTGCTCCTCATCAGCTGGGATCTCCAACCCCACTATACCTTCAGTCCTCTCTGAAACCTGCACTGAGAGGAATGAAGGTGTAGAATTAGGTGTGTCACAGCCAAGTACTTGTGGGCAATCTGCTATCGGTACACCGACGTCCGATTGTACCAGGCAAATTTCCCTGCCCCAGCTGCTGCACCGCTGAAAGAAGTTCGCTCCCAGCCATCCACATGCTCAGTGGTTGAATGCTAGCTTGGCTAAATTGCTAGCACTTCAGCTGCTGCCTTTTCAGTTGGTAGACTCTGCCCCCTTCCGTGAGTTTGTGGAATGTGCGGTTCCTCAGTGGCAGGTTCCCAAACGCCACTTTTTCTCACGGAAGGCGATTCCGGCTCTCTACCGGCATGTAGAAGGCAATGTCTTGGCCTCGCTGGACAGGGTGGTCAGTGGTAAGGTGCATATTACCGCTAACTCAGGGTCCAGCAGGCATGGACAGGGACGTTACCTATCTTTCACGGCGCATTGGGTGACTCTGCTGGCAGCTGGGAAGGATGCAGGACAAGGTGCAGTAGTGTTGGAGGTTGTTCCGCCACCACGCCTCCAAAATGTTACTACTGGTGATTCTGACACACCTCTTTCCTCCACCCCGCCTCTTCTTCTTGCTCCATGGCCTCTACCTTTGCTTTGTCCTTGGAATCAGTGGTGCTCCGTAGGCGTTCAAGGGGCTACGCAAGTACGCAGGCAAAAAGATACCATGCAGTGCTTGAGCTGGTGTGCTTGGGGGACTTGAGCCACGCTGGGGCAGAGATTCTGTCAGCTCTGCAGGGGCAGGCTCAGAGGTGGTTGATGCCACGCCAACTTAAGCGAGGAAAGGTGGTTTCCGACAATGGCACCAACCTCCTCTCCGCCCTCCGACAGGAACAACTGACCCATGGTGCTTGGTGGTGCAGCGGTTCTTGGGCAGGTACCCGGGCTTACAGGAGGTCCTGAAGCAGGCCAGGAAACTCTGTGGGCATTTCCGCTGGTCATATAATGCCAGTGCTTGACTGGCTGAGCTGCAAAAGGATTACAACCTGCCCAAGAACCGTCTAATCTGTGACATGCCCACCAGGTGGAACTCTACGTTGGCCATGCTGCAGCGGCTGCACACGCAGCAGAGGGCCATCAATGAGTATCTGTTGCAATATGGCACCAGGACAGTGTCAGGGGAGCTTGGATTATTTCCCCACACCAGTGGGCCATAATCAGGGATGCATGCACTGTCCTGGCACCATTTGAGGAGGCCACGAGGATGGTGAGCAGCGACAGTGCATGCATCAGTGACACTGTCCCTCTTGTCCACCTGTTGGAGCACACGCTGCATGGAATAATGGACAGGGCACTTGAGGCAGAACAGAGGCAGGAAGAGGAGGACTTCCTTACCTCTCAAGGCCCCCTTTATCCAGACAGTGTTCCTGCTGGCCCGCCTATCACACAGGAAGAGGACGAGGAGGAGGAGGAGGATTGTGTCAGCATGGAGGTGGAGCCTAGCACTCAGCATCAGCAGCAGTCTTCAAGGGATCAATTACAGTCCCAAGACACCCATGGACTTGTACGTGGCTGGGGGGAGGTGGCTGCGGATCATGTCGTCCTCAGTGACCCAGAGGACTCTGCACCAAATGCCTCAGCAAACCTACGCTGCATGGCCTCCCTGATCCTGCAAAGCCTGCGGAAGGATCCTCGTATTTGTGCGATCAAGGAGAGGGATCATTACTGGCTGGCAACCCTCCTTGATCCACATTACAAGGGTAAGGTTGCGGACCTTATCTTGCCGTCGCAGAGGGAGCAGAGGATGAAGCATCTTCGGGAGGCCTTGCAGAAAGGTCTTTGCAATGCGTTCCCAGAGACTATGAGGTTACGAATTCCTGGTCCTGGACAACGTGTTGCTCAGGCTTCGGTCAGTCAAAGAAGGAGCGGTGGAGAAGGTGGCCGTCTGACCGATGCGTTCAGACAATTTTTTAGTATGCAGCCCCAAAGTATGATCGGTTCCAGCAACCATCGCCAGCGTCTGGTTTACATGGTGCAGGAATACCTAGGGGCAAGATCAGACTTGGACACCTTTCCCACCGAAAATCCTCTGGGTTACTGGGTCTTGAGGATGGATCTCTGGCCAGAGCTTGCACAGTATGCAATTGAGGTACTTGCCTGTCCTGCATCCAGCGTTCTTTCAGAATGCACATTCAGTGCTGCTGGAGGCTTTGTAACCGATCACAGGGTGCGCCTGTCCACCAACTCGGTCGATCGACTGACCTTCATAAATGTGAATCAGTCTTGGATCACCACCAGCTACCAAGCACCTGATGCTGATGTAACCGAATATTTTTTTTTTGAAATGTCAGATCCCTTCAAGACTGCCTATGCTGATGCTGAGTGACTATCCTGTTATGCTGAGTGACTATCCTCTTCCTCCTCAATGATCATGCTGATAGCTCGAAAGAATATTTTTGGTTCTGGGCACCGCCACCAGTGGCTAAGGCCCAATTTTTCAGCCCCTGTTTAACAGGGGTGTGTATTTACAATTTTTGATGCAATGCTTTGCAGCAGGGCTCATTGCTGCGCTCCAACTACAGTATCTGTGAGGGGTTGCAGTGTTGTGGCACCAGCACCAGTGCCTAAGGCCCAATTTGTCTGCCCCTGTTCAACAGGGGCATGTAATTACAATTCTTTATCTAATAATTCACAGCAGGGCCCATTCCTGCGCCCACCAAGAGTAACTGTGAGGGCTTACAGTGTTGTGGCAACACCACCACCACCATGACCACCAAAGGCCCAATTTTTCTGCCCCTGTTCAACAGGGGCATGTAATTACAATTCTTGATCTAATAATTCACAGCAGGGCACATTCCTGCGCCCATTAAGAGTAACTGTGAGGGCTTACAGTGTTGTGGCAACACCACCACCACCACCAAAGGCCCAATTTTTCTGCCCCTGTTCAACAGGGGCATGTAATTACAATTCTTGATCTAATAATTCACAGCAGGGCCCATTCCTGCATCCACCAAGAGTAACTGTGAGGGCTTACAGTGTTGTGCCAACACCACCACCACCAAAGGCCCAATTTTTCTGCCCCTGTTCAACAGGGGCATGTAATTACAATTCTTGATCTAATATTTCACAGCTGGGCCCATTCCTGCGCCCACCAAGAGTAACTGTTGTGGCACCAGCACCACCACCACTAAAGACCCAATTTTTCCTACCACTGTTCAACAATGTCTTGTAATTACTATTCTTGATTAGCGATGAGCCGAACACCCCCGGGTTCGGTTCGCACCAGAACCCGCGAACGGACCGAAAGTTCGCTACGAACGTTAGAACCCTATTAAATACAATGGATGCGAACGTTCGAAATCTAAAGTGCTAATTATAACGACTAATATGCATGTTATCATCCTAAAAAGGGTTTGGGAACCCGGGTTCTGCACCAGGGGACATGTATCAATGCAAAACAAAGTTTTAAAAACGGACGTTTTTCGGGAGCAGTCATTTTAATGATGCATAAAGTGAAAAAAAAAAAGTCAAATATTCCTTTAAATATCGTACCTGGGGGGTGTCTAAAGTATGCCTGTGAAGTGGCACGTGTTTCCCGTGTTTAGAACTGTCCCTGCACAAAATTTAATTTTCTAAAGGAAAAAAAGACATTTAAAACTGCTTGCGGCTTTAATGTAATGTCTGGTCCCAATAATATGGATGAAAATCTTTGAGAAAAATGGCATCACCCCATCACCCCCCCCCCCCCTAGCCCATTATCAGCCCCTTTGGGTCTTGTATGGATATTAAGGGGAACCCTGCACACAAAATAAAAAAGGCCCTATATACTCTGAACAGCAGTATACAGGCGGTGCAAACAAGACAGGGACTCTAGGTTTGTTCTTAAGTAGAATCTGTTTGTAATTTTGAACAGGTACATTGTTTAAGTGTAGCTCCAGCCAAAAAATCTATTTTTAAGCTTTTTGGAAAACATTGGGAAGGGTTATCACCCCTGTAACATTTGTTTTGCTGTCTGTGCCCCTGTTCAGAACATTTCACCTCACTTTCCGTCCCAATGACAACTGTTTTTGAAAAGTGGGGTTTTGATTGAAACAAGGATTGGTGATAAAGCATCAGTAGAGAGGAGACACATTTTTCCCATATTAACTGTTACAGGAGAGAATTTCCCTTCCTAGGGGTAGATTTCCTCTCACTTCCTGTTGTCTCCTTCCGTTTGCAAGTAGGAGTCGTTTGTAAGTTGGATGTTTGAAAGTAGGGGCCTGCCGTATATACTCTGCAGTTACTCTTGGTGGGTGCTGGAACGCCCTGCTGTGAACTATTATATCAGGAATTGTATTTACATGCCATTGTTGAACAGTGGTAGGAAAAATTGGGCCTTTGGTGGTAGTGCTGGTGCCACAACACTGTAAGCCCTCACAGTTACTCTTGGTGGGCGCATGAATGGGCCCTGCTGTGAATTATTAGATCAAGAATTGTAATTGCATGCCCCTGTTGAAGAGGGGCAGAAAAATTGGGCCTTTGGTGGTGGTGGTGGTGTTGCCACAACACTGTAAGGCCTCACAGTTACTCTTGGTGGGCGCAGGAATGGGTCCTGCTGTGAATTATTAGATCAAGAATTGTAATTACATGCCCCTGTTGAACAGGGGCAGAAAAATTGGGCCTTAGGCACTGGTGCCACAACACTGCAACCCCTCACAGATACTGTACTTGGAGCACAGCAATGAGCCCTGTTGCAAAGTATTGCATCAAAAATTGTAATTACACGCCCCTGTTGAACAGGGGCAGAAAAATTGGGCCTTAGGCACTGGTGCCACAACACTGCAACCCCTCACAAATACTGTACTTGGAGCACAGCAATGAGCCCTGTTGCAAAGTATTGCATCAAAAATTGTAATTACACGCCCCTGTTGAACAGGGGCAGAAAAATTGGGCTTTAGGCACTGGTGCCACAACACTGCAGCCCCTCACAGATACTGTACTTGGAGCACAGCAATGAGCCCTGTTGCAAAGTATTGCATAAAAAATTGTAATTACATGCCCCTGTTAAACAGGGGCTGAAAAATGGGGCCTTAGCCACTGGTGGGGGCACCCAGAAACAAAAATGTTCTTCCAAGCTATCATCAGGAATCGGATCATTGAGGAGGAGGAGGATAGTCAGTCAACATAACAGGACAGTCACTCAGCATCAGCATCAGTCTTGAAGGGATGTGACATTTGAAAATAAATTATTCTGTTATGTCAGCTTCAGGTGCTTGGTAGCTGGTGGTGATCCAAGACTGGTTCATCTTTATGAAGGTCAGTCGATGAACCGAGTCGGTGGACAGGCGCACCCTGTGATCCGTGACAAATCCTCCAGCAGCACTGAATGTGCGTTCTGAAAGATGCAGGACAGGCCAGTAGCTCAATTGCATACTGTGCAAGCTCTTGCCAGTGATCCATCCTCAAGACCCTGTAAGTCAGAGGATTTTCGGTGGGGAAGGTGTCCAAGTCTGACCTTGCCCCTAGGTATCCCTGCACCATGTATATCAGACGCTGGCGATGGTTGCTGGAACCGATCATACCTTGGGGCTGCGGACTAAAGAATTGTCTGAACAAATCGGTCAGACGGCCACCTTCCCCACCCCTCCTTCTTTGACTGACCGAAGCCGCAGCAACTCGTTGTCCAGGACCAGGAGTTTGTAACCTCCCAGTCTCTGGGAACGCGTTGCACAGACCTTTCTGCAAGGCCTCCCGGATTTGTCTCATCATCTGCTCCCTCTGCGACGGTAAGATAAGGTCCGCAACCTTACCCTTGTACCGTGGATCAAGGAGAGTGGCCAGCCAGTAATGGTCCCTCTCCTTGATCCGAAGAATACGAGGATCCTTCCGCAGACTTTGCAGGATCAGGGAGGCCATGCAGCGTAGGTTAGCTTGAGGCATTTGGTCCGGAGTCCTCTGGGTCACTAAGGACGACATGATCCGCAGCCACCTCCTCCCAGCTACGTACAAGTCCACTGGTTTCTTGGGACTGTAAATCATCCCTAAAAGACTGCTGCTGATGATGCTGAGTGCCAGGCTCCACCTCCATGCTGACACAATCCTCCTCCTCCTCCTCCTCCTCCTCTTCCTGTGCGATGGGTGGGACAGAAGGAATACTGTCGGGTAAAGGGGGCCTTGAGAGGCAAGGATGTCCTCCTCTTCCTGCCTCTGTTCTGCCTCAAGTGCCCTGTCCATTATTCCACGCAGTGTATGTTCCAACGGGTGGACAAGAGGTACAGTGTCACTGATGCATGCACTGTCACTGCTGACCATCCTCGTGGCCTCCTCAAATGGTGCCAGGAGAGTGCATGCATCCCTGATCATGCCCCACTGGCGTGGTGAAAAAAACCCGAGCTCCCCTGACCCTGTCCTGGTGCCGTAGTTACACAGGTACTCATTGATGGCCCTCTGCTGCGTGTGCAGCCGCTGCAGCATGGCCAATGTTGAGTTCCACCTGGTGGGCATGTCACATATAAGGCGTTTCTTGGGCAGGTTCAACTCCTTTTGCAGCTCAGCCAGCCGAGCACTGGCATTATATGATCTGCGGAAATGCACACAGACTTTCCTGGCCTGCCTCAGGACATCCTGTAAGCCCGGGTACCTGCCCAAGAACCGCTGCACCACCAGGTTAAGGATGTGAGCCACACAGGGCACATGGGTCAGTTGTCCCTGTCGAAGGGGGGAGAGGAGGTTGGTGCCATTGTCGCAAACCACCATTCCTGGCTTAAGCTGGCGTGGCGTCAACCACCTCTCGGCCTGCCCCTGAAGAGCTGACAGAACCTCTGCCCCAGTGTGGCTCCTGTCCCCCAAACACACCAGGGCAAGCAGGGCATGGCATCTTTTTACCTGCGTACTTGCGTAGCCCCTTGAACGCCTACGGAGCACCGCTGGTTCCGAGGACAAAGCACAGGAAGAGGCCATGGATGAAGAAGAAGTGGAGGGGGTGGAGGAGAGAGGTGTGTCACAACCAGTAGTAACATTTTGGAGGCGTGGCGGCGGAACTACCGCCAACACTACTGAACCTTGTCCTGCATCCTTCCCAGCTGCCAAAAGAATGACCCAATGGGCCGTGAAAGAAAGGTAACGTCCCTGTCCATGCCTGCTGGACCATGAGTCAGCGGTAATTTGCACCTTACCGCTGACCGCCCTGTCCAGCGAGGCATGGACATTGCCTTCCACATGCCGGTAGAGAGCCGGAATCGCCTTCCGTGAGAAAAAGTGGCGTTTGGGAACCTGCCACTGAGGAACCGCACATTGCACAAACTCACGGAAGGGGGCCGAGTCTACAGCAGTTGAAGTGCTAGCAATTTAGCCAAGCTAGCATTCAACCGCTGGGCATGTGGATGGCTGGGAGTGAACTTCTTTCAACGGTCCAGCAGCTGGGGCAGGGAAATTTGCCTGCTAGAATCGGACGTTGTTGTACTGCTAGCAGAGTGCCCGCAAGTACTTGGCTGTGACACACCTAATTCTACACCTTCATTCCTCACAGAGCAGGTTTCAGAGAGGACTGAAGGTATAGTGGGGTTGGAGATCCCAGCTGATGCGGAGCAAGGAGAGGTCCGCTTTGTTCTTTGGTGTGGGTCTTTAAGATAGGCTTGCCAACGAGCTGCATGGCAGGTCAACATATGTCTGGTCAAGCATGTGGTGCCCAAGCGGCTGATGTTTTGGCCACGCGAGATACGCTTGAGACATATGTTGCAAACAGCAGCAGTGTGATCTGACGCACTCGACTCAAAAAAGGCCCACACCAAAGAACTTTTGGAATAACGGGCAGAGGCAGCGCCCTGCACAGGCGGAGCTCTGCGGTGTGATTCAGTCGTTGTGCTTCCCTTACGCTGGCCCCACAAGGGGATCCTGCCTCGTTGGAGATGTGCCTCCTCCTCATCCTCCTCCTCCTCCTCTCTCCTATCAGGCACCCACGTGGAGTCAGTGACCTCATCATCCCCTCCCTCCTCATCACTGGAGCCAATCTGGCAGTATGCTGCAGCTGCTGGAACATGACTGCCAGATTTCTGTCCTTCTTGAGCTTCCCCTCTCTCTGCTCTCACGCTACTGCCTTCCTCTAGCTGGGTATCATCATCAGACCCTTCGAAACGCTGGGCATCCTCCTGGAGCATGTACCCAACACTGTGCTCAAACAGTTCGGGGGATTCCTCAGGAGGACACGGTAGGTCTAGGGAAGGAGTGACTGATGATGACATAGATACAAGGGAAGAGGACGCTTTGGCAGCTGCTTTGCCAGTACCCTGAGCCTGGGTGAGAGAGGATGAGGAGGATGAGGAGGGCTTGGTCATCCACTCTACCAAGTCTTCGGCATGATGCGGCTCAACACGTCCAGCTGCCGAAAATAAGGACAAGCGTGTCCCATGGCCACGTGCTGATGACGATGCACCGCGTCCATGACCAGCACTGTTGTCTCTAGAAACAAAGCCTGCTTGCCCACTTTTATTGGCTCCTGACTGTCTTCCTCTCCTTGTTTGCATTCCAGACATTCTAAAGGCCTGCAGGGAGATGGGAAAACCAGCAATAAGGGGTAGCTTCAGATGTATAATGTGCAGGAGGCACACTACGCCCGCTGTAAGTGCTGCAGATGCCTGCCTGTGTTACTCAAACAGGAAATCAAAGCAATAAGGGCTAGCTTTAGGTGTATATTTTGCAAGAAGCACAATACGCCTGCTGTAAGTGCTTCAGATGCCTGTTAGTGTAACACAAAAGAAAAAAAACTACGAGCAATAAGGGGTAGATTCAGGTGTATAATGTGCAGGAGGCACACTACGCCTGCTGTAAGTGCTGCAGATGCCTGCCTGTGTTACTCAACAGGAAATCACAGCAATAAAGGCTAGCTTCAGGTGTATATTTTGCAAGAAGCACAATACGCCTGCTGTAAGTGCTGCAGATGCCTGCCTGTGTTACTCAACAGGAAATCACAGCAATAAGAGCTAGCTTCAGGTGTATATTTTGCAAGAAGCACAATACGCCCACTGTAAGTGCTGCAGATGCCTTCCTGTGTTACTCAAACAGGAAATCACAGCAATAAGGGCTAGATTCAGGTGTATATTTTGCAAGAAGCACAATACGCCTGCTGTAAGTGCTGCCGATGCCTGCCTGTGTTACTCAAACAGGAAATCACAGCAATAAGGGCTAGCTTCAGGTGTATATTTTGCAAGAAGCACAATACGCCTGCTGTAAGTGCTGCAGATGCCTGTTAGTGTAACACAAAAGAAAAAAAACTACGAGCAATAAGGGGTAGCTTCAGGTGTATAATGTGCAAGAGGCACACTACGCCTGCTGTAAGTGCTGCAGATGCCTGCCTGTGTTACTCAACAGGAAATCACAGCAATAAGAGCTAGATTCAGGTGTTTTTTTTTTGCAAGAAGCACAATACGCCCGCTGTAAGTGCTGCAGATGCCTGCCTGTGTTACTCAAACAGGAAATCACAGCAATAAGGGCTAGCTTCAGGTGTATATTTTGCAGGAAGCACACTACGCCTGCTGTAAGTGCTGCAGATGCATGTTAGTGTGACACACACGGAAAACACAGCAATAAGGGCTAGATTCAGGTGTATGCTGTGCAGGAGGCTTAGCAAAAATATCACTGACACTGTCCCTGCCTATCCTTCTCTCTCCCTACACACAAGGTTTAGCAGAATTCACTGACACTGTCCCTACCTATCCTTCTCTCTCCCTACACACAAGGTTTAGCAGAATATCACACTGACACTGTCCCTACCTATCCTCCTCTCTCCCTACATACAATTTCACTAACACTGTCCCTGCCTATCCTTCTCTCTCCCTGCACGCCGGAACACACTACACAAGGCCGCCGCGCTGGCGGCCTTTTATAGTGTGGGGCGTGTACTAAACCCCCCGAGCTATAGTTGGCCAGAGGCATCCTGCCTGTGGCCAATTATGGCTCTCCTTGCTGCCGGCGCTGTAATTGGCCAAGCATGCGGGGTCACAGTGCATGCTTGGCCAATCACAGCGCCGGGATTTTGGGCCGTTTGCGTCACTCGAATTTGGCGCGAACGACCCAAAACTTTCGATCTTCGTCGAACGATCAAACACACGATGTTCGAGTCGAACGTATGTTCGACTCGAACTCGGAGCTCATCCCTATTCTTGATATAATAGTTCACAGCAGGGCGTTCTAGCGCCCACCAAGAGTAACTGTGAGGGCTTACAGTGTTGTGACAACACCAACACCTAAGGGCCACATTTCTGCAGAGTATATAATCCAACTTACAAACGACTCCTACTTGCAAACGGAAGGAGACAACAGGAAGTGAGAGGAAATCTACCCCTAGGAATAGAAATTCTCTCCTGTAAGAGTTAATATGGAAAAAAGGTGTCTCCTCTCCACTGATGCTTTATCACCGATCCTTGTTTCAATAAAAAACCCAAATGTAAAAAAAACATTTGTCATTGGGATGGAAAGTGAGGTGCAATGTTCTGAACAGGTGCACAGACAGCAAAACAAATGTTACAGGGGTGATAACCCTTCCCTATGTTTTCCAAAAAGCTTAAAAATAGATTTCTTGGCTGGAGCTACATTTAAAAAATTTACTTGTTCCAAATTACAAACAGATTCTACTTAAGAACAACCCTACAGTCCCTGTCTTGTTTGCACCGCCTGTATACTGCTGTTCAGAGTATATAGGGCCTTTTTTTAATTTGGGTGCGGTGTTCCCCTTAATATCCATACAAGACCCAAAGGGGCTGGTAGTGGGCTGGGGTGGGGGGGGGGGGGGGTTGGGAGGGTACCCATGCCATTTTTCTCAATGATTTTCATCCATATTGCCCGGACCAAACATTACATTAAAGCAGTTTTAAATGACTTTTTTTCCTTTAGAAATTTAATTTTGTGCAGGGACAGTTCTACACACGGGAAACATGTGCCACTTCACAGGCATAATTTAGACACCCCCCAGGTATGATATTTAAAGGAATATTTCACATTTTTTTTCACTTTAAGCATCATTAAAGTCACTGCTCCCGAAAAAACTTTTTTTAAAACTTTTTTTTGAATTTATACATGTCCCCTGGGGCAGGACCCGGGTCCCAAACCCTTTTTAGGACAATATCTTGCATATTAGCCGTTATAATTAGCACTTTTGATTTCGAATGTTCGAGTCCATTGTATTTAATAGGGTTCTAAAGTTCGCGCAAGTTTCGGGGCGTGGCCTGGAGAGCAATGGAGTAGGTCGCATTTGATGTGAGCTCCGCTTGCCCATACTCCTGTTTTACAATCCTGCTGGCATCCTGATAGATTGAAGCCATCCTTTTATATCCGGGGATCTGTCCTGCATCCTCCGTTGCCTCTGGGGCCCGCCAGACAGCTGGAACACCGCCTGAGGCCGTCATTGAGAGGTTTCCTGCATCTCCCCTGGGACAGGCCGCGGCTTCGGCCTAGCTCCCGGTGGCCATCTTGCTCCACCCGGCGGAGGCCCTCATTTAACTAACCTGCCTTCCCTGGAGCTTGGTATCCTGGACCGGCCTCCGGACCGCCTGCAGCCAATACTGCGGAGCAACGACACCCTCTCTCTGCCCTAGGACGTGATGGAGTTGGTGTGCTGCCCTTAAGCTGGCCCCTGGAGGGCATCCTGCCTCGTTGGAGATGTGCCTCCTCCTCCTCCTCCTCCTCCTCTCTCCTATCAGGCACCCACGTGGAGTCAGTTACCTCATCATCCCCTCCCTCCTCATCACTGGAGCCAATCTGGCAGTATGCTGCAGCTGGGGGAACATGACTGCCAGATAGCTGTCCTTGTTGGGCATCCCCTCTCTCTGGGCTCACGTTACTACCCCCTCTCTCTGGGCTCACGTTACTGCCTTCCTCCAGCTGGGTTCCATCATCAGAGCCTTCAAAACGCTGGGCATCCTCCTGGAGCATGTACCCAACACTGTGGTTAAACAGTTCGGGGGACTCCTCAGGAGGACATGGTGGGACTAAGGAAGGAGTGACTGATGCTTTTGAGCCGAGGGAAGAGGCCGCTTTGGCGGCTGCTTGGCCAGACAAAGTACCCTGAGCCTGGGTGAGAGAGGACGAGGAGGATGAGGACGGCTTGGTCATCCACTCTACCAAGTCTTGGGCATGTTGCGGCTCAACATGGCCAGCTGCCAAAAAGAAGAACAAGCATGTCCCACGGCTGATGAGGATGTACTGTGTCCACAACCAGCAGCACTGTTGCCTCTAGAAACAGAGCCTGATTGCCCTCTTTTATTGCCTCGTGACTGTCTGCCTCTCCTTGCCTCTCCTTGTTTGCCTTCCAGACATACTAATGGCCTGCAGTGAGATGTAGCTGTACAAAGGTGGGATGTATATATATATATATATATATATATATATATATATATATATATATATATATATATATCTGTACTGATAATGCAGCTATCAGAATCAATTGCCTGCTGTGGTATTAATATGGGAAAAGCGGCAATTGTCTTCAGTTAGTTTTAGGTGAAAACTGTGCAAAGAGGGACACAGTACACTAACTGAAAATACTTGCAACTCTCTGCCTGTGGTTTAATTATGAGAACACCACTATTAGTCACACTAACTGTATTCAGGTAAGCTTTAGGTGAACGCTATGCAAAGCACACAGTACACTAAGTGAAACACTGAATGTCTGCAGCTAGCACAATCACCTGCCTGCCTGTCACAATATAGAGAGAATAACAGGATTGGATCTAGCTGAACTCAATACAGTGTATAAATATATATATACAACACCTAGGATGCATATATATCCTCTACACACTGTAACTGCAGATAACTGACTCGCCTGCCTGCTCTATCTAACTCAATATAAATGACACTGTCTGACTCTGTAATCTCTCATTAAACAACAACAACACACTACACAAGGCCGCCACGGAGGTGGCCTTATATAGGGTGGGGCGTGTACTAAACCCCCTGAGACATAATTGGCCAAAGCCACCCTGGCTTTGGCCAATTATGGCTCTCCGTTTTTTGCGCGCTGTGATTGGCCAAAGCATGCGGGTCATAGTGCATGCTTGGCCAATCATCAGCCATCAATGCACTGCGATGCCGCAGTGAATTATGGGCCGTGACGCGCCACTCGAATTTGTCGCGAACGGCTCATAATCTTCGCAATTCGGCGAACAGTCGATGTTCGAGTCGAACATGGGTTCGACTTGAACACGAAGCTCATCCCTAGTAACCCCTCTGGGAAACCCACAAGACAGGAAATGAATCAGCAGCTGCTTGTCAGAGAATCCCTATGCAGCTACCATCCCGTAGCCATACCTCCCTTCTGTTCTAATGGCCTTTACCACTCTGGTTGCCATACGCAGCCCCAATTTGCTGGCAATTCATGCTCTGAAAAGTCTTTTAACATTCATTCTCTTGTCCATGGCTAGAGCCACTAGGGAACTCAAGCATGGTGAACGAAAACTATAAGTGTCTATGTTAATTTTAATTGTTTTTAACCCTTGTTTGTCTTTAAAATTTTATTTTTTGTAAATGTTTTAATCTTTGTTTTACAAAATAAAATGTAATATATTAAAAAAGATTTACAGAGCACTGTGGGTTAGCTAAAGATATACTGCAGCAAAAACAGCCTGCTTGCTGGTAGTTTTTGCTTGATTGAAAGCTTGGACGTAGCGTTTGAAGAAGGATGAGTCAGTGAGATAAGTCATATCCTTGTGTGAAGGAGTCATCGCTTTTTACAACAATTTCTAAGAACACAGTGGAAATCACATGAAAAGGAGCATAAAATGACACCTGGTGACTAGGTAGACAATACATGATATTCATATCCAATATTTCATATATTTTTTATTTATTATTTTATTTATTCTTTATTAATTTTTCTTACAAATATTAACAATTCAATAATAAAAAATAGTCATTCTCTGGGCGCATGCACGGAGTCTAACTGAGCGGTAATGTGCCGTTAGAGCTCCGCTCCGTGACTGAGGAAAAACCCGTTATACAGCCTAATTCCGCCGGTATATCACCCACCACTGCCTAGGACTTACTCCCGTGAGTCTGGAGACAGAATATATACCGAAAAATGGCATTTAGAGGCGGCAGAAGTAAGTTTAAAACGTCTTCTATGAAGGAGTCACAGTCGCGGGCTGCAGCCAGAATGGAGCCAGCCTCTGCCTCACAGAATACCTCACAGAACACCTCAGAGCGCTCACACAAAGAAAAGAAGCCCTCTGTACAAATAACCTCACCAGATGATTCTGATGTAGAACTTTTCCCCTCACAAGAACATTCAATGAATATACCTGCTTCACCTGTGCCTTTGAAACAATTTGAGAAAATGTTACAAAAGGCACTCAGACAAACATCAGAACATATTACCAGCAGCCTCACAAGAGAAATTAGAGAACTGGGCACACGCACAGCTGTATTGGAAAATAATATTGAAGAATTGGAACTTTCTGTTCAAGATAATTTGAAAGAAATGGAAAACCTCAAAGAGGAGAATTTTACACTTCAATCCCGTTTAGAGGATTATGAGAACAGAGCCAGACATTCAAACATACGTATCAGAGGAATCCCTGAGACATTAACTGATTTGAATTTGACTATAACAGCCCTATTCCAGGAACTGCAACCGGCTATATCTATTGACCGCCTTGAGATGGATAGGGTCCGCCGATTATTGGCACCAAAGAAAAAAAATGGTCCTCCACGCGATATTATAGCGAAACTCCATTACTATCGCACAAAGGAACAATTGATGTCAGCAGCCAGAGAAAAACATAGCCTATCCTTTCAAGGTTATGACTATCAATTATTTACTGACTTGTCTCAGCTGACCATCAATAAAAGACGATCGATGAAGCCCCAATTGACAGTACTACAGAATCATCATATCATCTACCAATAGGGATTCCCGTTCTCCATCAGATTCACACATCAAGGTTCTAGATTTACCTGCAGGTCCTCTGAAGAACTGCAGCTGGCTGTACAAGATCTACACCTAGTAGATAAGTTGCAATCTACTAACCCTGCTCACAGAAGATCTACATCCGACACTCCTGGAAATCATCAGGCTATCAAGAGGAGCCATAAAGATTCCCCCACATTGGAACAAGAAGACTCTATGGACTGAGAATATGAGATGATGCCACATAATCCTCATTTGGACTGCATAGTCCTTTTCTCATACATTTTGAGTACTGGCATTGAATACTGGTACTATAGCCATTTATGACCTATCTAATGGATTTTCTTACATGTTCAGAAGTTATAACATTTCTTAAAGGACCCGTAGTATTAATAGTTATTTGTTAAATCTTAGTTCAAACAGATACATGTTTAAGTATTTAAGCCTTATCATTCCACACTCAAAACCCATGAAACTTCATACAATACTAATTAACTCCAGATAGACCAGATTTCTATCAGTTTAGCTATTTATTTATTCAACTCTAATCCGTTATATACTATAACCTCTAACTTCTATATTAACTTAAGTTTTGTTATAACATGTTCATTATCTCTACTTGTATATAACAGATTCTAGATAGCTCTTCTGCTATCTCTGAGTTTTTTTTTAGGAATGAGTGATTATCATTCTCCACCCTTCATCAGATAAATCAAAAATGGGATTTGTAGGTTCACAAATTATTCTTTATGCAACTACAAATCAGCTCATTCCTGTATTTTCCCCCTCCCATAACACTAAATTACATCCTTATTAATTTAATATCTGATCAAAATATTAATGGTGTTTATTTCCTCGGTTCTAATAGTTAATAATTAATCTTGATTAAAAATGCTACAATCATCCTCAATAATGCTTGAAATGAACTGTTAATTCGCTTTATTCAATCTACCGAGTGGGATACGACTTAAGGCATCTTAGTGATGCTCTGTTATAGGGTAATTCTTGGTTCTTATGTCAGAGTTATTTATACAACAGTATATTTTTTCATCTATGTTACTTGTTTTTCTCTCCTGCCAGACCTCCCTAGGTCCACTTCTTCTTCCCCCCCCCCTTTTCTGTTCACCAGGACTGGTCCACTCAGCCAGAAATATAACAAAAGTGGTGAGTATCATCTTTTTTGTCTTCTACCATGGCACCCTTGAACATTCTTTCCCTGAATGTTCAGGGACTTAATGTACCCCAGAAGCGTTCAAAGGCATTTCGATTTTTCTAAACGCAAAAAGCACATATAGTTTGCTTACAGGAGACTCATTTTACAATAAATTCTACACCCAGATATTTGAGCTCTTCCTATCCTCAGGTTTATTCGGCCTCGGCACCCTGATAGCTTTTCATCGTTTTTTACCCTTTCCTCCTATATCTGAAATCAAAGACCCCGAGGGGAGGTACATCATTCTGATGGGTCATATTATGGATATGGCAATAACAGTAATCTCATATTATGCTCCAAATAAAAACCCTACACCCTTCTTTACACATCTTCTACACGTTATATTCACACACAAAATAGGGACTATTGTAATGTGCAGAGATTCTAATCAGGTTCTTTTACCATTTTTGGACAAAACCCCTTATACGCCCACAAGAAGTCCATCTAGCCAATCCTTCTCACAGCTTCTTTTGAGTTAACTTATTTGACTCCTGGAGGGAATTTAACCCGGCTAAGAGAGGTTACACATACTACTCACACCCGCATCAAATTCTTTCACGCATTGATCACATATTGCTAACTGTAGGGATGATTCCAGAGATCCTCAAATCAATTATTATCCCAATCCCATGGTCAGACCACAACGCAGTTTTATCCTCCATTGCCTCCGCCATTCCCAAATCACATGATCGCACTTGGTACCTTCCCGATATACTGCTCAAAAATCCATCTCACTGTATCCAGGTCGAACAAGCCTTAAAAAAATACTTGTTATACAACATATGCCCTGAAATATCTCTGTTAACCCTCTGGGAAGCCCACAAACCAGTGCTAAGAGGTATATTACAAAAACAATCTGCGTTGTTCAAGAGAGAATGTAATAAGCTGGCAAGAAAGCTTGAATCGGAGAATAATGATTCCTTTTTAAATTTTCAAGATAACCCTTCCGCGACTTCTAAAGCCAGACTAGAAAAGGCACGCCTAGAAAATGACCTATTCCTTAAAGAAAATGCAGGTAAATCCTTGCGCCGTTCTAGGCATGACTTTTATATGAAGTCCAACAAGCCAAACACATTTCTAGCACAAGCCCTTAACTCCCAATATAAACAAATAAACCCAATTAGACTCAAATTATCCAAAGATACCTACACATGCAACCCTGTTAAAATAGTTCACAAATTTAGATCCCACCTAGCATCTTTATACTCGGCAACAGAGTTTTATTTGAGAAAAGAAGGCTTCGGCCTCTACTGGATTGAAGTCATTCATTAACACACGCCCAACAAGCTCTTCTTGAAGAACCTATTTCATCAGAGGAAGTAAGTTCCACAATAAAAGTACTAAAGTTAAACAAAAGACCTGGCCCAGATGGCTTTTCAGCCTTATATTACCGCACATTTGCAGAAATCTTATCCCATTACTTACCAAAGCTTATAACATAATACTAAAAGGTAATTCGTTTAGACAAGAATCGCTAATGGCAATTATTTGCATGATACCCAAACCTAACACTGATCACACTTCTCATAACAATTATCGCCCTATTTCTCTCCTAAACATAGACATTAAAATACTAGCAAAAATCCTGGCAAGTCGATTTAACAATATTATAGGTAACCTTATTCACAGGGATCAGGTAGGCTTTATGCCTCATCGTCAAGCGGGAGACAATGTACGCAGGGCAGTTCTTTTGGCACACATTGCCAAGACCCGACGCATCCCCTCATGTTTCCTCTCATTGGATATTAGGAAAGCCTTCGACTCCGTTTCTTGGACCTATCTCTATCATACTCTACAGAAATGGGGTTTTGGACCTCACTTTACCAAATGGATAGCCGCACTTTATAATAATCCCCAAGCTTACATAAAATATGCAGGGTATAAATCAGACTCCTTTAAGATTGAAAGAGGCACACGCCAGGGATGCCCTTTATCCCCCCTTTTATTGGCTCTTCTCATAGAACCTCTTGCCCAATATATTAGACTAGACTCAACAATTACAGGTATTGAACAAGGAGGCTACAAACACAAACTCTGCTTGTTTGCAGATGATATTTTACTATTTTTCTCGTCCCCTCAGATGTCGGGCCCAAATTTATTACCTATCCTTAATAAATTTGCCAATATCTCAGGACTGACAATCAATCCCAAAAAATGTTTAGCCTTAAATATTTCCCTATCTGATAGTGTTAAAGAAATGGTAAGGTCAGCACTCCCTTTCACTTGGGCAGAGAAATCAATCCCATATCTGGGTATACAACTAACAGCATCCATCTCTGATCTCTTCTCAGTTAATTACCCACCCATTTTAAAGCACATAACAAACTTGATGAAAAAATGGTCTTTCCTTACGTTATCTTGGTTTGGCAGGATTAATATTATTAAAATGTCGATCCTACCTACATTATTATATCTATTTAGAGTTCTCCTGATCCCAATTCCGGCCTATTTTTTTAAGACTAATTCAAAATAGAACGAAAATATTTGTATGGGGACCCACAAAACCACAAATTCCTATGCACACTTTATATCTCCCCAAATCATCTGGTGGCCTTGGCTTCCCCAACTTTGCAGCATACTATAAAGCTGCACATATGGCAAGCTTACTTAAATATTACACAATTTATGAAACACCCCTGTGGGTAATGATAGAAGCGGCTCAATGCGACCCTTTGTCGGTCTCAAATTTACTGCGGCTAAACCCCAAAGATCGTTTAGGTCTACGCAACCCCATCACAAAGCACTTTATATCCCTTTGGGACAAGCTTAAAGCTAAGCATCAGCTACAGTCTCCCCATAACCCTCTCCTCTCCTTTCTCAAAAACCCGGCATTTTATCCAGCATGGGTTTGCCCTAAATCGTTTAAAATATGGGACTCCATGGAAATCTAGAGACTGTATAAATTTGTCACACCTTCCAACATTCTCCCGTTTCCAGAATTCTGCGAAAAATTTGGAATACCTCAATCAGAAACATTCCGATATCTTCAGATCAAAAAAAATTTCACACCTTTCACAAATACAGACACTCCTCTACACCAATTTACTAAGTTTGAATGCACATGTTTAAAAGATCCACATATCAAGAAACAAATTTCTTCTATCTACTCCCATTTACTGGCTAATCCTAGTTCAGATAAACCATCCTACGCTCTGAAATGGGAGGAGGACTTAGAATGAACCCTTGAGGATATGGAATGGTCAAATATCTGGCTGGCCACGAAAACATCTTCTGATAACATTTTAGTGATAGAAACAAATTACAAAGTTCTGACTCATTGGTACCTAGTACCTTCTAGAATTGCAAAATATGTTCCAACCTACTCAGCTCTTTGTTTTCGTGGCTGTCCATATCTGGGCACCCAATTGCATGTCTTGTGGGCTTGTCCGGTAGCCCAGATTTTCTGGAAGAAAATTTTTGGCATAGCTTCTGAAATGTTCAAATTTAAAATTCACCCAGAACCTACCATGGCTTTGCTCAATTTAAAACCAATATATCTAACACACCTACAGTTTAAGCTTTTGATCCAACTGCTGACTGCTGCTAGACAGACAAGCCTGGAAATCCTCTGTGTTAGGAGTGGCTGAGACCAAAAATAGAATGAATAATTTAATGATCCACTCTAAAATGGCTGCCATAGAAAATAATCTTATACCAAAATTTGAGAAATTATGGAACCCATGGGTCAAATTTTTCACCGCATCATCTATAGATGGAAAAGTCCTATTGCCATGGTAGTAGTTAAAATTGACTAGTCTTAATCTTTACTCATTTCCATATGGCTCTCAGTCCAATCTGGTGAACCCCTTTTTCCCCCTCTCCTCTCTCCTCCTCTATATTCCTGTCCATTTCTTCTCTTTTCTTTTCCGTCCCCTCTCTTTGCCTTTTTTTTTATTATTTGTGAACATGATTTTATTCAGATTCATTGTTCTTTTTATAATGTAATAAAATGTTTTCATTGCATATCTTCAATCTTTAGTTTTAGATTGGCTGACTAATTCAGCAATAATTTACAGACTTTAAAGTCTACAATCTAATACCTTTATACAGGTCCTTCTCAAAAAATTAGCATATTGTGATAAAGTTCATTATTTTCTGTAATGTACTGATAAACATTAGACTTTCATATATTTTAGATTCATTACACACAACTGAAGTAGTTCAAGCCTTTTCTTGTTTTAATATTGATGATTTTGGCATACAGCTCATGACAACCCAAAATTCCTATCTCAAAAAATTAGCATATTTCATCCGACCAATAAAAGAAAAGTGTTTTTAATACAAAAAAAGTCAACCTTCAAATAATTATGTTCAGTTATGCACTCAATACTTGGTCGGGAATCCTTTTGCAGAAATGACTGCTTCAATGCGGCGTGGCATGGAGGCAACCAGCCTGTGGCACTGCTGAGGTGTTATGGAGGCCCAGGATGCTTCGATAGCGGCCTTAAGCTCATCCAGAGTGTTGGGTCTTGCGTCTCTCAACTTTCTCTTCCCAATATCCCACAGATTCTCTATGGGGTTCAGGTCAGGAGAGTTGGCAGGCCAATTGAGCACAGTAATACCATGGTCAGTAAACCATTTACCAGTGGTTTTGGCACTGTGAGCAGGTGCCAGGTCGTGCTGAAAAATGAAATCTTCATCTCCATAAAGCTTTTCAGCAGATGGAAGCATGAAGTGCTCCAAAATCTCCTGATAGCTAGCTGCATTGACCCTGCCCTTGATAAAACACAGTGGACCAACACCAGCAGCTGACATGGCACCCCAGACCATCACTGACTGTGGGTACTTGACACTGGACTTCAGGCATTTTGGCATTTCCCTCTCCCCAGTCTTCCTCCAGACTCTGGCACCTTGATTTCCGAATGACATGCAAAATTTGCTTTCATCCGAAAAAAGTACTTTGGACCACTGAGCAACAGTCCAGTGCTGCTTCTCTGTAGCCCAGGTCAGGCGCTTCTGCCGCTGTTTCTGGTTCAAAAGTGGCTTGACCTGGGGAATGCGGCACCTGTAGCCCATTTCCTGCACACGCCTGTTCACGGTGGCTCTGGATGTTTCCGCAGGTCCTCCAAGGTCTGGAATCGGTCCTTCTCCACAATCTTCTTCAGGGTCCGGTCACCTCTTCTCGTTGTGCAGCGTTTTCTGCCACACTTTTTCCTTCCCACAGACTTCCCACTGAGGTGCCTTGATACAGCACTCTGGGAACAGCCTATTCATTCAGAAATTTCTTTCTGTGTCTTACCCTCTTGCTTGAGGGTGTCAATGATGGCCTTCTGGACAGCAGTCAGGTCGACAGTCTTACCCATGATTGCGGTTTTGAGTAATGAACCAGGCTGGGAGTTTTTAAAAGCCTCAGGAATCTTTTGCAGGTGTTTAGAGTTAATTAGTTGATTCAGATGATTAGGTTAATAGCTCGTTTAGAGAACCTTTTCATGATATGCTAATTTTTTGAGATAGGATTTTTGGGTTTTCATGAGCTGTATGCCAAAATCATCAATATTAAAACAAGAAAAGGCTTGAACTACTTCAGTTGTGTGTAATGAATCTAAAATATATGAAAGTCTAATGTTTATCAGTACATTACAGAAAATAATGAACTATATCACAATATGCTAATTTTTTGAGAAGGACCTGTACATACAATGAAAATTTTTTTTTTTTTTATTATTTTTTTTTTTTGCTTATCCCTAATTTTCTTATGCAATAGCAAAATATGACTGTAGCTGTTCATAAGCTATTAATTTATCATATATGTTTTGCTGATTGATGTATATTCAATAAAAATCTTTTGACAAGGAAAAAATAGTAATTCTCTTCATCATAGAATTAGTAAATATGCAAAAATAAGAACACAGCAAATAGAGAACTAGGAGGTTGAAAAATAAAGGGGCAAAGGAAACACCTTTATCCCAATTGCTTTACCTAGTTCCAATGTTATAAACCTGACTTTGCTCATTAATCCCTCCCCTCTCTTCTTTCTTCCCCTCCTATTACTATTTCATTAATCTCAATGTGATTAGATTCATAGATCACTTCTCTTAACCATTTCTTTCATTTCACATAGCTTAATTTATTAAATTTAAAAGACATGTTCTAGCTAAATGATCTAATGTGCATATTTCCTATTGAGTACTCTATTTTAGTTATTCTTCGGCTCTACTATACGTTTTCTCTCTCTAGAGAAGGGAACCCACTTTTTCCAGCCAAGGCCTCCACATCTTCTCAAATTTCTTAAGGTAACCTCTTTTTGTATAAACTGCCCTTTCTTTGCAGATGGTCTTGTTTATTACACTAATCCAGTCCCTTACTGCCGGGGGTGTCATCGACTGCCATCTTATTGCTATAATTTTTCATATTTACTGGGCTAAAGCAAAGAAAATGATTACATTTTTACAGTTATGCTCATAAGTTTACATCCTGGCAGAATTTATGATTTCTTGGCCATTTTTCAGAGAATATGAATGATAACCCAAAAACTTTTCTTTCACTCATGGTTAGTGTTTGGCTGAAGCCATTTATTAACAATCAACTGTGTTTACTCTTTTTAAATCATAATGACAACAGAAACTACCCAAATTACCCTTATCAAAAGTGTCATGCCTTCAGTAAAAAGGCTTGAATTTTTCCTATTTTTTCTGGTTTAGTAACATTAATCTATGTTGCCATCTAGTGGCCGTTTTGTATAACTGCACTATCTATTTTTATAAAGCAATTTAGTATAGTTAGCCAGTTTGTCACATGCAAGCCTCCGTACTTTCAATCCCATCAGGCCTTGCGTCACTTTCTTCAGCCATTTCGTTTTTCTCCCTGGAAGCATGCACATGGACTGCTAAGATATAAGCCAGCTTCCAGACCCATCTCCGGTATGTCTACTATTTATGTACTCAGCTAGGTAGATAGATAGGGAGGCACTAATTGTACTATCTTTTACTAATTGCATTTGTCTGTATCTGTTACAGTTTTACTCAATCTTGTATTAATAAAAGTTCAAAAGGATTCTACACCTACCGGAATGCATTGGTATGAGAGGAGTTATCAGTGTGCCCAAATACACCTCAGACACGTGTAGTGAGGGGCATAGCAGTAAAACGGAGGCTTCTAAGCACGGCTAGCATACAGAACAGCAGTAAAACAGCAGTGTTACCAGCTTCCATACAGCGAGACACCATGTCACAGACAAAGTCAGAGCACTTCGCGACAAGGTCAGAAGTCTACTCCACGAGCTCAAAGAGGACAGTGAAAAGCGAAACAATCGCCAAAGCAGAATCTGCAAAAGTAAAGGCTGCCTTTGCTGAAAAAGAGATGCAAATGAAATTAGAGAAGCTACGCATAGAAGCCGAATTCGAGAAGTTACGCATGGAAACTCTATTAGGGAAGCTAGCTGCAGAGAAAGAGTCAGCAGCTGCTGCAGCCGAGGCAGACATCTTAAAAGAACTTGCAAAGCCCACCAGTGAGCGGCTTTGAAAAAAAATTCCGTTCCTGACGACAGTACAGAGTGTACCTCAGAATATATGCGGCAACACGCTGAACCAGACAACTGCCCGCTTACAGCGCCAAGAGCGGAATCAACCCCCGCCATTCACACGCCTTATATCAAGCAAGAAAGTAAACCTGCACTCAGTCAGTTTTCAGCACATTCTGCATCCAGACTATCAAAACACTACGTCACAGTTGACCAAATCAAAAATGAAGAACGACGGTCTAAAAGATACAGCGACAGTATCCCTGATAACCGCAACTATCCACCAAGTTCCTGGCACAATAGAGCGCCCCCTGGCTACTCACACAACGATCAAGGTATGTCAGATTTCTTCAAGTTCTTAGCACAACGTGAACTGTTAGCAAAGGGACTTGCAAAGTTTAACGATCACCCTGAAAGTTATAGAGCATGGCGTTCGTCCTTCAGAAATGCAACAAGGGATATTGATTTAAAAGCAAGTGAAGTAGCCGATCTCTTAGTCAATTGGCTGGGGAATGAGTCATCAGAATATGCAAGGAGAATCAGAGACATTAACATTAATTACCCAACCAAAGGGCTGAGCATGATATGGGAGAGGATTGATGAATGTTACGGTTCCCCAGAAGTTATAGAAAACTCTCTTTTTAAAAGAACAGAGGACTTTCCCAAGATTCCCAACAAAGGCTACCAGAAGCTGAGAGACTTGAGTGACCTAGTTACAGAACTACAAATAGCCAAAGCAGAAGGAGACTTGCCAGGCCTTGCCTTTCTGGACACAGCCCATGGCGTTAACTCTATAGTGCAAAAGCTACCTTACAACCTTCAAGAAACCTGGGTTACACGAGGCTCCAACTACAAGCAAAAGCACAACGACCCCTTCCCACCATTCTCTTATTTTGTGGACTTTATTCGCTAGCAAGCAAAGGTTAAAAATGATCCTAGTTTTGACATCTCATCACCTGACTCTGCCTTCCCTAGGTCAAGTAAGCCTGCTCCAACCCGCAACTTTAAAGACGCACCTGTTGCAGTACGCAAAACAAGTGCATCTCCAGCCCAGAATCCAAGCAGAGAGTGTCCTCTTCACAAGAAGCCTCATTTGTTGTTAAAGTGCAGAGGTTTTAGAGAAAAGACTCTCCAAGATCACAGAACCTTCCTCAAAGAAAACAGAATTTGTTACAGGTGCTGCACATCAACTTCTCACCTTGGGAGAGACTGCAAGGTGAGCATCAACTGCTCTGAGTGCAACAGCACAGAGCACAACACAGCTCTGCATCCAGGGCCAGCGCCATGGACTCTTACCCCCTCACCCCAGGTGGAAGGGCACGGCGGGGAGCAACAAGACACAGTACCTCCTGTAGTTACACCCCAGTGCACCCAAGTCTGTGGAGAAGGTCTGTCTAACAAATCCTGCTCTAAGATTTGTCTTGCTACAGTTTACCCCATGGGTCGCAGAGAAAAAGCAGTGAAGCTATGCGTGATCTTGGACGATCAAAGCAACAGATCACTCGCCAGCTCAGCCTTCTTTGACACTTTCAAAATCAAGGAAGCCGGCTCGTCATACTTACTCAAGACTTGTACAGGGGTAAGTGAAGAAACTGGGAGAAGAGCCATTGGTTACCAAATCGAATCCTTTGATGGTCAGACAACCCTGCCTCTGCCAACTCTAATCGAGTGCAATTCGTTCCCAACGGACAGAGAGGAGATCCCTACGCCAGAGGTGGCACTTCATCACGGACATCTGAAGGGCATAGCACGTCTCATCCCTGAACTGGATCCCCAGGCTGAGATAGCGCTTCTCCTTGGGAGGGACATCATCAGAGTTCAAAAGGTGAGAAAACAAATCAATGGTCCCCACAACTCCCCCTATGCCCAGAAGCTAGATCTAGGATGGGTCATCATAGGCAACGTATGCCTAGGGAGTGTTCACAAACCAACCAACGTGAACTCTCTCTTTACAAAGACACTAGAAGGTGGGCGTCCATCCCTATTTCAGCCTTGCACCAACAGATTCCTCATAAGAGAGAAGCCTGCCAGTGTAATTCATTCAAACCCTTACACCGCTAATCTTCTTTGTGATGAAGACAGAGATCATTTAGGGTGCTCAGTTTTACAAAATAGTAAAGAAGATCACAAAATTGGCCCATCTATTGAAGATCATATCTTCTTGGAGATAATGAGACAGGGATTCTACAAAACCAATGAAAACAGCTGGGTGGCACCCCTGCCTTTCAAAGCACAGAGACCCTGTCTTGCTAATAACAGAGAACAAGCTTTGAAACACTTTTCTTCCCTCAGATCCAATTTCCAAAAGAAACCAGAAATGAAAGGACAATTCTTCTCATTCATGAGTAAGATGTTTGAGAATGACCATGCTGAGATAGCTCCACCTCTAAAAGACAATGAAGAGTGCTGGTACCTGCCAATCTTCGGTGTCTACCACCCCAAGAAGCCAGGTAAAATCCGGGTAGTGTTTGACTCCAGCTCTCGGCATCAAGGAATCTCATTAAATGATGTCCTCCTAAAGGGACCAGATCTCAACAACACACTTCTTGGTGTCCTCATCAGATTCCGCAAGGAAGCAGTTGCCATAGCTGCAGACATTCAGCAAATGTTTCACAGCTTCCAAGTCAAGGAAGAACACAGGAACTTCTTGAGATTCCTATGGTTCAAAGACAATGACCCTACTAAAAACATTACAGAATACCGCATGAAGGTGCATGTTTTTGGTAACAGTCCATCTCCTGCTGTTGCCATCTATGGACTTAAGCTATCTGCCCAAGAAGGTGAGAAAGACGTTACACAGTTTATTGAAAGAGACTTTTATGTAGATGATGGTCTGAAATCACTTTCTTCACCCGAAGCTGCAATAAGTCTACTCAAGAGGACTCAAAGTACACTTGCCTCTTCAAATCTCAGACTGCATAAGATAGCATCAAACAGCAAAGTCGTCGTGGAGGCCTTCCCTTCCCAAGATTATGCCAGTGACTTCAAAGATCTGGACTTAGCAACAGACTCCCTTCCTATGCAACACAGCCTAGGACTCAACTGGGACCTCAAGTCTGACACCCTTACCTTTCAGGTTGACCAAGAGCCAAAGCCCTTCACACGGCGAGGTGTCTTATCCACCATCAACAGCCTGTATGATCCGCTCGGGTTTGCAGCACCAGTTATCATCCAAGGTAAGATTCTGCTTAGAGAGCTCACCGCAGACACATGTGATTGGGATTCTCCACTACCTCCTGAGAAAGAGACATTATGGGTAACATGCAGAGACTCTTTAAAGACTTTATCCAACCTACACGTACATAGACCATACACCCACTTTCCTCCTGCAAGGGTTCAGTCTAGAAAGTTATGTGTATTCTGCGATGCTTCAGTTAAAGCAATAGGAGCAGTAACCTACCTCAAGTCAGTAGACATCGAGGGCCAAATTCATATTGGGTTTGTTATGGGCAAGGCCAAGCTAGCACCATGTCCTGAAACCACCATTCCAAGATTGGAACTGTGTGCTGCTGTACTAGCAGTAGAACTAGCAGAGCTTATTACATCTGAGATGGATCTAGAACTCGAGGACACAGAGTTTTACACAGACAGCAAGGTAGTGTTGGGCTACATTTACAATGAAAGTAGAAGATTCTATGTCTATGTACACAACAGAGTCCTTAGAATCAGGAAGTCGACACAGCCCACCCAGTGGCGTTATGTCTCAACTGATCATAACCCAGTGGATCATGCTACAAGGTCGGTGCCAGCATCCCGTCTCAAAGACACTACATGGCTCACAGGACCACCCTTCCTGTACAAGCCAGCGCCTACCACTCCAGTAAAGGAGACATATGTACTGTTAGAACCTGAATCTGACTCAGATATCCGTCCACAGGTTTCCACACTATATACAACAATTTCTAACCAACTGTTAAGATCCAAGCGCTTCCACAAATTCTCCACTTGGAAGTCCTTACAAAGAGCTACAGCTTGCTTGGTTCGCATAGCAAGATCCTTTAGAGGTTCCCCTACAAGACCAAGTTGTTGCAAAGGTTGGCATTACTGCCACAAGCCATACACTGTAGATGAGCTCTCAGAAGCAAAAAATTTAATCATCCGTTGTGTTCAACAAGAGACTTACGCAGTAACACTAGAATGTCTTTGAAATTATAAGAGCATTCCAAAGAACTGTCCTCTAAGGAAACTCAACCCCTTTATAGACAATGAAGGACTGTTAAGAGTTGGAGGGCGCATCTCAAATGCAGGACTTGATAGTGGTGAAAGCAATCCTGTCATAATACCAAATAACTATGTTGCCTCATGGAAGGAGCCTTGCGTGCAGCTGGACTCTGGATAGTGGGAGCCAAGAGACTTGTGAGTAAAACCATTTTCAAATGTATCACCTGTCGTAAGCTTCGTGGTATGTTTCAAACCCAGAAAATGGCTAACCTTCCTGCAGACCGACTCAGTACAGAATCCCCATTTACAAACGTCGGTCTTGATGTGTTTGGGCCTTGGACTGTGATCACACGACAAACCAGAGGAGGCAGTGCCAACAGCAAACGCTGGGCTGTCATGTTTACTTGCATGTGCATCATGGCTGTACACATACAAGTAACTGAGTCCTTAGACACATCCAGCTTCATTAATGCCCTGAGACGTTTCATCTCTATTAGAGGCCCTGTCAAACACATACGCTCCGATAGAGAAACCAACTTTGTTGGAGCTTGCAAAGAATTGAATATCACTTCAAACCTTGACACAGAACGTGTAGAGAGATACCTTTCAGAACAAGGTTGTACATGGACATTTAACCCCCCACACTCTTCTCATATGGGAGGTGCCTGGGAGCGTATGATTGGTATAGCTCGAAGAATCCTAGATTCAATGTTTCTACAATTGGGAACTTCAAAACTCACACATGAGACTCTGACAACTTTCATGGCTGAAGTATCAGCTATAATGAATGCCAGACCCTTGACATCTATACCCAATGATCCTGAAGATCCTTTCTTGCTTACACCTTCCACTTTACTCACTCAGAATGTTGATGTGATCACAGCTCCTTCAGTCAATCTGGACCCAAAGGACTTATACAGATGTCAATGGAAAAGAGTACAAGTTTTAGCTGACACATTTTGGAACAAGTGGAAGTAACAATACTTGTCTAATCTACAGACTAGGAACAAATGGCAAGACAGCAAGCCCAACTTAGAGCCTGGTGCCATCAATCTCATGAAAGACTCTCAATCTAGGAGAAACGAGTGGCCTTTGGGTCTGATAACCCAAGTGTTTCCCAGTGAAGATGGAAACGTCAGGAAAGTTGAACTCAAGGTCATTAGGCAAGGCCAGCCTAAACTTTTCCTCAGACCTGTTTCTGAACTTATTTTGTTACTCTCCTCTGGAGTGCCATGATATGTGGTATCCGTGGGAAACCACGCGGGGAGTGTCATGCCTTCAGTAAAAAGGCTTGAATTTTTCCTATTTTTTCTGGTTTAGTAACATTAATCTATGTTGCCATCTAGTGGCCACTTTGTATAACTGCACTATCTATTTTTATAAAGCAATTTAGTATAGTTAGCCAGTTTGTCACACGCAAGCCTCCGTACTTTCAATTCCATCAGGCCTTGCGTCACCTTCTTCAGCCATTTAGTTTTTCTCCCTGGAAGCATGCACATGGACTGCTAAGATATAAGCCAGCTTCCAGACCCATCTCCGGTATGTCTACTATTTATGTACTCAGCTAGTTAGATAGATAGGGAGGCACTAATTGTACTATATTTTACTAATTGCATTTGTCTGTATCTGTTACAGTTTTACTCTATCTTGTATTAATAAAAGTTTAAAAGGATTCTACGCCTACCGGAATGCATTGGTATGAGAGGAGTTATCAGTGTGCCCAAATACACCTTAGCCACGTGTAGTGAGGGGCAGAACAAAAAGTTTACATACCCCAGTTCTTAATACCATGTATTACCCCCTTTAACATCAAAGCTCAAAGTCTTTTGTGGTATTTGTGGATGAGGCTCTTTATCTTCTCAGATGGTAAAGCTGCCCATTCCTCTTGGCAAAAAGCCTCCAGTTCCTGTAAATTCTTGGGCTCTCTTGCATGAACTGCACGTTTGAGGTCTCCCCAGAGTGGCTCAATGATATTGAGGTCAGGAGACTGAGATGGCCACTCCAGAACCTTCACTTTATTCTGCTGTAGCCAATGACAGGTCAACTTGGCCTTGTGTTTTAGATCATTGTCATGTTGGAATGTCCAAGTACGTCCCATGCGCAGCTTCCTGGCTGATGAATGCAAATGTTGCTCCAGTATTTTTTGATAACATACTGCATTCATCTTGCCATCAATTTTGACCAAATTTTCTGTGCCTTTGTAGTTCACACATCCCCCAAAACATCATCGATCCACCTCCGTGTTTCATAGTAGAAATGGTGTACCTTTCATCATAGGCCTTGTTGACTCCTCTCCAAATGTAGTGTTTATAGTTGTTGGCAAAAAGCTAAATTTTGGTCTTATCACTCCAAATGACTTTGTGCCAGAAGGTTTGAGGCTTGTCTCTGTGCTGTTTGGCATATTGTAAGGGGGATACTTTGTGGCATTTGCGCAGTAATGGTTTTCTTCTGGCGACTCGACCATGTAGCCCATCTTTCTTCAAGTGCATCTAATGTGCATCTTGAAACAGCCACACCACATGTTTTCCGAGTCCTGTATTTCACCTGAAGTTATTTGTGGGTTTTTCTTTGTATCTCAAACAATTTTACTGGCAGTTGTGGCTGAAATTTTTGTTGGTCTACCTGACCATGGTTTGGTTTCAACAGAACCCCTCATTTTCCACTTCTTGATTAGAGTTTGAACTCTGCTGATTGGCATTCTTAATTCATTGGATATCTTTTTATATCCCTTTCCTGTTTTATACAGTTCAACCACCTTTTCTCGCAGATCATTTGACAATTCTTTTGCTTTACCCATGACTCAGAATCCAGAAACGTCAGTGCAGCACTGGATGAAAGATGTAAGGGTCTACCAGGAGTCCAGAAACTCATTGACCTTTTATACACACACACTAATTACAAGCAAACAGATCACAGGTGAGGATGGAGCAGAGAGCCTTTCACTACACTACAGAGCTGGGGGGGGGGGCAGATTCAGAATTGGATCAATGCTGCATCCACCTGGGTAAGTATACATTTTTATTTTTATTTTCTAAATCCTGAACTCTTTTAAAGACTCTATAGAGAAAATACTATATTCATGTAATGTATCTAATAACAACTTAAAGTACATAAACCACAGACATCTGGTTCACAGGACACAGTTTGTCACTTAAAAGCTCATCCTCTTTCAGGTCCTATTTTGGAAAAACTTTTGGTGCAATCTACTGTGACAGCAGGAAGGTAAAGTCACCTGGTTGCATCCAGGGGGGTAGATATATTTCGCCCAGATTCAGGCTTTACGCCGACTTGTACAACTAGGTGGAGAGTTGTATAAGGCTAGTGGGCTCATGGATGACTCATACCTCTAGGGAGAGTGTGGGGCGTCGTACAGACAGGGAGTTGATGAGGCCAGCTGAAGCTTGTCAGCTCATTTAGGCCTCTATAAGAACTCCCAGATTCATTAGGTGTCAGCTCATGCCTGGAACCAGACCTGTGTGGACTGTCTAGGGAGAGTGAACCCCTGTGCGGTGAGAAAAAGCCTGTGTGGCTATTTGCTTGGACATTTAAAACCAGGGACTTAGGGACTAGGACAGCACTAGGCTGATCCCAGTTGTTAGTTAGGAAACCTGTATGTTTAGTCAGAGGTCAACTTGACCAGGATTTATTTTGGTTATGTTTCTTTTGCTTTGCTGTGTTTTGTCACTGTAAATAGAAAATAAACCGCACCTTTTGATTTTGAAAACCACAACCTCCGTTTGCTGGGCCTGTTTTGTGTGGGGAGCCCATCCCGGGGGTCACACACACCCGCTGCCGAGCTAACCCCCTCACAGTTGGTGGAGAACCAGTGGCAGTTTTTTTAAGCCAGCATGGAGGAGATACTGAAGCAGCTGGCTCTAGCAAATGCCAATCAACAGCAGACAAATGCAGGTTTGCAAAAGAGCCTTGCAGCTCAACAGCAGAGCCTTGCAGCCCAGCAGCAGACAAACGCAACTTTGCAACAGAGTCTGGAGGCTCAGCAACGAGCCCAGCAGCAATCTGAGGCCCGCTTCATAGACCTGTTGCAGAAGCAAGAGCAGAGACTACAACAACAGATGGAAGCAGTAATGCAGCAACGTCCGCAGACCAGTGAGGAAAGCCGTCCCACTAATACCGCGTCCTTTGGGGTGAGTCGTTTATTGACAAAAATGACTGGAGAGGATGATCCAGAGGTATTTTTGACCACATTTGAAAGGACCGCTGAAAGAGAAAAGTGGCCTGAGGAGCAGTGGGCTGGACTGGTGGCTCCTCTGTTAACTGGTGAATCGCAGAAAGCTTACTATGACCTAGAGCCTAACCAAGCAAAAGACTATGTGATGCTAAAAGCTGAAATATTGGCAAGGCTGGGTGTCACCCAGGCTGTCCGGGCTCAGCGTGTGCATAACTGGACTTTCCAGCTTGGAAAACCCCCCAGGTCTCAAATGTATGATCTCATTCACCTGAGCAGAAAGTGGCTACAGCCAGAGACTTTGTCCGCACCAAAGATTGTGGAACGTGTTGTAATGGATCGGTTTTTGAGAGCTCTTCCTACTGCCATCCAAAAGTGGGTAAGCCATGGAGACCCAGAGACGGCCGATGGTCTTGTGGATCGTGTGGAGAAATACTTGGCTACAGAGAACCTGACGGCCTCTTCCAGAGACACTCGGACTTTCCACCCTAAGACCAGACCATCCCCAGGGGCGGATAAGAGGATTCCAAGGGGTGAGGGTGGAGAGAGTGAGAGGGTGGGAGCTCTACCCCAAGTTTGGCGAGAACAGCCTGGGAAATCAGCGGCTCAAGAGGCGGCAAGAAGGATCGTTTGCTACCGCTGCCGGCAAGCGGGACATATTGCAGCCAATTGCCCGGTTGTGGAGGAACCCATGCAGTGTGACTTTCTGACGGGCAGACGTCAGTCGCTGTGTGCGACAGTCGCATGCACTGCCATTCGAGGAACTGAGAAACATTTATGCAAAATGTGTGTTAATGGTAGAAATGTTGTGGTATTGCTGGATTCAGGTAGCCTTGTGACCCTGATAAAGGCTGAGTTAGTTAAAACAGAGGTCTCTGGGAATAACAAGGTAGCTGTTATTTGTGTGCATGGGGACACCCGAGAGTATCCAGTGACTACAGTGTGTTTCGAGACCCCCAAAGGTACCCTCTCTCATCCAGTGGGCTTAGTATCTCAGTTACCGCATGACGCCATTGTGGGAAGGGATTTTCCGAAGTTCTGGGAACTGTGGGATGATCCTGAGCCCCTCACTGGTGCCCCTATGTACCAGGAATGTGATAGCCAGAAGTCCCCTGAGAGTGGTGAGGACTCTCCGGAATTTCCCTTATCAGTATTGGCAGGGGAGACTCAAGAAACTGGAGAGGAGCCCACCTCCTCAGACGAAAACCTACCGTCTGTGGAGTTTTCTGATCTTGAGGTTCACAGGGAAAACTTTGCCACAGAACAGTTGAAAGACCCCGCCCTAATAAAGGCACGGGAAAACGTAGTGAAAATAGATGGCGAGTTAGTGAACCCAGATAATACCTGCACTTACCCATACTTCAGCGTAGAGAAGGACCTACTGTATCGGGTGGCAAAAAGGGCAGAAGAAACCGTTGAGCAGCTTGTGGTGCCCAAACCTTACAGGAAGTTGGTGTTGGAGTTGGCCCATGGGCACATTCTTGGAGGTCATCTGGGGACAGAGAAAACCCGAGAGAGGGTATTACAGAGATTCTATTGGCCGGGGGTGATGAAGGACGTAGAAAATTATTGTTCCTCCTGCCCTGTGTGTCAGAGGTTGGCCCCGATGCCACATTTCCGTAGCCCGCTGGTCCCTCTACCCATCATTGAGGTCCCGTTTGAGAGGATCGCCATGGATTTGGTAGGTCCTATAATCAAGTCCGCTAGGGGGCACCAGTACATATTAGTTATAATGGACTATGCCACCCGTTATCCAGAAGCGATCCCTCTCCGAAATACCTCGGCCAAAACCATAGCCAAAGAGCTATCTCTTGTTTTTAGCCGGGTGGGTATTTGTAAAGAACTGCTTACGGACCAAGGTACACCCTTTATGTCCCGGGTTATGAAAGAGCTGTGTAAATTGTTCAAAGTGACGCAATTGCGTACGTCTGTGTATCACCCCCAAACCGATGGGCTGGTTGAAAGATTCAACAAAACCCTAAAACAAATGTTGAAGAAAGTGGTGGATAGAGATGGAAAGGATTGGGACTGTTTACTTCCTTATTTGATGTTTGCTATTAGGGAGGTGCCCCAATCCTCTACGGGATTCTCCCCCTTTGAGTTACTGTATGGGAGACACCCAAGAGGGCTGTTGGATATTGCCAAGGAAACTTGGGAAAGTGAGAGTTCTCCCCACAGGAGTGTGATTGAGCATGTCGCCCTGATGCAAGATCGAATTGCACAGGTAATGCCCATCGTGAAGGAACATTTGGCCCAAGCGCAGTTGGCACAGCAGAGAGTGTACAACCGTGGAGCCAAGACCCGTACCTTTTCCCCGGGGGATAGGATATTGGTACTTGTCCCTACGGTTGAAAGTAAATTCCTTGCCAAATGGCAAGGCCCCTACGAGATAATGGAAAAAGTGAGCGAAGTGAATTACAAGGTCAGACAACCAGGAAGGCGAAAGCCCGAACAGATCTATCACGTTAATCTGTTGAAAGCCTGGAGGGATAGAGAGTCCCTAGTCGCAGACACTTGGTCACCAGCTCAAACTGGTTGCGTGATTCCTGAGGTTGGAATAGCAGCCACCTTGTCACAACCCCAACAACAGGAGGTTAAGGAGTTTGTGCTTCGCAATAAGGAGGTATTCTCTGAGCTGCCGGGACAAACATCTGGGGTAGAGCATGACATCATTACCCCGCCCGGTGAAAGGGTGAAGTTAAAACCCTATCGGATCCCAGAGGCTCGACGGGAGGCAATACGGGAGGAAGTACAGAAAATGCTGAACTTAGGGGTGATAGAGGAGTCCCAAAGTGATTGCTCTAGTCCCATCGTGTTGGTGCCTAAACCGGATGGGAGCTGGCGATTTTGTAACGATTTTCGTCAGTTGAACAAAGTTACAAAATTTGACACCTACCCCATGCCACGTATAGATGAGTTGATCGACCGGCTGGGAACAGCCCGATACATGACGACTCTTGACCTCACAAAAGGGTATTGGCAAATCCCCCTGGCCAAGTCGGCCAAAGAGAAAACCGCATTTGTAACCCCAGACGGGGCGTTCCAATATAAAAGAATGCCGTTCGGGTTACAGAATGCGCCGGCCACATTCCAGCGGAAAATGGACCAGATGCTGAGGCCCCATCGGAAGTATGCTGCGGCTTACCTGGATGACGTAATTGTCCATAGCACAGATTGGGCCTCACATCTGCCAAAAGTGCAAGCAGTCCTGGACTCTGTTCGGGAAGCGGGGTTTACGGCTAACCCCAAGAAGTGTACCATTGGGCAGGAGGAGGCCAAATATCTTGGGTACACCATTGGGAGGGGAGTAATAAAACCCCAACTCAACAAAGTCGAGGCCATCCAGAGTTGGCCACGTCCCAACAGCAAGAAGCAGGTACGAGCCTTTCTGGGAATCGCTGGGTATTATCGGCGATTCATTCCCCACTTTGCTTCTAAGGCTGTGCCCCTAACCAACCTGACGAAGGGGAAAGGGTCGGTCATGATTAAATGGACCCCCGAGGCTGAGGCAGCATTCCAATTCTTGAAACAAGCCTTATGTAGCCAGCCAGTGTTGTACTCACCCGACTTCTCTAAAGACTTTGTCGTACAAAGTGATGCGTCAGATGTGGGGTTAGGAGCAGTATTGTCCCAGGTCTGGAACGGGGAAGAGCACCCAGTCATTTACCTCAGCAGGAAGTTGAAGTCCCATGAGGTAAATTACGCCACCGTTGAAAAGGAGTGTTTAGCGGTGAAGTGGGCTCTAGATTCCCTTCGGTACTACCTGCTAGGTAGGCACTTTGACATGGTTACGGATCACGCTCCGTTAAAGTGGATGGCTCAAAACAAGGAAACAAATAGAAGAGTGAATAGGTGGTTCCTGGCCCTCCAGGAATTCAACTTCACAGTAAAGCATCGCCCTGGCGTTCAAATGGGGAATGTGGATGCTTTGTCTCGAGTACATGAATGCCTGATTGCTGGTGTTCCAACCCCGAGGTTAAAACAAGAGGGGGGGTATGTGACAGCAGGAAGGTAAAGTCACCTGGTTGCATCCAGGGGGGTAGATATATTTCGCCCAGATTCAGGCTTTACGCCGACTTGTACAACTAGGTGGAGAGTTGTATAAGGCTAGTGGGCTCATGGATGACTCATACCTCTAGGGAGAGTGTGGGGCGTCGTACAGACAGGGAGTTGATGAGGCCAGCTGAAGCTTGTCAGCTCATTTAGGCCTCTATAAGAACTCCCAGATTCATTAGGTGTCAGCTCATGCCTGGAACCAGACCTGTGTGGACTGTCTAGGGAGAGTGAACCCCTGTGCGGTGAGAAAAAGCCTGTGTGGCTATTTGCTTGGACATTTAAAACCAGGGACTTAGGGACTAGGACAGCACTAGGCTGATCCCAGTTGTTAGTTAGGAAACCTGTATGTTTAGTCAGAGGTCAACTTGACCAGGATTTATTTTGGTTATGTTTCTTTTGCTTTGCTGTGTTTTGTCACTGTAAATAGAAAATAAACCGCACCTTTTGATTTTGAAAACCACAACCTCCGTTTGCTGGGCCTGTTTTGTGTGGGGAGCCCATCCCGGGGGTCACACACACCCGCTGCCGAGCTAACCCCCTCACACTACATACATGCAATGTACAGTAGTGATGATCATCTCCATCTAGTGGTTGACATGCATATTACTTTGTTTAATGTTATCCCACTACAGTAGTGCAGAGAAACCTCCACAAACCTAAGAGGGGGCCCAAGATTTCGACTGCCTAGGGGCCTCCTCAGAGCTTAATCTGGCACTGTGACAAACCATATATACAACATCAATGACTGGACGGATGTGGCTTTGCACACAATTGGTTATCTATATAAAAAAAAAAGAGGGGAAATTCCTAGATTTTGTAGAAAGAATTGTACAGGGCAAAATGTAAAAAAACAGCCTAGAATATCAGCTACAGGATCACAATTTTTAAAGTGTTACTAAACCCACAATAGTAAAATCAGTCTGTATATGCAGTAAAGCATGCTTGTTATACTCATTGTGGAACCTAAGGGGTTAATCCTCTGCATTATGTCAAAAGGCGGTTTGATCCTGGCTTCTTTGATCCTCCAGTTCTGTCCCCACTGTCCTCCCTATAGTGCAGAGCCTTTGGAGTCATTCTGCACATGCTCAGTTTGGTGTGTATTGCTAGAGTGTTTTTTTGTGATCAGCACAGGGCCAATCAGCACTGTCCAGACAGAGGGTCAGGGGTCCTGCAGCCTCATTGGACAGTCAGAGGAGAATGAAAACTCCTCCTACAAGCTTTAACCAGACACTTATAGAAGTCACAAGACTGCTATATACTGCTAATGAGAAAAGGTATTTAGCAGTTTATATTTACAAAATTATTGCATTTCCATGTTCTGTGTACTGTGGGAGACCAGATATAGTGAATGCAGGATCCTGGGTTTAGTAACACTTTATTGAACCATACAAATTTCCTGCTTATTAGAATTCATTATTGAATTTGAAAAACATACAATGTTCCTGCATATTAGAATTCATTATCGAATTTTTAAAATTTTATTTCGAAAATTTTATCTAAGAATTTTCTTTCGAATTTCGCACCATTAGTGTGGCCATCGAATTTCAGCAATCGGCATGTTGGAAATTTTTGGAAAAACAAACTATTTTCTAAACCATGAGGGGAGAATTGTGCGAGAAATGTAACCGAAAAAGAAATGTGCAAGAAAAGAAAAATCCTGGAAAGAAAAGAAGATTCCCAGCCACTAAAATTCTTTTCTGTAACAACATGAGGTGAAATTGAAAGCTTGGTTGGTCAAATTCCAAAATCAATGGTGGCATCATCGGATCACAAAACGCACAAATTTTCAGATTTTCAAAAGAAAAAAATATATTTTGAAATTCGACCATGTATGGCCAGCCTTAGAGTAGCCAGTCTCTAAAAGACATCACCCAATACTAGCTTTCTATGCCCTGTCATTGCTGGCTATCTTAGTAAAAGAACATATCCACACCTCTGTAGGACAGTTATGTGGGTGTCCAGAATTTTCAAAGGTATAAGGGCTGTTGACTAATCCAGTATAAATGGGGAGATGGTTCTCTTTCAGTGTATTTGTGAATAACTTTAGTCCTTGAATACAAGAGATTTGATTTTGGACAGAAGCACAGTGGAACATTACATGGATTGTCTTTTGTTATCTTTCTTGCTGTTTGTTTCAGATGCTCTTGTAGGTGCTGATGGCTGCTTAAACTACAACTTAGAAGGCCTAAAGTATGGATACTGTACTAAGTCGGGGGACAAATATCTACCATGTCCTTCTCCGTGAGTATATATATATTGTGGCAGAGCGAGGCTCTGTCCCAATGAAAAAAGGGTTAAAGTGGACACAGAGTCTGCATATCAGCTGTGCTGGCAGTTTTCTTGGATCTTGCTATTTCTACATGGGGCTCTATGGCTTGGAGATCCTTCAGAGTTTTGGGTGGGATGGGATCTTCAACCCTGTGTCCGGGGCTTGTGGACAGCCAGCATGGTGTGTGCTCAGGTGCAGGTGCACACAACCAATATAATGAGGGGCTGGTGAGAGCAGAGAATGGAGGATGGTGGAGAGTAAGCAGCTTGCTAACTGCAGTGGCTGCTAGTGTGTGTCTCTGTGTGAGGATAAACGCTGTGTGCGTTGAAGGGCGTTAAAGCTGTGTGCGTCCAAGGAGCCAGAAGCTGTGTGCATTAAGGGACTTCAAGCTGTGTGCGTTTAAGAAGCCCAAAGCTGGGGGCGTGGCCTGACGGAGCAAGAAGATGGACGCTTAATCCCTGAGCTCCCGCCACCGCAGAGACACTTCAGCTACTATAGAGGCTTTCGAGTATAACGATTCGGCTTAAACTATGGGAACAGCTTCCCGAACCTCCTCGACATCCAGGTCCCGCAGGGAACAAACCGGAGGTACGGGCCACACTATCCCAGATATGTTCTGCTCCTCAAGAGGGAACATGGCGTCCTCCCGCCACAGCCACTCACAGAACCAAGCGCCTGATGTCCCGGACTCACCGCCCTTCATACTGCCGAATCCTGCTCCCAGCCCGGCTGGAATCAAATTATCGCCCCCAGCTGCAGTTGAGCATCCACGACCTGCGATCCATCGCCACCGACATCAAGGACACTCTATCAGCCGCCATTGCGGACTTACGACTCGACATCCGGGCCCTCAACGATCGAGTCCTCACGGTTGAAAAAACGACCAGTCGCCATGACACTACCCTCCGCAAGGCCGCTGCTCGCATAGACTCCCATACCCACCAGTTGTGGGATGTGCAGCGACACCTTGAAGACCTCGACAACAGAGGCCGACGCCACAATCTCCAGATTCGCAATATCCCGGAGTCCGTAGAGGGTGATCGTCTCGTTCCGACTGTCTTTGACATTTTTAACGACCTGCTTGGTCGGCCCCCTCAAACCGCCATTGATCTGGAGAGGATCCACCGCGCCCTTCGGCCGAAGGGCAGAGAAACGGACCCCCCGAGGGATATCATTTGTTGTGTGGTGAACTTCCAGCTAAAGGAGGACATCATGCGCCAAGCACGAGGGAGAACACAGATTCTCCATGAAGGCCACACAATTCAAATATACCAAGACCTCTTATGCCACCGACGGGACCTGAAGCCCCTGCTGGACACCCTCCGCACTAAAGGCATTCACTACAAGTGGAAATTCCCCTTCTGCCTATCCACAACTACACAGGGCCGTTTGGTATTTCTAAAAGTACCAGAAGATTTACCACACTTCTGTTCCGCTCTGGGCATCCCTATTGTAGATGTTCCGAACTGGTATGCGGAATTCCGCCAGGCCCCAATGAGGAAACCACAACCTCCCGAAGAGCCCATGGAGGCGCAAGACAGCGGATATCGCAGGAGATGCTCGCCTTCACCGATAGGTCACCACCCTTCCACCCGCTCCTCCCGTCAGGAGATAAGTCCTTCGGAGTCCCCGAGAGTTCGGAGAACCCGCCGCGACTATTGAGGCAAGTTACAAGTACATAGAACTCATTCGCCTCTCAAGCTCTTTTCTCATGGTTCACTGTGTTCTACGACTGCCGAGTTTACAGTTGTAATTTGTTTGCATTTTTATTCCCTACTTGTTATCTACTGGAACTGATTTTACTACAACACACGAGGCTGATCGTGCCCCGACTATGGTCAACGGACATATGCAGCCACGCCTCCCTTACAATTTCACCACATACTCCCACTGAACGGTGATTGGCACTGACAATTCCTACGACCGCCCACTGAGTCGGAACACCGTGACTGTGTTCCCACCACAGTGCAACACAGAGACTACGATTCCCACAACCCTCTTCGTGCTAACCCATCTCTACGTCACCACGTCTAGCAAGCCACACCTTCCACACTTGCGTCCGCGGAACGGACCTATTCCCTACGAATGTGACGAATCGCAACCACTATCTCACCATTCGCCTAATCGCACATATGTGCCACTCCTGGAACTTTGTGACTACGTACCTCCCTTCGCGACTGCGACACCCGCAACACCCACCACTCCTCCGGACGTACGCTCCATGGCTCCACGGCTTGCATACCAAGTCCCGCTCGGAGGATCCGACATCCCTGATGAACTATCGAACGCCTCTTCACCGACAGGCAGGCGTCATTTGAATGATCCTCACTACGTGTAATGACTGCAGTCTTTATCACCGGAATCCTCCCACCTTGCAAGTATACCACCAATGCAGCAGGGATTAACTTACTTGTTATTTTGTTTCAGGAACGTTTGAATTGTTATGTTTCATCTGATTTGTGTTTTTAGAATTAGAGTATAGACGGGTCCATGACTCGACATGATGACCTTAAAGACCTTACTTGTTTTCCTATAGGCTCTTACTTGGACACTTAGAGGCTTTGAGAGTATGTGCCTTATTTTAGATTGTATATGACTATATGCCTGTTCCCATCTGTGCTCCTCACACAGCAGAAATCCCAGTGAAACTAGCCTCCTGGACCTCTCCAGTGTACCCCACAGATCTGGCCCCCCCCCGATTGCAATACTGAAACACTGATGGGGAGGTGTGTGGTGACCACAGATGGTCATCTATCCCCTCAAGGACTCATATGCTCTTGGAACTATGTAAACGCACTCAGATGTTCCTGAGCTAGCCCATTCTACTAACCCCTTCACCCCCTCACGACAGGGAATGTGGCAAGCTTTTAATGCTTCATGACGTGCCCCCTTATAGCCTCCCCCACTTCTGTTTAGGTCTCTGCGGCAAAGGATTCCCGCATCTACTTCCTAATCACCACTTCTTTGCTTCTAAGTGTCAACCCCCACACAGTTGTACAGCAGGGTATGTACGCCCCCCTGGGGCTAAACACCCTGTTCACATACTGTACCTTATCGATTGCAAATTTCTTAGAGACAGTATAGACTACTTCTATACAGCCTCATCGGATTACTTTTTCTACACTACACATACTCGCTACCATAAACCCCCACACATAGACATTGCACCCGGACCACTTCCTCCCCACTCCATCTACCCATCCACCATGGCTGATAACCCACCCCCACCCACTCTCCCTCCACGTCCATGTTCACCCTCTTCTACGCTCAAATTTTATTCTATTAACATCAAAGGCCTAAATACACCAGAAAAACGGCCACAACTACTGCTATCTCTACGACATTCCAAAGCCCACATCGTCCTAGTACAGGAAACCCATTTCAGAACAGACACGATCCCTAAACTCGGTGATACTCACTTCCCTACAGTTTATCATGCATCTAACGATGAAGCGAAATCTAAAGGGGTCTCCATCCTTTATCTCAAAACACTGCCCCCTTCAGGTGACAGAAGTGCAAAGGGACACCCAGGGAAGATTCCTTTTCATCAAGGGGACACTCCACCAAAGAACGATTACCATCGCCAACATATATGCCCCCAACACACAACAGGTCCACTTTTTTCGTAACACTATTAACCAACTAACTCAATTTAAATCGGGTACCCTGATTGTTGGGGGAGACTTCAAGGTAGCTATGACCCAGCCTTAGACACGTCCAACGGTACCTCGTTTCTACCATACAGAGCCCTACAAGCAGTGAAACTCCAACTTAGTGACCTCCTGTTACATGATACATGGCGCACGCTCCATCCCACTGTCAAAGATTATACCTACTTCTCAGCCCCCCATAACAAATAAACCAGACTGGACTATTTTTTCCTATCACAAGATCACCTCACCCACATGTCCTCGGCTGTAATTGAACCTATGATTCTTTCTGATCACAACCCAGTATCTCTAACCCTTACTCTCCCCACGTCCAACCCCAGACCTCACATCTGGAGACTTGACAACTCGCTCCTGACCGACCTAGACAATATTCAGCAAATTACGTCCAACCTCGTCGAATATTTTGCAGAAAACTCCTCAGCAGACGTTGCCCCCCTGATAGTTTGAGCCAAACAAATGTGTAATTCGGGGAACATTCCTGTCGTTAGCAGCCAAACGCAATCGACTTGCGAAAGCCCGTATTAATACATTAACCGCCCGTTTACACCGATTGGAACGCACACACAAATCATCTGTGGCACATGAATCCCTACCCGAGTTGACTCAACTCAGGGAAGAACTCCTGAATGAACTTGGACAGCAGGTCAAACGTAAATACACCTTGTCCCAGAAACTTTTTTATGAATTTGGGAATAAATCGGGCAAATTACTAGCTAGAGCCCTTCAAAAGAAAAAAGCTGCCACCACCGTACACAAGATTAAAACACCCACGGGAGAAACCATAGCGAAATAGGAAGACATCTCAGGACAATTTGTATCCTACTTCTCTAACTTATATAACCTACAGACTACGCACCCTCCGAGCTCCCCCCCAGATAGGCTGACAGCAATCACAGAATTCCTGAATCAATTTAGCCCGACCCCACTCACACCCAAGGACTCTGCCAATATCGACCATCCCCTCTTGATAGAAGAAACAAAAGTAGCACTCTCACAAATGAAACCGGGCAAGAGCCCTGGCCCGGATGGCCTGACAGTAAGCTACTATAAATCCTTTGCAGATACACTACTCCCCCACCTAACCAACACTTTCAACAACTTATCCCCCCCCTCGGCTGGAAGTAAAGAACTCCTCGAAGCCCATATCACCCTTATCCCAAAATCGGGCAAAGACCCGCTACTTGTCACCAATTATCGTCCCATATCGCTCTTGAATGTAGACATAAAAATATTTGCCAAAGTCCTAGCCAACCGCATTCTCCCTCTAATACCTAAACTAGTCTCCTTGGATCAAGTTGGCTTTGTCCCCGGACGTGAAGCCAGGGACAACACCATCAAAGCCCTCAATATACACCACTGGCTAACCAAAACATCTACCCAGGGGTTCTTTTTATCGTTGGACGCGGAGAAGGCGTTCGACAGAGTGGCATGGGACTACATGGAGGTTGCACTACGGATGTCGGGATTCCCTCCTCACCTGCTTCAGATGATTCTGCTCTTGTACTCCTCCCCCACGGCGAAACTCAGGATCAATGGCCATCTGTCGAGCGCCTTCTCCATCTCTAATGGAACGCGGCAGGGCTGCCCCCTGTCACCCCTAATCTATATACTGACTATGGAACCTATGCTACGCAAACTAAGAGATAATGTGAACATCAAAGGCATTGACATTGGAGATAAACAATATAAAATTGCCGCATACGCGGACGATGTTCTTTTGTTCCTGATAGACCCTGTAGTGACCTGTAACGGCAACCCAAATATACAAGGGGGTTAAACGCCGTTTACGATGTTCCCTCTCCTGGACACCCACTCGCTACCAATCTTCCACAGCCAGGCGACCATTTCCCATAGGAATTAATCCTTCTGTAAGAACGAGACACACGCTCTGTATCTTCCCAAGATCGAATTACTTTTTATTGAGAAACATTGTAACTTTTATATACATCTAATACACAGTAGTTTAACATGAACAATGGCCCAGCTCCACCCACACATTACAAGACTCCACACATTATTTTGACATCTGCTAGGAGACAACAGACTTTACACAATAGACGTAACGATCTTCAATACACATCTCCTCATGAAAGGGTTGGCCGACGCTCCGTCTGCAGAGTACAATACACACAGGCATAGTGTTAACTATCTCTATTCACACCAGCCCTTTATGTTTAAATAACTATGCATGACCTTTATTCACCAGACTGTCTGGCACTTTACAATACACACAAGGACAGACTCAATTTCCCCAATTCACATCACCACAAACAATGAACAGGTCCCTTAGAAGCTGGGATTTATATCACACTGGCAGGTAACACATCTCTCAATTAACCTGGTAAGTTTCAGAATAAAACAATATTGTGGACTAATATTCCTATTTCAATTTCCAACCAGCCAAGCCATATTCTTAATGTCCATGGTTTCTTGGCTCACCCTGTGTCCAACGTGACCCTCCTGTCACACATCTCCCCTTTCGGCAGGAGACTAACAGAGGAGGCGACCCCAGACGGGTTGACTCCGAAGTTAGTCCATAGGTCCATTCCTCTAATGCCGGTATCCACACAGTACCCCAAATAAATTGCTCCAAACAGAGCATTACTTACCCAGCCAACCTCTGCCTCTCTCAGAGAATATACCCACCGCTGGGGAGAGGCCTGGACTGGCCCTTCTCCCTGGAGTCCTTTCAGCCGCTGGAGAGAAGACAGGGTGACTGGGCTCAGTCCGTCATGCTGTTGGGGATCTGGGTCGACTGCCCGGCATCCCTGGGGTATACAAGTGGAGACTGAAGTCCCATCCATTTGTGGTAGGTGAAAATCCCCCAGTGCTTGCAAAGCAAGGCTGACTTCCTCCTGTCTCAGTGTCACACCATTTTCTGGGGTTGTGTCAGGATTGAAGTCCCATCAAATACCACAGGAACTCCCTCTTCTGTTAGTTGAGAGCAGAGGCCCGCGGCACTCTGCTCTGTTGCCAGCTCTTCTGCTGGGTTGCTGTGAGTGGGGACCGCAGTCCCATCCACCGATATCCACTCAAGCTGCAGTTGTGTGCAGAGGCCAGTAGCATTCTGCCCTGCTGCCAGTGATTCAGCTGGGGGTAAAAGCTTTACCACCTCAGCTTGTTGCTGGAGAGAGGGGCCAACTGCCCCGGCTCCCTGAAACTCCACAGTTGTTTCCAGTGCTGGGCAGAGGTTACTAGCACTCTGCCCTGTTGCGAGCACTTCTGCTGGGGACTCCACACCATCTGCTCTGGCTAACTGTTGGGGAGGGAAAAGGGCTGCTTCTCCCCCCTGCATCTCTGAAATCCACTGGGCAAGAGGAACCATCACCTTCTCAACTCGGGCCTCCAAAACTGCCACAGGTGTAGAGCAGGGGTCTGCAGTACTCTGTCCTGCTGCCAGTACTTGAGCAGGCGATGCATAATCCCTAACATCCTCTGAACAGTCCCTTAAGTCCATACCTTCTGAAATCTGTGGCTGGGGAGATGAGCCAACTGCCCTAGCTCCCTGGAACTACACCTCATCCACTTTGGCTTTAGGGATGGCAATCTCCAGATTTTCCACTGCCGATTCTTCAGCCAGGATTTCATAGTTGTCAACTGGTATTTCCTGATAGTCCCAGGCAAAGGTAGCACCACCCTGCTGCTGAGCAGATTCTAGCAGCTGTCTGTAGGCGATCTCCAGCTCCCATTCCTGAACGGCCAGAAACTCCAAATCTTCCTCTGCCCAGTGCCCTTCCGAGACATTCAGTTTTCGCTCTCTGTGCTCCATTATTTCCTCCAAACGCCACTCCTGATCACTCCTAAAGTCAGGGTCACTGGACAGCCCCCAATACAACAATCCCAGGCCATCATAGTCAAAGCCTTCCGTGGGGCTGTCATCCGCTGACCATGGGCACTCTTGGGCTACATACCACCGGAGGGCTCTGTAGCTCTCGTCCAACCGCATCTCTGCCCGGATCAGCCTGCTTAACTCAGCTGTCCACTCCTGCTTTGGTTGTTCCCCCAATAACGGCATTCGTACTTCATACTGCGACCAGTACATTACATAGATGGAGGGGAGAATCTTTCCCTGGTGTTGCTGCTCGAAAGCTAGCACTTTCTTCCAGAGTTCGCAGCGGATCGAATCCGACCATCCCAGCAGGACCTCCTCTGATACTGGTCCTCTATGCTGTATCTGCATCTCTCGCAACCTCCTTCCGAATTCCTCTTCCATGGCGGCTGGTTCTTTAGGCGTTGTCTCCGATTGCTGTATTTCCGCCATTCTCCGCTCATGTTGCCGCTCTAGTTCTCTCTTTTGTCGCTCTCGTTCTCTCTCTTGTCGGGCATCCTGCAGCTGGATGCCTTTAATGGCTTCCTGTATGGCGGTCTCTGATGGGTTAGCCCCATATAATGCCAACCGCTGTCGCACTCGTTGCTGAAACAAATCTTCAACTGACCAGGGTCCTGCATCACCCTTCTTCTGGTCCATCTTGGCTCTCAAGTAGGTCTTTCAGCGTGACTTTCCTGCAGGCTGCATAGCTGGTCATTCACTGTGGTGGTTTGGAGTGTCCCAGGAACTGGAGGGAAAATCCCGCTGCTGCCAACCAATGTAACGGCACCCCAAATATACAAGGGGGTTAAACGCCGTTTACGATGTTCCCTCACCTGGACACCCACTCGCTACCAATCTTCCACAGCCAGGCGACCCTTTCCCATAGGAATTAATCCTTCTGGAAGAACGAGACACACGCTCTGTATCTTCCCAAGATCGAATGACTTTTTATTGAGAAACATTGTAACTTTTATATACATCTAATATACAGTAGTTTAACATGAACAATGGCCCAGCTCCACCCACACATTACAAGACTCCACACATTATTTTGACGTCTGCTAGGAGACAACAGACTTTACACAATAGACGTAACGATCTTCAATACACATCTCCTCATGAAAGGGTTGGCCGACGCTCCGTCTGCAGAGTACAATACACACAGGCATAGTGTTAACTATCTCTATTCACACCAGCCCTTTATGTTTAAATAACTATGCATGACCTTTATTCACCAGACTGTCTGGCACTTTACAATACACACAAGGACAGACTCAATTTCCCCAATCCACATCACCACAAACAATGAACAGGTCCCTTAGAACAGTGGTCCCCAACCTTTTTGGCACCGAGGACCGGCGTTGTGTAATAGAATCGTGCCAAGGCCCGGGGGGGGGGGTTGTTATGTAGCTTTTCGCGGGCAGTTTGTCGGGGAAATGGCTGGTGTTAGCGCCTCAATCATCACAGAACAATGGCTGATATGGTGTTGGGATGATTGAAGCGCATTATTTCTGTCATTGCATTGTAATATAAAATGAAATAGTTCAAACTCACCATAATGCAGAATCTGCCACCAGATGCGGTTTGTCACTTGCCACGTCGCCTTCCTCCAGGTGTGGATTGTTGCTTGCCACGTCACCTGCCACCAGGTGTGGATTGCCACGTCGCCTGCCACCAGATGTGGATTGTCGCTTGCCACCTCGCCTGCCACCAGATGTGGATTGTCGCTTGCCACCTCGCCTGCCACCAGATGTGGATTGTCGCTTGCCACGTCACCTGCCACCAGGTGTGGATTGCCATGTCGCCTGCCACCAGGTGCGGATTGCCACGTCGCCTGCCACCAGGTGCGGATTGCCACGTCGCCTGCCACGTCACCTGCCACCAGGTGCGGATTGCCACGTCGCCTGCCACCAGGTGCAGATTGCCACGTCGCCTGCCACGTCACCTGCCACCAGGTGCGGATTGCCACGTCGCCTGCCATGTCGCCTGCCATGTCGCCTGCCACCAGGTGCGGATTGCCACGTCGCCTGCCACCAGGTGCGGATTGCCACGTCGCCTGCCACGTCACCTACCACCAGGTGTGGATTGCCACGTCACCTGCCACCAGGTGTGGATTGCCACATCACCTGCCACCAGGTGTGGATTGCCACGTCACCTGCCACCTGGTGTGGATTGCCACCTGCCACCAGAGGTGGTTTGCCACCTGCCAGTAGATTTTTTTGTCACCTGCCGTGGTGGCAGCACAGGCAGGTGAGGGAGAACAGCGGTAATGCGGGGCGGGCGGTGAGAGATTCTCTCTCTGCTCCCGCGCCTCGCTGCAGTATAGCAGCCCCGCTGTGTGGGCGGAAGTGCCGCGTTATGGGCGGGCGCCGAGAGATGATCTCATCTCTCTGCTCTCGCGCCTCACCGCAGTATAGGAGCCCCGCTGTGTGGGCGGAAGTGCCGCGTTCCAGGCGGGCGGCGAGAGATGATCTCATCTCTCTGCTCCCGCGCCTCACCGCAGTAGGAGCCCCGCTGTGTGGGCGGAAGTGCCGTGATCCGGGCGGGCGGTGAGAGATGTCATCTCTGTGCTTGCCCGCTGCCGCACCTCACACAGTGCAGCCTTCGCGGCCCATCTGCAAATAGGCCACGGCCCGGCAGTGGGCCGCGGACCGGGGGTTGGGGAACCCTGCCTTAGAAGCTGGGATTTATATCACACTGGCAGGTAACACATCTCTCAATTAACCTGGTAAGTTTCAGAATAAAACAATATTGTGGACTAATATTCCTATTTCAATTTCCAGCCAGCCAAGCCATATTCTTAATGTCCATGGTTTCTTGGCTCACCCTGTTTCCAACGTGACCCTCCTGTCACATGACCATTCCAAACTTGTTGACCAATTTCGCTCTCTTCAAAACCCTGTCTAACCTCCAAATTAATTTTTCGAAGTCTAAGGCGCTGGACGTCACACTCCCCCCCGCCCTGGTTACTCAATGTAATCAGAACTTCCCATTTGCATGGGAACCTTCTGAACTTACATACCTGGGTATCCGGATTCCCACCAAACTGACCAAACTTTATGCCAGGAACTTCCTCCCCACCCTACATACACTTCAGGGCGACCTACACAAATGACACTTTGGAAACTTCTCATGGTTAGGGAGAATAGCCATCCTGAAAATGAAAGTCCTCCCCAGGCTCTTACATCTCCTCCAAACTATCCCCATTAAACTTCCACCTTCTTTCTTTGCACAATATCGACGTATCTGTAGAACATTCATTTGGTCCTCCCGCCCCCCCAGACTGAGCTGGTCTAGACTGATACTACCTAAACTATTGGGAGGCCTTGGACTCCCAGACATCCTACACTACCATTGGGCATGCCACCTAACCAGAATAGCAGATTGGCACCTACATGGCCGCAACAAGGATTGGATCGCACTGGAAAACTCGTTCTCACACATACCATTAACTCACTTGCCTTGGATCTCACGCAATTCCATCCCGAAAGAACACTCCACACACCCACTAGTAGGAGCTACTCTATCATGCTTAGGTGCAGCTGGCAAACACTTGTCCACATCGTTTGCCCCGGGCCCAATGACCCCTTTAGACAACCACCCGACTTTCAACCAGGTCTTCCCCGCACTACCCCGAAAGAGGGACAAAACGTTACCCCCGTCCGGGCAGGGGACCTTTTCCAGGGAAATTACTTATTGGCCCACCAGGCACTGACCTCCAAGCTCCCTGACTACAATATCCCATTCTTCAAGTACCTACAACTTAGACACTTTCTCAACTCGGTGGACTCACACTCTGTATGGACTCAAGACCTCACGCCCTTAGAATCATTATGTAACAGTGGTGACCCTAGTCGACACCTCATCTCGACCCTTTACGCACTCTTGTTTCGCAAACACGACATCAAGACCGACAAACTGATACAAAACTGGGAATCTGAACTATCGCTGACGCTCTCCGCGACCGACTGGGAACACATTTTCTCTCACATGCACAAGGGTTCTATTAATGTCTCCACTCAGGAAAACAGATATAACATTTTCTCAAGATGGTACAGAACACCAGACAAGATTCACAAATACTATCCCACTGTCCCACCAACTTGCTGGAGATGCGACGCCCACCTCGGCTCTCTGCTCCACATATGGTGGGAGTGCCCCTTGATTAAACCTTTCTGGGCTGAGGTCCACCGCCTAATATCACACATCACCACCTTTACCCCTGAACTTAGTCCCGCACAATTTTTATTGCACCACTCCTCCGCACCCCTCTCAGTATACAAGAAATCTCTCACATTGCACCTTATCAACGCAGCCAATCTCTGTGTCCCGGTGCACTGGAGGAGCTCCACCCCACCTTCGGTCTCTGATTGGCTTCGGAGAGTAGATAGAACGGCAGAAATGGAAAGGTTGATTCATCAAGCACACAATAACCATACAAAATTTACTGAAGTATGGGCCTGTTGGCTCCATTTCAGAGAGCATTACGTCTCGGACCCACCCTATGCCTCTTCTGCCACTCCGGTCTGAACCTTTCCCCCTACATTCTTTTATGATAAGTCCTCCCTACCATCCCAGCCTCCCCCTCCTCATGCTGGCCTACACTATCTCCTCATGCCTCATCCTTAGAGTATTAGAAACATGACTCATTAATACCTCCACGCATAGTGATTTTCTCAGATACATTTACACACACATACTTCAACACAGGATATACGACACCCCGCCCCTATCTACGTAGGACAGGATCTATCCTAGGGCCGAACTAACTAATGTCTCCCCCTATGGTGTTACCCCGCCCCGCCATGGATGGGTGCTCCCCTCCCCTACCCCCCCACACCCCCCACCCCTACCCACTCACAGCTAGCTCCCTTTTGGGGTGAGTGGTTCACAGTTCGACACTCTCAGGTACAATATGTTACATCTTTCTGGACCCCTAAGCTCACGCTGGTGCTCGCCACCTTCGATACGGGTTCAATCCACAACCCACCAGACTCGGCCCCTGCCGTGCTGATCACAAGACTTACCACAGTTCTGTTTGATGTATTGTTTGCTTGATGTTGAGATATGAGCTTGTTATATAACTTCAATAAAATATTTTGAAAAAAAAAAGAAAAAGAAGCCCAAAGCTGTGTGCATCCAAGACTGTGAGACTGGAAGATCTGGTGGTTTAAGGTATCAGTACCTAAAGCAAGCAGAGGAACTGCTAACAAGAGAGCCAAGTGGCTTGGTATGTTTTCCTTATTTTTGGACTGCTAAATGAAGTTAAACCCCTGCGTGGGAATCCTGAATGGACATTTTGGTTTTGTTTTTCTGTTTAAATAAACGTGGGCTACCAGGCCCTTAACTAGAATGCCTGTCTGATATGGACTCACTGCATAAAAATGCATCTATCCACTTGAGCTAAAACACCCCAATATCACTATATATATATATATATATATATATATATATATGCAGCTCCTATTAAGGTGAAAAATGATACAGTCACAATATTCCAGGTAGACTTGGTTATTTTACACGCTTGAACAGTTCAGATTGCAAATACCAGTGCTGTGCTGTCCAAGTACTAGAACTATGAATGTGGCAGGTAGGAAGTGTGACTGTAGAGCCCTGTACACACGATCGGTTTAACTGATGAAAACCGTCCGATGGATTGTTTTCATCAGACAAACCGATCGTGTATGGGACCCATCGGTCTTTTTTCCATCGGTTTTAAAAAATAAAACATGTTTTAAATTTTTCCGATGGATAAAAAAACGATTGAAAACTCTGATCGTCTATGGGCAAGTCCATCGGTTAAAAAACCCACGCATGCTCAGAATCAAGTCGACGCATGTTCAGAAGCATTGAACTTCATTTTTCTCGACTCATCAGTGTTTTACGTCACCGCGTTTGGAACAGTCGGTTTTCTGACTGATGGTGTGTAGGCAAGACTGATGGAAGTCAGCTTCATCGGATTTCCGATGGACAAAATAATCGGATTAGAATCCATAGGATATCCGATCGTGTGTACGAGGCTTTACCCTTTTGTGGCAAAAACACAGAGCGTAATTTTTTTTTTTTTCCTTCTTGTCAGCATTGACAAGAATTGGTGCTGTCAAATGTTGCTCTCTGTTCACTATTGGTGCTGTCAAATGTTACTCTCTGTATATTTAAATTGCACATGAGTCACCTCCTACAAATATATATATATATATACTCACAAAAGTGAGTACACCCTTCACATTTTTGTAAATATTTTATTATATCTTTTCATGTGACAACACTGAATAAATGACACTTTGCTACAATGTAAAGTAGTGAGTGTAGAGCTTGTATAACCGTGTAAATTTGCTGTTCCCTCAATAATAACTTAACACATAGCCATTAACCACTTAAGCCCCGGACCATTATGCAGGTTAAGGACCAGAGGTGTTTTCAGAATTTGGCACTGCGCTGCTTTAACTGGAAATTGTGCGGACATGCAATGTTGTACCCAAACGAAATTTTGCGTCCTTTTCTTCCCACAAATAGAGCTTTACACAGCTTTTAATTTATGACTGCCTATCTCATTTCTTGAGGTGCTAAAATGGCAGGGCAGTACAAACCCCCCCCCCCCCAAAATGACCCAATTTTTGAAAGAAGACACCCCAAGGAAATTTCTGAGAGGCATGTTGAGCCCATTGAATATTTTTTTTTTTTTTTTTTTTGTCCCAAGTGATTGAATAATGACTAAAAAAAAAAAAAAAATACAAAAAGTTGTCACTAAATTATATATTGCTCACACATGCCATGGTTATATGTGGAATTGCACCCCAAAATACATTTTGCTGCTTCTCCTGAGTACGGGGATACCACACGTGTGGGACTTTTTGAGAGCCTAGCCGTGTACGGGACCCTGGAAACCAAGCACTGCCTTCAGGATTTCTAAGGGCGCAAATTTTTGATTTCACTCCTCACTACCTATCACAGTTTCGAAGGCCATAAAATGCCAAAATAGCACAAAACCCCCCCAAATGACCCCATTTTGGAAAGTAGACACCCCAAGCTATTTGCTGAGAGGCATGGTGAGTATTTTACAGCTCTCATTTGTTTTTGAAAATGAAGAAAAAAAAAAAAAAATTTTTTTTTTTACATTTTCAAAACTTTGTGACAAAAAGCGAGATCTGCAAAATACTCACCATACCTCTCAGCAAATAGCTTGGGGTGTCTACTTTCCAAAATGGGGTCATTTGGGGGGGTTTGTGCCATCTGGGCATTCCATGGCCTCCGAAACTGTGATAGGCAGTGAGGAGTGAAATCAAACATTTATACCCTTACGCGGCTAGGCTCCCAAAAAGTCTCACATGTGGTATCCCCGTACTCAGGAGAAGCAACAGAATGTATTTTGGGGTGTAATTCCACATATGCCCATGGCATGTTTGAGTAATATATCATTTAGTGACAACTTTGTGCAAAAAAAAAAATAATTTCTTTTTTCCGCAACTTGTGTCAACATATAAAATATTCCATGGACTCGACATGCCTCTCAGTATATAGCTTGGGGTGTCTGCTTTCCAAAATGGGGTCATTTGGGGGGGTTTTGAACTGTCCTGGCATTTTATACACAACATTAGGAAGCTTACATCCACTCTTCTAACCACTTGAAGACAAAGCCCTTTCTGACACTTTTTTTGTTTACATGAAAAAATTATTTTTTTCGCAAGAAAATTTATGTTGAACCCCCAAACATTATATATTTTTTAAAGCAAAGGCCCTACAGATTAAAATGGTGGGTGTTGCAATTTTTTTTTCCCACACAGTATTTGCGCAGCGATTTTTCAAACAAATTTTTTGGGGAAAAAATACACTTTTTTTTTTTAATTTTAATGCACTAAAACACACTATATTGCCCAAATGTTTGATGAAATAAAAAAGATGATCTTAGGCCGAGTACATAGATACCAAACACGACATGCTTTAAAATTTCGCACAAACGCGCAGTGGCGTCAAACTACATACATTTTTAAAAGCCTTTACAGGGTACCACGTTAGATTTACAGAGGAGGTCTACTGCTAAAATGACTGCCCTCAATCTGACCTTCGCGGTGATACCTCACATGCATGATGCAATTGCTGTTTACATATGACGCCAGACTGACGCTTGCTTTCGCTATTGCGCAAGAGCAGGGCGGGACAGGGGTGCTTTTTTTTTTATTATTAATTTTGCTATTTTATTTTTAAACTGTTCTTTCCTTTTTTTTTTTTTTTTTTTATCATTTTTATTATCTCAGGGAATGTAAATATCCCCTATGATAGCAATAGGTAGTGACAGGTACTCTTTTTTTGAAAAAACTGGGGTCTATTGGACCCTAGATCTTTCCTCTGGCCTCAAAGCATCTGACCACACCAAGATCGGTGTGATAAAATGCTTTCCCAATTTCCCAATGGCGCTTTTTATATCCGGGGGGGGGGGGGACATTCCCTCCCACTGCTTGTAAAAGCAGTCCAGAGGCTATTTATCCGCCAGGATTGCTTTTACATGAAAGTCGGCCACTGGCTGAAAAGAATGATACCAAGATGATACCTAAACCCGCAGGCATCAATCTGGTATAAACAAAGTCCAGCAACATACCAGTACGTTGCTGGTCCTTGTTGGACATGTATTGTAATCTTTTTTTTCATGCAGCCTGTTGGCTGAACGAAAAAAAGAGATTGATCGGTGGGTATGCCCACCATTAGAATACCTCCCTTCATTCACCCACTTCTAACGATGGGCATACATGCACCATTTATATATGCCAAAGCATGGGGGCATCCTCCTGCAAAAGTTATGCCGCACACACACATGGTCGGACTTTTCCACGGGCATGCCTCAGTCAGAATTTTGAACGTATGTACGCGGCATTAGGAGCAAAATCGCTCCTCCGCCCCTGCTGCCCCCATGCTTCGGCATATATGCTCTTTTTTTTAACTGTGGTGGTGAAATCACCTCCTACAGCACTGGAGTCGCAGGGATCAGGCCTGTAACGGCACCCCTAATCCGAAAGGGGGTAACGCCGTTTAAATATTCCCCTCTCCTGGACACACATCCACTCGCTACCAATCTTCCACAGCTAGGGGATCACTTCCCATAGGAAATAATCCTTCTGAAAGAACGAGACAACACGCTCTGTATCTTTCTGGGGTAGAATGAACACTTTTATTGAGAAACATTGTAACTTTTATATACATCCAATACACATTAGTTTAACATGAACAATGGCCCAGCTCCACCCACACATTACAAGACTCAACACATTATTTTGACGTCTGTTAGGAGACAACAGACTTTACACAATAGACATAACGATCTTCAATACACATCTTCTCATTAAAGGGTTGGCAGACGGCCTGCCTGCCGAGTACAATACACACAGGCATAGTGTTAATTATCTCTATTCACACCAGACCTTCCTTGACCCATTTACAACACAAGCAGGCAGGTGATTAACACCTCAGTATCTCTCAATTAACCTGTCGAGTTCAGAATAAAACAATATTGTGGACTAATATCACTATTTCAATTTCAAGCAATGCAAGCCATATTCTTAATGTCCATGGTTTCCTGGCTCACCCTGTGTCCAACGTGACCCTCCTGTCACAAGGCCTGTCTCTGCGAACGCTGCAGTTATGTGTGTTGTGTTTTGTAAGTGACAGTGATCGATTGATACTGCACTTGGGTGGCCTGGGCTGGACAGAGGGGCAAAACGCAGGTGCTAGCAGGTATCTGGGCTGATCCCGCTAACACTGCGTTTTTGGGAACCCTAAATTGCTGGGGACGCTAGTATAGATCTGATCAGATATTGATCTGTTCAGATACTATACCACTAAGGGAGGTGTATGCTTCACGTGTGGGTGTTAGCGTTATTGGCACTAACCTGACGCTACCTGGGGCGACACAGACCATCTCTGATGCTAAAACCTAATTGATATCACCCGCTGGGCGATCAGGGGGTTAAACCTTTATTGGGTTATATACTGCGGGTGCCCTGATACTATAAAAAGCAAACTAACCATCGTCACCCGTAACACTTATATGGTGATCACTGGTGAAAGGGTTAACTAGGGGCAATCAGGGGGTTAAACCCTTATTAGGTAATATATGTGGGTACCCAACGCTATAAAAACCTGTGGCGAACCTAAAAAAAATAACTGGCTACCTATCCGCATCACCGACACTAAGACAGCGATCAGAAAAACGATTGCTTAGTGACACTGGCAAAAGGGGGTGAAAGGGTTACCTGGGGGGGGCGATCAAGGGGTTAAACCTTTATTAGGTAATATATGAGGGTACCCGACGCTATTAAAACCTTCGGCGAACCTAAAAAAATAACTGGCTACCCATTGGCATCACCGACACTAAAACAGCGATCAGAAAAACGATTGCTTAGTGACGGCGGTGCTAGGGGGTGAAAGGGTTACCTGGGGGGCGATCAAGGGGTTAAACCTTTATTAGGGGGGGTTAGGGGGCTACACTGGACCTAAAACTAACTGCCTTGACACTTTTACAGTCACAAATGCCACTGATTGCAGTGATCAGTAAATAAATGGTCACTGCAATCAGTGACACTGTGACGGGGGGGGTGATCATGTGCCTGTGTGCTGGTGTTAGTGTAGTGTTTGTGCACTAACCTCTGTGTCTTCTCTCATGCGGCGCTCGGTATATGTGAGCGCCGCATGAGGGATGACATCACTTCCTCCTGCTTCCGAAGCGATCCCGGCCGCTCACTGTACCGGAGGGGGGTCCGATTGGACCCCCCACCCATACAAAGGCAGGCACGTACAGGTACGTGATTGTGCCTGTCCGTGCCATTCTGCCGACGTATATTTTACAGTGGGCGGTCGTTAAGTGGTTAATGTCTAAACGGCTGGCAACAAAAGTGAGTACACCCCTAAGTGAAAATGTAAAAAATTGGGCCTAAAGTGTCAATATTTTGTGTGGCCACCATTATTTTCCAGCACTGCCTCAACCCTCTTGGGCATGGAGTTCACCAGAGCTTCACATGTTACCACTGGAGTCCTTTTCCACTCCTCCATGACGACATCTCGGAGCTGGTGGATGTTGGAGACCTTGCATTCCTCCATCTTCTATTTGAGGATACCCCACAGATGCTCAATAGGGTTTAGGTCTGGAGACATCCTTGGCCAGTCCATCACCTTTACCCTCAGCTTCTTTAGCAAGGCAGTGGTTGTCTTGGAGGTGTGTTTGGGGTCGTTATCATGTTGGAATACTGCCCTGCGGCCCAGTCTCCAAAGGGAGGGGATCATGCTCTGCTTCAGTCAAAGTACATGTTGGGATTCATGGTTCCCTCAATGAACTGTAGCTCCCCAGTGCCGGAAGCACTGATACAGCCCCAGACCATGACACTCCCACCACCATGCTTGACTTTAGGCAAGACACACTTGTCTTTGTACTCCTCCCCTAGTTGACACTATCTGAACCAAAAAAGTTTATATTGGTCTCCTCAGACCACAGGACATGGTTCCAGTAATCCATTTCCTTAGTCTGCTTGTCTTTAGCAAACTGTTTGCGGGCTTTTTTGTGCATTATCTTTAGAAGAGGCTTCCTACTGGGATGACAGCCATGCAGACCAATTTAATGCAGTGTATGGTCTGAGCACTGACAGGCTGACCCCCCACCCCTTCAACCTTTGCTGCAATGCTGGCAGCACTCATGTCTATTTCCCAAAGACAACCTCTGGATATGACACTGAGCAAGTGCACTCAACTTTTGTAGTTGACCATGGCGAGGCCTGTTCTGAGTGGAACCTGTCCTGTTAAACTGCTGTATGGTCTTGGCCACCGTGCTGCTGCTCAGTTTCAGGGTCTTGGCAATCTTCTTATAGCCTAGGCCATCTTTATGTAGAGCAACACTTCTTTTTTTTTTTTAGATCCTCAGAGTTCTTTGCCATGAGGTGCCATGTTGAACTTGCAGTGACCAGTATGTGAGAGCAATAACACCAAATTTAACACACCTGCTCCCCATTCAATACCTGAGACCTTGTAACACTAACAAGTCAAATGACACTAGGCATGTGCATTTCGTTTCGTTCTGAATCGAAATTCGGACGAATTTTCATTATTCGGACGTTCGGATGCATCCGAATTAACGAATTACAATGCTAACGAATTCAACAAAATCCGAACGTTTCGAATCGAAAAACCACGGACGAAATTCGAATCGAATTCGAAAAATATTCTAGTCGAATCAAATTTGAAAACAATTAGAATAGAATTGAAAATATTGGGAAGAATCGAATAGAAAAACAATAGAACAGAATAGAATAAAATACAATAAATATATTATATTTTATTCTATTCTGTTCTATTTTTTTCTAGTCTATTTTCTATTTCTATTCTAATCTTTTCTAATTGGAATTCGAAAAGTCGGTCGCATTCGAAAATATTTCAACCAAATTCGAAAATATTTCTACCGAATTCGACAAAATTACAACCGGATTCGATCGTCTTTCAACCGGATTCGATAATATTTCAATCGGATTAGAAATTATTCCAACCGAATAGAAAAGACCATGTTCCGACATTCGAATTTCGTATAGAATGAATTCAAATTCCAATTATAAAATATTAGAATAGAAATAGAAAATAGACTAGAAATAGACTAGACTAGGGAAATGGCTGCTAATAGTTTGCAGGAGACCTGCAAAAAATATATGAAATGGATACTTATAGTCTGCAGGAGATCTGCAATTTTTTTTATATAAATGCTAATAGTCTGCAGGAGATCAGATGGAAATAAATAGTAATCTGCAAAAAAAAAAAAAAAAAAAAGAAATAGATGCTAATAGTCTGCAGGAGATCTGCTGAAATAAAGGAAATGGCTGCTCTAATGCAAAAAAAGAAAAGGAAAAATGAAATGGATGCTAATATTCTGCAGGAGATCTGCTAAAAAATTAAATAGATGTTAATATACTGCAGGAGATCTGATGGAAATAAATAGTAATCCAGTTGTAATTTTGTCGAATGCGGTTGAAATAATTTCGAATCATGTTGAAATATTTTCTAATGCAAACGATTTTACGAATTCGGTCGAAAATGGAACGAAATCCGAAAACGACTTTAACGAATCTAAACAAAATTAATTAACGATTTAAAACGAAACTAAACAAATTTTTTCCTTTTGCACATGTCTAAATGACACCAGGGAGGGAAAATGGCTAATTGGGCCCAATTTGGACATTTTCACTTAGGGGTGTACTCAATTTTGTTGCCAGCGGTTTAGACATTAACCACTTAACGACCGCCCACCGCCGATTTACGTCGGCAGAATGGCACGGACAGGCAGAATCGCGTAGATCTACGTGATCGCCTTTGTGCAGTTGGGGGGTCCATCCGGACCCCCCTTCACTGCAGTGAGCGGCCGTTAAGTGTTCGGGAGCGATCAGGCATGAGGGGGCGGCCGCTCGATTCCGCCCCCCCCTCGCGATCGCTCCCGGCCAATGAAAATGCTTCCTCCGCCATGTGATGTAAACAAGGCTGGAGGAAGTGATGTCATCTCCCTCGCCACGGTCTTTCCGTTCCCGGCGCCGAGCAGAGAAGAAGCAGGTTAGTGCACCAACAGTCCACTGACACGTAGGTACACATAGGCACACAAGTCACCCCCAGATCACCCCCCAGGTCACCCCAAAGCCCCCAATCACAGTGTCACTGATTGCAGTGATCATTTATTTTACTGATCACTGCATTTAGTGTCATCTGTGATTGTAAAAAGTTGCAGGGCAGTTAGGATTAGGCCCCTTTAGGTCCAGGGTAGCCCCCTAACCCCCCCCCCTAATAAAGGTTTAACCCCTTGATCACCCCCCAGGTAACCCTTTCACCCCCTAACTTCAGCGTCACTAAGCGATTGTTTTTCCGATCGCTGTATTCGTGTCGCTGGTGTTTTTTTTTTTTAGGTTCGCCGCAGGTTTTTATTAGTGTCAGGTACCCCCATATATTATTTTAACCCCCTGATTGCCCCTAGAGTTAACCCTTTCACCAGTGATCGCCGTATAAGCGTCACTGGTGTCACTGGTTAGCCAGTAAGTTATTTAGTTATTTAGGTTACCCGTCAGGTTTTTATATAGTGTCAGGTCCCCCCATATTTAACCTAATAAAGGTTTTAACCCCCTGATTGCCCCTAGTTAACCCTTTCACCAGTGATCACCATATAAAGGTTACGGGTGACGCTGGTTGATTAGTTTGCTTTTTATAGCATCAGGGCACCCGCCGTATATAACCCAATAAAGGTTTAACCCCCCTGATCGCCCGGCGGGTGAGATCAATTAGGTTTTAGCGCCAGAGAGGGTCTGCGTCGCCCCAGGCAGTGTTAGGTTAGTGACAGTAACGCTAACACCCACGCGCAAAGCATACACCTCCCTTAGTGGTATAGTATCTGATCAGATCTGATCAGATCTATACTAGCATCCCCAGCGGTTTAGGGTTCCCAAAAACGCAGTGTTAGCGGGATCAGCCCAGATACCTGCTAGCGCCTGCGTTTAGCCCCTCCGCCCAGCCCAGCCCAGCCCACCCAAGTGCAGTATCGATCGATCACTGTCACTTACCAAACACAACACACATAACTGCAGCGTTCGCAGTGCTTGGTTTTTGGGGCCCTGTACGCGGCTAGGCTCCCAAAAAGTCCCACACATGTGGTATCCCCGTACTCAGGAAAAGCAGCAAAATGTATTTTGGGGTGCAATTCCACATATAACCATGGCATGTGTGAGCAATATATCATTTAGTGACAACTTTTTGTACATTTTTTTTTTTTTTCTTTTTGTCATTATTCAATCATTTGGGACAAAAAAAAAAAAATATTCAATGGGGTCAACATGCCTCTCAGCAAATAGCTTGGGGTGTCTACTTTCCAAAATGGGGTCATTTGGGGGGGTTTTGTGCCATCTTGGCATTTTATGGCCTTCAAAACTGTGATAGGTAGTGAGGAGTGAAATCAAAAATTTATGCCCTTAGAAACCTTGAAGGCGGTGCTTGGTTTTTGGGGTCCCGTACGCGGCTAGGCTCCCAAAAAGTCCCACACATGTGGTATCCCCGTACTCAGGAGAAGCAGCGGAATGTATTTTGGGGTGTAATTTCACATATGCCCATGGCATGTGTTAGCAATATATCATTTAGTGACAACTTTGTGCAAAAAAAAAAAAGTTTGTCATATTCCCGCAACTTGTGGCAAAATATAAAATATTCCATGGACTGAACATGCCTCTCAGTAAATAGCTTGGGGTGTCTACTTTCCAAAATGGGGTCATTTGGGGGGGTTTTGTGCTATTTTGGCATTTTATGGCCTTCGAAACTGTGATAGGTAGTGAGGAGTGAAATCAAAAATTTGCGCCCTTAGAAATCCTGAAGGCGGTGCTTGGTTTCCGGGGTCCCGTACGTGGCTAGGCTCCTAAAAAGTCCCACACATGTGGTATCCCCGTACTCAGGAGAAGCAGCAGAATGTATTTTGGGGTGCAATTCCACATATAACCATGGCATGTGTGAGCAATATATCATTTAGTGACAACTTTTTGTAATTTATTTTTTTTTGTCATTATTCAATCACTTGGGACAAAAAAAAAAAATATTCAATGGGCTCAACATGCCTCTCAGCAATTTCCTTGGGGTGTCTACTTTCCAAAATGGGGTCATTTGGGGGGGTTTTGTACTGCCCTGCCATTTTAGCACCTCAAGAAATGAGATAGGCAGTCATAAATTTAAAGCTGTGTAAATTTCAGAAAATGTACCCTAGTTTGTAAACGCTATAACTTTTGCGCAAACCAATAAATATACGCTTATTGACATTTTTTTTACGAAAGACATGTGGCTGAATACATTTTGGCCTAAATGTATGACTAAAATTGAGTTTATTCGATTTTTTCTTATAACAAAAAGTAGAAAATATCTTTTTTTTTCAAAATTTTCGCTCTTTTTCCATTTATATCGCAAAAAATAAAAATCGCAGAGGCAATCAAATACCATTAAAAGAAAGCTCTATTTGTGGGAAGAAAAGGACGCAAATTTCATTTGGGTACAACATTGCATGTCCGCACAATTTACAGTTAAAACAGCGCAGTGCCGAATCCCAAAAACAGGCATGGTCCTAATGGTCCGAAATGGTCCGGGGCTTAAGTGGTTAATGGCTGTGTGAGTTATTTTGAGGGGACCACACATTTACACTGTTATACAAGCTGTACACTCACTACTTTACATTGTAGCAAAGTGTAATTTTACTTCAGCGTTGTCGCATGAAAAGATATTTACAAAAATGTGAGGTGTGTACTCACTTTTGTGGGTTATTGTGTATGTGTGTGTGTGTGTGTGTATATGTGTGTATATATATATATATATATATATATATATATATATATATATATATATATTATTCAGAGGATTGCTGTATTGAAATGAAAAACATACACAAAATGTATCAAAAACCTTCCATTACATATTTAGTTTCGGGCTATATTGCTAGCCCCTTTCCTTAGACTGGAACATATCACAATCAATTGAGTATTCTTTTCACATCATTTATAAGAAAGCATAATTGGAATTAATTGCATTAACAAGATCATTATCCATCACCACATGTGTCAAAGATCTCTTTAACCGCTTCAGCCCCGGAAGATTTTACCCCCTTTCTGACCAGAGCACTTTTTTACAATTTGGCACTGTGTCGCTTTAACTGACAATTGCACGTTCGTGCAATGCTGTACCCAAACAAAATTTGCGTCCTTTTTTTTTACACAAATAGAGCTTTCTTTTGGTGGTATTTGATGACCTCTGTGGTTTTTATTTTTTGCGTTGTAAACAAAAGAACAGCGTAAATTTTGAGAAAAAAACACTCTTTTACTTTTTGCTATAATAAATATCCCAATTGAAAAAAAAAACAAAACATTTTTTCCTCAGTTTAGGCCGATATGTATTCTTCCACATATTTTTGGTAAAAAAAAATCACAAAAAGCGTTAAATGATTGGTTTGCGCAAAAGTTATAGCGTTTACAAAATAGGGGATAGAATTATGGCATTTTTTATTATAATTTTTTTTACTAATGGCGGCGATCTGCGATTTTTTTTTTTTTTAAGGGACTGCGATATTGCGGCGGACAGATGGGACACTTTTGACAAATTTTTGGGACCATCGACAATTTTACAGCGATCAGTGCTATAAAAATGCACTGATTACTGTAAAAATGTCACTGGCAGGGAAGGTGTTAACACTAGGGGGCGATCAAGGGGTTAACTGTGTTCCCTCTCTGTGTTCTAACTGAAGGGGGGATGGGACTTACTAGGTGAGATGACAGATCGCTGTTCATACTTTGTATGAACAGACGATCAGTCATTTCTCCCCTGAGAGAACCGGGATCTGTGTATTTACACACACAGATACCTGGTTCTCGCTGTGTCACGAGTGCCCGGCGGTCATCGTGCCCGCCATGCACTCGCATAGGCTCCAGGGGCCAGCAGCAGGCACGTGCACATGCCTCCAGCGGTGCATGCGCCCCTAGTGGCCACAGGGCAAAGCGACGTAACATAACGTTGTTTCGCCCAGCTGTGCCATGCTGCCGCAGTAAATCTGCGGCGGTTGGTCGGCAAGTGGTAATCAAAAATGGCAAGATGAAAAGGCTAGGAGCTGGATACAAATCCCTATTCACTCTAACACTCTAACACGCATCACTGGTGACAACCTGTGATATAAAATGGAAAAAAAAAAAAGCCTTTTTATCATTATATTCAGTAAATACAATTGTAGCGCCCTCCTCACTCCCCTCTTTGCATCAGCTTGTTTCTCTTCTTGTCTAGGGGTACCTTAGAGGGGAGGGAGTGGGAACACCACGCCTGGCCTTCACCACAGGTGTCAGTGCAGTGTAAGCAAAGTTCTTTCTCTACCTTCGGGTCAGTGTTGTGCACCTAAAACCTCCACGTGAGATTACCTTGAACAATGTCCACCAGAAAAGAACCTCACACCATTAAAGTCCAACACTCCTTTATTCTTCTTGAGTGAACAGCATAATCAGTTAGACTCCCTTTAAGAACAGAACAAACAAGGAGGTGTGGATGCGAATAGGCCCAGACACAATGAACTCTCCACTTTCCTTCCTGAAAGTGGGTTGCGGTCTCCGAGCGAGGGGGAATTTCCTTCCAGGCGGTCTCCGGTGGGAGGCTCCCCTGTCACTGGCAATCTGCTGCACCCGGTCTTCAAGTGAGGAGCTCCCCCCCGGTCCATTACGCCTTCCAGATTTGGGTACCCAATCCCTGGGTTCCCTAGGACCTCCTTCCCTCGCGGAACTCAGTGTTGGGCACTGAGCTCCAGACCATCTTCTCGAGTACCTCACCCCAGGCTAAAGGTGCCTGAGATGGAACACGACCTCCGGCTGTCCTCTAGGCCTAGGCCGCCTAGAGGACCGACACGAACCACCGCCCACAGGCTGAAGGTGCCTGGGACTCGACCCCGTGACAAAGATGGCCGGCCCCTTTATACCCTCTCCCAGCAAGCACGGCGGGTTCCCCGCCCCACCATACTGCTGCCGAGGGAGGACAAAAAGGAGGCACGGCACACAGCAATGATTCAACCCCAGCCGAGGGCGACAGCGCCACCTGCTGGGCTGCAGGGAATTACACATCACTGGTGTCTCTGTCAGTTAAATTTACACCCGGAAAAGTACATACCCGCTACACAATATATTTTAAAAAAGGTCATATGTTGAGCAACCCATACTCCATGAGTCACTCATATAAACAAATGCAGATCAATTTCCAAGTTCAACCCTTTGGGGTACATACGTAGTACCAAAACAGTGAATCCACTGTGCTTCTTTTCTTCTCAAAATTAACTCACCATTGCCACCTCTCCTACTGCGATTTACTCCATCTATAACCATAAATTTCAATTGAGAAATCGCATGGCCCTTTTCAACAAAATGCCTAGCTAATGGAAGTTGAGTAGGTTTGTCTCTTATATAGAGTATTTGTGCCGGGCAATGCAGTCCTTTACTTTTTGTAAAGGACCGTAGGGACATTTAATCACATCACTGGTGTTACAAACTAAGTCCTATATCAAGGATACAGGTGATTTTCTTAATAAAATTAAGGAGGTTCAAGTAGCTTCTGATTCCATCCTAGTCACATGGGGATATATTCAGTTTGTATACGATTATACTGCATGAATTGGGAGTTAAAGCATGTCATCAGCTTCTAACCCAGTCCCGTCAATATGAAAATGTACAGATTACATTTTTGTTGAAACTATTGGCCATTGTACTTGAAGAAAATTACTTTATTTTTAAAGAGGCTCATTTTCTTCAATTGAAAGGAGCAGCAATGAGTTCCAATGTTGCACCTCCATATGCCAACAGTTTCATGGACATGATTGAGAATTTGTTCATTTTTAATAAGAAATTGTTTCTGGACCACTGTAAGGGGTGGCCCAGATTCATTGATGGCGTGTTTTGCTATATGGACAGGTGACTTATAATCACTTTTATTGTTTCATGATTACTTGAATTATCTTGTGCCAGGTCTGCGATTTAATATCACCTATGGTACAACACAGGTGTCATTTTTTAGACACCATGTTTACCATACAGGGATCTAAAATCATTAGTGATCTGTATATAAAAGCTACAGACCGTAATCGGTTATTACATTATACCAGCTTTCACCCTCCAGAAAAGCCCGGAGCAGAAAGACAGAATGCCATAGGCGGAGGGCTGGCATGACTGAGTGAACAGGGTATGAGATGTGAAGAGATTAATGATTGGCTAAAGTGAAGTGAGAAGGGGAGAGGAAAAGGCCAGATAAAAGGGAGTCCCCGCCCCCCTAAGACAACACAGCGTGGGGGAAAGTTCCTGATAGCAGCAGCATGTCATCTGTGGATAAACTTCTGGCCCAACTGTGGGCAGAGGCTCAGAAGTGAGGGAGACAGAGAGAGATGACGGCGGTGCTGGGGAACAGCGTGGTGGCAAGTCGGCTAAACGATCGGTGTGCGGGTCTGGTGCGCGGAGGATGGATCGATCGGGTGCAGGACCCTCGGCTTCCAGGGACAAGTTGCCTGGTGAGCTTTCTTCTGGTGGTGAGGAGCAGTCTGGTGTGCTGTTGGAGGGGGAAGTGTGCAGCTCGGAGGAGGATCGGAGACCCGGACGGTCGGTGGCAGCGGTGGAGTCGAGTCGATCGGCTGGTGGGATTTCTTCCAGGCAGCCCAGTAAGTCATTTTCACTTACTCATTCTGGGGGCCATACTGGGGGTAGTGGCCAGGTGGTTAGGCCTGGTGAGGGTTTAGCGGTGCAGGTGCTGGATCCAGGTAGTGGGCAGGCTGGGGGGGGGGTTATGGTCCCTGATGGGGAAGGTGCACGGCTGGATGGGCTGCAGGGGTTTCTTGCGGGTATCAAGTCCTTGGTCAGCCAATTTGAGAGATGGGGATGGTGGGCAGGTCAGCCCTGCAGTGGCGTGGGTTCCGCCGGCAGGGCCGGTGGGGCCCATGGCTGCGGTAGTAGTGCCGGTTCCACCTGCGTCGACTACTGCGGTGGTGGAATCTGCAGGGGTGGCTTTGGGGGCCACACAGGTGGGTAGTGTGGTGGAATAGGCGGCACGGCAGGATATCTTAGGTTGGCTGATGCTGCAAAATGTGAGGTGTATGTGTGTTATGAGGCACCGCTGGAAGCACACCTGAAACCTGAAGTGAGGGAGAAGATATGGAAGGGTGAGTATGTGGAGATGTTCTCACTGTTACCATTGGAAAAGTTTCACCTGGACAGGGTTAAGCCAGATGATTCTCAAAAGGAGGATGAGGAGAAGGAGATACAGGCTTATCCCACGGACGTTTGCGAATTGGCTGCAGGCGTTTGCCATCATGGCCAGTGTTATAGGACAGAAGAATCCGGAGCACTGTTCAGCACTATTTGGCTAGCAGGACTCCATTGGAGAGGCCTACAGGGTGTACGGGGGCACAGGGTGGCTCCGATATGACAAACAGTTCAGACAGAGGAGAGCAGTGCGGCCAGATCTGCGTTGGGATAATAAGGACATCAGCTTATGGATGCGGTTGATGACCTCGCCGAGGGCTCCTAGTCAGTTTTTTCAGGGGGGTGCCAGTGGAACCTCTTCCCCAGGACAATCGGCCGGTAAAAAAAAGGGGGTGTGCTGGCAATTTAATGAGGGCACATGCAAGTTTGGGGGGGTCCTGCAGGTACAAGCATGAGTGCTCCGGTTGCGGAGGCTCCCATACGAAGGCTAGATGCTTTAATCAAGGTAAGGGTCGTGCCGGAGGCGCTGTGCACAAAAGGGAGGACTCCGGTGATGGTGGATTGGATGCGGCTGTTTCTCGGTAGGTATCCGGACAGGGGGGCGGCCGGATTGTTGGATCAGGGGTTTTCAGAGGGGTTTCACATTCCATGTTCCTTGCAGGTTATCCCCCCGATCGCACGCAATTTGCGGTCGGCCATGCAGCAGCCTGCTGTGGTCGCAGAGAAACTGCTCAAGGAGGTTACTTTAGGCCGCATGGGCGGTCCTTTCCCTCCCCCCCCCCTTGGAGAATTTGGTGGTCTCCCCGCTCTGGGTTGTCCCCAAGAAGGAGCCCAACAAGTTCCGCCTCATTCACCACCTGTCTTTTCCGAAGGGTGGGTCGGTCAATGACGCGATTGATCTGGAAGCATGTACAGTCAGTTACACTTCCTTTGATGCTGCAGTGGGCTGGGTTCGCCGGTACGGGCAGGGGGCGTTGATGGCAAAAGCCGACATAGAGGCGGCGTTTAGATTGTTGCCAGCTCACCCTGATAGCTTTCACCTCCTGGGATGTCATTGGGACAATGCGTTCTATGTGGATAAGTGTTTACCTATGGGATGCTCCATATTGTGCGCATTGTTCGAACAGTTCAGCTCATTTGTGGAATGGGTTGTCAGGGATGTGTCGGGGGTGAGTTCAATTATTCACTACTTGGACGATTTTCTGTTTGTGGGTCCGGCCTCATCCAGGATCTGCGCGGTGCTCCTGGCCACCTTGGAGCACATTGCAGAGTGGTTTGGGATCCCTTTGGCGCCTGAGAAAACTGAGGGACCTTGTACGGTTATCACGTTTTTGGGCATTGTCCTGGATTCGGAGGCCATGGAGTGCCGCCTACCATTGGAAAAGTTGGAGGCTCTCAAGGGGGAGCTGAGAGTTATGGTGGGGCTGAGGAAGGTGCAGCTTAGGGTGTTAAAGTCGCTGCTGGGAAAACTCAATTTCGCGTGCCGCATCCTGCCAATGGGCAGGGTGTTCTGCTGACGGCTGTCGGCTAGCACGGCTAGCACGGCTGGGGTACGGTCTCCCACACATTTTGTGAGTTTGGGCAGGGAGCACAAGGCTGACTTGCAATTTTGGCATTCATTTCTGGAGTCCTTCAATGGGAGGGCGTTATGGATGTCTGGCCCAATTAGCAATTTTGATTTAGAACTGTACACGGATGCAGATGGGGGGGTCAGGTTTTGGGGCTTTCTTTCAGGGAAAGTGGAGTGCGGGCCCCTGGCCTCAGGCTTGGATTGATGCTGGTTTCACCAAGAACTTGGTCCTGTTGGAACTGTTCCCGGTGGTACTGGCGGTGGAACTGTGGGGGGTTTGTTTCAGAGACTTAAAGGTGCGGTTTGACGGGGACAACCTGGGGGTGGTGCAGGTCATTAATAAGGTGTCGGCATCCTCCCCCCCCCCCCTGTGGTGTGGCTGCTGCGCCATCTGGTGTTGAGATGCTTACAGCTCAATGTGTTTGTGTATGCGGTACACCTTCCGGAGGTGGACAATGTCATAGCTGATACGCTGTCTCGCTTTCAGTGGGACAGGTTTCGGGAGTTGGCACCGGAGGCGGAGCAACGTGGGGTCCCTTGTCCAGGCTGGCTGCGGAGGATTCCGTTGGAATAGTGTCAGGTTGGATCAGAAAATCGGTGAGTATGGGTGGCGTATGAGAAGGTGTGGCTGGAGTGGCAAGAGATGGTTCGGGCAGCGGGAGTTGATCCGGTAGGTCCCGATGTATGGTTATTGGTGCTGTATTTCCTGGCCAGGAACATGGAGGCTCGCGTGTCCAGGTCCTGTTTGGGTAAGAAGCTGGCAGGGTTGGCCTTTCTGTTTAAATAGCAGGGCTGCCCTGACTTTACAAAAGATTTTTGGGTGCGGCAGGCATTCAAGGGATATGGTCGGGGGGGCCCAAACGTGGGCGGCCGGTATCGTTTGATCTGCTGGCCGGGATCATGGGGCGGTTACAGGGCCTATGCTCGTCCGGGTACGAGGTTTTTGCTGTTCACAGTGGCTTTTTCCTTGGCATTCTTTGGAGCATTCCGGATAGGTGAGCCCGTCCAAGGCAGTGCACGGGGGTTTGCTGGCTAGCGATGTGGGTTTGACAGAGGAAGGGGTGTCACTGGCACTTAGGAAGTCTAAGACAGATAAGATGGGCAGAGGTAAGTTGGTACAGGTTTTTCTGGTTCCACGTTCTCTGTTGTGCCCGGTGAGGGTTGTTAAGGGGTACTTGGAAGTTCGCCCGTCCGGTGTGGGTTCCTTTTTGACGCACGAGGACGGGACCCCACTTTCAAGATATCAATTTGTTGCGGTGTTCCGAAAGTGCCTTCGGGCGTTGGGACTCCGTTATAAGGAGTTCTCCTCTCACTCCTTCAGGATAGGGGCAGCTACAGAGGCGGCCAGATGTGGGATGGATGAGGAAGCTGTTAAGAGGATAGGCCGGTGGGAATCCAGGAGGTTCCGGCTGTACGTTTGCCCCCAGCTAATAGTGGGGATTGAGTAATTTTGGGTGCATGCCTGGGGTTATATTCAGGCTGCTGAGTTGTACAGGTTGGGTTTTGGGAATTTTCTCATGGGAGTTATTGTTCTTCTTCTACTTTCAGGTGAGACGCAAGCTTTGGTCTGGATACTGGGCCATTCGTTTGTGTTCTGGGGGGCTAAGAGGGCTGACGTTCGCTATGAGGGTCGGCAGCTAGGGTTCCTGAGACCTGAGGCGTGTGTCGGATGGCTGGGAGTTCCGGGAATGTTGTGGAGCAGGATGGTTCCGGAGGTGCACCGTTTTGCTCATTTGGACAGGCCACCTGACGTTTTAGTACTGCACGTAGGTGGCAATGATCTGGGCAGTAAGTCCATGTTGGAGGTGATGAGGGACATGAAATTTGATTTCCTGCGGCTCAGGATGTCCTTTCCGGACACGATCATTGTCTGGTCTGACATGGTGGCCCGGACAGCTTGGAGGGGGGCAAGGTCCGTGGATGGCATCAATCGGGCTCGCAGGAAAATCAATCGTGATATGGGTAAGTTTGTGGTCCGGGACAGGGGGTTGGTGGTACGACACTTGGAATTGGAGGTGGATACGTGGCGGTATCTACGGGGGGATGGTGTCTATCTGAATGAAGTGGGGACTGATTTGTGGGCTTTGGGAGGATGGGATCCAACGAGCCCTTAGGGTTTGGAGGGGCACCAAAGGGTAAAGGTGTTTTCCCTTGGGTGCTGTGGCGGGTGTTTTGGTCTTTGCGGGAGAATGAAGTACCTCAAAAAGCAAGTGGTCAGGACCTATCGGTGGTATGGGTTCTGAGGGTGTATTCCAGCTAACGGGTTTAGCTGGAAGAGTTTGATATTGGGGGCACTGCGGTCAGTGGTCGTCTCTGAGCAGCTGGTCGGCTTGAGGCCTAAGACCATTTAAGGTACCGCAGTGTCACATGGGTTGTTGTTCATATGATTAAGTTTGATATGATTATAATTATTATGATTATGGTAATTTTGAGGTTCCTGCAAAGACCAACACCAGGGGGCAATATTCTGAGAACATGGGTTCTGATTATGTTCTGATTATGTTTTGATGGTTTGATGTTTTGATAACTGATGTAACAGTTATAATAAAGGAGGCTGCTATGGCCATGTTTTACTCCAAACTAAAAGTTGTGGTCTCATTGATTAAGTAAAGTATGGGGTAGAATGTGGTTGGCAGACCAAGAATACATCTGTTATACAATAGTCAAGGTGTATTTAAATTTATTCCCAAAAGCCGACTGACTCGGGTAAATAGGATTGTAAATGATCCAGAAACACGCTATCAGCGACTTAATGAAATGGAAGAGAGACTCACACCGAGGGGTTACCCTTCAGAGGTGGTACATAAAGAACAGGAGATAATTTCATTAGATATCATCAAACCCAAAATTATTAGACAAAGCAGGATTCCATTTGTGGCTCAATTTCATCCATTTTCCTTCAGGATATTTAGTATTATCAGGAAACACTGGTCCATATTGGGTGAAAATTACCCTAATATTTATGAATTTAATACACCTCCTTTTCCATCTTATAGACAGGGTAGAACATTTCAAGATAGACTAGTGAGGACTGATTAATACTATATCCCTACCCCTCCTGTAACATTTCTGGGACCTAAAAACAATGGTTTCTTCCCTTGTCTGAGCTGCATTCAATGCAACTCAATGACCAGAGGTACATTTTTGTCTCACCCACATAGAGGTCATAGGATTGAAATGAAAGGATATTACACCTGTCAGTCTTCATATGTGATCTATGTGATTAAATGTCCCTGCGGGCTCCTCTATGTTGGTGAGACATCCCAAAACGTAAAGGACCGCATTGCCCGGCACAAATACTCTATAAGAGACAAACTTACTCAACTTCCATTAGCTTTTTGTTGAAAAGGGCCATGCGAGTTCTAAACTGAAATTTATGGTTATAGATGGAGTAAGTTGCAGTAGGAGAGGTGGTAATCGTGAGTTAATTTTGAGAAGGAAAGAAGCACAGTGGATTCACTCTTTAGATACTATGTACCCCAAAGGGTTAAACTCGGAAATTGATCTGTATTTGTTTATATGAGTGACTCATGGAGTATGGGTTGCTCAACATATGACCTGTTTTAAATTACCGTATATACTCGAGTATAAGCCGAGTTTTTCAGCACCTTTTTTGTGCTGAAAATGCCCCCCTCGGCTTATACTCTAGTCACCTTTTTGCGCCTGATCTCCCGGATATTTGGGGACCCGGTACCAGCCCCCTGGACCCCAAACTTGGTACATCTGTAGACCCACTCTTCCTCTACGAGTGTGCAAAGTTTGTTGCCTAGGGGACCTACGGCCGGGGAGCACCTATTTTTTTAAATCTGGGCACTCCTTCCATAGACTCCCATGTTAAACGTCAGTCTAGTCATGGGCACAGTGAGGCATGCACATGGACACAGTGAGGCAAAGTGAGGCATGCACATGGACAAAGTGAGGCACAGTGAGGCATGCACATGGACACAGTGAGGCACGCAGATGGACGCCCTAGGCTTATACTCGAGTCAATACGTTTTCCCATTTTTTTTGTGGTAAAATTAGGTGCCTTGGCTTATATTCGGGTCAGCTTATACTCGAGTATATACGGGTATATTGTATTTACTGAATATGATGATAAAAAGGCATATGTTTTTCTCTATTTTTTCCTTTTTCTATTTTATATCACAGGTTGTCACTAGGGATGCGTGTTAAGCCTCATACACACGATTGGACTTCCATCGGACTTTCCTTGGATTTTTGTCCGAAGGTCGTTGGCCGTGAACTTGGTATGCATACACACGGCAACAAACACGAACGTAGTCAAGTAATTGACGTACTACGTGGTTTTTCAGCGCTTTACCGCCACCCTTTGGGCAACTTCTGCTATTGTTGTCTGATATTTAGCATTGGTTCCAAGCATGAGTGTTTGTACTTTGGACTTTAGTCCGTTGGACTTGTGTACACACGATCGGATTAGCCGACGTAGAACATTTGTTGCCGGAAAGTTTGTCTGTTCTCACAGTGAACATTTGTCCGATGAAAAAGTGAAAAAGTTTGTCGGATGGAGCGTACACACGGTCAGATTGTCCGATCAAACAGGTCCGTCAGAGGTTTGTTGTCAAAAAGTCTGATCGTGTGTATGGGTCTTAAGAGTGAATAGGAATTTGTATCCAGCTTCTAGCCTTTTCATCTTGCTATTTTTGATTAACCACTTGTCTACCGCCCACCGTCAAATGACGGCGGGCGGAAGAATCTCTTGTTCTGACAGGACGTCATATGACGTCCTGGCTTTAAAAGCAGCTAGGGGGCGCGCGCGCGTAACCCGGCTGCACGCGCGCCCACCGCGTCGCTGGGGACCCGATGCGCGTGCCTGGCGGCCGCAATGGTCGCTGGGCACTCGCGATTGCCCAGTAACCGAGCAGGACCGTGGATCTGTGTGTGTAAACACACAGATCCACGTCCTGTCAGGGAGAGGAGACTGATGGTGTGTCCCTTGTACATAGGGACAACCATCGGTCACCTCCCCCAGTCAGTCCCTTCCCCCCACAGTTGGAACACATCTAGGAAACACATTTAACTCCTTCCTCGCCCCCTAGTGTTAACCCCTTCCCTGCCAGTCACATTTATACAGTAACCAATGCATTTTTATAGCAGGGATTGCTGTATAAATGTGAATGGCCCCAAAAATGTGTCCGATGTGTCCACCGCAATATCGCAGTCACGATAAAAATCGCAGATCGCCGCCATTACTAGTAAAAAAAAAAAAAAAAAATGCTATAAATCTATCCCCTATTTTGTATCTGCTATAACTTTTGCGCAAACCAATCAATATATGCTTATTGCGGGGTTTTTTTTTACCAAAAATATGTAGAAGAATACATATCGGCCTAAACTGAGGAAATTTTTTTTTTTTTATTTATTATTTTTTTTTTTTTTAAATTGATATTTATTATAGCAAAAGGTAAAAAGTATTGTGTTTTTTTTTTTTTTTTCAAACTTGACGCTCTTCTTTTGTTTATAGCGGAAAAAATAAAAACCACAGAGGTGATCAAATACCACCAAAAGAAAGCTCTATTTGTGGGAAAAAAGGACGCAAATTTCATTTGGGAGCCACATCGCACGACCACGCAATTGTCAAAGTGTGACAGCGCTGAAAGCTGAAAAATGGCTTGGGCACGAAGGGGGTTTTCATGCCCGGTAGGCAGGTGGTTAAAGAGATCTTTGACACATGTGATGATGGATAATGATCTTGTTAATGCAATTGATTCCAATTATGCTTTCTTATAAACGATGTGAAAAGAATACTCAATTGTGATATGTTCCAGTCTAAGGCTGGATTCACACCTGTGCTTTTTGCATTTTGCAGATTTGCACTACAGATTGTGTTCCATAGGACACCATGTTAAATGGACTGTAGTGCAAATCTGCAAAATGCAAAAAGCACAAAAAATGCATAGGTGTGAATCCAGCCTAAGGAAGGGCGCTCTCAATATAGCCCAAAACTAACTATATAATGGCACGTGTTTTTTTTTTTTTTTTTTTTTTCTTCTTTATTGGAAAGTTATTCGACATGCAATTACATACACCCACATTTGTGTGGAAATTTTTTTCGTACAAAAATGACTTAACATGCTTTCTTACTTCCCCTTTTACCTGTTACCCTCCCTATCTTCTCTTCCCCCCCCCCTCCCCCCACCTCCTCCTCCCTTCCCTCCCTCCCTGAGCTGTCCCTTTCCTATCTTATTCCTCATCTTTTCCTGTCATTCCCTGAACATATTTATCTGACAGTTTAAAGTTTCTCCATTTTTCCCATGTTGTTCTATAGTTTTCCCCTTTTCCCTGCTCTCCCTGGCTCAGATATTCCATTTCCGAAATATACTCTACCCGCTGTATCCATTCTTTAATAGTCGTTTTTTTTGTAGATCTCCAATTTCTTGGAATTAACCCTTTTGCCTCGTTGAGTAATGGTGGGACTAGTGTTTTCTGATATTGCTTTTTTGTTTTATTTGTACCGTGAAAAAGGCATATCCAGGCATTTTGTATTATTTTTTTCCCCCGTAACTACTTCTATATATTCCAGGATCTCTGTCCAGTACTCCGCTATTATTGGGCATTCCCACCACATATGCATCGTTGTTCCCAGTTGCTTACAACCCCTCACACATAGTGGGGAGTTATTAGGATGAATTTTATTCATTCTTTCTGGCATCAAGTGCCAGCGTACCATGTTTTTATAGTTTGCTTCTATTGTGGTTACGTCTATTGCGTAGCTATACACTGCCTCAATAAATTGCTTCTCGTTTATTTCTCTACCAAGATCTTGCCCCTATTTTTCCATGAAGGGTAGTGGTCCTTCTGTTTCTAATTCTGTTAGTATTTTATACACCTGTGAAATGCCATGTCTCAAAGGCTTTTTGCTGCATATCTTTTCCAGTGAGGTTAGTGCTTTTTCATTTCTAATTTGTTGTGGGATGGTGCTTACTAGGTGCGTTAATTGAATGTATTCCCAATTGCTCAACTGACTCCATCCCTGACTCGTGATTAAATCTTGTTTTGTTTTTATTTTACTTAATGTAATTATATCTTTTAATTGTGCAGTTCCCATTAGTTTTCCTAATCTTGTCCCATTACCTGGTGTGAAGAACTTCGTGCCTGCTAATGAAATTAGTGGAGAATTATATTTCCAATTTTCGTGTCGGTGCAATGTGTCCCAAGTTTTGAATACCATCCTTGTTATGTGTATCTACACCTAGTGCTCTAAATTTTGGTGGTATCCATATGTTGTTTTGTAGATGTGTCGTACTTGGCATGTTTTCTATTTGTGCCCACTTCTTTTTTTTGTGGATTTGCCCATTCTACTAATCTGGCTAAGATTATCGCTTTATGGTATCTTTTTATGTCCGGTACAGCCATGCCCCCGTTTTTTTCTTGCGTGTTAGTAGTGTGTATTTTATTCTGGCCTTTTTGCCCTGCCATATGTATTTCAAGATCATTGATTTTATTGCCTTAAAGAACGGTTGGGGTATTTCTATTGGTAGCATCTGCAACCTGTATGTTACTTTCGGGAGGATCATCATTTTTAACATGTTGATCCTTCCTGTCCATCCAACAGGTCTCCCTGAAAAATCTTTTAATTCTTTTTTGATTTCGTTTATTAGTGGAATAAAATTAGTAGGGTACCGTTCTTCTAGTGTTGTAGTTATTTTAATGCCTAGATATGTTAAAGCTTTTGTCTCCCAGGTGAACGGGAATTCTTTTTGTAGTAACCTTTCTTCCTTTTTATCTATTCCTAGATTCAAGATTACTGTCTTTACTGGGTTAATCTTAAAGTTTGCAAGTTCCCCGTATTTTTTTTTTATTTCCTTTACCACATTGGGGAGAGACAACCTTGGTTTTGTCAAATATAAGAGTATGTCATCTGCGTATGCCGCCACTTTATGTTCTTCCCTGCCTATTCTCACCCCTCCTATATTTGGGTTCTTCCGTATGCTTTGCAACAAGGGTTCCATTGCTAGCACATACAGTAGGGGTGAGAGCGGGCACCCCTGTCTCGTTCCATTACGCATCTCAAACACCGACACATTCCCATTTACTTTTACCCTGGCTGTCGGGTAGGTATATAAGTTTTTAACCCATTTCATGAATTTTGGTCCAAGCCCTACATAGCGAAGTGTGTCCATCATAAACCCCCAGTCAACTTGGTTGAACGCTTTTTCTGCGTCTATCGACATGAGTATGACTGGGGGTTTCTTCTCCTTCCCTTTCTGAATTAATAGGAGGGTGCTTATGGTGTTGTCTCTCCCTTCTCTCCCTGCCACGAAGCCCGCTTGGTCTGCGTTAATTAGTTCCGGCATTAAAGTTTTTAGTCTCGTTGCCAATATTTTTGCATATAACTTGATGTCTGTGTTCAATAACGCTATGGGGCGATAATTGGAGCATATTGTTACATCTTTTCCTATTTTAGGTATAATGGTAATATTGGCAAGGAGAGATTCTCTTCTAATCTCCAAGTCTCCCCCCAGTCTATTGAAGTATTTACATAGTTCTGGGACTAACTGATCTTTAAACTTCCTATAGTATTTAATCTGAAACCCGTCCGGTCTTGGACTTTTCCCCCCTGTTGTTTCTTGAAGGGCTTTATTTATTTCATCCTGTGAAATTGATTTCTCCAGGAGCTCTACACTTTCCGGTGTAATCCTTGGTAGGGTAGTTTTTCCTTTCCTGTTTTCTACTTCTTGTATTGTCTCATTTCCTCTGTCGTATAGTGCACTATAATATGACTTAAACGCTTCTGCGATTTCCGATGTTTTAAATTTCATCTCTCCTCTCTGGTTCTTTATTTTGTCTATATAGTTTAGTGTTTTTTTCTTTTTTGCTATTCTTGCGAGGTACTTCCCGGGTTTGTTCCCCCATTTATATCTTTCTTTTGCTACGTTTTTAAATACTTTCCTTGTTTCTTGTTCCATCAGATCTCTGAGTTGACCCCTCTTAATTATTATTTTTTGATGTGTTTCCTTATCTTGTTGTGTTTATGTTTTTGTTCCAAGTCAAATAATTCTTAACAGATTTTCCCTCTTTTGATCCCTTTCCTTTTTCCACGCCCCTATGGAGATCAGTTTACCCCTTATACACGCTTTGTGTGCTTCCCATATTGTTGCCACGCTAACTTCTGGTGTGTTATTTATTCTGAAATATTCTTTGATTTCTCTCGAAATTATCGCACCTACTTCTTTATTATCTAGCAGGTCTTCGTTTAAGCTCCACGTGCCCTTTCTTTGTTCTAAATTGTTGAATCTTATTTTTACCATAACTGGGGCGTGGTCTGAGATTGATTTTACTCCTATCGAAGTGTCTACTACATGTTCCAGGAGCCCATGGTCCACCAGCATGTAGTCCAGTCTTAAATATGTGTCGTGCACCGCTGAGTAATACGTGTAATCTTTTTTGCTTGGGTTTGTCACTCTCCAAGAGTCTATTAATTGATGGTTGTATATTTTTTATTTATTTTTTGACCAATTTTAATTGTTTGCTATCTCGTATCGGTGCACCAGACGTATTGTCTAACCTTTGATCCATTGGGAAATTGAAATCCCCGGCGAGAATTACATAGCCTTGTTTAAAACCCATCAAAATATTTAAGATTCCATTTAGGTATCTTTTGGGGTGATTATTTGTACAGTAAACGTTGGCTAATGTACATTTCTTCCCCTGAAGATTCCCTTTTAGGAACAAATATCGTCCCTCTGGGTCGACTCTTCTATCCTCTACTGTAAAGTTTATGTTCTTTCCAATCCCTATAGCTACACCTTTTAGCTCTTTTTATTTGGGGAATCTCCGTAGTACCAAGTGGGAATTGCACGCGAATAGATTTTTGTGTTAGAGTCTAGTGCTAGGTGTGTCTCCTGTAGGAATACAACTTCTGCAGCATACCTTTCAAGCTCCCTTAGTGTCATGTGCCTTTTTTCAGGGGAATTCAGCCCTCTTATGTTATATGTGATAAAATTTATGTCAGTCATATGTTTTTCTCTTTGTTTCACCCTCTCTTTTCTTTCCTCTCATCTCTCCCTTACTAGGGTGGACAGATCCTATTTCCCCATTCCCACTCTCCCCCCTCCCAGTAGAACCTCGACCTCCTGGTCTTAGTGCAGAGTTTTTTCTTTCTCTCTCTTAGCGCCATTTTAGGCACTTCTGCACTCTTAGGCCTGAGGTGGAGTTCTGTTTGGGCACCGTCAATCCCCTCTCCCTTTCTACTTGGGAGGGAGGAGTCTAGTAATGGCGCAGGCATCACGCCGGAGCACATAGGTGAGACACCCGGTCTCCAACCCCGCTCCAGGATAATGTCCAGCCGAGCCTGAACACTGCCGCCCCGCACTGCACCCACCCTCTACCCCCTCCCCACCGGCCGAGGCTTGGATAGCTTCATCTAAAGAACAGCCAGTCTTAGGAGAAAAAAACAACCAGCAGAACCACCGGGGGGGAGACCCGACCAGCGGAGGAGGACTCTGAGGGAGGGACGCTCATGGTGGTCTGCACGGGACCGAGGAAGACCTGGAAGGAGCCCAAAGAACGCTGACTGCCGACCGCTGACATTAATGGACATCAGGGGGAGTCGGAGCCCCCAACCCAAGAGGAAAAGACAAGGGCACATTCCACCGACGTGGTCTTTGGCTTCTGTTAACCCCTCGCGCACCCAGCAGTCTGTGTGGATTTCCCTTTCTCCTCTCCCGAAGATAGCGGCAGTGAGTAAAGCAGAGCATTCTAAATGTATGACTGATTAACACCTGCCTGCACTCACTGAGACATGTAAATGATCTATGAACTGCAAATAGAGCAAAAGCACTGAAAACGGGTTAAAAACTGTCTATCTACACTCTCTTGCAAAGTCTGGAATTAGAGGAATGTGATAACAAGCCCCAAATAGGAAGAGGAAATATTCACTCTGTTGTTTCTTCTCCCCCCTCCGCATTCCCTTGTAAATTACTGAAGGTGAACTCTGAACTGGCAGAGAGTGTGTGTGTGTGTGTGTGTGTGTATATATGTATGTATATGTATATATATATATATATATATATATATATATATATATATATATATATAAAAAAAACGGCCGGCTGCTCCTTTTTGTACCTATGTTTTTGAGCAGTGCTGGAATGAAATGATATGCAGGCACTGAGTACTAGGAAACATAGATAAACTGCAACTACTGCCCGCTGCGGGCATGAGGAGACGCTTTGGCGGTGAAATGACTCAGAGGGAGAAGATCCTAGGAGTCTGATAGATAGAGCTGCGCAGAGCGGGGGCGTCGTATGGGATTCGGGTCCCGCAGAGAAAGCAGATAGAGCCTAAGGTCGGAGCCGTACCCCCGATTGTATTAAAACATTATAGGAGTCCCCCCTCATATTCATATTCTGGGGGCTACACAATAACTTCCCATTAACCCCACTTGTCTCCACCTGATAACAGTTAACGCTCCCCCCTTTTTCCCCAAACAAGATACCGGTGAGTACATAAAAAGTACTTGGGAAGTATAAGGACAGTACGCAAAAGAAACAGAATGAGCTCAAGGGGAAAAGGAGCAATCCCAAAATCACCCCGCTTAAGTCTGATCCCCAGCCCAGGTCCAATGAACAAGTATGTAACTTATGCCGGAGATGGCGACAAACTGGCGGTGGAAAATCAGCAGGGAGCTAAGAGCAGCCAGATGGAGAGTAAGGAGGAAAAAAAGAAAAAAGAAAAAGGCGCAAAATAGAAAGCCGTCAGAGATAGATACATTATCAGAGTCTAGGACAGAACAAGAAACCGAAATAGAACTGGAACAGAGAAGAGGAACAACAAAACAGGGCGCTACTACCAGCAAAAATAGAAATTGAGGGGATGTTTGCTGCCCTGGAAAAATCACTAAAGGTACAAATGGAGGTGATACAGGAAAATATGGGGTACTTGCGCGAAAGAGTGGAGGGAGTGGAAAGGAAGTCGGACAATAACGAAACTGCCATAGAAAGACTAGAGGGAGAGATAAAGACAATAAGGAAAGAACAGCAGGAACAGGCATACAAACGGGAAGACCAGGAGAATAGAGACAGAAGGAAGAACATAAGAATTTGAGGGATACCTGAATCACCCCAGCCAGAGAACCTACCAGAACTAATGAGGAAAATTTGTAACCCACTATTGGATAGAGAAATAACATCCCCACTAAAAATAGAGAGCACATAGAATAAGAAGGCCAAGAGAAATAGCTCAGGATAAACCGAGACATTATCGTTCGATTTGAAAGTTGGGAGGAAAAAAATCAACTATGGAGAAACCCGAGAGGGAAGTCACCAATAAAATGGGAGGAGAGCCAAATTCAAATTTTTCAAGACCTATCCCAAGAAACGTTACAAAGAAGAAGAAATTTAAGACAATTACTGAAGTTACTCCAGGAACACGAGATCCAGTATAATTGGGGTTTCCCAGCCTGCTTGATAGGAAGGAAAAACGGTATCTCGGCAAGACTGAGATTCATAGAGGAAACACCGGAATTCTGCAAAAAAATGGAAATTCCAACTCCTGATATGAGTTTGAGCGGGGGGGGGGGGAGAGTGGGGGAGCGGAGAGGGGGTAGGAAGGAGATGGCCCCCCTTTTCTTTTTTTCTTTTTTTTTTTCCTCTTCCCCCCGGTTCCAATGATTACTATTCTTCCTATGACTGTTGCTCTTGGCTTTGTAAACGGAGGGGGTGAAGGGTGGGGGCGGGGGTTAAGGGGGTGAACGAAACAAAAATGGAAAGGCAGGGGGAGGGAGAGGAGACCGGGACTCATCCGAATGCTTCGGCACCATAATGGAACGTTTTTGATACATTTTTTGTATGTTTGTTGTATGTTTTTCGTTTCAATACATTTTTGTGCAGCAATCCTCTGAACTTTCTTTCTAAATATGACCGTTTGGGATGGTCTGATTGCATTGCACTGGGAGACTGCTGATGTGCTGTTTACCACCACCTGTTGTGTGTGTGTGTGTGTGTGTGTGTGTGTGTGTAGCGGGGTCCTCAATTTAAGGGAAGTGTTTGGGAGGTAGTATGCCCAAACACCTTGATTTGTCAGGGTTTACAACCATTTTTATCCACAGGGAGAGTATTGGTGTACAGTTCCCGGTGGCCTACGGGTGGCGCTGCCATTAGAGTTGCCACCTTTTCTTCAAGTCAAACCCGAACACTTTAGCGGCGCACATAATTTTTTTTCATGGTATGAACTATACATATATTTTGCAGTTAAACATTTCTAATCATAAGAAGTTAATCACACGAGTCCCCCTTTACATCAGAGTCCACGGAATTTCCCTTTTACATCTGAATCCGCAGAGTTCCCTTACACTGTAAGGGGAGACTCTGCAGACTCTGATGTAAGGGAGAACTCTGGAGACTCTAACATATGGGATGCTCTGGGAACCCTGATTTAAGGGGGACACTGAGAACTCTGATGCACGGAGAGGACTCTGATGTAAGGAGGAACACTGTGGCTTCTGGTGTAAAGGGGAACTCTGATGTAAGGGGTGCTCTGAGAACACTGATTTGCCTTAGTGTACCCACTCAGAGGCAGGAGAGAGAAGGGGAGACTTCAGTCACATACAGGGATGGATGGTGTGCTCACTCACCCCTTGGCAGTCAGCACCTCTCATCCAGATTTATCTGAGGCTGCCGAACTTCAAATTTCCACCCTCCACTTTACTTTTCTGAGGCACAATGCTGGAGATTGGAGTGTGGGAAGACAGAGGGGTAGGGACTGGAGGAAGAGGATAAAACCGAGCCCTCTCTCCTTTCCTGTCTGTGTGTGTATGGGGGGGGGGGGGGTTGTTACTGCTGGCTTTGGGCAGTGTGAAAGAGAGTGTAACAGACACTGCTGGGAAATCATAGTCCAGTCTGAATGTGTCCGGGTTTCAGGTAGTTTGAAACCCAAACACATGATTCCAAACCCGAACTGTCCAGGTGAATCCTGGACAGGTGGCAACCCTAGCTGCCATAGTAGGCTAGGGTTGAACCACTAGTAAAGGGCTGTGCTTTTTGTGTCCCCTCTCTGCAAACGTACGGTAGGGCGGGGTTAACCTGCTGTGCACGCTGGGAGAGGAGATAAAAGGGGCAGAAGCTTCCTGTTCGGGGTTTGTCGGTGGGGTCCTACCCCTTGTTCTGGTTCCTGGGCGCCCTAGGCCCAGGGGCGGGTGTTCTCTGTTCCTGTTCCATCCTGGGCACCTTTAGTCCCAAGGTGAGGTACTACTCTGCTGTTCCTGTCCGTCCTGGATGCAAGGACTCGGGAATTGCAGCAAAGGCCTGGGCCCAGCACCTTTGGCTGTAGCCCATCGGGGATCAAGGAGTGAGTAGAGGAGGCCGGGTGAGGAACCGTTCCGAGGGACTGTTGCGGTAGTCACGGTGAAGGAAAGGGTCCCGGTAACTCTCCGGAGGGATGTCTTCTCCCTAGGCCAAGGTCAAGTTCACCTGGTCTGTGATGGAGGCCTTGAGTAAAGCGTGAGTGTCATTTTGCTGCTAGTCATGTCCTAAGTAGACTATCCATTTGAGGCTGAGGCTGTTCAAGAAGCTGAGCAGTGAGGTGACTGCGATTTTGCCTGGACTTTCCCCACATCTTGTGCTATCATTTTCTTGCTCCAACCTTTGTTTCTATCAAGAGATTATTTGCTAAAAGAAGAAATAAACTCTGTTGGAGTTATAGCAAGTGTGGACATTCTATTTACTGGGGGAAACAAGTACTCAAATCTGTTATCCACAGAGGTGAGAACCATTTTCTGGCTCAACTGTGAAATGACCCACCAATAACACAGCTCAACCTCTTAATTCAGGAGGGTACGGGCTTGTGGCATGGTGTGCCCCTTCTTCCTGCGAAGAGCCGAAGAACAAGGCAGGTAAAAGGGGGTCTGTTTATATATATATATATATATATATATATATATATATATATATATATATAGCGCGTGTATATGCTTTCTATTTTTTGAATCTGGTGGGGAAAACTGATTTATGGTTCCCTGGGGCCCACCAGTTGGCACTGTCGCTTTGGGCCCGGGATTGAGTCATCGTTGCGGTGGCGTACCTCTTTTGGTCTCTCAGCGGTTGTATGGTGGGGCGGGGAACCCGCCGTGCTTTGCTGGGAGGGGGTATAAAGGGGGCGGCCATTTTTGGTGGCGGGAGTCGAGCCCCGGCACCTTCAGCCTGAGGGCAGTTCGTCCCCTAGGCGAGTCTAGGCCTAGAGGACGTTCGGAGGTTGTGTTCTATCCCAGGCACCTTTAGCCTGGGGTGAGGTACTCGGAATGGAGGTCTGGAGTTTAGTGCCCAACACTGAGTTCCGCGAGGGAAGGAGGTCCTTGGGAACCCCGGGAGTGGGTACCCGAATCCGGAAGGCGTAATGGACCGGTGGGAGATACTTACTTGAAGACCCGGTGCAGCATATTGCCAGTGACAGGTGAGCCTCCCATCGGAGACCGCCTGGAAGGAAATCCCCCCCCCCCTCGCTCGGAGACCGCAACCCACTTTCAGGAAGGAAAGTGGAGAGTTCATTGTGTCTGGGCCTACTCGCATCCACACCTCCTTGTTCTGTTCTACAAGGCAGTCTAACTGATTGTGTTCATTCAAGAAGAATAAAGGAGTGTTGGACTTTAATGGTGTGGGGCTCATTTTCTGGTAGACATTGTTCAAGGTAACTCTCATTGGAGGTTCCAGGTGCAGAACACTGACCCGAAGGTAAAACAAGAACTTTGCTTCCACCACACAAACATCTGTGGTAAGGGCTTGGCGTGTGTCAGACTTATACGTACCAGACTGGTGAGCCCAATGGAGCAGAGGAAGGTCTCCCTTACGTGTCCGACTCACGGCCCCTGATAGTATGAACAGGAGGCACGGGAGTGCTGAGTGGTATGAGAGCCTGGCGGGTAGTTGCAGGGATGCGGTTCTGGATCCAGGTGCAGAGGAGTAGGTGTCCGGCCGGACAGGCAACAGAAAACAGGAGCACAGGCAGAGGATGCTGAGCAGGAGCAGAGCGGGATGGTTTGGTCACAGGCAGGATCGGCAACAGGCAGGCAGCGAAGTACAGAGGAACAGGCAGGTCCAAGGTCAAGGCTAGCCGAGGTCAGGTGCAGGCAGGAGACAAGGGTAATCCGATGGACAGGCCGGGTAATCAAGAGGTAAGTGTTCAGACAGGTATCAGGAGCAAAAGGTCACAGGTAACTGCAGATCAGACAGCACCGGTCTGAAGTATTCCAGGGGTTTAAATGGACTGTGTGGCGCGCATCGGCGCACGCGCACATGCACCAGCGCGCACAGGCACACCATTGCGCACAGGCGCGCGCACCCGCAGTCCAGGATGTGAACCAGTGCGCACAGGAGTATGCACAACACATCCAGCAAGGTGAGTTCTCTGACAGTGCCCCCCCCCTTAAGGGCAGCCTCCGGATGCCCAATTGGGCAATTTTCGTGGCATGGGACCTTTTGAAGGCCTGCATAAGTTCTTCAGCATGTATGCTGCTACCGGGTTCCCAGGAATTATCCTCTGGTCCATAGCCCTTCCATTTTATCAAATATTGCATCTGATTGTATCTTCTCTAACAAATTCTTCCTCATTGTTGACTATTATGGGTTCTGGTGGACCGGTACTTCGGTCAGAAAAGGGGTTAGGAACAACAGGCTTCAGCAGCGTCACATGGAAGACTGGGTGGACCTTCAGAGAGTCAGGTAAGTCAAGTTCATAGGTCACGTCATTAATCTTTCTCTTAACAGAAAAAGGCCCCATAAATCTGGGACCCAGTTTCCTGAAGGGGCAGGCCATCTTTAGGTTAACTGTAGACAACCATACTTGGTTGCCAGGTTCCAGAATAAGCTCTCCTCGCTTCTTCCTGTCGAACATCTTTTTATTATATTCCTGAGCCTTGGACATGGTTTCCTGTAAAAGTTTATTGTTAGTGAGGAAGAAGTCCATTGTTTCGGAAACTGCAGGAATAGCACATTCAGGTATAGTACTGGGCAGGAAGGATGGGTGGAAGCCGTAGTTTGCAAAAAAATGGCATCTGCTTGATAGCAGAATGCAGAGAATTATTATACACGAACTCGGCAATAGGCAGTAAGGAGGCCCAGTCATCCTGTGAGAAAGAGGAGAAGCAACGGAGGTACTGCTCTAAAGTCTGGTTGGTCCTTTCCGTTTGCCCGTTCGACTGGGGGTGATAAGCAGAAGAAAAAGCCAACTCGATCTCCAAAGAACCACAAAGAGCCTTCCAGAACCTGGAGGTGAACTGAACACCTCGATCGGACACAATGCTGGCTGGAACTCCGTGCAACCTCACTATCTCTTTGATAAAGATCTTCGCCGTTTCCATAGCTGAAGGTGTGCCTTTCATAGGCAGAAAGTGGGCCATTTTGGACAATCTATCCACTATAACAAAAATAGTAGAAAACCCCTCAGCCAGGGGAGGTTCCACGATGAAATCCATCGAGATCATCTGCCAAGGTCTTTCTGGGACAGGTAGAGGCTTTAATAGACCCCAGGCTCTTGCCCGGCTACTCTTGCTTCAGGAACAGGTATTGCATGACTCCACATAGCTTTTACAGTCGCTCATAAGTTGAGGCCACCAAAACGTGCGCTGTATCAATTCAGCTGTCTTCAGCGCACCAAAGTGTCCAGCCAATTTATGGTCGTGGCAAAGCTCTAGCACTGCTACCCTTAAGTTCTCTGGGACCACAATCTTGTCTTTATGCCACATCAGCCCATCTTGTGCCCTTACACAGGTATCAGGAAACGATGTTAGTCCGGCAGAGGCTTGTTTAATTCAGGAAATGAGATCCCCTTGAAGCAACAGAAAGTTCCCCGAATTGAGGATGGTGTCTGGAGATATAGACTTCTCGGAATCGTTAAACATGCGGGAGAGAGCATCAGGCTTGGTATTTTTTGACCCAGGTCTGTACGTAATGTGAAACAGGAATCTTGAAAAAAAAAGTGCCCACCTTGCCTGCCGTGGTTTTAATCTCTTGGCCGTTCTTAGATACTCTAAGTTTTTGTGGTCGGTGTAGACCAAGATGGGATGTGCAGCACCCTCAAGTAGGTAACGCCACTCTTCTAATGCGGCCTTGATGGCCAGAAGCTCCCGATCTCCCACATCATAATATTTTTTTTCCGCTGTGGAGAGCTTACGAGAGAAGAAGGCCACTGGATAGAGGAGAGATTTGGCTCCTTGCCGTTGGGATAGCACAGCCCCTACCGCGATTTCTGAAGCGTCAACTTCGAGGACAAACGGTAAAGCAGGGTCAGGGTGTTTCAAGATGGAGGCAGAGGTGAACAATTCCTTGAGCTTTACAAATGCGGTTTGAGCCTTGGACGACCAGAAGAATCGGGTTCCTTGCTTGGTTAGTTCAGTAAGGGGAGCGATTATCGCAGAAAAGTTCCTGATAAACTTCCGGTAAAAATTTGAAAAACCAATAAAGCGCTGAACCCCCTTTTTATCTGTAGAAGCTGGCCAGTCCAGGATGGCAGAAACCTTCTGAAGATCCATTTTGATGCCCTCAACAGAAATGATTAATCCCAAAAACTGGATGCATTGCAGTTCAAATGCGCATTTCTCTGGTTTAGCATAACGTCCATGCTGCCTGAGCCGGGTTAAAACATTTCGGACATGCCTGCGGTGGTCACTTACTGAGGGAGAGAAGATGAGGATGTCACCCAGGTAAACTATAACGTACAAATCCAGATAGTCACGGAAGATGTCGTTGACAAAATGTTGGCATGTTGCCGGTGCATTACACAGCCCGAAGGGCATAACAAGGTACTCTAAGTGCCCGAATTGGGTACGAAAAGCCGTTTTCCACTCGTCCCCCTCTCGAATACGGATTAAATTGTAGGCTCCTTGGAGGTCAAGTTTAGTAAAGATGACCGCAGATCCCAACCTTTGGAAAAGTTCAGGCACAAGAGGCAGTGGTTAACAGTTCTTAATTGAAATTTTGTTCAATTCCCGATAGTCAATGCAGGGTCGTAATGAATGGTCCTTTTTTTCGACAAAAAAGATGCCAGCACCGGCCGGAGAGGTAGAGGGGCGAATAAACCCCTTCTTTAGGTTTTCGTCGATATAGACCTTCAGAGTGCCCAGCTCCTGCTCAGTCAAAGGGAAGATTCTTCCAAACGGGACTTCAGTTCCTGGTAATAACTCTATAGGGCAGTCATAAGGCCTATGAGGAGGGAGAGTCTCTGCCCCCTTCTTGCTGAACACGTCCAGAAAGTCATGATAGGGTGCAGGGACTGACTGCCATAGCTCAGAGTCAGTATCAAGGCAGAGCAGTTGTTGGGAGTTAACTGAGGTTTGTTGCAAACAGTGCTGCTGGCAGTAGCTGGACAAGAACTTGATCTCCCCCGTGGCCCAATCAATACTGGGGTTATGGGCTTGCAGCCAGGGCATCCCCAAGATGATAGGGAACAGGGGTGAGGCGATAGCATCAAGGCATATAAATTCCTGATGATGGGGGGCCATGGTGGCCAGCAATGGAACAGTTTCCTGTGTAACAGGGCCAAATTTAATGGTGGACCCATCGGCAAGGTGCACAGCAAGTCCCCGGGTCTTAGGCTGAAGAGGAATGTGGAGGTTGGCAGCAAATGATAGGTCAATGAAGCAACTGCATGCCCCAGAGTCAATTATGACGGAGACTGGAATCGGAGTATCTTTTCCTGGTAGCTGCAACAGGATGGGCAGAGCAAGGTGAGAAGCTGGTTTAGGTAGAACAGATGTGCACAAGGAAGAGGTCGGGAGGAATTTACGCATCTTGGTAGGGCAAGACCTCATATAGTGCCCTGGTTCTCCGCAGTGCATACAAAGGTTGTGAAATCGTCTGCGCTGTCGTTCTTCCGGGGTGAGGGAAGGACGAAGTAGACCCAGCTGCCTGGACTCAGGAGCGTCAGAGACTAGGACGGCTGGAGACAAAGGGGCATGGCTGGGAAAGCTGGGGACCTTGGGAAGCATCCAGGTGGGTCGAAGTTGGCTGGTGGACTTCTCGGAGTGGCGCTCCCGTAAGCGTTGGTCGATTTGGATAGACAGATTAATGAGACCATCCAAAGTTGGAGTACCGACCCGTGCCAGTTCGTCCTTAAGTGCATCAGATAGTCCCATCCGGAATTGATAACGCAGGGCAGCGGTGTTCCAATTGGTGTCGGAACTCCACCTTCTGAACTCTGCCACATAATCTTCCGCTGCTCGGTGACCTTGCTGTAGAGCATAAAGTGCAGACTCGGCAGTGGCAGTCCGCTGGGGGTCCTAATAAAGCTGAGACATAGCGGCAAAAAATTTGGTTAGATGATTCAGGGATTCTGCTTTTTGCTCCAAGAGACGATGGGCCCAGGGTTGAGGTTCACCAGACAGGTGGGAGATTACGAAGCCTACTTTAGTTACTTCCAAAGAAAAGGTGCAAGGTTGTAGAGCGAAGTAGAGTTGGCAGGCATTGTGAAAAGTCAGAAATTGACTGCGTTCACCCGAAAACCTGTCGGGCGTGGGTAGCCTGGGCTCGGGAGGTAGCATCACTACAGAGGGTGCAGCTGCGGCAGTGCCTTGTGGACTGGTGGGCAAAGACAGGACGTGAACCCGTTCTTCCAATCTTGTGTAGCCTTGTTGAAGATCCTTCACAGCTTGCGTTAGACAGGCAGGTTCAAGGTCAAGGCTAGCCGAGGTCAGGTACAGGCAGGAGACAAGGGTAATCCGATGGACAGGCCGGGTAATCAAGAGGTAAGTGTTCAGACAGGTATCAGGAGTAGGGATGAGCTTCGTGTTCGAGTCGAACATACGTTCGACTCGAACATCGGCTGTTCGATCGTTCGACGAAGATCGAACGATTTGGGCCGTTCGCGCCAAATTCGAGTGACGCGAACGGCCCACAATGCACTACGCCATCGCAGTGTCATCCAGGCGCTGTGATTGGCCAAGCATGCACTGTGACCCCGCATGCTTGGCCAATCACAGCGCCGGCAGCGAGGAGAGCAATGATTGGCCACAGGCAGGATGCCTGTGGCCAATTATTGCTGAGGGGGTTTAGTACACGCCCCACACTATAAAAGGCCGCCAGCACGGCGGCCTAGTGTAGTGTGTTCCGGAGCAGGGATAGAGCAGCATAGGCAGGGACAGTGACTTTTATTTCTTTCTTGCTTAACCTGGATTCCTTTAGTTTAGGGAAAGAGAAGGATAGGTAGGGAGAGTGTCAGTGTGTTTTGTGCTTGTGCTATATTGTGCTTAAAAAAAACATTTTTTCTAGGGACAGAAAACTGTAGGTAGGGAGAGTGTGTCAGTTTCTTTCACTGTCAAAGTCCTTGTTTCCAGGGACCTGGAAGGACAGTGAGTGAATTCTCCTTGTGCTAAATTGTGCTTAAAAAAAACATTTTTTCTAGGGACAGAAAACTGTAGGTAGGGAGAGTGTGTCAGTTTCTTTCACTGTCAAAGTCCTTGTTTCCAGGGACCTGGAAGGACAGTGAGTGAATTCTCCTTGTGCTAAATTGTGCTTAAAAAATTTTTTTTTCTAGGGACAGAAAACTGTAGGTAGGGAGAGTGTGTCAGTTTCTTTCACTGTCAAAGTCCTTGTTTCAAGGGACAGAGAAGGACACCTGAAGGTAGCCCTTATTGCTTTTTTCCCATCTCCCTGCAGGCCATCTATTAGAATGTCTGGAAGGCAAACAAGGAGAGGCAGACAGTCAGGAGGCAATAAAAGAGGGCAAGCAGGCTCTGTGTCTGGGGGCAACAGTGCTGGTCGTGGACGCGGTGCATTGTCATCAGCACATGGCCATGGGACACGCTTGTCCTTCTTTTCGGCAGCTGGACATGTTGAGCCACATCATGCCGAAGACTTGGTAGAGTGGATGACCAAGCCCTCCTCCTCCTCCTCATCCTCTCTCACCCAGGCTCAGGGTACTGGAAAAGCAGCTGCCAAAGCGTCCTCTTTCCTGGTATCAATGTCAGACTCATCATCAGTCACTCCTTCCCTAGACCCACCATGTCCTCCTCCTGAGGAGTCCCCCGAACTGTTTCAGCACAGTGTTGGGTACATGCTCCAGGAGGATGCCCAGCGTTTCGAAGGGTCTGATGATGAAACCCAGCTAGAGGAAGGCAGTAGCGTGAGAGCAGACAGAGGGGATGCTCAAGAAGGACACCAATCTGGCAGTCATGTTCCAGCAGCTGCAGCATACTGCCAGATTGCCTCCAGTGATGAGGAGGGAGGTGATGATGAGGTCACTGACTCCACGTGGGTGCCTAATAGGAGAGAGGAGGAGGAGGAGGATGAGGAGGAGGCACATCTCCAACGAGGCAGGATGCCCTTTGGTGGCCAGCGTAAGGGCAGTACACCGACGGAATCACACCGCAGAGCTCCGCCTGTGCAGGGCGCTGCCTCTGCCCGTCATTCAAAAAGTTCTTTGGTGTGGGCCTTTTTTGAGGCTAGTGCATCAGATCGCACAGCTGCTGTTTGCAACATATGTCTCAAGCGTATATCGCGTGGCCAAAACATCAGCCGCTTGGGTACCACATGCCTGACCAGACATATGTTGACCTGCCATGCAGCTCGTTGGCAAGCCTACCTCAAAGACCCACACCAAAGAACAAAGCGGACCTCTCCTTGCACCGCATCAGCTGGGATCTCCAACCCCACTATAACTTCAGTCCTCTCTGAAACATGCACTGAGAGGAATGAAGGTGTAGAATTAGGTGTGTCACAGCCAAGTACTTGCGGCCACTCTGCTAGCAGTACACCGACGTCCGATTCTAGCAGGCAAATTTCCCTGCCCCAGCTGCTGGACCGTCGAAAGAAGTTCACTCCCAGCCATCCACATGCCCAGCGGTTGAATGCTAGCTTGGCTAAATTGCTAGCGCTTCAACTGCTGCCTTTTCAGTTGGTAGACTCGGCCCCCTTCCGTGAGTTTGTGCAATGTGCGGTTCCTCAGTGGCAGGTTCCCAAACGCCACTTTTTCTCACGGAAGGCTATTCCGGCTCTCTACCGGCATGTGGAAGGCAATGTCTTGGCCTCGCTGGACAGGGCGGTCAGCGGTAAGGTGCATATTACCGCTGACTCATGGTCCAGCAGGCATGGACAGGGACGTTACCTTTCTTTCACGGCCCATTGGGTCACTCTTTTGGCAGCTGGAAAGGATGCAGGACAAGGTGCAGTAGTGTTGGAGGTTGTCCCACCGCCACGCCTCCAAAATGCTACTACTGGTTGTGACACACCTCTCTCCTCCACCCCCTCCTCTTCTTCTTCCTCCATGGCCTCTTCCTGTGGTTTGTCCTATGAACCAGCGGTGCTCCGTAGCCGTTCACGGGGCTACGCAAGTACGCAGGCAAAAAGATGCCATGCCGTGCTTGCGCTGGTGTGTTTGGGGGACAGAAGCCACACTGGGGCAGAGGTCCTGTCTGCTCTGCAGGGCCAGGCCGAGAGGTGGTTGACGCCACGCCAGCTTAAGCCAGGAATGGTGGTTTGCGACAATGGCACCAACCTCCTCTCCGCCCTCCGACAGGGACAACTGACCCATGTGCCCTGTGTGGCTCACGTCCTTAACCTGGTGGTGCAGCGGTTCTTGGGCAGGTACCCGGGCTTACAGGATGTCCTGAGGCAGGCCAGGAAAGTCTGTGTGCATTTCCGCAGATCTTATAATGCCAGTGCTCGCCTGGCTGAGCTGCAAAAGGAGTTGAACCTGCCCAAGAACCGCCTTATATGTGACATGCCCACCAGGTGGAACTCAACGTTGGCCATGCTGCAGCGGCTGCACACGCAGCAGAGGGCCATCAATGAGTACCTGTGCGACTACGGCACCAGGACAGGGTCAGGGGAGCTTGGTTTTTTTTCTCCACGCCAGTGGGGCATGATCAGGGATGCATGCACTGTCCTGGCACCATTTGAGGAGGCCACGAGGATGGTGAGCAGTGACAGTGCATGCATCAGTGACACTGTACCTCTTGTCCACCTGTTGGAGCACACGCTGCGTGGAATAATGGACAAGGCACTTGAGGCAGAACAGAGGCAGGAAGAGGAGGACTTCCTTGCCTCTCAAGGCCCCCTTTACCCAGACAGTGTTCCTTCTGTCCCACCCATCGCAGAGGAGGAGGAGGAGGAGGAGGAGGAGGAGGAGGAGGAGGAGGGAGGAGGAGGATGATTGTGTCAGCATCATCAGCAGCAGTCTTTTAGGGATGATTTACAGTCCCAAGAAACCAGTGGACTTGTACGTGGCTGGGAGGAGGTGGCTGCGGATCATGTCGTCCTTAGTGACCCAGAGGACTCCGGAGCGAATGCCTCAGCAAACCTACGCTGCATGGCCTCCCTGATCCTGCAAAGTCTGCGGAAGGATCCTCGTATTCTTCGGATCAAGGAGAGGGACCATTACTGGCTGGCCACTCTCCTTGATCCACGGTACAAGGGTAAGGTTGCGGACCTTATGTTACCGTCGCAGAGGATGAGACAACTCCGGGAGGCCTTGCAGAAAGGTCTGTGCAACGCGTTCCCAGAGACTGGGAGGTTACAAACTCCTGGTCCTGGACAACGAGTTGCTGAGGCTTCGGCCAGTCAAAGAAGGAGCGGTGGGGAAGATGGCCGTCTGACCGATGCGTTCAGACAATTCTTTAGTCCGCAGCCCCAAAGTATGATCGGTTCCAGCAACCATCGCCAGCGTCTGATAAACATGGTGCAGGAATATCTAGGGGCAAGGTCAGACTTGGACACCTTCCCCACCGAAAATCCTCTGGCTTACTGGGTCTTGAGGATGGATCACTGGCCAGAGCTTGCACAGTATGCAATTGAGCTACTGGCCTGTCCTGCATCCAGCGTTCTTTCGGAACGCACATTCAGTGCTGCTGGAGGATTTGTCACGGATCACAGGGTGCGCCTGTCCACCGACTCGGTTGATCGACTGACTTTCATCAAGATGAACCAGTCTTGGATCACCACCAGCTACCACACACCTGATGCTGATATAACAGACTAATTGATTTTAACATGTCACATCCCTTCAAGACTGATGCTGATGCTGAGTGCCTGTGCTGTTATGTTGACTGGCTATCCTCCTCCTCCGAGTCCTCAATGATACGATTGATGATGATAGCTTGGAAGATCATTTTTGTTTATGGGTGCCGCCACCAGTGGCTAAGGCCCAATTTTTCAGCCCCTGTTTTACAGGGGCGTGTAATTACAATTTTTTTAGCAATAATTTGCCATAGGGCTCATTGCTGTGCTCCAAGTACAGTATCTGTGAGGGGTTGGAGTGTTGTGGCACCAGTGCCTAAGGCCCAATTTTTCAGCCCCTGTTTAACAGGGGCGTGTCATTACAATTTTTGAAGCAATACTTTGCAACAGGGCTCATTGCTGTGCTCCAAGTACAGTATCTGTGAGGGGTTGTAGTGTTGTGCCACCAGTGCCTAAGGCCCAATTTTTCAGCCCCTGTTCAACAGGGGCATGCAATTACAATTCTTGATCTAATAATTCACAGCAGGGTCCATTGCTGCACCCACCAAGAGTAACTCTGAGGGCTTACAGTCTTGTGGCAACGCCACCACCACCACCACCACGAAAGGCCCAATTTTTCAGCCCCTGTTCAAAAGGGGCATGTAATTACAATTCTTGATCTAATAATTCACAGCAGGGCCCATTGCTGCACCCACCAAGAGTAACTGTCAGGGCTTACAGTGTTGTGGCACCAGCACCACCATCAAAGCCCCAATTTTTACTACCACTGTTCAACAATTATATGTAATTAAAATTCCTGATATAATAGTTGACAGCAGGGCGTTCCAGCACCAACCAAGAGTAACTGAGTGCTTACAGTGTTGTGCCAACACCAACAACTAAGGGGCCTATTTCTGCAGAGTATATACGGCAGGTCCCTACTTTCAAACATCCAACTTACAAACGACTCCTACTTGCAAACGAAAGAAGACAACAGGAAGTGAGAGGAAATCTACCCCTAGAAAGGAAAATTCTCTCCTGTAAGAATAAATATGGGAGAAAGGGGTCTCATCTGTACTGATGCTTTATCAGCAATCCTTGTTTCAAGAAAAACACCACATTTCAAAAACAGTTGTCATTGGGACGGAAAGTGAGGTGAAATGTTCTGAACAGGGGCACAGACAGCAAAACAAATGTTACAGGGGTGATAACCCTTACCTATGTTTCCCAAAAAGTTTAAAAATAGATTTTTGGGCTGGAGCTACACTTCAACAATGTACCTGTTCAAAATTACAAACAGATTCTACATAAGAACAAACCTACAGTCCCTGTCTTGTATGCACCGCCTGTATACGGCTGTTCAGAGTATATAGGGCCTTTTTTATTTTATGTGCGGGGTTCCCCTTAATATCCATACAAGACCCAAAGGGGCTGGTAATGGGCTGGGGTAGGGGGGGGTCATGGGGTAGCTATGCCATTTTTCTTAAAGAATTTCATCCATATTACCGGGACCAGACATTACATTAAAGCCGCAAGCAGTTTTAAATGGCTTTTTTTTTCCTTTTAGAAGTGTCATTTTGTGCAGGGACAGTTCTAAACACGGGAAACACGTGGCACTTCACAGGCATACTTTAGACACCCCCCAGGTACGATATTTAAAGGAATATTTGACTTTTTTTTTTTCACTTTATGCATCATTAAAATGACTGCTCCCGAAAAACGACCGTTTTTAAAACTTCTTTTTGCATTGATACATGTCCCCTGGTGCACAACCCGGGTTCCCAAACCCTATTTATGACAATAACATGCATAATAGTTGTTATAATTAGCACTTTAGAATTCGAACGTTCGCATCCATTGTATTTAATAGGGTTCTAATGTTCGTTCGAACTTTCGGTCCGTTCGCGGGTTCTGGTGCGAACCGAACCCGGGGGTGTTCGGCTCATCACTAATCAGGAGCAAAAGGTCACAGGTAACTGCAGATCAGACAGCACCGGTCTGAAGTATTCCAGGGGTTTAAATGGACTGTTTGGCGTGCATCGGCGCACGCAATGGCGCGTATCGGCGCACGCAATGGCGCGCGCACACATGCACCAGCGCGCACAGGCACACCATCGCGCGCACCCGCAGTCCAGGACGTGAACCAGCGCGCACAGGAGTATGCACAATACGTCCAGCAAGGTGAGTTCTCTGACAGCGTGGTGACCCCGCTCTCTCTGTCTCTTGTCTAGGGGTACTTTAGAGAAGACGAGCTGATAGAAGAGAGGGAAGAGAGAAGGCCGCTACACGTGGGGGCTCGGGTCCGGTATAGTGTTCATGTACTACGGAATTGAACGTGTCTGCCCGGAGGAGTTACGAGTAGGCAGGCCTTCATTGGCCGAAGTGCATCCCTGCTCGAAGTCGTAGACATGACCCAATGAAGGGAAAGGCCCGCGCAGAAGAGTGGAAAAAGGGGGAAGCTCAGCCGTGTGAAGTAGTACACGTGGGGGCTTCTATTGCACTGCGCCACCAGGCACACCCCCACTGCTTAGTTCGTGGGCGTGACTCAGAAAGAGAAAAGAAGAAAAGCCAGCGAACTGGAGCAAAGGGGAGGAGTCCAATACGTGTGAAGGACTACACGTGGGACGTTGGGGCAAAACCCTGGCAGTGTGCGATGGATCAGCAACAGGTCACCATGTTCAGACATACATCGTGGATTCCGGTTCACCCTTCTACCACGACACTGACTGCTGCTGCTCCGCTAACAGATACAGGGATCCGGCTAAAGCCAAGGGGTCGATTCGCCCTGTATTCGTGCATGGACGTTGAGGCCCTGGGTGTGATTTGTCCCGGTTGTTCGGGACTGGTGTGCCAACTGAAGCCGTTTGGGCGATGCAAGGCCTGTGGGGAGTTCCTTTTTGAAGTGGATCCAGTGGTTGAGAAGCAGAGAACCATTTACCCCGGCCGGGTTGCAGGCAACACCACTTAGAGGAGGAATCACTGCTTTGACAGCCATCCCTGCGCACACTGCAACGACCGCGGAGGAGGTCGTGAGTACTCAACGGGAGAAATCCGAGGATGCTGACTCGGTCACCACTGTCTCGCAGCATCCACCACCGACGAGAAAGACCGGTATGGTAGCCCCGACCAGCGGTTGTGGTGGACCGTCTCGCCCGCTTATGCCCGGATGGATCTGTCGATAAGAGTTCCGGACGTCCCGCTTCAAGTAAAGGCCGAGGTAAGCCAGGCGGAGAGATTTGGTGTGTGGGAAGAGGTGAAAACTCAGTCTCCACTACAGGGTACCTGCCCGCGGAGGAGTGTGACACCTCTGACCTAGAGTCGCTCTCGGATATGGGAGACGATGTTGCTATTGACGAACTGTTTGCAGAAAAGGGCTGGGACAAAGTACCTCCTTGCCTCATCCCGCAGAACCAGGGATCCACCCATGTCTACAGGGGATAGTACACCCCGGGTGGAGGCACCAGCGCCTGAAGAGGGGTCCCGTTCCCAACCTGCCCTTACATTCCCGGTGTCGCCTACACCCAGGACCGGGGAAAAGAGACTGTTGTTGCGGGCACCTATGCCCAGATCAGATGTGATCAAGGTCCCTCGCCACCCGGACTCAATAGTTTTACCTGGTGAAGGGGACAGAGCCACTATGCCTCCTCTGGCGAGACTACAACGCCTATTTGGTCAGAAGGTTGCTGCTGAGTATGGATGGGAGTACCCATACTTGTCCAAGGAGGAGTTGTACGAGGTGGAAGTTTGCCAGGAGTGCTGGTACAATGACTTTGTGTGGACTCACCTTCAGATTCCACACGCCCGCAGGTACCTGGTGTGTTCTCCCAAGGCCTCTCAGCGTTTTAAGGACTGCAAGGCAGAGTGGATGTTGGGACGGCACATCCATGCAGACAAGGTGCTGATCCGGTGTAAGGAAGGGGAAGATGTTGAGTATCATCTGGAGACCATGGATCAACACTTGAAACGACTTGTTCTGCCGCATCCCTGTTTCTATTTGTAGGAGGAAAAAGACTCCGTTCTGGTTTGTATGCTGCTGAACTTTCTGGGGCCTGTTGTCCTTGTTGCCCAGAGGGATGAAGGACTTTTCCTGTTCTTCACTTTTCCAGCAAGAGATCATGGACTCTGGGGTAGATGGGGCTCAAGAGAAGAAGAAAAGTTCCACGAGTGCAGTTACCGCGACGCTGTCACCAGGTGGCAGTGTTGCGCATCGTTAACACTTTTCACACACTCACTCTATAGAGAAAAGGGATTTCTTTACAAAGAAGTTTCTTTCCTCTTACACGAATATGTGTCAGGGTTTATGTGTGATAATTTTCTTTTTTTTCCCTCTGCAGGAGAGCATCCCATCAAGACCACTGAGTATGGGGTGGGTCTTTGGGTCTTAGTCAGGATGGGTGGGGAAAAAGCATAATGTGAATATGTGATTCTACAGTTATGGTTAAAATGTTGTTGTTTCCCTTCCCTTTTATGTAAGGCTCAGACACAATTTCTTTAGTTGACCAAGTTTTTTTTTTAAAAAAGTATATTTTTGTACAATTTATATTTGGTTTCTGGACTGGACTATGTCAGCTGCTGAGGGCATAGTTTGCTCCAGACACTGGGGACCAGTGTAAAATCACCAGGGGGAGAGTGTAGTGGGTATACGCTTTCTATTTTTTGAATCTGGTGGGGAAAACTGTGATGTATGGTTCCCTGGGGCCCACCAGGTGGCAGTGTCGATTTGGGCACGGGGTTGAGTCATCGTTGCGGTGGCGTACCTCTTTTGGTCTCTCTCAGCGGTTGTATGGTGGGGTGGGGAACCCGCCGTGCTTGCTGGGAGGGGGTATAAAGGGGCGGCCATTTTTGGTGGAGGGAGTCGAGCCTGGGCACCTTCAGCCTGAGGGCGGTGGTTCGTGTCGGTCCCCTAGGCGGGTCTAGGCCTAGAGGACGTTCGGAGGTCGTGTTCCATCCCAGGCACCTTTAGCCTGGGGTGAGGTACTCGGAATGGAGGTCTGGAGCTCAGTGCCCAACACTGAGTTCCGTGAGGGAAGGAGGTCCTAGGGAACCCTGGGAGTGGGTACCCGAATCCGGAAGGCGTAATGGAGCGGTGGGAGATACTTACTTGAAGACCCGGTGCAGCATATTGCCAGTGACAGGTGAGCCTCCCACCGGAGACCGCCTGGAAGGAAATCCCCCCTCGCTCGGAGACCGCAACCCACTTTCAGGAAGGAAAGTGGAGAGTTCATTGTGTCTGGTCCTACTCGCATCCACACCTCCTTTTCTGTTCTGTTCTGTTCTGTTCTACAAGGGAGTCTAACTGATTGTGTTCATTCAAGAAGAATAAAGGAGTGTTGGACTTTAATGGTGTGGGGCTCATTTTCTGGCAGACATTGCTCAAGGTAACTCTCATTGGAGGTTCCAGGTGCAGAACACTGACCCGAAGGTAAAACAAGAACTTTGCTTCCACCACACAAACATCTGCGGTGAGGGCTTGGCGTGGTGACCCCGCTCTCTCTCATCTAAAGTACCCCTACCAGGTGCGGGGGGGGCGGGCCGCACCCGGGTGACACCCACCAGAGGGGTGACACCCGTGGGTAGCGCAGCGGCCACACTGACATCGCCCGCTGCCCTGTGCCTTAGGCTCACGCTGCGGCTGTGTCCCTCAGCGGAGCGGAAGGAAGCCGCCGCCCCCTCTGCCTCCTCTCTGTTTACATCCACAGAGGAGAAGGAGGAGCCTGCGCTCGAGAGACACACCGCTGTGTGTATCTGCCGCTCTGTTCTGAGGTCTGTAAGGTAAGGGGGGCATCTTTACTGATGGGGGGAGGGGGTGTCTGTACTGCTGGGGTCTGCACAAGGGGGAGTTTGCACCAAGGGGGGGGGCTGTAACTGAGGGGGGTGTCTGTACTGAGGGGGGTGTCTGTACTGAGGGGGGTGTCTGTACTGAGGGGGGATCTGTAACTGAGGGGTGTCTTTAACTGAGGGGGTGTCTTTAACTGAGGGGGGATCTGTAACTGAGGGGGGGATCTGTAACTGAGGGGGGGATCTGTAACTGAGGGGGGGATCTGTAACTGAGGGGGGATCTGTAACTGAGGGGTGTCTGTTACTGAGGGGGGTGTCTGTAACTGAGGGGGTCTGCACTGAGGTGGGGGTGTCTGTACTGATGGAGCGGTCTGCACTGAGGTGGGGGTGTCTGTACTGAGGGGGAGATTCATACTGAGGGAGGCGGGTCTATATTGATGGCGGGGAGTCTGTACTTAGTGGAGCGGGTTTGTACTGAGGGAGGGGATCTATACTGTGGGAGTGGGGTCTGTAGTTAGTGGAGGGGGGTCTGTACTGAGGGGGGACTATAGTTGTTGGGGGGTGACACCATTTTTTTTCGCACCGGATGACACCAACCCTAGTGACGCCACTGTTCTCCCCTCTCTGTGTTCACACATGAGAAAGCGAGGCGGGGCGGTATTAGGAGCATCGTGAGGGAGCGGCAATGTACAGGGCTGGGGAGGCGGAGTTTCGATAGGAGCCGAGAGCCAGGGGGAACAGAATCCGGCGGGGGAACCATTCTCGGCACGACACCGGGAAATGATCATGGACCGTGGAGCTGCCGCTGCCTCTGCCTCCAGCACACACACACGAAGACGCCGGTAGGTGAGAGCATCTGCTCCCCGGGGCCAGTAAAAGATTCTGTGTAAATATGGCACTCAGCATAGATATCCCCCTGAACTCCGCTGTTCTTGTGTCGCTCTCTACTCCTGCCCAGTGGCTGCCGCTGCTAGGGGACACAGTCAGACCTGTAAGGAGGGCTCCGCTGCTGGGGGACACAGTCAGGCCTGTAAGGAGGGCTCCGCTGCTGGGGGACACAGGCCTGTAAGGAGGGCTCCGCTGCTGGGGGACACAGGCCTGTAAGGAGGGCTCCGCTGCTGGGAGACACCAGATGTAAAGGAGGGCTCCGCTGCTGGGGACACCAAAGGAGGGCTCCGCTGCTGGGGACACCAAAGGAGGGCTCCGCTGTTGGGGGACACCAGATGTAAAGGAGGGCTCCGCTGCTGGGGACACCAGATGTAAATGAGAGCTCTGCTGCCGGGGACACCGAATGTAAAGGAGGGCTCCGCTGCTGCCAGCTGCTGGGGACACTGAAGTAAGGAGGGCTCTGTTGCTGGGGGACACAGATCTGTAAAGAGGGACTCTGCTTCTGGGGGCACCTGATGTAAGGACGGACTGCTGGGGAGGCACCTGATGCAAGGACGGACTGCTGGGGAGGCATCTGGTGACAGGCGACGTGACAGGTGACACGCTTCCACTGATTCGGCATTATGGTGAGTTGAATGATTTAATGTTATATTACAATGTAATAATAGAAATAATGCGCTTCAATCACCCTGACACCATAACAAACATGGTGTCGGGATGATTGAAGCGCCAACAGGTGTTTTGGAGTATCCTTATCTGCCAATTTTGTTACACATTTCTATTGTGGTGTAGGATCTGGCTTCTTTCTTTCTATTTCTTTCTCTCACCTCGGACTGTAGCCACACCCCTTTGAACCACGCCCGTTTAAGCCACACCCACTATCGTGCGTAAACCATGCCCATTTTTCGGCGCCGCATTTTTCATTTCAGCATGACACGCCTACAAACGAATGCCCCGCCCCCTAATTATAGCAGGGCTCCGCCTCAATACAAAAAAAGTGTCCCAGATGTTTTTTTTGCAATGTTGGCAACTATGCTAGTAAGGGGAGATAGGACCGCGTGACCGCAACTCTAGGTGACGCAGTCCTATGGCAAACACACAGTGATATACTTTAAAACTTCTATTAAAGTAAGTGAAACTGACACCAATGTACTTGACCCAGATATTTTACTGAGGCTAATGGGCAAGTAATAAACAACAGTATAACAAGTTGCAGATCCCTGCAATAAACAGTAATAAAGATAAACCGAGTAATCAGAAATAATTAAGTATTGCTATGCAACTCTAGCGCTGCCCTTTTACAGCTACTTCCCTTCATGGGTAGACTAACACCCAGCAATGTCTACCTATGCAGTCAGGCCTGACTGATCTAAATGGAAGTTCAGTGAAACAATATTCGCTAGAAATCTTTCGGTGGTGCACTTGAAGAACAACTTTGTAATCCCAACGAATAGTAAAGATAAAGTATCTGTCTTTAACCACTTAACGACCGCCCACCGCCGATTTACGTCGGCAGAATGGCACGGACAGGCAGAATCACGTAGATCTACGTGATCGCCTTTGTGCAGTTGGGGGGTCCATCCGGACCCCCCTTCACTGCAGTGAGCGGCCGTTAAGTGTTCGGGAGCGATCAGGCATGAGGGGGCGGCCGCTCGATTCCGCCCCCCCCCTCGCGATCGCTCCCGGCCAATGAAAATGCTTCCTCCGCCATGTGATGTAAACACAGGCTGGAGGAAGTGATGTCATCTCCCTCGCCGCGGTCTTTTCGTTCCCGGCGCCGAGGAGAGAAGACAGAGGTTAGTGCTCCAACAGTCCACTGACACGTAGGTACACATAGGCACACAAATCACCCCCCAGATCACCCCCCAGGTCACCCCAAAGCCCCCAATCACAGTGTCACTGATTGCAGTGATCATTTATTTTACTGATCACTGCATTTAGTGTCATCTGTGATTGTAAAAAGTTGCAGGGCAGTTAGGATTAGGCCCCTTTAGGTCCAGGGTAGCCCCCTAACCCCCCCCCCCCCCCTAATAAAGGTTTAACCCCTTGATCACCCCCCAGGTAACCCTTTCACCCCCTAACTTCAGCGTCACTAAGCGATTGTTTTTCCGATCGCTGTATTCGTGTCGCTGGTGTTTTAGATAGGCAGTTATTTTTTTTTTAGGTTCGCCGCAGGTTTTTATTAGTGTCAGGTACCCCCATATAATATTTTAATCCCCTGATTGCCCCTAGAGTTAACCCTTTCACCAGTGATCGCCGTATAAGCGTCACTGGTGTCACTGGTTAGCCAGTAAGTTATTTAGTTATTTAGGTTACCCGTCAGGTTTTTATATAGTGTCAGGTACCCCCATATTTAACCTAATAAAGGTTTTAACCCCCTGATTGCCCCTAGTTAACCCTTTCACCAGTGATCACCATATAAAGGTTACGGGTGACGCTGGTTGATTAGTTTGCTTTTTATAGCATCAGGGCACCCGCCGTATATAACCCAATAAAGGTTTAACCCCCCTGATCGCCCGGCGGGTGAGATCAATTAGGTTTTAGCGCCAGAGAGGGTCTGCGTCGCCCCAGGCAGTGTTAGGTTAGTGCCAGTAACGCTAACACCCACGCGCAAAGCATACACCCCCCTTAGTGGTATAGTATCTGATCAGATCTATACTAGCATCCCCAGCGGTTTAGGGTTCCCAAAAACGCAGTGTTAGCGGGATCAGCCCAGATACCTGCTAGCGCCTGCGTTTAGCCCCTCCGCCCAGCCCAGCCCAGCCCACCCAAGTGCAGTATCGATCGATCACTGTCACTTACCAAACACAACACACATAACTGCAGCGTTCGCAGAGACAGGCCTGATCCCTGCGATCGCTAACAGTTTTTTTTGTAGCGTTTGATATATTTGCTGACGACAGTCAGGTGCTTTTTTTCCTTTGAATCTTACTAGTGTACCCCTAAATTTAGAGCCCAAAATGGCAAGACGAAGGTACACTAGTAAAGAGGCCTACGAGATTCTGAGCATGACAGATAGTGAAGAGGAGGTCACGTATCTGTCAGATTCAGGCTCAGAATATCTTCCCGTAGAAGACAGTGACGTCAGCGGCCCCACGTCAGATAGCTCTGACGACGAAGTTGAGGTCCCTGCTAAGGTCAGGTGTACCCGATCTTCTGAGGTTGTTGAGGAGCAAGAACCGCAGGTCTCTCGTATCATGGAGCAGAGTAGTACTAGCGCCGCTATTCCTTCTGGTGAACTGGCAAGCACCAGCGGCCTAGTACAGCCTGGACGTACATCCAGCACTGCAGTAACACTTGGTGACGTGGCGAGTCCCATAAGTGCAGTTCAAGCTGGCGAGGTGGCAAGCACAAGTAGTGTCCCGCTGCCACCAAGAAGACAAAGGCAGGCCCGTCGTGCCCATAGTGCCCTTCCTGCAGAATTTGCCTATCCTGATTGGGTCCCCACCACTTCTGCAGAACCCGTACTTCCCCCATTCACTGCCCAACCCGGTATTCAGGTGGAAACAGCTGATTTTATTCCAATTGATTTTTATTCGCTGTTTTTCACGGAAGATCTCTATAGATCTATTGTGGACCAGAGTAATTTATATGCTGGTCAATTTATCGCCGCTAACCCCCAGTTGCCAAAAATTGCCAGAAATTGGAAACCAATTACGGTTTCCGAATTTAAGACCTTTCTGGGCCTTTCCCTCAACATGGGCACACATAAATTTCCGTCATTGCGTGCTTATTGGTCCACGCACCCAATTGACCACATGCCCGTGTTCTCTGCCTCCATGTCCAGGGCACGATACGAGCAGATTTTGCGGTTCATGCACTTCAACGACAATGAACTTTGTCGTCCACGTGGGGACCCTGAATACGACCGGCTCTATAAAATTCGGCCCCTCATAAACCACTTCAACTAACGTTTTGCAGCCTTGTTTACTCCCGATCAAGTTGTCTGCGTTGATGAGTCCCTGATTAAATTTTCTGCCCGCTTGTCTTTCAAGCAGTACCTTCCCAGCAAGCGTGCCAGATACGGGGTCAAGCTCTACAAGTTCTGTGACAGGGCAACAGGCTATGTAGTGAACTTTACGGTTTATGAGGGAAAAGACAGTCAGATTGAGTCGGTCAACTGCCCGGATTACATAGGGAGCGCTGGCAAGATAGTGTGGAACTTGGTGTCACCCTTATTCGGAAAGGGGTACCACTTGTATGTGGACAATTATTACACGAGCGTGCCACTGTTTAGTCACTTGTTTGATCATCAGATTGGAGCATGTGGCACCGTGCGACCTAATCGCCGGGGCTTTCCCCAGCGGCTTGTAGATGCCCGTCTTAGGCTGGGGGAGAGAGCCTGCTTGAAGTGTAATAACTTGCTCGCTATGAAGTGGAGGGACAATAAGAATGTTTTCCTTCTTACCTCCCTTCATGCAGACACGACAGTCCAAATTCGTACGGCGACTGGTGTTGTGGAGAAACCCCTCTGTGTCCACAAATATAACCAAAATATGGGAGGGGTGGACCTCAACGACCAGTTGATGGCGCCGTATCTAATTGACCATAAGGCGAGACGCTGGTACAAAAAAGTGTCTCTATCATTATTCCAATTGGCTTTGCTGAACGCTCATGTGCTATACAGAGCTTCAGGCGGGACGTTATCTCTTCTAAAATTCCAGAATGAGATAGTCACAGAACTCCTGTATCCAGGCGGTTCTGCACCTCACCATCCCCAACCAAATGCAGTAAGCCGGCTGCATGAGAGGCATTATTCGTATGTCCTCCCGAGTACCCCTACCCAAAGCCACCCCCAAAAAAGATGTCGTGTCTGTAGCAAACGCGGATTTAGGCGTGACACCCGTAGTTTTTGTCCACTCTGTCCTGACAAGCCTGGTCTTTGCCAAGGTGAATGTTTTGAACGCTACCACTCAAAAGTGAAGTTTTAGCGTAGGTACAGCATTTCACAGACAAGGACACACTTACACAGGGTCTCCCAAGATGCCATTACATTTTGAGAGACCCGAACCATTACAGTTGTAAAGTTACAAAAAAAAGTGTAAAAAAGAAAAAAAAAAACGTAAAAAACAAAACACAAAAAAAATATAAAATAAAAAAACCAAAAATAGTTGTCGTTTTATTCTCTCTCTCTCTATTTTCTCTCTATTGTTCTGCTCTTTTTTTACTGTATTCTATTCTGCAATGTTTTATCATGCTTGCTTTTCAGGTATGTAATTTTTTGTTTTCAGGTGCGCCATTCAACTGCAGCGTGGAATTATTTATCTTGACAGCAACAGCGTTTGCTCCCACGATACATAAAGCCGTGACTCCAGTGCTGTAGGAGGTGATTTCACTACCACAGTTAAAAAAAAGAGCATATATGCCGAAGCATGGGGGCAGCAGGGGCGGAGGAGCGATTTTGCTCCTAATGCCGCGTACATACGGTCGAAATTCCGACGGAGGCCTGCCCGTGGAAAATTCCGACCGTGTGTACGCGGCATAACTTTTTTGTGGGAGGATGCCCCCATGCTTCGGCATATATATATTGTGACAGCAGGAAGGTAAAGTCACCTGGTTGCATCCAGGGGGGTAGATATATTTCGCCCAGATTCAGGCTTTACGCCGACTTATACAACTAGGTGGAGAGTTGTATAAGGCTAGTGGGCTCATGGATGACTCATACCTCTAGGGAGAGGGCTGGGCATCGTACAGACAGGGAGTTGATGAGGCCAGCTGAAGCTTGTCAGCTCATTTAGGCCTCTATAAGAACTCCCAGATTCATTAGGTGTTTGCTCATGCCTGGAACCAGACCTGTGTGGACTGTCTAGGGAGAGTGAACCCCTGTGCGGTGAGAAAAAGCCTGTGTGGCTATTTGCTTGGACATTTAAAACCAGGGACTTAGGGACTAGGACAGCACTAGGCTGATCCCAGTTGTTAGTTAGGAAACCTGTATGTTTAGTCAGAGGTCAAGTTGACCAGGATTTATTTTGTTTATGTTTCTTTTGCTTTGCTGTGTTTTGTCACTGTAAATAGAAAATAAACCGCACCTTTTTGATTTTGAAAACCACAACCACCGTTTGCTGGGCCTGTTTTTGTGTGGGGAGCCCATCTCGGGGGTCACACACACCCGCTGCCGAGCTAACCCCCTCACAGTTGGTGGAGAACCAGTGGCAGTTTTTTTTTAAGCCAGCATGGAGGAGATACTGAAGCAGCTGGCTCTAGCAAATGCCAATCAACAGCAGACAAATGCAGGTTTGCAAAAGAGCCTTGCAGCTCAACAACAGAACTTCGCAGCCCAGCAGCAAGCTCATCAACAGAGCCTTGCAGCCCAGCAGCAAGCTCATCAACAGAGCCTTGCAGCCCAGCAGCAGACAAACGCAACTTTGCAACAGAGTCTGGAGGCTCAGCAACAAGCCCAGCAGCAATCTGAGGCCCGCTTCATAGACCTGTTACAGAAGCAAGAGCAGAGACTACAACAACAGATGGAAGCAGCAATGCAGCAACGTCCGCAGACCAGTGAGGAAAGCCGTCCCACTAATACCGCGTCCTTTGGGGTGAGTCGTTTATTGACAAAAATGACTGGAGAGGATGATCCAGAGGTATTTTTGACCACATTTGAAAGGACCGCTGAAAGAGAAAAGTGGCCTGAGGAGCAGTGGGCTGGACTGGTGGCTCCTCTGTTAACTGGTGAATCGCAGAAAGCTTACTATGACCTAGAGCCTAACCAAGCAAAAGACTATGCGATGCTAAAAGCTGAAATATTGGCAAGGCTGGGTGTCACCCAGGCTGTCCGGGCTCAGCGTGTGCATAACTGGACTTTCCAGCTTGGAAAACCCCCCAGGTCTCAAATGTATGATCTCATTCACCTGAGCAGAAAGTGGCTACAGCCAGAGACTTTGTCCGCACCAAAGATTGTGGAACGTGTTGTAATGGATCGGTTTTTGAGAGCTCTTCCTACTGCCATCCAAAAGTGGGTAAGCCATGGAGACCCAGAGACGGCCGATGGTCTTGTGGATCGTGTGGAGAAATACTTGGCTACAGAGAACCTGACGGCCTCTTCCAGAGACACTCGGACTTTCCACCCTAAGACCAGACCATCCCCAGGGGCGGATAAGAGGATTCCAAGGGGTGAGGGTGGAGAGAGTGAGAGGGTGGGAGCTCTACCCCAAGTTTGGCGAGAACAGCCTGGGAAATCAGCGGCTCAAGAGGCCGCAAGAAGGATCATTTGCTACCGCTGCCGGCAAGCGGGACATATTGCAGCCAATTGCCCAGTTGTGGAGGAACCCATGCAGTGTGACTTTCTGACGGGCAGACGTCAGTCGCTGTGTGCGACAGTCGCATGCACTGCCATTCGAGGAACTGAGAAACATTTATGCAAAATGTGTGTTAATGGTAGAAATGTTGTGGTATTGCTGGATTCAGGTAGCCTTGTGACCCTGATAAAGGCTGAGTTAGTTAAAACAGAGGTCTCTGGGAATAGCAAGGTAGCTGTTATTTGTGTGCATGGGGACACGCGAGAGTATCCAGTGACTACAGTGTGTTTCGAGACCCCCAAAGGTACCCTCTCTCATCCAGTGGGCTTAGTATCTCAGTTACCGCATGACGCCATTGTGGGAAGGGATTTTCCGAAGTTCTGGGAACTGTGGGATGATCCTGAGCCCCCCACTGGTGCCCCTATGTACCAGGAATGTGATAGCCAGAACTCCCCTGAGAGTGGTGAGGACTCTCCAGAATTTCCCTTATCAGTATTGGCAGGGGAGACTCAAGAAACTGGAGAGGAGCCCACCTCCTCAGACGAAAACCTACCGTCTGTGGAGTTTTCTGATCTTGAGGTTCACAGGGAAAACTTTGCCACAGAACAGTTGAAAGACCCCGCCCTAATAAAGGCACGGGAAAACGTAGTGAAAATAGATGGCGAGTTAGTGAACCCAGATAATACCTGCACTTACCCATACTTCAGCGTAGAGAAGGACCTACTGTATCGGGTGGCAAAAAGGGCAGAAGAAACCGTTGAGCAGCTTGTGGTGCCCAAACCTTACAGGAAGTTGGTGTTGGAGTTGGCCCATGGGCACATTCTTGGAGGTCATCTGGGGACAGAGAAAACCCGAGAGAGGGTATTACAGAGATTCTATTGGCCGGGGGTGATGAAGGACATAGAAAATTATTGTTCCTCCTGCCCTGTGTGTCAGAGGTCGGCCCCGATGCCACATTTCCGTAGCCCGCTGGTCCCTCTACCCATCATTGAGGTCCCGTTTGAGAGGATCGCCATGGATTTGGTAGGTCCTATAATCAAGTCCGCTAGGGGGCACCAGTACATATTAGTTATAATGGACTATGCCACCCGTTATCCAGAAGCGATCCCTCTCCGAAATACCTCGGCCAAAACCATAGCCAAAGAGCTATCTCTTGTGTTTAGCCGGGTGGGTATTTGTAAAGAACTGCTTACGGACCAAGGTACACCCTTTATGTCCCGGGTTATGAAGGAGCTGTGTAAATTGTTCAAAGTGACGCAATTACGTACATCTGTGTATCACCCCCAAACCGATGGGCTGGTTGAAAGGTTCAACAAAACCCTAAAACAAATGTTGAAGAAAGTGGTGGATAGAGATGGAAAGGATTGGGACTGTCTACTTCCTTATCTGATGTTTGCTATTAGGGAGGTGCCCCAATCCTCTACGGGATTCTCCCCCTTTGAGTTACTGTATGGGAGACACCCAAGAGGGCTGTTGGATATTGCCAAGGAAACTTGGGAAAGTGAGAGTTCTCCCCACAGGAGTGTGATTGAGCATGTCGCCCTGATGCAAGACCGAATTGCACAGGTAATGCCCATCGTGAAGGAACATTTGGCCCAAGCGCAGTTAGCACAGCAGAGAGTGTACAACCGTGGAGCCAGGACCCGTACCTTTTCCCCGGGGGATAGGATACTGGTACTTGTCCCTACGGTTGAAAGTAAATTCCTTGCCAAATGGCAAGGCCCCTACGAGATAATGGAAAAAGTGAGCGAAGTGAATTACAAGGTCAGACAACCAGGAAGGCGAAAGCCCGAACAGATCTATCACGTTAATCTGTTGAAAGCCTGGAGGGATAGAGAGTCCCTAGTCGCAGACACTTGGTCACCAGCTCAAACTGGTTGCGTGATTCCGGAGGTTGGAATAGCAGCCACCTTGTCACAACCCCAACAACAGGAGGTTAAGGAGTTTGTGCTTCGCAACAAGGAGGTATTCTCTGAGCTGCCGGGACAAACATCTGGGGTAGAGCATGACATCATTACCCCGCCCGGTGAAAGGGTGAAGTTAAAACCCTATCGGATCCCAGAGGCCCGACGGGAGGCAATACGGGAGGAAGTACAGAAAATGCTGAACTTAGGGGTGATAGAGGAGTCCCAAAGTGATTGGTCTAGTCCCATTGTGTTGGTGCCTAAACCGGATGGGAGCTGGCGATTTTGTAACGATTTTCGACAGTTGAACAAAGTTACAAAATTTGACACCTACCCCATGCCACGTATAGATGAGTTGATCGACCGGCTGGGAACAGCCCGATACATGACGACTCTTGACCTCACAAAAGGGTATTGGCAAATCCCCCTGGCCAAGTCGGCCAAAGAGAAAACCGCATTTGTAACCCCAGACGGGGCGTTCCAATATAAAAGAATGCCGTTCGGGTTACAGAATGCGCCGGCCACATTCCAGCGGAAAATGGACCAGATGCTGAGGCCCCATCGGAAGTATGCTGCGGCTTACCTGGATGACATAATTGTCCATAGCACAGATTGGGCCTCACATCTGCCAAAAGTGCAAGCAGTCCTGGACTCTGTTCGGGAAGCGGGGTTTACGGCTAACCCCAAGAAGTGTACCATTGGGCAGGAGGAGGCCAAATATCTTGGGTACACCATTGGGAGGGGAGTAATAAAACCCCAACTCAACAAAGTCGAGGCCATCCAGAGTTGGCCACGTCCCAACAGCAAGAAGCAGGTACGAGCCTTTCTGGGAATCGCTGGGTATTATCGGCGATTCATTCCCCACTTTGCTTCTAAGGCTGTGCCCCTAACCAACCTGACGAAGGGGAAAGGGTCGGTCATGATTAAATGGACCCCCGAGGCTGAGGCAGCATTCCAATTCTTGAAACAAGCCTTATGTAGCCAGCCAGTGTTGTACTCACCCGACTTCTCTAAAGACTTTGTCGTACAAAGTGATGCGTCAGATGTGGGGTTAGGAGCAGTATTGTCCCAGGTCTGGAACGGGGAAGAGCACCCAGTCATTTACCTCAGCAGGAAGTTGAAGTCCCATGAGGTAAATTACGCCACGGTTGAAAAGGAGTGTTTAGCGGTGAAGTGGGCTCTAGATTCCCTTCGGTACTACCTGCTAGGTAGGCACTTTGATATGGTTACGGATCACGCTCCGTTAAAGTGGATGGCTCAAAACAAGGAAACAAATAGAAGAGTGAATAGGTGGTTCCTGGCCCTCCAGGAATTCAACTTCACAGTAAAGCATCGCCCTGGCGTTCAAATGGGGAATGTGGATGCTTTGTCTCGAGTACATGAATGCCTGATTGCTGGTGTTCCAACCCCGAGGTTAAAACAAGAGGGGGGGGTATGTGACAGCAGGAAGGTAAAGTCACCTGGTTGCATCCAGGGGGGTAGATATATTTCGCCCAGATTCAGGCTTTACGCCGACTTATACAACTAGGTGGAGAGTTGTATAAGGCTAGTGGGCTCATGGATGACTCATACCTCTAGGGAGAGGGCTGGGCATCGTACAGACAGGGAGTTGATGAGGCCAGCTGAACCTTGTCAGCTCATTTAGGCCTCTATAAGAACTCCCAGATTCATTAGGTGTTTGCTCATGCCTGGAACCAGACCTGTGTGGACTGTCTAGGGAGAGTGAACCCCTGTGCGGTGAGAAAAAGCCTGTGTGGCTATTTGCTTGGACATTTAAAACCAGGGACTTAGGGACTAGGACAGCACTAGGCTGATCCCAGTTGTTAGTTAGGAAACCTGTATGTTTAGTCAGAGGTCAAGTTGACCAGGATTTATTTTGTTTATGTTTCTTTTGCTTTGCTGTGTTTTTTGTCACTGTAAATAGAAAATAAACCGCACCTTTTTGATTTTGAAAACCACAACCACCGTTTGCTGGGCCTGTTTTTGTGTGGGGAGCCCATCTCGGGGGTCACACACACCCGCTGCCGAGCTAACCCCCTCACAATATTTTAGGCACAGGTTGCGTTAAAACATTTTTTTATTTTTTACTAGGTTTTGTTTTGGTATTTGCTTTGCAGGTATGGCATGGTAAGGTCTTACTGTTGTACTGTAATGTTACTTTGTTTTAATGTTAACCACCATTTGCTTTGCAGGTACGCCATTCAGTTGCAGCGCGGCTCTATTTATCTTGACAGCAACAGCGTTTGCTCCCACGATACATAAAGCCGTGACTCCAACGCTGTAGGAGGTGATTTCACCACCACAGTTAAAAAAAAGAGCATATATGCCGAAGCATGGGGGCAGCAGGGGCGGAGGAGCAATTTTGCTCCTAATGCCGCGTATATACGGTCGAAATTCCAACGGAGGCTTGCCCGTGGAAATGTCCGACCGTGTGTACGCGGCATAACCTTTTATGCCGCGTACATACGGTCGAAATTCCGACGAAGGCTTGACCGTGTGTACGCGGCATAACTTTTTTGCGGGAGGATGCCCCCATGCTTCGGCATATATGCCCATCATTAGAAGTGGGTGGATGAAGGGAGGTATTCTAATGGTGGGCATACCCACCAATCAATCTCTTTTTTTCGTTCAGCCAATAGGCTGTATGAAAAAAAAGATTACAATACAATTGTCCAACAAGGACCAGCAACGTACTGGTATGTTGCTGGACTTTGAATGTTTATACCAGAATGATGCCTGCGGGTTTAGGTATCATCTTGGTATCATTCTTTTCAGCCAGCAGCCGGCTTTCATGTAAAAGCAATTCTAGCAGATAATTAGCCTCTAGACTGCTTTTACAAGCAGTGGGAGGGAATGTCCCCCCCCCCCGGATATAAAAAGCGCCATTGGGAAATTGGGAAAGCATTTTATCACACCGATCTTGGTGTGGTCAGATGCTTTGAGGGCAGAGGAAAGATCTAGGGTCTAACCCCCCAATTTTTTTCAAAAAAAGAGTACCTGTCACTACCTATTGCGATCATAGGGGATATTTACATTCCCTGAGATAACGATAAAAATGGTAAAAAAATAAAATATGGAAGGCACAGTTTAAAAATAAAATAAAAAAGCCAAATAAATAAATAATAAAAAAAAAAAAAAAAAAAAAAAAAGCACCGCTGTCCCCCCCTGCTCTTGCGCAAAGGCGAACGCAAGCGTCGGTCTAGCGTCATATGTAAACAGCAATTGCATCATGCATGTGAGGTATCACCACGAAGGTCAGATCGAGGGCAGTCATTTTAGCAGTAGACCTCCTCTGTAAATCTAACGTGGTAACCTGTAAAGGCTTTTAAATGCTTTTAAAAATGAATGTAGTTTGTCGCCGCTGCGCGTTTGTGCGCAATTTTAAAGCATGTCGTGTTTGGTATCCATGTACTCGGCCTATGATCATCTTTTTTATTTCATCAAACATTTGGGCAATATAGTGTTTTTTTTTAGTGCATTAAAAATAAAAAAAGTGTGTTTTTCCCCCAGAAAATGCGTTTGAAAAATCGCTGCGCAAATACTGTGTGGGAAAAAAAAAATGCAACACCCACTATTTGAATCTGTAGGGCCTTTGCTTTAAAAAAATATATAATGTTTGGGGGTTCAACATAATTTTCTTGCAAAAAAAAAATTTTTTTCATGTAAACAAAAAGTGTCAGAAAGGGCTTTGTCTTCAAGTGGTTAGAAGAGTGGATGATGTGTGACATAAGCTTCCTAATGTTGTGCATAAAATGCCAGGACAGTTCAAAACCCCCCCAAATGACCCCATTTTGTAAAGTAGACACCTCAAGCTATTTGCTGAGAGGCATGTTGAGCCCATTGAATATTTTTTTTTTTGTCCCAAGTGATTGAATAATGACCAAAAAAAAAAAATGTACAAAAAGTTGTCACTAAATTATATATTGCTCAAACATGCCATGGGCATATGTGGAATTACACCCCAAAATACATTCTGTTGCTTCTCCTGAGTACGGGGATACCACATGTGTGGGACTTTTTGGGAGCCTAGTCGCGTACGGGACCCCAAAAACCAAGCACCGCCTTCAGGATTTCTATGGGTGTAAATTTTTGATTTCACTCCTCACTGCCTATCACAGTTTTGGAGGCCATGGAATGCCCAGATGGCACAAAACCCCCCCAAATGACCCCATTTTGGAAAGTAGACACCCCAAGCTATTTCCTGAGAGGTATGTTGAGTATTTTGCAGATCTCGCTTTTTGTCACAAAGTTTTGAAAATGTAAAAAAAGAAAAAAAAAAAAGAAAAAAAAATGTCTTTCCTAATTTTCAAAAACAAATGAGAGCTGTAAAATACTCACCATGCCTCTCAGCAAATAGCTTGGGGTGTCTACTTTCCAAAATGGGGTCATTTGTGGGGGTTTTGGGCTATTTTGACATTTTATGGCCTTCAAAACTGTGATAGGTAGTGAGGAGTGAAATCAAAAATTTATGCCCTTAGAAACCTTGAAGGCGGTGCTTGGTTTTGGGGTCCCGTACGCGGCTAGGCTCCCAAAAAGTCCCACACATGTGGTATCCCCGTACTCAGGAGAAGCAGCAGAATGTATTTTGGGGTGTAATTTCACATATGCCCATGGCATGTGTGAGCAATATATCATTTAGTGACAACTTTGTGCAAAAAAAAAAGTTTGTCATATTCCCGCAACCTGTGGCAAAATATAAAATATTCCATGGACTGAACATGCCTCTCAGTAAATAGCTTGGGGTGTCTACTTTCCAAAATGGGGTCATTTGGGGGCGGTTTTGTGCTATTTTGGCATTTTATGGCCTTCGAAACTGTGATAGGTAGTGAGGAGTGAAATCAAAAATTTGCGCCCTTAGAAATCCTGAAGGCGGTGCTTGGTTTCCGGGGTCCCGTACGTGGCTAGGCTCCTAAAAAGTCCCACACATGTGGTATCCCCGTACTCAGGAGAAGCAGCAGAATGTATTTTGGGGTGCAATTCCACATATAACCATGGCATGTGTGAGCAATATATCATTTAGTGACAACTTTTTGTAATTTTTTTATTTTTTTTGTCATTATTCAATCACTTGGGACAAAAAAAAAAATATTCAATGGGCTCAACATGCCTCTCAGCAATTTCCTTGGGGTGTCTACTTTCCAAAATGGGGTCATTTGGGGGGGTTTTGTACTGCCCTGCCATTTTAGCACCTCAAGAAATGAGATAGGCAGTCATAAATTTAAAGCTGTGTAAATTTCAGAATGTACCCTAGTTTGTAAACGCTATAACTTTTGCGCAAACCAATAAATATACGCTTATTGACATTTTTTTTACTAAAGACATGTGGCTGAATACATTTTGGCCTAAATGTATGACTAAAATTGAGTTTATTCGATTTTTCTTATAACAAAAAGTAGAAAATATCATTTTTTTTCAAAATTTTCGGGCTTTTTCTGTTTATATCGCAAAAAATAAAAATCGCAGAGGCAATCAAATACCATTAAAAGAAAGCTCTATTTGTGGGAAGAAAAGGACGCAAATTTCATTTGGGTACAACATTGCATGTCCGCACAATTTACAGTTAAAGCAGCGCAGTGCCGAATCCCAAAAACAGGCCTGGTCCTAATGGCCCGAAATGGTCCGGGGCTTAAGTGGTTAAACAGCTCTCACCACCCGGACAAGTCCGTTTCCTCCATCGATTTGTCTAGGAACAGGAATCCACCGACATCCAAGTCTTCAATCCTTCTGGTGTACTGCAGCAAGGATGAGAAGATGTCTCTAAGGCTCTGCTAGGCTGGCAGAGGGGCTCTTTGGAAAGGAGCACAAGGCCCAGGCTTCAGGCCTTGTGCACACAGCAGTTCAGCACAGAGATCCTCTTGCTAGGAGAGGGGGTGTCCAAAGAGACCGAACAAACTCCACCTCCCCTTTATAAAGTCTGCCCCAGCAGTCTCTGTTCCGGAGCAATTTACCCTGGGTGCTGCAAGATGTACTGGGAGATGTAGTCTCTCTCTCTCCTCTGCTTTCACTTCCAGTAATGTCTCTTTACTTCCTCCCGACTCACCTCTCACCTGGAACTTCTTGTCTCTCTGTCTTAAAGGGGAATACCCCACTACACACTCCCCCCACTTTGAATCTTTGGTCCCCAAAGACATTTTTTAGGTCTGCAAAACATTCTAGATTCAATGCGGTTGCATAGGGTTGACAGAGGAGCCTCCCACCAATCATCATAAGATGGGGGCGTGGCCTGACGCGGCATGTGAACAGACCTGTTCGACGGAGCTCCCGCTGTAGATCCTGTTTGTGATCCTTTCCTCGCCACCTACAACGCCCGATTCAGCCACAACCTGCGCCTAAAGACCTCCAGAGACCCTCGGTTCCAGCGGTGCTCGATAATCCCGGCATGATGACCCGGGGAAACAAAGGAGAAGCTGCGGCTGCGGCCTCCCAGGCCTTCCAAGATGGCGCCTGGATGTCTCAGTCTCTGCCTCCCAGGACTCCACGAGGGCAGGAGAAGAAGACGGAGCTGGGGGGTAAGTCCACCAAAGCCCCTAAAGGGACAGACCAAACGAGAGACATGCTATATTATGCCAGGAAACTGACAGGCCCGGAAGATTCCCTGCAGACTGTTGCACAGGGTCATGCAATGCCCGCAGAGCAGGCTGAGCAGGGACACACTGACATGCTGGAAGCTGAGGATGATGAAATGGAGTCAGCCCCTGGTTCTGTTCCAGCCTTGCTTGACCAGCAGACAGAGGACAGTCCCCAGCCCACACTCAGTGAAATCCTGCATGCTGTTCACAGGTGCACTGCCTCAGTGGATGCCCTGAAGGAGAGATTTGGGGGGCTGGAGGAGAAAGTTAATCTCCTGAGACATGATATACAGAAGGTCAGGGAGAGGACCACGGCCGTGGAGGGCAGAGTCAGTGATATAGAGGATCAGATGCCACACATGACCCGGGAAGTGAGAGTCGCTGCTCAGCAGGCACGCCAGGCCTTTGATCGCCATGATGAGATCGAAAATCGCCTGAGACGCAACAATGTACGCATTGTGGGGCTCCCAGAAAAGGTGGAGGGCAGGGACCCCACGACGTTCATAGAAGGCTGGCTACAGGAGACCTTTTGGTAAAGAGGCTTTTTCTCCGATTTACACGGTGGAACGGGCGCACAGGGTGCCACCTCGCCCTCTCCCCCCCCGGTAATCCCCCGAGATCCATGCTTGCTAGACTCCTTAACTACAGGGACCGGGAAGTGATACTTCGAATGGCCAGAGAAAGGGGGGCTGTACATTATAACGGAGCCCGGATTTCTTTTTATCCTGACTTCTCTGCAGAAGTGCAACGCAGAAGATCAAAGTTTATGGATGTCAAGAAAAGGCTGCAGAGGCTTCAGCTGTCCTATGCCATGCTATACCCAGCCAAGCTTCGCGTAACAGCCAGAGATGAGGCCCACTTTTTTGAGAATGCACAGGATGCTGCGGACTGGCTAGACCGCAACGAACAAGACTTCCGCAGGAGGGGACCGGAGAATGGTGCAGGTTGATGTGGACAATCCTATCTATATCAAGAGCAATCCGGGTAAAGAAGTGCTGTTGCTGAAATGATGTCACTTGAGAGGATCAATACCTACTTGAAGTTACCAGCGAATAGTTTTCCACTAACTTTTCTGAATTTTCTTTTTTTTCGCTGACCTGAGTTTATGGGTGGAGTGTGTCTCTGCACCCCCCCTATGTACCGTTTGCTGTTATGGTGGACATGGCTTATGTTTTTGTGCCCTGTTGGCACTGGAAATGCCAGTGTTGCTATTACTCAACACCGGTGGGGAGTCCCCAGTGACGCCCAGTTGGCAGTCCAGGAGCCACCGGCAGATGCAGATAAGTTTTACTGTTCTTGTTTTTCTTATGCTTCCTACTTCTATTTTTACTGTATTGACACCACAGCGCCGATGCGCAGGAATCTCTGCCACAGTTTCTGCAGGATTTTTTTTTCTTTCCCAAGGGACTGTACTGTTCTTATTGATGCACCACAGTCAAAGCTGTTTGAACCACAGGGCTGTTTTTTGATAGCTGGATGGGGGGATACAGGACTGTTGCTCTCTTCTGGGTACTCCTCCCACTCAGACAGAACTCTTAGTATACAATCGCCATGTCTTCTACACCCATAGTGTCGTGGAATGTCAGAGGGGTAAATGATCCTCTGAAAAGGACCATGATATCCACTGTATTGCGTAAATTTCACCCGGCCATAATTGGCTTACAGGAGACCCATCTATTGAAAGATACGACTAGTTTCTTGGGATATGCGTGGGTGGGGCAGGCCTATCACTCCACTCACTCCGCCTATTCACGCGGAGTGAGTGTATTGATCCACAAGGCTCTGGTATACCAGGAGTTAGATTTGCTTATTGATATATCTGGGAGATTTGTATTTCTTTATTGCAAACTGTTTACCGTTACTATGATTCTGGCGTTTGTATATGTGCCTCCACCTTTTTCTAGAGAGGTGCTGCAGTTGCTGCTGTCTTACCTGGCAAACAAGCCTGACGTCCCACTACTGTTGCTAGGGGACTTTAATTGCTACCTAGACCCTAAATTGGACAGACACCCCCCGGTGATGCCCCCTAAGGGCAACCGGGGTACGGCTCTTGGACGCCTGATGGAGGAGGTGGGGTGGGTTGACATCTGGCGGGTTAGGAACCCCAAGTGTAAACAATTCTCCTGTTTCTCCAAGTCACATGGTTCCCTCTCCCGTATAGACCTGTGTCTGGGCACTCCCAACATGGTTAGTTGCACCTCTAAGGTGCAGTATTTCCCACGGGGGGTATCAGACCACTCCCCGCTAGTACTTTGGTTGGTAAATCAACCGTCTAGCTCCCTACCTAGTGCCCCATGGAAACTGAATGCTTATTGGCTCAAACTGTTTACATCCCCAGAACGTATTGAAACCAAGATTGAAGTCTTTCTCCGGGCCCATGAGCACTACCTAGACCCACTGCTAAAATGGGAAACTTTGAAAGCCTATCTTAGAGGGGTATTTATCGAGGAAATACAAATTGTCAGGAACAACTCCTCTGCCTTGGTGGAGCGGGTGGGAGACCAGGTGAGGCAGCTGGAACTCGCTTATGTGACTAGCCCCACTGACTTGGCCAGGGAGGCTTGGATGTCGGCCCAGGACTCTCTGGACCGTCTGCGATCCTCACAGGCAGAGCGGAAGAGGTTCTTTACCAAACTTGCATTTTATGAGGAAGGGGAACAAACTGGACGATTGCTGGCCAAAATAGCGAGGTCTCAAACACAATCCCCGGCCATCGGTGCTATACGCGCCTCTACGGGTAAGGTGGTTAATACCCCTGAAACCATTATATCCGAGCTGGCGTCCTTCTATGAAGGCCTTTATGGATCGAGGGATGCCTACTCGGATGCGGACCTTGGAACATACATGGCTAGTATTGATCTGCCTGCTCTCTCCACATCTGCCAGAGAACAGTTAGATGCACCAGTTACTCTGGGCGAGCTGCAATTAGCGGCAAGCTCTTTTCCTACATGTAAAGCCCCCGGAGAGGATGGCCTGCCCATAGAAGTGTACACTCAATTTGGGGAGCACTTGTTACCTGAACTATTGAAGGTCTTTAACGCCGCACTAGAGGGTGGTCAGCTGCCTGGTTCCATGGCTAGGGCTAATATTTTACTGTTGAAGCCGGGAAAGGATCCGGTTGACCCTGGCTCCTATAGGCCTATATCGTTGCTGCAGAGCGATGTAAAAATCCTGGCAAAGGTCTTGGCGCGCAGGGTCAACGGGATAATCACGTCTATTATCCACCCAGACCAGGCTGGCTTCATGCCGCAGAAGTCCACCGCCACCAACTTGAGGCGCATGTTCTTGAACATGCAGGTGCAGGCAGACAATGGGGGCCGTAGGGCGCTCTTGTCCCTTGATGCCAACAAGGCATTTGATAGTGTCAGTTGGAGGTTCCTCTGGGCGACGTTGGCCAAGTTTGGCTTTGGGGACAAGTTTATAGAGTGGGTCAGGCTGCTGTACGCGTCCCCCCAGGCGACCATTAGGGTCGCGGGTAGGATGTCACCGGCCTTTGCTCTGGGTAGGGGGACGAGGCAGGGATGTCCCCTGTCCCCCCTGCTCTTCGCGATCGCTATAGAGCCATTGGCTGCCCTGATACGGGCTAGTGCCCGCGTCCGGGGATTCCAATACGGCACGCTGCAAGAAAAAATCATGCTGTACGCGGACGACATGCTGCTGTTCCTGGAGGACCCCACGCACTCCATCCCCGGGGCTATGTCAATAATAGAGCAATTCGGCCACTACTCGGGATTGACCATTAATTGGTCAAAATCCGCCCTGATGCTGTTGGATGAGGATGGTGGGGTAGCCCTGCCGGACTCTTGTCCCATCCCAGTTGTATCTAGCTTTAAATATTTGGGGGTACAGGTGTCGCCCAGGCTGGGGGACTACTGCTCCCTTAATGTGCACCCATTGCTGTCCCGGTTTAGGGACAAAATTAATACTTGGAACACCCTAAAAATGTCACTTGCAGGTAAAGCCAATCTGATCAAAATTATTTTAATGCCACAACTACTTTACTTTCTTCATAACTCGCCTGTAGTGATACACCTGAAAATCTTCCGAATAGTGAACACTCTCTTCCGACGGTTGCTATGGCATACTAGGCCCCCTCGGATTAGACTGGAACACTTGCAGCAGGCCAAGGACAGTGGGGGGCTGGCGGTTCCCAATCCTTGGCTGTACTACATAGCGGCCCAGTTACAGCATTTGATCGGCTCTATGTCCCAGGACCCGGGGAGCTCGGCGGCACAACTGATGCTGTCGGCCACTGGCGCTGAGACTATCCCGATGGGGCTGGAGGCGCAAATGTTCCTCAAATCCAACAAGCGGACCCCGACGCTCGCACTTATCCAGAAAGTCTGGAATAAGGGCCGACAACTCCAGGGAGTGCAGGGATTCACAGAGGACAGCCCAATATGGGGCAATAGGTCTTATGTGGAGTTGGTGAAGCTGCAGCAGGGGCCCAGATGGCGTGCCCATGGTGTGGCTCTGCTGTCCCACATCTTTGTTAACGGCAAACGTCTCAATTTCCCCGAACTGCAGGCCAGATTTGACCTCCCAGCTCATATGCATTATTACTACATGCAGCTTCAACATGCGGTTGCGGCACACGGGAATGCGGTGGAATGGGTTCAGTCGCCCGCCCCGGTGTTCCGTGTGCTGCACACTAGCACTGAAACAAAAGGATTTATCTCACAATGCTACCAGATGTTACTGGCAAGTCACCTACAGGCATTCCCGAGCAGGGCGGAATCCATGTGGGAGAAGGACATAGGTACACTGTCAGGGGACCAATGGGAGGAGGCGTGGCGGTCAGTCACTACTTGTTCTTTAAACGTTGCGCAGAAAGTGTCACAGCTATATATATTATTGAGGGTACATTACACCCCGCTGAAATTATATAAGATGGGTAAGCTCGGGGACCCTGTGTGTGGTAGATGTCAGAGGCACAATGGAGATCTCATTCATCTCCTGTGGAGATGCCCTAAGCTTCACAGGTATTGGACTGAGGTGGTGGGTACAATAAACAGAGTGTTTCAAACTACGATCCCTTTGGACCCTAAGTGCTGCCTGCTGGGGATCTTGGAGGAAGCGATCCCTGGGGAGTTGACCAGGGTCGCGGTCTCTAGGGCCCTGTTTCAGGCTAGGAAGCTTATTTTGATGGGTTGGAAGTCAGTCTCACCGCCTACCACCACCTCTTGGGTAGCACACATGGGGAATACTCTTATAATGGAAAAGTACATATACCAGCACAGGGGAAGCCCGAGCAGGTTTGAGAGAATTTGGTCCCAATGGCTTGATGCCCCAGGGAGCTGGTGATGTCCCGACTTTTGCAGTAAATTTGAAACCAAGCGGCCGAGGATTAATATGCTTATACATGCAAGATTGTGGTGCTGTTTTTGATGTGATCTTATATGTTGTTTTACAGTTCGCCAGCAGAGGGAAACCTTTGCTATTTTTTGTACAATGGAAACTGTTGTGATCTATCTGGTGTTCAATAAAAACCTTTCTGATTCAAAAAAATCATCATAAGATGGGGAGCTGTCCTGTCTACAGGTCGCTTCAGTGGGGGCGACCTGTCTAGCTGTGCCAGAGAGTGAGCTGGGGTTGCCCTCCACCAAATGGACCATGGAGGGATCCGGATTCTCAGCATTCCTCCTAGCAGTAACTACAGAGTCTTCTGAGCTGTTCCCCATTTGTGGGTAGGTCAGCTTCTTAGGAGGCCGGATGACTCTTCGAGCCCTTTGCTCTCTTGGGATATCTGGCTCTGGCGCCACAGGCTCCTCTTCCTCTGAACAACCATCATGGGCATCTTCCCAGTATTCTGCTGAAGGACTAGAAGGGATGAACTCTGTGGCTTCTGGGTTCAGTGTTTCATCTGTGGTGTCTTCAGTGGTTGGAAGATCTATGGTAGAAGTTCCTGGAGTTGGGGAAGGCCACAGCCAATCAAGTTCTCCCTCCTCACTTCCACTAAGTTGAGAGGCCTCTCCATCTTCAGCTCGGGAGGTCTGCGACCGAGTGTTCGGCCTAGGAGTATCCAGGATAGAGGCCGGTTCAAGGGAGTCTCCCACGGGAGGTATTCTAACTGCCTCAGCAAGTGGGAGAAGGTGGTTTCGATGCCACGTCTTCAGTGGGCCTACCTTTCCTTCTGGCTTCAACGTATAGACAGGTAGGCCTGGCAACTTCCTGCAGATGACATAGGGTTCAGATCTCCATCTGTCTGCAAGTTTGTGCTTTCCAGGGACCCCCAGATTGCGTAACAGTACTCGATCCCCGGGCTGTAGGTCTTGTACCCGAACCTTCAAGTCGAAGTTTCTTTTATTTCGAGCTCCCCTTTGATCTGAGGCCGCTTGAGCATGTTCATAGGCTACTTTCAGGCTGTGTCTGAGCCTGTCCACATATCCTTTGTGGGGATGGTCCAGAGAGGTGCCAAAGGCCAAGTCCACCGGTAGTCTCGCTTCTCTCCCAAACATGAGTCGATATGGGGAGTAGCCTGTAGCATCACTGATGGTGCAGTTGTAAGCATGTACTATGGCTGCTATGTGTTGGCTCCAATGTTGCTTTTTCTCGCTTTCCAGAGTCCCCAACATGTTGAGCAAGGTTCGGTTAAACCTTTCCAGCTGAGCATCTCCCTGTGGATGGTAAGGTGTAGTTCGAGTCTTCTTAATTCCTAAATAATCCAGGAGCTTCCGGATCAGTTTACTCTCAAAGTCCCTCCCTTGATCTGAATGGAGTCGCTGTGGCAGCCCATAATGGACAAAGTACTTCTCCATAAGTACCTTGGCTACGGTGGAGGCCTTCTGGTCTTTGGTGGGGAAAGCCTGGGCATACCTGGTGAAATGGTCGGTTATCACCAGAACATTTCCTAGTCTACTCAGGTCGGGTTCGAGGCAGAGAAAATCAATGCATACCAGATCCATTGGGCCTTGACTCTGTAGATGGCCCAATGGGGCAGCTTGATGGGGTAAAGTCTTCCTCTGGACGCACCATGCACATGAGTGGCAGTACTCTTCTATCTCTGCCCTCATGCAGGGCCAATAGAACCGACTTCTGACAAGTTGAAAGGTCCTTTCAGCCCCTAGGTGGCCATGGTTGTCATGCAGGGCAATCAGAACAGTCTCTCGATATTTCTCTGGGAGGAACAGTTGCCACTTATCTTCTGAGTCATCAGAGGGGCCCCTTCGGTAGACCACTCCCTGATGTAACTGCAACCTGTCCCACTCTTTCCTCAGCAGGCGAGCTTCTTTTGAAGGTTGACGCATAAGTCTGTTTGGTCCTGGAGGCCCTGGAGAATCAGGATCCAATCTCCCCATGGGGTCTTCCAATTGGTCACACCTCAACTCCTTCTTGGACAGTCTTGGCAGGTTGTCCTCTCCCAGTTGAGCTACTCCACAGTAGTGTTTGGGGACTCCCACATGGTAACTCCTATTTCCTCTGCTCTGGAGCCTCCTCTGGCTTGGAATTCAGCTCCTTGACAAAGGGCCCGCACCCCGTCCGGTGCCACTTGGGTCCAATCTTCTACGTCACTGGTGAGAGAATGAGATCTCCTGGACAGAGCGTCTGCATCTCGATTCCCAGTCCCTGGCCTATACTTTAGGCTGAAGTTGAATCCAGAAAGTGCGGCCAGCCACCTGTGTCCAGTGGCGTCCAGCTTGGCCGTGGTGAAAAGGTAGGTAAGGGGGTTGTTATCGGTCTTCACAGTGAACTCCGCCCCATACAGGTAGTCTTTAAGCTTGTCTACTACCGCCCACTTAAGGGCCAGGAACTCCAGCTTGTGAGTGGGGTAGTTCTTCTCGGGGGGGGGGGGGGTCAGGCTCCGGCTCACATAGGCAACAGGCCGTTGTTGCCCTTCGTGTTCTTGATAAAGTACTCCTCCCAGACCGTCATGACTAGCATCTACATGTAGTTCATAGGGCTTGGTTGGGTCTGCATAGGCCAAGACTGGGGCAGTGGTTAGGCTCTCCTTTAATGCCTGGAAGGCCTCTTCACACTTCTGGTTCCACTGATCTCTGACTGACTCTCCCGGCTTCCTGGGCCCTGAGTCGTCCTCTTCCCCCTCGGTCTTGAGTAGTTAATTCAATGGCCTGGCAATTCGGGCGAATCCTTCCACAAACCTCCTGTAATAGGAGCAGAACCCCAAGAAGGATCTGAGTTCGGTTACTGTGGTGGGTCGTGGCCAGGAGGTAACTGCCTCCAATTTCTCAGGGTCTGTGGCCACCCCTTCTTCAGACACTATGTGCCCCAGATAGTTCACAGAAGACTGATAGAACCGACACTTCTCAGGCGAAAGCTTGAGTCCTTCCTCACTGAGTCTTCTCAACACTTTTTCCAGCCTCCTTTCGTGTTCTTCCAAGGTTCTCCCAAAGACAATGACATCGTCCAGGTATACAAGGACTTCAATAAGGTTCATGTCTCCTACAGTCTTCTCCATGAGACGTTGGAAAGTCGCTGGGGCTCCAGACAGACCTTGGGGCATCCGGTTGAATTCAAAGAACCCTACTGGGGTTATGAAGGCTGTCTTCTCCCTGTCTTCTGGGTGCATAGGAATCTGATAGTACCCGCTCTTGAGATCCATAACGCTGAACCATTTAGCTCCAGACAAGCTCTGTAGGGCATCCTCTATCCTCGGAGTGGTGTATTGGTCAGGTATGGTTCTCCTGTTGAGAGTCCTGTAGTCGATACAGAGCCTCAATGATCCATTCTTCTTTCTGACCACCACGATGGGAGAGGCATAGGGGCTTCTGGACTCCCGTATCACACCAGTCCTCTTGAGTTCTGCAAGTTGTTCCCTTAGATCCTCCAGATCTGCTAGGGGGACCCACCTGACCCTCTCTCGGAAGGGCTTGTCTTCCTGGAGGCGGATCCGATGGGTGGCACTCCTTGCACACCCCACATCGAACTCATCCTTAGAGAAGATCTTCTCCCATCTATTCAACTGGGCCTTGGCTCTCTCCTTCCAAGCTCCTGGCAGATTCGGGTTTTCCATGGACAGCTTCTCCCAAGCATCTCCTCCTTCACCTGTCCTCTTCACTTCTGACAGGGTAACAGGGGCCGCATGGCTCACCTGGCCTAGCAGCATTCTGGCTGGGATTTCCATGGGGTCTCTGGTAGTGTTCCTAACACTCACTGGAACTCTACAATGGGCCTTCTTCAGGACCTTCAGCGGAACCACTTCCGGTATCACTTCCAGACCTGAGGACTCACCCCTTGGGTCTGACTCCAGCACGACAAAGGGACCAGGCTGCTCCCAAGTAAGCTTCACAGTGGCTCTGAGACAGGTTACTTTGCCGGGCTGCAACACTACCCCTTCTCTTCCAAGTCTCCACACCTTCCCTATCCCTTCTCCAGGGGTCTCCTGCTCTTGGACCAGCCGTTGGTAGGCCGTCTTCAGCATGGGATGGATCTTGGTGGCTGTTCGCCCCTCTTCTTTTACTAGAGGGGTCAGGAGTCTTCGGACCAGGTCCGTGTTCGTCCCTATTATAAGGGAATTCTTGTTGGCTCCAGGCGGCCTAGGGCACACGACTGCCAGGGTGTCAAACACTTCGGCCTTCCCAGCCACGGATGGGTCAAAGGTCATCTTGATGGGAAGATAGCCGTCGTAAGGGAAACTCTGGGTTCCAATTCCCCATATTTCCAGCTCTTCTATCTTCTGGATAGGCAGTAGGGATGAGCCGAACACCCCCGGGTTCGGTTCGCACCAGAACCTTCGAACGGACCGAAAGTTCGCGCGAATTTTCGAACCCTATTCGTTATAATGGACGCGAACGTTCGAAATCAAAATTGCTAATTACAACGGCCAATATGCATGTTAATGTTATAAAACAGGTTTGGGGACCCGGGTCCTGCCCCAGGGGACATATATCAATGCAAAAAGAAATTTTAAAAACTAAAGTTTTTTCGGGAGCAGTCATTTTAATGATGCATAAAGTGAAAAAAAAAAGTGAAATTTTCCTTTAAATACGGTACCTGGGGGGTGTCTAAAGTATGCCTGTGAAGTGGCATGTGTTTCCCGTGTTTAGAACTGTCCTTGCACAAAATGACATTTGTAAAGGAAAAAAAGAAGCCATTTAAAACCACTTGCGGCTTTAATGTCATGTCTTGTCCTGGCCGCCATATGGCTGAAAATCCTTGAGAAAAATGGCATGGCTACCCCATCACCCCCCCCCCCCCCACCCCAGCCCCTTTGGGTCTTGTATGGATACTAAGGGGGACCCCGCACCCAAAATAAAACCCTATACCTACAACCCTATATACTCTGAACAGCAGTATATAGGTGGTGCAAACAAGACATGGACTGTAGGTTTGTTCTTAAGTAGAATCTGAACAGGTACATTATGAAGTGTAGCTACATCCCAAAAAAATCAATTTTTAAGCTTTTTGGAGAACATAGGGAGGGGTTATCACCCCTGTAACATTTGCTGTCTTTGCACATCTGTTCAGAACATGTCACCTCACTTTCCGTCCCAATGACAAATGTTTTTGGAAAAGTGGGGTTTTAATTGAAACAAGGATTGGTGATAAAGCATCAGTAGAGAGGAGATACCTTTTTCCCAAATTAAATCTAACAGGATAGAATTTTCCTTCCTAGGGGTAGATTTCCTCTCACTTCCTGTTTTCTCTTGCCGTTTGCAAGTAGGAGTCGTTTGTAAGTTGGATGTTTGAAAGTAGGGGCCTGCCGTATATACTCTGCAGAAATTTGCCCTATTAGATATTGGTGTAGCCACAAGACTGGTGGGCACAGGAATGGGCCCTGCTGTGAGTTAATAGATCAAGATTTGTACTTGCATGCACCTGTTGAACCGGGCAGAAAAATTGGGCCTTTGGTGGTGGTGGTGGTGGTGGTGGACGGTGTTGCCACAAGACTGTAAGCCCTCACAGTTACTCTTGGTGGGTGCAGGAATGGGCCCTGCTGTGAGTTATTAGATCAAGATTTGTAATTGCATGCACCTGTTGAACAGGGCAGAAAAATTGGGCCTTTGGTGGTGGTGGTGGTGGTGGACGGTGTTGCCACAAGACTGTAGGCCCTCATAGTTACTCTTGGTGGGCGCAGGAATGGGCCCTGCTGTGAACTATTAGATCAAGATTTGTAATTACACGCCCCTGTTAAACAGGGGCTGAAAAATTGTGCCTTAGGCATTGGTGCTGGTGCCACAACACTGCAACCCCTCACAGATACTGTACTTGGAGCACAGCAGTCACACCTGTTGCGAAGCATCTTTTTAAAAAATTGTAATTACACGCCCCTGTTATACAGGGGCTGAAAAATTGTGCCTTAGGCACTGGTGCTGGTGCCACAACACTGCAACCCCTCACAGATACTGTACTCTGAGCACAGCAATGAGACCTGTTGCAAAGCATTGCCTAAAAATTGTAATTACACGCCCCAACAGGGGCTGAAAAATTGTGCCTTAGGCACTGGTGCTGGTGCCACAACACTGCAACCCCTCACAGATACTGTACTCTGAGCACAGCAGTCACACCTGTTGCGAACCATCTTTTTAAAAAATTGTAATTACACGCCCCTGTTATACAGGGGCTGAAAAATTGTGCCTTAGGCACTGGTGCTGGTGCCACAACACTGCAACCCCTCACAGATACTGTACTCTGAGCACAGCAATGAGACCTGTTGCAAAGCATTGCCTAAAAATTGTAATTACACGCCCCAACAGGGGCTGAAAAATTGTGCCTTAGGCACTGGTGCTGGTGCCACAACACTGCAACCCCTCACAGATACTGTACTCTGAGCACAGCAGTCACACCTGTTGCGAACCATCTTTTTAAAAAATTGTAATTACACGCCCCTGTTATACAGGGGCTGAAAAATTGTGCCTTAGGCACTGGTGTGGTGGCATGGATCATTGAGGAGGAGGAAGAGGATAGTCAGTGAACATAACAGGACAGTCACTCAGCATCAGCATAGGCAGTCTTGAAGGGATGTGACATTATAAATTATTCCGTTATATCCGCTTCAGGTGTCTGGTAGCTGGTGGTGATCCAAGACTGATTCATTTTTATGAAGGTCAGTCGATCAACCGAGTCGGTGGACAGGCGCACCCTATGATCGGTGACAAATCCTCCAGCATCACTGAATGTGCGTTCGGAAAGAACGCTGGATGCAGGACAGGCCAGTAGCTCAATTGCATACTGTGCAAGCTCTGGCCAGTGATCCATCCTCAGGACCCAGTAAGCCAGAGGATTTTCGGTGGGAAAGGTGTCCAAGTCTGACCTTGCCCCTAGGTATTCCTGCACCATGTATATCAGACGCTGGCGATGGTTGCTGGAACCGATCATACCTTGGGGCTGCGGACTAAAAAATTGTCTGAACGCATCGGTCAGACGTCCACCTTCCCCACCGCTCCTTCTGCTACTGACCGAAGCCTCAGCAACTCGTCGTCCAGGACCAGGAGTTTGTAACCTCCCAGTTTCTGGGAACGCGTTGCACAGACCTTTCTGCAAGGCCTCCCTGAGATGTCTCATCCTCTGCTCCCTCTGCGACGGCAAGATAAGGTCCGCAACCTTACCCTTGTACCGTGGATCAAGGAGAGTGGCCAGCCAGTAATGGTCACTCTCCTTGATCCGAAGAACACGAGGATCCTTCCGCAGGCTTTGCAGGATCAGGGAGGCCATGCAGCGTAGGTTAGCTGAGGCATTCGGTCCGGAGTCTTCTGGGTCACTGAGGATGACATGATCGCCAGCCACCTCCTCCCAGCCACGTACAAGTCCACTGGTTTGTTGGGACTGTACATCATCCCTAAAAGACTGCTGCTGCTGATGCTGAGTGCCAGGCTCCACCTCCATGCTCACACAATCCTCCTCCTCCTCCTCCTCCTCCTCCTCCTCTTCCTGTGTGATGGGTGGGACAGAAGGAACATTGTCTGGATAAAGGGGGCCTTGAGAGACAAGGAAGTCCTCCTCTTCCTGCCTCTGTTCTGCCTCAAGTGCCCTGTCCATTATCCCACGCAGCGTATGCTCCAACAGGTGGACAAGAGGTACAGTGTCACTGATGCATGCACTGTCACTGCTCACCATCCTCGTGGCCTCCTCAAATGGTGAGAGGACAGTGCATGCATCCCTGATCATGCTCCACTGGCGTGGGGAAAAAAAGCCAAGCTCCCCTGACCCTGTCCTGGTGCCGTAGTCGCAAAGGTACTCATTGATGGCCCTCTGCTGCGTGTGCAGTCGCTGCAGCATGGCCAACGTTGAGTTCCACCTGGTGGGCATGTCACATATTAGGCGGTTCTTGGGCAGGTTCAGCTCCTTTTGCAGCTCAGTCAGCCGAGCACTGGCATTATAAGATCGGCGGAAATGCACACAGACTTTCCTGGCCTGCCTCAGGACATCCTGTAAGCCTGGGAACCTGCCCAAGAACCGCTGCACCACCAGGTTGAGGACGTGAGCCATACAGGGCACATGGGTGAGCTGCCCCTGTCGCAGGGCGGAGAGGAGGTTGGTGCCATTATCAGAAACGACCATTCCTGGCTTAAGCTGGCGTGGCGTCAACCACCTCTCGGCCTGCCCCTGCAGAGCTGCCAGAACCTCTGGCCCAGTGTGGCTCCTGTCCCCCAAACACACCAGCGCAAGCACGGCATGGCATCTTTTTGCCTGCGTACTCGCGTAGCCCCTTGTACGCCTACGGAGCACCGCTGGTTCCGAGGACAGAGCACTCGAAGAGGACATGGAGGAAGAAGAAGAGGAGGGGGTGGAGGAGAGAGGTGTGTCACAACCAGTAGTAGCATTTTGGAGGCGTGGTGGCGGAACAACCTCCAACACTACTGCACCTTGTCCTGCATCCCTCCCAGCTACCAATAGAGTGACCCAATGGGCCGTGAAAGAAAGATAACGTCCCTGTCCATGCCTGCTGGACCATGAGTCAGCGGTAATATGCACCTTACCGCTGACCGCCCTGTCCAGCGAGGCATGGACATTGCCTTCCACATGCCAGTAGAGAGACGGAATTGCCTTCCGTGAGAAAAAGTGGCGTTTGGGAACCTGCCACTGAGGAACCGCACATTGAACAAACTCACGGAAGGGGGCCGAGTCTATCAACTGAAAAGGCAGCAGTTGAAGTGCTAGCAATTTAGCCAAGCTAGCATTCAACCGCTGGGCATGTGGATGGCTGGGAGTATACTTCTTTCGACGGTCCAGCAGCTGGGGCAGGGAAATTTGCCTGCTACAATCGGACGTCGGTGTACTGCAAGTACTTGGTTGTGACACACCTAATTCTACACCTTCAGTCCTCTCAGAGCAGCTTTCAGAGAGGACTGAAGATATAGTGGGGATGGAGATCCCAGCTGATGAGGAGCAAGGAGAGGTCCGCTTTGTTCTTTGGTGTGGGTTTTTATGTGTGCTTGCCAACGAGCTGCATGGCAGGTCGACATATGTCTGCTCATGCTTGTGGTGCCCAAGCGGCTGATGTTTTGGCCACGCGAGATACGCTTGAGACAAATATTGCAAATAGCAGTGGTGCGATCTGATGCACTCGTCTCAAAAAAGGCCCACACCAAAGAACTTTTGTGATAACGTGCAGAGGCAGCGCCCTGCACAGGCGGAGCTCTGCGGTGTGGTACAGTTGCTGTGCTGGCCTCTAGCTGGCCTCCAGGGGGCATCCTGCCTCGTTGGACATGTGACGCTGAATCCTCCTCCTCCTCCTCCTCTCTCCCTTCAGGCACCCACGTGGAGTCAGTGACCTCATCATCCCCTCCCTCTTCACCACTAGAGCAAACCTGGCAGTAAGCTGCAGCTGGTGGAACACTACTGCCAGATTGCTGTCCTTCAGCATCCCCTTTCTCTGCGCGCACACTACTGACTTCCTCAAGCTGGGTATCATCATCCGAGCCTTCGAATCGTTGGGCATCCTCCTGGAGCATGTACCCAACACTGTGCTCAAACAGTTCGGGGGACTCCTCAGGAGGACATGGTGGGTCTAGGGAAGGGGTGGCTGATGATGCCATTGAGTACGCGTTGGCAGCTGCTCTGCCAGTACCCTGAGCCTGGGTGAGAGAGGATGAGGAGGATGAGGAGGGCTTGGTCATCCATTCTACCAAGCCTTCGGCATGATGCGGCTCCACATGTCCAGCTGCCGAAAACAAAGACAAGCGTGTCCCATGGCCACGTGCTGATGACGATGCACGACCACGTCCACGGCCAGCACTGTTGTCTCTAGAAACAGAGCCTGCCTGCCCTGTGTTCTTGCCTCGGCACGCTCTGCCTCTCCTTGGCGGTCTTCCAGCCATTGTAGTCGGTAGTGTATATAGTATAAAAAATAGAACTCCTATGTGTGCTCACAACACACTGTAGGTCCTATGGGTGCTGACACTAACACACTATAGGTACTATGTGTGCTGCTGACAAGAAAATATAGGAGCTCTGTTTGCTGCCACTAACACACTAGAAGTCCTATGGGTGCTGCTGAGAAGAAAATATAGGAGCTCTGTTTGCTGCCACTAACACACTAGAAGTCCTATGGGTGCTGCTGAGAAGAAAATATAGGAGCTCTGTTTGCTGCCACTAACACACTAGAAGTCCTATGGGTGCTGCTGAGAAGAAAATATAGGAGCTCTGTTTGCTGCCACTAACACACTAGAAGTCCTATGGGTGCTGCTGAGAAGAAAATATAGGAGCTCTGTTTGCTGCCACTAACACACTAGAAGTCCTATGGGTGCTGCTGAGAAGAAAATATAGGAGCTCTGTGTGATGCCACTAACACACTAGAAGTCCTATGGGTGCTGCTGAGAAGAAAATATAGGAGCTCTGTTTGCTGCCACTAACACACTAGAAGTCCTATGGGTGCTGCTGAGAAGAAAATATAGGAGCTCTGTTTGCTGCCACTAACACACTAGAAGTCCTATGGGTGCTGCTGAGAAGAAAATATAGGAGCTCTGTTTGCTGCCACTAACACACTAGAAGTCCTATGGGTGCTGCTGAGAAGAAAATATAGGAGCTCTGTTTGCTGCCACTAACACACTAGAAGTCCTATGGGTGCTGCTGAGAAGAAAATATAGGAGCTCTGTGTGATGCCACTAACACACTAGAAGTCCTATGGGTGCTGCTGAGAAGAAAATATAGGAGCTCTGTTTGCTGCCACTAACACACTAGAAGTCCTATGGGTGCTGCTGAGAAGAAAATATAGGAGCTCTGTTTGCTGCCACTAACACACTAGAAGTCCTATGGGTGCTGCTGAGAAGAAAATATAGGAGCTCTGTTTGCTGCCACTAACACACTAGAAGTCCTATGGGTGCTGCTGAGAAGAAAATATAGGAGCTCTGTGTGATGCCACTAACACACTAGAAGTCCTATGGGTGCTGCTGAGAAGAAAATATAGGAGCTCTGTTTGCTGCCACTAACACACTAGAAGTCCTATGGGTGCTGCTGAGAAGAAAATATAGGAGCTCTGTTTGCTGCCACTAACACACTAGAAGTCCTATGGGTGCTGCTGAGAAGAAAATATAGGAGCTCTGTTTGCTGCCACTAACACACTAGAAGTCCTATGGGTGCTGCTGAGAAGAAAATATAGGAGCTCTGTGTGATGCCACTAACACACTAGAAGTCCTATGGGTGCTGCTGAGAAGAAAATATAGGAGCTCTGTTTGCTGCCACTAACACACTAGAAGTCCTATGGGTGCTGCTGAGAAGAAAATATAGGAGCTCTGTTTGCTGCCACTAACACACTAGAAGTCCTATGGGTGCTGCTGAGAAGAAAATATAGGAGCTCTTTTTGCTGCCACTAACACACTAGAAGTCCTATGGGTGCTGCTGAGAAGAAAATATAGGAGCTCTGTTTGCTGCCACTAACACACTAGAAGTCCTATGGGTGCTGCTGAGAAGAAAATATAGGAGCTCTGTTTGCTGCCACTAACACACTAGAAGTCCTATGGGTGCTGCTGAGAAGAAAATATAGGAGCTCTGTGTGATGCCACTAACACACTAGAAGTCCTATGGGTGCTGCTGAGAAGAAAATATAGGAGCTCTGTTTGCTGCCACTAACACACTAGAAGTCCTATGGGTGCTGCTGAGAAGAAAATATAGGAGCTCTGTTTGCTGCCACTAACACACTAGAAGTCCTATGGGTGCTGCTGAGAAGAAAATATAGGAGCTCTGTTTGCTGCCACTAACACACTAGAAGTCCTATGGGTGCTGCTGAGAAGAAAATATAGGAGCTCTGTGTGATGCCACTAACACACTAGAAGTCCTATGGGTGCTGCTGAGAAGAAAATATAGGAGCTCTGTTTGCTGCCACTAACACACTAGAAGTCCTATGGGTGCTGCTGAGAAGAAAATATAGGAGCTCTGTTTGCTGCCACTAACACACTAGAAGTCCTATGGGTGCTGCTGAGAAGAAAATATAGGAGCTCTGTTTGCTGCCACTAACACACTAGAAGTCCTATGGGTGCTGCTGAGAAGAAAATATAGGAGCTCTGTGTGATGCCACTAACACACTAGAAGTCCTATGGGTGCTGCTGAGAAGAAAATATAGGAGCTCTGTTTGCTGCCACTAACACACTAGAAGTCCTATGGGTGCTGCTGAGAAGAAAATATAGGAGCTCTGTTTGCTGCCACTAACACACTAGAAGTCCTATGGGTGCTGCTGAGAAGAAAATATAGGAGCTCTTTTTGCTGCCACTAACACACTAGAAGTCCTATGGGTGCTGTTGGGGTGCAATGCTGTGCTAACAGCACTGCGGTTGGTACTACTGCAATACTGTACTAACAGTAAGCACGCACCAGACTAATCCCCAGCAGCAGCTAATAACACACTAACTGTGCAATCAGCAGCAATGAACGATCAATGACTTAGGTAGCAATGGTTTAGCAAAGAAATAGCCAATGGTTTAGCAAAGAAGAGCAAATCTTTCAGTATCAAGCAAAGACTGAATCAGCAGACTAATCTCTCCTAAAGCCGGAACTCATGTGACCGGGGCCGATGGCGTGGCGGCCTTTTAAATGGTGGGGCGTGTACTAAAGCCCCTGAGCTGTAATTGGCTACAGGCGTCCTGCCTGTAGCCAATTATTGCTCTCCGAGTTTCGGGCGCTGTGATTGGCCAAGCATGCGGGGTCACAGTGCATGCTTGGCCAATCATCAGCCAGCAATGCACTGCGCCGGCCGCGCCGGCCGCAATGCATTGCGGGGCCGCTCGCATCACACGAATGTGATGCGAACGGCCCAAATAGTTCTGGGCTCGACGAGCGAGCGAACGCCCGATGTTCGATTCGAACATGGGTTCGAATCGAGCACCGGGCCCATCCCTAATAGGCAGATGACTCAAGTGCCTATCGTAGAAGTCCCGGTATAGTAGGGTCACTTGTGCCCCGGTATCCAAGAGGGCCCTGGTGTAGACTCCCTCCACTTGAATGGGCACTATAGGAGATGGGCCCACCAGCTTCTCCGGATATGGCCCGGCAGGGGTCGCCTTCTTCAGACCTTTTCCTTTTCCTTTTGGACTCTCTCTTGTCCTATTCCCTTTGGACTTGAACCTTTCTTGAGCCCGGTATGCATTGACTTCCCTCCTTTTTATGAGTGTAGGTACCCGCTGAGGGATACTGTTATTTTTCTTAGGTGTGCACCCCCTCTGGGGAGTGCTGTGTCTCTTCTGAGGGGTCTTGCCCCCTTTCTCTGCGGTGTATCTCTGTTGGAGAATGTTGTGTTTCCTCTGAGGTGTTCTATTTTCTCTCTTCTTCTGTTTTTCATTCAGTTTGGAGCTCACTGAAAATGATGGGCACCCGGTTGACTCCTTCACCGGGGCCCTCTGAAGTTTTCCGCCGGCTGGCGGTTATTTATCTTTTTCTTCCTGGGACTGGAACATATGTTTGCAAAATGACCAATCCCTCCGCAGTTGTAACAAATCACCTCTTCTTCACGATCCTGTAGAGAAGCGGGCGCTGAGGTATTCGGGAACAACTCCCTTCTTGGACTTTTCTTTTCTGGTTTCCTTTGATCTTTCTCCATCAAAGAGGTCAGTATCTCCAACACTTGGGACATCTGCGATTTCAGGGTGTCCACTTCTGCATCTCTTTCTGGGGTCATGGCCGGGCTGACCATCACCACCAGAGGTTTGGTTGGCTCGACTGGCTGTTCCCTCTTTTTCTCCTCCCACATGGCCTCTTCCTCTCTGACCATTCGAATGAGGTCGGGGTATTCCAGGTTCTTCCCGTCCTGTCGGGTGCGCAGCGCCAATGCAATAGGATCCAGGGGCTGAGCTCCCCTCAATACCTGCTGAGCCCGGGCCTCGTCTACCTTCCCTGGGTCGATCCCCTTCTTCAGAATAATTCTATGCAGGATCTTGTCTAGACGTCCCATATATTCTGACAGTTTCTCTCCTGTTTTCTGGTAGCAGTGCTCCAGCTGATAGGTGAGCTCGGTAACTTTTTCTGTCCCACCGAACACATTCTGCAAGATGTCCAAGTAGTCCTGTGCAGTACAGTCTTTCCTGCTCATCTTCAGGTTGCGTATGGCATCCAGAGCAGGCCCCTTCAAACTTTCAGCAATTCGCTGTTTCTTGCTGCGTTCTGGAACTTCCCATTCCTCTAAGGCCTGAGTGGTGCCATCTAGCCACTCCTCAAATCCTTCTTCCCCTGAGGGCACAGGTTTTCTCCCTGAGAATATCCGGAGCTTTCTGTACCCCGACATTGGGTAATCTGTGGGATTCTTCTTGCACTGGGCCACAATCTCTCCCAGTACAGCGCATAGTTCTGTGCTGAGGGTGGCCGGTGATGATCTGGGACTCTCTGTATCCTCCTGCTCTTGTGCCTTAGGGGATGGTGGGGAAGGTATCTGTGGAGATGATGACTTTCTTATTTGGAACCGATCTCCCTTATGTGGCAGCGCATGTCAGATGGTAGGTCTGCCCATCCATAGCTTGTATGCTCTGGCTTTTAAAATGCTCTGGAATTTCGTCTTTCCACTCTATTAATGCGTATGTACACGAAGCATGTGGTCTCACATCCATCACCCATGATTTCTGGCATGGTGATAGGGATGTCATTAACTGCTTTATCGCATCTCTTTGCCAGATCCCCGGGAGTTCAATAACTGCCGCCACGGCCGGATCTGCGCCAGCCATTGTGTACCACTGTCCTACTTCTAGCGGGTCCATGCCAGTCTTTTGGCGTGTTCGCTTGCTGTATCAGGATCCCGGACGAGAACCCCCACGTGTAGCGATACCTCCAACTAAGAAGGCCGCAGCTTTAGTTGGGCCCTGAAGACAGCTCCGCCAACCCCCGGCAATATGCTCAACCCCCTACTGGCACAGCTAGTAAGGGGAGATAGGACCGCGTGACTGCAACTCTAGGTGACGCAGTCCTATGGCAAACACACACAGTGATATACTTTAAAACTTCTATTAAAGTAAGTGAAACTGACACCAATGTACTTGACCCAGATATTTTACTGAGGCTAATGGGCAAGTAATAAACAACAGTATAACAAGTTGCAGATCCCTGCAATAAACAGTAATAAAGATAAACAGAGTAATCAGAAATAATTAAGTATTGCTATGCAACTCTAGCGCTGCCCTTTTACAGCTACTTCCCTTCATGGGTAGACTAACACCCAGCAATGTCTACCTATGCAGTCAGGCCTGACTGATCTAAATGGAAGTTCAGTGAAACAATATTCGCTAGAAATCTTTCGGTGGTGCACTTGAAGAACAACTTTGTAATCCGAACGAACAGTAAAGATAAAAGTATCTGTCTTTAAACAGCTCTCACCACCCGGACAAGTCCAAGTCCGTTTCCTCCATCGATTCGTCTAGGAACAGGAATCCACCGACATCCAAGTCTTCAATCCTTCTGGTGTACTCCAGCAAGGATGAGAAGATGTCTTTAAGGCTCTGCTAGGCTGGCAGAGGGGCTCTTTGGAAAGGAGCACAAGGCCCAGGCTTCAGGCCTTGTGCACACAGCAGTTCAGCACAGAGATCCTCTTGCTAGGAGAGGGGGTGTCCAAAGAGACCGAACAAACTCCACCTCCCCTTTATAAAGTCTGCCCCAGCAGTCTCTGTTCCGGAGCAATGTACCCTGGGTGCTGCAAGATGTACTGGGAGATGTAGTCTCTCTCTCTCTCTCTCCTCTGCTTTCACTTCCAGTAATGTCTCTTTACTTCCTCCCGACTCACCTCTCACCTGGAACTTCTTGTCTCTCTGTCTTAAAGGGGAATACCCCGCTATATATATATATATATATATATATATATATATATATATATATAGCAATTTTTATACAGGAGGCTCTATTACCAGAGATCACGCAGAAACCTTAAAGTGAAATTTCACTGTCACAATCAACATGTGAGCATTAGTAAATAGATATGAAATGATATCATATTTACTTGTGTTAAACTTTTTTTTTTTTTTTACATTCTTCAGTTACTCTATGGTTCCTTGCCTAGGCAAATGATGTTCTACATCCCAGGAGTCTTCAGGAGGGGGGGGGGGGGGAGAGGAGGAGGGTTTTTTCTCAGCTAAGCACGCTCTCCTGCATGCATGCTTGAGCTAAGACAAGATGGATCCCAGGAAGTACATGCCATGTGAATCATTTGCCCTTACTCAAGATGGTCACAGCCAGAAATGCTAGGGAGTGTTTTTCAAAGTGATTTCTCAACAAAATAATGCACACATGGATGGATGGGGGAGTTTGTTTTAAATATAAAAACTGAATTAAATAGTGTTTTTAGTTTGTGGTGCTCAGATGCAGTGAAGATCTTTTTAAATTAAATAATTCATTTTATTTTTGCATCTTCCTAGAAGATGCATCTAAAATGCATTAAACTACAGCTGCACCACAATAAAAACACAGGGGGAGGGGGGATTTACTAAAACTGGTGCACTGCACACAGAATCTGGTGCAACTGTGCATAGTATCCAATCAGCTTCCAGGTTTTTTCTGTTAAAGCTTAATTGAACAATCTGAAGTTAGAAGTGTGTGTGTGTGTGTGTGTGTGTGTTCCAGTTTTAGTTAAATTCCCCCAGAGAATTTATCTTTGGTCCACACACAGCAGAGACTCCAATTACTACACAGGTGTAGCTTGCAAAGTGTAGAAAGAAGGCTTAACCACTTCAGCCCCGGAAAGATTTGGCTGCTCAATGGGCATTTTTTGCGATACGGCACTGCATCGTTTTAACTGACAATTGCACGGTCGTTTAACACTGTACCCAAACAAAATTGACATCCTTTTTTTCCCCACAAATAGAGCTTTCTTTTGGTGGTATTTGTTCATCTCTGCGGTTTTTATTTTTTGTGCTATAAACAAAAGAAGAGCGAAAATTTTGAAAAAAAAACACTGTCTTTTACTTTTTGCTATAGTAAATATTCAAATTTTCTAAAAAAAAAAAAAAAAATTCTCTTCCGTTCATTGACGGACAAAGCTTCTTTAATCTTGACCTTAGGGTTTATATGCCTTCTTTCAGTAGAGGGCTAGGCAGAACATGTAAAAACATGTAACAACAGTAAAGCTGAACAGTACCGCCCAGGGGGGCGGTCCTACTGGCTATAACCCCTCACACTGCATCCAGCAGCTCAGTTTTTTTCTGCCTAGCATAGAAGGACCTGGCTCCCGGTTGGGACCATTGGTCCTGGAGATTTTTTGCTTTTTTTTTCTACTTTTTTTGATCCTGAGATCTACTATCAACAGCCGGCTGCGTGACAGGCTGGATAATATAGATCCCGGTAGTCTCCCCAGCCCGGCCTTCGAGCGTGAGCAGACCTTTAGCTACGTGCTGGGTCAGCCACGACATGCCCCGTTTGCTCCAGGGGTGGCCGGTGAGCTATATGCTCCGGGGCACACATATGACCGGGCTACTGCTGTCCGAGTCAGTGTGCCGTGGCCGACGGCCACCTTGTACCGCTCAGGTGATGGGTCTGTCAGGAATGCGTCCAGCAGTCCCCGCAGGACGAATAAGTAGGGTTCCACCTGTTTCGGCAGGATGGAACAGCTGGGCATTCCTGGGGAGGTCGACTAGGGGGTCTCTCACTCTCCCTTTCTTCTCTCCCTGTCCTTTCCCTCCTCCCCATGCATCTGTGGTGGCTGGGCCTGCTGTGTACCTGACCGCGAGTCCTCCGGGGGGGCTCCGAGTCCTGGCTGGGGGCTACGCTGGGTGTTTGGGGTTCTCTGCCTTTTTTTTTTATTTACCTCACGGGCGGCCGGTGACCATTTTGGCGGAGCCCGGCGGCCATTTTTTTGTAGCCCGCGCTAGTTTTTTACTGAGGCGGCGGGCGGGCATTTTCTTGTATCCCGCGCTCATTTTGCTGAGGCGCCCGGCGGCCATTTTCTTGTAGCCCCAACTTACTTTTTGCCTCTAGTGCTGGGAATATGTTTCTGAATGGCGCGAACAGCACAGAACATCTCAGACACAGGAGAACACCACAGGCAGTGCAGGAGAGAGAGCGGACGGCAGCGCTGTGCAGTACCGTGGTGAGTCCTCTGGGGGGCCCCTCAGTCTGTAGCAGCTAGGAGGGTGGACTTTTTGTGTACCTTGCCTTTAGTCCCTAACGGGTGTCAGGTGAGTGTGGGTCTGCATGGCGTCAGAAGCTGGCGCTTCTTCCCCAGACATCCCTGTGATAGCAACCGGTGCCTATGGACGATTTCTCGGTGGTCCTGGAGTCCTTTGTTGCCAGTGTGGAAGCGGTGTGCGGGCGCAAGGGGGGTAAAAAACACCCCCTCCCCCATCATCTTCTGGGGAAATCTCTGATTCCGACTCGGGCCTTGCTGTGGCACACGGCCCCTGTTCTGACGTGTCAGAGGATGTGGACCAGGACAGTGAGGATGACTCCGTGTCCGGGTCAGCGCAGGAAAAGGCGCTTGTTGGAGCACTTATCACCGCAGTGCAGGAGACCCTAAAATTGGAGGATACTGCGGGGGCATCTACTGAGGTGTCGGTCCCTTTTGGGTCCCACAAGCCGGCCCGCACTGCTAAGGTGTTTCCCTACCTAACTTATTTTGATAAGTTTATATACAAAGAATGGGAACGGCTGCATGGTGGTCCGTTACCCCTTTGAGGAGAGTTTCCTGAAAAAATGGACATCTCCCCCGATTGTGGACCCCCCGGTATCCAGGTTAAACAAGGTAACCACGATTCCGGTAGAGGGGACCCCTGATTTTAAGGACCCTGCAGACAGGAGGGCCGAGGCAGTGGCCCGGTCCATGTTCACAGTGGTGGGGTCAGCATTGCGGCCAGTGTTGGCCACGGCCCTGGTGTCACAGACACTTGCCGAATGGGCAAAATTGTTGCACCACGAGTTGGTAGAGCAACAGGCTTCCCCGGTCTGCGTGGAACTGGCTGAGCAGTTGCTGCATGGCCTTAAGTATGTCTGCGATGCGGCCTTAGATACAGCTCCCTTGATTTCCAGAGCCTAAGTATCTGCTGTGGTGCTACGTCGCCTGATTTGGCTAAAATTCTGGTCCGTGGACCAGACTTCCAAGAAGGCTCTGGCGGATTTGCCCTTCCAGGGAGAGCGGCTATTTGGAGCCTCGCTGGATGACATTATTAAAAATGTCACTGGGGGTAAGAGCACGCTGCTCCCACAATCCAGAAAAGGTAAAGAGCCACGCCGTAGGCCAGGGCCCTCCTTTTCTGCTCAGAAGCATTTTTTTTCGTCCGCCTGGGCCCGCAGGTAAGCGTTCCCAGGCTGACAAGGTGCCAGCTGAGGGACAAAAGTGTCCCTGGTTTCGCAAGCCAAACGAGCCTGCAAACAAATCTGCGACAGCATGAAGGTTTGCCCCTGCCCGACTCTCTGCTTTCCGACTAGTGGGTTTGCGAAGTGGTTTCATCAGGGTACAAGAGAGTTTCTTTCTTGTTCACCAAACAGATTTTTTTCCTCCAACCTTCATCTTCTTCCAGCTCGTCAGAACGCCCTGTTTGGGGCAGTGCAGGACCTGCTGATGCGCGGGGTAATAGTACCTGTGCCGCCGCCGGAAAGGTTTCAGGGATTCTACTCCAATCTGTTTGTAGTCCCAAAGAAGGAAGGGGTCCGTCCAATCCTGGATCTCAAGGCCTCAGCATCTTTGTAAAAGCACAAAGGTTCAGGATGGAATCAGTTTGCTCTGTGGTCACTGCACTCCATCTGGGGGATTTTGTGGCATCCTTGGACATCAAGAACGCATACTTGCATGTCCCCATAAATGTCAGGCATAAGAGATTTCTGCGGTTTGCAGTCGGGGACGATCACTACCAATTTGTAGCTCTCCCTTTTGGCCTGGCGTCAGCACCAAGGTGCTCTCTCCAATTCTAGCCTTGCTGAGGCAATGGGGGATCGCAATCGTGGGCTACCTGGACGACCTCCTTCTGAGAGCAGCTTCTGCCTTAGAATTAGAGGAGGCTGTGGACGATCACCAGTCAGACTCTTCGGGAGTTTGGTTGGGTATTGAACCTCCAGAAGTCGGTGTTGGTGCCGACTCAGCACCTGGAATATCTGGGCTTGATTCTGGACTCCTCAGAGGCGAGAGTTTTTCTCCCTTCGGACAAGTTGCAGACTCTTCAGACTGCGGTGAAGCTGTTGTCATCCCGCAGGTGGTCATCGCTGCGCTTTTGCATGCGAGTCCTGGGTCTTATGGTGGCCACCTTCGAGGCGGTACCGTATGCTCAATTCCACACTCGAGTCTTGCAAAAGGAGATCCTGTCAAAATGGGACAAATCTCCGTTGTCCCTGGATTGTCAAATCCGGGTGAGCCGGTTGGTCAGGGGTTCCCTGATCTGGTGGCTGAGGTCTCCGTCTCTTCAGTCCGGGAAGTCGTTCCTTCCTTTTCACTGGACGGTGATCACGACGGACGCCAGCCTGGCAGGTTGGGGGGGAGTTTGGGGCGTACAGTCGACACAGGGTCGCTGGACGCAGGTAGAATCCTGCCTGCCAACCAATGTGCTGGAACTTCAGGTGATCAGGCGGTGCCTCTCCACATGGTCACAGAGGCTGCAGGGACTCCCAGTCAGGATCCAGTCGGACAACGCCACAGCGGTGGCGTATGTCAACCATCAAGGAGGAACAAGAAGCTTGGCTGCAGCATTGGAGGTCACTCACATCCTGCGGTGGGCAGAGTGAAGCGTGCCGGCTCTATCGGCCATATGCATTCCGGGCGTAGAAAACTGGCAAGCGGACTACCTAAGTCATCAGATGCTGGACCAAGGAGAATGGTCGCTACACCCGGATGTGTTTTGGCTCCTTTGCCTGAGATGGGGCACACCAGATGTGGATCTCCTGGCTTCTCGACTCAATCGGAAGGTTTTGAGGTTTGTGGCCAGGTCCAAAGGTCCCTGGGCGGACCGACAGATGCGTTGGTGGCTCCGTGGGAACAGTATCGGCTAATTTATGCTTTCCCCCCGCTAAAAACGTATTTGTCGTCTGGAACCCCCTTGGTCTCTGCTCTGGGAAGCAAAGATTCTAATTGCCCCGGATTGGCCTCGGCGCCCCTGGTATGCCAACTTAGTTCGCCTGGTGGCGGATGTTCCTTGGTGACTGATGATGCGAGAGGACCTTCTGTCGCAAGGTCCTATACTTCATCCTGCTTTACAGTCGCTGGCTTTAATGGCATGGCTGTTGAAAGTCAGGTGCTAAGGGACCGAGGCCTGTCGGATTTGGTTATTTCCACCATGCTGAGGGCATGGAAGTCATCTTCTCAGAAGATTTATGATCGCATGTGGAAGGCCTACATTACCTCTTTGTGAAGAAATGGGGTGGCGTCCACGTACGTATTCGGTTTCCAGGATCCTGCTGTTTTTGCAGCGTGGAGTGGATCAAAAACTTGCCTTAAGCACCATTAAGGGACAGATATCGGCCTTGGCTGTCTTTTTTCAACGACCCTTGGCCGCTCATTCACTGGTGAGTACATGTCACGTACCTGGATCGTGAGCCTGACGTGTAGAGGAGAGCCTCTCTTGTAGCACCGGCTTGCGGGCCCCTGAGGTTGAGACAACGGCCACAGAAGCGCAGTGACGCAGGAGTGCCTAGGATCAATCCAATATAGTGGCTGAATGCTCGTCGCTGGAGATGCAGCAGGCAACCAGTTGGCTGGGTAGACCAGGACGGTGGCAGACCGGATCGCAGATGGAAACAGGAACTGGTGCGATTTGCAGAGCAGAACTGCAGCAGGCTGGAGGAACAGGTGCAGAGTCAGGCAGGCCGGATCTGAGACGTACTGGTGGAACAGGCAGAGCAGCAGGCAGAAGAGAAGTCCAAAACAAGCCGAGGTCAGGGTAACAAGCAGACAAGGTTAGTGAGGGCAAGCCGGGTCACGGATCAGAAGTCAGCACAGATAATGGGTTTCAGGACACACAGAAGCTGCAGACCAAACAGCAAGGAGTCTTTGGTGCACTCACTTTAAATAGCCCCTCTGGCGCCAATGTTGGTGACAGGCGCACGCGTACGTGCGCCATGAATGTGTGTGTCTGCCGTGCAATACCTATTGCACGGTCATGCCTTCCCTGACATTGCCCCCCCCCCCCCCACGGGCAACCTCCGGGTGCCCAACTGGTTCCTCTTCCAGGGGTGGCTACGGAAAAAAGTGCGAACTAAGTCCGCGGCATGCACATTACTACTGGGCTCCCAAGAGTTCTCCTCCGGACCATAACCCTTCCATTTAATTAAGTATTGAGTTTGTCCCCTTCTTTTCCTGCAGTCTATGATGGCCTCAACTTCAAATTCCTTGTCCCCATTAACAGTAACAGGTGCCGGGGATCCTGAACTGCGATTGGGAAACGGGTCTGGTACTGCCGGCTTTAACAGGGACACATGGAATATGGGATGTACCTTGAGGGACTCAGGTAAAATTAACTCATAAGACACATCATTAATCTTTCTTCTTACCGGAAAAGGTCCCAAGAATTTCGGTGCCAACTTCTTAGATGGGCAAGTCATCCTTAAGTTTGTTGTGGCGAGCCATACCTGGTCCCCCGGTTGTAGCAGCAGTTCCCCTCTTATCGAAGATTCTCTTGTTGTCCTCCTGTGCTTTCTTGACCGCCTCCTGTAACAATAAGTTATTAGAAGAAAAAAAATCTAGAGTGCTCTGGACAGCAGGAACAGCAGTCTCAGGAATCAAGTCAGGTAAAAAGGTTAGGTGGAACCCATAATTCGCAAAAAATGGGGATTGCTTGATGGCAGAGTGGCTGGCGTTATTATACGCAAACTCTGCCAAAGGAAGGAGTACCCAGTCATCTTGGGCGAAGGACGTAAAACATTGAATATACTGTTCTAGGGTTTGGTTGGTCCATTCCGTTTGACCATTGGTCTGGGGATGGTATGCTGATGAAAAGGATAGTTCAATCTTTAGGGATCCACATAATGCCTTCCAGAACCTTAATGTGAACTGGACTCCACGGTCAGATACGATGTTCATTGGAATGCCATGGAGTCTGACAACCTCTTTGATAAAGACCTGAGCAGTCTCGGCTGCAGACGGAGTTCCTTTCAGGGGCAGGAAGTGCGCCATTTTTGATAAGCGATCCACCACCACAAAAATAGCAGAACAGTCTTCAGAAGGTGGAAGCTCAACAACAAAGTCCATGGCGATCATTTTCCAAGGCCTATCAGGTATGGGTAAGGGTCTGAGTAGACCCCAAGCTTTATTTCGGGTAGTCTTATTCCGGGTGCAGATAATACATGATTTGACGTAGGCCTTGCAGTCCTTCTCCAACCCAGGCCACCAAAATGTATGCTGGACCAATTCTATGGTCTTGTGGGTACCGAAATGGCCTGCTAACGGATGGTCATGACAGAGTCCTAAGACCGCTACTCTAGCGGTTTCTGGTACAAAAATGTGTCCCTCTTTCCATAATAGGCCGTTCCTCGCCTGCAAGGTGACCCCTGGCGGACTGGTTGTGCCTGCTGTGGCTTGCTGCAATTGTGGTAACAGGCCTGACTGCAACAGGAGGAAGTTCCCGGCTGGTAGGATGGTGTCTGGTGGGGGTATGTCCTTCGGATCCTCAAACATGCGCGAAAGCGCATCTGGTTTAGTATTTTTCGATCCGGGTCTGTAAGTAATGTGAAAAACAAACCTTGAGAAAAAGAGAGCCCAACGGGCCTGACGCGGCCTCAGACGTTTTGCAGTTCTTAAATATTCAAGGTTCTTATGGTCTGTGAAGATTAGTATTGGGTGAGTGGCTCCTTCTAGCAGGTACCTCCACTCCTCTAATGCAGCCTTGATTGCTAAAAGCTCCCTATCTCCCACATCGTAATTCCTTTCTGGTTGGGTAAGTTTTCGAGAAAATAATGTGAACGGATGGATCACATCCTTGGGGCCCTGACGCTGCGACAAGACTGCTCCGACTGCGCTCTCTGAAGCATCCACTTCTAAGATGTAGGACAGGGTAGAATCTGGATGGCTGAGAATGGGGGCAGTGGTAAAACGTTCTTTCAGGGTTTCAACTGCAACTTGTGCCTCTGCGGACCAGTGGAAGCGGATGCCTTGCTTGGTAAGTTGGGTGATCAGGGAGATAATGGCTGAGAAGTTCCTAATGAATTTACGGTAAAAATTGGCAAAGCCTATGAAACGCTGGATTCCCTTCTTATCGATAGGGGCTGGCCAACCCAGGATTGCGGATACTTTCTGGGGATCCATCCTGATTCCCTCAGTGGAAATAATTAACCCAAGGAACTGGATGCTCTGCTGCTCGAAGTCGCACTTCTCCGCTTTGGCGTAAAGTCCGTGCTGGCGGAGCCGGAGAAGTACGCTCTTGACATGCCCTCGGTGAATGTCTAACGAGATGGAAAATATCAGGATGTCGTCTAAGTATACAACGACAAAGATGTCGTTGATGAAATACTGAAAGGTGGCTGGAGCATTACATAAGCCGAATGGCATGACCAGATACTCATAGTGGCCAAAGCGGGTACGGAAGGCGGTCTTCCACTCATCGCCTTCCCGAATCCGGACCAGGTTGTAGGCTCCTCGGAGGTCAAGCTTGGTAAAAACCTTGGCAGACTTGAGTCTTTGAAAGAGTTCTGGAACTAAGGGCAGAGGATAGCGTTTTTTTACTGTGATCTTGTTTATGTCACGGTAATCCACACATGGTCGCAGGGTCTTATCTTTTTTTTTCCCACAAAAAATATACCCGCTCCTGCTGGTGAGGTGGAGGGGCGAATGAATCCTTTCCGCAGGTTCTCCTCAACATAGTCCTTTAGAACTTCAAACTCACGTTCAGACAGAGGGAAGATGCGTCCGAAAGGGATCTCTGCCCCCGGAAGAAGTTCTATGGGGCAGTCATATGATCTGTGTGGAGTAAGGGTATCTGCGCCCCGTTTACAGAATACATCCAGGAATTCATGGTAGCATTTGGGAACTACCTGGCATAGTTCGGCATGCGACTCCAGGCAAAGCAAAGATGCAGGAGGCTGAGGTGGTGCTGGACAGCACTGTTTCTGGCAGTAAGAAGAAAGGAACTCTCTTCTTCCAGATTCCCAGTCTATATGTGGGTTGTGAGCCTGCAACCAAGGGAGGCCCAAGATAACGGGGAAGAGAGGTGAGGAAATCGCATCCAAGTGAAGTAGTTCCTGATGATTGGTGTTGGCAGTGGTTAGAAGTAGGGGAGTCTCTTGGGTCACAAGTCCTGATTTAATGCAAGATCCATCTGCCAGGAACACGGAAAGTCCTTGGGTCGCAGTGGAATATGCTGCTGGGCTGCAAAGGACAGATCAATAAAACAACTGCAGACACCCGAATCAACAATCGCAGTTACTGGCACTGTCCTTCCCAGAAGCTGGAATGATATAGGCAAAACTATATGAGCTGAACTGGCAGATATATTGGGTTGTTTAGCTGGAGAAAGAGGAGGACATTTACGGCGTTTAGCCGGGCAGGTGCATATGTAGTGACCGGGTTCCCCACAAGTAGAGACAGAGGTTGCCCGTCCGTCGACATTGGCGTTCCTCTGGGGAAAGTGACAGGCGGATCAAGCCCAACTGTCTTGGTTTGGATGTCTCCGGAACAGAGTGAGCAGGATCTTCAGACACAGAGTCGGAAAAGGGGCCTTGGGAAATGTCCATGTTGGTCCGAACCACTGGGAAGCCTTCTCAGACTTCCGCTCACGCAATCGGCGATCGATTTGTATCGAAAGCTCTATCAGAGTCTCTAGTGTGCTGGGTATTCCTACCCGGGCCAGCTCATCCTTAAGTCCTTCTGAGAGACCCAAACGGAATCGATGACGCATGGCTGCGTCGTTCCAGTCGACGTTCGCACTCCAACGTCTAAACTCTGTCACGTAGTCTTCGACTGGTCTGGATTTCTGCTGCAGGGTGTGCAGGGCAGATTCAGCAGTGGCGGTTCGTTGTGGGTCGTCGTATAGCTGACACATGGCCGTAAAGAAATGTTGTAGAGTATTTAGCTGAATGTCCTTTTCCTCCAATAGGCGATGAGCCCAGGACTGTGGTTCTCCTCGAAGCAAGGAAATGGTGAATCCCACCTTGGTGGTTTCCAGAGAGAATGTCCTTGGCTGCAAATCAAAGTAGAGCTGACAGGCATTCCGAAAAGCTCTAAACTGGCTTCGATCACCGAAGAACTTCTCGGGGGCTGGAACTCGAGGCTCGGGGGGTAACAACATTACTGGAGGGTAAGCAGAGACCCCAGTGGATGTAGCAGGCATGAATATGGTGGAAGTCGCAGAAGAAGTCGCAGCAGAAGTCACAGCAGAAGTCGCCAGTCCTTGAACGCGATCCTCTAGCTGAGCGTAATCTTCCTGCAGGGATGTCATCGTTTGGGAGAGGGAAGCGAGATGCTGGCAGATCTCTTCCAATGGAGAGGATCCTCCTGCAGGCTCAGTCATGGCTGTTTGGTACTGTCACGTACCTGGATCGTGAGCCTGACGTGTAGAGGAGAGCCTCTCTTGCCGCACCGGCTTGTGGGCCCCTGAGGTTGAGACAGCGGCCACAGAAGCGCGGTGACGCAGGAGTGCCTAGGATCAGTCCAATATAGTGGCTGAATGCTCGTCGCTGGAGATGCAGCAGGCAACCAGTTGGGTGGGTAGACCAGGACGGTGGCAGACTGGATCGCAGATGGAAACAGGAACTGGTGCGATTTGCAGAGCAGAACTGCAGCAGGCTGGAGGAACAGGCACAGAGTCAGGCAGGCCGGATCTGAGACGTACTGGTGGAACAGGCAGAGCAGCAGGCAGAAGAGAAGTCCAAAACAAGCCGTGGTCAGGGTAACAAGCAGACAAGGTTAGTGAGGCCAAGCCGGGTCACGGATCAGAAGTCAGCACAGATAATGGGTTTCAGGACACACAGAAGCTGCAGACCAAACAGCAAGGAGTCTTTGGTGCACTCACTTTAAATAGCCCCTCTGGCACCAATGTTGGTGACAGGCGCACGCGTACGTGTGCGCGCGCCGATGCGCCATGAATGTGCGTGTCTGCCGTGCAATTCCTATTGCACGGTCATGCCTTCCCTGACAGTACATTTGTGCAAGGGGTTCAATATGTGGCCCCTCCGGTTCGGCCACCACTGCCTCAGTGGGATTTGAATCTGGTGCTCTCGGTTCTTCAGAAACCACCGTTTGAGATCATTAGAGAGATTCCCCTATTGACACTCTCTCAGAAGGTAGCCTTTCTGGTGGCTATTACATCTGCCAGGAGGGTTTCTGAGTTGGCGGCCTTGTCTTGCAAGTCTCCCTACTTGATTCTCCACAAGGATAAGGCGGTGCTACGCCCGCAGTCTTCGTTTCTTCCTAAGGTTGTTTCGGCTTTTCATGTAAATGTGGACATTGTGCTTCTATCCTTGTGTCCTCGGCCGTCCACCCCAAAGAAGTTGCTTTACATAAGTTGCTTTACATTCCTTGGATGTGGTCCGAGCTCTGCGGGTGTATCTATCTGCTACGGCTCCGTTTCAGAGGTCAGACTCACTGTTTGTGTCGATGGTTGGTCCAAAGATGGGCCTGGCGGTCTCGTCGGCCACCATTTCTTGTGGATCAGACAGATCCTGATTCAGGCTTATGCCCTAAAAGGGCGGGCGCCTCCCTTTCCTGTCACGGCGCATTCGACCAGGGCAATCGGTGCCTACTGGGCTTTCTGACATCAGGCGTCCGTTTCCCAGGTGTGTATGGTGGCGACATGGTCATCCGTTCACACTTTCACAAAAGTTTACAAAGTTGATGTGAGTGCATCTGCCGATGCTTCCTTCGGCCGCAAGGTTTTGCAGGCGGCTGTTTAAGGTTGCAACTCCTCCGTTGAGGAGCTCTGGTTGTTCTGGGTGGATTTTGTATGCTTGATGTTCCCACCCCTTGTTTTTTGACACTGCTTGGGGACGTCCCTAAGGTCAAGATTAAAGGAGCTGTGTCTGTCAATGAACGAAAGAGAAAATAGGATTTTTTACTCACCGTAAAATCCTTTACTCTGAGCTCATGGACAGACACAGCTTCCAATTGACAAGTGGGTATTATCCATTAATTAGGAGTGACTAGGCAGAAAAAAACTTGTAAAAAGTGTTGCATCACACCTTCTACAGTACCGCCCAGGGGGCGGACCCTCTGGGTATATCCCCTCACTCTGCATCTCGCAGATCAGTTCGTCAAAAAAGCAGTACAAACTTAAAAGGAGGGGTGAGTGCTGTGTCGGTCTATGAACTCAGAGAAAAGGATTTTATGGTGAGTAAAAAATCCTATTTACGCTTTCGTTCATGGACCGACACAGCTTCCAATTGACAAGTGGGACGTCCCAAAGCAGTGTCAAAAAAACGAGGGGTGGTAACAGCATTAAAAACTTCACCCCAAACAGAGCTCCTCCAAGGACGAGTTGCAACTCTAAACGGCCCGTCTGCAATATCTTGCGGCCGAAGGAAGCATCCGAAGATGCACACACATCAACTAGTAAAGTCTAGTGAAAGTGTGAATGAACGAGCAGGTCGCCGCTTTACACACCTGGTGAAAACAGACGCTTGATGCTCCCAGAGCTCGGACAGCGTCCAAAATATCAATGTCGTTTCCTTAGGATTTGATGGATGAGGACACAAGGATGGCAGTACAATGTCTTCCTTGATGGAAGGTCGAAAGACCTTAGGAAGAAGAAGGCTGCGGACGCAGCATCACCTATCCTTGTGGAAGATCAAATAAGGAGCCTTGCATGACAAGGTTGCCGGCTCAGAAAACCGTCTTACTGACGTAACACCAAGAGGCACCTATTGCCCTGGTCGAATGCACCGGAATGGAGGCGTCTGACCCTTCATGGCATAAGCCAGATCACAATCTGTCGGATCCACCTAGAATGGTGGCCGACGAGACCGCTGGGCCCTACTGGGGACCAGCCACTGAAAAATAACCAGCGAGCCTGGATTCTGGAACGGAACAGTACCAGACAAGCATTCTCTCAGAGTTTGGACCACGTCCAAGAATGCAGCGTCGTCTCCTTAGGATTCAACATATGAGGACACAAGGATGGCAGTACAATGTCTTCCTTGAGATGGAAAGTCGAACACGACTTCTAGGAAGAAAAGAAGGCTGCGGACGCAGCACCACCTTATCCTTGTGAAGATCAGATAAGAAGCCTTGCCCTTATCCTTGAAGAAGATCAGATAGGGAGGCTTGTATGACAAGGCTGCCCACTCAGAAACCCATCTTAGCTGGCGTAACAGCCACCAAAAGGACCACTTTCTGAGAAAGTGTTAACCAGGGAATCTCCCTGATGTTCTCAAACAGTGGTTTCTGAGACACTTAGAGGCCCTGCCGTTGAAGCCATAGCCTGCAAGCAGGATGGCATATGGGACCCTGCGCCAGCAGGTCCTCTCGTAGCGGTAGATACCAACAGCGCGTCTGCTACACAAGCCCCACGGAGGTAGTGGAGGGTGGACCGGAGGGCTGCCTGTCGAACCCGCTGCAAACGGTCTCACTAGAGAATGAGCCACCAGGGGTCGTTGAAAAGACAGCCAGGGCAGATACCTGCCCCTTAATTGTACTTGGGTAAAATTTTTGGCCCGTTCCCTGCTGAAGAACAGCAGGACTCTGGAACCAAATAAGTACGCGGATGCCACCTCATTTCCTACAATTGGATATGCAGGTGTTCCAAGTGCGAAGTCTATATCTCACCCCAAGAAGGTCAATGTCCACAACACTTAAATTCCAACAACGAGTTTATTTTTCTTGAAATTGCACTGAAAGTGCACCTGGAAGTGCAGTCACTGTAAATCTGATTGGTAGATCTGAAATGAGGGGAAGCTCTGCTGATTTTATCATCCAATCATGTGCAGGCTAAAATGCTATTTTTTATTTTCCTTGCATGTCCCCCTCGGATCTACAGCAACTGTACTTCCAAGTGCACTTTCAGTGCAATTTTAGGTGCACTTTGCACTTGTAGTGCAAAGTGGATTTGCCTTTTGTAAATAACCCCCACTGTCACAACTGGTATTGAAATACCCCCCCCCCCCCAAAACACTGAAATTGTTTAGGTTAGAAGGACTAGGCTACAACTTTATAGAAGCATACATATAGCAATTATACTTTTAAACAGTAAAAACTTGCCCTAACCAGAAGTCCAAGACAGACGTCTGTTCACTGAAAGCCCAATAAAAAACTTGAGTCCCTCGTTAAAAACTAGTCCTCTCCTGTCCTTTTTATTAACCACTTCCTTACTGGGCACTTAAACCCCCCTCCTGCCCAGAACAATTTTCAGCTTTCAGCGCTGACACACTTTGAATGACAATTGCGCGGTCATACAACACTGTACCCAAATGAAATTTTTATAATTTTTTCTCCACAAATAGAGCGTTCTTTTGGTGGTATTTGATCATCTCTGCGGTTTCTATTTTTTGCGTTGTAAACAAAAAAAGACTGACAATTTTGAAAAAAACACAATATTTTTAACTTTTTGCTATAATAAATATCCCTTTTTTTTTTTTTTTTTTTTTAACAACGCCGATATACGTCGGCAGAATGGCAAGGCTGGGCATAAGCACGTACAGGTACGTCCCCTTTAAGAGCCCAGCCGTAAGTCGCGCTCGCGACCCGGTCGTGAGCTCCTTGACCATGCCCGCGGGACCCGTGGACCAGATCGACGCCGGTGTCCTGCGATCGGGTCACAGAGCTGAAGAACGGGGAGAGGTAAGTGACTAAGTGTAAACAAACCTTTCCCCGTTCTTCCTAGTGAGAGTGTCACTGATCGTCTGTTCCCTGTCATAGGTAACGATGATCAGTGATGTCACACGCCAAGCCACGCCCCCACACAGTAAGAATCACTCATTAGGTCACACTTTTAACCCCTTCAGCGCCCCCTACAGGTTACCCCCTTCACTGCCAGTGTAATTTTCACAGTAATCAGTGCATTTTTATAGCACTGATTGCTGTAAAAATGACAATGGTCCCAAAATGGTGTCAAAAGTGTCCGATGTGTCCGCCATAATGTCGCAGTCACGATAAAAATCGCTGATCGCCGCCATTACTAGTAAAAAAAAAAATTATAAAAATGCCATAAAACTATCCCCTATTTTGTAGACGCTATAACTTTTGCGCAAACCAATCAATAAATGCTTATTGCGTTTTTTTTTTTTTTACCAAAAATATGTAGAAGAATACATATCGGCCTAAACTGAGGAAATTTTTTTTTTTTATATATTTTTTGGGGATATTTATTATAGCAAAAAATATAGAATTGTTTTCAAAATTGTCGCTCTATTTTTATTTATAGCACAAAAAATAAAAACCGCAGAGGTGATCAAATACCACCAAAAGAAAGCTCTATTTGTGGGAAAAAAAGGACGTCAATTTTGTTTGGAAACCACTTCGCACGACCGCACAATTGTCAGTTAAAGCGACGCAGTGCCGAATCGCAAAAAGGGGCCTGGTCCTTTAGCAACAAAATGGTCCGGGGCTTAAGTGGTTAAAATAAAAAAAAATTCTCAGTTTAGGCCGATACGTATTCTTCTACATATTTTTGGTAAAAAAAAATCGCAATAAGCGTATAGTGATTAGTTTGCGCAAAAATAGGGGATAGATTTAGGACTTTTTTTTTTTTTTTACTTGTAATGGCGGTTACCTGTGATTTTTGTCAGGACTGCGATATTGCGGCGGACACATCGGACACTTTTGACACCCTTCACATTTATACAGTGAACAGTGCTATGCACTGATTACTGTGTAAATGTAACTGGCAGGGAAGGGGTTAACACTAGGGGGCAATCAAGGGGTTAAATGTGTTCCCTGGGAGTGATTCTTACTGTGGGGGGAGGGAACTGACTGGGGAAGGAGACCGATGGTGTGTCCCTATTAGGGATGAGCTTCGAGTTCAAGTCGAACCCATGTTCGACTCGAACATCGGCTGTTCACCAAATTTTCGAACATTATGGGCCGTTCGCGCCAAATTCGAGTGGCGCGTCACGGCCCATAATTCACTGCGGCATCACAGTGCATTTCTGGCTGATGATTAGCCAAGCATGCACTATGACCCGCATGCTTTGGCCAATCACAGCACGCAAAAAACGACCAGGGTGGCTTTGGCCAATTATGTCTCAGGGGGTTTATTACACGCCACACACTATATAAGGCCGCCTCTGTGGCGGCCTTGTGTAGTGTGTTACGGTGGTTCAAGAAAGAGGTTAAAGAGAGAGAGAGACAGTAATTTATTTTGAGTTAGATAGAGCAGGTAGGCGAGTCAGTTAGCTGCAGTTACAGTGTGTAGAGGATATATATGCATCCTAGTGTGTGTGTGTGTGTGTGTGTGTGTATGTATATTCAGTTTAGCTAGATCTGTTCCTCTCTATACTCACAGGCAGGCAGGTGATTGTGCTAGCTGCAGTGTTTTCACTTAGTGTACTGTGTACTTTGCACAGCGTTCACCTAAAGCAGGGATATGCAATTAGCGGACCTCCAGCTGTTGCCAAACTACAAGTCCCATAATGCCTCTGGGTGTCATGCTTGATGCTGTCAGAGTCTTGCTATGTCTCATGGGACTTGTAGTTTGGCAACAGCTGGAGGTCCGCTAATTGCATATCCCTGACCTAAAGGTACCTCAATACAATTAGTGGTGTTCTCATACTAAAACCACAGGTAGGGAGCTGCATTCATTTCATTTAGTGTACTTCTGTCCTTTGCACAGCGTTCACCTAAAGGTACCTGAATCCAATTTGTGGTGTTCTCAAACTAACACCACAGGCAGGGTGCTGCAAGTATTTTTAGTTGGTGTACTGTGTCCTCTGCACAGTGTTCATCTCAAACTAACTGAAGACAATTGCTGCTTTTTTCATACTAATACCACAGCAGGCAGTTGATTGTGCTAGCTGCAGTATAATCACTATAGAGCTATATATACATTCCACCTTTGTGCAGCCACATCTCACTGAAGGCCATTAGGATGTCTGGAAGGCAAACAAGGGGAGGCAGACAGTCACGAGGCAATAAAAGAGGGCAAGCAGGCTCTGTGTCTAGAGGCAACAGTGCTGGTCGTAGACACGGTGCATCCTCATCAACACGTGGCCGTGAGACACGCTCGTCCTTCTTTTCGGCAGCTGGCCATGTTGAGCCGCAACATGCCGAAGACTTGGTAGAGTGGATGACCAAGCCGCCCTCATCCTCCTCATCCTCTATCACCCAGGCTCAGGGTACTTTGTCTGGCAAAGCAGCTGCCAAAGCAGCCTCTTCCCTCAGCTCAATGGCATCAGTCATTTCTTCCCTAGCCCCACCATGTCCTCCTGAGGAGTCCCCCGAACTGTTTGACCACAGTGTTGGGTACATGCTCCAGGAAGATGCCCAGCGTTTTGAAGGCTCTGATGATGGTACCCAGCTAAAGGAAGGCAGTAACGTGAGCCCAGAGAGAGGGGGTGCCCAACAAGGACAGCAATCTGGCAGTCATGTTCCCCCAGCTACAATGTACTGCCAGATTTGCTCCAGCGATGAGGAGGGAGGGGATGATGAGGTCACTGACTCCACGTGGGTGCCTGATAGAGAGGAGGAGGAGGCACATCTCCAACGAGGCAGGATGCCCTCCAGGGGCCAGCTTAAGGGCAGCCAACCGACTGCATCACACCGAAGTGTTCCACATGTTCAGGGCGCTGCTTTCTCTGCGCGTTATTCCAAAAGTTCTTTGGTGTGGGCCTTTTTTGAGACGTGTGCAGCAGATCGCACCGTTGCTATTTGCAACATATGTCTGAAGCGTATTTCGCGTGGCCAAAACATGAGCCGCTTGGGCACCACAAGCTTAACCAGACATATGTCGACCTGCTATGCAGTCCGTTGGCAAGCATACAAAAAAGACCCACACCAAAGAACAAAGCGGACCTCTCCTTGCTCATCAGCTGGGATCTCCAATCCCACTATAACTTCAGTCCTCTCTGAAACCTGCACTGAGAGGAATGAAGGTGTAGAATTAGGTGTGTCACAGCCAAGTACTTGTGGGCAATCTGCTATCGGTACACCAACGTCAGATTGTACCAGGCAAATTTCCCTGCCCCAGCTGCTGCACCGCCAAAAGAAGTTCGCTCCCAGCCATCCACATGCCCAGTGGTTAAATGCTAGCTTGGCTAAATTGTTAGCACTTCAACTGCTGCCTTTTCAGTTGGCAGACTCTGCCCCCTTCCGTGAGTTTGTGGAATGTGCGGTTCCTCAGTGGCAGGTTCCCAAACGCCACTTTTTCTCACGGAAGGCGATTCCGGCTATCTACCGCCATGTGGAAGGCAATGTCTTGACCTCGCTGGACAGGGCGGTCAGCGGTAAGGTGCATATTACCGCTGACTTATGGTACAGCAGGCATGGACAGGGATGTTACCTATCTTTCACGGCGCATTGGGTGACTCTGCTGGCAGCTGATAAGGATGCAGGACAAGGTGCAGTAGTGTTGGAGGTTGTTCCGCCACCAGGCCTCCAAAATGCTACTACTGGTGATTCTGACACACCTCTCTCCTCCACCCCCTCCTCTTCTTCCTCCATGGCCTCTTCCTGTACTTTGTCCTCGGAACCAGCGGTGCTCCATAGGCGTTCAAGGGGCTACGCAAGTACGCAGGCAAAAAGATGCCATGCGGTGCTTGAGCTGGTGTGCTTGGGGGACAGGAGCCACACTGGGGCAGAGATTCTGTGAACTCTGCAGGGGCCGGCTCAGAGGTGGTTGATGCCACGCCAGCTTAAGCCAGGAAAGGTGGTTTGCGACAATGGCACCAACCTCCTGTCCGCCCTCCGACAGGGACAACTGACCCATGTGCCCTGTTTGGCTCACGTCCTTAACTTGGTGGTGCAGCGGTTCTTGGGCAGGTACCCGGGCTTACAGGAGGTCCTGAAGCAGGCCTGGAAACTCTGTGTGCATTTCCACCGGTCATATAATGCCAGTGCTCGGCTGGCTGACCTGCAAAAGGAATGCAACCTGCTCAAGAACCGCCTAATCTGTGACATGCCCACCAGGTGGAACTCTACGTTGGCCATGCTGCAGCTGCTGCACATGCAGTAGAGGGCCATCAATGAGTATCTGTTGCAATATGGCACCAGGACAGGGTCAGGGGAGCTTGGATTTTTCCCCACGCCAGTGGGCCATGATCAGGGATGCATGCACTGTCTTGGCACCATTTGAGGAGGCCACGAGGAAGGTGAGCAGTGACAGTGCATGCATCAGTGACACTGTCCCTCTTGTCCACCTGTTGGAGCATACGCTGCGTGGAATAATGGACAGGGTACTTGAGGCATAACAGAGGGAGGAAGAGGAGGACTTCCTTACCTCTCAAGGCCCCCTTTATCCAGACAGTGTTCCTGCTGGCCCGCCTAGAGGAGGAGGAGGGAGGAGGATGAGGAGGAGGAGGAGGAGGAGGAGGATTGTGTCAGCATGGAGGTGGAGCCTAGCACTCAGCATCAGCAGCAGCCTTCAAGGGCTCAATTGCAGTCCCAAGAAACACATGGACTTGTACGTGGCTGGGAGGAGGTGGCTGCGGATCATGTTGTCCTCAGTGACCCAGAGGACTCCGCACTGAATGCCTCAGCAAACCTACGCTGCATGGCCTCCCTGATCCTGCAAAGCCTGCAGAAGGATCCTCGTATTCGTGCTATCAAGGAGAGGAATCATTACTGGCTGGCAACCCTCCTTAATTCACGTTACAAGGGTAAGGTTGCGGACCTTATCGTGGCATCGCAGAGGGAGCAGAGGATGAAGCATCTTCGGGAGGCCTTGCAGAAAGGTCTGTGCAATGCATTCCCAGAGACTGGGAGGTTACAAATTCCTGGTCCTGGTCAACGTGTTGCTGAGGCTTTGGTCAGTAAAGAAGGAGCAGTGAAGAAGGTGGCCGTCTGACCGATGCGTTCAGACAATTTTTTAGTCCACAGCCCCAAGGTATGATCGGTTTCAGCAACCATCGCCAGCGTCTGGTTTACATGGTGCAGGAATACCTAGGGGCAAGATCAGACTTGGACACCTTTCCCACTGAAAATCCTCTGGGTTACTGGGTCTTGAGGATGGATCACTGACCAGAGCTTGCACAGTATGCAATTGAGCTACTGGCCTGTCCTGCATCCAGCGTTCTTTCGGAATGCACATTCAGTGCTGCTGGAGGCTTTGTAACCGATCACTGGGTGCGCCTGTCCACCGACTCGGTCGATCGACTGACCTTCATAAAAATGTATCAGTCTTGGATCACCACCAGCTACCAAGCACCTGATGCTGATGTAACAGAATAATTTTCTTTGAAATGTCAGATCCCTTCAAGACTGCCTATGCTGATGCAGAGTGACTATCCTCTTATGCTGAGTGACTATCCTCTTTCTCCTCAATGATCATGCTGATAGCATGTAAGAACATTTTTGTTTCTGGGCACCGCCACCAGTGGCTAAGGCCCAATTTTTCAGCCCCTGTTTAACAGCGGCGTGTAATTAAAATTTTTGATGCAATACTTTGCAGCAGGGCTCATTGCTGCGCTCCAACTACAGTATCTGTGAGGGATTGCAGTGTTGTGGCACCAGCACCAGTGACTAAGGCCCAATCTTTCAGCCCCTTTTTTTAACAGGGGCGTGTAATTAAAATTTTTGATGCAATACTTTGCAGCAGGGCTCATTGCTGCGCTCCAACTACAGTATCTGTGAGGGATTGCAGTGTTGTGGCACCAGCACCAGTGACTAAGGCCCAATCTTTCAGCCCCTTTTTTTAACAGGGGCGTGTAATTAAAATTTTTGATGCAATACTTTGCAGCAGGGCTCATTCCTGCGCTCCAACTAGAGTATCTGTGAGGGGTTTCAGTGTTGTGGCACCAGTGCCTAAGGCACAATTTTTATGCCACTGTTCAACAGGGGCATGTAATTACAATTCTTGATCTAATAATTCACAGCAGGGCCCATTCTTGCGCCCACCAAGAGTAACTGTGAGGGCTTATAGTGTTGTGGCAACACCACCACCACCACCAAAGGCCCAATTTTTCTGCCCCTGTTCAACAGGGGCATGTAATTACAATTCTTGATCTATTATTTCACAGCTGGGCCCATTCCTGCGTCCACCAAGAGTAACTCTGAGGACTTACAGTGTTGTGGCACCAGCACCACCACCAAAGGCCCAATTTTTCCTACCACTGTTCAACAATGGCATGTAATTACAATTCTTGATATAATAGTTCACAGCAGAGCGTTCCTGCGCCCACCAAGGGTAACTGTGAGGGCTTACAGTGTTGTGGCAACACCAACACCTAAGGTCCAAATTTCTGCAGAGTATATACGGCAGGCCCCTACTTTCAAACATCCAACTTACAAACGACTCCTACTTGCAAACGGAAGGATACAACAGGAAGTGAGAGGAAATCTACCCCTAGGAAGGGAAATTCTCTCCTGTAAGAGTTAATATGGGAAAAAGGTGTCTCCTCTCCACTGATGCTCTATTCACATCCTCCCCAGGTTGAGGACATGTGGCCTGGTACGGTTCAGGAGGGAGGGGGGGCGGCTCTCTCGTCCCCCCCTCTTTTCCTGCGGCCTGCCAGGTTGCGTGCTCGGATAAAGGGTCTGGTCTGGATTTTTGGGGGTCCTCCATGCCATTTTTTTTAAATTTGGGGTGGAGTTCCCCTTAAAATCCATACCAGATATGAAGGGCCTGGTATGGATATTTGGGGGAACCGCATGCATTTTTTTTTTAATTTGTGGCAGAGTTCCCCTTAATATCCATTCCAGACCTGAAGGGCCTGGTAATTGAATTTGGGGAACCCCCACGCTTTTTAACCACTTAACGACCGCCCACCGCCGATTTACGTCGGCAGAATGGCACGGACAGGCAGAATCACGTAGATCTACGTGATCGCCTTTGTGCAGTTGGGGGGTCCATCCGGACCCCCCTTCACTGCAGTGAGCGGCCGTTAAGTGTTCGGGAGCGATCAGGCATGAGGGGGCGGCCGCTCGATTCCGCCCCCCCCCCTCGCGATCGCTCCCGGCCAATGAAAATGCTTCCTCCGCCATGTGATGTAAACAAGGCTGGAGGAAGTGATGTCATCTCCCTCGCCGCGGTCTTTTCGTTCCCGGCGCCGAGGAGTGAAGACAGAGGTTAGTGCACCAACAGTCCACTGACACGTAGGTACACATAGGCACACAAATCACCCCCCAGTCACCCCCAGATCACCCCCCAGGTCACCCCAAAGCCCCCAATCACAGTGTCACTGATTGCAGTGATCATTTATTTTACTGATCACTGCATTTAGTGTCATCTGTGATTGTAAAAAGTTGCAGGGCAGTTAGGATTAGGCCCCTTTAGGTCCAGGGTAGCCCCCTAACCCCCCCTAATAAAGGTTTAACCCCTTGATCACCCCCCAGGTAACCCTTTCACCCCCTAACTTCAGCGTCACTAAGCGATTGTTTTTCCGATCGCTGTATTTGTGTCGCTGGTGTTTTAGATTATTAGTTATTTTTTTTTAGGTTCGCCGCAGGTTTTTATTAGTGTCAGGTACCCCCATATATTATTTTAACCCCCTGATTGCCCCTAGAGTTAACCCTTTCACCAGTGATCGCCGTATAAGCGTCACTGGTGTCACTGGTTAGCCAGTAAGTTATTTAGTTATTTAGGTTACCCGTCAGGTTTTTATATAGTGTCAGGTACCCCCATATTTAACCTAATAAAGGTTTTAACCCCCTGATTGCCCCTAGTTAACCCTTTCACCAGTGATCACCATATAAAGGTTACGGGTGACGCTGGTTGATTAGTTTGCTTTTTATAGCATCAGGGCACCCGCCGTATATAACCCAATAAAGGTTTAACCCCCCTGATCGCCCGGCGGGTGAGATCAATTAGGTTTTAGCGCCAGAGAGGGTCTGCGTCGCCCCAGGCAGTGTTAGGTTAGTGCCAGTAACGCTAACACCCACGCGCAAAGCATACACCCCCCTTAGTGGTATAGTATCTGATCAGATCTATACTAGCATCCCCAGCGGTTTAGGGTTCCCAAAAACGCAGTGTTAGCGGGATCAGCCCAGATACCTGCTAACGCCTGCGTTTAGCCCCTCCGCCCAGCCCAGCCCAGCCCACCCAAGTGCAGTATCGATCGATCACTGTCACTTACCAAACACAACACACATAACTGCAGCGTTCGCAGAGACAGGCCTGATCCATATCAACCAGTCCATAGCAAACGTCCATAGCAACCAGTCCATAGCAACCGTCCATAGCAACCATCCATAGCAACCAGTCTATAGCAACTGTCCATAGCAACCATCCATTGCAACCAGTCCATAGCAACCGTCCATAGCAACCATCCATAGCAACTATCCATAGCATCCAGTCCATAGCAACTGTCCATGGCAACCAATCCGTAGCAACCGTCCATAACAACCAATCCGTAGCAACCGTCCATAGCAACCGTCCATAGCAACCGTCCATAGCAACTGTCCATAGCAACCGTCCATAGCAACCAGTCCATAGCAACCATCAATATCAACCAGTCCAAGGTGAATGTTTTGAACGCTACCACTCAAAAGTGAAGTTTTAGCGTAGGGTACAGCATTTCACAGACAAGGACACACTTACACAGGGTCTCCCAAGATGCCATTACATTTTGAGAGACCCGAACCATTACAGTTGTAAAGTTACAAAAAAAGTGTAAAAAAGAAAAAAAAAAACGTAAAAAACAAAACACAAAAAAAATATAAAATAAAAAAAACAAAAATAGTTGTCGTTTTATTGTTCTCTCTCTCTCTATTTTCTCTCTATTGTTCTGCTCTTTTTTACTGTATTCTATTCTGCAATGTTTTATCATGCTTGCTTTTCAGGTATGTAATTTTTTGTTTTCAGGTGCGCCATTCAACTGCAGCGCGGAATTATTTATCTTGACAGCAACAGCGTTTGCTCCCACGATACATAAAGCCGTGACACCACAGTTAAAAAAAAGAGCATATATGCCGAAGCATGGGGGCAGCAGGGGCGGAGGAGCGATTTTGCTCCTAATGCCGTGTATATACGGTCGAAATTCCAACGGAGGCTTGCCCGTGGAAAAGTCCGACCGTGTGTACGCGGCATAACCTTTTATGCCGCGTACATACGGTTGAAATTCCGACGAAGGCTTGACCGTGTGTACACGGCATAACTTTTTTGCGGGAGGATGCCCCCATGCTTTGGCATATATGCCCATCATTAGAAGTGGGTGGATGAAGGGAGGTATTCTAATGGTGGGCATACCCACCAATCAATCTCTTTTTTTCGTTCAGCCAATAGGCTGTATGAAAAAAAAGATTACAATACATGTCCAACAAGGACCAGCAACGTACTGGTATTTTGCTGGACTTTGAATGTTTATACCAGAATGATGCCTGCGGGTTTAGGTATCATCTTGGTATCATTCTTTTCAGCCAGCAGCCGGCTTTCATGTAAAAGCAATTCTAGCAGATAATTAGCCTCTAGACTGCTTTTACAAGCAGTGGGAGGGAATGTCCCCCCCCCCGGATATAAAAAGCGCCATTGGGAAATTGGGAAAGCCTTTTATCACACCGATCTTGGTGTGGTCAGATGCTTTGAGGGCAGAGGAAAGATCTAGGGTCTAACCCCCCAATTTTTTTCAAAAAAAGAGTACCTGTCACTACTTATTGCTATCATAGGGGATATTTACATTCCCTGAGATAATGATAAAAATGGTAAAAAAATAAAATATGGAAGGCACAGTTTAAAAATAAAATAAAAAAGCCAAATAAATAATAAAAAAAAAAAAAAAAAAAAGCACCGCTGTCCCCCCCTGCTCTTGCGCAAAGGCGAACGCAAGCGTCGGTCTAGCGTCATATGTAAACAGCAATTGCATCATGCATGTGAGGTATCACCGCGAAGGTCAGATCGAGGGCAGTCATTTTAGCAGTAGACCTCCTCTGTAAATCTAACGTGGTAACCTGTAAAGGCTTTTAAATGCTTTTAAAAATGAATGTAGTTTGTCGCCGCTGCGCGTTTGTGCGCAATTTTAAAGCATGTCGTGTTTGGTATCCATGTACTCGGCCTATGATCATCTTTTTTATTTCATCAAACATTTGGGCAATATAGTGTTTTTTAGTGCATTAAAAATAAAAAAAGTGTGTTTTTCCCCCAAAAAATGTGTTTGAAAAATCGCTGCGCAAATACTGTGTGGAAAAAAAAAATGCAACACCCACTATTTTAATCTGTAGGGCCTTTGCTTTAAAAAAATATATAATGTTTGGGGGTTCAACATAATTTTCTTGCAAAAAAAATTTTTTTTTCATGTAAACAAAAAGTGTCAGAAAGGGCTTTGTCTTCAAGTGGTTAGAAGAGTGGATGATGTGTGACATAAGCTTCCTAATGTTGTGCATAAAATGCCAGGACAGTTCAAAACCCCCCCAAATGACCCCATTTTGGAAAGTAGACACCCCAAGCTATTTGCTGAGAGGCATGTTGAGCCCATTGAATATTTTTTTTTTTGTCCCAAGTGATTGAATAATGACCAAAAAAATAAAAAAAAATAAAAATGTACAAAAAGTTGTCACTAAATTATATATTGCTCAAACATGCCATGGGCATATGTGGAATTACACCCCAAAATACATTCTGTTGCTTCTCCTGACTACGGGGATACCACATGTGTGGGACTTTTTGGGAGCCTAGTCGCGTACGGGACCCCAAAAACCAAGCACCGCCTTCAGGATTTCTATGGGTGTAAATTTTTGATTTCACTCCTCACTGCCTATCACAGTTTCGGAGGCCATGGAATGCCCAGATGGCACAAAACCCCCCCAAATGACCCCATTTTGGAAAGTAGACACCCCAAGCTATTTGCTGAGAGGTATGTTGAGTATTTTGCAGATCTCGCTTTTTGTCACAAAGTTTTGAAAATGTAAAAAAAGAAAAAAAAAAAGAAAAAAAAATGTCTTTCTTAATTTTCAAAAACAAATGAGAGCTGTAAAATACTCACCATGCCTCTCAGCAAATAGCTTGGGGTGTCTACTTTCCAAAATGGGGTCATTTGTGGGGGTTTTGGGCTATTTTGACATTTTATGGCCTTCAAAACTGTGATAGGTAGTGAGGAGTGAAATCAAAAATTTATGCCCTTAGAAACCTTGAAGGCGGTGCTTGGTTTTTGGGGTCCCGTACGTGGCTAGGCTCCCAAAAAGTCCCACACATGTGGTATCCCCGTACTCAGGAGAAGCAGCAGAATGTATTTTGGGGTGTAATTTCACATATAACCATGGCATGTGTGAGCAATATATCATTTAGTGACAACTTTTTGTACATTTTTTTTTTTTCTTTTTGTCATTATTCAATCATTTGGGACAAAAAAAAAATATTCAATGGGCTCAACATGCCTCTCAGCAAATAGCTTGGGGTGTCTACTTTCCAAAATGGGGTCAATTGGGGGGGTTTTGTGCCATCTTGGCATTTTATGGCCTTCAAAACTGTGATAGGTAGTGAGGAGCGAAATCAAAAATTTATGCCCTTAGAAACCTTGAAGGCGGTGCTTGGTTTTTGGGGTCCCGTACGCGGCTAGGCTCCCAAAAAGTCCCACACATGTGGTATCCCCGTACTCAGGAGAAGCAGCAGAATGTATTTTGGGGTGTAATTTCACATATGCCCATGGCATGTGTGAGCAATATATCATTTAGTGACAACTTTGTGCAAAAAAAAAAAAGTTTGTCATATTCCCGCAACCTGTGGCAAAATGTAAAATATTCCATGGACTCAACATGCCTCTCAGCAAATAGCTTGGGGTGTCTACTTTCCAAAATGGGGTCATTTGGGGGGGTTTTGTGCTATTTTGGCATTTTATGGCCTTCGAAACTGTGATAGGTAGTGAGGAGTGAAATCAAAAATTTGCGCCCTTAGAAATCCTGAAGGCGGTGCTTGGTTTCCGGGGTCCCGTACGTGGCTAGGCTCCTAAAAAGTCCCACACATGTGGTATCCCCGTACTCAGGAGAAGCAGCAGAATGTATTTTGGGGTGCAATTCCACATATAACCATGGCATGTGTGAGCAATATATCATTTAGTGACAACTTTTTGTAATTTTTTTTTTTTTTTTGTCATTATTCAATCACTTGGGACAAAAAAAAAAATATTCAATGGGCTCAACATGCCTCTCAGCAATTTCCTTGGGGTGTCTACTTTCCAAAATGGGGTCATTTGGGGGGGTTTTGTACTGCCCTGCCATTTTAGCACCTCAAGAAATGAGATAGGCAGTCATAAATTTAAAGCTGTGTAAATTTCAGAAAATGTACCCTAGTTTGTAAACGCTATAACTTTTGCGCAAACCAATAAATATACGCTTATTGACATTTTTTTTACTAAAGACATGTGGCTGAATACATTTTGGCCTAAATGTATGACTAAAATTGAGTTTATTCGATTTTTCTTATAACAAAAAGTAGAAAATATCATTTTCTTTCAAAATTTTCGGTCTTTTTCTGTTTATATCGCAAAAAATAAAAATCGCAGAGGCAATCAAATACCATTAAAAGAAAGCTCTATTTGTGGGAAGAAAAGGACGCAAATTTCATTTGGGTACAACATTGCATGTCCGCACAATTTACAGTTAAAGCAGCGCAGTGCCGAATCCCAAAAACAGGCCTGGTCCTAATGGCCCGAAATGGTCCGGGGCTTAAGTGGTTAAAAAAAAAAGACTTTTCTATATATTGCTGGGAGTCGACAATTCATTAATAGCCGCAAGTGAATTTTAAATGACTTTTTTTCCTTCAGAAATGACACATTGTGCAGGGACAGTTCTAAGCACGGGAAATAACGCTAATAGTCCTCAGAAGTTCTGGTCCCCATTGACTTCAATGGGGTTTGGGTTCGGGGTAAAGTTCGGTCCCGAACCCGAACTTTTTTCCGAGGAAGAGGAATGGCAGAGGATTCCCAAATCCAGATGTGAAATACTTGTTGCATCTTTCCCAAAAAGACTCATGGCTGTATTAGATCAAAAGGGTGCTTCTACTAAATACTGAGCAAAGGGTCTGAAGACCATGTGATATTTCAGTTTTTCTTTTTTAATAAATCTGCAAAAATGTCAACAATTCTGTGTTTTTCTGTCAATATGGGGTGCTGTGTATTAATGAGGAAAAAAATGAACTTAAAAGATTTTAGCGAATGGCTGCAATATAACAGAGTGAAAAATTTAAGGGGGTCTGAATACTTTCCTTACCCTCTGTATATAATCAGGTTAAGTAGCAAACAGCAAAGTTACAGATCTTACCTCTCTAACAACTGAATTTTACCATATCAGGTAGAGGGCTGCATGCTATGATATACTACTAGGAAGCAGAAACATTGATGCAGATTTACTAAAGGAGAAACAATGGGTTAATAGAATTAATTTATTATTGTATATTAAATAATCCACCGTTAGATTTAAAAAATACAGAATGATACCTTCACCATAGACATTTGTAGAATGATAACGTTATCATAATCACATGCTTAAAACCACCTATATATCTATTAAACCTTCAATCAGATATCACTGCGCTGAGTTTAATGTGTCATATATGTGATCCTTACAGATAGAGGTATTTTCTTCAGGGATATGAAAGGGATATGAAAGTTCAAAAGGGATATACAATATACAATAATAAATTAATTCTATTAACCCATTGTTTCTCCTTGAAGAATCCTCTTTTTAGGGGGGACTCCTGTCCCCCCCCTTCTTGTTTTTTTTTTTTTTTATATGCTTTTTAGTGATTCAGAGAAACACACCGCCTACGATACCTATAAATTTCAGGTGTAGGGTCTGTAATTTGGGATATATAGGGAGTGTTGATATATGTGACTATAAGACACCCCCTTCCCAAATACAAATACAGGAAAATACTTCCATACTAATTTTCCTTGTTTTCTAGATTTACTAAAGGAGGTGGGAATTTTCATAAAGTACATTATGTTTTGAAACAATTATTTTGTATCTATTACAGTTGCATTGGAGTTGATGTATGTATTAATCATGTCTTGGTGCTGACATCTAGTGGCAATTCAGTGTACCAACAGCTTGTTATTTTATGTTTGTAAATGGTGGTCCAGATTCCCAGTATGTTGGGGACTAGTTAGTTTAGTCCTTAGATCAGCCTTTTTCTTGTACAAAGGTTTTTATTAATAATCACATTAGCAGTACAGCACATTGCATCCAAGATCACATAGGAGCTAGACTTAAGATATCATAAACAAAAAATAAAACAAACAAAAGGAGTGTGATAGTATGTCCATGTGTACACGGTAAAGTAAACGGGGGATGTATGCCCCCTCCCAAAGAAACAACATACAACATCCCAAGGCTCGCTGGTCAGGGTAAGGATATGCATACAGCGTCTGATCATACCATCAATCCCATGGAAATAATTATGGAGAAATACAAAACAGTATTCAATGCTAATCCTATGAGTGTGCAACCAGGCATAAGCCTGGAGGCCTGAAGAAGTGGAAGAATTGAGAAAAAGAAAAGAGCAAAAGGAAAGAAAAGAAGAAAGGGGAAGGAGAAAGGGGAAAAAAGAAATAGGAGGGGGGAGAAAGAAATAGCTAAGCAGGAGAACAGGTAAAAGTAGGAGTAATAGGGAAAAGGGGGAATCCGCGGGGTAGGGGGCAAGCAGGTACTAGATTGATAGGAGCGTGGAATCGAATCTGCTAGGTCTTATGTAGGTGACCCAAGGCTGCCAAATCTTGAGGAATTTATTGCGAGTGTCTGAAACTATGGCTGACAGCTTTTCATTAACCATGATATCGTTGATACAATGTTTGACAGCCTCAAAACTAAGTATGGGTGTCTTCCAGGCTCTTGCTATGGTTAGTTTGGTTGCAGTAAACAGATGCAGCGCCAACTGGCGTTCCGGACATAATAGTTCTGCAATTGGTTTGCATAGAAGGGCCTCATAAGGATCCCTCTTGAGGTCGGTATGAAATAAAGTGCGGAGGAGGGCATAGACCCTGACCCATAGTCTGCATGCTCTTGGACTAGACCACCATATGTGTGCCATGGTACCGGCCTGAGAACAACCCCGGAAGAAGAGAGGGGAGTAAGTGGGAATGAATCGGGCCAGTCTGCCCAGGGTATAATACAATCTGCATAGTATTTTATATGCATACTCCAAAATAAGAACATTTTTGGAGCATTTAGAGAGGGCGATTGTCATAACCTGCCAATCCTCCGGATCAAGCTGCCTTCCCAGATCGGCTACCCACTGGAGGTGATAAGGTCTAATCAGAGGTTTTTTGGAGGAAATAATTGCTGCATAGATTAAGGAGATTAGTCCCGAAGATTGGGGCCGGGACCTACAAAGGCTTTCAAAGGGGGTCAGAGTGTATGGAGTAGGTCGGGACCTGATGAGCTGCTGTAAAAAGTGGCGGAGCTGAAGGTATCTGTAGTGTTCCCGAAGTGGGATATCGTGCGAGGAACGCAACATATCAAACGTTATAATCTTGGCGGGGGTGAATAAAGAATGGATATCAACAAAACCATTATTAGTCCACCAAGAAAACTGTTTTGGGTTATCGCAGCCTGGTGGGAACAGAGGACACTGGAGAAGGCGGAGTAAAGGAAGATGAGGAGAAAGCAGACGAGTATTTGATCGAGTCCCATACACAAAGGGAATGTGTCAGGCAAGGGTGCCTTGAGGTTTCTTCGGGGGTGCCTTAAATAAATGCCTAAAAATTGCCCCAAAATTGTATACAAGCCAGTGGGTGGATGAAACCTGCCTTTTAGTTACACAAAGCCAAAGGTTTTTTGTGCACCATTACAACCTTCTAGCCACCAACCTCCTAACGATCAATGACATCATCAGTTGATAAGGAGGATGTCAGTTGCTTGCATAGCATCCTTGTTTGACCCTCCCCTGCCTCTCTCTATCAGCTTGGGGTGTTATTAGCTAATTGATGGAGAGAACTTAAGGGAGAAGAGAAACATTGGAATACTAGTCAGTACCAGTTTGCAAAAGTGTATTTACTTTGGAAGAATTAATCACCTCCAATGTTGGGTGTCCTACGTGTATTGATGTGGCTGCAATATGTAAAACTATTAGAATAGTTTTTACATTTTAGAATAGGGCGCCTCAAGACTGTCCTTAATTTTGGAGGGTGCCTCAAGATTGACCACAATTTTAAAGGGTGCCTTAACTGAAAAAAGGTTGAGAAACACTGCCTTAGATAGATCTCTCCCTTTCTTCTCCATGTTGCCTCAGTTAGCTACCAGCCTTCATATTGGGCACAAAGCTTGGAAGATTATTGCCTCTTTACACTTCAAATGACCGGTGAACATTTTAGCAAGTAAAACTACGTTGGATGAAACCACCATGTCTTATTGGAGAGTTTAGCTGTCTCTAGAGGGTGCTTATTTAGGAGGTGACCATACTGGCCCAATGGACCATGGTCTAAAGAAGGAATGTCAATGCTTAAAGCTATGCTTGAAACTAGGGATGCACCGATACCAGTTTTTTAAAGACCGAGTTTGAGTACTGATACTTTTTCTCCAATACCAATTGTTGATCCCTATTTTTAGTGTCATGTGCCAATTTCTTTTAGACTAATGAAAAATTACTACCATTTCTTTATAATTATGAAGAACTGTAACTCAAAAGACATTATGAAACAAATCAAAAAACATTTTCGTTTGCTTGTCACAAGGTAGAGAGAACTAAAAGTTTACAGAATATGTTTATTAATAAACAAATTAAATATTATAATTAAAAAATAAATATATTATATCATAATAAATTAGTGTATGCATTTATATCTTTATTTACATATTATATATATTTTTTTTTTTAAGTATTAAAGGTATTTACTTTACTACACTTATTTGCTGTCTCTGCTCTGATGGTGTAGTGGTAGGCCAGCAAACAAAAGCAATCATTGCCCTTGGATGCATTTATTTTTTAATGTCACGGATGTCACGTCTCACACTGCTGCATTCTCACGCGACGTCTCTCTCTATAAAGGCGACGGTTACAGTCAGCGGACTTGAAGGTATTGGTTTTAGTATCAGAGCATTTGCCTACAAGTACTCTGGCAAATGCTTAGTATTCAAAAACACACAAAAACAGTCTCCTGCGCTCGGATGTACAGTCTCTTAGTGGCACAACCAGAGTATTCCGTAGGGAAATGACCAAGAATCTTGCTGCCCTCCTCAGAACAATTGGTATTCTTTAAGACTGAAAAGTAAAGGAAAACAGAAGGCGCACCGACCTAGTGCATTACCAGTGGCTAGGTTTTATTTAAAAGGTTGGAAGAATTAAAAATACTCACAAAGCAAGTATAGTGTTCGATTGTGTGTTCAATACTATACTTGCTTTGTGAGTATTTTTAAATGCTTAGTATTGGCACTGATATCGGTATCGGTGCAACACTACTTGATACAGTACACATTTTGTGACAGTTCATTTCCAAAATCCAATCATGTAAAAAGCAAATTCCTCTTTAATTAATTCATCTATACACGACTGAATAAATTAAGCATATATTCACCTAATTCGTAATGTGAACATTCTCAAATCCTTTAGCATATCAGCATAATTTTCTGACTGTTAATGTTGCCTGACAGTAGAAGTAGTCTTTGACATTTTTATTGTAGATAATGTTGCTAATGTTCATAACTGGTGTCTACCATCTACATTTAGGAGAACGCTAGGGACAAATTAAATATATCGACCCTTCTGGAAAATGCAGAAGTTGCCAAAAAGCCAGTCCAGGCCTAGTTTACAACCTTTTGTATTCCGTTGCTTTGGTAACTTCCAAGTTACTGATTTGATACAAGTATGCTGTAGCTGTCAAGTCAGAGTCTCTGATTTGCATTCATGTTTCAGAACGGTTCCTTACAAATTCTGAACCACTGGATCAGTGAAACAACCAGGCAACTAGATGGTAAATAAGGTGAACCTGTGTCACTTTGAATACCAAAAATGTGCAAGGGAAATAAAAAGAAATATTGCTTGCACTTAATTGGTTAACTGAAGTGTGCACACTGAATAGTCTCTAGTCCCCTAGTAAATCAGCCCCAGTGCATACTTATTGTTTACCCTGCCAAATTCTGAGGTGTTACATTTTTTTACAGTTTTGGATTAACATGTAATAAAAAAGACGGATACATTGTTCTGTAGAAATATATAATTCACGTATAATAAAAATGTAAACATTTTAAGAATAACAATTATATAAATATAAAATAACGTAAAATTAACTGTAATTGTGGAGAATAGAAGAAAAGCACACTATGCCACTACAATCTTGATGATTTCCAGAAGTTTAGAAATAAAGAGGTAAGATATGTATTGATGCAGAATAAAGATGTGTCTTTACAGTTTTTATGGTGCTTTTGCCACACATTTCATCCTCTGCTGCACATCATTCTTATCGTCTGTAATTTGGCTTTATTGCCTGGAAAAAAAAAAAAGAATTGGTCATATTATGTAAGAAAAGAGAGCCATTGAGGATTGCAGTGTAAATAGTTTTAGGCGGATTACTGTTTAGCACCATGTATAATGTTATGAGTAGACGTGATCCATGAATCAGTAATTTTCTGACTGCAAATAATTTAACATTTCTGTACCGTGGCACTTTCACATTTTCTACATATGCCACCGTACTTCAATGAAAAAAGGGGAAAAAACTACGCTAAGATAAATGATGGCAAACTGGTGCATACACACAAAATGCCTGGAGCTCAAATTGGAAGCAGCAACTACTCTGCAAACATCAAAACCAGTGAACAAAATATAAAGAAAAATATAGTTGCGCTAAACCTATAATAAACCTGGGTGTGAATAAATGGTGATGGGCTAACAAATTGGCATGAGTGACCCAAACTTATAAAAACACAAACTAAGTGTGTATAAATCACATTCTGAAATGCATAAACAGTGTAAACATTGAAAATGTTCAAATTAGGGTTGCAAATTATAAAAATTAGTTCATAAAGTGCAGAATTAAATGAAATAGAGTTCATAAAGTGCATAAAAAATAGTCCAAGTGTAACTTCAATGCTGATAAAAACACCCGTGCATAGATCCAATGGCATCCAAACTCTTCAATAAGGACTGAAGCCAAGTGAATTCCACCACCGTATGACAAGTAAATCTGCTTACCAGAGCTCCATGGTCCCCTATGACGGAGGACCTAAGAATGCTTGTAATGGATCCCAGATAGATGGTAATGATACCTTGTATCCACAGCCTCGCTAATCAGCACATTTCACAGCAGTAAACCAGTTGGTGATGGTATAGCATGCAAGGAAAACAGATGCCTCGATAGTGTAAAATCTTCCAGTAATTTATTTAAAACATAAGAAGTGAATGTTGCACTCACAATTGATAAAATAAAAAACAGCCTTAAGCCTGCTGCGTCGGCCGGACGCAAACAGGCAGACCTGTCCGTCTGGAGATCGAGCAGTGGAGGGTGATGACGTCAGCACGCCGCTTGTTCCACCCTACGCATTTTGTGATAGGTCACGTCATCTTGGGGCATGGGCGGCGTACTGCGTCACCCTCTTAAATAGACAAACAATTACATCCAAGACAATTCTGAGTTTAAACACACCAACTTAGCCAACGCATCACTCTTTAACCCCTCTGGGTCATTATCACCCAGTATCAGGGTTTTCCGTGATGTGGTATTGAAAGATCTGGAGGACATGAAGGCTAAGAAGGTTAAGATGCAGAAGGATCTTGAAATCAGTTTGGAGTCACTTTGTTCCAACAAATCATTGATTACAAGACCCGCTGATAAGGGGGGAGGGATTGTGATTTTGGACCAGTGCGATTATTTGAAGGAGATGCATCGCATTGTTGATGACACTGAAACATATACAACTCTAAATAGGGACCCAGTAGTCAAATATAAAAAGGACCTGGAAGTTATTGTGGATCAGGGTTTAAGTAATGGTGTATTAAATGACAAGGAGAGACTATTTTTGGTGCCGTGTGCTCCACGCACTCCGGTGATTTATTATCTCCCAAAAATACACAAGAACCAGACTTGCCCCCCGGTTCGTCCGATAGTGAGTGGGATAGACTCCATCACGTCCCGGGTGGGCAAGTACATTGACTTTTTCTTGCAACCGCTGGTTCAAAAAATCCCTTCTTATATTAGAGACACCAAACAGGTCATCAACCTGTTGGCCAGTAATGTACCCAGGAGGGGATTGTGGTTGGTAACGGCAGACGTGACCTCCCTCTATACTATCATTCTCCACCACCTTGGCCTGGAAGCAGTTAGATTGTACCTGGTTAGAAGTTCTGACTTGGCTCCCCTCCAGATTGATTTCATTATAACCCTATTGGAATATGCAGCCAGTTACAACTACTTCTGGTTTGATAACCTGTTTTACCGCCAAGATAGGGGTGTGGCGATGGGGACTAAATATGCCCCCAACTTGGCTAATTTGTTTATGGCCAAGTGGGAGGAGGACGTCGTCGATGCCTGCCGGACACCAGAATTGGTGCTCTGGACAAGGTCCATCGACGACGTCCTCCTCCTTTGGGATGGCAGTGAGCCAGACCTGCAGGAATTCATGCTGTTTCTCAACAACAATAACAGGGGTATTAGGCTGACTTTTGAAGCGAGTCAGAAGGAGGTTAACCTCAAACCTAAAAATTTCCATTAAGGAGGAGAAATTTGTTACTACCACATTTTTCAAACAGACTGATAGAAATTCCTATATTCCCCTTGATAGTTGCCACTATGCGCCATCGTTTAAAGCAGTCCCTCAGGGTCAATTCACAAGATTGAGACGCAAATGTACTGAGGCTGAAGATTTCAGTAGTCAAGCACTGGTACTCTCTAATAGGTTTGTGGAGAAGGGCTATGACCAGACTGTACTGTCCCGACTGGTCCAATCCACCAGAGAGTTCGATAGAGCGTCCCTTTTGAGTGAGAGTGTGAAAGTGGCTGGTGATGGGGGGTATTCTATCCCATTCGATACCACTTTTTCAGTGCAACATCAGAGCATCAAGAGGCTGATTTGCAAGCACTGGCATGTTTTGGCAAGTGACCAGTTATTGCCAACTATTCTACCTGAGAGACCCCAAATTGTTTTCAGAGGGGCCTCTTCTTTGTCCAACCGCATTGCTCCTAGCGTCCAGGATCCCCCACAGGAAAATATAACTTTCCTGCAGAACCTCACGGGTTATTATAGATGCAAGAAATGCCAGGTATGTGCTATCAATAGGTGGCGGGATAGGAAGATCTGTCAGTTCATATCCACCAGTACCAGTCGATCGTATGAGGTTGAACCATTTATTACCTGCTCCTCAGAAGGGGTGGTCTACCTTATTCAATGTCCTTGTGGCCTACAATATGTGGGGAGGACCAAAAGGGCATTACTTGTCAGACTTAAAGCGGAGCTCCACCCTAAAGTGGAACTTCCGCTTATCGGATTCCTCCCCCCCTCCGGTGCCACAATTGGACAAAGACAGGTATCCTTACCCACGTACTGGATTCCGGCCGCAGCGGTGAAGTCGCGTGAGGCTCCCTCCTCCTCCTCCCCTGGCCGCATGTGCAGTAGGGTTCCCAGCGTGAAGCCGAAAGTCTTCACTGCCGGGTTCCCTTACCCGCAATGGCGACGGAAGCACCGACAGCTGATGTGAAACGGTGCCGACATCGAGGGACACCAGGACAGGTAAGTCTCCATTTATTAAAAGCCAGCAGCTGCAGTATGTGTAGCTGCTGGCTTTTAATTTTTTTTTTTTGCACGGGGTTGCCTGGAACACCCCTTTAATGAGCATATTGCTAATATTAGAAAAGGTTTTGATAAGCATTCTGTGTTTAGACACTATGACCAAGTCCACAAGAGGGATCCCTCCAATACGTTGTTTGTAGCAATTGATAAGTACAGACCTCATTGGAGGGGTACTGTAGCTCATTAGTGAGAGAAATCTCCAAACAAGAAATGGCCTGGGTTTACCGATTTAAGAACCTATATACCATTTGGTCTTAATGTGGACACTGATATTAATGCTTTTAATTATAACTCCTAACATTAAAGGACTTTATTTATGCATATGTTAGGGATTGTATCAGTTCTTAGCCCAATATTTGTATATCAGTCTCAAGTCAGAGATGTCGTCATGGCTTTTCCCACTCCGGTCTGGGCCTCTGTCAAATGTCAATTTATATAGCTATATAACTCTTTAATTTACCATTTGTATTGTATTTTATTTAGATTTGTTAATTAAAATTTACTTCTGGCCTAATGTTTTTATGGGGCGTTTTTGTCCCCCTATTGCGATGGGCTTCTCTGGAGTTATTCTGGTGCAAATTTTTAAGATTGCTCCATGCTCACCCCCGATTTGGCCTATCTCACTAGTATTGGTCCCTTATGGGTAGTGCACATTGGCATTAATGTGGAATTTATCCTTAGGTTTTTGTTTTTTGTTTTAGGTTTTTCATATATTTCGTGTCCACTAGGTGTCGCGGCAGAATGTGGGTGTCGCTGACACCGGGATGGATTTATCCACAGTTCGGTTTACTGTCTATGCTGAAGCATCTCTGTCTCCCTCTCTGGTCGGGTCTTTTTTGATCTAGCCCGTGAGTGTTGCTACACCATTTTACAATTTAGATTTATATATGGTTTTATTGTGCTTATCTTCCTAGGAGAGATGTTTTACATTAAAATATGCTTATACGTGCATCCCAGTCCTGCCAGTAACCCTTCCACCAGTTCTCGCGTGAACGTGCCGTCTTTGCATGGTGTGACACTGTGTTGATGGTGATTCAGAACGAGGCTTGGACGCTTTGGTTGAGAATGCGCTTGCGCGCACTCCCGAAGCGAGGTCTGGTCTGTTTTTGGAGTCCCATTACATCAATACTCGCGGTAATACGTGAGGTGGGGACATGTATTGACAGCGTCCCAGAACGAGGCTTGGCCGCTCCGGAGGAGAGTGCGCATGTGCACACCTTCAGAGCGAGGCTTGGATGTAACGAGCGGCGTGCTGACGTCATCACCCTCCACTGCTCGATCTCCACACAGATGGGTCTGCCTGCTTGCGTCCGGCTGCAGCAGGCGTAAGGCTGGTTTTTCTTTTATCAATTGTGAGTGCTACATTCACTTCTTATGTTTTAAATAAATTACTGGAAGATATTACACTATCGAGGCATCTGTTTTCCTTGCATGCTATACTATCACCAACTGGTTTACTGCTGTGGAATGTGCTGATTAGTGAGGCTGTGGATCAGGGCTGGCCCAAGACATTGTGCTGCCTGGGCCCAAGAATGAAATGCTGCCCCCCCCAAAAAAAATCCTATGCCCATCCAGCAAAGAGACGTTTCCATAAAGCAAAGAGACAGCCCAATATATTCAGCAAAGAGACATGCCCCTTCTAGGGTGACCACGCATTTTGCAGGTCTGTCCCGGGCACATTCATTCCAGGACAATACAGTGTCCTGGAATGAAACTGACACAGCCACCCCCGTGCCAATCTGATGCCCCCAAAAAAGGCCGCCACATCACCTCTTTACTCACTGACAGTACTTGTCCTGGCCGGGAATGTCTGGAGGACCACAATCCCCGCCCCCTGCATGTTATTGGAGAAATCATAAATCCCACCTCTTGTGTCCAATCACTGTGCTGTGATTCGTTACAGAACAAGCTGATGTTTGGGAAGGGGGGGGGGGGGTGTCCCTGAATGGTAGTTTAAAAATGTGGTCCCTCTAGCTCCTTCCTGCAAAGAGTATTGTGTAGCACCACGAAAGCTCCCCCCTTTCTCTCCACTGCCACCGACCAGCTACGCTCTGATCCCAGCTCAGTGATGCAACATGCTGCAACAACAGCGCTGCATTGACCACATTTACAAACTGCCATTCAGGGATACCGCCCTTCCTTCCCAAAAAAAGATGAGGGGGGGGCGGGTGTAGTCTCGCTGACAGGGAATTTGGCAGCGGGTGATTTGTCGGCGAATGGCTGGTGTTAGCACTTAAATCATCCTAACATTATGATTGATATGGTGTCAGGATGATCAAATCACATTATTTCTATTACTACATTGTAATATATAATGAAATAGTTTAACTCACCATAATGCAGAATCAGTGGGAACCCTGAGTTTGTCATTTGCCACCATTGCTTGCCACCAGATGTAGCTTATTGCTTGCCACCGTTGCCTGCCACCAGATGCAGCTGTGCCACTTGCCACCCATAGCCTGCCACAACATGCAGCCTGTCACTTGTCACCAATGCCTGTCACCAGATGCAGCCTGTCACTTGTCACCAATGCCTGTCACCAGATGCAGCCTGTCACTTGTCACCAATGCCTGTCACCAGATGCAGCCTGTCACTTGCCACTGATGCCTGTCACCAGATGCAGCCTGTCACTCAGCCTGGCTCTCTCTCCCTCCCCTTCAGATGGGCATGCTGGGGGGCTGCAGTTTCCCCCCTAGAATTGCAATGGGCCAGCCATTTGCACTACACATCCCATAATCCTCTTTTCTCCTTTTAGTTTTTTTCCCTGGCCAATGGGAGAAAAAGGGGGAAGAAACATAGCGGTGGCTGTCCTAGGAACAGCAGCATGAGGAGGAGACGGAGGGGGGAGAAGAGCCCGCAGCTGCTCTCTCTCCACACACACAGACGCTCCGATCTCATGCTGTTACATACAGGGAGGAGGTGGGTGGAGCTAGCGGAGGAGGAGGAAGTGAAATACTCTCTGCAATGAATGATGGGCCTCTCTCTCCTTACGTCACTGGTTGCTAGACACAAAGCGGTCCGCGGCTAGCAACCAGTTTGGGCAGTGAAGCAGGGGCCGCTGGTGAGACCCTTGAAGTGCGTCTTGCCACTGCGGCCAGTGACAGCGGCGCCGGCGATGCAGTACAGTATGACACTGCACACTAGATGGAGGGAAACCCAGGTCCTCAGGCAGTGCGCCCCTGTTGCCGCCCCTCTTAAAGTGCCGCCTGGGACCATGGTCCCATCGGGTCCCATGGTAGGGCCGGCCCTGCTGTGGATACAAGGTATCATTACCATCTATCTGGGATCCATTACAAGCATTCTTAGGTCCTCTGTCATAGGGGACCATGGAGCTCTGGTAAGCAGATTTACTTGTCATATGGTGGTGGAATTCACTTGGCTTCAGTCCTTATTGAAGAGTTTGGATGCCATTGGATCTATGCATGGGTGTTTTTATCAGCATTGAAGTTACACTTGGACTATTTTTTATGCACTTTATGAACTCCATTTAATTTATTCTGCACTTTATGAACTCATTTTTATAATTTGCAACCCTAATTTGAACATTTTCAATGTTTACACTGTTTATGCATTTCAGAATGTGATTTATACACACTTGGTTTGTGTTTTTATAAGTTTGGGTCACTCATGCCAATTTATTTGTCAGCCCATCACCATTTATTCACACCCAGGTCTATTATAGGTTTAGCGCAACTATATTTTTCTTTATACACCGTACTTAAATGGTTACTCAGCACAGTTATGACTGAGCAAAAAACACTCTATATTACCAAAAGTATTGGGACACCAGCCTTTATATACACATGAACTGTAATGGCATCCCAGTCTTAGTCTGTAGGGTTCAATATTGAGTTGGCCCACCCTTTGCAGCTATAACAGCTTCAACTCTTCTGAGAAGGCTGTTCACAAGGTTTAGGAGTGTGTTTATGGGAATGTTTGACCATTCTTCCAGAAGCGCATTTGTGAGGTCAGGCACTAATGTTGGACGAGAAGGCCTGGCTTGCGGTCTCCGCTCTAATTCATCCCAAAGGTGTTCTATCAGGTTGAGGTCAGGACTCTGTGCAGGCAGTCAAGTTCCTCCACCCCAAACTCACTCATCCATGTCTTTATGGACCTTTCTTTGTGCACTGGTGCTCAGTCATGTTGGAAAAGGAAGGGGCCATCCCCAAACTGTTCCCAAAATGTTGAGAGCAGGAAATTGTCCAAAATGTGCTTGGTATGCTGACGGCTTAAGAGTTCCCTTCACTGGAACTAAGGGGCCAAGCCCAACCCCTGAAAGTCAACCCCACACTATACTCCCCCCTCCACCAAATGATTGGATCAGTGCAAGGTGCAAGAATTGTCAAATATTCCCATAGACACACTCCTAAACCTTGTGGACAGAAGAGTTGAAGCTGTTATAGCTGCAAAGGGCGGCCAACTCAATATTGAACCCTACGGACTAAGACTGGGATGCCATTAAAGTTCATGTGCGTGTAAAGACAGGTGTCCTAATACTTTTGGTAAAATAGTGTGTACCTGAGATTCATCTGTAATTAAAGAACTCACTCGGAACTGCTTTGTGTCTGTGCTTAACCTTCTTTAAAGTAATTGTAAAGGCACAAGGTTTCTATGCATTCTCTGCATGAAGGTAAGAAAACCTTCTGTGTGCAGCAGCCCCCCTTAGCCCCCTTAATACTTTCCTGAGCCCCATCTCGATCCAGCGATGTCCATGAGAGCCTTGGCTGTCTGGGGACTCACACTCCTGATTGGCTTTCGGCATCACAGCCATTGAGCCAATCAGGAGATGGAGGGGGCAGGGCCTAAACCATAGCTTTGTGTGTGAATGGACACATAGAGCCGGAAATCGGAAGCGCACCTGCTTAGGTCCCCTCAAGTTACTTGCTGTGAGGGCACCTGGCAATGGGGGGGGCATGAGTGCCAGCGTGGGTTTGGAGAAGAGGAGGATCGGGGCTGTTCTGTGAAAAACTGCTGCACAGAGCAGGTATGTTTAACATGTTTGTTATTTAAAAAAAAAAAAAAAAAAATATTTTAATATTGCTTTAAGTGAGTTGGTTAGCCATTTTATACTTTTAAAAAGCAAACAGGCATCATACGATGTCTGGTGGATGGAGGATGTTTTGCAAGCATTTAAAAATTATCCTGTGCATCCCTTTAAAGTGGTTGTAAACCCGTTACAACCACTTTTACCTACAGGTAAGCCTAGATTAAGGCTTACCTGTAGGTGCTCAAAATATCTCCCAAACCTCTACGGTTTAGGAGATATTTACAAATGAGACAGGCGCCGATGTCTACGGCGCATGCGCCATAGACAACAGCGCAGGCGCACTTTAGAAACCTTTAGAAACAGCGAGTGTGCCCTTTCTAAAGGAGATTGTGCTGTGACTGGCAGCTCCTGCGCGCATGCCGTAACATCATCGTGGCTCCGGCCAATCACAGCGCCCGGAGCCGCAATACCCGGAAGGAAGATGGACGCTTTGTGGAAGAGGGGACAGTGGTGACATCGCAGGCTTCAGTTTCAGGTAAGTGACACATAATGGGCTACTATGTGATGCATAGTAGCCCATTATGCTTTTACCTTTGCAGGGAAACAAAAAGGAAGTAAAACCCATCAGGGTTTACTTCCTCTTTATACCTTGATTTATTTTACTACTTAGAGCAGCCTTTCTCAACTTCTTTTTATCTCCCTTGAAGGAACCCTTGAATACGGTAATTGAAAAAATTCTCAGGTCTTGGGTAACCTCTGCTAAAACCAATTCATAAGGGGTCACTGGGAAAATTGCCCCTACATTGGTGGTCAGTGGAAAGAATACCCCCTTAAGCAGGCCATCTACTAGTGCAGCCCTCACAAATTCTACTCGCCTACTCGCATTTTGCGAGTGGAATTTAGTGCAGGGCGAGTGAAGAGCAGGGGTGGACCAGTCAGACAGCTTCCTGGCTGATCTCTTCTGGCAGAAGCAGTGCAGGCTTTTTTTTACAGGACATCAGAGTGGCCCGGAGGGGGATTCCCTGACCCCCCCCGCTGCTCTGATGTCCTGGACAAAAGCCTGCACCACTTCTGCCAGAAGTGATCAGCTGGAGGACACAGAGCGGTAGGACCGGATTGAACTGGGGCCACTTTGAGCGGAGGCTGCAGCGCTCCCCTCCCTCTCTCCTCCTCCGTGTGTCACGGAGATGCAGGCTGTGTGTTACAGAGCCGGGTCTGTGTTCGGCGGCGCTGTAGCAAGGCCCAACCCCCCTAGACCAGCTCTTGTGACAGTAGATTAAATCAGTGTTCCGCCTATCACACAAGCCGGTCTAGGGGGGCGGGACCTTACTACAGCGCCGTTGAACACAGACCCGGCTCCATGACACACACCATGGTGAGTGCTCCCAGCACTATTGGGTAATTGTGTATACAGAGCTTCACTTAGCTAATATAATATCATAGCCAAGATGCCTGGTCCATGATGCCTCACTCGGTATCATGTGCGTACCAATATGTCTCTGTGTCTCTATGCACTGTCTGATGTGTTTTGTCACCTGGACTTGGCTTCACCTGCATCTCCGTGAGTGCCCATTCACACGGGCGACTCGTCAGGTAACTCAGCCACCTGACATGTCGCGTCCCGCTCTGTTCAACAGAACCGTTCTAATAGGAGTGATGCAAGTCGCTCCGACTTAGAAAAAGGTTCTTGTACTACTTTGGGGGCGACTCGGGGCGACTTGAATTGACTTCTATACAGAAGTCATTTTGCAAGTCGCCTCTGAAGTCTTCTTCAGATCGCCTTGCCGAGTCGCCCCCAAAGTCGTGCCGCCCCTGTGTGAATGGGCTCTGAGTCTGTATTGATGATGGGTGCAGTGAGGATACATTTATGGGCACAGTGAGACTACATTTATGGGCACAGTGAGGCTACATTCATGGGCACAGTGAGGCTGCATTCGATGGGCACAGAGAGGCTGCATTTGATGGGCACAGAGAGGCTGCATTTGATGGGCACAGAGAGGCTGCATTTGATGGGCACAGAGAGGCTGCATTTGATGGGCACAGTGTGGCCGCATTCATGGGCACTGTAAAGCTGCATTTGATGGGTACTGTGAGGCTGCACTAATGAGCAATGAGGCTGCACTGATGGTTACTGATATGCTTTATGTTAATATTGTTAAAGTTGTTAATATTTTTTTTTGGAACTTCATTCTGCATAAAACATTTAACAATGTAATTTCATGAGATAATTTATGAGGGCGTGTTTAGGGGCGGACTTAGGGGCGGGGCAGGGGAGGGGTTGGGTGGGGCAACTGGTGGCGAGTAACTTTCAAGGCCTGGCTAGTGGCTCAGGACTTGAAATTTTGTGCCCTGTACTAGTGGATTTTCAAATAAACATTTGCACAAAAACGTGTACTAACATTCTTACAAAAATTCTCAGTACATTTAATGACTTGAGAAAATGTCATTCAAATGTACTTTATTTACAAAATATAGTTCGCTTTTAACATTTGATTTTGGAGAGAATGATCCTTCCCAAAGAAAACCATATATACTGTTAGAAATTCTTTGGTTCAAAAGTTTTCCATCCTACTTCTTCTCATTTTGTTGTCACTGCAGTCAAAACGAACGTTGATTGGACCCCACTAATGATTAGGAAATCCAACAAAAACCCTTCAATAAAAAATGTGAAACTACATTCTACAAGCATATCACCAGATTTACAGTGGTCAGAATGCCACCCTTACAAATAGCTAAAAAAGATCAAGCCACTGACTTTTCCAAGCGGCGTTAGACCAAAAACTAAGCAGGCATGATCAAATGAGAGGTCAACCAGCCAAAGATCATGGAACCCTTAGCAACCACTTAAGGAACCCTATGGTTTGATGGAACCCTGGATGAGAAGGTCTAACTTAGAGCTTGACTTTAAATTTAAATAGTTGTCTGACATCATCTGACATTACAATAATCACATGGAAATTCCATGCAAACAGTCAAGCAGTGAATTTGACAAAGTCAAACAGTTTACAATGGCCACTTCAAGTTACCCTTAAGCTCCCACCATTACTGCTGGATCTGTGGCTGTACATTAATATCAGGATAAATGTCTGCATTATTAAAGGGAGACAATAAAAAAGAACAATGGAAAAAACACATTAAAGGGGGGAAAAAACAAACCATAAACAAATGGTCATATGTGCTATGGCTGACAGGGTGGTAAGGTCTGGCAAATATGCTTGGAGGTATATTATTTAGGGGCGTCCAAAAACGAGTTAGGATAGTCGTGCCTCCACAATACCATAAACTCACAAATCTATTAGGTCACATGTATAACATATCCACCCTGCCCAGATATCTCTAAATCTGCCCACTGTATCATTGGCAGTGTGGACTAGACATGGGAGCCGTCGAAAAATTTGTTCCGTTCCGTTTCGTATTGAAAAAAATCGTAATCCGTGTATGGAATTCAATTCGAATTTGTAAGAAATACGAATTCCGTACGACACGTATAACGAATGATTCGACCGGAACGAACGAATGATTCGACCGCAAATGTACTTCCCCCACCCAATTCCAGCAGCAATCTTTTCTCTCTATAATGTCGAATCTTTTCTCTCTATAATGTCGAATCTTTTCTCTCTATAATGTCAAATCTTTTCTCTCTATGTCGAATCTTTTCTCTCTATGTAGAATAATCTTGGACTAATAGAGTTAAGGTTAGTCACATTCGACCAAAAAATATTTACCTATCGCTTTGTCGAATTTTCATGTCTTATTTGGTAGTTTGGATTCGGATAATTTGGATACGAAATTTCGTACAAATTTTTCGAAATTTCGTACAGAATTCGTATTTGAAAAAATTCGTAATTCGGATTCGTACAAATTTCGAAAAATTCGTACGAATTTTCGATTCGTACGAAACTAATCGCACATGTCTAGTGTGGACCCATTTTTCAGCTTCCATAATTTTGTCCACCACCCTCTTTGAGTCAGTAGTAGGGATGAGCTTCGAGTTCGACTCGAACATCGGCTGTTCGATCGTTCGCTGAATTTCTAACATTATGGGCCGTTCGCGCCAAATTCGAGTGGTGCGTCACGGCCCATAATTCACTGCGTCATCGCAGTGCATTGCTGGCTGTTGATTGGCCAAGCATGCACTATGACCCGCATGCTTTGGCCAATCACAGCGCCGTCAGCACAGAGAGCCATAATTGGCCAAAGGCTGGGTGCCTCTGGCCAATAATGGCTCAGAGGGACTAAGTACACGCCCCACACTATATAAGGCCGCCTGTGCGTCGGCCTTGTGTAGTGTGTTGCGGGTGGCATTAGCAGAGAGATAGAGAGAGAGAGAGAGAGAGAGAGAGTGTCATTTCATTTCAGTTAGATAGAGCAGGCAGGTAGCTGCAGTCAGTGCATTTAGTATATATATGCATCCCAGGCGTTATATATATACACACACACACCATATTCAGTCTAGCTAGATCCGTTCCTGTTGTTCTGTTGCTAATATACTACAGGCAGGCAGTTGATTCAGTTAGCTGCAGTCACAGTGTATTTCGTATATATATGCATCACAGGCGCGTTGTATGTGTGTGTATATATATATATATATATATATATATATATATATATATATACACTCACACTGTATTCAGTTTAGTTAGATCCGTTCCTGTTCTACTGTTGCTAATATACTACAGGCAGGCAGTTGATTCAGTAAGCTGCAGTATATAACTCAGTATACTGTATCCAGTTTAGCTACAACTCACTGCAGACTGTTTCTGTTCTACTGTTGCTAATATACTACAGGCAGGCAGTTGATTCAGTGAGCTGCGGTATATCACTCAGTATACTGTATCCAGTTTAGCTACATCTCACTGCAGACTGTTCCTATTCTACTGTTGCTAATATACTACAGGGAGGCAGTTGATTCAGTAAGCTGCAGTATATCACTGACACTCAGTATACTGTATTCAGTTTAGCTACATCTCACTGCAGACTGTTCCTGTTCTACTGTTGCTAATATACTACAGACAGGCAGTTGATTCAGTAAGCTGCAGTATATCACTGACACTCAGTATACTGTATCCAGTTTAGCTACATCTCACTGCAGACTGTTCCTGTTCTACTGTTGCTAATATACTACAGGCAGGCAGTTGATTCAGTAAGCTGCAGTATATCACTGGCACTCAGTATACTGTATCCAATTTAGCTACATCTCACTGCAGACTGTCCCTGTTTTACTGTTGCTAATATACTACAGGCAGGGGGCGTGGCTTGGCGCGCAGCGAGGATGGCAGCACACTGAAGGAGCTCCTCAGCACACGCAGCCGTTAGCAATCTAACACCCGACCACCAGCCTTCAGATGCCAGGCAAGCGATTGTACTCTACCCCTCACTCTCGCCCGCGTCGCAGTACGGTGGCTTATTCTGAAAAGAACGTTGCAGATCTCTTTAAACCAAAATCTGCAGGCCGCGGCAGCGAGACGAGATCCAAGATGGCGCCCACTCGACATGTGGAGGACTGCAGTGAGGACTCTCAGTCGGCTCTAGAGGATTCCAACAGGGGTAAGTCCAGACCGAATCACCCCTTAACCTATGCTGATATGTCTGTGATAGCAGCGGACATCAAAGCTACGTTTTCAGCGGCTATCACAGACTTGAAATCGAGCATGCTAGTGATCAATGAGAAAATGGCTGCGATAGAGAATGCTGGAAGACACAGGGACAAGGCCATCCACAGACTGGAGAGGGCTACTGTAGTACAATCACAGCACTTCATTGACATGAACAGGCATATTGAGGACCTGGACAACAGGGGAAGGAGATGCAATATAAGGGTGAGGGGGATCCCTGAATCTGTGGAGCCTGATCAGATTGTCACAGCGCTTCAGAGGATCTTTAACAGTTTACAGGACAGACAGGAAGAAGCAGAGATTGAATTTGTGAGAGCACACAGAGCCCTCAGGCCCAGGGGTTCTGAATCAGCCCCACCGAGAGACATAATTTGTTACTTGCAAAGCTTTGCTCTTAAAGAAGTGATTATGCGCAAAGCCAGAAGGAACGACCGGATCGTTTATAATGGGGCAATGATTATGCTATTCCAGGACTTGTCCCAGGTCACTTTAAAGAACCGACATGCACTACGTCCACTACTGGAGAAATTGAGGGAGAAGGATCTCAGATATACCTGGCGTTTTCCATTTGCACTACATGTCTCCTACAATGGTCACCAACACATTCTGCGCACCCCGGCTGATCTCCCAGATTTCTGTGATGCTTTAGACATAGACCAGATTGACCTGCCAGAATGGTATGCTGATTTTACACCATCATTGCCAAAGAGGAGCCCTCCTGACTCTCTGTTCTCCACCCCAGGCAAACGACAGGCGAAGAAACTTAAACAGTCGTGGTGGGAGCTCCAGGGCTGGAACCCCACGCAGGCTAGCTGAGGCCCCAAAGGTTTCCAGATGTAGACTGAACCACCTTTGCTGTTCCCCCTGTTCCCACTTGATCTAGTCTTCAGCTTTCTTATGATTCTCTATGTTTTATCATAGCTCACCAGAGCTTTTGGTGACCACCAGATGGCTCTGCTGTAGGTGCTACGTGAGGTACAGTTTTTTCATGATTGTAAGGTGCTTTGCTCCTTTCTTTTGCTATGCCCTGGACGTGGCTCTTTTCTACACTCGGAGCTAGCATTACCTACTGCAGATCAACCCGAGAGGGGATACCAGTACCTGCTGACTGATGTATGGGACGATGTTGAGGACCAGGCCCTTTCCAATTGTTATGCCCTGAACGTGGCTCTCTTTCTGTTAAACCTGGTCCTTGCACTGTCTACTGATCAGCCCATGAAGAAATACCAGTTACTTTTGGTTGTCCCATAGTTCACTCCTTGGCCACTGATGGCATCCGGGACATGCATCATGAACAGATTGCCTATGTCATGACAATTTCTTTGTTTTTCTTGCTCAACTTTTTCTGGGCCCGCTCAGGTTCACCTCAACGTTTCTCATACTCAGTCATCTGAGAGGTTCCACATGATTATGCAACTGAAACTAGAGATCATCACATGTTCAGATCTATATTTTGTTTGCCTTTAAAAATTAACCAATTTACACCTTGGTCAAGTGTTTAGTTCTTTAGATTTCAGAGTTACAGCCTTTACGGCTGTGTGTGCGGTAGCTAGGACAATCCTTTAAAAAACAAAGTTTATTGTTTGGTTTAAACCTAATAGAAGCTCCTAGGTATGCCAACACTTAGCTGTTGTCGCCTCCCTTTTACCCTGCAAAGTGCTCTTGTGCTCCTGGTACAGGACACAGGGGACACTACACAAAGTTGGCACGTTTCTACTCCTGGAGGGGTTTTTTGATCACTCCTGGGGGAGAACTACTAGTGCCATACTCTCTCACACTAGCACTCTTAGCTATTTCTTTCCCTCTCCTTTTTTACCCTTTTATTTTATTATTTTTTTCCCCTTTTTCTCCCTCTTTCTTTTCTTTTTCCTCTCCTTTTATTTGATTTATCTTAGGGAGCAATATGTTTGTTTAGTTGGAGTATTGGTATAGGTACAAATCTATATTTTGCAGCTGTGTGTTTTCAGATTGATTCTTCGAGCATCTCCTCCTAAACTCTCCGCATGGCCTACTCATCATTGGGGAGTGGCCCCCTTGTAATATCCCACAACATTAGGGGCCTGAATGTTCCAGAACGTCGTTCTACACTCCTGAGGGAACTTAAAAAGGGTAGGCCACACTTCGTCTTCCTGCAAGAGACTAATTTTAGAACACATCACGTACCACGTCTCACTAATGTATACTTTCCTAAGGCATTTCACGTTACCAATTACGATTCAAGATACAAAGGGGTATCCATATTGGTGAGCAAAGATGCTCCCTTCGAGTTATTGGAACAACTTACTGATCCAGAGGGTATGTTCATATTCCTGAAAGGATCATATGGAGGCACCCCAATCACTCTAGCAATCGTTTATTTCCCTAACAGGGCACATGTTTCGTTTTGTCAACGTATAGTCAGAGAACTTAGTGGATTTTCAAAAGGTTGCTTAATCCTAGGGGGGGATTTCAATATCCCTCTGAATCCCCTTACTGACACCTCCAACGGGAAATCGTGTATCACGTACAAAACGCATAAACGTCTCAAATCTTTGATCCAATCCTTACAGCTAGTGGATACCTGGCGCTTCCTCAACCCTGAAGGGAAGGATTTTACTTACTTTTCTATCCCACACGCCAAATATGCGAGGTTAGATTACTTGTTTGTCTCGCAGAGAGATCTCACAAAAGTAACTGGTGCAAGCATAGGTATCCAAACAATAACTGACCACTCATTAATTTCCCTTTCTATGGAACTGAAAACCCCTTCATGGCAGCAACCGACCTGGAGGCTCAATGCCTCATTGCTAACAGACCCAATGATATTACCGTCTCTAATGGACAATTTGACAGAGTTTTTTAAGCATAACGTTTCCCCTGAAGCGGACCCGCTGAATGTATGGGAGGCACACAAATGTACTATTAGGGGGGTGCTGATTGGATTGGGCTCTAAACAAAAAAAGGAGAGGGAGGCCACTATTCAAAAATTGACTACTCAAATCAATTCCTTAGAGGCACAGCACAAGCAATCTCTCTCGATAGACTCAGCCAAACAATTACTAGAGACTAGAAAATAACTTCAACAGTTGCTTGACTCTAAAGCCAAACGCATGCTATTCTTTAAAAATAAATTATACTATGAAGCAGGCAATAAGGCGGGCAAGTTTTTGGCTAGGGCCTTACGCGACCACACTTCCATCAACAAAATTGCAGGTAATAAACGGGATGACGGAAGGCTTGCTGTGGCTTCGGAGGCGATAGCTGAACACTTCCAAGCTTTCTATACCAAGCTTTACAATTTACCCCCACAGCATAGACAACCGCACATGGAAGGCGAGAAAGCACAAATTATTCAGGATTATCTAGTAAAGAGTGGCCTCCCTACCCTAACTAACCTTGACTCCGCCCTACTTGAAGAACCAATCTCATCCTTAGAACTCAAGCTATAAAACAACTCAAGGCGGGTAAAAGCCCTGGACCTGACGGATATTCCTCCGTATACTATAAAACTTTTGCAGATATAATTAAAGTTCCACTGAGGGATGCCTTGAACTCCCTGTCCGCACCCAGAAAGGTGACCCCAGATTTTCTCACGGCCCATATAGTGGTCATACTGAAACCAGGTAAGGACCCCACAGAATGCACAAGCTATCGGCCCATTTCATTGCTGAACCTAGATGTTAAACTGTTTGCAAAAATTCATGCCTCTAGGCTGAGTCCGCTTCTCCCGAACCTGATTGGATTGGAGCAGGTGGGGTTTATGCCTGGTAGGGAGGCCAAGGACAATGTCACTAAAGCACTTCTCCTGATCCATGCGGCAAAGCTGCGAGACATCAAAGGTTTTCTCCTCTCAACTGATGCGGAGAAGGCCTTCGATCGGGTAGCGTGGGATTTTATGTTGGCAGTGTGCAGACACGTGGGTTTGGGACCCAACATGCTTTCATGGATAGCTGTACTATATCAGAATCCCTCAGCACAGTTGAAGATCAATGGCATTCTATCCAAAAAAGCATGAATCACAAATGCAACGAGACAGGGCTGCCCCCTATCGCCCTTACTATTCATCCTCTCGCTAGAACCTTTGATCAGAGTGGTGCAGATGAACTCTGCAGTCACAGGATTCCGGATTCGGGACAGGGAGTTCAATGAACGAATGAATGAGTGACTTGTATAGCGCTACACATGCGAACTGAATCGCCTCTAGGTGCTTTTTTCAACCAGTGTCTGCTTGGCTGGTGCGGTCATTTTACGCCGTAGAATCTCGACACACTTGGGACACACAGTTATACAAACATATATACTGGGCCAATTTGGACAAGATCCAATTAACCTACCAGCATGTCTTTGGAGTGTAGGAGGAAACCAGAATACTCGGAGGAAACCCACGCAGACACAGGGAGAACATGCAAACTCCAGGCAGATGGTGTCGTGGTCGGGATTCGAACCAGCGACCCTTTTGCTGCTAGGTGAAAGTGCTAACCACTACACTGTGCTGCCCTTCAAGGTGGCGGCTTACGCCGATGACCTTTTATTCTTCTTGACTAATCCTCTCATTACCCTGCCCAATCTTTTAAAGGACTTTGCTCACTATGGGTACGTTTCCAATTTAAAGATAAACTACACAAAGTCAGAGGCACTAAATATTTCACTCCCTGATAGGCTGCTTGCGTCAACCAAATCCAACTCATCATTTAGATGGGACTCCAATGCCCTCAGATATTTGGGGACTTGGCTCACCCCACAACTCCACTCCATCTATGAGAAGAACTACCCCCCACTCCTTAAAAACTGTGAAAGGAATCTCAAGCAATGGAATTTGGGATATTTTTCATGGTTCGGACGAGCTTCAATTATTAAGAGGGTAATCCTGCCAAAATTCCTCTATTTGATGCGTACATTGCCAGTAAGAATCCCTCAAAACTTCTTTAAGGCATTAAATTCGATCATACTCAGATTCCTCTGGAACCGTAAAAAAACTAGAATTAAACTAGCCAGACTGATGACACCTAAAGATATGGGTGGGATTGGCCTACCAGATTTTAAACATTATTATTATGCAGCATATCTAGCCAGAATCATTGATTGGCACTGTCTCTAGAAGCGGAACTATGCCCGATAGTGCCTAAATTCTCATCATGGATAGCATGGACCAGCTACCCAATAACCCAGCGTAGACAACCATTCACTGGTACTACTTTGGAGATACTTCACACCCTAGCCAAACATAAGGAGCTCACCACATTTCCAAGCCCACTAACACCATTGAAGGATAACCCTGATTTCATACCGGGTATTCAAAACATGACACTCCAACCAACGTCTCAGGACACTCCCTTACTAGTGGGTGACTGTTTCAGTGGGGATAAAGTCAAAGACTGGGCCACCCTTAAGCTTGAGAGCAATCTCCCTCACATGCGACAATGGTTGTACTTCCAGATACGTAGCTTCTTAGGCAGGATTAAAGATACTCAGTCCCTTAACAGGCCTCTGACGGATCTGGAATCGGTATGCCACAATAGAACTCCATTAGATAAGGCGACATTAGTCGCGTATTCTTGGTTACAGCGCTCTAAGACCGTGGAGACGGATGAACACAGGAGGAGGTGGTCGGAGGACTTGCAGTTGGTCATTACGGACGAACAATGGAGGTATTCTTGAATTCTTGCACACAGATGTTCTATTAGCACTAAATTACAGGAAACGAGTTACAAACTATTAATGCACTGGTATAACACTCCTGACAGACTTCACAAATGGGATGCCCAAAAAAAGGAAGTTTGCTGGAGATGTCAAATGGAAACTGGCACGATGATCCACATTTGGTGGCGGTGCACTCTGATCACTCCCTTTTGGGACAAAGTTAGGTGCTTGATTAGGCAGATCACGGACACCAAGTTAATCTTGAATGCAGCGTGTTGTCTTCTACACGTGGTCTCCTTCAAGCTAAAACATTATAAAAACTCTTTGACCAAGCACCTTCTCAATGCGGCCAAATCGCTAATACCTGTACATTGGAATTCCCCTCGGGGCCCATCCATCTCAGAATGGTTAAATAAGGTCACTGATATATGTGACATGGAGGACACTTTAGCACAAGATCGGGGTGCTGTGGAAAAATTCCATGAAACTTGGCAGCCGTGGTTTGTTTTCAAGTACTCTCAGGCCTTTGCGGATGCAGTGGCCTGATTTTCCCTTTGATAGCTTAATGAATACTACACACTCTTTCTCAATGAATATACCGATAGTCTGCAGATGGTAGTGTAGGGGCAGGCCCTACACTTGTGCTCCCTAAAGATCTAATCAGATCTCAGTTATTGAAATGATTCCTGAATGAATCTTAGTTTTGAGAACATTATATCTGTTACTATACATTTTGTAAATGTCATTCATTTTACATACTTTGAAAATTATTTTAAGATATCACGTGCTCTAATCAGATGTATTGCTAAACCTAATGCAGTTGCATCTGCGATTGGATACTTGTACTTGCTCTTTTTGTCCTTTTTCTAATTTTTCAATAAAACTCTTTGAATGAAAAAAATATATACTACAGGCAGGCAGTTGATTCAGTAAGCTGCAGTATATCACTCAGTATACTGTATCCAGTTTAGCTACATCTCACTGCACACTGTTCCTGTTCTACTGTTGCTAATATACTACAGGCAGGCAGTTGATTCAGTAAGCTGCAGTATATTACTCATTATACTGTATCCAGTTTAGCTACATCTCACTGCAGACTGTTACTGTTGCTAATATACTACAGGCAGGCACTTTATTCAGTTAGCTGCAGTATATATATATATACACACATCCCAGCTTTGTGCAGCTACATCTCACTGCAGGCCATTCCTGGTGTACCTATTCAAATATATCAAATACAGTATGTCTGAAAGGCCAACAAGGAGAGGCAGACACTCACAGGCCACTAAAAGAGGGCAAGCAGGCTCTGTGTCTAGAGGCAACAGTGCTGGTCGTGGACACGGTGCATCCTCAGCATGTGGCCGTGGGGCACACTTGTCCTTTTTTCCGGCAGCTAGCCGTGTTGAGCCACAACATGCAGAAGAGTTGGTAGAGTGGATGACCAAGCCGTCCTCATCTTCCTCATCCTCTGTCACCCCGGCTCAGAGTACCTTGACTGCCAATGCAGCTGCCAAAGTGGCCTATTCCATCGGCTCAAGGTCATCAGATCAGATACTCCTTCCCTAGCCCCACCATCATGCACGGAGGAGTCCCCCGAACTGTTCGACCACAATGTTGGGTACATGCTGCAGGAGGATACGCAGCGTTTTGAAGGCTTTGATGATGGTACCCAGCTTGAGGAAGGCAGTAACATCAGCCCAGAGAGAGGGGGTGCCCAAGAAGGACCGCAAACTGGCAGTCATGTTCCCCCAGCTGCAGCATACTGCCAGGTTTCCTCCAGTGACGAGGAGGGAGGGCATGCTGAGGTCACTGACTCTACGTGGGTGCCTGATAGGAGAGAGGAGGAGGAGGAGGCACATCTCCAACGAGGCAGGATGCCCTCCAGGGGCCAGCTTAAGGGCAGCCAACCGACTGCATCACACCGCAGAGCTCCGCATGTGCAGGGCGCTGCTGACTCTGCGCGTTTTTCCAAAAGTTCTTTGGTGTGGGCCTTTTTTCAGACGTGTGCAGCAGATCGCACCATTGCTATTTGCAAAATATGTCTGAAGCGTATCAAGCGTGGCCAAAACACCAGCCGCTTGGGCACCACATGCTTGACAAGACATATGTCGACCTGCCATGCAGTCCGTTGGCAAGCGTACATAAAACACCAAAGAACAAAGCGGACCTCTCCTTGCTCTTCATCAGCTGGGATCGCCAACCCCACTATACCTTCAGTCCTCTCAGAAACCTGCACTGAGAGGAATGAAGGTGTAGAATTAGGTGTGCCACTACCAAGTACTTGCTGGCAATCTGCTATCGGTACACCAACGTCCGATTGTAGCAGGCAGAGTTCCCTGCCCCAGCTGCTACACCAGCGAAAGAAATTCGCTCCCAGCCATCCACATGCCCAGCGGTTGAATGCTAGCTTGGCTAAATTGCTAGCACTTCAACTGCTGCCTTTTCAGTTGGTAGACTCTGCCCCCTTCCGTGAATTTGTGGAATGTGCGGTACCTCAGTGGAAGGTTCCCAAACCCCACGGAAGGTGATTCCAGCTCTCTACCGGCATGTGGAAGGCAATGTCTTGGCCTCGCTGGACAGGGCATATTACCGCTGACTCATGGTCCAGCAGGCATGGACGGGGACGTTACCCATCTTTCACAGCGCAATGGGTGACTCTGCTGGCAGCTGGGAAGGATGCAGGACAGGGTGCAGTAGTGTTGGAGGTTGTTCCGCCACCACGCCTCCAAAATGCTACTAGTGGTGATTCTGCCACACCTCTCTCCTCCACCCCCTCCTCTTCTTCTTCCTCCATGGCCTCTTCCTCTGCTGATTTGTCCTCGGAACTAGCGGTGCTCCGTAGGCGTTCTAGGGGCTACGCAAGCACGCAGGCAAAAAGATGCCATGCGCTGCTTGAGCTGGTTTTCTTGGGAGACAGGAGCCACACTGGGGCAGAGATTCTGTCAGCTCTGCAGGGGCAGGCTCAGAGGTGGTTGACGCCACGCCAGCTTCAGCCGGGAATGGTTGTTTGCGACAATGGCACCAACCTCCTCTCCGCCTTCCGGCAGGGACAACTGACCCATGTGCCCTGTTTTGCTCATGTCCTTAAATTGGTGGTGCAGCGGTTCTTGGGCAGGTACCCGGGCTTACAGGATCTCCTGTGGCAGGCCAGGAAAGTCTGTGTGCATTTCCACCGGTCATATAATGCCAGTGCTCGGCTGTCTGACCTTCAAAAGGAATTTAATCTGCCCAAGAACCGCCTAATCTGTGACATTCCCACCAGATGGAACTCAACGTTGGCCATGCTGCAGCAGCTGCACATGCAGCAGAGGGCCATCAATGAGTACCTGTGCGACTATGGCACCAGGACAGGGTCAGGGGAGCTTGTTTTTTTTTGCCATGCCAGTGGGTCATGATCAGGGATGCATGCACTGTCCTGTCACCATTTGAGGAGGCCATGAGGATGGTGAGCAGTGACAGTGCATGCATCAGTGATACTGTCCCTCTTGTCCACATGTTGGAGCACACGCTGCATGGAATAATGGACATGGCACTTGAGGCAGAACAGAGGGAGGAAGAGGAGGACTTTCTTACCTCTCAAGGCCCCCTATATCCAGACAGTGTTCCTGCGGGCCCGCCGATCACACAGGAAGAGGACGAGGAGGAGGAGGATTGTGTCAGCATGGAGGTGGAGCCTAGCACTCAGCATCAGCAGCCGTCTTCAATGGATCATTTACAGTCCCCAGAAACCCATGGACTTGTACATGGCTGGGAGGAGGTGGCTGCGGATCATGTCATCCTTAGTGACCCAGAGGACTCCGGACCGAATGCCTCAGCAAACCTATGCTGCATGGCCTCCCTGATCCTGCAAAGCCTGCGAAAGGATCCTCGGATTCGTGGTACCAAGGAGAGGGATCATTACTGGCTGGCAACCCTCCTTGATCCACGTTACAAGGGTAAGGTTGCGGACCTTATCCAGCCATCGCAGAGGGAGCAGAGGATGAAACATCTTCGGGAGGCTTTGCAGAAAGGTTTGTGCAACGCGTTTCCAGAGCCTGGGAGGTTACAAATTCCTGGTCCTGGACAACGTGTTGCTGAGGCTTCGGTCAGTCACAGAAGGAGCGGTGAAGAAGGTGGCCGTCTGACCAATGTGATCAGACAATTTTTTAGTCCACAGCCCCAAGGTATGATCGGTTCCAGCAACCCTTGCCAGCATCTGATTTACATGGTGCAGGAATACCTAGGGGCAAGATCAGACTTGGACACCTTTCCCACCGAAAATCCTCTGGGTTACTGGGTCTTGAGGATGGATCACTGGCCAGAGCTTGCACAGTATGCAATTGAGCTACTGGCCTGTCCTGAATCCAGCCTTTTTTGGAATGCACATTCAGTGCTGCTGGAGGCTTTGTAACCGATCACAGGGTGCGCCTGTCCACCGACTCGGTCGATCGGCTGACCTTCATAAAAATGAATCAGTCTTGGATCCCCAGCTAATGAAGCACCTGATGCTGATGTAACCGAATAATTTTTTTTTGAATGTGAGATCCCTTCAAGACTGCCTATGCTGATGCTGAGTGACTATCCTGTTATGCTGAGTGACTATCCTCTTCCTCCACAATGTTCATGTTGATAGCTCGTAAGAAAATTTTTGGTTCTGGGCACCGCCACCAGTGGCTAAGCCCCAATTTTTCTGCCCCGGTTTAACAGGGGCGTGTAATTACAATTTTTGCTGTAATTCTTTGCAGCAGGGCTCATTCCTGCGCTCCAACTAGAGTATCTGTGAGGGGTTGCAGTGTTGTGGCCCCAGCACCAGTGCCCAAGGCCCAATTTTTCTGCCCCTGTTCAACAGGGGCATGTAATTACAATTCTTGATCTAATATTTCACAGCAGGGCCCGTTCCTGCGCCCACCAAGAGTAACTGAGGGCTTACAGTGTTGTGGTAACACCAACACCTAAGGCCCAAATTTCTGCAGAGTATATAGGGCAGGCCCCTACATTCAAACATCCGACTTACAAACGACTCCTACTTACAAACGTAGGGAGACAACAGGAAGTCAGAGGAAATCTACCCCTAGGATGGGAAATTCTCTCCTTTAAGAGTTAATATGGGAAAAACATGTCTCCTCTCCACTGATGCTTTATCACCATCCTTGTTTCCCTAAAAACCACAAATTTAAAAAATCCAATTGTCATTGGGAAAGAAAGTGAGGTGAAATCTTCTGAACAGGTGCACAGACAGCAAAACAAATGTTACAGGGGTGATAACCCTTTCCTATGTTTTCCAAAAAGCTTAAAAATGGATTTTTGGGCTGGAGCTACACTTAAAAAATGTACCTGTTCCAAATTACAAACAGATTCAACTTAAGAACAAACCTACAGTCCCTGTCTTTCTTGAGACCACCTGCTGTTCAGAATATATAGGGCCTGGGGGCCCCACGCCTTTCCTTTTTTTAATTTGGGTGCGGGGTTCCCCTTAATATCCATACAAGACCCAAAGGGGCTGGTAATGGGCTGGGGAGGGGGGGTACCCATGCCGTTTTTCACAATTATTTTCATCCATATTGCCGGGACCACACATTACATTAAAGCCGCAAGCAGTTTTAAATGACTTTTATTCCTTTAGAAATGTAATTTTGTGCAGGGACTGTTCTAAACACGTGCCATTTCAAAGGCATACTATAGACACCCCCAGGTACGATATTTAAAGGAATATTTCACTTTTATTTTTTCACTTTAAGCATCATTAAAATCACTGCTCCCGAAAAAACGTCCGTTTTTAAAACTTTTTTTTGCATTGATACATCCCCTGGGGCAGGACCCGGTCTCCAAACCCCTTTTTAGGACAATAACTTGCATATTAGGCTTTAAAATTTGCACTTTTGATTTCTCATGTTCTAGTCCCATAGACTTTAACGGTGTTCGAAAGTTCACTCGAACTTTCGGTCCGTTCGCATGTTCTGGATGCGAATCGAACTGGGGTGGTGTTCAGTTCATCCCTAGTCAGTAGGAGTAGGGCAGATTGTCTGTTTCCAAGTTTGTGGAATCAGACTCTTAGCCATGGTAAAAAGATGTAGGGTCATGTTGTACTTGTATCTCCTGAAAGAGGAAGGCGCAGCATGGAAAGGGTAGTGGAGGGGTATGGGTTTAATATATTTGTGAGTAGTCTTTTTAATTAAAGGGGAAATAGACTCCCAGAAGCCTTTAATCTTGGGGCCACCATATATGTAGAAAAGTACCCTTTTGGCCACATCCCTTTCAACACCTCGAGTCCATACCAGGGAATATTTGCTCTAGGCAAAAAGGGGTTTTCTACCACCTGGATAAAAATTGGTAGCATGACTTCTGCACTTTACAGCTTATAGAAGAGGCGTGTGTAAGCTTTATGATCTTTTGTAGTTGGAGTGGGGAGAATTCTACACCAAGTAGCTTGATTTCTCTTACTTACATCTATCTCCTTTTACAATAAAAGTGCCATAAATTAAATTTAACAAAGGGAAGATTAGTACGTTGGGTATAGCTCTAGGGCATGGATATGCAATTAGCGGACCTCCAGCTGTTGCCAAACTACAAGTCCCATCATGCCTCTGCCTCTGGGTGTCATGCTTGCTGCTATCAGAGTCTCGCTATGCCTCATGGGACTTGTAGTTTGGCAACAGCTGGAGGTCCGCTAATTGCATATCCCTGCTCTAGGGGATGGGACCTTTAGTAAAAAGTAACACTATGATTCTTATACACCATGGATCACATTTTAGTGTAGTTTTGTATACTTTAATGTTATAAAATCATTCATCCCCCAACGTGTTGTGTGTAACTAAGAAGAACAGCAGAGTGATTTCAAGTAATGTTTCCTTGGATGAAAATGGAAACCAGAAGTTTTTTTTTTAAATACTGTGTAGGCATTTTTCTGTAAAGGTATGCTTGTGTGCATTGACAGCACTGCTTATTTCTCTGCACATTGTGCATCACTGGATAGGCAGTCCCATGCAACAACCAATCATGGAAACAGCTGAATTGTACTGTGGAAATCCCAACTGAAAAGTTTGGGATTAAAGCAATTGTTCTGATTTCCATGATAGTACTAAACAAGCCTAGAGTATAGTAATAGAGTAGTAGCATACCTGTGGTGGAACTGATGGGTAGGCTGGCCTGCCTGTAACCACATTGGTTGGCTTCTGATATGCCTAAAATTAAACAAAAATAGAACAAAGTGTATGACACAACTTGGACTCGAATCAACCCCAGTGAAAGAGTCCTTTTGTAACAAAAATTTTTTATGCAGTAGTATTTTTGTACTTAATCTTAGGCAGGCCATAGATTTGGCATTTTTTTTTGCATTCATCCAGCAGGTTGAAGGAAAAAAAATTAATTCATTCCCCTTTTGATGTTGGAATCCCTCCCGCAGAGCTATTGCATTCTGACAGCGGGGAGAGTTCCCCACTGTCAGAATACAAATATTATTGTTGCTGTCTATAGCTGGCAGCACTGTTAAAACAAAAAAAAGCCAGACAGACTGGTTCTAGAGAAGTCGGTTCAGAGATCGGCTTCTGCACAACCAGCCTGCCCATAGATGGATCAAAATTTGTCTGGTCTCTGCTGAACTGGCCAAATTTCGATCCATTCATAACTGGATTTCCCTTCTAAATATTGTTTGGAGAGAAGACAGATCCCAGAACCTTCTAGCAAGCTGGAACCCTGGGTTAGTAAACAACATGAAAACCTAAATATTTACAAAATATTACCCTTGCTTTCAAAGTCTTAATGTGTTTTGATAAAGACAGATGGACCTCCAGGTTAAGAAAACAAAATCCTGCAAAAGTGGCCACTACAGTTTACAAGTACTTCTAATCCAGAGCAGAATGTGTTTTGCCATTTTTTGCATCTACAGTGGCTAGAGGATTCTGATTAGTGAAACTTGTTTTCCAAATAGTTATTTTTTTTGTTAATGTCTCGTGTATCCAATCAGACTTCATCAACATGTCATTATTCAGTAATATACTGTTTGTGCCTATCTCCTTTTAACTATCTATAGGCACCATTTCCATGTAAAAATTTAATACCAAGGACATGACACTGAAATCTGAGACTCAACTGGTGATTTAAAAGAATACGATGATAATTAAATCATAACTTAAATAGAATTTAAAATGTAAACTTAGTTTAACCACTTAAGCCCCGGACCATTTGGTAGCTAAAGGACCAGAGGTGAATTCAGAATTTTGCACTGCGCTGCTTTAACTGTAAATTGTGCAGACATGCAATGTTGTACCCAAACGAAATTTGCGTCCTTTTCTTCCCACAAATAGAGCTTTCTTTTAATGGTATTTGATTGCCTCTGCGATTTTTATTTTTTGCGATATAAACGGAAAAAGACCGAAAATTTTGAAAAAAAATGATATTTTCTACTTTTTGTTATAAGAAAAATTGAATAAACTCAATTTTAGTCATACATTTAGGCCAAAATGTATTCAGCCACATGTCTTTAGTAAAAAAAATGTCAATAAGCGTATATTTATCGGTTTGCGCAAAAGTTATAGCGTTTACAAACTAGGGTACATTTTCTGGAATTTACACAGCTTTTAATTTATGACTGCCTATCTCATTTCTTGAGGTGCTAAAATGACAGGGCAGTACAAAACCCCCCCAAATGACCCCATTTTAGAAAGTAGACACCCCAAGGAAATTGCTGAGAGGCATGTTGAGCCCATTGAATATTTTTTTTTTGTCCCAAGTGATTGAATAATGACAAAAAAAAAAAAAAAAAATTACAAAAAGTTGTCACTAAATGATATATTGCTCACACATGCCATGGTTATATGTGGAATTGCACCCCAAAATACATTCTGCTGCTTCTCCTGAGTATGGGGATACCACATGTGTGGGACTTTTTAGGAGCCTAGCCACGTATGGGACCCCGGAAACCAAGCACCGCCTTCAGGATTTCTAAGGGCGCAAATTTTTGATTTCACTCCTCACTACCTATCACAGTTTTGAAGGCCATAAAATGCCAAAATAGCACAAAACCTCCCCAAATGACCCCATTTTAGAAAGTAGACACCCCAAGGAAATTGCTGAGAGGCCTGTTGAGCCCATTGAATATTTTTTTTTTGTCCCAAGTGATTGAATAATGACAAAAAAAAAAAAATACAAAAAGTTGTCACTAAATGATATATTGCTCACACATGCCATGGTTATATGTGGAATTGCACCCCAAAATACATTCTGCTGCTTCTCCTGAGTACGGGGATACCACATGTGTGGGACTTTTTAGGAGCCTAGCCACGTACGGGACCCCGGAAACCAAGCACCGCCTCCAGGATTTCAAAGGGCGCAAATTTTTGATTTCACTCCTCACTACCTATCACAGTTTTGAAGGCCATAAAATGCCAAAATAGCACAAAACCCCCCCAAATGACCCCATTTTGGAAAGTAGACACCCCAAGCTGTTTGCTGAGAGGCATGGTGAGTATTTTACAGCTCTCATTTGTTTTTGAAAATGAAGAAAGAACATTTTTTTTTTTCTTTTTTTTTTCAATTTTCAAAACTTTGTGACAAAAAGCGAGATCTGCAAAATACTCACAATACCTCTCAGCAAATAGCTTGGGGTGTCTACTTTCCAAAATGGGGTCATTTGGGGGGGTTTTGTGCCATCTGGGCATTCCATGGCCTCAGAAACTGTGATAGGCAGTGAGAAGTGAAATCAAAAATTGACACCCTTAGAAAGCCTGAAGGCGGTGCTTGGTTTTTGGGGTCCCGTACGCGGCAAGGCTCCCAAAAAGTCTCACACATGTGGTATCCCCGTACTCAGGAGAAGCAACAGAATGTATTTTGGGGTGTAATTCCACATATGCCCATGGCATGTTTGAGCAATATATCATTTAGTGACAACTTTGTGCAAAAAAACAAAAAAAAGAAATTGTATTTTTTCCGCAACTTGTGTCAACATATAAAATATTCCATGGACTCGACATGCCTCTCAGTATATAGCTTGGGGTGTCTACTTTCCAAAATGGGGTCATTTGGGGGGGTTTTGAACTGTTCTGGCATTTTATACACAACATTAGGAAGCTTACATCCACTCTTCTAACCACTTGAAGACAAAGCCCTTTTTGACACTTTTTGTTTACATGAAAACATATTTTTTTTTGCAAGAAAATTATGTTGAACCCCCAAAAATTATATATATTTTTAAAGCAAAGGCCCTACAGAATAAAATGGTGGGTGTTTCATTTTTTTTTCTACACAGTATTTGCGCAGCGATTTTTCAAACGCATTTTTTTGGGAAAAAATACACTTTTTTTAATTTTAATGCACTAAAACACACTATATTGCCCAAATGTTTGATGAAATAAAAAAGATGATCTTAGGCCGAGTACATAGATACCAAATACGACATGCTTTAAAATTTCGCACAAACGCGCATTGGCGACAAACTACATACATTTTTAAAAGCCTTTAAAAGCATTTACAGGTTACCCCGTTAGATTTACAGAGGAGGTCTACTGCTAAAATTACTGCTCTCGATCTGACCTTCGCGGTGATACCTCACATGCATGATGCAATTGCTGTTTACATATGACGCCAGACCGACGCTTGCGTTCGCCATTGGGCAAGAGCAGGGCAGGACAGGGGTGCTTTTTTTTTTTTTTTTTTTTTTTATTATTAATTTTGCTTTTTTATTTTATTTTTAAACTGTTGCTTCCATATTTATTTATTTTTATCACTTTTATTGTTATCTCAGGGAATGTAAATATCCCCTATGATAGCAATAGGTAATGACAGGTACTCTTTTTTGAAAAAACTGGGGTCTATTGGACCCTAGATCTTTCCTCTGCCCTCAAAGCATCTGACCACACCAAGATCGGTGTGATAAAATGCTTTCCCAATTTCCCAATGGCGCTTTTTATATCCGGGGGGGGCATTCCCTCCCACTGCTTGTAAAAGCAGTCCAGAGGCTAATTAGCCACTAGAATTGCTTTTACATGAAAGCCGGCCGCTGGCTGAAAAGAATGATACCAAGATGATACCTAAACCCGCAGGCATCATTCTGGTATAAACATTCAAAGTCCAGCAACATACCAGTACGTTGCTGGTCCTTGTTGGACATGTATTGTAATCTTTTTTTTCATGCAGCCTGTTGGCTGAACGAAAAAAAAAGATTGATCGGTGGGTATGCCCACCATTAGAATACCGCCCTTCATCCACCCACTTCTAATGATGGGCATACATGCACCATTTATATATGCCGAAGCATGGGGGCATCTTCTCGCAAAAGTTATGCCGCGTACACATGGTCAGACTTTTCCACGGGCAAGCCTCCGTCGGAATTTCGACCGTATATACGCGGCATTAGGAGAAAAATCGCTCCTCCGCTCCTGCTGCCCCAATGCTTCGGCATATATGCTTTTTTTTTTTAACTGTGGTGGTGAAATCACCTCCTACAGCACTGGAGTCGCAGGGATCAGGCCTGTCTCTGCGAACACTGCAGTTATGTGTGTTGTGTTTTGCAAGTGACAGTGATCGATCGATACTGCACTTCGGTGGCCTGGGCTGGACGGAGGGGCAAAACGCAGGTGCTAGCAGGTATCTGGGCTGATCCCACTAACAGTGCGTTTTTGGGAACCCTAAACTGCTGGGGACGCTAGTATAGATCTGATCAGATCAGATATTGATCTGTTCAGATACTATACCACTAAGGGGGGTGTATGCTTCACGTGTGGGTGTTAGCGCTACTGGCACTAACCTGACGCTGCCTGGGGTGTGACGCAGACCCTCTCTGACGCTAAAACCTAACTGATATCACCCGCCGGGCGATCAGGGGGTTAAACCTTTATTGGGTTATATACGGCGGGTGCCCTGACACTATAAAAAGCAAACTAACTAACCAGCGTCACCCGTAACACTTATATGATGATCACTGGTGAAAGGGTTAACTAGGGGCAATTAGGGGGTTAAAACCTTTATTAGGTAATATATGGGGGTACCTGACGCTATATAAAAACCTGACGGCGAACCTAAAAAAAAATTACTGGCTACCGATCGGCATCACCGACACTAAGACAACGATCATAAAAACGATTGCTTAGCGACAGTGGTGATAGGGGTGAAAGGGTTACCTGGGGGGCGATCAGGGGGTTAAACCTTTATTAGATAATATATGGGGGTACCTGACGCTATAAAAACCTGCGGCGAACCTAAAAAAAATTACTAGCTACCGATCAGCATCACCGACGCTAAGACATCGATCAGAAAAATGATTGCATAGTGACGGCGGTGCTAGGGGGTGAAAGGGTTACCTGGGGGGTGATCAAGGGGGTTACACCTTTATTAGGTAATATATGGGGGTACCCGACGCTATAAAAACCTGCGGCGAACCTAAAAAAAATTACTGGCTACCGATCGGCATCGCCGACGCTAAGACATCGATCAGAAAAATTATCGCTTAGTGACAGTGGTGATAGGGGGTGAAAGGGTTACCTGGGGGGGCGATCAAGGGGGTTAAACCTTTATTAGGTAATATATGGGGGTACCCGACGCTATAAAAACCTGCGGCGAACCTAAAAAAAATTACTGGCTACCGATCAGCATCACCGACGCTAAGACATCGATCAGAAAAATGATCGCATAGCGACGGCGGTGCTAGGGGGTGAAAGGGTTACCTGGGGGGTGATCAAGGGGGTTAAACCTTTATTAGGTAATATATGGGGGTACCCGACGCTATAAAAACCTGCGGCGAACCTAAAAAAAATTACTGGCTACCGATCAGCATCGCCGACGCTAAGACATCGATCAGAAAAATTATAACTTAGTGACAGTGGTGATAGGGGGTGAAAGGGTTACCTGGGGGGCGATCAAGGGGGTTAAACCTTCATTAGGTAATATATGGGGGTACCCGACGCTATAAAAACCTGCGGCGAACCTAAAAAAAATTACTGGCTACCGATCAGCATCACCGACGCTAAGACATCGATCAGAAAAATGATTGCTTAGTGACGGCGGTGCTAGGGGGTGAAAGGGTTATCTGGGGGGTGATCAGGGGGTTAAACCTTTATTAGGGGGGGTTAGGGGGCTACACTGGACCTAAAACTAAATGTAGTGACACTTTTACAGTCACAAATGTCACTGATTGCAGTGATCACTAAATAAATGGTCACTGCAATCAGTGACACTGTGACTGGGGGCTGGGGGGGGCTGGGGGGTGATCTGGGGGTGTCTGGGGGGGCCTGGGGGGGCGATTTATGTGCCTATGTGTCCTGGTGTCAGTGTAGTGTTGTGTGTACTAACCTGGCATCTTCTCCTGTACGGCGCTCGGTATATGTGAGCGCCCCAGGAGAGATGACATCACTTCCTCCTTCCTGGCAGGCAGGGGAAGCTCTCTCATTCGCCGGGAGCGATCGAGAGGGGGTGGCCGGAATCGAACGGCCGTCCCCTCATGCCGGATCGCTCCCGAAGGTAAAACGACCACCCACTGTAAAGAAGGGGGGTCCGATCGGACCCCCCAACTATACAAAGGCAATCACGTATATGTACGTGATTCTGCCTGTCGGTGCCATTCTGCTGACGTATATTTACAGTGGGCGGTCGTTAAGTGGTTAAACTTTAATGCCTAACAGATTAAATTTAACATGGATCATTTTATAGGTTTCATTGTTGGCAATTGCATCATAATAAAGCTATTTAGTTAAAAATATCACAATAAAGGTAAACAGAGTTTAATTTTACTTACCTGTGGAATCTGAGGCCTTTGATAATTTGCTGGTGGTTGTGGAGGGTACATGGCAGGAGACTGAGGCTTTTGAGATGGTGCTGGGGTCCGTGGAGGGTACATGGCAGAGGTCTGGGGTTTTTGAGAGCTTGCTGGAGGCTGTGGAGGGTACATGGCATTCCGAGAAGCCACCTAAAGAAGAAACAACACAGCGTTCAATATATCAAATACATTTCAAAGCATCATAGACAATTGCTTTTCTAGACTCAATTTATTTGGTCACATGCTAAAACTACCCATAGACACTTTGAGGCTAATTTACTAAATGAGATTAGAATTGTCACTCAATAAATTGTGAGCATATTCAATTATCCAATCATGTCAAAAGTAATTCCTATTAACTTTGAACACCAAATCATGTGCGCATGAAAAAAGTAAACAGGAATTTGCTTTCCACAATATTGGCTAATTTACGTGAATATACAAACAATTTATTGTGCAAAGATTCTCAACTACTTCAGTAAGTTAGTCCATTTCACATTATATCACACATGACATCATACACATAGCCACCTTCTAAAACTGCATGGTGTATGTGATCTGTGGTCAGTTAGTACTATGTGCGTAGAGCTCTATACAGTCAATTATGTACCCACGTTAACTGTGTGTAATTAAGTTTGCAAAAAAAATCCTTTATACAATTATCCTATTCACCACTTCTTCAGGACTAGTCCTGAAGAAGTCTAAAATGTGTAGGTCAGAATCAGCGATATTATCCAACTCCCTACTCACAGTAAGACCAGGAGCAATAGTGGTCTAGTGCTGGAATGGGGGGTGTTCATCACTAAAGATTGTGAGTGACTTTTTAAAATTGAAAAAAAGTTGTTTTTATGCTTTGGAGACTCTCCCTCTTCTTTCTTCTATCATTTGACTTGTGCCGTATGGAAGGACCTTAAAGCGGAGTTCCACCCATTTTCTGCACTTTGTATGTATTGCATTCCCTTAGCTCATCCTTTTCACAATGTAATTTTTTTTTTTTCTGCTGGGAAATACCTTTTATTCTTCGTTACTTCCGTCCATCCCCGCCTAGGCGATCACGTCACTAGGCGTTCCTGGGATAGCAGCATCATGTATCCCAGGAGTCCTTGCGAATTGCCCAATGCCGAAATCTTGCGTTGTTTACATGGGGGGAAATGACACATCACGCAAGATTTCAGGAGGTGCATGCTGGGTAGCCAGCTGCACAGAAATCCAGGAAATTAACACAGGAAGGGTTCAGATGCCCACAGCTAAAATTTAACCTGCCTGCTTCCGAGATCTGTGAGTAACAGCGCTTTTACTTTCTTTAGAAATAATTTACCAATATGACATGTTAGTAATGTTCATGTTTAATATTTGACAATTACAGAGCAGTGTTAAAAAAAAAAAATGTTTGGGGGCCTGGAGCTCCGCTTTAAGAAAAGGATTAGTTGGATGACTGTAAATATCCCAAGGTGGGAAAAGAGCTTTTTGATTTATGTATATAAAGGTCAATGCTATCTGGTAAATGTGCCTAATTAAGGGGTTACCAAATAAAGGGATATCTGCGCACATGGATGGTAATAAGTTCTGCATTCTGTGAATCTTCATTGGCCACAGGTTGTTGTTGGGCACTGTTGGTTAATATAGACATTGGATGCCATAGAAGGACTTTTCACTTATTTGAATAGTAAGGAAGGCACGTCTCTACAAATTATTGCTCTACTTTTTTATTTATTAAACTTTTACATAGGTAGGTTTTGCTTACACAAAGATTGCTTAAAGTGGTGATTATTACTTTTTTTTTGATAGGATTTTTTCATGTATTTATTTATATATGTAGCACACACACAAACCCCTTTTTCCTGCCTTTGGCTCACTCGCAGGAAAAAGGGCACACCGTGCTATCTGCCCGTACCCTCCTGTGTGAAGAGGTTGAGCGGTGTTATAAACTAGGGTCCCACAGCTAGGTTCTCCTTTGAGTTGGTTCCCATCTCTTAAGGCATAAGGACAAGTCTTTACCTCCCCAAGTAACTCCAAGGTCCACACCACTTGTAAACTCCAACATAGAGTTTATTTTTCACATAGCAAAGTCAATGGATAGAAAAAGGGTGGAGAGGAGATGAGACAGCGAGAGCTTTGGAGATAAGACCCAGCACAAGACAAGTGTGAATTTACCACTTGTTCCTCAAGTGGGTTTTAGCCCGGAGAGTTCCCTATAAAAGCGGATCCTAGCAGCCGAAGTGTTGCTCGGACGTTTCCTTAATTTTCCCTATAGATGCGATTAGGAGATTCTCTGTCACAGAACCACTAGTCCCAATCCTCTTGTGTTGGATGCATTTAATTCCTCCAGAGAGTTACAGGGCCCTTCTTTCTCCGTGAACTTTCCCTGGTCCATCAGAAAGGTCCTCCCCCGGCCTCCTCTTCTTAGAACGGGTCCCCATGCCAGAGGCACACTGGGATTTCTCCTTCCAGAAGCAGGCCTCAGGTAAAGATGCTGGGCCGAAGGCTGTAGCTGCAGCCCCAGGGCTAAAGGTGCCTGGGACTGATGCACACGTGTACCCATGGCCAGGAGGGCCGAGTACCACGATCTACTATGGCCCCCTCGGGCTCGAACCACCACCACGTACAGGCAGCGTCTGCCCCTTTTATATCCTCTCCCGGCATGCACAGCAGGCCAACCATGCCCACTATACCGCCGCCGAGAGGGGACACCCAAGGCACAGCACTATACCAGCGTTTCAACCCTGGCCCATCATGGCAGTGCCACTTACAGGCCACAGGGAACTGTACACCAGTATACTACCTGCGGTGTAAAATAACATAACCTATCAATTAAGATGGTCTGAGCCTAACTACTAGCTCAAACCTTCCCCTAAATTTGGGTACACAGCGCCCCTAAAAGCGGATGAGCGCTACATATATGACTATTTTTGCACACTTATTTATTACACACCTGGATTTATTTATATATTTAGCTATTAAGTCACATATTTTCATCTAAGTTTTATTTATTATATATAGGAGTACTGTGCCTTAGTGAAAAACAATAACATCTGCATTTGGCTAACTGATTATACTCAGTACTAGTGTAGCGGCCTCACCCCGTCCTCTTTAGCTAGGGGTATGTCGAGCGACAGAGTGAGGTGCGCTACGGCCCATGTCCTCCCCATGGCTGCGGGTGAGGTGAAGGCCAGTACCAATCTTTTCCTCGGGCCAAATGTGTGCTGGTTATGAGGGTCAGTCCTTCCGTGCCAGAATCTCCCTTTGTTCCCATCAACAGAGTCCATACACCCATCAAAGTCCAAACTCAGGTTTATTGCGTATCTCCACATACAGTCAAATGCAACGGCATGATACGATGGGGAAGCAGGTCGAGGCACTGTACAGGTTCCTAGTCCCTACACTCCCTGTGCTATGACCAGGGGTTGCAGGAGTCTTGATGAAAGCTCCTCCGCTGCGCTGTAGCCCCTATCAGGGGAAGATGTCCTCCAAGGGAGTTACCGAAGGCCCATCCGTCACCGGGTTGACACTGCACCGGGTCTTCGGACGGGTGACCTCCCCAGCCTCCTCACCTCAGATGCGGGTCCCCTCGCAAGGGGCGCCCTGGAGCAACTTCACCCTCGCGGGACCCAGTCGGAGTCACCGGGTCCCAGGCCTCCTCAATAGTACCTCACCCCAGGCTGAAGGTGCCTGGGATGGACTCCATCTTCATTCCGGCCAGGCCTAGGGCGCCTAGGCCGGAACCTTGAACCGCCCGCACCCAAGCCTAAGGTGCCTGGGTGCGTGAAGAGATGATCCCCCCAAAAGACCTCGTGGCGAGGGCGTCTCCCCCTTTTATCTCCTCCCATCGACACCACGGCGGGTTCCCCGCCCCAGCCGTACCATCTCCAGGAAGGGACAAAAAAGGGTAGCACTGTGGTAGTGATTCTACCTCGAGCCTGTAGGTACGTCGCCACCCACAGGCCAAGGAGAATATTGCACCACCCAATCCTCCACGAATAACAAAAAGGGGTCTAATCCCTGACATAATTACACACCTGGGTCTCTCTACCCCCAGGTGTATCCCACTAACTTTGAAGACCCCGCTACACACTCCCCCTTGTGATTTGACGCTGGTCCCCAGCGTCAGGTGCACACCCATGTCTCCCAAGGAGTGGTGACATGAAGTGGGCCCCAGAGGCTATCCCTCAAATTTTGTATACTGTGTGTGCCAAGACCTGCTCCAGGGAAAGGGAACTATAAAACATTAAAACTTTTTGTATAAAACATCTGTCATGTACACATATACAATCCCTCCCGTCACTGTCTAAGAACCACCCCATACTCAGTAGTCTTGACCGACGAATCTCCTGCAGAAGGGAAACAAAAAAAACCACATCCTAACACTCTGTGTTAACTTGGCATGAGTGGGTCCGTCAGCCGAGAGACCCACTCACTCCAATAAGTAAGTAATGCATGTGTAACATTTCAAACAACCGTTGCACAACACTGCCACCTGGTGACAGCGCTGCGGTAATGACACTTGGTGAGATCTTCATTCTTCCTGCTTTCCTACTCTGACTCTACCCCAAAGGTCTCTGCCTTTGGCACATGAAGAAAAGGGAGAAAAAAAACAACAGCTCCCAAGTCTCCAGTGAGGAAAAGAAAAAAACCCAAATCAAAACAAAAGTAGGGCACAGTTCTAGGCGTCTGGGAATGTCTCTTCCAGAAAGTTTCAACAGCAACAAGATAGGAGCTCACTTCTCCTATAAGTAGAACCTTGGATCCGGCAGAAACAGGGGCTTCAGGTGCCCGTCAAACACTTCCACCGAATACTCGACATCCTCTCCTTCTTTCCTGCAGATGAGCACCTTATCGGCATGAATATGGCGCCCAAGTCTCCAATCAGCTCTGCAGTCCTTGAACTTTTTAGACACAGGCGGCGAACATGACAGGTATCGCCTGGCATGGGGTACTTTAAGCTTTTCCCATACAAACTCGTCATACCACCTTGTTTGCAGGACCTCGACTTCATACAATAAGTCCCGAGGCAAGTAAGGGTACTCCCACCCATATTCACGGGCGACTCTCTGGAAGAAAAGTCTCTGCAACCTGGCTAGAGGCGGCATCACATCTCGCTCACCTTCTCCTGGCTGCACGATGGCCTCCGGGTGCCGAGGTACCTTCACCATCTCGGGTTGCTTTGTCTTTGGTGCCCGCAACGAAGCACGCTGCATCCCCACCATCAGAGCGGGTGATGTAGTTGAATGAGGAAAGTTGGCCCGAGGACTAGATTTCCTCGGGAACTCCGGGGCCTTCAGCCGGAGCGTACTGTCTTCTATGGACATGGGGGAATCCTGCGGTTTACTCAGCACAGGTAGTGGGCGTCTGTCCCAGCCCTTCCGGTGAAACAGTTCGTCTATCTCTCCGTCATCCCCACAGTCTGACAATGACTCTAGGTCGGAGGTGTCATACATCTCAGCGGGAAGGTAGTCTCTAGTAGACGGAAGGCTACCCTCCCTTGCGGGCTTCACCGACTGTGGACCCCCGACACCTCCAACCAACACCACAGTCCCAGCCCCTGGCTCACCTGGACCTTCTGAAGAACTGGGATGTCCGGGACTCTCTTCTCTACCGGCGCCATCCAGGCCAGGCAAGCGGCGGGGTGAAGCTCGACCACGACCATAGGATGCCTGTACCAGGCCGACTTTCCTCTTCGGAGGTGGGAGCAGGGAGTCTGTAGTGACCGAAGCAGTGTCCTCGGATTTTTCTCTCTCAGTCTCTGGTTGGGCAGTCACTTCGCCCTGGTCAGCGTGTACGGGAACCTCCGCAGAGGCTTTGATCTCTCCCTCCGGAGTGGCGGTTCCTGTGATGCAGTTGAGGCGTAGGGCCCGGGGCCTTTCCGTGTGTGGTTCAACCTCAAAAAGGAACTCCTTGCATGCCTCACATCGCCCGAATGGCTTTAGTTGGACCACCAGTCCCGAGCATCCGGGACAGATCACACCGAGGGCCTCCGTGTCTCTGCATAAATACAGAGCCAACTGTCCTCGGGGCCTGAGCCTTATCCCCGTGTCTGTAATGGGCGCAGCAAATGCAGTCATCTTGAAAGGATAAGGTACCGGCATCCACGGGGAGCCTGAGTTCACTCCGACCACTTGCTGCTCCATCACGCGTTGACCTTGCGCCGGAGTCTCCACGTGTATCTCCACACGTGGCCAGACTCCTCCCACGACTTGCACGTTTTCGCGGGCTTCCTTCAGTCTCCTCCCACGAATTGCACAGTCATGGGGTGCCTCGTGGCGCAGTGCAGCAAAAGTCCCCACATGTAGTTCGTCACACGGCTGGACTCCTCCCTCTTCCCGCTCTTTCTGCATGGGCCTCTCCCGGTTTTTCAGAGAAATTTCCACAACTTCGAGCACAGGGACGCACTTTGGCCAATCACATGGCCGACCTGCTCGGACCTCCTCCGGGCAGCAAAGTTCAAACACAGCCGTTCCAAACCTCAGGGTCAACACACATTTCATCCCGGACTCACGAGCCCCCACGTGTAGCGGCCTCACCCCGTCCTCTTTAGCTAGGGGTATGTCGAGCGACAGAGTGAGGTGCGCTACGGCCCATGTCCTCCCCATGGCTGCGGGTGAGGTGAAGGCCAGTACCAATCTTTTCCTCGGGCCAAATGTGTGCTGGTTATGAGGGTCAGTCCTTCCGTGCCAGAATCTCCCTTTGTTCCCATCAACAGAGTCCATACACCCATCAAAGTCCAAACTCAGGTTTATTGCGTATCTCCACATACAGTCAAATGCAACGGCATTATACGATGGGGAAGCAGGTCGAGGCACTGTACAGGTTCCTAGTCCCTACACTCCCTGTGCTATGACCAGGGGTTGCAGGAGTCTTGATGAAAGCTCCTCCGCTGCGCTGTAGCCCCTATCAGGGGAAGATGTCCTCCAAGGGAGTTACCGAAGGCCCATCCGTCACCGGGTTGACACTGCACCGGGTCTTCGGACGGGTGACCTCCCCAGCCTCCTCACCTCAGATGCGGGTCCCCTCGCAAGGGGCGCCCTGGAGCAACTTCACCCTCGCGGGACCCAGTCGGAGTCACCGGGTCCCAGGCCTCCTCAATAGTACCTCACCCCAGGCTGAAGGTGCCTGGGATGGACTCCATCTTCATTCCGGCCAGGCCTAGGGCGCCTAGGCCGGAACCTTGAACCGCCCGCACCCAGGCCTAAGGTGCCTGGGTGCGTGAAGAGATGATCCCCCCAAAAGACCTCGTGGCGAGGGCGTCTCCCCCTTTTATCTCCTCCCATCGACACCACGGCGGGTTCCCCGCCCCAGCCGTACCATCTCCAGGAAGGGACAAAAAAGGGTAGCACTGTGGTAGTGATTCTACCTCGAGCCTGTAGGTACGTCGCCACCCACAGGCCAAGGAGAATATTGCACCACCCAATCCTCCACGAATAACAAAAAGGGGTCTAATCCCTGACATAATTACACACCTGGGTCTCTCTACCCCCAGGTGTATCCCACTAACTTTGAAGACCCCGCTACACTAGCTTTTAGGAATACAATTTTATTTCTTCATCTGGTATGAGGTTATAGAAAGAACTGAAAAACCGCCTACTTAGACATAGGCAAATCCAGTATACCTAAAGCCTCATACACACGATCCAACTTTATGGCCATAATTGTCTGACGGACGTGTTGTGTCGGATAATCCGACCGTGTGTATGCTCCATCAGACAATTGTTGGCTGAATTAACGACAACAAAAGTTGGCTGTTCATGCTCACCAACTGTTGGGCAATAAATATGGTACGTCGGTTTATCCGATCGTGTGTACGCAAGTACGTCCAACTAAAATCCAAAGTACAAACACGCATGCTCAGAACCAATGCTAAACTTTAGACAACAATAGCAGAAGTTGCCCAAAGGGTGGCGGTAAAGAGCTGAAAAACCACGTGGTTTGGTGAATGTTGGCTGAAAATGTTGTGTCATGTGTATGCAGAACAAGTTCACGGCCAACGCCCTTCGGACCCAAATCCACGGAAAAGTTGGTTGGAAGTCTGATCGTGTGTACGAGGCTTTAGACATAGATTAGTAGAGCCATCAATTTTTTTTAAAGGAATATATCAGTAAGGAAAATAGTTGGTTTATACCATTTGTCTTTGAGTGTCTTTTTCAATAATATACAGGTCCTTCACTCTCATGTGTTAAAGAGCCAGCAGTTGTCTAGATCAGTGTTTCTCAACTACAGTTCTCAAGGCGCCCCAACAGGTCAAGTTTTCAGGATTTCCCTCAGATGAAACAGCTGTGGTAATTACTAATGCCTTGTACACACGACCGGATTTTCCGATGGAAAAAGTCAGACGGGCTCTTTTCATTGGATATTCTGTCTGTGTGTATGCCCCATCGGACTTTTTCCTTCTGAAATTCCGACGGACAAAAATTTATATCGGAAAGTCAGTTCGTCTGTATGCAATTCAGACGGACTAAAAACCACGCATGCTCAGAATCAAGCAGAAGAGCCAAACTGCCTATTGAACTTCATTAATCTTGGCTCGTCGTACGTGTTGTACGTCACCGTGTTTTTGACGGTCGGACTTTTGTGTGACCGTGTGTATGCAAGACAGCTTGAGCGGAATTCCATCAGACTTTATTCCGACGGACAGTCCAGTCGTGTGTACAAGGCATTAGGCAGTGAAACTGATCAAATCACCTGTGCAAAATAATGGAAAGCCTGAAAACTTGACCTGTTGGTGCGCCTTGAGGACTGGAGTTGAGAAACACTGGTCTAGATGCTTACATTAGGTTCATTTTTCAAGTTGATCCTTGTAAAGTTCATCCTAATGTGAGCGTCGCCCCTGTCTTTATGGTAGTCTTGTCGTAGGTATCCTTACCTGAGGGGTTGAGGGATAGCCATTTGCTTGTCTTCCCTGGTTTTCAATACGGAAGGTGGGATTGGCCACACCCGAACTACCATTTGCAGCTCTCCTGGGACATAGAAAGTAGGTTTATTAGTGGTACTATCCAAACTATTCAATCTGTATACATAGCGCAAAAAAAGTGTCATTGTACAAAACTTTTGTTCCTCTTTTAATTGGATCATGATGGTTTTCATGCTAATTGTGGGTTTATTGCATGTTCTTTCACTATGCCAGTGCGGGGCAGCACAAAGAGCAGCATGATTTGCATCACTCATGCACAAACATCCTCTTAAAAACTAACTAAAGTCTGAAAATAGTACCTCATCTCCAATGGTCCGACATCCATGAGGTCCCTCCCCAGCTTCTTCCAGGTGCCAGTATTCAGCTGTATTGTTTGGCTGGCAAGGGAAGACGTAACTTGCTTCCATGCACAGGAGTTCAGTCATCTCAGAACACAGACAATGTGCTGGAAATGTTAACTGACCTGTACAGCTCAGTGTACATCCTCCAGAACAGATACAGGTAGGTTTATCTTATTGCAGAAGAGATATTGTCTCTTCTGCAATACAGAACCCGCCTGCTTGTAATATTTTTAATTTTATTTATTTAATTGTTTATTTATTACAGGTACTTATATAGTGCCATCAATTTATGCAGAGCTTTAGATATATATTGTACATTCACATCAGTCCCTGCCCTCAAGGAGCTTAACATCTAAGGTCCCCAACTCACATTCATACATACACATAATAGGGCCAATTTAGACAGGAGCCAGTTTGTAGGCAGGTGCAGTCTACTTTTTCCACTGCAGGTGGCGCTCATCTGCAACAGCCTTGTAGCTGGAGAAGTAGTCAAGATGAACAGGGTTCCTCTATGATTTCCTGGGTCAGTGGGGAAGGAATCCACATGGGAGCTCCTGCCCCATGTGACTCTGGCAGCAATCTTGGGTCAGGCAGAGCCTAATAAAGGCCCTGGCTCCCAGGCTTAGCGCACTTATGTGAGTTGATAGAGTAGGGACAGGTACCCTGCCTGTTAGGGACATCATTAGTGGTAGAGAGAGATTCCTGACAAGGAAGGAAAGCGTAGGGTCCCAATTTCTTTGGGCATCATCCCACTTGGGCATGAGACAGCCAGGCCTCATTCTGCTCTCTTAACAGATGCTGTCAGTCCGGCTGATACCTGCTCTTCATGTGAGTGTACCCAGTTAAGCAGATGTCCCTCTGGGTTTGCTGTGAACTGTTGCTGTGCTATTTCAACACAAGTTTCCCATTGTACCTGACTGTGTGACTGTGCTGCACTCCACCTACAAATTAACCTACTAGCATGTCTTTGGAGTGTGGGAGAAAACCAGAGTACCTGGAGGAAACCCAAGCAGGCACAGAGAGAACATGCAAACTCAAGGCAGGTAGTGCCATGGTTGGGATTAGACCGACAACCCTACAGCTGCTAGGCAGAAGTGCTTTAGTTCTGATTAAGGAGGTCTATTTCTAAAACATTTGTTGTACAAATGGAATCCTGTGGAAGCTGGAAATCAATGTAGTAATCATTGCTATTACCAGTGATCCATTCTATCTTCTGTGTCCCATGCCGAGCGGAACCCTATGTAGTTATTGTGCAGCTGGGCAGCCGCTTGTCAAGATCGCCATTCATAGAACACCCTGCCTTTTTCTCAATGAATACAAGCTCCAACTGGACAAGGTGGAGATTATATCATCACTTTCTTGCCTCTCCACCTTGTCCAATCAGAGAATGCCCTTGCATTCATGGAAAATCAAGGTGTTCACTTAATGGCACCTGTGCCAAGTGAGCAACACCCTGTGGTTACTATGCAGCAAGGCAGCTGCTCAGCAGTGATTACTGTAGTAGCGGTGACTACTACAGTAATTTCCAGCTTCCAAAGCTGTAAGGTATAGCTGTAAGGTATAGCTGTAAGGTATGTCATAGGCCTACTTACATGGGCCCAAGATGGACCAATGTAAATATGCAATAAAATTATTAACTGGAATTTAGCTTTAAAAAGTTAATTATGCCAACAATTGAAAGATTCACTTTAAAATAGTGGAATCCCCAAAAATCTGTGAAAATAGGTAAAAAGGTCTTCTTATATAGAGGAAGAGATGATTACATAATGGACTACGCAGTAAAAGTTTTACTTGAGATTTTGAAACAGCTCTGCCGTTTAACAATAACTGAAAAAGGGGGATGATCTTAAAAATTAGGGACCATGATATCAATTCCCAACTGACTCAGAATTCTTAATTATATTGTTCAAATAACAACTGCAGAGCAAATGATTGTAATCTTCATCCGTTACAGTTATTTGATTTGCATGCTCCTGCACTTCAGTTAATTCTACTAATAGCTGTATTGATAACAACAAGTTAATAAACAATGATCAAGATGTAGAAATATTAGATTAACTAAAAAATTGACTTTTGACGGCACATGGATAGATCAGTGTTTCTCAACTCCAGCCCTCAAGGCGCCCCAACAGGTCATATTTTCAGGCTTTCCATTATTTTGCACAGGTGATTTAATCAGTTTCACTGCCTTAGTAATTACCACAGCTGTTTCATCTGAGGGAAATCCTGAAAACATGACCTGTTGGGGCGCCTTGAGGCTGGGTTCACACTAGTGCGACACGACATCTGTCCTACTTTGGATCCGACTTTGCCCTGCGACATGAAGCCGACATATGTCCGACTTTCAATGAACGGGGATCCGACTTGGATCCCCGCCAATAGCAGGCACTGTGTTTGGTATGAATCTTGAGGGGGAACTCCAGGCCAAATTTTAAATAAAAAACCAGCATGGGTTCCCCCTCCAGAGGCATACTAGGCCCTTGGGTCTGGTCTGGATTTGAAGGGGAACCCCTACGCCGAAAAAACGGCGTGGGGGCCCCCCAAAATCCAAACCAGACCCTTATCCGAGCACGCAACCTGGCAGGCCGCAGGGGAAGAGGGGGGGACGAGAGAGAGCGGCCCCCCTCCCTCCTGAACCGTACCAGGCCGCATGCCCTCAACATGGGGAGTTTGGTGCTCTGGAGCAGGGGAGCGACCTGCGGCCCCTCCACCCCAGAGAACCCTGCCCCCATGTTGATGAGGACAGGGCCTCTTCCCGACAACCCTGGCCGTTGGTTGTCGGTAGTGATGAGCCGAACACCCCCGGGTTCGGTTCGCACCAGAACCCGCGAACGGACCGAAAGTTCGAACGAACATTAGAACCCTATTAAATACAATGGATGCGAACGTTCGAATTCTAAAGTGCTAATTATAACAACTATTATGCATGTTATTGTCCTAAAAAGGGTTTGGGAACCCGGGTTCTGCACCAGGGGACATGTATCAATGCAAAAAGAAGTTTTAAAAACGGTCGTTTTTCGGGAGCAGTCATTTTAATGATGCATAAAGTGAAAAAAAAAAAGTCAAATATTCCTTTAAATATCGTACCTGGGGGGTGTCTAAAGTATGCCTGTGAAGTGCCACGTGTTTCCCGTGTTTAGAACTGTCCCTGCACAAAATGACACTTCTAAAGGAAAAAAAAGCCATTTAAAACTGCTTGCGGCTTTAATGTAATGTCTGGTCCCGGTAATATGGATGAAATTCTTTAAGAAAAATGGCATAGCTACCCCATGACCCCCCCCCTACCCCAGCCCATTACCAGCCCCTTTGGGTCTTGTATGGATATTAAGGGGAACCCCGCACATAAAATAAAAAAGGCCCTATATACTCTGAACAGCCCTATACAGGCGGTGCATACAAGACAGGGACTGTAGGTTTGTTCTTATGTAGAGTCTGTTTGTAATTTTGAACAGGTACATTGTTGAAGTGTAGCTCCAGACCAAAAATCTATTTTTAAACTTTTTGGAAAACATAGGTAAGGGTTATCACCCCTGTAACATTTGTTTTGCTGTCTGTGCCCCTGTTCAGAACATTTCACCTCACTTTCCGTCCCAATGACAACTGTTTTTGAAATGTGGTGTTTTTCTTGAAACAAGGATTGCTGATAAAGCATCAGTACAGAGGAGACACCTTTCTCCCATATTTATTCTTACAGGAGAGAATTTTCCTTCCTAGTGGTAGATTTCCTCTCACTTCCTGTTGTCTTCTTGCGTTTGCAAGTAGGAGTCGTTTGTAAGTTGGATGTTTGAAAGTAGGGACCTGCCGTATATACTCTGCAGAAATAGGCCCCTTAGTTGTTGGTGTTGGCACAACACTGTAAGCACTCACAGTTACTCTTGGTTGGTGCTGGAACGCCCTGCTGTCAACTATTATATCAGGAATTTTAATTACATATAATTGTTGAACAGTGGTAGTAAAAATTGGGCCTTTGATGGTGGTGCTGGTGCCACAACACTGTAAGCCCTGACAGTTACTCTTGGTGGGTACAGCAATGGGCCCTGCTGTGAATTATTAGATCAAGAATTGTAATTACATGCCCCTGTTGAACAGGGGCTGAAAAATTGGGCCTTAGGCACTGGTGGCACAACACTGCAACCCCTCACAGATACTGTACTTGGAGCACAGCAATGAGCCCTGTTGCAAAGTATTGCTTCAAAAATTGTAATGACACGCCCCTGTTAAACAGGGGCTGAAAAATTGGGCCTTAGGCACTGGTGGCACAACACTGCAACTCCTCACAGATACTGTACTTGGAGCACACCAATGAGCCCTGTTGCAAAGTATTGCTTCAAAAATTGTAATGACACGCCCCTGTTAAACAGGGGCTGAAAAATTGGGCCTTAGGCACTGGTGGCACAACACTGCAACTCCTCACAGATACTGTACTTGGAGCACAGCAATGAGCCCTGTTGCAAAGTATTGCTTCAAAAATTGTAATTACACGCCCCTGTTAAACAGGGGCTGAAAAATTGGGCGTTAGGCACTGGTGGCACAACACTGCAACTCCTCACAGATACTGTACTTGGAGCACAGCAATGAGCCCTGTTGCAAAGTATTGCTTCAAAAATTGTAATTACACGCCCCTGTTAAACAGGGGCTGAAAAATTGGGCGTTAGGCACTGGTGGCGGCACCCATAAACAAAAATGATCTTACAAGCTATCATCATCAATCGTATCATTGAGGACTCGGAGGAGGAGGATAGCCAGTCAACATAACAGCACAGGCACTCAGCATCAGCATCAGTCTTGAAGGGATGTGACATGTTAAAATCAATTAGTCTGTTATATCAGCATCAGGTGTGTGGTAGCTGGTGGTGATCCAAGACTGGTTCATCTTGATGAAAGTCAGTCGATCAACCGAGTCGGTGGACAGGCGCACCCTGTGATCCGTGACAAATCCTCCAGCAGCACTGAATGTGCGTTCCGAAAGAACGCTGGATGCAGGACAGGCCAGTAGCTCAATTGCATACTGTGCAAGCTCTGGCCAGTGATCCATCCTCAAGACCCAGTAAGCCAGAGGATTTTCGGTGGGGAAGGTGTCCAAGTCTGACCTTGCCCCTAGATATTCCTGCACCATGTTTATCAGACGCTGGCGATGGTTGCTGGAACCGATCATACTTTGGGGCTGCGGACTAAAGAATTGTCTGAACGCATCGGTCAGACGGCCACCTTCCCCACCGCTCCTTCTTTGACTGGCCGAAGCCTCAGCAACTCGTTGTCCAGGACCAGGAGTTTGCAACCTCCCAGTCTCTGGGAACGCGTTGCACAGACCTTTCTGCAAGGCCTCCCGGAGTTGTCTCATCCTCTGCTCCCTCTGCGACGGTAACATAAGGTCCGCAACCTTACCCTTGTACCGTGGATCAAGGAGAGTGGCCAGCCAGTAATGGTCCCTCTCCTTGATCCGAAGAATACGAGGATCCTTCCGCAGACTTTGCAGGATCAGGGAGGCCATGCAGCGTAGGTTTGCTGAGGCATTCGCTCCGGAGTCCTCTGGGTCACTAAGGACGACATGATCCGCAGCCACCTCCTCCCAGCCACGTACAAGTCCACTGGTTTCTTGGGACTGTAAATCATCCCTAAAAGACTGCTGCTGATGATGCTGAGTGCCAGCCTCCACCTCCATGCTGACACAATCCTCCTCCTCCTCCTCCTCCTCCTCCTCCTCCTCCTCTTCCTGTGCGATGGGTGGGACAGAAGGAACACTGTCTGGGTAAAGGGGGCCTTGAGAGGCAAGGAAGTCCTCCTCTTCCTGCCTCTGTTCTGCCTCAAGTGCCCTGTCCATTATTCCACGCAGCGTGTGCTCCAACAGGTGGACAAGAGGTACAGTGTCACTGATGCATGCACTGTCACTGCTCACCATCCTCGTGGCCTCCTCAAATGGTGCCAGGACAGTGCATGCATCCCTGATCATGCCCCACTGGCGTGGAGAAAAAAAACCAAGCTCCCCTGACCCTGTCCTGGTGCCGTAGTCGCACAGGTACTCATTGATGGCCCTCTGCTGCGTGTGCAGCCGCTGCAGCATGGCCAACGTTGAGTTCCACCTGGTGGGCATGTCACATATAAGGCGGTTCTTGGGCAGGTTCAACTCCTTTTGCAGCTCAGCCAGGCGAGCACTGGCATTATAAGATCTGCGGAAATGCACACAGACTTTCCTGGCCTGCCTCAGGACATCCTGTAAGCCCGGGTACCTGCCCAAGAAGCGCTGCACCACCAGGTTAAGGACGTGAGCCACACAGGGCACATGGGTCAGTTGTCCCTGTCGGAGGGCGGAGAGGAGGTTGGTGCCATTGTCGCAAACCACCATTCCTGGCTTAAGCTGGCGTGGCGTCAACCACCTCTCGGCCTGGCCCTGCAGAGCAGACAGGACCTCTGCCCCAGTGTGGCTTCTGTCCCCCAAACACACCAGCGCAAGCACGGCATGGCATCTTTTTGCCTGCGTACTTGCGTAGCCCCGTGAACGGCTACGGAGCACCGCTGGTTCATAGGACAAACCACAGGAAGAGGCCATGGAGGAAGAAGAAGAGGAGGGGGTGGAGGAGAGAGGTGTGTCACAACCAGTAGTAGCATTTTGGAGGCGTGGCGGTGGGACAACCTCCAACACTACTGCACCTTGTCCTGAATCCTTCCCAGCTGCCAAAAGAGTGACCCAATGGGCCGTGAAAGAAAGGTAACGTCCCTGTCCATGCCTGCTGGACCATGAGTCAGCGGTAATATGCACCTTACCGCTGACCGCCCTGTCCAGCGAGGCCAAGACATTGCCTTCCACATGCCGGTAGAGAGCCGGAATAGCCTTCCGTGAGAAAAAGTGGCGTTTGGGAACCTGCCACTGAGGAACTGCACATTGCACAAACTCACGGAAGGGGGCCGAGTCTACCAACTGAAAAGGCAGCAGTTGAAGCGCTAGCAATTTAGCCAAGCTAGCATTCAACCGCTGGGCATGTGGATGGCTGGGAGTGAACTTCTTTCGACGGTCCAGCAGCTGGGGCAGGGAAATTTGCCTGCTAGAATCGGACGTCGGTGTACTGCTAGCAGAGTGGGCGCAAGTACTTGGCTGTGACACACCTAATTCTACACCTTCATTCCTCTCAGTGCATGTTTCAGAGAGGACTGAAGTTATAGTGGGGTTGGAGATCCCAGCTGATGCGGTGCAAGGAGAGGTCCGCTTTGTTCTTTGGTGTGGGTCTTTGAGGTAGGCTTGCCAACGAGCTGCATGGCAGGTCAACATATGTCTGGTCAGGCATGTGGTACCCAAGCGGCTGATGTTTTGGCCACGCGATATACGCTTGAGACATATGTTGCAAACAGCAGCTGTGCGATCTGATGCACTAGCCTCAAAAAAGGCCCACACCAAAGAACTTTTTGAATGACGGGCAGAGGCAGCGCCCTGCACAGGCGGAGCTCTGCGGTGTGATTCCGTCGGTGTACTGCCCTTACGCTGGCCACCAAAGGGCATCCTGCCTCGTTGGAGATGTGCCTCCTCCTCATCCTCCTCCTCCTCCTCTCTCCTATTAGGCACCCACGTGGAGTCAGTGACCTCATCATCCCCTCCCTCCTCATCACTGGAGCCAATCTGGCAGTATGCTGCAGCTGCTGGAACATGACTGCCAGATTGGTGTCCTTCTTGAGCATCCCCTCTGTCTGCTCTCACGCTACTGCCTTCCTCTAGCTGGGTTTCATCATCAGACCCTTCGAAACGCTGGGCATCCTCCTGGAGCATGTACCCAACACTGTGCTGAAACAGTTCGGGGGACTCCTCAGGAGGAGGACATGGTGGGTCTAGGGAAGGAGTGACTGATGATTTGTCTGACATTGATACCAGGGAAGACGACGCTTTGGCAGCTGCTTTTCCAGTACCCTGAGCCTGGGTGAGAGAGGATGAGGAGGAGGTGGAGGGCTTGGTCATCCACTCTACCAAGTCTTCGGCATGATGTGGCTCAACATGTCCAGCTGCCGAAAAGAAGGACAAGCGTGTCCCATGGCCATGTGCTGATGACAATGCACCGCGTCCACGACCAGCACTGTTGCCCCCAGACACAGAGCCTGCTTGCCCTCTTTTATTGCCTCCTGACTGTCTGCCTCTCCTTGTTTGCCTTCCAGACATTCTAATAGATGGCCTGCAGGGAGATGGGAAAAAAGCAATAAGGGCTACCTTCAGGTGTCCTTCTCTGTCCCTTGAAACAAGGACTTGCAGAGTGAAATAAACTGACACTCTCCCTACCTACAGTTTTCTGTCCCTAGAATAAATGTTTTTTTTAATCACAATATAGCACAAGGACAATTCAGTCACTGTCCTTCCAGGTCCCTGGAAACAAGGACTTGCAGAGTGAAATAAACTGACACTCTCCCTACCTACAGTTTTCTGTCCCTAGAATAAATGTTTTTTTTAATCACAATATAGCACAAGGACAATTCAGTCACTGTCCTTCCAGGTCCCTGGAAACAAGGACTTGCAGAGTGAAATAAACTGACACTCTCCCTACCTACAGTTTTCTGTCCCTAGAATAAATGTTTTTTTTAAGCACAATATAGCACAAGGACAATTCACTCACTGTCCTTACAGGTCCCTGGAAACAAGGACTTGCAGAGTGAAAGAAAAAAAACACTCTCCCTACCTACAGTTTTCTGTCCCTAGAATAAATGTTTTTTTTAATCACAATATAGCACAAGGACAATTCAGTCACTGTCCTTCCAGGTCCCTGGAAACAAGGACTTGCAGAGTGAAATAAACTGACACTCTCCCTACCTACAGTTTTCTGTCCCTAGAATAAATGTTTTTTTTAAGCACAATATAGCACAAGGACAATTCAGTCACTGTCCTTACAGGTCCCTGGAAACAAGGACTTGCAGAGTGAAATAAACTGACACTCTCCCTACCTACAGTTTTCTGTCCCTAGAATAAATGTTTTTTTTAAGCACAATATAGCACAAGGACAATTCACTCACTGTCCTTACAGGTCCCTGGAAACAAGGACTTGCAGAGTGAAAGAAAAAAAACACTCTCCCTACCTACAGTTTTCTGTCCCTAGAAAAAATGTTTTTTTTAATCACAATATAACACAAGGACAATTCACTCACTGTCCTTCCAGGTCCCTGGAAACAAGGACTTGCAGAGTGAAATAAACTGACACTCTCCCTACCTACAGTTTTCTGTCCCTAGAATAAATGTTTTTTTTAAGCACAATATAGCACAAGGACAATTCACTCACTGTCCTTACAGGTCCCTGGAAACAAGGACTTGCAGAGTGAAAGAAAAAAAAACACTCTCCCTACCTACAGTTTTCTGTCCCTAGAAAAAATGTTTTTTTTAATCACAATATAACACAAGGACAATTCACTCACTGTCCTTCCAGGTCCCTGGAAACAAGGACTTGCAGAGTGAAATAAACTGACACTCTCCCTACCTACAGTTTTCTGTCCCTAGAATAAATGTTTTTTTTAATCACAATATAGCACAAGGACAATTCAGTCACTGTCCTTCCAGGTCCCTGGAAACAAGGACTTGCAGAGTGAAATAAACTGACACTCTCCCTACCTACAGTTTTCTGTCCCTAGAATAAATGTTTTTTTTTTAATCACAATATAGCACAAGGACAATTCAGTCACTGTCCTTCCAGGTCCCTGGAAACAAGGACTTGCAGAGTGAAATAAACTGACACTCTCCCTACCTACAGTTTTCTGTCCCTAGAATAAATGTTTTTTTTAAGCACAATATAGCACAAGGAGAATTCACTCACTGTCCTTCCAGGTCCCTGGAAACAAGGACTTGCAGAGTGAAAGAAAAAAAACACTCTCCCTACCTACAGTTTTCTGTCCCTAGAAAAAATGTTTTTTTTAATCACAATATAACACAAGGACAATTCACTCACTGTCCTTCCAGGTCCCTGGAAACAAGGACTTGCAGAGTGAAATAAACTGACACTCTCCCTACCTACAGTTTTCTGTCCCTAGAATAAATGTTTTTTTTAATCACAATATAGCACAAGGACAATTCAGTCACTGTCCTTCCAGGTCCCTGGAAACAAGGACTTGCAGAGTGAAATAAACTGACACTCTCCCTACCTACAGTTTTCTGTCCCTAGAATAAATGTTTTTTTTAAGCACAATATAGCACAAGGACAATTCAGTCACTGTCCTTCCAGGTCCCTGGAAACAAGGACTTGCAGAGTGAAATAAACTGACACTCTCCCTACCTACAGTTTTCTGTCCCTAGAATAAATGTTTTTTTTAAGCACAATATAGCACAAGGACAATTCACTCACTGTCCTTACAGGTCCCTGGAAACAAGGACTTGCAGAGTGAAAGAAAAAAAACACTCTCCCTACCTACAGTTTTCTGTCCCTAGAAAAAATGTTTTTTTTAATCACAATATAACACAAGGACAATTCACTCACTGTCCTTCCAGGTCCCTGGAAACAAGGACTTGCAGAGTGAAATAAACTGACACTCTCCCTACCTACAGTTTTCTGTCCCTAGAATAAATGTTTTTTTTAATCACAATATAGCACAAGGACAATTCAGTCACTGTCCTTCCAGGTCCCTGGAAACAAGGACTTGCAGAGTGAAATAAACTGACACTCTCCCTACCTACAGTTTTCTGTCCCTAGAATAAATGTTTTTTTTAATCACAATATAGCACAAGGACAATTCAGTCACTGTCCTTCCAGGTCCCTGGAAACAAGGACTTGCAGAGTGAAATAAACTGACACTCTCCCTACCTACAGTTTTCTGTCCCTAGAATAAATGTTTTTTTTAATCACAATATAGCACAAGGACAATTCACTCACTGTCCTTACAGGTCCCTGGAAACAAGGACTTGCAGAGTGAAATAAACTGACACTCTCCCTACCTACAGTTTTCTGTCCCTAGAATAAATGTTTTTTTTAAGCACAATATAGCACAAGGAGAATTCACTCACTGTCCTTCCAGGTCCCTGGAAACAAGGACTTGCAGAGTGAAAGAAAAAAAACACTCTCCCTACCTACAGTTTTCTGTCCCTAGAAAAAATGTTTTTTTTAATCACAATATAACACAAGGACAATTCACTCACTGTCCTTCCAGGTCCCTGGAAACAAGGACTTGCAGAGTGAAATAAACTGACACTCTCCCTACCTACAGTTTTCTGTCCCTAGAATAAATGTTTTTTTTTAATCACAATATAGCACAAGGACAATTCAGTCACTGTCCTTCCAGGTCCCTGGAAACAAGGACTTGCAGAGTGAAATAAACTGACACTCTCCCTACCTACAGTTTTCTGTCCCTAGAATAAATGTTTTTTTTTTAATCACAATATAGCACAAGGACAATTCACTCACTGTCCTTCCAGGTCCCTGGAAACAAGGACTTGCAGAGTGAAAGAAACTGACACTCTCCCTACCTACAGTTTTCTGTCCCTAGAATAAATGTTTTTTTAAGCACAATATAGCACAAGGACAATTCACTCACTGTCCTTCCAGGTCCCTGGAAACAAGGACTTGCAGAGTGAAAGAAACTGACACTGTCCCTACCTACAGTTTTCTGTCCCTAGAATAAATGTTTTTTTTAAGCACACTATAGCACAAGCACAAAACACACTGACACTCTCCCTACCTATCCTTCTCTTTCCCTAAACTAAAGGAATCCAGGTTAAGCAAGAAAGAAATAACAGTCACTGTCCCTGCCTATGCTGCTCTATCCCTGCTCCGGAACACACTACACTAGGCCGCCGTGCTGGCGGCCTTTTATAGTGTGGGGCGTGTACTAAACACCCTCAGCAATAATTGGCCACAGGCATCCTGCCTGTGGCCAATCATTGCTCTCCTCGCTGCCGGCGCTGTGATTGGCCAAGCATGCGGGGTCACAGTGCATGCTTGGCCAATCACAGCGCCTGGATGACACTGCGATGGCGTAGTGCATTGTGGGCCGTTCGCGTCACTCGAATTTGGCGCGAACGGCCCAAATCGTTCGATCTTCGTCGAACGATCGAACAGCCGATGTTCGAGTCGAACGTATGTTCGACTCGAACACGAAGCTCATCCCTAGTTGTCGGGGTCTGCGAGCGGGGGGCTTATCGGAATCCGGGAGCCCCCCCTTGATAAGGGGGCCCCCAGATCCCGGCCCCCCACCCTATGTGAATGAGTATGGGGTACATCGTACCCCTACCCATTTACCTGGTGGAAAAAAAATGTCAAGAAAAAACACAACACAGCTTTTTAAATTAATTTATTGCACAGCTCCGGGGTCTTCTTCCGACTTCGGGGGTCTCCGCGCTCTCCGTTTCTTTCTTCTGCCGGGCCTCCGCTATCTTCTTCCAGCTCTTTTGCTAGCGGAGGCCCAGTCTTCTCCATCGCCTTCTTCTTCTCCCGCTCTCCGGTTCTTCTCCCGCTCTCCGGTTCTTTCTTCCGCCGGGCCTCCGCTAACTTCTTTTAGCTCTTTTGCTAGCGGAGGCCCGGTCTTCCCGTCGTCTCGTCCGGCTCTTCGTTGTCCTTCTGCCGGCACCTCCACTAAATTCTTGTAGCTCTTTTGCTAGTGGAGGGGCCGGTCTTCCCGTCGCCGTCGTCGTCTTCTTCTCTCTTCTCCTCCTCGATGTTGACGCGTCGCTTCCTCCCGCTGTAATACTGGCTGTTCGCTCCGCTCCGCATTAATATAGGCTTCTCATGACGTCACAGTCACATGCTCCCATGACGTCACAGTCACATGCTCCGGGGCCACCGGAGCATGTGACTGTGACGTCATGAGAAGCCTATATTAATGCGGAGCGGAGCGAACAGCCAGTATTACAGCGGGAGGAAGCGACGCATCAACATCGAGGAGGAGAAGAGAGAAGAAGACGGCGACGGGAAGACCGGCCCCTCCACTAGCAAAAGAGCTGGAAGAAGTTAGTGGAGGGGCCGGCAGAAGGACAACGGAGAGTCGGACGAGACAACGGGAAGACCGGGCCTCTGCTAGCAAAAGAGCTAAAAGAAGTTAGCGGAGGCCCGGCGGAAGAAAGAACCGGAGAGCGGGAGAAGAACCGGAGAGCGGGAGAAGAAGAAGGCGACGGAGAAGACCGGGCCTCCGCTAGCAAAAGAGCTAAAAGAAGTTAGCGGAGGCCCGGCAGAAGGAAGAACCGGAGAGCGCGGAGACCCCCGGAGTCGGAAGAAGACCCCGGAGCTGTGCAATAAATTAATTTAAAAAGCTGTGTTGTGTTTTTTCTTGACATTTTTTTTTCACAAGGTGAATGGGTAGGGGTACGATGTACCCCATACTCATTCACATAGGGTGGGGGGGCCGGGATCTGGGGGCCCCCTTATCAAGGGGGGGCTCCCGGATTCCGATAAGCCCCCCGCCCGCAGACCCCGACAACCAACGGCCAGGGTTGTCGGGAAGAGGCCCTGTCCTCATCAACATGGGGGCAGGGTGCTCTGGGGTGGGGGGGCCGCAGGTCGCCCCCCTGTCCCAGAGCACCAAACCCCCCATGTTGAGGGCATGCGGCCTGGTATGGTTCAGGAGGGAGGGGGGGCCGCTCTCTCGTCCCCCCCCCTCTTCCCCTGTGGCCTGCCAGGTTGCGTGCTCGGATAAGGGTCTGGTTTGGATTTTGGGGGGGACCCCCACACCGTTTTTTCAGCGTAGGGGGTTCCCCTTCAAATCCAAACCAGACCCAAGGGCCTGGTATGCTCTTGGAGGGGAACCCATGCCGTTTTTTTTTTTAATTTGGTGTGGAGTTCCCCCTCAAGAGCAGCAGAGCACAAGTCGCATGCCAAAGTCGGATCATGCAAGACTGCGGTCCGACTTTGATCCGACTTCAATGATAGTCAATGGGCTGAAGTCGGATCAAAGTCGGACCAAAGTAGTACAGGGAGCATTCTAAAAGTCGGTCCGACATGTGTCGGACCAGTTAAGACGGCTCCCATAGGGAAACATTGATTTTCACACGTCATGCGACATGAGCTCCCAATGTCGGAGCGTTTGTCGGACCAGTGTGAACCAGGCCTGAGGACTGGAGTTGAGAAACACTGGGATAGATAATGTAAAAATCTAGGGGTTTTTATTTTAGAAAAGTAGCACACAGGAAGGATCCATCCAGGCCGCTATCACACGCAGTGTCCAGGCTTCCAGCTTGGCCACCTTACCCGTTTGAGGCTTTATTGTGGATAGAGAACCTCCGCCCAGCCTATGCACCATCTTTCTGGCGTCTTTAGCTTCAGAGTCCTGGAGGACACCTTCTTTTGCTGCTTACCAGCAGCCTGTGTTTAGTATTTTATCTCGCTGTCGATTATTTTGATTTTTACCAATTTAATTGGGCATCTGTTATAGACATATTGCCAATTTACTTATACCCAGGTTTGTGTTACATCTTTCAACACGTCCTGTTTATTATCATGCTCCTGAAGAAGCGTTATAACACGCAAAACATGTAGAGCAATTCAAGACTACATTTTATATACTTGACCCACGGCTAACGCTACTTGCTTCATATGCACATTGTTCTACTATCTCCTGTTTATCGCATATGTATGTCATTTATAATTGAGTTTATTTATGTTACCTTTTTTTCTGAAGCGTTACTAGAGCATTACTCTGGGTCATGTATCAACAATTAACATTTTGATAATTCTGAATGTATTTATGTACTTTTTACTACTTTTTTAAAATAAAAACCCCTAGATTTTTACATTATCTATCCATGTGCCGTCAAAATTTTTTAGTTCATCTAATATTTCTTCTGCTATATCGGGACGTTGGCACATTTGTACTAGTGCATCCACAGTGTCACCCTGTGAGGATGCACATTTAAGCAATTCCTTCAAAAATGATCAAGATGTGACTATATAGTAGGGATGAGCTTCGAGTTCGAGTCGAACTCATGTTCGACTCGAACATTGCCTGTTCGCCCGTTCGCCGAACAGCGAACAAATTGGGGTGTTCGCGGCAAATTCGAAAAATCTATGGGAGAAATCTAAAGTGCTAATTATAAAGGCTTATATGCAAGTTATTGTCCTAAAAAGTGTTTGGGGACTTTGGCTATTAATGAATTGTCGGCTCCCGGCAATACATACAAAAGTCATTGATAAAAAAAATAAAAAAAAGCGTGGGGGTTCCCCAGAATTCAATTACCAGGCCCTTCAGGTCTGGAATGGATATTAAGGGGAACCCCGCCGCAAATTTAAAAAAAAATTGACGTGGGGTTCCCCCAAATATCCATTTCAGGCCCTTCAGATCTGGCATGGATTTTAAGGGGAACTCCACCCCAAATGTTAAAAAAATGGCGTGGAGTCCCCCTAAAAATCCATACCAGACCCCTTATCCGAGCACGCAACCTGGCCGGCCGCAGGGGAAAAGGGGGGGACGAGAGAACGGCCCCCCTCCCTCCTGAACCGTACCAGGCCACATGCCCTCAACATGGGGAGGATGTCCCCATGTTGATGGGGACAAGGGCCTCATCCCCACAACCCTTGCCCGGTGGTTGTGGGGGTCTGCGGGCGGGGGGCTTATCGGAATCTGGAAGACCCCTTTAACAAAGGGGACCCCCAGATCCCGGCCCCCCTATGTGAATTGGTAAGGGGTACATTGTACCCCTACCATTTCATGAAGAAAGCGTAAAAAAAGTTTAAAAAAAACACACAAACACCTTGAAAAAGTCCTTTATTTAAAATAATAAAAAAAAAAAAAACATTCCAGCGCTGAAATCCAGTGTCCCGCGGCGATCCCGATGTCCAGCGCTGTCCTTCATTGGTTGTGCCTGAGCGGACCTGATGGGGAACTCCCTCTCAGTATTTTAAATGTATAGACCCGCCCCTTCTAAAGTTCCCCATCAGGTCCGCTCCCTCGGTATGTCGGACCCGCCTACGTCATTGGCTTGAGCGGGGAACTTCCTTCACTGTGTAATTTAAATTTACATAGTGAAGGAAGTTCCCCGCTCAAGCCAATGACGTAGGCGGGTCTGACATACCGAGGGGGCGGACCTGATGGGGAACTGCTCTCACTTTGGCAATACATGTATAGACCCGCCCCTTCTCATGTTCCGCATCTGGTCCGCTGAGCGGACCTGATGGGGAACTTTAGAAGGGGCGGGTCTATACATTTAAAATACTGAGAGGGAGTTCCCCATCAGGTCCGCTCAGGCACACCCAATGACGGACAGCGCTGGACATCGGGATCGCCGCGGGACACTGGATTTCACCGCTGGAATTTTTTTTTTTTAAATAAAGGACTTTTTCAAGGTGTTTGTGTGTTTTTTTTTTTAAACATTTTTTTTACGCTTTCTTCGTGAAATGGTAGGGGTACAATGTACCCCTTACCAATTCACATAGGGGGGGGCCGGGATCTGGGGGTCCCCTTTGTTAAAGGGGTCTTCCAGATTCTGATAAGCCCCCCGCCCGCAGACCCCCACAACCACCGGGCAAGGGTTGTGGGGATGAGGCCCTTGTCCCCATCAACATGGGGACATCCTCCCCATGTTGAGGGCATGTGGCCTGGTACGGTTCAGGAGGGAGGGGGGGCCGCTCTCTCGTCCCCCCCTCTTCCCCTGCGGCCGGCCAGGTTGCGTGCTCGGATAAGGGGTCTGGTATAGAGTTTTAGGGGGACTCCACGCCATTTTTTTTAAATTTGGGGTGGAGTTCCCTTTAAAATCCATGCCAGATCTGAAGGGCCTGGAATGGATATGTGGGGGAACCCCACGTCAATTTTTTTTTAAATTGGGGCAGGGTTCCCCTTAATATCCTTTCCAGACCTGAAGGGCCTGGTAATTGAATTCTGGGGAACCCCCACGCTTTTTTTTTTTTTTTTTTTTATCAATGACTTTTGAATGTATTGCCGGGAGCCGACAATTCATTAATAGCCGCAAGTCAGTTTTAAATGACTTTTTTTCTTTCAAAAATGAATTTTTTTGCAGGGACAGTTCTAAGCACGGGAAACATGTGCCACTTCACATGCATATCATACACACCCCCCAGGTACGAAATTTAAAGGAATATTTCACTTTTATTTTTTCATTTTAAGCATTATTAAAATCACTGCTCCCGAAAAAACGGCCGTTTTTAAAACTTTTTTTTGCATTGATACATGTCCCCTGGGGCAGGACCCGGGTCCCCAAACACTTTTTAGGACAATAACTTGCATATCAGCCTTTATAATTAACACTTTAGATTTCGAACGTTCGAGTCCATTGTATTTAATAGGGTTCTAAAGTTTACACAAACATTTTGTCTGTTCGCAGGTTCTGGTGCGAACCGAACAGGGGGGGTGTTCGGCTCATCCCTGCTATATAGTAATCTATCACTGAGTATGCAGTATATAAATATATAAACACACAAGTATGTACTCCACCAGTCATACCTCTGCTTCTTCTTTTGGGACAGCTTATGTACCACAAACAATACCATCAGAAGAACGACTATCAGAATAATGACAATGAGCACAATGTAGCCAGCTCCTGTGGAGACAAAAAATAAATAAAAATAAATAATCACATTTCCACTTTTGCAGACAAAATCTGATATTACCTACTTTATATTATATAGCGCTAAAGCCGTGTACACACGATCGGATAGCCTATGGATTCTAATCCGATGGTTTTTTCCATCGAAAATCCGATTATTCCATCAGTCTTGCCCACACACCATCAGTCAAAAATCAGACCGTTTCAAACGCGGTGACGTAAAACACTCCAATGAGCCGAGAAAAATTAAGTTCAATGCTTCTGAGCATGCGTCGACTTGATTCTGAGCATGCGTGGGTTTTTCATCCGATGGATTTCCACACAGACGATCGGATTTTGCTATCGTTTTTTTTCCCATCGGATAAATTTAAAACATGTTCTATTTTTTCACACCGATGGAAAAAAGACAGATGGGGCCCATACACGATCGGTTCGTCCAATGAAAACAGTCCATCGGACTGTTTTCATCGGTAAAACCGATCGTGTGTACATGGCTTTACAGTTTATGCAGCGCTTTACAATGGATAGGGGGGACAGCAAAATTACAGTACAGTTCAATACAGAAGTTACAGGGGGGCCCTGCTCGTAGAGCTTACATTCTAAAGGGAGAGGGAGGTGGTAAAAAAGGTAGTGTAGCGCTACCCCCAGTTAAGAGAGCCGCTGGGTTTTGTTTCGGGCCCTGTATACAGCACCGCCAACCCCCGGCAGTCTACTCAACCCACACTGGCACAGTTAGTCTAGGGATTGTTACCCTCGTAATGGTCTATACCTGATTATACACAATCTGGCAGTATTGATAGATAACTACTATCTGCAAAGATGACACTAATACCAATGTTATAAAATATAAATGGATTTTCTTTGGTATAAGGATTCAAAGTTAAACACATCACATAGCATACATGCAGAGCCCTGCAGCAATAAACATATTCATCAGTGATAGTGCAGAGTGATCCCCCGCCACGTGCAACTATCTTCTTTCCCTATGCGCAATATGGCGCAGCAACAAAGTTTTAACCCCCACCCTGGTCAGGCCTGACCCAGATTAAAACTCAGTCCCTTATGAGAACAATTCTTCGCATGCAACTTGAACAGTGGTGCACTTTCAGGAAACAATATTTGTAATCCAAGGTGTAGTAAATAACAGGGTGGGCCAATGCAGTCCCTAGGCCCAACAAAGTAAAAGGGTAATGAAGTGAGCAAGTGCTCGCTCACCACTCCAGACGCGATCCCAGTCCGGGCTTCCACCACTGTGTATCCACACACAGTGTCTCCAACAGCCGGGTCTCCGGTCCAGCTGATGTCAGCAAACTCGAGCAGGAACAGGTGCCACCCAGGCTCCACAGTGGGGTGGAAGGCTCTTTGGTCGGTATGCAAGGCCCAGGCTTCAGGCCTTACACAGCAGCGGATCCGCACAGGGAGTCCTATTGCTTGCAGCACGGTGTCCAAAGAGGCCGAGCCTAGCCTCGCCCTCTTCTTATATAGCCCCACCCATGAGTCTCTGTGGCGGCTCAATGCACCCTGAGTGCCGAACGGGGTTCTGGGTAACATAGTCCAGGGGCCTTAAAGGAGACCCCGCTACAGTAGTATAACTTAAAAAAATATTAAAAAATTCCTGGTTACCTATCTAGATTTCTCCTTCTATGTAATGTTTAGGAGGTTTTTTTTTTCCATAATGTACCCTGTCTACTGTACTGGCAGAGCTCCTTATTAGTTGTAAAGTAGATATGAGGTCTAAGAGGTCCTTGATAAAATGAGTGAAGTTCTTCTTTGCTGTACATAAGGCTTATTTTATGTTTGTGGCAGAAGACACATGGGCCACCCAATGCCATGGGGAACAATTAGCTCAATAAGAACCTTGACCCAATCTCTACTACCTCCACCCTGTGATAAACAGAAATGTTTATTCCTCCTCCACTCTCCTCTGCTTTAATATGAATGTTTTGCTGGATTGAGCAAATATCTGTGGCATTCAACATTGCCATAGTGCACACAGTGTTCTCTAACAACTACCCTCTTCCAAGGAGGGAGGGTTGGTAAAAGACCCTTTTAGAATATTCATTGCCTAATGCCTTGTACACACGAGCGGAATTTCCGACGGAAAAAGTCAGACGGAAGCTTTTCATCGGATATTCCGTCCGTGTGTATGCCCCATCTGACTTTTTCCGTCGGAAATTCCGACGGAATTAGATAGAGAACATGTTCTCAATTTTTCCGAAGAAAAATTTTTCTAGCGGAATTTCCGTTCGTCTTGATGCAATTCCGACGGACTAAAAACCATGCATGCTCGGAAACAATTTGACGCATGCTCGGAAGCATAGAACTTAATTTTCTCGGCTCGTCGTAGTGTTTTACGTCACCGCATTCTTGACGGTCGGATTTTAGTGTGACCGTGTGTATGCAAGACAGCTTGAGCGGAATTCCGTCGGAAAAAACTTTGAACTTTATTCCGACGGGAAAACCGGTCGTGTGTACAGGGCATTACTGCTTTGCTTTTGCTGTCTGTGCCCCTGCTTGAGAGATTCAATCTCTCTATGTGTACTGGTGACCATTGCCACCAGTGTTGGGAGTAGGGTTGCCACCTCATCTCTTTAAAAGCAAACACATATGAATTACACAGGTTCTGAGGCTAATTTAAAGCATTTAAGGCACCAAGTGAGTTTAATTACCACCTTAATCAGCCTCAGAACCTGTGTAATTATTATGTGTTCAGTTTGAGGCTGGGTTCACACTAGTGCGACACGACATCTGTCCTACTTTGGATCCGACTTTGCCCTGCGACATGAAGCCGACATATGTCCGACTTTCAATGAACGGGGATCCGACTTGGATCCCCGCCAATATCAGGCACTGTGTTTGGTATGAATCTTGAGGGGGAACTCCAGGCCAAATTTTAAATAAAAAACCGGCATGGGTTCCCCCTTCAGGAGCATACCAGGCCCTTGGGTCTGGTCTGGATTTGAAGGGGAACCCCTACGCCGAAAAAACGGCTTGGGGGTCCCCCCAAAATCCAAACCAGATCCTTATCCGAGCACGCAACCTGGCAGGCCGCAGGGGAAGAGGGGGGGACGAGAGAGCGGCCCCCCTCCCTCCTGAACCGTACCAGGCCGCATGCCCTCAACATGGGGGGTTTGGTGCTCTGGGGCAGGGGGGCGACCTGCGGCCCCCCCACCCCAGAGCACCCTGCCCCCATGTTGATGAGGACAGGGCCTCTTCCCGACAACCCTGGCCGTTGGTTGTCGGGGTCTGCGAGCGGGGGGCTTATCGGAATCCGGGAGCCACCCCCTTGATAAGGGGGCCCCCAGATCCCGGCCCCCCCTACCTATGTGAATGAGTATGGGGTACATCGTACCCCTACCCATTCACCTGGTGGAAAAAAATTGCAATAAAAAAACCACACAGCTTTTTAAAGTATTTTATTGCACAGCTCCGGGGGTCTTCTTCTGACTTCGGGGGTCTCCGGTGTCGTCGCCGCGCTCTCCGGTTCTTTCTTCTGCCGGGCCACCGATAACTTCTTTAGCTCTTTTGCTAGCGGGGCCCGGTCTTCTCCGTCGCCTTCTTCTTCTCCCGCTCTCCGGTTCTTCTCCCGCTTCTTTCTTCTGCCGGCCCCTCCACTAACTTCTTTAGCTCTTTTGCTAGTGGAGGGGCCGGTCTTCTACGTCGCCTTCTTCTTCTCCCGCTATCCGGTTCTTCTCCCGGTTCTTCTCCCGCTTCTTTCTTCTGCCGGCCCCTCCACTAACTTCTTTAGCTCTTTTGCTAGTGGAGGGGCCGGTCTTCCCGTCACCGTCGCCGTCTTCTTCTCTCTTCTCCTTCTCGATGTTGACGCGTCGCTTCCTCCCGCTGTAATACTGGCTGTCCGCTCCGTCCGCATTAATATAGGCTTCTCATGACGTCACAGTCACATGTTCCCATGACGTCACAGTCACATGCGCCGGGGTCATGAGAAGCCTATATTAATGCGGAGCGGAGCGGACAGCCAGTATTACAGCGGGAGGAAGCGACGCGTCAACATCGAGGAGGAGAAGAGAGAAGAAGACGGCGACGGGAAGACCGGCCCCTCCACTAGCAAAAGAGCTAAAGAAGTTAGTGGAGGGGCCGGCAGAAGAAAGAAGCGGGAGAAGAACCGGAGAGCGGGAGAAGAAGAAGGCGACGGAGAAGACCGGAGCCTCCGCTAGCAAAAGAGCTAAAGAAGTTAGCGGAGGCCCGGCAGAAGAAAGAACCGGAGAGCGTGGCGACGACACTGGAGACCCCCGAAGTCGGAAGAAGACCCCCGGAGCTGTGTAATAAAATACTTTAAAAAGCTGTGTGGTTTTTTTATTGCAATTTTTTTCCACCAGGTGAATGGGTAGGGGTACGATGTACCTCATACTCATTCACATAGGGTGGGGGGGCCGGGATCCGGGGGCCCCTTTATTGAAGGGGGCTCCCGGATTCCGATAAGCCCCCCGCCCGCAGACCCCAACAACCAACGGCCAGGGTTGTCGGGAAGAGGCCCTGTCCTCATCAACATGGGGGCAGGGTGCTCTGGGGTGGGGGGGCCGCAGGTCGCCCCCCTGCCCCAGAGCACCAAACCCCCCATGTTGAGGGCATGCGGCCTGGTACGGTTCAGGAGGGAGGGGGGCCGCTCTCTCGTCCCCCCCTCTTCCCCTGCGGCCTGCCAGGTTGCGTGCTCGGATAAGGATCTGGTTTGGATTTTGGGGGGACCCCCAAGCCGTTTTTTCGGCGTAGGGGTTCCCCTTCAAATCCAGACCAGACCCAAGGGCCTGGTATGCTCTTGGAGGGGGAACCCATGCCGTTTTTTTATTTAAAATTTGGCCTGGAGTCAGGGCCGTTTGAAGGAACTTGGGGGCCCCAACCCAAGCAGATTGAGCATTTGGGGCCCCCAAGCGGGGGGGGGGCTACTGATTTTTTTTTTGAGAAGTGGGGGGGGGTTTGGGCTGCTACACAATTTTTTTAGATTTTGTTTTTTAATTCAGAAGCGGAGGGGTGCTACTGAGATTTCTACTGATTTTTGGTTTTAATTTAGAAGGGGGGGGTGCTAACGCGGGACATCGATCGCGGGAGGAGGGGCCGCCGTTCGCGGGAGGGGGACCACCGATCGGGGGGGCGCCGATCGCGGGAGGGGGGGGCCTGCCGATCGCGGCAGGGGGGTGTGGATCACATGAGGGGGGGGCCGCCAATCGCGGGTGGGGGGGCCGCCGATCGCGGGAGGGGGCCGCCGATCGCGGGAGGGGGGCCGCCAATCACGGGTGGGGGGGCGCCAATCGCGGGAGGGGGGGCCGCCAATCGCGGGTGGGGGGGCCGCCGATCGCGGGAGGGGGGCGCCAATCGCGGGTGGGGGGGCGCCAATCGCGGGAGGGGGGTTGCCGATCGCGGGAGGGGGGCGTCAATCGCGGGTGGGGGGGGCCGCCGATCGCGGAGGGGGGCCGCCAATTGCGGGTGGGGGGGGCCGCCGATCGCGGGAGGGGGGGCGCCAATCGCGGGTGGGGGGGGCCGCCGATCGCAGAGGGGGGGCCGCCAATCGTGGGTGGGGGGGGCCGCCGATCGCGGGAGGGGGGCCGCCAATCACGGGTGGGGGGGCCGCCAATCGCGGGTGGGGGGCCGCCGATCTCAGGAGGGGGGCCGCTCTGCTGGGGCCCCAGGCCAGCTGGGGGCCCCAAGCAGTTGCTTGGTATGCCTCTCCTGTTCCGACGGCCCTGCCTGGAGTTCCCCCTCAAGAGCAGCACAGCACAAGTCGCATGCCAAAGTCGGATCATGCAAGACTGCGGTCCGACTTTGATCCGACTTCAATGATAGTCAATGGGCTGAAGTCGGATCAAAGTCGGACCAAAGTAGTACAGGGAGCATTCTCAAAGTCGGACCGACATGTGTCGGACCAGTTAAGACGGCTCCCATAGGGAAACATTGATTTTCACACGTCATGCGACATGAGCTCCCAATGTCGGAGCGTTTGTCGCCCCAGTGTGAACCAGGCCTGAAAGGGATGAGGTGGTAACCCTAGTTGAGAGTGGGGAAGTATCCAAAATTTTGAGTTTTCCCTGGAAAAAGGAATAGAAAAGAAATCAGCCGGGATGACAACTGAGAAGAGGTTTCCTCTGTTATGGCGAGATGTTCTCATACTTCCTGCTATTTCTACATGACCGCGTCAATGACATTTATAAAGCCAGCACACAGTTCAGGGTGGCAGAGCAGTGGGAGAAATTAGAGAAGGAAATATCCCACACTGCTATCATGTAACTTTTCTATAATGCAAAAGCAGGAAAGTACAATAAAAAGTGCAGCATGTAATAATAGTATTCAGTAAGGCCCCTTTCACACTGAGGCGTATTTCAGGTGTTTTTGCGCTAAAAATAGCGCATAAATAACGCCTGAAACACTCCTGCCCCAGCATTCTCAATGTATAAGCCCCCGAGGGCTTTCACACTGAGGCGGTGCGCTGGCAGGAGACAAAAAAATCTCCTGCAAGCCGCATCTTTGGAGTGATGAAGGAGCGGTGTGTATACCGCTCCTTTACCGCTCCTTCCCATTAAAATCAATGGGACACCGCGGTATTAACCCTTTTTCGTCCGCTAGCGGGGCTCAAAACCGCACCGCTAGCGGCCGAATATCGCGGTAAACAGGGCGCTGAAAATCGCGCCTTTACCGCCACCGCATATGCCCGCCCCAGTGTGAAAGGGGCCTAACAATGGTAGCAAATCAAATTCTAGATACTTTTATTTATTTACTTTATCTACAGTACTTTAGAATTTCTGCACTAACACTAATTAGTCTTAAAAATGTCCCCTCTCCCCTCCTGCTGTTTATGCTGACCAATCTGTAAAAAAAAATGTGTATACTTATCTAATTTCAGCCTGCTCTGGTCCAGTCACGTGATTCGGCTCCCCTGTTAGTCAGCAGCATCTGCAGGGGAGAGGAGGGAGTGGTAACAATAGCTGTGACATGGGAGTCTACAAGTGACGTCACGGCTTATGGAGATCTCTCCTCTCCCCTGCAGCGACTGCTCACTGACACAGGATATCACATGACCAGAGTAGGCTGAAATTAGTACAGTATATATTATTATATACTATTTATATACATTTTTTTACACGGGTCAGTCAGCATAGGTGTTAGGAGGGGGGGCATTTTTAAACAAAGTGTTAGGCATGAATTCCACTGACAACCTACCTAAAAATCTAAAGACATTGTATCCAATGTATTTAATGACACACTGGCAAGTTATGGTTATCTAGGAAACTCAGGCTATACATGCTGGATTCAGGCTCATCCAACTTCTGTTACTTACCTAATTGAGTGGTATTGATGTCGCAGTTGGGAGGTGCCCAGCCTTTATCACACTGGCATTTCAGTTCATGGTCACATACCTGCCTCAGAAAAGAAGACTGTCTGACTCAATTGATATAAACAGTTATATCAACAAAATATTATTACACAGTATTGTAGTAAAATAATTTTGTACATTGAAAGGCAGTTTTGCGTAAAAAATATAGCAAATAAAAAAATAATAATATAGCATGTATAATTGATACACAAGACAGAAAAAAAACGACTTTTCCTTTTCAGTCTGCAACCACTGTAATGTTCAGTAAAATTCCAAGCAATATGGCACCATGGAAGCATTGTACACCGTTGGTGTACAGAAAAACCTAGAAATATCATTTCCTGCTTGTAGGATTGGCTCACTTATCTTCCAAGAAGTTTGTGCTAACATACAAATCAAATTTTAGGCACCCCTTGCAATAGGAACTTCAGTATTGGTGAGATTCTTCTCAAGGGTTAAATACTTCAAAAGGCCGGGTTCACACTGGTACGACACGACTGTTGTACAACTGTCGATCCGACTTTGCCCTGCGACATCGGTCCTACTTCCATCCGACTTGAATGAACGGGATACAATTTTGCTCCGACTTTGAGATAGTCCGACTTGTCCTTTCACCAATCAAAACAATCCCAGTGTGACATAAATTTATTTTACTGCTGCTGTAATCACCATGTTGGATGTCACAAGTCGGATGGTTAGGATGAGGATCCGACTTTGATCCGACTTCAATGATATTGAATGGGCTGAAAATGGACCAAAGTCGAACCAAAGTAGTGCAAGGAACATTTTCAAAGTTGGACCGACTTATGTCGGACCAGTTAAGACGGCTCTCAATGGGAACCATTGATTTGTACACGTCATGCGACATGTGCTCCCAAGTCGGAACGTATGTGGCATCAGTGTGAACCGGGCCTAAAGGGATTCACACCCTGCAGTTTTATTTAGAACACTAAGGAGGTTATTTACGAAAGGCAAATCCACTTTGCACTACAAGTGCAAACTAAAAGGGCAAAGTGCACTTGAAATTGCACTGAAAGTGCAATTGGAAGTGCAGTCACTGTAGATCTAAGGGGGACATGCAAGGAAAAAAAAAAACAGCATTTTAGCTTGCACATGATTGGATGATAAAATCAGCAGAGCTTCCCCTAATTTCAGATCTGCCCCTCAGATTTACAGCGATTGCACTTCCAAGTGCACTTTTAGTGGAATTTCAAGTGCACTTTGCACTTGTAGTTTGCACTTGTAGTGCAAAGTGGATTTGCCTTTTGCAAATAACCCCCCAAGTGTACCAGGTGATTATAATGATGAAACAAACACTTATTTCTTTAGAGGAGAGGTAGGAATGTGCTAAAACGTTTGTTAAAGTTCCTGCAATGTACATTGATCACCCAGATGGGACTGTCTTTTTTCCTAATAAAAGTGGAGTTACTCTTTACGTCCAAAAAAGAAACTATACATATTGCTCATAGCAACCAATTGGATTCTTCTTTTTGATTTGCAACCAGAAACATGAAAGAAGAATCTGATTAGCTGGAAATCTCAACACAGACAGCTTTTATGTGAATTTCAGACTTTCCCCCAAAAAAAGGTTAAAGTAAAACTTTTTTTTTGCATTTTGGATATAGTAAGGAAGGTTTATAACCCCTGTCAGATTTTTTTTTTTTGCCATCTTTGTCACATTGCGGAGATTTTCCTTCACCTCCTGTCCCAAAGCCAAACAGAAAGAGGGAGGAAATCCCTGCAAATTAAGAGAATTTCTTGGGGACCCCCCAGGTCACCAGAACGAGTGTCCCCATTGGAAGATTTCCCTTGTATTACTTTTTCTGGGGACAACCAAAAATTTGGAATTTTCTTTCACTTTCAATGATAATGGTAAGCAGGACAAAAAGAGAGGGCAAATCTCCCTAATGGGGGCACAGACATCAATAAAAACTGTTCTAATCCCTCTCCACTCCATCCAAAACTAAAGAAAAGATTTTGCCTTTAATTATACTTTAACCTCCCTGGTGGTATGATTCTGTCAGATTTTAGGTGCTGAAAGCGCTACCATTTCTTTTGCATGGAAATTTGGCGTTTTATATTGTAGGCCTGTAATTCTTAGGAATAACTCACTTAAATCTGTCCAAACAAAAGTCTAGTAGACATCCCGGGTATGATAAAGTTCAAAAAACAAATTCATAAATTATAATATAATAAATAACTATAAATAATTATAACAAATAATAATATAATAATAATAACAATTATTTAATAATGTAATCAAATCAAAAACACTGAAATTTGCTCAGTTGTAGAATTGTCGCTGTCATTACTTTTAGTGTTTGATGATGAATTTCCCCTCAAATCGCTATCGCTCAATTCTGCAAGTGATTCTAATTTATTATCGCTGTTTTCTAGCTGGTCTAAAACCACTTTTGATGTAAACGGACACTTTTTGGTTGCTATGGACAATCTCCAGTTTCCAGGCAGAAAGAACAGTTTTTATAATATAAAAGTGCATGCAGGACACTGGACAGACCACTAGGGACAATGGGGTGTGTTATTATTTGATACAGTACTGTATTCTATAAGATTACAGTATACTGTATGTGTATTGTGTGTTTCACTTTTTGAATTTGGCGCCGAACTCCGCCCCTGTGCGCCGCAACGTCGCAGGAAACGGAGCTCGGCGGCACTCGGCAGTGTGGATCGAGCGAGATGACGGCTCGCTCACACTGCTGGGACACATCGCAGGATCCAGGGACAAGGTAAGTAACTTCCTCTGTATCCTCTCCTGTATCCTGCGATGCGATCCCGAGACTGGCTCGGGCTTACCGCTTTAGGTACTGAAATCTTACCCCGAGCCAGACTCGGGAATACCGTCAGGGAGGTTAACCTTTTGGCGCCGACGGTACACAAATATGCAGCTTCTTGGTGGGTGGGCCTTGGCACAGAGAGGCCACATATTTGCGTACCAGATTGCACACACAGATGTGCTGAGAGCGTGCTCCCTGCATGCTCCTGGTACAGTTACTGGTGGCTAATGGAAAGCTCCCGATTGCTGCTTGGGATCGGAAGCTTTCCCATTTTGTTACCGACATGACAGCTAATCACGGCGGTCACATGATCATGACTGTGCTATTCATATATAATGAAAAGAAAAAAAACTAAGATGGTTATACAATGTAAACTCTAAATAAATAGATCAAATGTATGTCCAAATATATATATAAACCATTATTGATAATAGTGATAAATACGACTAATGCTGAACAGATATTGAAACTTAATCCAGTTATCATTTACATCAAATCAAAACAAAAACAAAAAAAATAATGGTGAAAAAAATCCAAAAAGAGAAAACTAAGGCAAAAGTCCCAAAAGTTAAAAAACTGAAGCAAAGAGTCCCAATTATGATGACCATTCATATAGATACAAAGACAGGAGGGTGAAACCAAAGATCATAGGGAAAGATCCTTCATCCGAAGTAACGGATACCCAAAGTGAGCAAGTAGTCTTCTTACCAGAACGAAAGACCGCAACGGCGGTCTCACCAGACACAGGGAATTCGGTCTCCCAGAAACCTATGGGATATCTCAGGCTGCTAAGGATTGGTGTCACTCGAAAACATAAACAGGATGAACTCTTATAGTGTAGCATTTGAGTAAAGTTTTAATAAGCTTAAAATGAATTGCACTTACAAAATGGAACTCTCAATGCGCAGTATAAAATAAATATCATCTGGCAGCGGCGTCTCCTCGGGCTTCCTCAGCTTGCTATGTGCCTTAGTTTTTTCTTTTTGGACTTTTTTCACCATTATTTTTAAATTTTTTGTTTTGATGTAAATGGTATCTGGATTAAGTTTCAATATCTGTTCAGCATTACTCGTATTTATCACTATTATCAATAATGGTTTATATATATATTTGGATATACCGTAGATACTCGAGTATAAGCCGAGTTTTTCAGCACATTTTTTTGTGCTGAAAACGCCCCCTTTGGCTTATACTCGAGTCACCTTTTTGCGCCTGATCTCCCGGAATTTGGGGACCCGGTACTGGCCGGCCATAGGTCCCCTTGACCCCAAACTTGGTACACATGTAGCCCCACTCCTCCTATGCAAGTGTTGAAAGGTTGTTGTCTAGGGGACCTACGGCCGGGGAGCACCGATTTTTCAAACCGGGCACCCCTTCCATAGACTCCCATGTTAAACGGTAATTTCTCCGGTGAATTTGGGGACCCTGTACCAGCCGGGCGTAGGGCCCTTGGACCCGAAACTTGGCACACATGTAGCCCCCTTTCTGCTCTATAAGTGTGCACAGTTTCTTGTCTGGGGGACCTACGGCCGGGATTTTTCAAAGCCGGGCACCTCTTCCATAGACTCCCATGTTAAACGTCAGTCTAGTCATGGACACACTGAGGCACAGTGAGGCATGCAGATGGACACACTAGGCTTATACTCGAGTCAATACGTTTTCCCATTTTTTGTGGTAAAATTATGTGCCTCGGCTTATATTCGGGTCGGCTTATACTCGAGTATATACGGTACATTTGATCTATTTATTTAGAGTTTACATTGTATAACCATCTTAGTTGTTTTTTTTTGTTTGTCTGTTTTTTTTTTTTCATTATATATGAATAGCACAGTCATCACTTGGTTTTGCATTCAATTTTAGTTTTATTCACCAGTGTGTTTTTCAATCGCATACTTGTATTCTCCTCATCATTCTAGTGATTGGGATTTATCACATCTAGCGCTGCACCTCTCTTCATTTTTCCAGATCTATTTGAGATTTGTATTGCAGACTTTTTTGGTGCTGACAGCTTTTCTACTTCATTCATTTGTGGTACTTTCTCATTATTTGTTCTAGTGCAGCGTTAAACTTTTGGTTATTTTTACACATGATCATAAACCCCGCCTCCCAGCACCTAAAACCTGGGAAGGGCCCGGAGGTGATATCGCCAGGGGGTTGGGGTTGCTTGTAATTCCTATGGGCATAACTTGGGTATTATTGGATTACATAGTCCAACTTTGAACACATACAGTAAATCATTGATCTCTTTTTAATACAGTACTCATTCTAGATATTCAGTTAAAGTGTATGCAAATCCTAACAATGAACTTCCCCTATTTGTCCCTTTTCAGTCTTTAAATACCACCTTAAAAGCTTTTTACTATATCTGTTTAATAAGTGCAAAACAATACCTGCCAATCCTGCCAGAAATCCAAAGCTGTCCCATGCACACTGCTTTTGTTATCTCAATGAGTCTAATCAACCCTCCCTATTGTCTCACTGAACTACAGAACACCTTCCTCTATGTTATGGAGAGCTGGGCAGGGCTAACAGCATTCTTTTCAAATTCAGTAACTCCATTGTGCTGTCAGCACACAACAGGCAATTAGAAGCGGAGTGCATTTCTGGCAGATCAGCAGGTATGTCTGAGACGTATATGATGTGATTTGGAGAAATGTGCATGCATTGCAGAGATGGTACTGCATATGGGTTTTTTTTTATCTTGCCTACACATACACGTTAAACTATTTGTTCCATAGCACATGCCATAAGCTGTATATTATTCTAATCGCAGAACTAATGATGGATTTATTGCTGCAATAAAATACAAGTATTGCTCACAGCATTTTTTTGACACTTTGCAGAGCAGTTCTGGGACTTGTAAGCAGCTTGAATAGAAGTGCATCTTCCGCCTTGACATATCTGGAAAAGAATAAACAGTATGAAGCAGAATAAATACATAAAACACTTTAGGGGGTGGGGATTTGGAGTACCTACCTCTGGTTATAGAAACAAGATTATTACAAATCCCTATGCTAATTATGTAATAAATATACTAATTTGGTGCTCTAAACTCTAACAATAATAGGAAATGTGATAAAACACAAGAGCTGCTGCCACTAAAAAAACAGTGCATCCACCACAACATTAATAGATAAAAAACAAAATACATATACACATACCTCCCAACTTTTAAAAGTCCCACCGCGGGACATTCAGATCTCCCCTCTCCCCTGCAAAAGTTGTTGAGCAGGGGGGGGGACTGCCGCGGGACATTGTTTTACACGGCGATCGCGGGGGGGGTGCCGCCGATCGCGCGGGGGGGTCGCTTACCTGCTTGTTCGCTGTTTCCTCCTCTTCATGGCTGTCTGCTGTGCCTTCTGCTTCCTGCTGTGCGGGAAAAATTACACTCTCGCGGGACTGCGGGAAGGAGGGGCCTATGCGGGGCCTATGCGGGTAAAACCCACAGAATCCGTGCCAGTTGGGAGGTATGTATACAGTATCTCACAAAAGTGATATATTTTTGTAAATATTTTATTATAGCTTTTCATGTGACAACACTGAAGAAATTACACTTTACTACAATGTAAAGTAGTGAGAGTACAGCTTGTATAACAGTGTACCTTTGCTGTCCCCTCAAAATAACTCAACACACAGCCATTAGTGTCTAAACCACTGGCAACAAAACTGAGTACACCCCTAAGTGAAAAGGTCCAAATTGGGCCCAATTAGCTATTTTCCCTCCCCGGTGTCATGTGACTCGTTAGTGTTACAAGGTCTCAGGTGTGAATGGGGAGCAGCTATGTTAAATTTGGTGTTATCGCTCTCACTCTCTCATACTGGTCACTGGAAGCTCAACATGGCACCTCATTGCAAAAAGCTCTCTGAGGATCTGAAAAAAAGAATTGTTGCTCTACATAAATATGGCCTAGGCTATAAGAAGATTGCCAAGACCCTGAAACTGAGCTGCAACACGGTGGCCAAGACCATGCAGAAATTTAACAGGACAGATCCCACTCAGAACAGGCCTCGTCATGGTCGACTAAAGAAGTTGAGTGCACGTAATCAGCGTCATATCCAGAGGTTGTCTTGGAGAAGTAGACGTATGAGTGCTGCCAGTGCCTGCATTGCTGCAGAGGTTAAAGGGGTCAGCCTGTCAGTACTCAGACCATATGCTGCACACTGCATCAAATTGGTCTGCATGGCTGTCGTCCCAGAAGGAAGCCTCTTCTAAAGATGATGCCCAAGAAAGCCCGCAAACAGTTTGCTGAAGACAAGCAGACTAAGGACCTGGATTACTGGAACCATTTCCTGTGGTCTGATGAGACCAAGATAATCTTATTTGGTTCAGATGGTGTCCAGTGTGTGTGGCGGCAACCAGGTGAGGAGTATAAAGACAAGTGTGTCTTGCCTACAGTCAAGCATGGTGGTGGGAGTGTCATGGTCTGGGGCTGCATGAGTGCTGCCGACACTGGGGAGCTACAGTTCATTGAGGGAACCATGAATACCAACATGTACTGTGACATACTGAAACCAAGCATGATCCCCTCCTTTCAGAGACTGGGCCGCAGGGCAGTATTCCAACATAACGACCCAAAACACACCTCCAGGATGACCACTGCCTTGCTAAAGAAGCTGAGGGTAAAGGTGATGGACTGGCCAATCATGTCTCCAGACCTAAACCTTATTGAGCATCTGTGGGACATCCTCAAACAGAAGGTGGAGGAGCGCAAGGTCTCTATCATCCACCAGCTCTGTGATGTCATCATGAAGTAGTGGAAGAGGACTCTAGTGGCAACCTGTGAAGCTCTGGTGAACTCCATGCGCAGTTAAGGCAGTGCTGGAAAATAATGGTGGCCACACAAAATATTGACAATTTGAGCCCAATTTGGCCATTTTCACTTAGGGGTGTACTCACTTTTTTTGCCAGTGATTTAGACATTAATGCTGTGTGTTGAGTTATTTTGAGGGGAGAGCAAATTTACACTATTATACAAGCTGTACACTCACTACTTTACATAGTAACAAAGTGTCATTTATTCAGTGTTGTCACATGAAAAGATTAATAAAATATTTACAAAAATGTAGGAGTGTACTATATATATATATATACAGGGCTTTTTTTTAGCTGGAACTTGGTGGAACTCAGTTCCACCAACTCTGGCTCAGGCCCTCTGCTCCCTGCTGACCACTATTACTTGAAAACACAAAAGTCTGGCTTCTATGCTTACAAGCGACAGCTTGTTTCTCAACAGCTCCCACAGATCAGATCTCTCGAGTGGCTCCCACTGAGTGAAGGATGGGGACAAGGGAGACGCAGGTACATGGGGTGCAGTGCAAGTGCCAACATCACCACTGAATGATCACCCCGCAAGTGAGAGAGGTGGAGCCAACTACAGTATGCGGGGAGGTACTAGAGCTGGCTGGTAGGTTTCAGCTTAATACAGCAACAAAAATAAGACATGTGGAAGATGGTGGAGCTTTTAAGGAGATGGGGAGAAGATGGGGGCAGTAGAGGGGGGGTTGCATGCAGAGGTTAGAGCTGAAGAGGGGTAAACGTGAGATGTGGATGGGGGATGCAGAGGTAAGCAGCTGTGGGAGAAGGCTGAATTCTCCACACTGTGTGTAGCACACACCTGAACTCTGTATGCAGCGCATCCCTGAACTCTGCACTATTTACGTAGCACACCCCGAACTCTGCACTCTGTACATAATGCACTCCTGGTATTTAATGACCCTGTTAAGACCCTCCCACTGTTAGTAAAATGTGACCACACCAACTATTTGAAGTTTGGAGGGTGTGTGTAAGGGACGGGGAGCGTCGTGATTGAGTTACTGTACCTATTTTCCGAGAAAAAAAGCCCAAAAATGTATCAACATACATATAACATATTAATGTGCAAAAGAATGCTAAGATTCTAATCCCCCTTGTGCAAATTCAACAAAGTATATGCAAAAGAGTTTGCTTTAGATCAAATAACACTTATGCAAATGAGTAATAGCCAAAGTCCATGTGTCAGATGTGTCACTTGTGACCACAAAACATTTGTGTGAACGAATATAAAACACAGTCCATGTGTCAGCAGTGCAGCAACAGTAAATGCTGTTATAATATAAATCACATATAAATACATAGATGTGGAGATGTATTCAAAGCCTCCATTTTGAGAAAGCCAGCATTGGCACAACGTATCAGATGGGACGGTGACGTAATCACGTAGGGCGGGATTAGGACACCATTTTGTTGGAGCACGGTGGATGTGTATTTAGCAATGTGGACTACAATTATAAAGTAGTAGTTCCACAGATTGATAATTGCTTCGCATGACCCTGTACCTGGACTACATATCCCAGGGATCTTTGCTGCCATCGGAGAGATTGCTGGGAGGAACTATACAAGAAGCCAAAGCCCTGCCCTGCCCTGTGCTCTCTTCCTCCTGGGCCTGACACGAGATGTACCTCTCTGTGCATGGGGAGAGAGAGGTCGTGGCCTACCACGCGGTGTACAACAATCCAACATGGATGAAAGGGGCCTAGCACTGCTTGCTGTTCGTCGGACATCCATCCAGCACCACTTTGGTCACCTGCCAACCTGTGTTCTAAGCTTTGCTTAGAGATCGAAACGGTGGATCCGCTGCACGCGTGTCACTACAGGGGCTTCTGTCCGGACGGCATTAAGTTGGACTGGTCGTTGGTGAGAGGGCAGTCGCCCACCTTTACAAATCCTTCTTTCACAGTTTCACTGGGACACTTTGCACAGACATCTTTACCATTGGGAATACTTTACTGAACCTATCTTGAACACTGTGCATAGACACCTTTAGCTTCTACCATTTCAAGAAATCTTATCGCTTGCTGTTGTTTAGGAGTGTGTCTATGATAATGTTTGACCATTCTTCCAGAAGCGCATTTGTGAGGTCAGGCACTGATGTTGGACGAGAAGGCCTGGCTTGCAGTCTCCGCTCTAATTCATCCCAAAGGTGTTCTATCGGGTTGAGGTCAGGACTCTGTGCAGGCCACTTAAGTTCCTCCACCCCAAACTCACTCAACCATGTCTTTATGGACCTTGCTTTGTGCACTGGTGCGCATTCATCTTGGAACAGGAAGGGGCCATCCCCAAACTGTTCCCATGAAGTTGGGAGCATGAAATTGTCCAAAGTGTCTTGGAATGCAGACACCTTTATGCCGCGTACACACGATCGGAAATTCCGACAAGAAAAGTCCGAAGTGAGCTTTTTGTCAGAAATTCCGACCGTGTGTAAGCTCCATCTGACTTTTTCTGTCGGAATTTCCGCCAACAAAAGATTGAGAGCAAGTTCTCTATTTTTCCGACGGAAAAAGTTTCTATTGGAAAATCCGCGATTCTGTATGCAATTCCGACGTGCAAAAAAAAACATGCATGCTCAGAATTAAGCAGAAAAGCCGAACTGCCTATTGAACTTCATTGATTTTGGCTCATCGTACGTGTTGTACATCGCCGCGTTCTTGACGGTCGGAATTTCTGATAAGATTTGTGTGACCGTGTGTATGCAACACAAGTTTGAGCCAACATTCCGTCATAAAAAATCCACTGTTTTCTTGTCGGAATTTCCAATCGTGTGTACGTGGCATAAGAGTTCCCTTCAGGAGCCAAGCTCAACCCTGAAAAACAACCCCACACTATAATCCCTCCTCCACCAAATGATTTGGACCAATGCCCAAAGCAAGGTCCATAGAGACATAATTGTTGTAATTAGGCCATTACAGATATTCAAATTCTGTTCTGGAAACATGTCTGTACAAAATGTTGATTACTCCATTTTTTTGGTGTCCATACTGTGCCCCACTGACCTGTATCTTTCTACCCATCTAGATCCCCTGGCTTGTTGTTGGTTCACCTAACCTGTGTTCTTTGATGCCCAGCGTGTACTTGTGCGCAGGGCCGCCATCAAGAATACACAGCTTCAGGCATGGCCCCCTGGAGCAGAGGAGAACGGGGGGGTGTTGCCGCCGCAAATTGTGAGGCGGGGGGCTGCCGCGAATTGAGAAGCGGGGGCTGCTGCCGCCGCAAATTGTTGAGGTCGGGGGGGGGGCTTTGGGTGCTGACGAACAAAAAACAAAAAAAGGGGGGTTGCCATCTGGGGCCCTGGGGACCTCCGGGACTCTGGGGACCTCTAGGCCCCTTACCAAAAAAAAATAATAATAAATAAAAAAATAAAAAAATTAAGATTTTTTTTTATAAAAACGAAATAAAATAATAATAATTTTATTTTTTTTTAAAAAGGGGGGGTTGCCATCCGGGGCCCTGGGGACCTCTGGGCCCCTTACAAAAAAAAGGGGGGGTTGCCATCCAGGCCCCTTACAGGTGTACTGCCTGTACCCCCCTGATGGCGGCCCTGCTTGTGCGTATGTAAGTATGGTTTTCAGTTATTTATAGGAATAATTGATGAGTTTTGGCAAACTTGCCAATCTTTAACAAAATGACTGTATATAAATAAAGCTTTGGTCCTTTGTTTTTCTTTCACTTATTTTTGTATTTTTTTGAGCAAGTTGTTGTTTGAGCTACCTTTCTGGAAATTTTGGATATTCCTAGGTATATGAAAGCCATGTAAACTGAATGTGTGGGAATAGTCAGACTGTACTGCATGTGTGAGGATACTCACATATTCTTCTGCACAACGTGTCCCATCCTCCACCAGCACTTGTGGGTTTAGGACATTACAGTCCGAATTAGAAGGACGCGAGCTGCTCCTAGAGCAGAACAACACTCCGCACTTCACATCCCTGTGTATATAGAGGCTGCAGTTAGATATTGATGGGGATCACATATAGCATTTCAGATCATTGACTTTGGTCTGCACTCACTTGGCTGGGCACACAACATTGAATCCAGACTGACGGCAAAACCCAGGGCTGCCTCTTGTGTTTAGTGCAAAGCAGGAATCTGACCCAGTAACATACCCTAATGTAACAGATGAATATATTAATATATATGAATATATAAAAAAAAAATCACTATACATCATAAAGGAGCAAAAGCCCATTCTTTTACAACCAGCAGGAGAGTTGATAACATCCTACAAGACCCAGGTCACCCCTGGGCACCTAGATTGAACTGTTGCAGTATCACTCTACTGTAACCTTTCTCTTTGGACCCCACTTCCACTCCTGGTCTCTTTCTACTTCTGCATATCTTGGCATTTGCTGCCAGTGGTTGCAGGCCATATAACCAAAGCTCTCAAAAAGGCACCTAAAAATATCTAGGAGTGCCATTGCTGCCGCCGTACCTTATACAATACACCAATCAGCTATAACATTATGACCACCCACCTAATATTTAGTAGGTCCCCCTTTTGCCACCAAAACATCCCTGACTTACCATGGCATGGATGTACACACCCCTGGTTATCCACATTATGTAAAAGAAAAAACATGATTCATCAGACCAGGCCACTTTCTTGTTTCGTGGTCTAGTTCTGATGCTCACGTGCCCACTGTAAATGTATTTGACTGTGGAAACAGGTCAGTATGGGCACCCTGACCAGTCTGCGGCTACACTGCCCTATACAAAACAAACTGTGATGTACTGTGTGTTCTGACACCTTTCTATCAGAATCAGCAGTAACTTTTTCAGCAATTGGATCAGACTGCACGGGCCAGTCTTCGCTCCCCATGTGCATTAATAAAGCCTTGGCCACCCATGACCCTGTCGCTGTTTCACTGGTTTTCCTTCCCTGGACCACTTTTGGTAGATCTTAACCACTGCAGATCATGTACATCCCACAAGAGCTGCAGTGTTGGAGTTGCTCTGACCCAGTCATCTAGCCGTTACAATTTAGCCCCCTTTTTTTTTTTGTTTTAACTTTAACATTTAGGAAAACAGTCATTTCCCTACCTATAGCCTGCTGATTGAAGAATGAGCAAGAAGCAGAAACACACTGATAAGTCATCAACTCTGCTCACTCTGCCCTCTCCTCCTGTCTGTATATAAGCAGCTATTGGTTGGTTGCTTCCTGCTTACCTTGACCCCAGTGCATTTGACATTGACTTTGGAGAGCGGGGCATCTGCCATTGTAGCAGTATCCTTCACCATTTCTACAGGGAAACCCATTGACCCGGAAGCGATCAGAGGGACACATGCCAGACTTCCCGTCACACATTTCCGACAAGTCGCAGTCATCTTTATCCTCTCTGCACACAGATCCTGCAGTCTTCAGCTAAGAGATAAAGTGCAAACAAGATATTAATGTCATCACCCAATCTTCATGCTTACATTTTACATGCTTGATGCACTGTATTGTTTTTAATGTGTTACATACACACATTTGTACATCCTCCCTAGCGACTATTGGCATTTCACTTCAGTCTTTTTCCCACCCTGATCAAGAAATGTTGAAATTAAAGCTGACTGCCAGACTTAGGGCTCATTTACACAAGTATTGTCCTCTGAAAAGCGATTGTTGGGCTGTATATTTTCTGCACAGCGATGCAGAGAACATTAATACACAATGTTACCCACATTGGTTTACTGTGGTGCCATTCATTGTGAATGGCACTGCAGCGCACCAAAGCACGAAACATGTGCTGCAGTGGTGTGGGCTTTACCGCAATGCAACATGGTGAATCACTGTGAATTATTATTTAGAATTATTTCGAATTATTAGTTGGTGTGCTCCAATACGGATAATAAAATGCATCAATGTAAATTATTCTAAATCTCACCCCAATGCACCATGCTAATGAACATGCACTGCAGTGTTTATTTTGGCAGCAAATTTCTATTTAGTTTTAGGACTAAAATGGCATTTTAGTTTTAGTCCCATTTTAGTCTTCTGCAATTGTTTTAGTTTTAGTCGTATTTAGTCAACTAAATCTCCAGGACATTTTAGTCGACTAAAAGGTCCGACGTTTTAGTCTACTAAAATCTCCAGTACATTTTAGTCGACTAAAACAAATTTTAGTCATCTAAAATCTATTGGGTGTAATTAAATTGTAATGCGTTAGTGAACATTTCTCTACAATTTCCAAACTCAATATAAACTGCTGGAGTGAAAAATTTCATATGTTATTATTTATGGTATTGAGGTATGAACATGCACTACAGACCAGTGTTAATTTTGAAGTCACATTTCAATTTAGTTTTAGTCCTAGTCATTTGACTAAAATGCTATTTTAGTTTTAGTCATATTTTAGTCATCTCAATTGTTTTAGTTTTAGTCATATTTTAGTCGACTAAAATAGTATTCATTTAGTCGACTAAAATGTTTTAGTAATTTTAGTCGACGAAATTAACACTGATGCATTGCATTGAAAAAAATGCTGCACTCACGTTTTATTGGAGCGTTAGGCAGTCAATTGAAATGAATGGCTTCATACCACCCCTTAAATGCAAAGATGCAAATGGATCCTTATGACTGTTACAAGAATAGGAGCAAAGGGGAAATCTCCCAGTGGGGGCACCTGTATGAGATTTTCCATACTTCTTGCCATGTCTTCATTAAAAGGAGTAGGGGAAAATCTTGCCTGGGGGGAACAAATTGCAGCCTTAAAGGGGATCCAATACATCCTTATTCTACTTAAAACTGTAAGTGATGTTTCAACAGTTGGAGCGTGGTGAGCCAAATCACCCACTGACTTCTTTTATCCCTTTAGAAATTCAACAGAGGGCTTCTCCTGCCACTCTCTTACTGACAACCTGGGAGTTTTGGATGTTCTCACCACCTTGGGGTGTTCTCACCCCTCCCTTTGCATTTCCCATAAAATAAAAAGAATGACAAATCCAACAGGAAGAGTGGGACCCCTTCATAATGGCCACAGCAAACGTGCAGGACCCAGGGACTCAAGTATTGAGATTTCACTAACGGTGTCCCTAAGACAAACGTGCAAATAAACATTCAAAATGGAGACTTTTTATTTTCATTTTTGGGTCCCATAGACTTTAATAGACTTTGCGGCTCGGGGCTGAACTTTTTCCCTGTTCGGGAGCTCTGGTGCGAACCGAACAGGGGGGTGTTCAGCCCATCACTACTCTCCAACATCTATTTAACATCTATATGCTAGTTTTAGATGGAGCAACTGTTTCATTATTACCTACAACACTCACCTGACAATTAGAGCAGCACTCTCCCTCTGCACATTGAGCGCCTTCTTTGAGTTTGCAGGTTTTGGCATTACAGCAGTTGTTGGTACATTCCTATAGGCAGATTAGAATTGCTGTTTACACTCATTGCTTAATCTCAGGACAAAATACATTGGATGCTTCAACACTATCCATTTTTTGAATGGTCATCAGAGACTTTTTCAGCACTTTTTGTATTTTGGATTTATTTGTATAGACTTTTCAAGACTCATTCACCTTGAGCACTACACTTGGGTGTTAATTTTTTATGCATAGCGCTACATTTTTTGTATATTAATCTCAGGACAAGAAAGATATGGACACCAATATATTTTGGGGTTTGCTTATGTAGCGGGTACTTACTTTCCTGGGTGCATTTTTTGAATCTGGCTGTGACATCAGTGCTATGTTCCCTGTGGTCCACGAGGTGGCGCTGTCACTGGGACCGGAGGGATGAATATCACTGTGTGCCGAGGCCCTTTTTGTCCTCTCTCGGCAGCGGTATGGTGGGGCGGGGAACCCGCCGTGCCTGCTGGGGGAGGGAATAAAGGGGGCCGGACATCTTGGTCACGGCGTCTTCGTCTCAAGCACCTTCAGCTTGCGGACGTGGGTTCGTGCTCGTCCCCTAGGAGGCCTCGGCCTAGGGGACCAACGGAGATCGTGTTCCATCTCAGGCACCTTCAGTCCTGGGGTGAGGTACTTACAAGAAGGTCCGGAGCTCAGTGCCCAACACTGAGTTCCGCGAGGGAAGGGTCCTAAGGCACTTCGGGGATGGAGGCCTGAATCTGAGTAAGACGCAATGGACCGGGGAGAGCTCCTCACTCGAAGACCCGGTGCAGCAGACTGCCGGTGATGGGTGAGTCTCTTGTCGGAGAGCGTTCAGAAGGATCCCCTTCACCTCGTGCGGAGACCATAGCCCACTCTCCAGGAGGAGAGTGGAGGACCGAATTTGTGTCTGGGCCTATTCACACTCACACCTCCTTTTCTGTTCTATCTATCAAGGAAGTCCCTGTATGGTGTGTTCTAATAAAGGAGTGTTGGACTTTAATGGTGTGAGGCTCACTTCCTGGCGGAGGAAGTTCACGGTGACTCTTGGAGGGAGGATCCGGGTGCACAGCACAGACCCGAAGGTAAACAAGACATTGCTGATACCACAGGTATTCCCACGTGGTGGAAGCTAGGCGTAGCCCACCCGCTCTCTCTCTCTCCCCCATCAGATACCCCTAGACAAGAGACAGTGCGAGCCGCACGGAGACAGAAGAGGGGAAGGCGCTACACTTACTAGAACTTTTACATTGTCAATTACTCTAATGGCCCGTACACACGATCTGAATATCGTATGACAGATCGCACGACTTTTTTTTGCGTAATAGTCGCAAGTAGAAATTGAATAGGTTACTAAAGTCACGAAAATTCTCGTATGACAGAAAAAAAAAATCGGAAGTGATGTCATGTGTTGTAATGTATTTATATTGTATTTTCGGACGACAACTATACTGACTAAATGAAAATCGTTCGATCTGGTATCGTACGAAGAAAATTTTCGTGCTTGTCTGATCGAATAATATCGGATGAATTGGCAAGATCGGCTTTCGAAAGCTCTGTACTAACGATCCGATTATTGTACGATTCTTCCTCGGACGACCGTTTTCGTACGATATTCGGATCGTGTGTACGGGCCATTAGGCTCCATGAACACTGGCTTAAAATTTTTTGCTTCTACAGGAGTTTTGTGTTCTGCCTGTAGAAGCAGCTCAATGTTCTCCTATGTGTCAATGCACATTAGGATGTTAAGAGGCATTTTTTGAGTTTAACGTTTAGAGGCAGAAAAAAAAACCCTTCTGGTTCGCGTTTCTGATTGGAGCTTGGAGGCAGAAAAAAACGTTAAACTCTCCTAAACTCGTCTAAACTTTGTACAAAAAATGCTCTATATGAGCGTTTTTTACTCCTGAGAGAACAGACGTTTTTTTAAGCCCAGTGTGCATGGAGCCTAAAACTGGATTGCAGGTTAGTCAAATATTGTCTAAATACAAGAGGCATGGGTATTCTTTGGGGGTTATTTACGAAAGGCAAATCCACTTTGCACTACACGTGCACTGCAAGTGCAGTCGCTGTAGATCTGAGGGGGACATGCAAGAAAAATAAACAGCATTTTAGCTTGCACATGATTGGATGATAAAATCAGCAGAGCTTCCCCTCGGTTCAAAACTTCCCCTCAGATCTACAGCGACTGCACTACCAAGTGCACTTTCAGCGCACTTAAAGTGGATTTGCCTTTTGTAAATAATCGCCTTTGTGTATTTCTTCTAGATCTGTGCAGTAATCCAGTGTAATGCCTTGTACACACGACCGGATTTTCAGATGGAAAAAGGCAGATGGGCTCTTTTCATCGGATATTCCGTCAGTGTGTATGCCCCATCAGACTTTTTCCTTCTGAAATTCCGACGGACTTAGATAGAGAACTTGTTCTCTTTTTTTCCGACAGACAAAAATTTCTATCGGAAAGTCTGTTCGTCTGTATGCAATTACAACGGACTAAAAATAATGCATGCTCAGAATCAAGCAGAAGAGCCGAACTGCCTATTGAACTTCATTAATCTCGGCTCGTCGTACGTGTTGTACGTCATCACGTTTTTGACGATCCGACTTTTGTGTAACCGTGTGTATACAAGACAGCTTGAGCGGAATTTCGTCGGAAACTCCATCGGACAATCCGTCTGACTTTATTCCGACGGACAGTCCTGTCGTGTTTACAAGGCATAAGTATGGGGTTGATTTACTAAAGGCAAATAGACTGTGTACTTTGCAAAGTGCAGTTTCTCCAGAGCTTAGTAAATGGAGTAAAGCTTCACTCTGCAAAGAATACCCAATCACGTGGAAGGAAAAAATAAATAAAAATCACAGCATTTTTGCTTGCGCATGATTGGATGATTAAAGCTAGCAGAGCTTTTGCTCATTTACTAAGTTTTGGAGCAACTGCTCTTGCTATGTCTCTGTGCAGGAGCTTCCTGTAATAAAGACAGGTCACTACTACTCACTTCTTGTATAAGGTGACTGGTCTTGTATCTGCCCCCTTCTGTAGTTTTCTGCAGGAAGCCTGTAGGCAGGTGCAGTCTACTTTCTCCACTGCAGGATGAGCTCAACCGCAGCGGCATTGCAGTTGGAAGGGAAGTCTATGGTTTTCTGGGAGACTGGGGAAGCTATCCGATTGGATGCTACTGCCCCATGTGATTCTGGCGGAGAAGTTCCAGACGAGTAGGGAACGAGCAGGGACACCCAAGACCTACTGTTACACTTTTTGCTGATACATTCTGTGAGTGCGCTCAGTTAGGATGTCTTCCCACCAGGTATTTGTCTTCCCACCAGGTATTTGTGCTTTGTTGAATTTCAACATCAATACAGTTCTGTTTCTGCAACTAAACACTGTGTGCTCACTGTCGCCGCACTGCAAGCCTGTAGTGGGTGCAGAATGCTAGACTCCCACAGCTCTGCTCTCTGCACTGGCTATGCACAGCACAGTGATGATGCTACAGATACTTTTACAAAGTAATATCTGTATTTGTATCTGTATCTGTATCAGTCCTTTTTGGCTACTGAGGAATACATTTAAATTAAATGTTGTTGTGCCTGGAGGTCAACATTAAATGGGAAGGCCGGCCTGAGGCTGGCCTGAGTTTATAGGAGGAGTCGGGTTTTTTTTAAACCCGCCCTCCTCCTTCTTCTCCTGTCGGCCTGACGTTCTTGTTTACCTACGTCATTTCAGGGCGGCTCCTGTGTTTGTCACTTCCGGTTCCGGCTCCACGAGGCTTCGGTGGCTGACGGCTCTTTGGTTGGCCCGGCTGCCTTTCGGCTCCCTCTCTCAGCTCTGCTGGTGGCCCGCGCCAGGCTCTCACCTTTCCAGCGTATGGTGTACAGGTATCGTGCGGGGGGCTCAGGCCGTTTTTCCGATGCCCTTCATAGGTGGTTGGGAGTATCATTGGTGTGGACTAGGGTTTGTTGCCTGTGTGTGGGGAGGGGGGGTGACAGGGGTAGGAGGGGGTCTTAAGATTGTGTCTCTATTTTTTCAGCTCAGGTGGGTTTGGAGGGGTGGAGGGGGGGGGGGTTTTGATGTTCACATCACGCTGGTGTTGCTGCTGGGCATCCGTGCAGTCGTCGCATGGTTTCCCTGGATCACAGGTCTGCTGGTAGGGCCTTGTGGGGAAGGAAGGAGGGGGGGAGGGCTCATACGTGTATTCCACAGCTCTTCATTTCCTCATGTTCGAGCATACGTGTCGTTTTCCCTGCAAATGTTTGATGCATGTCTGTCATTTTCCTTTTCAGGACATTGTTCAGGGTTTACGTTTTCGTCAAAACTGTGTTTCTTTTTCAGGTTGCTTCAGTAAGTGACACATGTTTCATCCATGTTTCAAGGTGCTGGGTTCACCAGGTGATGGGGGCACCTTAGGGGGGGGGGCGGCTCCTTGGGTTGGGGCAGGTCAGTTTTGCTCATGTGTTGTTCTTCCTTCCCAGACCTTGAGTTTCTAGGGTAGTGGTTCCACTGCGTGGACACCCACCACATTTGTGGGTGTTAACAGTTTGTGATGTTTAGTTTTTAACTGACTTGGTCAGTGGCAAGTTTCCTTAACCGTTGGTATTTCACGTTTCAAATCTCATTCGTGCTTCACGTGACACGCTCGGTTGGTTGCCTGACACGTTTTCAGGTCTCGTAGGGGGAGGGGGGATTTCTTGGCGTCATCTTTTGTACTTTGGTTCTCGTCCTGGGGGTCTGACTCGTTTTTCAGTCCCCGTTCGTACATTTTGTTTCAGGGCTTACTTCGGGCGCCAGACGCAAGGTTTTCGGCTAGGGTCAAAGGTTACGATCAAGGTAAGTCTGGGTACTGGTGCGTTATTCTCTCATCATTTTGGTTTTACTTAGGGTTTGTTCGCCACTGTGGTTTACCTATTTTGTTTAGGTCTTAGCGGGTTCAGATGTTTCGTTTTTAATTGACTTGGGCAGTGGCAAGTCTCCTCACCCGTTGGCGCAATCCTTCGTTCTTTAAGTTCTGTCATTTATCATGTCCGTTATGTTTTAATTTGTTGAACCTGTCACGTTTTCAGGTTCAGGAAGGTCTGAGTGTTCGTTTTCAATTTGTCTGCAGCCGCAGGCAGTTCGGCACTTCTAGTTGGGAGGGGGGGGGGGGGGTCGTTCAGAGCCAGTCAGGTTTTTGTTGTTTAGGGTTAGGGGGCAGTGGGGAAATTGAGGGTCGTTTTTGATTTTCTTGGTCTGAAGTTAGTTTCTGTCATGGTGTTTTCGTTTGTTTTCTAATGTTTTTAGGGCATGTTTCAAGCAGCGGACATCGATGACTTCGCCTTCATTTCCCCTTCTCCAGCGAGGGGGTCAGATCAGAGCGGCATGCCTTCTCTGAGGTCTTGGACTGTCCCAAGATTAGTGGCGGAGTTACGTCTCAGGGGTATCTCTTACCCGGCGTCAGCCCGCAAAGCTGAACTATTCAGACTTTTGTTTCCCTCCTCTTCAAGTTTCGATGCGGAGCAGTTTACCCTGCGTTCGGTGGCTTTATCCCTGACGCAAATCCATTCCACCCTTAGCTCTCTGGCAGGCTCATTCCAGGAGTTATGGGCCAGGGTGGAGGTTCTGGAAACCAGTCCGTTTGCGGCCCTGGCGGTTCTGGCTGTTCCTGTGGTTGCAGCAGGGTCTGAGGTCCCCGTGGTTCCCGGGCCATTGGTTGCAGGTACTAGTTCTAGTGTTCCTTCCGTCACCCCGGCCCATTTAATCCCAGGGAACATTAGGAAGGATATTCTTGATGGCAAGGATGTCAATCTGGCATCCTTGTTGATTGCCGCCCATGATGTGGCTGACAACAAGTCCATGCCTGTGGCGACATGTCAGTCATTCATTATCAAGTCCAGGGACCACAGATTGAATCGCAAACTCTCTATCCCCAAGTTTGTGCTAGCTTTCAGCATGTTTAGGGACATTGTGTGCTCAGCTAGTCCCCAGAGGAGAGAGGAACTGGACCATTATCTTTATGCGGTTGTTTCACGTTTCAAATCTCTTTCATGCTTCACGTGACACGTTCGGTCAGTTGCCTGACACGTTTTCAGGTCTCGTGGGGGGGGGGGGGGTTCTTGGCATCATCTGTTGTACTTTGGTTTCTCATCCTGGGGGTCTGACTCGTTTTCAGTCCCGTTCGTACATTTTACAAGCTCTCCAGGATCAGAGATTGCATCCATTCCTTTTCCGTTTCTCAGGCTTGTACCAGGGTCGAGTTGTTATCCTTATTAGGCACATTGAACTTTGCCATGAGGATCATTCCTCAGGGTATATTTTCATATCTAGGTTGTTAGCTCTGTTACCATCACCTCCGGATTCAGACTCACGAGTCAAACTGGACGCTGCAGCGTGGGCTGACCTTCATATGTGGGACGAGTTCCTCCGGCATTGGTATGGGATAGCCATGTTCATTCCCGCAGAGTCCAGTTCCTCTCCGCAGGTGGTGTCAGATGTGGCGGCCACTGTGGGTTTTGCTGCCATTTTTGGCACCCACTGGTTGGCAGGGCCTTGGCCAGAGGAGATGTTGGCCATCCCGGGGTTTACAGATTCATCTGCATTATTTGGAATCTTCCCTGTAGTGGCAGCTTCCCGGGTGTGGGGTAGTTCTTGGTCAGGACAGACGGTGGTTTTCTCCACGGACAATCAAGCGGCCGTGGAGATCATCAACAAGGGTAGATCCCGGTCTTTGGTCATCATGTCCTTTGTACGCAGACTAATTGGTTATCCCTTCAGTATCATTTTCACATACATTGCAAATTCATCAGTGGTGTGGAGAATGTTGCTACGGATGCTCTGTCTCTGCTAAATTATAAAAAAAATTCCATCAGGTCCCGCATGCCGATGCATGCCCCACACCATCCCCGCAGGCCTCTCTTCTGATGTTGGACTAGACTCCCATTTGCTTGGAGCAGCAGCCCTGATCAATGCATCGCTGTCAATCAAACCCAAGAAGGCTTACGCCTCGGCCTGGAAAACCTTTTAGGATTTCCAGTCCCAATATCCATGCTTCGAGGGCCATGATGTCCGTTATCTTTTGGTTTTTGTAGCTTTCTGCCATGCTCAACTTAGGTTGTCTCATGGTACCATTAAGACATATCTTGCCGGGTTTCAGCACCATCTATCTTCACAGGATCCGAACAGACCTTCCGTCTTTGCTGCTCATGCGATCAAGGCTATTCTGAGAGGCATCCGAAGCAGTTGTCCCCCTGCTTCGGTCTGTAGTCTTCCAGGTTCGGGGCATATCTTCCGGAGTATGCCTGGTTTGCTGGACAACGGCCTTTCGGGAGGCTCCTCAGTTTGATCCATAAAGCTGCTATTTATTTGGCCTTCTTTGGTTTTCTCAGACCAGGCGAGTTTACCCTTACTAACCCTGGTTCCCGGCTGCTCTCGGTCGGGCAGTTGATCAGACATCCAGATTATTACAGGTTACATCTGTCTGCATGTAAGACTCAGCAGTTTGGGGCTGGCACGGACATCTTGTTCTTCAAGACTGGTAGTGCATGGTGTCCCGTGGCAGTGTTGGACCAGCTCATGGCGCTGGTCGGCAACAAACCCAGGGATAGTCCCTTGTTGCCCTTCCCTCAGGCTCCCCTCACATAGCACAGTTCTCCAAACATTGCCGTACGCTATGGTCCAACTCAGGTTTGAACCCGGCAGGTCTGTCTGGCCTTTCATTCAGGACTGGGGCGGCCTCTGCAGCTTCTCACCAGGGTATCCCGGGCTCATGTCATCAGGAAATTGGGGAGGTGTAACTCCACTTGTTTCGCCAGATATGTCCCGGGTTCCTCATGTGGGAATGGCTCGGGCCTTCATGCATCTGGCTGATTGATGTTTCATTATTATCAATATATCTGTTACTCATTTTCCCTATTGTCTTCTTTTTGACCCTTTTTAGGCGTATTGACCACGTAACCTTTGGCACACACCAGGTCTTGTTCATTTGTTCGTTACCATGTTCTTACTCTATCTCGCATGGAGACTCTGAGTACAAATGGGAAGGCCGTCCGGAGGCTGGCCTGAGTTTGTAGGAGGAGTCGGGGGGGTTTTAAACCCGCCCTCCTCCTCCTGTCGGCCTGACGTTCTTGTTTCCCACCCTCCCGGCCCTTTTTATTTTGCTTTATTTTTTGTTATCTCTTGTTTGAGTATGCCCCCTTTTAGGCGTACTGACCAGTGACCACGTGGCCTTTGGCACACACCAGGTCTTGTTCATTTGTTCGTTACCACGTTCTTATGTCTACCTGCTTAGTTCAGTGTCAAGTGTGGGCGTCTGTAACATATACAAAGGGTAGGGATGAATCTCATTACCTCCTCTGTGCCACAGTCACATTCCTCTCCCTCTTCTGTGAACTGATTTCCACAAACCGCAGTGCTGACAATCTCATTTTTGTCTGGCATGTTCTTCATACAGAGCGGCATATTTTGCAGAATAAAGTCCTGATAGTTCTGATGACTGCAGGAGCTAAATTCCCGAGGTGTGTTAAAACTGTGTGAGGAACAGGGACAGATGTACATTATACACTGGAAGAACTTAAAGAGAAAGAGGAGCATTAGTAATGCATACTGTTAGGATTTGTTTACATTTTTGCGTTGCAGGAACGCAGAAAAATCTGGCGCTTTTCTGCAACGCACAATATCACGCTGCCCTTTTGAAGCCTTATCCTTAATGGCACCCTCCTGCATCTGCTAATGGGTATGTTTTTGCACATGCCAAAACGCATGGTGCTGCAGTACCATTTTGGTGCAGCGCAATTTCCCAATAGGGTCAGGGACATAGGTGTGCACAGCCTATTGCACTAGGGTGTGCACCCTAAAGCTCAAACACTCATGCATGTCTGTGTGTGTCTACATATATATGACCCCGGAACACTGATCTCCCTTCCAGCACAGTGAAAGAGAAGAGCATAAACACTTCTCTTATGGCATAGCCGGCAAAAGGGAGGCCTTTCACATCTTCCTGCCGCCACACAGAGCGATAATACTAATGCGCATGGGGTGATTAGGATGTGCCTAGGCACACCTGGCATACCCTGTGCGCACACCTATGGTCAGGGATTTTATTTGAGCATTTCTCACGTGTAGGACAGCCCATTGCAATGAATAGGCTGTCCTACATGCGATGCGTGGAAATTCCGGCTGCCAGTGTAAAAGAAGTCTTCGGTGGTTCTGCACAAGTATGCTTGGCAAGATTTGCACAGTGGGGTTGATTTACTAAAACTGGAGAGTGCAAAATCTGGTGCAGCTCTTCATAGAAACCAATCAGCTTCCAAGTTCTAAGTGGTTACCATGCACAGCTGCACCAGATTTTGCACTCTCCAGTTTTAGTACATCAACCCTAGTGTTAACATCAGTATGTCTCAAGATCTGTATCTGTATACCGTCCTATCTCTTCCTCTCCCTAACATTTGTTCTACATATGTACTCTGGTCTCCCTGTACCTCTAATGGTCCATCACTGTAGGGCTTTCATCTCTTTCCCACTATATCTTGCTCAGTTGCACAATAGCTTTCTAACACATAGGGGTTGGTTTGCTAAAACTTGAGAGTACAAAATCTGGTGCAGCTGTGCATGGTAGCCAATCAGCTTCTAACTTTAGCTTGTTTAATTAAGCTTTGGCAAAAAACACGATGAAGCTGATTGGTTTCTATGCAGAGCTGCACCCGAGTTTACACTCTTCAGTTTTAGTAAATCAACCCTATTGCTTTTCCCACATAATCACTTTCACTGTCTTTCAGTCAAATATCCAATCTCTGTCTTGATTGCTGCGACAGAACACACTGTCACTGTGTGTTTGAGGGGGCTGTGGGCTGGCCTCCTACCAACAGACTATGGCCCAGCAGAGAGTGAGAGACTTGGGGGAAAAAATGGTATTGAGATAATGTAATGTAATGCTACATCCCTTCTCCCCCATCCCCCCCCTTGTTGCTGTGTTTAATTGTGTTGGGTCATGGCACGTAGACAAAGGATGTGGAGACACATCCCAGCAGGGGATGTGTAAGGAGGGGCTGACTGCTTATCATAATCCCTTGGTGTGTTTCAACTGTAGTTGTTTGAATATATAAATGTTGAGTTCCTATTGGTTCTTCCTTGTCCCCTACCCCCTCTATGACAAGGCTAAGGGGAGTGTCCCTAATTGTGTTTAAAGGTGTATGTTTTGTATTTAATAAAGAGTTTATGATCTGCATGTTTAACCCTCAACATCTGTGTGGCTTGCCTCATGATTGGGGGGTTAAGGGCCAGTTATGGCGAGTCTGCTGGCTGCGGGTGCATTTGGAGAACAGGATACACAGGTCTGGCGGAGGTGCCCAGCCGGGGTATTTAAGATCCGTCACAATTGCCATCCAGGCTGTGTGATCACAGGAGTGACAGCTGCCACAGCTGGTGATGTCAATTTCAAGATGGCGGCACCCAGCAGCAGACAGAGGGGGATTTCACAGAATAAAAAAGGCATGGTTTCAGTAGGCAAACCATCTGCAAAGGTCACTAGGTAGGAAGAACACAGTCATAAAAACTATATGGGGACAGGGTCTCTTTAGGCATACAAGACTACCATGTTTTTGCTGCAACAATGGCAAAAAAGACTGGTGAGACACCCTACTGCTGTTAGCATAGCTCCCAACCATCCCTGATTTCGAGGGACTGTCCCTCATTTAAAACAAGTCCCTCTGTCCCTCTTTCCTCCTTATTTGTCCCTCATTTTGGTCTGATCTATATAGTTGTATAAAAAATGCTCTGCTTGTTATTCAAAAAAAATGTTTCCCAATGCTAAACCTTTTATCTAATTTCCAAATTGCTGTATTTGTAAATTCCAAAAGACAATATAAAGGAAGAGTAGTGGGAAAAAAGCACTTGTGGGTTTACCAATAATTTTTTTGTACAATTCTCCTTTAAGGAAGGCGTGGCAGGGGTGTGTCCTATGCCTGTATACTTTTGCTAATAGGTGTCCCTCATTCCCATCTCAGACAGTTGGGAGGTATGTTGTTAGCTTGTGTGTGCAGGTATTTTCCCATAGTCATAGAGACCAATGTCTAACAAACACATCTGGCAAAAAGTTTGAGGAAATCACCCTAACAGCACACATAATCATAGCAAGGCAGTGAATCCCACCCCGATCAACAATATAAATCTCTGTAATCACAAATATTCTGTAAATGTTGTATTTGAGCACACACACCTTAAAGAAGGTGCCATGATACAAGATCCAGAATTGCAGAAACACGAACCGCCATCATGATCCATTCCCAGATTGTGCCCCATTTCATGAGCAAGAGTCGCTCCAATGGGAACATATTCTTTAGAGTGATCCTGAGAACATAACATAGAAAGCTATCAACACACATTTCAATTAAGGTCAACATGGAAGCATCCAAACATTGAACACTGTTCATGGGGACTTTAAATGAGGCAAGTCATTTCAAGGAATACAAATTGTGTAAAATAATAATTTATTATTAATTTATTGCACATTCCATTACATGAACTTGATTTCAAACATGGTGCAGACTTATAAATATAAACAACTAACATGGAGAAAATCAGTAGGTACATCAATTCATCTTGTAATAATATAGATCATTTTTCATAAAAGGGTAAATAGTAAATCTCGTTTCATGGGAAGGTACATGATAAATGTAGCAAATATATCTCTGCACCTCTAGAGCTCATGTAATAGAGAGCTGACATAAAAACATACAAATAGTACATCAATGCATATAGTAATGATATAAATAATATTTGATTAAATCTGTTGCAGCGTCTGCATGCCACTTGTGGGGATCCGCCAATGGCCATTGGGAAATATTTGGCTGAGGCTAGCCGGGTCCGCGGTTTTCACATCCTCTCCTCACCTAGTGGGAACACCGTCATTACTTTTACTTTATCCCCCTCTTTCAGGTAAGATGGCTGAGGGGCTACCATCACTTTTATTATACCTTGTCTTTTTGCATTTTGGCTTTTTTTCACTTGGTTCTCGACCAATGGCTTGTTTCATTATTTTTTCCTTTTTTCTCTTTTGTTTCTTCACCTGTTCACATACTCACATGGCCTCCTTTTTTAGTCACATTTGGTCCTCAGAACATGTTCGTGTTCATCCCATTTCCTTTTTACCTGGGAATCTTCCTTGGATTTGCTAGACAAATGTAAGTAACAAGGCCATCTCTTTGACCCCTCGTTGACTCCTCTCTCTTTTATGGGGAACAATTGATTACATCCTTTTTGGACATATATATGATATTGTTGCATTTTAATATAAACTTACATTTACACATTCTTGGATATCTCTTTGCATCAAAGCTCCTGATGATTGGACGGTGGTCCACGAAACGCGTAGAGCCCCAGAGATGTCAGGATATATTTGTTACATTCAGAGATTGGTCATGCACCTTTATATGATACATTACTGATATTATTACAACACGAGCCTCAGAGATGCCAGGATGGATTTGCCATATTTAGAGATTTTTCATCAACTATTACTTATATCATTACTATATGCATTGATGTACAATTTATATGTTTTTATATCAGCTCTCTATTACATGAGCTCTAGAGATGCAGAAATATATTTGCTACATTTTGAGATTTATCATGTACCTTCCTATGAAACGAGATTTACCATTTACCCTTTTATGAAATATTATCTATATTATTACAAGATGAATTGATGTACCTCCTGACGGTCTCCATGTTAGCTTTTTATATTTATAAGTCTGCACCATGTTTGAAATCGAGTTAATGTAATGGAATGCAATAATTTATTATTTTACACAATTTGTATTCCATGAATTGACTTGCCTCAGTTACCCCATGACCACTGTTTGTTGTTTGTATACATATAGGGATGGAGGCTTGTCACTGTGTATGCTTCAGATCATATATTTTTCCCCTAACCCCCTTGGCGGTATTCCCGAGTCAGGCTCGGGGTGAGTTTTTAATGCTAAGAGCGGTAACCCCGAGCCAGACTCAGGCTGCATCGCAGTATCCAGGGGAAGTTATTTACCTTGTTCCCTGGATCCTGCGATGTCTCCCCGCAGTGTGTGCGAGCCGTGTCTCGTTCGATCCTCACTGCCGGGTGCCGAGCTCCGTTCCCTGCGACGCACCAGGGCTGAGTTCGGTGCCAAATTCAAAAAGTGAAAAACACAATACACATACAAGTATACTGTAATCTTACTGATTACAGTACTGTATCAAATAATTACACAGCCCCTTTGTCCCTAGTGGTCTGTCCAGTGCCCTGCATGCACTTTTATATTATAAAAACTGTTCTTTCTGCCTGGAAACTGGAGATTGTCCATAGCAACCAAAAAGTGTCCCTTTATGTCAAAAGTGGTTTTAGACCAGCTAAAAAACAGCGATAATAAATTAGAATCACTTGCAGAATTGAGCGATAGCGATTTGTGGGGAAATTTGTCATCACACTAAATCTAATGACAGCGACAATTCTGCAACCGAGCAAATTTCTGTGTTTTTGATTTGATTACATTATTGAATAATTTTTATTATAATTACATTACTATTTGTTATAATTATTTATAGTTATTTATTATATTATAATTTATGATTTTGTGTTTCAAACTTTATCATACCTGGGATGTCTACTAGACTGTTTGGTCAGGTTTAAGTAAGTAATTACTAAGAATTGCAGGCCTACAATACATAACACCAAATTTCCATGCAAAATAATTGTACCGCTTTTGGTACATAATTCCAGACAGAATCATACCGCCAGGGAGGTTAAACATGGAAGCATTATTTCATTGCGATTTGAGTATTTCCTTTGGTGTAAGGCTTAGTTCACAATGGTGGCAGAGGGCTCCCCAAATGACCACGTCCAGATTTACATGGTGGCAGGAGGGAGCATTGACATTGCCATGACCACCATACTTCTCTTCATGGTGTGGCAATTTTAACTCAGCATATTGAGTTTGACATATGGCACCACCACTGAAGTCAATAGGACTGCGCTGCAACAGTGTGCAAAAGGCAGCTATGGTAGTTACAGTAGTTTAATATAAACCACTGGGACATAAACGATACCCATGGGGATCAAAAACAAGTACCGCATCCTGCATGCCTGTAAACTGGCTGTCAACCATGGTCTGAAGAGCTATTTGTTGTGAAATTGTGAAATAAGCCTTATAGTGATACTGTACATAGGTTATAACTACCTACAGACAAGAAACAAGGTATAAGGGAAATCCCTTATGAGGTATAAGACAACTAAACCTATTGGATAGTTAATAAGACAAGTATGACCATTGGAGACAGCAATATGAGTTTGTGTCATGTCTCACCTGGATAACCCCTGTGGAGTGGGTGTCACTGCACAGAGTGCTGACCCAGGCCAGTCCCACTGTAGCACCATCAAAGTCAGTGTGCCTGAAAGAGAAACATTGTGAGCTTGCATCGTACTAATAGACTGAAATGTCTAAAACATGCCTTATATCACTGCATGTCGGGTCCAACTGACAACTTTCGGCATCATGCCCGTCACTAGAGTGAGCTGTGCTTTGGATGTCCTTGCTTGGAGAATGCAGGCAGCTTCTAAAACGTGTTTTGAAGGTTAGTATGTGTAATATTTTCAATATTGCTATCAATAGTTTTATAATATTCATTGTTGATGCTATTTCTAGTTTTTGTTATACTTTTAAATTTTTGTGTAGCCTTCAGAAACTGGTTGAGTATGCTATTTTTATGTGGCCCAAGAAAACCTTCAATGTAATGAACACATTCCAGATGCATTAAACCAGTCTCACTTGGAAAAAGGTTTTTCCCTGTCAGCATGCTGCAAAAAAGGACCCTTGCTCGTGGAAGCAGTGGTCTCTCTCCAGAGGTCCTACACACCACCCCTGATGAGTCAAACTTATAGCTTCCCAATCTGCAGAGAGTATGAGATTTACTTAAGCTTTTGATAAGAAAAGGGGGTTTCTAGACTCCTAGGGAGGCATAGGGGCTTCTAGACTCCCGTATCACACCAGTCCTCTTGAGTTCTGCAAGTTGTTCCCTTAGATCAGTGGTTCCCCTCAGGGGTCGAATGATGATTTGCCAGGGGTCACCGAATCCTGGGCTGGTCCTGAAGCCTGCACCACTCTCCAAGCCTTTTTGCGGCCACCCAGCAGGGCTATCCCTGGAGCCCACGGCCGCCCAGCTGGGCTGTTCCTGGAGCCCGCAGCCACCCACTCAGCCTCTTCGCAGCCGCCCATTCAGTTCAAGGGATGGCTGGGGGGCAAAGACTAGAGGTCAGCTGACTGATGAGGAACGTGAAGTGGGAGGGGCTGAGGAGACCCTATCTCCTGATTTCGGCATAGGTGTCACTGCTACGAGACACCACAAAGTCGGAGACACAGTGAAGCTGGAGACACAGTGAGTAACACTACCTGTGATTATAATTGCCATTAAAAGGACTCCGGGAGCGGTAAATGTCTGTGGGTTAGGGGCACAAATTACTTGTCTTGCCTTGGGTGCTGACAACCCACGCTATAAATAATTTTACTGTTAGGGATCCCCACAACTTGAGAAATTTTATCAAGGGGTCACGGCACTAGAAGGTTGAGAATCACTGCCTTAGATCCTCCAGATCTGCTAGTGGGACCCGCCTGACCCTCTCTCTGAAGGGCTTATCTTCCTGGAGGCGGATCCGATGGGTGGCACTCTTTGCACACCCCACATCGAACTCATCTTTAGAGAAGATCTTCTCCCATCTGTTCAACTGGGCCTTGGCTCTCTCTTTCCAAGCCCTGGGCAGATTCGGGTTTTCCATGGATATCTTTTCCCAAGCATCTCCTCCTTCGCCCACCTCTGACAGGTTGACAGGGGCAGCAGGGCTCACCTGGCCCAGCAGCATCCTGGCTGGGATTTCCATGGGGCCATCTGTATTGTTCCTAACACTCACTGGAACTCTACAATGGGCCTTCTTTAGGGCCTTCAGCGGAATCACTTCTGGTATCACTTCCAGACCGTGGGACCCTTCTCCTGCGTCCTGTGGCGCAGTAACCAAACAAATTAGAAAAACTGACCAGGCCTGGTTCTGATATCTACCACTTAGTCTATAGGGGATGATGTTCTTTTCTTCACCGGCAGGTCTTTAACGGTGGTGCACATTAACAGAGTATAATTTGTAATCCAATGGGAAAGGTAAAGATGGGGTAAACACTTTGCTATGCGAACTGAGTTCAGCTCTGATAAGGTTCTTCAGTGAAAGTATCAGGAACAACTTGTGGGCCACGGCAGTCTATAGGCCTATTAACAGTAACAGTATATGGTTTGGGCATACGCCCTCTCACCCGCCCGGACTGCGGTCCCAGTCTGGGAACTTCCACCAATTGTGTCACACACACACAATGTCTCCAGCGATCGGGCCCCCCCGATCCATTGAATGCTGTAGTTTAGCGAAGTCAGATGCCACCCCGGCTCGCAGAAGGGTGGAAGGCTCTTTGGTGCTGCGCAAGACCTCAGGCTTCAGGCCTTGCACTCCGACACATCCGCACAGGAGGATCAGTCTCTGAAGTCTCGTGTCCCAAAGAGGCCGAGCCCAGCCTCGCCTCCTCCTCTTATAACCCCTCCCATGAGTCTCTGCGGCGGAAACATTTCCGAACGGGGTTCTGGGTAATGTAGTCTCTCTGCGTTAAAGGGGAACACCCCGCTACACCTATTTGCAGGCTGACAGATGGGCGTGTTTTTATTTTTTAGAAAAAAATAATAATTATAATGGAAGTGCACAGAGAAGGAATTACAATATTTAATAAAACTGAAAAGTGCAAATTCTGGTGCAACTCTGTATAAAAACCAATCAGCTTCCAGGCTTTATTGACAAAACTTAGTTGAACAAACTGAATTTAGAAGCTGATTGGCTACCATGCACAGCTGCACCAGATTCTGAGTACACCAATTTTAGTAAATCAACCCTGCTTTTTCATTAGGGATGAGTCGAACACCCCCCCCCCCCCCCCGTTCGGTTCGCACCAGAACCTTCGAACGGACCGAAAGTTCGCGCAAACTTTAGAACCCTATTAAATACAATGGACGCAAACGTTCGAAATCTAAAGTGCTAATTATAATGCCTAATATGCATGTTATTGTCCCAAAAAGGGTTTGGGGACCCGGGTCCTGCCCGAGGGGACATGTATCAATGTAAAAATAATGTTTTAAAACGGTCATTTTTTCGGGAGCAGTGATTTTAATGATGCATAAAGTGAAAAAAAAAGTGAAATATTCCTTTAAATATCGTACCTGGGGGGTGTCTAAAGTATGCCTATGAAGTGGCACGTGCACAAAATGACATTTCTAAAGGGAAAAAAGGCATTTAAAACTGCTTGCGGCTTTAATGTAATGTCTGGTCCCGGCAATATGGATGAAAATCATTGAGAAAAATGGCATGGCTACCCCATCACCCCCCCCCCACCCTACCCCAGCCCCTTTGGGTCTTGTATGGATATTAACCACTTCAATACAGGGCTTTTTGTACCTATTCAATACCGGGCCTATTTTGGCACTTCTCTCCTACATGTACAAATCATCATTCTTTTGCTAGAAAATTACTCAGAACCCCCAAACATTATATATGTTTTTTTAGCAGACACCCTAGGGAATAAAATGACGGTCATTGCAACATTTTTTCTTGCACAATATTTGCGCAATAATTTTTCAAACGCCTTTTTTAAAAAAAAAAATGGTTTCATGAATTAAAAAATAACAAAGCTTTAAATTTAGCCCAATTTTTTGGGAACATATGAAAGATAATGTTACGCCGAGTAAATAGATACCTAACATGTCACGCTTTAAAATTGCGCACACTCATGGAATGGCGCCAAACTTCGGTACTTAAAAATCTCCATAGGCGACGCTTTATTTTTTTTTACAGGTTACCAGGTTAGAATTACAGAGGAGGTCTAGTGCTAGAATTGTTGCACGCACTCTAACGCACGCGGCGATACCTCACATGCGTGGTTTGAACTGCGTTTACATATGTGGGCGACTTACGTGTGCATTCGCTTCTGATCGCGAGCTACCGGGGACAGGGGCGTTTTAATTTTTTTTTTATTATTTATTTATTTATTTTACTTATTTATTTATTTTTTTACAATGATTTTACTTTTTTTTTTTTTTTGATCACTTTTATTCCTATTACAAGGAATGTAAACATCCCTTGTAATAGGAATGTGTGTGACAGGTTCTCTTTATTGAGAGATGCGGGGTCAATAAGACCCCACATCTCTCCTCCAGGCTGGAAAGCATGAGATCAGTGAAAATTTTTTCACTGATTTCATACTTACAGCCGCAATGGCGGCTTTGTTTACATTTGAGGACCCGGGAGTGACGTCATCACATCGCGCCCGGGCCTCCGACGATCATAGAGATGACTGGTGACCATCTGGTCACCAGTCATCTCTATGCTCATCACGTGACTCCACCAACGATGCCGGAAGATTCACTCCGGGTCCCCGATCGCACGGGGGAGCCCGGAGAAGCACCGGATGGCGGCGGGAGGGGGGGGTGTCCCCTCCCGCCGCCTATAAGAACGATCAAGCGGTGTAACCGCCGCTATGATCATTCTTATGGTGCACAGAATCGCCGGCACTTTAAAAGGATATCTGAATGATGCCTCTAGCTGCAGGCATCATTCAGATATCCCCCTACAAAGCCGAGGACGTCATATGACGTCCACCCAGGATGGGAGATCCCATCTGTGGATGTCATTTGTCTATGGCTGGGTAGGGAAGTGGTTAAGGGGAACCCCGCACCCAAAATAAAAAAAGGCCCTATATATTCTGAACAGCAGTATACAGGCGGTGCAAACAAGACAGGGACTGTAGGTTTGTTCTTAAGTACAATCTGTTTGTAATTTGGAACAGGTACATTTTTTAAGTGTAGCTCTAGCCAAAAAATAAATTTTTAAGCTTTTTGGAGAACATAGGGAAGGGTTATCCCCCCTGGAACATTTGTTTTGCTGTCTGTGCACCTGTTCAGAAAATTGAACCTCACTTTCCATCCCTATGACAAATGTTTTTGGAAAATTTGGTTTTTTTTATTGAAACAAGGATTGGTGATAAAGCATCAGTGGAGAGGAGACACATTTTTCACATATTAACTCTTACAGGAGAGAATTTGCCTTCCTAGGGGTAGATTTCCTCTCACTTCCTGTTGTCTCCTTCCATTTGCAAGTAGGAGTCGTTTGTAAGTTGGATGTTTGAAAGTAGGGGCCTGCCATATATACTCTGCAGAAATTTGCCCCTTAGGTGTTGGTGTTGCCACAACACTGTAAGCCCTCACAGTTACTCTTGGTGGGCGCTGGAACGCCCTGCTGTCAACTATTATATCAGGAATTGTATTTACATGCCACTGTTGAACAGTGGTAAGAAAAAATTAGCCTTTGGTGGTGGTGCTGGTGCCACAACACTGTAAGCCCTCACAGTTACTCTTGGTGGGTGCAGGAATGGGCCCTGCTGGTAATTATTAGATCAAGAATTGTAATTGCATGCCCCTGTTGAACAGGGGCTGAAAAATTGGGCCTTAGGCACTGGTGCTGGTGCCACAACACTGCAACCCCTCACAGATACTGTACTTAGAGCGCAGCAATGAGCCCTGTTGCAAAGTATTGCATCATGTGAATGCTATGCAAAGCACACAGTAGTACACTAAGTGAAACACTGACTGTCTGCAGCTAGCACAATCACCAGCCTGCCTTTCACAGTATAGAGAATAACTGTATTCAGGTGAGCTTTAGGTGATTGCTATGCCAAGCACACAGTAGTACACTAAGTGAAACACTGACTGTCTTCAGCTAGCACAATCACCGGCCTGCCTGTCACAGTGTAGAGAATAACTGTATCCAGTTGAGCTTTAGGTGAATGCTATGCAAAGCACACAGTAGTACACTAAGTGAAACACTGACTGTCTTCAGCTAGCACAATTACTGGCCTGCCTGTCACAGTATGGAGAATAACTGTATCCAGGTGAGCTTTAGGTGGATGCTATACAAAGCACACAGTAGTACACTAAGTGAAACACTGACTGTCTGCAGCTAGCACAATCCCCGGCCTGCCTGTCACAGTATAGAGAATAACTGTATCCAGGTGAGCTTTAGGTGAATGCTATGCAAAGCACACAGTAGTACACTAAGTGAAACACTGACTATCTGCAGCTAGCACAATCACCGGCCTGCCTGTCACAGTATAGAGATTAACTGTATCCAGGTGAGCTTTAGGTGAATGCTATGCAAAGCACACAGTAGTACACTAAGTGAAACACTGAGTGTCTGCAGCTAGCACAATCACCGGCCTGCCTGTCACAGTATAGAGAATAACTGTATCCAGGTGAGCTTTAGGTGAATGCTATGCAAAGCACACAGTAGTATACTAAGTGAAACACTGACTGTCTGCAGCTAGCACAATCACCTGCCTGCCTGTCACAGTATAGAGACTAACAGGAACGGATCTAGCTAAACTCAATACAGTGTATAAATATATATACAACACCTAGGATGCATATATATCCTCTACACACTGTAACAGCAGCTAACTGACTCGCATGCCTGCTCTATCTAACTCAATATAAATGACATTGTCTATCTCTCTGAAACTGCCTCTTTCACAAACGCCAACACACTACACAAGGCCGACTTCCAGGCGGCATTTTATAGTGTGGGGCGTGTACTAAACCCCCTGAGCCATAATTGGCCAAAGCCACCCTGGCTTTGGCCAATTACGGCTCTCCGTTTTTTCTGCGCTGTGATTGGCCAAAGCATGCGGGTCATAGTGCATGCTTGGCCAATCATCAGCCAGCAATGCACTGCAATGCAGCAATGAATTAGGGCAACACGAATTTGGCGCAAACGGACCATAACGTTCGTTCTTTGTCGAACGATCGAACAGCCGATGTTCGAGTCGAACGTGTGTTCGACGCGAACACGAAGCTCATCCCTATTTTTCATCATGCTATATTTGACATAATGATCCCATGACTGGGAACCACCCTGACTGGTTCCTGATTATTAATGGAGAGCAGGACTGTCAGTCACAGTCAGGTCCCACAGTTAGGCCTCATGCACACAGAGGGGTTGAGGCTTAAAATCTTCAACTTTAGCTGGCATCTTTACACACTCGGTAATCTGCAGGTACAGCCAGTCTTATGCCGCATACACACGATTGGAAATTCCGACAAGAAAACTGTGGATTTTTTCTGACGGAATGTTGGCTCAAACTTGAGTTGCATACACACGGTCACACAAATCTTGTCGGAAATTCCGACCATCAAGATCACGGTGACGTACAACACGTACGACGAGCCAAGATCAATGAAGTTCAATAGGCAGTTGGGCTCTTCTGCTTGATTCTAAACATGCATGTTTTTTTGCGCGTCGGAATTGCATACAGAAAAGCGGATTTTCCTATAGAAATTCTTGCCGTCTGAAAAATAGAGAACCTGCTCTCAATCTTTTGTTGGCGGAGATTCCAACAGAAAAAGTCAGATTGAGCCTATTAGAAGTGAATGGCTGTTTGAAGCATACTTGGGTTTTACGCCGATGGTTTGTGCATGTATGACATATTCCTCCAATGCAGAATTTCCACAAGGCTGCACACTCATAGATGTGAAAAAAACATAGAATAACATCTGTAGTGAAGGAATTGTTGTGCTGAGGGATGTTAAAGTGACACGAAAGGTTCAAGTTTTTTTTTTTTTAAATAACAAACATGTCATACTTACCTCCACTGTGCAGTTCGTTTTGCACAGAGTGGCCCCGATCATCCTCTTCTGGGATCCCACGGCGGCTCAACCCCGCAATAGATAACCCCCTCTGGGAAGCTCTATCCCGAGGGGGTTACCGTGCGGGCGCGCTCCCGTGTCATACACTCGGCGGCCATAGCCTCCCCCGGTGTCCGCGTCATTGGATTTGATTGACAGCAGCGGGAGCCAATGGCTGCGCTGCTATCAATCTAACCAATGAAGAACCGAGAAGCCATGGGGAGAGCGACGCGGGATCACGCCCATGGAAATTCAGGGCTCAGGTAAGTAAAACAGGGGGCTTGGGGGGCAGACACAGCATAGGATGCATTAAGATGAAAAAACACGAGGGTTTACAGCCCCTTTAAGCTACAACTTGGGTCTGCAAGGGATTGTGAGATGTGCTAGCAACAGCAAGCAAGAAAAAAAATCCTGCTGTGTATCTCTATGATGACATTCACAAGTTGCTTGAAGTTTGTTAATGTATATCTATCATGAGAGAAGTGGCCAGCTTCCTTCTGAAAATGCTAGCTGTCTGGCTGCAGCACTTTGGAGACCCAGAACAGAAATGCTTTACATGAGTGACAGAATTCTTTATCTGCATACAAATGTAGCCAGGGGCCGGCTATTGTTGCCTGCAATTCAGGGACAGTGTGCAGTGTTGTTGATGTGGAGATGTCTCCCTCTAGTGTTGACTTGGACTCCATGTTGTCATTTCCTAAAGGTAGAGCATAGAGCAAAGCAAAGCATCGTGGCATGTGTAGTTCAGAATGCTGGGGTTTCAATTCCAGCCGGACTAGCCTGAACTACAATTACCAGACTGCTGGGAGAGGAGAACAGACTGCAGGGAGAGGATATAAAAGGGCTGATCTAAGCCTAGATCGCTCTCTTGAGACCCCGGCCTGGATTTGCCTGCAGGAACTTTGTGCCTGTGTGTGCTGTGGCTGAGTCGCAGCCTGCAGAGGAAAGAGTTATCAAGTAGCATCCAGAGAGACATCTGCAGACAGCATCGCTTCCCTATCTTGCAGCGGTCTGGAGGCTGTTCCTGTTTCTTCTACGCTACGTGCACTTCAGATCTGGATGGGCCGCAGCACGGTGCGACGGAGGACGGATGCCATTCCCTGAGCCAGGACCAGAGGGAGGCCCTGAAAAGCCATTACCATCTTCATCGCTACCAGCTACTTCAGTGACAGAGTCAGTTAGTGGTCACCTGCCCATTTAAATCCATAGACACTGTATACAGACACCATTGTCTTTGCCCACATCTCTGGTACTTGTAGTGCCACAGGATGCAAGTTCATTTAAATCCATAATGAAAAATAAATATGTGTCTTTCGCGCTACTCAAGAGTGAAATATGGATGTTACTGAGGTTATGTGTTCAATAGCTGCAAAAACTGTCAGTGTTCATCTTACACATATGGTCAATAAATAATAATTTTGCGCTAAAGAGTAATACAAACAATCTAAATATAAACCGTGATACATAAATTACTACCAAATAAAGTGCAAAATGGTAATAAAAGTGCAATAGTGCTGAACGCAACAAAGACTGCCAGAGTCCATGAAAAGACAAAATTAGCAATAAAGCCAAAAATATCAATAAAGTGAATCACAGTGTCCAAAAAGATCAATAGTGCAGCAAGTGCAAAAAGTTCAACATGTGCAAATAACGCAAAGAGTTCAATATTGCAATTGATATGCTGAATAATGATATGTAAACAGTTCTGGGGGTCCCAAACAGGTATCTCAGTGGGAGCTCAATCCTCGAATAGATCAGATATCTTAGTGCTGTTTCTATCCGTAATTTAATTGCAATTGAAGTATTGAACCATTGTGGAAATCCTACACCAGTCTCCCAGAACTCTCACCACTGTTGGCGATGCTGGCTAGTCTCCTCTACCACTCACGCTGGTATCCTGGGTATCAGCTATCCTAAGGGGAAAGGAGGGGGAAGGAGGGGAACTCCAGCCGATACCCAGGAGTGGTAGAGGAGACTAGCCAGCATCGCCAACAGTGGAGAAGGAATATAGGAGAGATGAGAGTACCCTAAATGCCATATCATTCATTACAGAATCCTAAGCAAAGCATTTGTATACAGCAGCCCTGGATCCATACAGCAGCCCTGGATCCATTAAACATTTAAAGAAATAGATCAAGTACAGACAGTGCAGGATACATTTTCTCATCATTCAGGTTAGCAAATGTTGCTGTGCAATTACATATCTTTTCACCTAATTAACATCTGCCTTTGTCTATGCTGAATAGACTGGGCCACAATTGTTATACTTACGTCAGAAACTGAGCATTGTCGTTTGGTTTCCTGGGCAGTAAATCCCTTTTCCTCCATCCAGAAAACAGATCGAGATTGATATTAGCTGAAGAGACAACTTGAAACTGGTCTATAATATCCCATATCTCAAGTCCAGTTAGTGCCACAAAGATATTTAAGGGTTTGTATACCTGAAAATGAGAAAATATGCTGTAAGATATGCTCGATGACCAACAGTATGTGGACATCCCTCTAAATCTTTCAGGAGTTTCCAGTAAAGGGTACTGGAACCACAGCATACAAAGATAGTTTAGACAACTGAGCCCTTCTAACTAGGGATGAGCCGACCACCCCCCCGGTTCGGTTCGCAGCAAAACATGCGAACAGGAAAAAATTTGTGCGAACACCGTTAAAGTCTATGGGACACGAACATGAAAAATCAAAAGTTCTAATTTTAAAGGTTAATATGCAAGTTATTGTCATAAAAAGTGTTTGGGGACCCGGGTCCTGCCCCAGGGGACATGTATCAATGCAAAAAAAAGTTTTAAAAACTAAAGTTTTTTTCAGGAGCAGTGAATTTAATAATGCTTAAAGTGAAACAATAAAAATGAAATATTCCTTTAAATTTCGTACCTGGGGGTGTCTATAGTATGCCTGTAAAGTAGTGCATGTTTCCCGTGTTTATAACAGTCTCTGCACAAAATGGCATTTCTAAAGGAAAAAAAGTCATTTAAAACTACTTGCGGCTATAATGAATTGTCGGGTCCCAGCAATACAGATAAAAGTCATTGAGAGTCATTGAAAAATAAAAAATAAAATGCGTGGGGGTCCCCCAAAATTCCATTACCAGGCCCTTCAGGTCTGGTATGGATATTAAGGGGAACCCTGCGCCAAATAAAAAGAAAATGGCGTGGGGTTCCCCCCAAAAATCTATACCAGACCCTTATCCAAGCACGCAACCTGGCAGGCCGCAGGAAAAGAGGGGGGATGAGAGAGCGCCCCCCCCCCTGAACCGTACCAGGCCACATGCCCTCAACATGGGGAGGATGTCCCCATGTTGATGGGGACAAGGGCCTCATCTCCACAACCCTTGCCCGGCAGTTGTGGGGGTCTGCGGGCGGGGTGTTATCGGAATCTGGAAGCCCCTTTAACAAAGAGGACCCCCAGATCCCGCCCCCCCCCCCACCATTTCATGAAAAACGTGTCAAAATGTTAAAAACGTCAGGAAACGGCTTGGGACAAAACCTTTATTAAAAAGAATAAAATTTAGAATAAAAAAAAGATTCCAGCGATGTAATCCGCTCTCGATCTCCAGCGATGTAATCCATTCTCTGTATCCAGTGATGATACCCAGCGATGATCTCCAGCAAGGATACGACGCACACGATCCTGCCTCCACCAGAGGCTCCCGGCCGAATGCAACGGGAAACCTGCGTTGTGTCAGAGGGGGCGGGGTCACCCGTACACGTCACTCTGTAACCCCAGCAATTCCCCTTGTGTCTCTGGCCCCACCCTCAGCTATATAAGAGCTGCCAGGCTGGTGGCGCGTCATTCGGCCGGGAGCCTCTGGTGAAGGCAGGATCGTGTGTGTCGTATCCTCGCTGGAGATCAACGCTGGAGATCATCGCTGGATACCGAGAATGGATTACATCGCTGGAGATCGAGAGTGGATTACAATGTTAAGCACCACAATTCTGACAGCAGGTTCCAAAAGCATAAGTAGCCAAGGGTTGCTACTAGAGTTATTATTATTGAATGGTTTATTGTTTTCATGTATGGGTTTGGCTCTCCCTAGTGCATGCTGAACTCTGTCAGGGTTTTTTTTTCCTCCTTGAGAGCGAACAGAGCAATGCATTATGGGACATGTAGTCTGAATGAGGGAGTGACACTGTTGGCTGGGCCAGCTCTGGACTACAGGGCACACAATGCACAGCGCACAGAACAGCCTACTGGGAGGAGAAATAAAAAGGCGGGCGTGGCCTGTTTTCAGCCTCTCTGGACGCCATTTTGAACCTGCCAGTAGGAGGTCTGTGTGACAGAGAGTGAGAGTCTGCGGCCTACATGGAGAGCCGGATTGCCAGCCTTAGAGGGACCTCAGAGGACAGTACCGCTATTCCAGCAAGCGGATCGGCCTGCGCTCCAGAGCTTCTGGAAACACCTGCACTCCAGTCCACCGGGAGTCACAGCGCAGCATGGAGGGATTCCGGTTGGAACCCTTCATCTAACTGGAGTCCATAGTGGTGAGCGGGCACAGCCCATCCAGATAGAGATAACAGTATTGCTGAGTGCTTTTAAACAGACTGGCTGTTGCGACTTGTAGTTCCACGTATGTGAATCTACTTCTTCACAGGCCTTATACAGCAGGCGCTTGGGGCCTATTCTTCCCCACTGTGCTGTGTCAGTACTGTATTCAACTCATTAACATAATTAAAGAGGAACATACAGTTGATAATACTTCTTCAGTTAAGCACTCATCAGTTCATTTTTGCTCTTCAGTTCTTTTGTCTTTTTACCTACATGGATTACAAATTACACTGCAGTATAAACAGGCTAGCTGAAGATATCCAGAATTGAAAGAACATTTATCATTCTCCTCTTTGTTATGCTTTACTGCTCTGCATTCAAATGCTAAATCATTGAATTACAGCCTAGGGCAGGGGTCTTTAAACTACGGGCCTCCAGGTGTTTAGGAACTACAATTCCCATCATGCCTAGTCATGTCTGTGAATGTCAGAGTTTTGCAATGCCTCATGGGATTTGTAGTCCTGCAACAGCTGGAGGGCCGTAGTTTGAGGATCCCTGGCCTAGGGGATACATTTTGTGGGACATTATCCAATTTACATTGTGGTTACTGTATGTATATGCTTGACTAAAGTATAACAGATGTACCTTCCATTAACTTAACCCTTCACAATCCCCACATTAACCCTCCTTACCTAAGTAAACGAGACCACACTGGCGTTGGGGAAAACATAGGCCGTAGCAGCCTTATTTATTCAAATAATATTTTGATTAACAATAACCTAAACGTCAGTTATGAAAAAAACCATCAGTCAAAAATTCCCAGTGTCGATCTTTGCAGGAACCTCGATTTCTTTTCCATCTGTGTAACTATTGCACTGCGGTACCTCTCGAATCTGTTAATAGGCCTCAAGCCGACATGCTGGCTCAGAGACAACCATGACCGCAGTGCCCTCTTTATCCATGCTTGCAGCTAAACCTCCGTTAACTGGCAACCCCCAATCAGGACCCATACCAACGACGGGTCCTGAACTCTTCTTCCCAAAGTGTCTCCTCCTTCCCCTGCAAAGACCAGACACCCGCCGCTGCCACGACTCCCACACCGGCACAAACCATTCCCGTAAACATAAACACTGAAAACCATGCCTATACACCTCGCCCCAATATTAAGGGAGGGTGTGCGGGAACTTTCACCCCCTCTGTGTTGCCAGGGGGAGGGGTCCCCACATATTTATGTGCCCTCTGGCCCTACCCCCTACTCCAGCTCAGCCAATCCTACCCCCCACCTACTTAGCCAATGGCTCCCTCTCCAGTCCCCTGTTTCACCGTGGAAACATACTTTCAGATCCCTGAAAGCCTCGCCCCACAGTTCCACCGCCAACACCACCGGAAACAATTCCAGCAGCACCAGGTTTTTTGTGAAACCAGCTTCCACCCAACACACCGGCCATGGACCAGCACTCCACTTGCCTTGGAAAAAGGCTCCAAAACCAGCGGAGCCAGCCGCGTCCGTAAAAAGTTCCAGGTCGAAATTACTAACAGGGCCTGTCATCCACAATGCTCTGCCATTAAAAGATTCCAGGAACGTATGCCATACCTGCAGATCCTCCCTGTGCGCCTTCACCAAGCGCACAAAATGCCTCAGTGGGCAAAATACCCTGCCCATTGGCAGAATGCGACAGGCGAAGTTGAGCTTTCCCAGCAATGACTGCAACGTTCTCAGCTGAACCTTCCGTAAACCCAACATACCTCTGATCTCTTCCTTTAACGCCATCAATTTGTCCACTGGCAAGCGGCACTCCATTGCGTCCGAATCCAACGTAATCCCTAGGAACGTCATGACCGTACTTGGCCCTTCCGTCTTGTCGGGCGACAACGGCACCCCGAAGCGTTCAGCGATGTGTTCCAATGTCGCCAGCAGCACTGCGCAAATCTTGGACGAGGCTGGGCCCACACAGAGAAAGTCATCCAGATAGTGAATGATCGAACCTACCCCCGACACATCCCTGACCACCCATTCCAGAAAAGAACTAAACTTCTCAAACAGCGCGCAGGATACGGAACAACCCATCGGTAAGCATCGATCCACATAGAATTCGCCTTTCCATGAGCAACCCAAAAAACGGAAACTATCGGGGTGCACTGGCAGCAGGCGGAACGCCGCCTCCACATCCGATTTTGCCATTAATGCCCCCTGCCCATAGTGCCTAACCCAAAACACCGCCGCATCAAAGGACATATAACCCACTGTGCAAGCGTGAGGATCGATAGCATCGTTGACCGACCCCCTTTTGGAAACGAAAGGTGGTGTATGAGCTGAAATTTGTTAGGCTCCTTCTTAGGCACCACTCCCAGTGGGGACACCACCAGATCAGCCAGTGGAACAACCGCAAAAGGGCCACTCATGCGGCCCAACGCAACTTCCCTCCGAAGTTTCTCCGAAACCACCTCCGGGTGTTGCAAAGCTGAGCGCAGATTACGAGCCACCGGTGGAACCGCCCCCAAAACACACGGAATTTCAAACCCGTCCGTAAAACCCTTTTCCAACAAGTGAGCGGCCTGTCTATCCGGATACCTACCGAGAAACGGGCGCATCCTTGCCACCTTCACTGGGGTCCTCCCTCTTGTTCGCAGACTCCCCAGCTCGCCCCTTCCCCTGCCTAAAACATCTGGACAGGGCATGGGAACCCCCACAACCGGAGCACTCATGCTTGAATCTGCACGACCCTCCAAACTTGCAGGATCCCGAATTGTATTGCCAACATACCCCTTTTGCCTTACCGGCCGGTTGTCCTGGGGATGATGATCCACCGGCCCCCCCTGAAAAAACTGATTCGTAGCCCTCGGCGCGTTCATCAAACGGATCCACAGATTAATGTCCTTGTGGTCCCACTTCAACTCTGGACGCACCGCCATCCTTTGTCTGAACTCTTCGTCATACCTCAACCAAGCCGAGCCCCCATACACCCTATAGGCCTCTCCAACCGCATCCTGATAGCAAAAAAGGCCCGAACAATGTTCAGGCTCCTTTTGCCCAATTACGCTAGCTAGGATGGCAAAGGCTTTCAGCCAATTCATGAACGTCCGCGGAATCAGACGATACCTACGCTTTTCTTCATCCTCCTTCTTGGAATCGTCTGGCCTGACCCTGTCTAAATTAAACTTCCCCAGCGGAAGCAGTGAGAAAATCTCCACATACTCACCTTTCCAAATCTTTTCCCGAACTTCCGACTTCAAATGCGCCCCAAGCGGCCCCGCAAAACAAATGTACATCTCACCTCTAGCTGAATCCGCCAACCTAACCAGGTCCTGTTTGCCCGCATCCCCCTTTCCAACCGCAGCCTGCTGCGCGTCCACCACTGCTGTTGTCTGCACCGCCGCCACCGAAATTGCTGGCGCCGCCGCAGCCACCACCAGACCCCCATCCCCATCATGCGGCGGGACCCACGCCGCAGCTGGGTTAACGGGGATACTGCCCTGTTTTTCAAACTTACCCACGAGCTCCTTAATCCCCTGCCAAAAACCCCCTAAAACCGGTATCCAACTCCTCAGCTCCCTGCAATAAACCGGCCCTAGCAACCTCCCCCCGGGGAACCCCCTGATTACCCCCTGACGAACCAACCTTAGCTGGCCGCACATCAGAGAACCCCATGGAAAATAAATGAGAAACTGACTTACCAGGCTGCCCAGGAAGTGACCCACCAGCCGATCGTCCCGACTCCACCGCCGCCGATCTTGTCTGTGGACTGCCATTGCCCTCCGAGTCCACCAGTTCTCCCTCCGACCGAACCGTCAACTCGTCTTCTTCTGAAGAAGGCCCGCCAGGTGAAGGATCCCTGGCTGCCGTGGGTCCTGACGCCATCCGACTCCGCCCTCCGGACCCGTTCACCGACTTCCGCGTCGCTTTTCCACCGACGCCATGTTCCGACTCATCGTCCGCCGCTCCCTCTCCTGCCGTGCAGTGCCGCACCCCTATCACTGTAGCCAGGTCGCCGGCCGCGGTGGTAGGCCCGACCACCGCGCTCTCCGATCTCCCCCGCCGAAGCGCCCGCCCCGGTGACGTCACACGGGGGGCGGGGCCCGCCGCGTCCGACTCCACACGATGCGCGGGCCGCGTGGCCGCTCCGGAGCTCCCGGAACGACCGCCCGCCGAGCTCCGTCCACGACGGGGATTCCTTCCGGCGCTCCCCTCCGACGGCTTGGCTATTCGCTTCGCGGGGGGGGGGCCGAAGGGGCCCTCGAATAGGGACTCCCAGAACGACGCTGAGCTCGTGGGGGGGGGGTCGGGAGAGAAGCGCTCCGGCGCCTTGGATTGCCGAGCTCGCGCCAATGCCCTCCCCTTCGTGGCCGCATCCGCCGCCGGCACCGCCAGCATTGGCCCCAAGGTCTCCTGGAGCCAACCTGGGCCATGCTGTGCCGCCTCAGCCCGTAGCTGGGCCAGCAAGTCCTCTACCCGTGACATGGCGAACTTTCACCCCCTCTGTGTTGCCAGGGGGAGGGGTCCCCACATATTTATGTGCCCTCTGGCCCTACCCCCTACTCCAGCTCAGCCAATCCTACCCCCCACCTACTTAGCCAATGGCTCCCTCTCCAGTCCCCTGTTTCCCTAGTCATGCCCAGCCCTTCGCCTATGTCGCTTTACTTTTTTTGCTCCGGGCTTCTCTTTACACTGTTTGCTGGTTTGTGTGCTGAGGCCTCAGAGGAAAGGTATCCAATACATTTGTTAAAGGTGTAGGATATTTGTCTCTCTGTGTCCCTGTTCACATAGATCTTTTGGAGGTTTCAAGGTACACACCTTTGTATATCAGTGTCAAGTGATATTTTCTGTCAAACATACCGCATATACTCGAGTATAAGCCAAACCCGAATATAAGCCGAGGCACCTAATTTTACCACAAAAAACTGGGAAAACGTATTGACTCGAGTATAAGCCTAGGGTGTCCATCTGCATGCCTCACAGTGCCTCACTTTGCCTCACTGTGTCCATGTGCATGCCTCACTGTGTCCATGCCTCACTGTGTCCAGGCCTCACTGTGTCCAGGCCTCTCTGTGCCCATGCCTCAGAGCCCATTCACAGAGGGGCAACTTTGGATCCGACTTCAAGTCGCCCCAAGTCGCCCCTAGTCGCCACAAGTCGCGCTGCATGAGAAAATCAATGTAAGTGAATGGAGCCGTCTTAATGCACACTACTGCAGTCACTCCGACTTCAAAAAAGGTTCCTGTACTACTTCAATCCGACTTCTAGGCGACTGCTAGGCGACCTGTACCCATTGATTTTAATGGAAGTCCCCTCAGAAGTCAGATCACTGTCTTAACAGAAGCAACTTTCTAGGAAGAGAACATACATTTCTCAGGAAAACCCCCATCCTCCCCCCTCCCTCCCACAGAGCTGATTCTTGTTTGATTGGCCACTGGAATGTCTCCTATCCTGCAGGCAACTTGAAGTTGCCTTGTAAGTAGCTTCATGTCGCGCTGTGATTCATACTCAAGTCATGTCCAAGTTGCCTCCCAAAGTCTGGAAGTCGTGTTGCCCCTGTGTGAATGGGGTCTCACTGTGCCCATGCCTCACTGTGTCCATGACTAGACTGACGTTTAACATGGGAGTCTATGAAAGGGATGCCCGGCTTTGAAAAATCGGTGCTCCCCAGCCCTAGGTTCCCCGGACAACAAACTTTGCACACTTGTAGAGGAAGAGTGAGGCTACATGTGTGACATGTTTGGGGTCCAGGGGACCTACGGCCGGCCAGTACCGGGTCCCCAAAATCCAGGAGATCAAAAAGGTGACTTGAGTATAAGCCGAGGGCGGCATTTTCAGCACAAAAAAATGTGCTGAAAAACTTGGCTTATACTCGAGTATATACGGTAAGTTGTGTTTTACTTATGTAATTTCTTGCGTTCATTCTTTATCTCAGTAAACATATCTGAGTGGTTCAGTGATACTGTGTGAGTTTCTCATTACTAATGCAACATTTCAGAATGGAACCCAAGGTGTCAGAGGTAAGAGAGGATTTGCAGAGTCGGGGAAACCAGCGGGGTATAGAGTCTATCAGCAGCCCCCATGGGGGTACCGCTACAGATAGTACAGAACAGCCTCAGTCTTGGCTCCTAATGAGCCAAGTCCACTGATGCATTTACCCCTGCCCCTGCGGCTTAGTAATAGTGGCCTATGACTAAGTCCCGGGGGTGGGGTAAAACACATCTGGGGCATGGCTGTTGAAAAGCCAATACTGAGGCCATTTTAACTCTTCCTTACTATCCTTGGAGATTGGCTGTCGGGGGTTTGGTGCTCTTACATTGTTTACATATGCAACTTCTGGATGAGTATCAGAGACGCCGGTACCCATACCAGTGTGGATGCCTGGAGCAAAGACTTTAGTGAAGGGAAGAAGAGTTAACATTTCTAATAATGCTTTACTAGCAGTTTTTGCCATTCTCTCTTTTGAGACACTTTGACAATGGTACAATGGACTCTTTGACAATGGAACCCTCCATTTCTTGTATAGGTGTTACATGAACAGAAAGTGAGGGAAAATCTATTCATAAGACATAAATAAAAATACAACTTAATTGTTAACTACCGTAGTTATCGGCATATAACACTCACAGGCGTATAACACGCATCTACATTTTAAGAGGGAAGTTTCAGAAAAAAAAACTTTTTTAACTAAACAACTTTGAATTAAAATAAGGGTCAGTGCCCATCTGCAGCCTGATCAATGCCCATCTGCAGCACATCTCACCAATGCAGCCTGATCAATGCCCATCTCATCATGCAGCCTTATCAATGCCCGTCTCATCATGCAGCCTTATCAATGCCCATCTCATCATGCAGCCTTATCAATGCCCGACTCATCATGCAGCCTTATCAATGCCCATCTCATCATGCAGCCTTATAAATGCCCCTTTTTAGCCTCAATGCAATCACCATCACCATCAATGCAGCCTGGACAGTGCATGAACTCACAGAGCCGTCATCTCCTGTTTGGATCACACTCGGCACTGACAGTCACACAGACACACAAAGTCCCGCCTCTGCCATTGGCATTGGACCAGCTCCTGTGATAGACAGAAAACTGGTCCAATGCCAGTGGCGGAAGCCGGACTGTGTGTGCAACGTGTGAGCCGAACAGGAGATGACGGCTTGTGAATTCTGGCTGTTCGGCTCTCACTCAGCAGTCACACACACACAGTTCCACCTCCGCCATCGGCATTGGACCAGCTCCTTTGATAGACAGAACACTGGTCCAATGCCAGTGGCGGAGGCGGGACTGTGTGTGTGACGTGAGTGCCGAGTGAGAGCCGAACAGGAGACGACGGCTCGTGAATTCTGGCAGTGTTCGTCCCCCTCCTTAGCTTCAGGGTACACTATCGGCGTATAACACGCACCCGCGATTTGCCCCCTATTTTCAGGGGAAAAAAGTGTGTGTTATACACGGATAAATACAGTATTTCTTACTCTATCCTTTCTATTCTAGAAAGTCTGGAGTTAGGATTTCATGTAAAAAAATCCTTTACAAATGGAACATAGTTAGTATGCGAGGTTGAAAAAAGACACAAGTCCATCAAGTCCAACCTATGTGTGTGATTATATGTCATTATTACCTTGTATATCCCTGTATGTTGTGGTCGTTCAGGTGCTTATATAATAGTTTCTTGGAACATCGATGCCCCCCCCCCTGCTGAAACCACCACCTGTGGAAGGGAATTCCACATCCTTGCCGCTCTTACAGTAAAGAACCCTCTACGTAGTTTAAGGTTAAACCTCTTCTCTACTAATTTTAATGAGTGGCCACGTGTCTTGTTAAACTCCCTTTCGCAAAAAAGTTGTATCCCTATTGTGGGGTCACCAGTATGGTATTTGTAAATTGAAATCATATCCCCTCTCATGCGTCTCTTCTCCAGAGAGAATAAGTTCAGTGCTCGCAACCTTTCCTCATAACTAATATCCTCCAGACCCTTTATTAGCTTTGTTGCCCTTCTTTGTAGTCTCTCCATTCCCAGTACATCCTTCCTGAGGACTGTTGCCCAGAACTGGACAGCATACTCCAGGTGCTGCCGGACCAGAGTCTTGCAGAGCGGAAGAATTATCGTTTTATCTCTGGAGTTAATCCCCTTTTTAATGCATGCCAATATTCTGTTTGCTTTGTTAGCAGCAGCTTGGCATTGCATGCCATTGCTGAGCCTATCATCTACTAGGATCCCCAGGTCCTTTTCCATCCTAGATTCCCCCAGAGGTTCTCCACCCAGTGTATAAATTGCATTCGTATTTTTGCCACCCAAATGCATTATTTTAAATTTTTCTACATTGAACCTCATTTGCCATGTAGTTGCCCACCCCATTAATTTGTTCAGATCTTTTTGCAAGGTTACCACATCCTGCGGAGAAGTTATTGCCCTGCTTAGCTTAGTATCGTCCACAAATACAGAGATTGCACTGCTTACCCCATCCTCCAGGTCGTTTATGGACAAATTAAACAGGATTGGTCCCAGCACAGAACATAATTTGGTATTTATTATAACTTCTCAAACTAGACAAATATGCTGATAATATTATTTGGTGTTTCAGTTTCTGTTATTGCACATTCTAGGAAGACCACTGTGGTGGGAGCTTACGTCTCAGCCCACCCACATTAGATATTATGAGAACAAAGCTTTAATGATTGTACAGCTACTCACCGAATTAACGAAATTAACAATTCCAAATATTCTTTCCTGTAGCTCTTTTTTGTTACGATTGTATTTGATGTACTAGAAGAAACAATGTTATACATTAGTGATGCTAACATTTCTCAAGTCAAACTATAAAAACTGGAGAGAAATGATAGTTGATACCGGATTTACTGCTATTGGCAATTATTTCCCTTTCTTCACCCATGGCCTATGGAGCTCTCATTATCTGTTGCCAGAAATATGTTATGTGGTCAATTGTCCCAGAACACATAAATACTAAAACATTACCATCAAATTTAGGAATCTTGTCTCAAATGGCTATATGTATGAATGGCAGGAGATGAAGTTGTTACCTTAAAATATAAACAGTCGGGGGGCGTGGCTTAGCTATAAAGGAGTGAGGACGTGTGTCTCCTCAGCTCTTCGTCCACCGCCGCATCTACAGCGCCAATAAGGGGAGAAATCGCCACTGACACACCGGCGGACATGTCGCAGGGACGGCAAGCGCTCTCCCAGCAATCGAAGGCAGACGGGACCCGGCAAGAGCAGCTGGATGCTTTCTTCAGCAAGACCCGCGGACTGGGACACAAGGCCTCCAAGATGGCACCGACGCCAAAACTGACTAAGGCAGCTAAGATGTGGATAACCCTAGGGATGTCATCTGTAAGCTCCACAAATATACACTGAAAGACCGGATCATGCAAAAGATGCGTGGGAAGCAATACTTCGACTTTGACGGGGCCCACCTTTACTTCTACCAGGACATCTCCAGGCGTACTCTTATGGAACGCAGGGCCCTCCGCCCCCGACTGGAAGCTGTCCAAAAAACAGGCCTGCCTTATCGCTGGAGGTTCCCCTTTTACCTGCAGGTGTCCAAAGATGGCAAGCAAGCTACGATACGCACCAAGGATGACCTCCCACACTTTTTGGACACCCTGGGGCTGGAGCCGGTAGACTTTCCGGACTGGAGGTGCCTGCAGGACCACCCGCACATGCAACTCCCCCAATGCTGGCTACCAGCTAAACGCAAGAGTCGCAGACGGGACCGCAGATGCCCAACTTCTGCCTCTCCCTCTGGCCCCGTGTCGCCTCTGCACTAAAAGAAAGCCCCCTTCCCCTGACCTGTTTTCTGCCTTCAAGTAAAGAATGTTTTCTTCAGCATTAGGTGTCCTCTCTGCCCCTTGCGAGTGGCCCAGGCCCTCAAAGAACACTGGTGTCTGGAACTAGGACACGGACTTGGGTTGTTCTGTATGTTATGGTTCGTCTCCCTACTGGACCAATTCCCTTTATAACTGCTACTGATCATTGTTGTCTTTTAGGGGAGACCAGAAGCTATGGCCCCGGTCCTGGCCAGACATGCCCACCTTCTAGACACCCTGTTTCTTTTATTATTCAACTTATAATTTTGGACTCATTAGTTCTTTTTATAACAATTTCTCCCCCCTTGCATATTGCCCACTAGTTCAGAGATGGAGGTGGATGGAGACTGATCCCCACACCCTTCCCTCTCATGTTGGTCCATGATCCCCACGTAGGCTGTACCTTTTTAGGTATATCTCCCTGTTTGGAGATGGGGATGGGTATCGGGCTCTTCTCCTCTATGGAGATGGGCACGGCACCTGCCCCCCAGGTATTTCATATCGTGGTATTGTTACCATTGATGCACTTTGTGTTTTATGTATGTTTTGATGCTTCTCACAGTTTTTTCTTCCTTCCCTGTTTTTCTTTTCCTACCCTATGCCTCTTTGCAGGAGCTGCCTCCGCCTCCGGCTCCACCTCCCGATCTGTGCCCGCAGTCGTGCCACATGACTCGTCTACTCCACAGACTCCCCATGGCGTCGCTTAAGGTAATTTATTATAATGTGCGTGGTCTCTGCTCCCCTTGTAAATGTAGTAAGCTATGGTGGGAACTGAAGCGGTCAGGGGCGCAGGTGATCTTATTGCAGGAGACACATTTCACACCCCAGTCGATTCCCAAATTGCCCACCCTTCTCTAGAATCAGTGGTTCTTGAGTAACTCGCCAGTTGCAAAATCCAGGGGCACGGCCATCGCCATACACAAATCTTGCCCCCTCCAGGTCACTGAGAGCAAGGTTGTTCCTCAGGGGAGGTATGTTTTCCTAAAGGGGGTTATAGCGGGTCAGAAGATTACAGTGGCTGCGATCTATGCCCCTAATTCCAATCAACTTGCCTTTTTAGATAATATTCTAGACAGCCTGACTGACTTTAGAGAAGGTCCTCTGATCCTAGGGGGTGACTTTAATGTAAGCCCTGACCCCAGCTGGACACGTCGCACCGTCGCCCCTCCCACTCTCACGCTTTCCTTAAAAACTTCCGTAAATCCCTGCAGACCCATCGCTTCCTAGACAGCTGGCGAGTGCTTCAACCCTCAGACAGGGATTACAGCTTTTATTCGAATGTCCATGATGTTTACACCCGGATAGACCTGATTTGTGTGGACAACCTGGCTCTGGAGCTGCTGAAAGCCTCGTCCATTGGGAACATCACTATCTCTGACCATGCCCCGGTGACGGCCACTTTGACTCTGCCACAGGGCACCCGTAGGGCTTGGTCGTGGCGCTTAAATGAATCCCTGCTGGACGATGCGGCTGCGGTCTCCGGAGTCACAGAGGTCCTGTCCCACTACTTTAAAGAAAATGTCACAGAGGATTTGAGTAAGGGGACTATCTGGGAGGGTCACAAGGCCGTTGTGAGGGGTGAACTGATTTCTCAGGGAGCAAGACTTAAGAAGGCCCAACAGGCAGACTTCGCTAGGGTACTCCAGGCGCTTCAGCAGGCGGAACTTAAGCACAAACAGGGCGGTGACCCGGAGGCTCTTGGGAAGCTGACGCAACTGAGGGAGTTGTTTCTACGCCTATTGGACCGACAGGCGTGTAAACAATTGCGCTACTTGTCACATAAATATTATGAACACGGCAACAAATGTGGCCGCATGTTGGCCAGAGCCCTCAGGAAGAAACGCACGCTCATGTATGTACAGAAGCTGCGCCTTTCCTCAGGTGATCTCACGGTCAGGTCCTCCCGAATAGCCTTTGGGTTCAGAGACTATTATGCCACCCTTTACAACCTGGGCTCGACGATGCCCCCAGAGGCCCAGACCGCGAGACTGGACGATATTCGAGCTTACCTGACTGCAGCTGGCCTTCCCCCGCTGACGGATCACCAGTGTTCCATGCTAGAATCCCCTATTACGCCAACTGTACTTGAGACCACGGTGAAATCCTTGCCTAATGGGAAGAGTCCTGGTCCCGATGGGTTCACCAAAGCTTATTACAAAATGTTCTTACCCATGCTATCTGGGTCGATGTGCAGCTACTTCAATTCTATAGCAGACGGTAACGCAATCCCTAGCGAGGCTCTACTGGCCCATATTTCAGCAAATAATGCTGTATATACCTTGTTTACAGAGCACTGATCTGCGCCTCTCCCCTCTCTTGGCCGACAGATGCAGCGGGTGGGGCCGCCTCTCTCCTCTTTTCTTCCTCAGCTCCTGACTGATGTCAGCGGGGGATCCCCGGCCCCCGCCCACTGCATCTGTCAGCCGAGAGAGGAGAGAAGCGCTCTGTAAACAAGGTATATACAGCATTATTTTTATTAAGGCACAGTCACAGGGGGCCATTACAGTAAAAAACAGAGCAGATTATTAAAACATGCATTGGTGGGTTAACAACCACTTTAAGAATGCTATCTTAATCACCTCTGAGAAGAATTAAATCTAAATGGTAGACACCTAATATTGCAAAACTTGCAGGAAAACACTGTGATAATTTTTTTAAAGGGTAACTCCACTTTCGTGGGAGAAAAAATGTGCAAAAATTAGCAAGAATAATAATATAGAATATACATTGTACATTGAATTTTGTTCAAAATTACCTTTCCATTTGAATCTGCAGCTCTGTAATTTTCTGTAATATGGCTCCCTGGAGGTGTTCTGTACACAGATGGTGTACAGAACGCCCCCCCCCCCCAATGTAATTTCCTACTTGTGTGATTGGCTTACTGATTTTCCCAGAAGTCTACACTAAGATACATATCAGGTTTTGAGCATCCCCTGCAACAAAAATTTGATTTACATCTAAAGGGATGCAGACACTGCATCTTTCCCCATTAGAGCCTTGCAGGTGCAGCAGCTGACTGATAATTATAAAACAACTACCATACAGATTCACTTGGCACATGGATACAAACAAACAGTTATTTCTTCAGAATAACAAAAGGTAGGACGCTGCAACAAAATCCATGCAATGCATAGATCACCCAGAGGGAAATGTTTTTTTTCTCAACAAAACTGGAGTTACTCAAGTGCTTTTTCGTTTTTGGAAAAGTACTTCTACTATGCCACTCAATTTGTATCTGAATCTGTTTCATGCCTCCAAAACATTCCTAGGTGAGAAAGAGGGACACCATTCATAGAAAAGTATGGGGTCAAGGGGAACACTTCTACCATACATCCAGTTACCTGGGCTTTGAAGAACTCATAAACAAAAAACAATGATTTAAAATATATTTTTTTTATTTTCAGTTTCTACCTTTTCTTTGATGGCTTTTAAAAAATAACTGATTCAATAATTTATAAGTTAGATGAAATGTTTAATGTAATGTAATATATTTGATATTAAAAGGTACATTTACCTGATGAGTTAAATGTAAAGAGGGCTATTCATCAGACCCAAAAAAAGACAACTGAGAAGAAGTGAGGGACAGATGGTAAGGATTTAGGTGTTTGGCCTGTGCAATGGTTGCATTAATAAACTAATAACAGCAGCTTTTATTTTGGGTGTGCCTCTCTCTCTTAAGGGACAGATGGATTGGTCCAAAAAGAGGTAACGTCCCTCCAAAAACTGGACCATTTGGAGCTTTTCTGTTTGTTCTTGACGATGCACACCCTGGTTGTTGGGGAAAATTAATTATATTCCTTTTTTTTGTGCATATAGGTTGGCACGGAATGGTGGAATTGTGGCATTAAATTTAACCAGCTTACAGTAGGTTCTCATTTTATCTTTAATAGTAATTTTTCAAATATTTTTCTGGGGTTATTACACTAGTGTAATTTATATGCCGCCTATGCAGTATTTGCATAGTGCATCCCCTTTGCAAGTAGTAGTACACAAGTGCAATGTCATCTTACCATGGATTTATCAGCAACCATGTACAGCTCAATATATTTTCTTGCCTTGAGGAATGCCTTTTTCTGTAAAAGTGAAAGAAAGCTTATTAAAGTGTAAATAATAATTTGGGAAGTGTAAAACACGTCTAATAAATAATTTTACTGGAAATAGTACAAACTCAATGCTGGTCATAGACAGGATGTACTGTATATTTCCTTACAAATACCAGTCAAGATATATCTGCCCATCCTGTATAGCACTGGGACATGCTGCCATTTTCATACCATGCAGCCTATCCAAAATAAATGGGACTGACACTGGGTTAATTCCTCCTTATTCTCGTTCAGAACTGATGGAGTTCAGCCTGCTTCCCTCCAGCTGGAAAATGTCTGTGAGTTGTAATGAATGGCAGTGACACCAGAACCAGATAATGTTAAGCCTCGTACACACGATCATATATCCTATGGATTCTAATCCGATGGTTTTGTTTATCGGAAATCCGATGAAGCTGACTTCCTTCAGTCTTGCCTACACACCATCAGACAAAAACCGACCGTTCCAAACGCGGTGACGTAAAACACTCAGATGAGCCGAGAAAAATGAAGTTTAATGCTTCTGAGCATGTGTCGACTTGATTCTGAGCATGCATGGGTTTTTTATCTGATGGACTTGCCCATAGACGATCGGAATTTGCTATCGTTTTTTGATCCATCTGAAAAATGTAAAACATATTCTATTTTTTAAAACCGATGGAAAAAAAAACGATGGGTCCCATACACGATCGGTTTGTCCGATGAAAAAAGTCCATCGGACTGTTTTCATCTGTAAAACCGATCGTGTGTACAGGGCTTTATTGTTCCCGAAGGAAGTCCTATTGTTCCTGAACCCTTGCTCCAATGTCACATAGATTGTGGTTTGGAGGGGATAAGGGGCCCATTTTTAGCCATGCCATGAGGGCCATCTTATGAGTCTATGCAGATATTATAATAAATCCTTTACTTTCACTAAATCACAGTACTGTGGAACTTGACTATGTGGTGATTAATGAGCTAGGGAGGGAGGAAATTATCATTGTGAGATATATGTAATAAAAAAGTACTGTGAAGTCAAATAAAGAGTCATTGGCACAATAGTCAATGAAAATTTGGCAGCCATCCTAAACAGCAATCAAATTTTTTTTCACAATATGGTTCCCTGGGATTGAGTACATCCATCCATTGGTTTTTGATGTTATCCCACTATCAACATAAATACTGGGTGCCTGAGTCATCAATGAGCACATTTCCAAGTTGAATTCCCTACCCTTACCCTGGATTACCAGCCTTGACTCCCTCTTGTCTCTCTTATCTCATCTCTTTGCAACTTATACCTAAGACTAATTCCATCAACTACTCACTTCTGAAACCTCCACTTCTATTCTCTCTTTGCTTCGTATCCAAAGGCACACACTTGATGTAATTCAATTTGTTTTGGCAATGCTCCTGATGTATTTACCAGCCTACTCATGTTGCATACATGCAACAATCCCATTCCATAGTATACAGTCACCACAACTTGCTCAAGGGCTTCATGGGGTCAAGCATTCTAACATTTCAATTGGAAAACCATATAACAATGTATTCATGCAGGCTCGCCAGGTAGCTATAAAAGGAGAAAAAAATAAATAATGCAACCCCCTAATCTGAGTCTAGTAAACTGTGATATATTTACATTTTGTTTTTTGTTTTTATTTTATTTGTATGGTCTTTCATACATTAACAGAGTCATCATTACCTTTGCAGAAGGATAAAAGCACTTCACCTGTTCACACCTAACCAGTTAGAATAACAACGTATTTCTCTAGACACACATTTATTTATTTTTTTGGGCTTGCTTTTAAGCTTTTCCTTGAAATTGGTGCTAGACATCCCTTAAAAGATACTGCACTTTACAAGGCTCCATTTTAGATTTTTTACACTTTATTTCTATGCTGACAGACACAAAGACAAAAAAATTATTGATTAGAAAACAGTGAAGAGGGGAAGTAATATTTAGACAGAGTAGCTTGAACCTGTTTTGGAAACAAATAAGCTAAAGGTAAGATAAATATGTAGTTTGTTTTTATTGAGTTCTGGAACTCTGTATTATCCATCATTAATGCATTTGTTCTGACCCTGGTCCCAATGGCTATGGAAGTCTGCCTATTGGGCCTGGTGGGTAACCTCATCCCTACCTGGGTGGGAAAGACTTTGGTCAGCCTACTTCCTTTCTATGCCAGGAAGGCTATTGGCTTGCATTGGATAAAGAGGCTCCCTCTTACTTCCTATTTGGAAACCACTTATAAACAATAATCTTCCACTTTATAAAGACACTTATACCAATCGTGGCACCCCAACCAAATATGATAAAATATGGTCCAAGTGGTTGGTAGATCCTTCTACTACCTCCTCATAATATGATATGGTGGTTTTGATACCCACATGACCTTCATCATTAACAGAGCCTCTTTTGTTTTTTACTTTTTGCTTTCTTTCTTGGTTGATGACACCTGATAAGTTTTTATTCTCATCCTCCTAATGTCATGTTGTTTGTTGTTTGTTGTATAATTTCCACCTAGAAGTCGCACCGGCCATATCTTGATGTTACTCATGCTCATTTGAATGATTCAGTTATGCCATTTATTATACGCCCCTGTGTGGGTAACACAGAAATGTTTTATTGTTGTTTTGTCTGTATGTTGTACTGTTAGTACTTGTAAAACTCAGTAAAAATTTTAAATAAATTAATAAATTAGCTAAATATGTAGTTGGTTAAAAGAAATCTATGAATCTGCCACTGCCATCTCCTAGCACCCTATGCCATTATTCAGAAATGACATTACAGTGTGGTACCATTTTTGTCCTATTTGTGGTGTACTTTTCCATATGAAGACATAGCAATGCAAACAGCAGTTAAACCCAAATTCACTGTGGCCAGTAGGACCAACAGCAGACAGAACAAGATAAAGTACTCTACAGCCACCAAATAAAGTTCAGTATTTCTAATCTAGTGAATGAAAGATGCATTCTAATATAATTTTTGCCTTATAGAGCATATGTTTCCTACCTCATTGTTGCTTGTGGAAAAAGATATCTTGGTCTTTATGGAATCATTGTACATGGTATGATCTACACCACAGGTTTTGGGGGCCTCCTGGGCTTGGTAAGAATACACAGCATGTGCGCCATTCTCAGTCTTCAAAGGTTCAATCAACAGCTGCTGTTCTTGTGTCATGATAAAACCACTAAAATAAAAAACAAAACAATATTACCTACAAAGTTGCTAACTATGTAACCATACATTTCAACGGTCTACATTTGAGCGGTTTTGTCCCAACTTCAAAGGGGCATATATTGAGGGCAGATTGAAATCTGTGGAAGATCTTACTGCATGCTAGTTCCTTATTTTTCAGTGTTAGGAGATACAACATTCTAAATACAGTACTTGTAGCATAGCTTCCCTTATTGTTTTCTCCTTTATCTTACCTTAACCCATGGCACACGCTGAGGCTGACTTGGGAGTTGTTGTCATTCTTCACACGACCCTGATAATAGCAGTTATCCTGCAAAAGAAATGTGTTTATTGTCTTAAAGCGAGAAGCATAGAGCCAAAATATTTTCTTATCGGGGGTATTAGAGTTAAAAGCATGAGTTCTCTACAGAGGTGTGTGCGTAAATACCTCTGGAAACTGTGACAAGGGTACAATGATACCTCATCAGTTTGAACTACCATATTAAAGCGGTAATAAACCCAAAACTAAAAATGTAATATATTGCAGCTTACCAATCATTATGTAGCACCCTGCTCCGAATGACTGGGCGCTATGTTAAATTTAGTAGGTGTCTGAGCCAATAGTTGGGCTCAGATTTAAGTGATTATGCTAAATCAGCCTCTGTTCCGGCTATGGCTGTGTTGGAAGACTTCCCACTGTTTGCCTATAGGTGGCGTTACCACCCCAGGCCAATGTGGAAGACTGACAGGCCAAAGTGCATTGGGTATCTTTCCCCCGGGAACAGTTCAGTGGGAGTGGTGTACCTGCTGAGCATGCTGGGGAAGGGTACTTAAGGGGCAGACGCCATTGTTCTGGGTCCTTCTTCCCCTCGTGGCCCTTCTGGAACGAGGAGGGTGATGTGTGATTTTGGTCTCGGGACCATGTTGGTCCGAGGCTGCAGCTCTGCCAAGTAGGCCCCGTTATGCTGACTGGGGCCTACACTTTGAAGGTAATCCTGTGCTGTCTGTCCTGCAGGAGAAAGCCACTCAATGGAGGAAACCAGGGGAGGACCTATCCGGGAGAAGACCGAGCGGAAGGCTGGTGTCTTGAGGAAGGCCTGGTGATTCTGTTGGAGGATGCACCGTAGCTAAAGTTACCTTGCAGTCTGCCGGGTTGGCTTAAAGGCTCTTTAACTGCTTGGCTGGAAGTTTGGGCGTTAAGTCCTGTGGCAGAGGATCCCGGACTATCCAATTTTGCTCACAACCGGTCTGTGGCAGAGACTGGTCCTGATCATTGTCCGTGCATCATTCCGGCTGCTAGGCCAGGTGAGAGGGGCCTATCCGGGTGAGCAATACCCACTCGAGGAGGAGTGGTGAATGACTTTGTAGTTGAGAAGTTTTCCCCCAGTGATCTGTACTGCGTACCTGAACCTACCCCTTTCTCCTTCACCCTTCTACTATTCTTCACAATGTTTTATGCAAAAGAAAATAAAACCAAGCAGCAGAGGGTTTTACATCTTGTGTGGACATTGGAGTTCTTACAGACTTTCTTCCCCTAGACAACGAATACCGAGGTAACGTGCAAGGCCCAAATTAAAACCAGCAGCTCCTACGGGGGTGTGCTACAATTAGATATGGTAGCTGCATTTGTTTTATTTTTTAGACATTTTCCCCTCTGTTTTCACCTGGTGATTTAACGAGTAACACACCTCCTTTATTAGAGTGTCTCCGCTCGGAATGACAGAGCACAGGTGCACATTTGGACAGCAGCATTGTCAGTCTGGGGGGTAAGGAGTGTTATATGTACTAGCAGATTTAGATGCACTAACACATTGAAACCAAACTCCAACTACAGCAAAAAATTGGATTGCGAGCATAAATCGTTCCAGAAACATGCTTGTAATCCAAAGCACTTGTATATCAAAGCAAATTTCCCCATAAGAAATAATGGAAATTGTAATGATTCGTTCCACAACCATAGGTCCTTCAGTTCATAGTCCATATAAAAAGATTATAGCAATGTGACCAGGTTGTGTAACCATAAAATGTCCATCCACAAATGGAAGCCTCCACAAGGAGATTAGAAGAAAAATCCAGCAGGAACTACAGAGTATAAAAGAGAAGAGAGGCGCCTCTAAGTGTAGCAATATAATGCTAAATGTTGTACCTTCATTAAATGGAACCATATTGCTACACTTAGAGGCGCCTCTCTTCTCTTTTATACTCAGTTGTGACATGACTCTACTTGTATATCAAGACATCGCTTGTATATCAAGTCAAAATTTATATAAAAATTTTGCTTGTCTTGCAAAACGCTCTCAAACCAAGTTACTCTCAAACCAAGGTTTTACTGTAATACCTTATAAGCAGTTACAGCAAACAGTTTTTCTTTCCTTTTTGGGATAACGATTTTATATAAATAAATAAAACTGATCATTGCAAGCACCCTTGACAAAATTAAATGGTTTTTCTCATCCATGTAACTGATACGTCTGCAAGAGAGCTTGTTGGTTTGAAAAACATCAGATTTACCACTAGGTGAAAATAAAATAAAGAAAGCCTAAAAATGGAAACTAATACAGCCATTGCATCTTTGAGCTTGTAAGCTGCAATATATAAAATATTTGCATTTGGGTTTATTACCACCTGGAAAAAAAACCACGTGACTAATGCTCAACACATCAAGAGTGCTCTTTTTAATTCATAATTCAAGGTTTTAAAAAAAAACAACAATTAGATTTGGACATTCCAGGGCCATGGTCCCAGAGGCAATTGCTACTTCTATTCCTGCTGCTAAAATACTGGTTCTTTTTCCAATCGCTATACCATTTTGTCTGGGGAGAGATTGTGAAATGGTTGTGTTGAACTGAAGGGTTGCTTATGACATTAATAGATGAGAGTTTACAATACCATATACAGCTTCCGCCCAGATATAAATGTATATAGCTCTACATAGGCCAACCTGCACTTTAGGTTTGTTGGTTAAAAGGTCAAGGCCACCCAAAGCTGTGAAACTGGCTTTGGCCATCTTCCAGCTTGCTAAACCTCTAGAACAGGGGTGTCCAAACTTTTTTCAAAGAGGGCCAGATTTGATGAAGTGAACATGCGTGAGGGCCGACCATTTTGCCTGACATTCTGTGAACCATTAAAATTTGGTCTAAGTGTGTTCGTCCGAGCACTAATACACTGCCCAACAAGAATTCCCCTCCCTGCCTTTGTGGCTGTGTGTGGTGAAGAGATGAGCTCAGGCGTGTTATTTGGATATACCGTATTTATCGGCGTATAACACGCACCTCAACTTTAAAAAATCTTACATTTTAAATAAAGAACTGTGAAGCAAAATAAGGGTCACTGTCCATCAATACAGCCTCACAAGTGCCATAAATGCAGCACCCCCCTTGCCCTGAATGCAGCACCCCCCTTGCCCTGAATGCAGAACTCCCCTTGACATGAATGCAGACTTACCATTGCCATCGGTGCAGCCTGATTTATGTCCATCTGCAGCATTGGAGGAGACAGGGAGGGGGCGGGACGAGCGCCGACAGACATACATGAGAATCTCCTGTTTTATCGGCGGCCTCTTTAATAGAAAGTCCCGCCTCCTATGATGGACAGAACAGTCATCCAATGGCAGCGCAGGAGATGGGACTTTCTTTTACAGAGGTCACCGTGTAAACAGGAAATACTCCTGTATGCACGGCGCTCGTCCCGCCTCCTCCCTGTCTCCTCCAAGGCAGCCAGCATGTATTTCTTTTGTGGCCCCCGGCGCTCGGGGATTCGTTGGGGGCCACAAAAAAATACATATCAAAATGACCAGGCGGGCAGTCCGAAACCGGAACGTGGGCCGCGATTGGCCCACGGGCCGGACTTTGGACATGCCTGCTCTAGAACTACAAAGCGGAGCACCTCCTTGCCTCAATGGCTTGTGTCCTGCAGAGCAGAAATGTCACCCTGTTTGGGCTGCATTTTACATGTATTTCTTTAGATAATTCAGGAGGGGGCATGTTGCATGGTAGACAAAAGATCTTGGTCTAAATATGAGTGAGGAATTTTAATGCAAATCAAGTAGGTGATGAAGTTTCAAATGTTTTACAAAGTCCAAAGTAACCTAAAGCTCAGTTCAAGGTAGATAAATCTTTTTCAAGGTAAAACATTAAATGAAACTGCAATACAATCATTATCATTCCACATACTTTAAATGCTGGACTTGTAGTGACTGGAGTACCATCATCCAGATAATGAGTCTCTGTATAGTTGGTAGTTAGCAGGTCTCTGTATAAAAATAGAAAATATGCTTTATAAAATTTAGTGCAAAGCAAAAATATTTTCCTACAGTTCAGTAATAGGAATGGTCACTTAACCACTTTAAGATCAGGCCTTTTTCTGAAATGTGTTGTTTACAAGTAAAAATCTGTATTTTTTTGCTAGAAAATGACTTAGAACCCCCAAACATTATTTATATATATATTTTTTAGCAGAGATCCTAGAGAATAAAATGGCCGTCGTTGCAATATTTTATGCCACACTGTATTTGCGCAGCGTTCTTCGAAACACAATTTTTTGGGAAAAAATGTATTTTAACCACTTAAGTCCCGGACCATTTCGCTGACCAAAGGCCAGAATACTTTTTGCGATTCGGCACTGCGTCGCTTTAACTGACAATTGCGCGGTCGTGCGACGTGGCTCCCAAACAAAATTGACGTCCTTTTTTCCCACAAATAGAGCTTTCTTTTGTTGGTATTTAATTACCTCTGCGGGTTTTATTTTTTGCGCTATAAACAAAGATAGAGCGACAATTTTGAAAAAAATTCAATATTTTTTTACTTTTTGCTATAATAAATATCTCCAAAAAATATATATAAAAACATTTTTTTTCCTCAGTTTAGGCCGATACGTATTCTTCTAGATATTTTTGGTAAAAAAAAAATCGCAATAAGCGTATATTGATTGGTTTGCGCAAAAGTTATAGCGTCTACAAAATAGGGGATAGAATTATGGCCTTTTTATTATTAATTTTTTTTTTTTTTACTAGTAATGGTGGCGATTTTTATCGTGACTGTGACCTTATGGCGAATACATCAGACACTTTTGACACATTTTTTGGACCATTGTCATTTTTACAGCGATCAGTGCTATAAAAATGCACTGATTACTGTGAAAATGACACTGGCAGTGAAGGGGTTAACCACTAGGTGGCGCTGAAGGGGGTTAAGTGTGCCCTAGAGAGTGCTTCTAACTGTAGGGGGGATGGGCTGTGTGTGACACGACAGTGATCACCGCTTCCGATTACAGGAAGCTGTGATCACTGTCCTGTCACTAGGAAGACTGGGGAAATGCTTGTTTACATCAGCATTTCCCCGTTCTTCCTCACCGTGACACGATCGCGGGTATGCCCGCGGACATCGAGTCTGCGGGATCAGTGGTCGGAGTCACGGAGCTTGCAGCGCGCACGCACGTCCACAATGATGCTTCTTAAAGGGGACGTATATATACGTCCTTTTTCGCAGCCGTGCCATTCTGCCGACGTATATTGTCGTGCGGCAGTCGGCAAGCGGTTAATGATTAAAAAAAAATTAAAAATGTAAAGATAGCCCAATTTTTTTTTTGTATAATGTGAAAGATGATGTTACGCTGAGTAAATAGATACCTAACATGTTATTCTTTAAAATTGCCCACACTCGTGGAATGGAGACAAACTACAGGACTTAAAAATCTTCATAGACGATGCTTTAAACATTTTTACAGGTTACCTGTTACAGATGCCTCCTTGTCTCTATCGAAATAGAGGCTTTATATTCATCCATCCCACACACACATGGATTGGAAGTGGTAAACAAATTTCTTAGAGAGCGAGGTCCCAAGTCGCATAATCTCAATGATTTCATACTCTGCCTGTTGAGCCATATTCTGACCAAAAATGTGTTTTCCTTTGACGGGTCCCACTTCCTCCAGGTTCAGGGGGTCGCCCTGGGCACATGTTGTGCGCCCTCTTACGCGAACCTGTACCTGGGGGGGTGGGAACGAGATCTATTTTTCAATGAGGAGAACTGTCCTCTCCTGACCCATGTACTAAGATGGTTTCGTTATATTGACGATATACTTCTTATATGGGCAGGATCAAAGGAAACACTACAGGATTTCATGCACAAGCTTAGTCACAATAAATACAACTTGAAGTTTACCATGACATCCAGTCCTACCAGGATTGCCTATCTAGACATTTTCATCTATATATCTGAGAACGGGACGCTTAATACCTCCCTGTACCGCAAACCTACAGCCGGCAATACCATCTTGCATGCGGCCAGTGCCCATCCTACAGCTTTGATTCAGAGCATCCCATTCGGGCAATATCTCTGATTTAAGAAGGAACTGCTCGGATGAGGTTATATTTAGAAAAGAGGCCAAGTCACTTTACGAACGCCTCCAGATTCGAGGCTATAGTAAAAACTGCCTTAAGAAGGCTTTCAATAAAGCCACGGGCAGATCTCGAAACAGCATTCTGGCCAGGGCCCAGAAAAAACCTGTGTCTAAGACTGTGAGGTTTATCACGACCTACACGATCAACATTCAATAATTCGCATGATCATGCAGAAACACTGGTCTATTCTATCTGCCGACCCCATTCTCAACAAATATATAGGCACCAACCCTGAAATTACTTTCAGATGATCCCAATCCATCAGGGACCGTTTAGTCTCAAGCAATTACTGTAGATTGGAGGCAAAATCTCGTGAACCATGTGGCCTATTCAAATGTGGCCAGTGTGATTATTGTAGCCTATTGGTGGAAGGTCCTTCATTCTCTCTCCCCGATGGCCAGATCCACAAAATTAGACACCACATCATCTGTCAAACACGTGGCATCATCTACATTATACTATGTGGATGTGGATCTTTCTATATTGGTAAAACTATACGCCCATTTTGGAAGAGAATGAAGGACCATGTTTACTACGCAACAAATGGCCTACTGAACACCACTATGGGCCACCATGTGGCGTTCAGACACAAATATGAGCCATTCGTGTTCAAATTTGCCGCCCTCGATCGAGTCTATGAAGACCCTCGAGGTGGAAACTTTGACCAACGGGTATTGCAATGTGAAACTAAATGGGTATACAACTTACGAGCTACCGTTCACCCTGGTATGAACGATATGCTCAGTTTCAAACCGTTCTTATAAATCACGACCTATTTGTTGGTTTGCCCATTCAGGTATAGTGCTAGATCTCCTTTGTCCTTTCTGTGTTTTGTTTTGTTTTGCTGTTGTTTTATATATATATATATATATATATATATATATATATATATTTTTTTTTATATAGACACCATTGCTTTGCCATAACAAACTCTCTTACACAATACCCACTATAGGGATCAGCACATAGCTCTGTAAATAGCTATGTACTGGGGGATAATAAATCAAATTTTGGTATATTCTGCCATAGTTTATTGTATTATATAACATAAATTCATGATACTAGGATAGTATCGGATAGGGCATATATGAATCCATGTACCTGAATAGACAATTTAACTTTCTATTTGGAATGTTGATAAACAAACAGAATACCTATACGATTGCATAGACAGTTCTATGTGTTGATATTATTATTTTAAATATTAAGAAGGAATTTTCTACTTTTGCTTATTTAATATTCCACAGACTCTTGGTCAACTCTTGTTTGCCTCATATATATCTTCTATTGCAACAGGCCCCTTGATACGCTCAGCATTTTGCTGTTCTGGTTTTGGTGCTAGATCATATTTTTTTTTTCGGCAGTAATTATGCTTTTTGAACACTGGGGGGGGAGACCTCCATTGCCAGCTAGATATGTTCATTTACTTATCTATTTTTGTCTGGTCCAAAATGATTTTGTATACTTTCTGACCACTAGGGGGCGACCTCGGTTAGTAAATAGCATTATCAGCTCTCTTCTACATTGTAGACTTACGGCCATTCACTTTGTTCCGTCACTTCAGTCAACCAGTGCTTATTGCGGCCCCGCGGCGCTAATGCGCATGCGCGGTAACTCGGATCGCCATTTTTCTTTCTGGCACATCACCCATAGACAGATCTATGGCGCTTGCCTATGACGTCGTCATCTGGCGCCGCGATTTTACTTTCGCGGGCTTGTGGAGGCTATTTAAATGGCATTTTTTGCCCCAGGGGATGTGTACAGCATCCTGCTGTCTCCGGGGACATCTATATGGTATATCATTCGTGGCTACTGTAAGTACACATTTAGCATTTTGCAGCCATTCCTTTATACAAATTTCTGACTGAGTATTGTCTTCAGTCACAGCATATATCTATCTCTATCTTTCTAGACGACCTGGTCTGTTTTCTGCCCATAATCCTGGCTGTATCTAAGGGATTTACCTGTTCTCCATGCTTGGCTGCATTACTTTGTTAGCATTAACTCTGCTCACTGATGTCCCCATGCAGTTCTTTTCTGCATACAGAGTAAGTATTCCCTACATATCCGTGTGTAGCGGGGTTCTTTTAAATGCTCTCGAACTACTATTCCCAGAACCCCACTGGTTCCCAGGATGTTTTGCTTCTGCCCCAGAGACTCATGGGTGGGGATATATAAGGAAGGGGCGAGGCCTGGCTCGGCCTCTTTGGACACGGGACGGCAGAGACTGATACACCTGTGCGGACCTGTGCTGGGTAAGGCCTGAAGCCTGGGCCCTTCCACAGCCGACCAAAGAGCCTTCCACCCCACTGCGAGCCTGGGTGGCATCCGACATCTCTACTTACAGCCTGGATGGGATCGGGGACCCGATCGCAGCAACCGCTGTGGGCGAGTGAAGTCACAACCGGTGGAAGTTCCGGACGGAGATCGTGTCCGGCGGGTGAGCGAGCGTAAGCTCATTCCCTAACCTGTTTGCTACTAGTACTGTGCCTATAAACTGCCGAGGCCTACTACCTCATGTTAAAGACTCTCACTGGAGATTCACAGCAGGACTGATCCAGAGGATCTCCAGTGAAGTGTTGTCAGTTATCAACTTTCCTTTTTCCCGGATCACAATTGTTGTTTATTCTTAAGTGCACCACCTCTACAGATGCCGGTGAAGAATCCATCATTCATACAGGACTGAGTTCTAGAGTTAGGAATCAGGCCTGATTCATTAGGGACCTAGTTTAGTTATTGCGCAACAGGGCGCCTAGTTAACAGTCGCCCCACGTGGCGTCTCCTTATCCACCCCCCCTTTTACCATGGTGTAGTGTGACTGATGTTTTAATATTTCATGGGCTCTGTGAATATTCTAATGGTCAAGTTGTTATCACTGTTCATTCCCTTTGCATAGCTGAAAGTAAAATCTATTATTCCTTTATAACTACTCCGTGTCTGAGTCTCTCATAAAGTATAAGTATTAAATGTGTATACCCCTAAACTAACTGTGCCAGAAAGGGTCGAGTAGATTGCCGGGGGTTGGCGGAGCTGTACTCAGGGCCCAGACCAAATCTGCGGCTCTCTTAGTTGAGGGTAACGCTACACGTGGGAGCTCGTCCGGGATCCTGATAGAACATGAAGCCCGGCTGGAGAAAGTATTGAGAAGACTCAGTGAAGATGGACTCAAGCTTTCCCCCGAGAAGTGTCGGTTCTACCAGTCTTCTGTGAACTATCTGGGGCACATAGTGTCTGAAGAAGGGGTGGCCACAGATCCTGAGAAGTTGGAAGCAGTCACTTCCTGGCCACGACCCACCACAGTAACAGAGCTCAGATCCTTCCTGGGGTTCTGCTCCTATTATAGGAGGTTTGTGGAGGGGTTTGCTCGGATTGCCCGCCCGTTGAATGAATTGCTAAAGGCAGAAGGGGAAGAGGATGACTCAGGGCCCAGGAGGCCTGGTGAGTCAGTTCAAGATCAGTGGAACCCAAGGTGAGAAGAGGCCTTTCAGGCCCTGAAGAGGAGCTTAACCACTGCCCCAGTCCTGGCCTACGCCGACCCTACCAGACCTTATGAATTACATGTGGATGCCAGCCATGAGGGTCTAGGCGGTGTGCTTTACCAAGAACATGAAGGACAACTGCGACCAGTGGCCTATGTGAGCAGGAGCCTGACCCCCTCAGAAAAGAATTACCCCACTCATAAGCTGGAATTCCTGGCCCTCAAATGGGCGGTAGTAGACAAGCTAAAAGACTACCTGTATGGGGCAGAGTTTACTGTGAAGACAGACAACAACCCCCTGACCTACCTCTTCACCACCGCAAAACTAGATGCCACCGGACACAGGTGGTTGGCCGCATTGTCTGGATTCAACTTCAGTCTGAAGTACAGACCAGGAGCTGGAAATAGGGATGCAGATGCCCTGTCCCGGAGGTCTCATGCCACGACAAATGACTGGGAAGATTGGACCCAAGTGGCACCGGACGGGGTGCGGGCCCTTTGTCAAGGGGCTGAATTCCAAGCCAGAGGAGGCTCCAGAGCAGAAGAAATAGGGGTTACCATGGTAGGAGTCCCCAAACACTATTGTGGAGTAACTTAACTGGAGGAAGACAACCTACCGAGACTGTCCAAGAAGGAGTTGAGGTGTGACCAATTAGAAGACCCCATGGGGAGATTGGTCCTCGAAGCCCTGGAGAATCAGGATCCCAACAAACTCCTACATCACCCCTCAAAGGAGGCTCGCCTGTTGAGGAAGGAATTGGACAGGCTGCAGGTACATCAGGGAGTGGTCTACCAAAGGGGCCCCTCTGATGACTCGGAAGATAAGTGGCAGTTATTCCTTCCCGAGAAGCACCGAGAGACTGTACTAATTGCCCTGCATAACCACCATGGTCACCTAGGGGCAGAAAGGACCTTCCAGCTTGTTAGAAATCGGTTCTATTGGCCCTGTATGAGGGCAGAAGTAGAGGAGTATTGCCATTCCTGTGCACGATGCATTCAGAGAAAGACCCTACCCCATCAAGCTGCCCCAATGGGCCACTTACAGAGTCAGGGCCCAATGGATCTGGTATGAATTGACTTTCTCTGCCTCGAACCCGACCTGAGTGGATTGGGGAATGTTCTGGTAATAACCGACCATTTCACCCGCTATGCTCAAGCTTTCCCAACCAAAGACCAGAAGGCATCCACCGTGGCCAAGATACTTATGGAGAAGTATTTTGTCCATTACGGACTACCTCAGAGACTCCACTCAGATCAAGGAAGGGACTTTGAGAGTCAGTTGATCCGAAGACTTTTGGATTCATTGGGAATAAAGAAGACCAGAACCACGCCTTACCACCCACAAGGAGATGCTCAGCCGGAGAGATTTAACCGGACCCTGCTCAACATGTTGGGAACCTTAGAAACAGAGAAGAAGCAGCACTGGAGTCAACACATATCAGCCCTAGTGCATGCCTATAACTGTACCACAAGTGACGCCACTGGCTACTCCCCTTATCGACTTATGTTTGGGAGAGAAGCGAGGCTACCCGTGGACCTGGCCTTTGGCACTTCTTTAGACAATACCTCAGCTACATCCCACAAGGGATACGTGGACAGACTTAGACATAGCTTACAGTTGGCCTATGAACAAGCCCAGGCGGCTTCAGATCAAAGGGGAGCCCGCAACAAGAGAAATTTCGATCTGAAGGTTCGAGTGCAAGATCTGCAGCCCGGGGACCGAGTACTGCTACGCAATCTGGGGGTCCCTGGAAAACACAAGCTTGCCGACAGATGGAGATCTGAACCCTATGTTGTCTGTAGGAAGTTGCCTGGTTTGCCTGTCTACAAACTAAAGCCAGAAGGAAAGGTGGGTCCACTGAAGACGTGGCATCGAAACCACCTGCTCCCACTTGCTGAGGCAGTCAGAATACCTCCCGTGAGAGACTCCCCTGTACCGGCCTCTATTCTGGATACTCCTAGGCCCAGCACTCGGTCCCAGACTTCTAGAGTTGAAGATGGGGAGGCCTCCCAATTGAGTACAGATGAAGGTGGAGAACTGGACTGGCTGTGGCCTCCCTCGACTCTGGGAACGTCCGCCATAGATCTCCCAAATGGAGGGGATACCCCAGATGCAACGCTGAATCCGGAGGCTACTGAATTCATACCCTTCAGTCCCTCAGCTGATTACTGGGAAGATGTTCCTGACACTTGCGCAGAGGAGGACCCTAGAGATTCCATACGTCAGTCGGCTTCTGAATCAGAGGTTCCAGAACCAGCAATGTTACCTGAACTTACTTCTGAAGAAGAGCCTGTGGTGCCAGAGTCAGAAGCACCAAGAGAGCAGAGGGCTCGCAGAGTCTTCAGGCCTCCCAACTTCCCCCCAAATGGGGACGAGCTCAGAGGACTCTGTTGTAACGGCTAGGAGAAGTGTTGAACAACCTGATCCTTCCACTGTCCATTTGGTGGAGGGCAACCCCAGCTCACTCTCTGGCACAGTTAGGCAGGCCACTCATGGTAGTGTGACCTGTGGGCAAGAGAGTTCCATCCCAAAGTTTTGGTGGGAATTCCCTATGCCAACATCATGCTCAACATTGTCCAAAATGGTAAACAGTATTTGTTGAAGTTTATCTTTGGGGACCAAAGAGTTTAAGTGGGGGGAGTGTGTAGCGGGGTTCTTTTAAATGCTCTCGAACTACTATTCCCAGAACCCCACTGGTTCCCAGGATGTTTTGCTTCTGCCCCAGAGACTCATGGGTGGGGATATATAAGGAAGGGGCGAGGCCTGGCTCGGCCTCTTTGGACACGGGATGGCAGAGACTGATACACCTGTGCGGACCTGTGCTGGGTAAGGCCTGAAGCCTGGGCCCTTCCACAGCCGACCAAAGAGCCTTCCACCCCACTGCGAGCCTGGGTGGCATCCGACATCTCTACTTACAGCCTGGATGGGATCGGGGACCCGATCGCAGCAACCGCTGTGGGCGAGTGAAGTCACAACCGGTGGAAGTTCCGGACGGAGATCGTGTCCGGCGGGTGAGCGAGCGTAAGCTCATTCCCTAACCTGTTTGCTACTAGTACTGTGCCTATAAACTGCCAAGGCCTACTACCTCATGTTGAAGACTCTCACTGGAGATTCACAGCAGGACTGATCCAGAGGATCTCCAGTGAAGTGTTGTCAGTTATCAACTTTCCTTTTTCCCGGATTACAATTGTTGTTTATTCTTAAGTGCACCACCTCTACAGATGCCGGTGAAGAATCCATCATTCATACAGGACTGAGTTCTAGATTTAGGAATCAGGCCTGATTCATTAGGGACCTAGTTTAGTTATTGCGCCACAGGGCGCCTAGTTAACAGTCGCCCCACGTGGCGTCTCCTTATCCACCCCCCCCCCTTTCTCCATGGTGTAGTGTGACTGATGTTTTAATATTTCATGGGCTCTGTGAATATTCTAATGGTCAAGTTGTTATCACTGTTCATTCCCTTTGCATAGCTGAAAGTAAAATCTATTATTCCTTTATAACTACTCCGTGTCTGAGTCTCTCATAAAGTATAAGTATTAAATGTGTATACCCCCTAAACTAACTGTGCCAGAAAGGGTCGAGTAGATTGCCGGGGGTTGGCGGAGCTGTACTCAGGGCCCAGACCAAATCTGCGGCTCTCTTAGTTGAGGGTAACGCTACACTTGCATACAGCATTTAATGGATAGTTGTTCATCTATTGATCTAGGTTTTTCATGTTTCAGCTGCTATTTCAGCTGGTATGCTGAGTCTTGAGGTCCTCGTCTCTAGCTGCCTTTTTGCTCTAAGAAGCACCTGAAATTTTTTCCTCTTTGTGCGAGGTACTTGCTGTTTATGCTATTATATCTAACCGAATTTAGATGTGATTTTAGCTTTATGAACCATATCTGTTATTCCTCTATATATATGTATGTGTATATATATATATATATATATATATATATATATATATATATATAATTTCCCTTTTATTTTCTCAAGGCTATCTACCATTATTTTTATCTGCAGATGTGAATTGTTCCCACGCCCACTACAACGTTTCTGGGCTTGCTTATAACAATACTATATATAAGTACTTTTTTGATCAAGGGATAATATACATTATACCCTCCTGCTCCCAAGGTATTTATGAGAGTCTTACTTGCTATGACCATCTGTCTGTTGAGCACATTTTAGATGAAATTCTTATTTTTACGTTTTTTATATGTTCTTTTTGAATATGTATACATATGTCTTTTCATGAAATATATTGTATTGCAGATAGTAAGGCGTGTTCTCCTACTATCTCTGTTCGTCCTGAAGAAGCCTCGCGGCGAAACGCGTAGACGCACACAGGGACCACATTTATCCAAACCATCTCGTATACAGTGTTTTAATAAAAAAAATTCTCATTGTAGTTACTGTCTTTTGTCTTTTATAAATAAATACATTTTTGTTTATCCCATGTGTCTTTGCCTTCAAAGTCCAACCCCCAGGTATCTCTACTTCTGAGTTATCTTTTCACGCTTTTTCCTGTTACAGAGGAGATCTTCGGCTAGAATTATTGTTCTTGCTCTAACGGTCACGGCTATACCTCACATGTGGGGTTTTAATACCACTTAGATATGCAGGTGTGACTTATGTATGCGTTTGCTTCTGCGCGCGAGCTCACAGCGATGGAGCGCTTTATATTTTTTTCATATTTATTTATTTTTATTTTTACACTGTCCCGTTAATATTCCTTTTTTTATCACTTGTATTCCTATAACAAGGAATGAACACATCCCTTGTAATAGATATAAGCATGACAGGTCCTCTTTATTGAGAGATCTGGGGTCAAAAAGACCCCAGATCCAGTGGCGGTGCGTCCATAGAGGGCGCCGGAGCGCCGCCCCCTCTCGCTCCCGCACCGCCACTGAAAGACAATACACAGATTCATGCATTGCATGAATCTATGTATTGTCACCGCTGCCGCGCTGCCCACTATTCATATGGCCGGCCTCCTGGTGAGCGCCGGCCATATGAATTAGAGCGGTGGCCGGCGGTGGGTGTGACGGCTTCCAAAAACTCCTCCCAGGTACGCACGGGGGTGCGTTCCTTGGAGAAGACTGTGGAGGTTTCAGCCAATCAGGTTCAACCGGATCTGGTTACCGGTAACCTGATTGGCTGAAGCGACATTGAGGGCGGGAGAACACATCGAGGACGGCGCGGACCGAGGAAGGTAAGTGCAGGGCTGGGGGGGGACAGGCTGCATTTGGGGGGAACAGGCTGTATATGGGGACAAACTGGCTGAATATGGGGGGAACTGGCTGTATATGGGGGAAACTGGCTGTATATGGGGACAAACTGGCTGTATATGGGGACAAACTGGCTGAATATGGGGGGAACTGGCTGTATATGGGAGAAACTGGCTGTATATGGGGGACAAACTGGCTGAATATGGGGGGAACTGGCTGTATATGGGGGACACAGTGGCTGAATATGGGGGGAACTGGCTGTATATGGGGGACAAACTGGCTGAATATGGGGGGAACTGGCTGTATATGGGGGACAAACTGGCTGTATATGGGGGACAAACTGGCTGTATATGGGGGGAACTGGCTGTATATGGGGGACAAACTGGCTGAATATGGGGGGAACTGGCTGTATATGGGGGACAAACTGGCTGCATTTGGGGGGAACTGGCTGTATATGGGGGACAAACTGGCTGAATATGGGGGGAACTGGCTGTATATGGGGGACAAACTGGCTATATATGGGGGACAAACTGGCTGAATATGGGGGGAACTGGCTGTATATGGGGGACAAACTGGCTGCATTTGGGGGGAACTGGCTGTATATGGGGGACAAACTGGCTGTATATGGGGGCACACTGGCTGTATATGGGGGCACACTGGCTATAAATGGGGACAAACTTGCTGTATATGGGGGCACACTGGCTGTATATGGGGGGCACACTGGTTATATATATATGGGGGCACACTGGCTGTATATGGGGACAAACTGTCTGTATATGGGGGGCACACTGGCTGTATATATGGGGGCACACTGGCTGTAGCACACTGGCTGTATATGGGGACAAACTGGCTGTATATAGAAACAAACTGGCTGCATTTGAGGGGGCAAACTGGTGGCGTTTGGGCACAGTGGCTGTGTTTAATGGGCACAGTGGCGGCAATTTTGAGCACCAGCCGCCACTGCCCAGATCTCTCATTTACCTTTAAAAGCAAAAAAAAAGCTCTTTATGCTCTGAGATGTGGAAGTGACGTCAGACGTCGCCCCGATCCTACAAAGGCATAGAGCCAAGTGAGGGCCATTTTGCCCTCACTTGACTTCCCACCCAGCCACCAATCAGACCGGATCGCTTCCGGGTTTACCGACGGCTCTAGTAAACCCGTAAGACACCAGAAAGCAGCGTGAGGGGGGGGGGGGGCGCTGCCTATAAAAGTGATCCAACGCGAATTGGCTGCCGGGACCATTTTTATATGGAAAGCCGGCCGCCTATTGTAAATAAAGTTACCAGGGTTATGGCAGCTAGCTGCTGCCATAACCCCAGTATTTAATGTCAAAGTATTGACGTAAATTTACAGTTAGGCGGTCGGCAATGTTCACTCCTAAAAAGAGGTACTTTACATGTGGCTGCATTTTGCACATTTTCGCTATCTTCGAAAAATAAGTGTGCAATGTGTAGGAGATACCGTACTCACTCAGTCTTTTCCAGATGAAGTTCTAGTGGCTGTCCATTTAATTCTATCCTATAATGCACCAGGTCTGGATATTTGCTCTGTGAAGATAGGAGTAGTATGAACACATGTATGACGTCTTCTAAGAACCACATTAACGGTAATTTGGCAGAATAAAATGAGCATTGTTCCCATTATTCTAACGGTAACTGTTTTAGCACCACATGTTTTTTTAAGGATAGCACTCAAGTCACGTTCTGTATTTATTGTTTTTTTTTTTTATTCTTGTAGCAAAAAGGTAGTCTGTAGTTTTCCTCATAACTGTGAAGGCATTCCACAAGATTTTCCTGTTTGTATGTGGAGATTTGTACCCATTCAGCCAAAAAAAAATTGTGTGAGGATACCTACTGAAATTGGATGAGAAGACCTGGCTCACAATTGGAGTTCCAGTTTATCCCACACAGTAATTTGGAGGGGTGTCCACATTCTTTTCGATGTATACCAAACTCAGTAATTTGGAAGGGTGTCCACATACTTTTGTAAATAAATGGTAACAACTGTATCCGCCCTTCCTGTGTTCCCACCACTGCGCTTATGAAAAATGAATAATATTAAACCATAAAATAGTGATAAACTATAAAAAATAGCTACTTTAAAAAAATTTAATCTGTGAAAAATATTCTAAAACCCTAAATAGTGAGATAAAATATAAGCAGCGCTGTAGATAATCCAGGTGAAATGTCCGTTTTCACAGGCAATCAAACAAAAAATGATAATGTCCATAAACATCACCCTGTGACAAATGTGAATGGTGCACAAATACAAAAAATATCTTTAAATATTAATTGAGTATTTCCGTGGATGCAGGAAGGAGGGAACAATGTTTCATATGTATGGTGGCAATGCCCTAAAGATAAAACATTTTGGATAAGAATATACAGTTTTATATATTCTATAACCCAAATTAACCTAATCAAATCACCAAAACAAGCACTATTATGTTATAAATTGGAAAATATAAATACATTTCAAAACCATTTAATAACCTTCATATTCATATCAGCAAGAATCATAATAGCGAAATCGTGGAAATCAGCTATACTGCCATTCGGACAAGTCAGACAGAAACTTTCGTGGATTATGGTTAATGAACGTATGACAGCTATTCTAAATGATAAAATTACAATTTTTGAAAAGATTTGGGACCCGTGGATCAAATATCTATTTGATGATCCGAGATCTTTAACAAATTGAAAAAAACATATTTAATTTTTTTTGTTCTTTCTTTTCATTTTCTTCCTTCCTTTCTTCCCTATATTTTTGATTTTTTCGTTTGTTTTTAAATGATATATTATTACGTAGTTTAATATAGTACATGTGTTTTTTAAATTGCCATAGTTAATAACTCTAGTTTCAAACATAACCATATAGATGACTTGATCTGTTTTAAGAAAGTTTTATACCTTTTTGGTTATAATTTTCTTCATAGTTTTATTTTAAATATGTATATGTAATATCATATTTAATATTATATGATTGTATATCCCTATAACATGTATTTTGAACTACACAATTTTAATTACCTGTTCAATGTTTTATTTTAAGTACATTTCTTTTGAGTTGAAAACAATTCAAATAATAAAAATATTGAAATAAAAATATAAATTGAGTATAAGTCGATATATCTAATCCATATATAAACTGAAGTAGATTGGTGAAAAATGTAGTCAAAACTTCAAATCTTCCACCACACCCAAGTGCCAGTGAATCCTCTCCCATCAGATGCAAAACTCACCAACTCAAATTGCCTTTCACTCTCATGTTCGGCGTGTAAACGTGTACAAAAGCCTCACTGGTAGGTATAGCCGAAAGTGTACAGATTTGAACAAGTCCCTCACAGCAAGGGGGGATGTGAGGGACTTGTTCCAATCTGGACACTTTCGGCTCCTTGTTGCTCAGCGGACCCTTGGTGATAAAGTAAGCTTCTTCCTTTCCATTCCTTTGTTTCACAACAGGACTGGATTTTATCATTACCACCATTGAATACATTTATTTTATGATCCTTCATCTGTTGTGGGACTGGCTGCTTCTCTAACCCATTGAGCGCTGGATTGTCTTGTTTTATACTGTTTTTAAACTTTAAAAGATAGCTGGAAATATGTATTTGGCCTTAAGACCTTGAGAATCTTCTTTTGTTGACAATTTTTATTTGAATGGTTTATTGAATACTCAGTCCGAGTTGGACTAATTACAAGCTTACAACCATTTTTAGGTGCTCGGAAACAACAGTCTCCGAGCTTAAATAACTCGCTTTTGTCTGTCTGATCTTAAATTTTTCAGTCCTAAGATTTTCTGATATAAGATTTTTGAACTATTTAAGTGAAGAGAGCCTCAACTCAAACTTTATGTAGGTGAATCTTCCTTTTGTCTCTTCCTTACTAATTCTATGATAAAGAACGGGGATTAACATCATAGACAATCTCAGTATAATTTCTCAGGATCGGGAAGCTTAAGGTTGGAGGTGCTTCCCACCACCCTAAGGACACAGCTTGAACCTAATTGGGGTGTCAGGGGTGGAGGTAAACACCTCTAATACACATATAGTATTTGTCTACTGTTAAAAGGCAATCATCAGGTGGCTATTTAATGTTACAACTTTATGTTTATATCTTACCTCCATGTTTATATGGTAATTTCATTGTCATTGCTATTGCTGAACTAACTTTTTTCTGATGAAAACCAATAATAATCTTTTGAAAGAAAAAAATAAATGTTTTGCCTTTAGTTATAATGGTTTCTTATAATTATAATCAGAAGGTGTGATTGATGGTTAATGACTTGGCACCACATCCCCAATCATGTGTAGAAAAGAGTTTGCATGCCAATGGTTGGGATTCAGGAGGGCTTTATCAGGAACAGAAAATCTGATTAAAAAACACTTTATCACACAATATTTAATATATGAAATACACCACAATGGGTGATCAAATGGTGCAAATCAATGACCCATCTTATTCAGAAAAGGGCATTCATGAGATACTGCTCATATACTCTATGTATGTACAACATTATAACAAGAGGTTACACATAAACTTTGGCGAAGGGTAAAAAATAGAACACAGATGAGTAATTCTTGTGTTTCACAATGAGATTCATCAGGAAGATAAGCTACATTTCTTATAAATGCCATACAATATTTTGGTGAAGTCTCCCTGCTATGATTCTAAGCAATGCCTCACCCAAACCATAATAGTCATTTCAAAAAGCAAAATAATGAATTCTGCTGCATTCCCTATAACTAATTTAACCACTTGCCGACCGCCTCCAGTAGATATACGTCGGCAGAATGGCACGTACAGGCACATCAACGTACCTGTACGTCCCCTTTAACTGCCTGATGTGGGTGTTGTGACCCTCCTACCTTCCCCATGAGTCGGACCGCGTGTCTCGTGGACTCGATCGCCGTGGGGATTCCCGCGATCGTCTCACGGCGGTATAGAGCACTGATCTCGGCTCTGTGTACTCGGAGCGGAGATCAGTGTCATGTCACACAGAGCCCAACCCCCCCTCAGTTAGAAACACTAATCAGGGCACACTTAACCCTTTTAGCGCCACCTAATGGTTAACCCCTTCACTGCCAGTGTCATTTTCACAGTAACCAGTGCATTTTTATAGCGCTGATCGCTGTGAAATTACAATGGTCCCAAAAATGTGTCAAAAGTGACAGATGTGTCCGCCATAATGTCGCAGTCATGAAAAAAATCACTGATCGCCGCCATTACTAGTAAAAAAAAATAATTTATAAAAATGCCATAAAACTATCCCCTATTTTGTAAACGCTATAACTTTTGCACAAACCAATCAATAAACGCCGATTGCGATTTTTTTAACCAAAAATATGTAGAAGACTACGTATCAGCCTAAACTGAGGAAAACATTTTTTTTTAATATATTTTTGGGGGATATTTATTATAGCAAAATGTAAAAAATATTGAATTTTTTTCAAAATTGTCGCTTTATTTCTGTTTATAGCGCAAAAAATAAAAACCGCAGAGGTGATCAAATACCATCAAAAGAAAGCTCTATTTGTGGGAAAAAAAGGACGTCAATTTTGTTTGGGAGCCACGTCGCACGACTGCGCAATTGTCAGTTAAACCGACGCAGTGCCGAATTGCAAAACAGGGCCTGGTCATTAACCAGCCAAAATGGTCCGGGGGTTAAGTGGTTAATAGATACGAGAAAGAAAATGCAGCTGAGATAGTGAGACCTTCTCATAACGAACAAAGCTCCAAAGAATAACTCTCTCTAGGGGTTTCTTACCAGCGAAGAATTAAGATATCAAAATAAAAATGTATTGCAACTAGGGATGAGCTTCGAGTTCGAGTCGAACTCATGTTCGACTCGAACATTGCCTGTTCGCCCGTTCGCGGAACAGCGAACAAATTGGGGTGTTCGCGGGAATTCGAAAAATCTATGGGAGAAATCTAAAGTGCTAATTATAAAGGCTAATATGCAAGTTATTGTCCTAAAAAGTGTTTGGGGACCGGGGTCCTGCCCCAGGGGACATGTATCAATGCAAAAAGAAGTTTTAAAAACGGCCGTTTTTTCGGGAGCAGTGATTTTAATAATGCTTAAAATGAAAAAATAAAAGTGAAATATTCCTTTAAATTTCGTACCTGGGGGGTGTGTATGATATGCATGTGAAGTGGCGCATGTTTCCCGTGCTTAGAACTGTCCCTGCATAAAATGTCATTTTTGAAAGAAAAAAATGCATTTAAAACTGACTCGCGGCTATTAATGAATTGTCGGCTCCCGGCAATACATACAAAAGTCATTGATAAAAAAAAAAAAAAAAAGCGTGGGGGTTCCCCAGAATTCAATTACCAGGCCCTTCAGGTCTGGAATGGATATTAAGGGGAACCCCGCCGCAAATGAAAAAAAAAATTGACGTGGGGTTCCCCCAAATATCCATTCCAGGCCCTTCAGATCTGGCATGGATTTTAAGGGGAACTCCACCCCAAATTTTAAAAAAAAATGGCGTGGAGTCCCCCTAAAAATCCATACCAGACCCCTTATCCGAGCACGCAACCTGGCCGGCCGCAGGGGAAAAGGGGGGGACGAGAGAGCGCCCCCCCTCCCTCCTGAACCGTACCAGGCCACATGCCCTCAACATGGGGAGGATGTCCCCATGTTGATGGGGACAAGGGCCTCATCCCCACAACCCTTGCCCGGTGGTTGTGGGGGTCTGCGGGCGGGGGGCTTATCGGAATCTGGAAGACCCCTTTAACAAAGGGGACCCCCAGATCCCGGCCCCCCCTATGTGAATTGGTAAGGGGTACATTGTACCCCTACCATTTCACGAAGAAAGCGTAAAAAAATGTTTAAAAAAACACACAAACACCTTGAAAAAGTCCTTTATTTAAAAAAAAAAAAACAAAAACATTCCAGCGGTGAAATCCAGTGTCCCGCGGCGATCCCGATGTCCAGCGCTGTCCTTCATTGGTTGTGCCTGAGCGGACCTGATGGGGAACTCCCTCTCAGTATTTTAAATGTATAGACCCGCCCCTTCTAAAGTTCCCCATCAGGTCCGCTCAGCGGACCAGATGCGGAACATGAGAAGGGGCGGGTCTATACATGTATTACCAAAGTGAGAGCAGTTCCCCATCAGGTCCGCCCCTTCGGTATGTCGGACCCGCCTACGTCATTGGCTTGAGCGGGGAACTTCCTTCACTGTGTAATTTAAATTTACATAGTGAAGGAAGTTCCCCGCTCAAGCCAATGACGTAGGCGGGTCCGACATACCGAGGGGGCAGACCTGATGGGGAACTGCTCTCACTTTGGTAATACATGTATAGACCCGCCCCTTCTCATGTTCCGCATCTGGTCCGCTGAGCGGACCTGATGGGGAACTTTAGAAGGGGCGGGTCTATACATTTAAAATACTGAGAGGGAGTTCCCCATCAGGTTTTTTTTTTGTTTTTTTTTTAATAAAGGACTTTTTCAAGGTGTTTGTGTGTTTTTTTTAAACATTTTTTTACGCTTTCTTCGTGAAATGGTAGGGGTACAATGTACCCCTTACCAATTCACATAGGGGGGGCGGGATCTGGGGGTCCCCTTTATTAAAGGGGTCTTCCAGATTCCAATAAGCCCCCCGCCCGCAGACCCCCACAACCACCGGGCAAGGGTTGTGGGGATGAGGCCCTTGTCCCCATCAACATGGGGACATCCTCCCCATGTTGAGGGCATGTGGCCTGGTACGGTTCAGGAGGGAGGGGGGGCGCTCTCTCGTCCCCCCCTTTTCCCCTGCGGCCGGCCAGGTTGCGTGCTCGGATAAGGGGTCTGGTATGGATTTTTAGGGGGACTCCACGCCATTTTTTTTTAAATTTGGGGTGGAGTTCCCCTTAAAATCCATGCCAGATCTGAAGGGCCTGGAATGGATATTTGGGGGAACCCCACGTCAATTTTTTTTTAAATTTACGGCGGGGTTCCCCTTAATATCCATTCCAGACCTGAAGGGCCTGGTAATTGAATTCTGGGGAACCCCCACGCTTTTTTTTTATTTTTTATCAATGACTTTTGAATGTATTGCCGGGAGCCGACAATTCATTAATAGCCGCGAGTCAGTTTTAAATGCATTTTTTTCTTTCAAAAATTACATTTTTTGCAGGGACAGTTCTAAGCACGGGAAACATGCACCACTTTACATGCATATTATACACACCCCCCAGGTACGAAATTTAAAGGAATATTTCACTTTTATTTTTTCATTTTAAGCATTATTAAAATCACTGCTCCCGAAAAAATGGCCGTTTTTAAAACTTCTTTTTGCATTGATACATGTCCCCTGGGGCAGGACCCAGGTCCCCAAACACTTTTTAGGACAATAACTTGCATATAAGCCTTTATAATTAACACTTTAGATTTCGAACGTTCGAGTCCATTGTATTTAATAGGGTTCTAAAGTTTACACGAACATTTTGTCTGTTCGCAGGTTCTGGTGCGAACCGAACAGGGGGGTGTTCGGCTCATCCCTGATTGCAACACAAAATACTATACCTAGGAACACAAATGTTAATCAAACACTAAAATAAAAACTACTATCCAGTCTTTGTGAAAAACACCAATAAAAACATTGAAACAAAAAAAAAACTACTGACATTTTACATTATATAAAACAAAAACAAAAAACAATTCAAAAGTGCCAAGCCCAGCATTGAAAATGAACACAAACATAACCAGTAATATTCAAATTAAAATGAATAATATTAAGCAAAAATATACAGGATTTATAATGTCCTGCTCAATAGAAATGCTACATTTAATGCTGTAGGATAAAATATCTGAAATATTATCTTTTTGTAAAACTTCCTCTAGTGCACATATACCCTCTATTTTACACTTTCTCTATGAACTTTTATATCAGATGACAATTGCCTAAGAATCTCACAGATCATCCCTTCCAAATATTGGCTGCCCAAACTGTATACAGGGGGTCCCTGTCCTACGAACGCGTTAGGGACCTTAGGTTTGTTCTAAAATCGGAAATGTTCGTAAGTCGGGACCGCTTGCGCAGAATGGCAATTACGTAATTTTCCGACATTTTACAATGTTTCCCGATGTTCCGTCGTATGGCCGCGCATGCGCAGAACGGGAGATACGTTGTTTTCCGATGTTTTCCAATGTTTTCCGATGTTCCGTCGAATGTGCCGCCATCAAAAATGGCCGTGCATGCGCAGAACGGCAGATACAGTCCCGTTCGTAAGTAGGAGCGGAAGTTGGGCGTTCGCAAGTCGGGGACCCCCTGTAGTGATAACTTCTTAAATGAGATGAAATTAGAGTTTACAATAAATAGCATGTACAACGTCAGCCCTGATATAAATGTACATAGCTTTATAAAGCCCATCCTGCAATTTAGGTTTGTTGGTTCTGTAAAGGGTCAAGGCTACCCAAAGTTGTTAAGCTGGGTTTGGTCATTTCTATCCATAGCCAAGGCAAAGTTACACGTTAATGGTGGTCCCACCACCAGCACATACCCACTGAAGTTGGGCTTTAGGGAAAAAAGCAGTGCTGAAACAGTATGAAAGCAGCTTGACATTTTTTTTAAATTAGTAAAAATATATCATAAAATATAAAATATGATAATATATTATAATATATAACATTTGAATTATTACCCTACTATTATTTCTAAGCTTCTCAGTATTTACAAATTATTAAATTAGTTAATTTCCTTTCACATTAGGCCTCCCCATGTGAACAATACCACATAAATAAATCAGTTACTGTACCTGTGTATCTCTCTTGTGCTGAGTATGAAGTTTTCGAGGATAAACCACCTCATATTTTTGTTTCCCAGGAAATTGATTAAATCCTAAAAATAATACAGCAACACCTTTAATTTTTATTATGAAAAAAAGAATTTCATTCATTATTCATATCAAACATATCAAACAGAGAAAAAAAAATCACTAATTAAAATCTCATTGTCACAAGTTTCACACCATGCCCTGAATGGCTTGTAACATGCAAGCGCAGTGTGGAGTAAGCAAAAATGACAACAACCCCAATGTATAACTAGGTTTAAAAGTAAGTTGCACATGGAAGAGCTTTGCATAGCGCAAACAAATATGTTTTCCCTGCACACTTGTAGGTGGGGGCCGTGATATGGGGGAACCTTTCTATATGTTCCCCCATCCCATTTCAATAATAATGAGTGTGGGTCATAGGTTAAATCATCCTGCCAGGCCTCACACTGAAAGGACCCGTCTCCTCTTCAGCCAGTGGCATTGGTCTGTCCCTATCTGTCCCGGCCCAAACTACAGAGCATTTTGACGTTAACAGTGCAGAACACTTAATATCTCTCACCAGGTCCTTAGCACAGCACTTTTATCTTGCTCCAACCCGTAGGTTTAAAAGGGAAGCACCACACATATGCAAGGCCTTTTTCTTTCATGATCCAGGCCCTGTCCCTAGAAAATATCTATATCGTAGCAGCCCTAGAATGCCCTACTGAGAGTGGCATGCTTAGTAGACATGTGCACTGCCGATAAATTTGTTTGTTTTCGTTTTTGTTTTCGTTTTTTGGGTCATTCGTTATGATCACAATTTGTAAATTCGTAAATTAGAAAATTCGTCAATTAAAAAATTTGTAAAATTGGAATTCTGAAAATGTGAAAATCAGAAAATTCTAAAGAATTAAAATCAGTAAATTCGAAATAATAACTAACTAACTAACTAACTAATATTAACTATTAACCACTTAAGGACCGCCGTCTATAAATATACGTCAGCAGAATGCTTAAGATGCCAAGCCGTAGGTCGCGCATGCGACCCGGGCCTGAGCTCCATTACCACGCCCACAGGACCTATGGACCCGATTGCCGCTGGTGTCCCGCGATCGGGTCACAGAGCTGAAGAACTGGGAGAGGTAAGTGTAAACAAACCTCTCCCCGTGCTTCCTAGTGAGACTGTCACTGATCGTCTGTTCCCTGTCATAGGGAACGACGATCAGTGATGTCACACGCCAAGCCACGCCCCCACACAGTAAGAATCACAGATTAGGTCACACTTAACCCCTTTAGCGCCCCCTACAGGTTAACCCCTTCACTGCCAGTGTCATTTTCACTGTAATCAGTGCATTTTTATAGCACTGATCGCTGTAAAAATTACAATGGTCTACTAGTAAAAAAAAATTATTAATAAAAATGCCATTTTTAATGCATTTTTATTGCATTTTGTACACGCTATAACTTTTGCGCAAACCAATCAATAAATGCTTATTGCGATTTTTTTTTTACCAAAAATATGTAGAAGAATACGTATAAGCCTAAACTGAGGAAAACAAATGTTTTTTTTATATATTTTTTGGGGATATTTATTATAGCAAAAAGTAAAAAATATTGAATTTTTTTGAAAATTGTCGCTCTATTTTTGTTTATAGCGCAAAAACTAAAAACCGCAGAGGTGATCAAATACCACCAAAATAAAGCTCTATTTATGGGAAAAAAAGGACGCTAATTTTGTTTGGGAGCCACGTCGCACGACCGCGCAATTGTCAGTTAAAACTACGCAGTGCCGAATCGCAAAAAGTGGCCTGGTCCTTTAGCTACAAAATGGTCCGGGGCTTAAGTGGTTAACCACTTCCCGCCCAGCCTATAGCAGAATGACGGCCGGGCGGTGGTTCTGTTATCCTGACTGGGGTCTATTGACGTCCTGCAGGATAACAGCCGCCGCGCGCCCGTGGGGGTGCGCATCGCGGCGATCGGTGGTGCGGTATGTCAGTCTGACACACCGCTACACCGATCTCAGTAAAAAGCGGAGGCTTTTTACCACGTGATCAGCCGTGTCCAATCACGGCTGATCACGATGTAAACAGGAAGAGCTGTTGATCGGCTCTTCCTCACTCGCGTCTGACAGACGCGAGTAGAGGAGAGCCGATCGGCGGCTCTCCTGACAGGGGGGTTTGCGCTAATTGTGCATCAGAGCAGCCCCCCCTCGGATGCCCACACTGGACCACCAGGGAAGCCGCCAGTCCCACCAGGGAAGCCCCTAATATGTGGATGGCCAGGTACATCCCCCATGGCCATCCACATGTTACAAAACATGCCCAACATATGCCAATCAGTGCCCACAAATGGGCACTGACTGGCACCATGGTAGTACATATAAAAACAGTGATGCCCAGCAATGCCCCCACCAGAGTAACCAGTGCCACTCATCAGTGTCCCTCAGTGCCACCTATCAGTGCACATCCATGCCCATCAGTGCCCACCTATCAGTGATCATCAGTGCCCATCTGTGCCACCTATCAGTGCCACCCACATGTATCCATCAGTGCCACCCAAAAGTGCCCATCAGTGCCGCCTATGAGTGCCCATCAGTGCCGCCTATGAGTGCCCATCAGTGCCGCATACCAGTACCACCTATCAGTGCCCATCAGTGCCACCTATCAGTGCCCATCAGTGATGCCTATCAGTGCCCATCATCAGTGCTTATCAGTGCCACCTCATCAGTGCCACCTCATCGGTGCCCATCGGTGCCGCCTTATTAGTGCCCATCAGTGCAGCCATATCAGTGCCCGTCATTGAAGAAGAAAACTTATTTATTTACAAAAAAAATTACAGAAACAAATAAAAACGTTTTATTTTTCAAAATTTTCGGTCTTTTTTTATTTGTTGTGCAAAAAATAAGAAAATCGCAGAGGTGATCAAATACCACCAAAAGAAAGCTCTATTTGTGGAAACAAAATGATAAAAAAATTGTTTGGGTACAATGTAGCATGACCGCAAAATTGTCATTCAAATTGCAACCGCGCTGAAAGCTGAAAATTGGCTTGGGCAGGAAGGTGTGTAAGTGCCTGGTATTGAAGTGGTTAAACAATAGATATTGGATTTTTTTTTTTTTTGGGTGATTAGAGGCTGGGGACACCTTACATGTGTATCGCTGGGTGATCAGAGGCTGGGGACACCTTACATGTGTATCGCTGGGTGATCAGAGGCTGGGGACACCTTACATGTGTATTGCAGGTGATCAGAGGCTGGGAACACCTTACATGTGTATCTCTGGGTGATCAGAGGCTGGGGACACCTTACATGTGTATTGCTAGGTGATCAGAGGCTGGGGACACCTTACATGTGTATCTCTGGGTGATCAGAGGCTGGGGACACCTTACATGTGTATTGCTAGGTGATCAGAGGCTGGGGACACCTTGCATGTGTATCGCTGGGTTATCAGAGGCTGGGGACACCTTACATGTGTATTGCTAGGTGATCAGAGGCTGGGGACACCTTACATGTGTATTGCTAGGTGATCAGAGGCTGGGGACACCTTGCATGTGTATCGCTGGGTTATCAGAGGCTGGGGACACCTTACATGTGTATTGCTAGGTGATCAGAGGCTGGGGACACCTTACATGTGTATTGCTAGGTGATCAGAGGCTGGGGACACCTTGCATGTGTATCGCTGGGTGATCAGAGGCTGGGGACACCTTACATGTGTATTGCAGGTGATCAGAGGCTGGGAACACCTTACATGTGTATCTCTGGGTGATCAGAGGCTGGGGACACCTTACATGTGTATTGCTAGGTGATCAGAGGCTGGGGACACCTTACATGTGTATCTCTGGGTGATCAGAGGCTGGGGACACCTTACATGTGTATTGCTAGGTGATCAGAGGCTGGGGACACCTTGCATGTGTATCGCTGGGTTATCAGAGGCTGGGGACACCTTACATGTGTATTGCTAGGTGATCAGAGGCTGGGGACACCTTACATGTGTATTGCTAGGTGATCAGAGGCTGGGGACACCTTGCATGTGTATCGTTGGGTTATCAGAGGCTGGGGACACCTTACATGTGTATTGCTAGGTGATCAGAGGCTGGGGACACCTTACATGTGTATCTCTGGGTGATCAGAGGCTGGGGACACCTTACATGTGTATTGCTAGGTGATCAGAGGCTGGGGACAACTTACATCATGTTTTCTTATTTTAATATTTTCTACAGTTTTTTTTTTCATTTTTAAAAAACATTTTTTTTTGGGGGGGCATAGTCTAGCACCGATCCCGTATCTCCATATCTGGTGTAAAAACACAGTTTCGAAAGATTAAAAAACAGAAGTGCTGTGGTTGCCACACTGCAGTAAATAACAAAAACAAGCATAAAGGAAATGCGCACACCACAAATGTATTTACTAGATAACATATGGCTTTTTTATGTGATCCTCCTGATTATAGGAACCAGTGACAATTGAATTTATAGGTATGAACGAGCACAGCAAAATAAAATCTGCTAAAAGTACATACTGTAAGATATGTTATAACTAAAGTCCAGGTGAATAGCTAAATGCAAAGTTACAATTCATGCATATGTGCCGTCTTACTTGCCACAGAATTTGTTTTTCTGTTCATCCAGTCCTCACATTTACACAGCTTTGCCAGGCAGCACAGGCTGGTGGTTTCCAGTTAAGTAACACAGTGGTGACCTCTCTCCATCCCCTGTCTGCTCACTGGACAACAGGAGAACAGCCATGCACTGCTGCTGAGGTCATCCCTTTCATCACTTTGCTCTCTTCAATCAGCACGTCACTTGTCAATACATTTGCATGCAGCATACCTGATTAAAGCATGTACAATCCAATACATGGCTCCAACTCCAACCAAAGTGTTTCATTTTATTTAGGATGGCGTGGAGAAGGCTTAGAGCTTCTGCCAGGTTTTTATCACTTCATGAGAGGTGACACCTTCACAAGATATAATATATTGTGGTTTTTGTAGCAATATGTTAACACCTTAACCAGCATATCCTTCTCTATGGGTGTTGCCTGTTTGATCTCATCAGTGTACAGTGGCATAGTGCCTTCTCTTCTGTATCTCCTGCTTAAAGAGACACTCTCACCTTTTCCCCAATATACTCACCTTATGTGGTTCCTTCCCCCTCCAAGCTTCTCTGCAACTGGTATTGATATTTCCTTTGTTAGCAAACCAAAGTGGTGACATCTCTCCCGGGTCATGTGCCAGAACACAGATATTTTTGCCAGCTACAAAGGTAAGGAAAGTATATGGGGGTCAGACGATCCCCATAGCTCCCAACTGTCTCTGATTTCAAGGGACTGTCCCTCATTGGGAACAAAATCCCTCTGTCCCTCTTTCCTCCTCACTTGTCCCTTATTTTGGTCTGATCTATACAGGGCAGCCATCAGGAATTTTGGGGCCCCTTACACAGCTTCAGGCATGGAGCCGAGGAGAACCGAGGAGAACCAGAAGCGGGGGGGGGGGGGGTGCCACGAATTGAGAAGCAGGGGGTTTGGGTGCTGACGAACACACAAAAAAAACAGAAGAACAAAAAAACAAAAAAAAGGGGGGTTGCCTTCCAGGGCCCCTTACAAAAAAAAATTATATATAAAAAGAAATAAAAAATCTATTAAAAAAAAAAAGGGAGGTTTCCATCCGGGGCCCTGGGGACTTACAAAATAAATAAATAAATTAAATTAAATAAATAAATAAATAAACAAATTAAATAAAAAAAAGAATAATAAAAAAATATATAATTTTTTTTTAAAAAGGGGGGTTGACATTCGGGGCCCTGGGGAACTCCAGGCCCCTGGGGACCTCTGGGCCCCTTACAAATTTTTTTTTTTAAAAAGGTGTACAGGTGTACTGCCTGTACCCCCCTGATGGCGGCCCTGGATCTATATAGTTGTATATAAAATGCACTTTTTATCTTTCAAAAAGTGTTTCCCAGTGCTAAACTTTTCATCCAATTTCTAAATTGCTTAATTTTTAAATTTCAAAATCCAGTATGAAGGAATAGTAGTGGTAAAAAAAAAATCCCTTGTGGATTTGACTAATCCTTTCATTTGTATAATTCTCATTAAAGGGGGTGTCCCTCGTTCCCATCTTAAAAAGTTGGGAGGTATGGGATGCCCTCTTCAGAGATTCAGTCACCTTGCCTTGCATGGATATGTGGGAAAGTATTTAAACCCCTTCCAGGTTTTTACTGTGGTTTGTTTCCTTTTTAGACTGCCCCACCCTTAGGCCTCATACACATGGTACGAAAATCAGAAGGGAAAAGTCTGAAGACGAGCTGTCTGCGGATTTTCGTTAGTACAGTGTTTTCGACAGCCGATTTGACTTTTTCGTCAGACAAAAGCTGGATGTGCAGACTATAACATTTTTGTTGGATGTAAACTCAACGTCTGATTTTCGAATGGTCAGTACTGAAATCGTCACACAAAAGTTGAAAGTACAAACACGCATGCTCGGAATCAAGGAACGACTGGGAAGAGTTCAGACTTGTAAACTACCCTCCTAATATAGAATTACTATTCGTGACGTGGCAATTGATGAAATGTCAAAATTCTCATCTTCTTTAATGGGATAATAATGAAGCTGCTTTGCTGGTGATACTGATGTAATTATGCCAAACGTATTTTAAAAGACATTTGTTTTGTACGATCAGAAAATCGCGAATCAACGTTCACCAAACTTCCACTAACACAAAATTATCAGAAGGGGCCCGAAGCGTGGCACTTGAGAAATTTATTTCCTCTTTATACTCTCATAGTACCTCACTACGTTCATGTTTGTCCAACGACAATTGGCGTATAGTTAGTATGCTAGACAAAATCCTGCACACGCCCTTTTGACAAAAATCAGACGCTCGGCTGTACAACAATCAAACCGTGTGTACTAGGCTTTAGACTTTAAAGCCTCGTACACACGGTTTGATTGTCGGATGACTGCACGTCTGACTTTTGTCAAAAGGGCGTGTGCAGGATTTTGTCTAGCATACTAACTATACGCCAATTGTCATTGGACAAACATGAACGTAGTGAGGTACTATGAGAGTATAAAGAGGAAATTAATTTCTCAAGTGCCACGCTTCGGGCCCCTTCTGATAATTTTGTGTTAGTGGAAGTTTGGTGAACGTTGATTCGCGATTTTCAGATCGTACAAAATAAATGCCTTTTACAATACGTTTGGCATAACTACATCAGTATCACCAGCAAAGCAGCTTCATTAAAGAAGATGAGAATTTTGACATTTCATCAATTGCCGCGTAACGAATGTTAATTCTAGATTGCGAACAGCAGTTTACAAGACAGAGTTTACAGCTCGTCTTCAGACTTTTCCCTTCTGATTTTTGTACCGTGTGTACAAAGCCTAATGCCGCGTACACACGATCAGAAATTCCAACAACAAAACCGTGGATTTTTTTCCGACGGAATGTTGTCTCAAACTTGTATTGCATACACACGGTCACACAAAATGTTGTCGGAAATTCCGAACGTCAAGAGCGCTGTGACGTACAACACGTACGACGAGGCGAGATCAATGAAGTTCAATAGGCAGTTTGGCTCTTCTGCTTGATTCCGAGCATGCGTGTTTTTTCGGAATTGCATACAGACGATCGGAATTTCCGACAAGAACTTTTCTTGTCGGAAAATTTGAGAACCAGCTCTGAAATTTTTGTGGTCGGAAATTCCGACAACAAATGTCCGATGGAGCCTACACACGTTCGGAATTTCCAACCAAAAGCTCACATCGGACATTTTTTGTCAGAATTTCTGATCGCGTGCACGCGGCATAAGTCTGAATGGCGCCTTTTTGTTCAAGTGAACAGCTGCAACCATTTGATAATGAACTCAACACTAAAAAAACAAGCAGTAATGTAAAAAAATGGTGCGCTTATTCTAAAGGAAACATATAACATAAAAAACAATCATAGTACCGTATATACTCGAGTATAAGCCGACCAGAGTATAAGTCGAGGTACCTAATGTTGCCACAAAAAACTGGGAAAACTTACTGACTCGAGTATAAGCCGAGGGTCAACAATGCCTCACTGTTCCCATCCTTACTGTTCCCATCCTTACTGTTCCCATCCTTACTGTTCCTATCCTTACTGTTCCTATCCTCACTGTTCCTATCCTCACTGTTCCCTAGCTCACTGTTTCCTATCCTCACTGTTCCTATCCTCACTGTTTAAATTTTACATTGTAAATAGTACCTGAAAAAAAGTTGCGGCTGCGGCGTCCATTGTTCAAATCCCGCGGTCTCTTCCTGGTCCCTTCCGTGATAGGCGATTCTCATCAGACACTCTCCACCTATCACAAATGTTCTCTCATCCTCAGTTTCCCAGCAGACACTGTGTTGGGTGTTCCGCCAATCACAGACGTCTGCTGGGAAACTGAGGATGAGAGAACGTTCGTGATAGGCGGAGAGTGTCTGCTGAGAATCGCCTATCATGGAAGGGACCAGGAAGAGACCGCGGGATTTGAACGATGGACGCCGCAGCCTCAAGTTTTTTTCAGGTACTATTTACAATGTAAAATTTCGCTGACTCGAGTATAAGCCAGGGGGGGACTTTCAGCCCAAAAAAAAGGGCTGAAAATCTCGGCTTATACTCGAGTATATACGGTAATATATTGTGTAGCGGGGTCTCCTTTAAGGCCCCGGGACTACGCTACCCAGAACCCCGTTCAGCACCCAGGGTGCATTCAGCCACTGCAGAGACTGATGGGAGGGGCTATATAAGAGGAGGGCGAGGCTGAGCTTGGCCTCTTTGGACACCGCGCTGCAATCAACAGGTCTTCCTGTGCGGATCTGCTGCAGTGCAGGGCCTGAAGCCAGGGCCTTGCACAACTTCCAGAGAGCCTTCCACCCCACTGCGGAAGCTGGGTGACACCTGACTTCGCTGACTTCTTACATCAGTTGGATCGGAGACCCGACCGTTGCAGACGCTGTGTGTGTAGACACAGCAGGTGGAAGTCCCGGACTGGGATCGCATCCGGAGTGGTGAGCGAGCACCTGCTCAATCCTATAGGCTGTCCTGTTGTTAGGCCTAGAGACTGCCTTGGCCCACCGGCCTTTATTTACTGTTCCACTGGAGACTAGTGGCGGAACTGAGTTGAGTTAGTCTCTGGTGAAGTGTTCTTTATTGTCTACCCCTTTGGATTACAAATACTGTTCCTGTTGTGCACCACCAGTCAAGTTGCATGCGAAGAAATCGTTCTGCTAGAGACTGAGTTAAATCTGAGTCAGGCCTGACCAGGAGTTAGAACTTTTTGTTGCTGCGCCATAAGGGTGCATAGATAGAGATTGCTGCACTAAAAGGAGGGAAATAGCCTGCATTATCAGGGTGTACTATATTTTCTGCTGTAGGGCTCTGCAGACATATATGTGTTATGTATTAACCTTGTGCCTTTTACCCAAAGTAAAAAACCCGTTATACTTCATCACTTGCTATCAGTGTGTTATCATTATGCAAAGAGGTTACCCTTACAATACAGATAGATTGTGATACAAGACAATCCCTAGACTAACTGTGCCAGAGTAGGTCAAGTAGATTGCCGGGGGTTGCGGTGCTGTATTCAGGGTCCACAAACAAATCCAGCGGCTCTCTTAACTGGGGGCAGCGCTACACGTGGGGGCTCTCGAGTCCGGGATCCTGATACAGCGAGTAACGCGCCAAAAGTACCAGCATGGACACACTAGAAGTAGGACAGTGGTGCAAGGCGGTCGGCACAGATTCAGCCGGGGTAGTAGTCATAGAACTCCCAGGGATCTGGCAAGAAGAAGCGGTGAAGCAGCTAGTGATGTCACTGTCCCCGCACCAGAAGGTATGGGTGGTGGATGTCAGGTCGAATTCTTCACTGACCCACGCACTAATAGAGTGGAAGAATGGAATCCCAGAGCATTTCAAGAATCCAAGTATAGAAGCAATAGATGATCAGACTTATAACCTAATACATGCGCTGCCACTCAAGTCAGGAGGATGGTTTCAGACACCGAAACTATCTCCACCACCGTCCCCAAAAGCAGAAAAACGGGAGAAGAAAGAGAGTCCCGGATCACCACCTGCCACCCTCAGCGCAGAATTATGCGTAGTCCTGGGGGAAATTGTAGCCCAGTGTAAGAAGGATCCTACAGACTACCAAATGTCGGGATACAGAAAACGTAGAATATTTTCTGGAAGGAAGCCTGTACCTTTGGGTGAAGAGGGGTTTGAGGAGTGGTTAGACGGCGCCACCCAGGCCTTAGAAGAATGGGAAGTCCCAGAATACAGAAAGAAACAGAGAATTGCTGAAAGCTTGAAGGGGCCTGCTCTAGAGGCCATACGCAACCTCAAGATGAGCAAAACAAACTGTAATGCACAGGATTATCTGGATATTCTGCAGAATGTGTTCGGTGGAACAGAGAAAATCACTGAGCTCACTTACCAGCTGGAGCACTGCTATCAAAAGACAGGAGAGAAACTGTCAGAATTCATGAGGCGCCTGGATAAGATTCTGCATAAGATGATACTGAAGAAGGGGATCGACCCACGGAAGGTGGATGAGGCCCGTGTTCAGCAGGTGATGAGAGGATCTCAGCCCCTGGACCCCATCGCATTAGTGCTATGCACGCGACAGGACGGGAAGAGCCTGGAATACCCTGACTTAATCCGAGTGGTCAGAGAGGAAGAAGCTATGCTGGAGGAAAAGAAGAGGAATCAACCAATTGAGCCAGCTAATCCTCCTCCAGTGATGGTCAGGACAACCATGACCCTGGAGAGAGACTCAGAGGTGGATGCCTTGAAGTCACAGATGTCCCAAGTATTGGAGATGCTGACCTCTCTGATGGAAAAGGATCCAAGGGTACCAGAGAGGGAAGGACCAAGGAAGGAACTGTTCCCAAACACCTCAGCGCCCGCGTCCCTACAAGATTGGGGGGACATGACTTGTTTCAACTGTGGAGGGGTTGGCCATGTCGCTAAAGTGTGTTCCAGTCCCAAGAAAAAGAAACTGAATAACCGCAAGCCGGCGGAAAACTCCAGAGGGCCCCGGTGAAGGAGTCAACCGGGTGCCCATCATCTCCAGTGAGCTCCAAACTGAATGCAGAAGCTACTGAGTTCATCCCGTCCAGTCCTTTGTCGGATTCTTGGGAAGATGCCTGTGTCTTACTCCCAGAGGAGGACCCAAGAGATTCCATGTACATCCCTGCTCCGGAGTCAAGTGCCCCAGGACCAGTGGACACTCCCAAGTCGGTTCCGGAAGAGGAACCTGTTTTAGCCGGACCAGAAAGCCCAAGAGGACAAAGGATGAGAAGAGCCATAAAACCTCCCAGAAGATTGATTTACCCATAGATGGGGAGGAGCTCGGAAGACATTGTGGTTACTGCCAGGAGGAGTATGGAAGACCCTAATCCCTCCACTGTTCATTTGGTGGGGGGAAACCCCAACTCACTCTCTGGCACAGTTAGGCAGGACACTAATGACAGTGTGACCTGTAGGCAGGGGAGTTCACCTCCTTGTTTTTGGTGGGAATTTCCTCTGCCAACATCATACGTTTATAATCTTCCTAATTTATTAGAAAGCTTAATCATTCAACTCACATTATTAACATCTTGTACCTTTGCATAAAACTGAACTTGAATCTGCGGTAAAACAAGCTCCAGCTCACCGTCTTCCGGGTCACGGAGACACCGGGAATGACATCACAGGCTCCTCCCTTTGAACTTTTTGGACTTTTGAACAATTTTATAAGTGTTATTTTTCAAGCATTTGGGTGTGAAGGACTTATATATTATTTTTTTTACAATATATTACTATGATTGTTATTTATGTTATATGTTCCCACCCTTAAAGTGACACTAAACAATGTCCTTATTCTTCAAAAGTAATCCATACACATTCACTACTTAATGATCCTGTAAGCCAGGGATATGCAATTAGCGGACCTCCAGCTGTTGCAGAACTACAAGTCCCATGAGGCATAGCAACACTCTGACAGCCACAAGCATGACACCCAGAGGCAGAGGCATGATGGGACTTGTAGTTTTGCAACAGCTGGAGGTCCGCTAATTGCATATCCCTGCTGTAAGCTATTTTTCTTGAAATTGTTTCTTACTTTGTTTTTCTGCCTCTATGTAATGTCCTCCCTGAGCTCCCAAACCTCTCCCCTTTCCCCCCTCACTTCCTTTAATGTGCAGTACACATTTTTGGGATTGTGGGAACTGCTCTATGCACAGTACAAATCTCATGGTCCCTAGTCCATCTCAGTAGCAAGAGAGGGTAGCTATGTTTCTATAATGGGACCGTGGAGAATGAACATAGCCACCCTCTAACAGGAAGTTAGATTATAGCAGGAATTTGGAATTTCCGAGGAGACTGAGAGCAACAGAAGGGAAGATTTCTGAGTTAGGAAAACATACTTGGACGGAACTTTTCAGAGTTTAGTGTCACTTTTAGGCCTCATGCACACTGGACTTTATAAAAACACCGTTAGTGCTGGCTGTAGAAAGCTGTAGCTGTAGGATGAGTTTTGCAGTGTTTTTGCAGTAGCGTTTTTCAGCGTTTTAAAGTGTTAACGGTTTTTCGTTTTTTTATTCCTGTGCTGATGACAAGATTATAAAGTGAGGGGAGAAATATAGTTGACAGTTGTAACCTTAACATAAGATATCAAATCTCACAGTGGGGGCACCTGTCCAGGTATGTGGGATTTCCCTTAAAGTGTTACTCCAACACTTCACATTACTGATATGTGCCTTATGTACCATGTACTTGTATGAGAAAGTCTCCTGTTCTCTTTGTATTGCTTTCTTTATGGGAAATCCCTGGTGTTCCTGGCAGTCTCTCTGCTTTCCTATTCAAAACTGACCACACTAGGCAGGAGAACACATCGTAGTCAGTTCTCTAGCTATGCTGGTAACTCAGTGTGCTTTCCTCCAATGATCAGGCTAGTCCTGATACGACCCCCCTGCACAACCACTCACTGGGAAGCTCAGTGTAATGTTGTTTCTCCTCCCCCCAGTTCTTATGCAGCTGAGAACAGAGGGAATGTAATCACTTATAAAAAAGGAAAACAATTGATTTATAATGTATTTTTAAATCTATACAAAAATGTTTTGCCTTTAATTTCTATTTTTAACTGAATTGGTTGTTTTACAAGGTGATCGTTTACAATCACTTTAACTTAAGGGGAAATGTCCTCTCACTGGGATGGGAAGGGAATATACAGAAATAATCACAAGGCAGTGGTTCTAACCTTATCCCCCCCAAAAAAAATAGTCTTGGACCATCTTACTTTAGAAATTATTTATTTGCATTAAAATATTATTAATGGGAAATGGGGAAAAAAAATAAAAAACTTGGCTCAATGGGGATTTTCATGCTTTAGCCCTCGTACACACGACCGAGTTTCTCGTCGTAAAAAACACGTCATTTTTTTCGACGAGATTCTTGTTAAGCTTGTCGATTTTCTCGTCAAGCTTTCTATGCGTACACACTGTCATTTCCCAATTTCCTCGTTTTTCTCCGCGCTCACGTCCAGCACGTACGACGGCACTATAAAGGGGAAGATCTTTTTTCTTGGCGCCACCCCGATTCGCGCTTTTCAGTCTTCGTACTTTTCAGATCGTTTTCTGCCGTTCAGTTTGTGCTTGTGGGTTCGTATCTTGACTTTCAGGGCGTCTAGGCAGGTCGTATCTGTTTTACAGTGCGTTCTTGCCTGTTCGTTTCTGATTTTCAGTTCGTTATTCATAGGCCTTGCTGTTCTAAAGTGCGTTCTGTTCTGTACGTTCTGATTAGACGACCGTTTCCTAGCCATGTCGCCTGGACGTTCTCGTCGTCGAGTTCGTGCTGTGCATGCGCTTGGTGTTGGTCTGCTTGTTTTGGACCAAGACCAGTCCATGAATGGTGTGAGGAGGAGTTCATGGACCAAGAATTGGTTGCTCCAGCGGGACCAATTCTGCCACATGCCTCTGCTGTGGGAGATCGTCGAGAATAATCCTGAGGACTACAGGAATTTTCTGAGGATGTCTGACCCCGTTTTTCAGGAACTGTTGGCTTTGGTGTCCCCCTATATTACCAGGAAGGACACCGTTATGCGGGAAGCCATCAGTGCTGAGCAGTGGCTCATCGCCACGTTGCGTTACCTGGCGACAGGGAGAAGTCTTCAGGACTTGATGTTCACCACAGGTATCTCCCCCCAGGCTCTGGGCCTCATAATCCCAGACACCTGTTCTGCCATCATCCAAGTCCTGCAGGAGGACTATATTAGGGTAAGTTTGCTCCCTTAACATCACATTTTATGTATTACATGTATGCTAATGTATTGTATTTCTTTCATCCTTCCCTAATTACCATGATTGTAATATGCTGAGAATGTCCCCTTTGTCCCCATGCATGTTGGAAGCTTTAGATTGCCCCTTTTTTCTCCTCCCTAAATATTTCCCTTCACTAACTTTTCCAGCAGGGGCGCCTGTTGCTCCAAATGTTTGGGGGTTCAAACCCCAATTTAGGAAATAAACTTCCTCCTTTTTTGCTCTGGTGCCTATTAAACGCCCCCAGTTGTCCCCTCCAATGCAGCCATTTTGTTCCCTCAAATGCAGCCATTTAGTCCCCTCTAATGCAGCCAGTTTACCCCCAGCCCTGCACTTACCTTCTTGTGGTCAGCGCCATCCTTCTTCTGTCCTTGATATCTTCTCCTTCCCTTCATGTTGCATCAGCCAATCATGTTACCATTAAACAGACTTAGTGAACATGATTGGCAGAGCAGCCTGTCAGTGTTTACCCAAGGAATGCCCCCCCCCCCCTGCGTCCCCAATTTTTCTTTTAGGAAGCCAATTACATCCCTCAGGTTGTAATTTGCAAGACTATTTTACTACCTGTTTCTGCTATGCAATTTTAACCCCCTAAATGCCGCAATGATTCATATGTCGGTCGCTTTACAAGAGGCTATCCACCTGAATAGTGTGCGGCATAGACAATACATAGGTTCATGCAACGCATGAACCTATGTATTGTTCTGAGTGATGGGCACAGGAGAGAGGGGGCAGTGCTCCAGCGCCCACTCTGGACGCACCGCCACTGCAATGCTATCCTGTGGCCAAACACATCTCCCCCCCCCAAAATAATTTAGTAATGGCCCATCAGAGGGGGTGATGAATATGATAAATGAGCCTTCCATTATCCTTTTTTTACACACCTTAATAAACGTATAATTTGATTGATGTTGGCCTCTAATTTTTTGGGATAGAATTTCCTTGTAATGTATGACTTTGTTTTTCTAATATTATTTCATCTTGTTTCACTCCACAGCTTTCTTCCACGCCACAGGAATGGCAGACTGTGGCATCGGAGTTTGCCACGCGGTGGGACTTCCCCAACTGCGGTGGTACCATAGACGGGAAGCACGTCCGCATCGTGCCGCCACCCCGTTCTAGGTCCTACTACTACAACTACAAGGGGTTTCATAGCATTGTGCTGATGGCGGTGGTGTCAGCACGGTATGAATTCCTCTATGTTGATGTAGGGAAGAATGGCCGGATGTCCGATGGGGGATCCTTCATCCAGACGGAGTTTGCCCTCCGTCTCCAGAGTGACGACCTTGCATTGCCACCGGATGCAGGGAATATTGAAGGACTCCCCTTTGTTTTTTTGGCTGATGAAGCCTTCGGACTCGGACGGCATCTTATGAGGCCATTTCCACAGAGGACCCTGACCCCAGAGAAGAGGGTGTTCAATTACCGGCTGGCCAGGGGCCGAAGAGTCGTTGAAAATGCCTTCGGCATAATGGCCAGCCGGTTCCGCCTTTTTATGACTTCCATCCACTTGGCGGACTACAAAATAAACTATGTAGTGTTATGCTGCTGTGTGCTACACAATTTTCTTTGCCGCAAATCTAATTCATATATGGCCTCAGTTTTGCCAGAGGCTGGACTTTCCCCTGCAAATCCCCTTCCGGGCCTGGAATCTGCCCGTCTTGGCTTGCCCCCCCAAAATACCCGTGAAGTTCGGGACAAATACATGGAGTATTTCACAGGTAGGGGGGCAATTCCTATGCCAGCCTATGTCTAAGTATCCCAATAAAAAGCTTGTTTAAACCTTTAATTATTTGTTCTTTCCTGTCTCCTAGTTTGTCTTTGTGCATTTGTAGTGGCAAGTGTATTTTACTTTAGTAAGTAACAACCATTTCACTATGTAACCTTACAAAAGAACCAAATAAGCTTAGAGGGTATTATAAAAAGAAGCTACACTTTGTTTGTGGTCAAATATTTTACTCTGTGCACATTCTCTTCCTTTTTTTTTTTTTTTTTTTTACTTTTGGGTTGGCCTGGCCCCAACCCGGCAATTTTTTGCTTATGAAAATACAAAAATAACAGTTGCATTTCAAAAATTACAACATTGGATACCTCTGAGCAATCGGAGACATTCACTTACACAAACTATGTCTCTATGTGCCCGTCCTAATATGCGGTCCCTTGGCCAGCCAAAAATTGAATATGCACACATTTGTTTTTTTTTTCATCTAGGAAGTTTACAATCCTGATCCCTATTGTCAACATGTGCTATCTGCCATCAGGGGTGATCAATGGACGTGTTTTGGGGGTGCATCCCCTTCCTCAGTTCACCGACTTTTGATACGAGGAAGGGGTTGCACACACAAAAGACGTACATGGATATCCCCTGATGGCAGATAGCACATGTTGACACACTGTGTGCATATTCAATTTTTGGCTGGTTTGATAGTCAAAAAAATTCAAAAATTTACAAAAACAAACATGTAAAAACAAATGTGTTTGGATGGCTTATTGAATTCTCCCCAAAACATCGAGAATGTCTTTAAATGTTTGTTCCATCACATGGATTCTTTGTTTAATTAGGTCCAGTTCCGTGCTACATTCCATCACTTGCTGGATGAGGCGGAGGGCACTGTCAGCAGAGAACCGTGTACTATCCTTCACAACATTTACATCCCCTAAAAACCAAAAAAAAAATGTATTATAACTCTGCAGGCCTACCTCTCTTACCTGAAGCTGTGGTGTCAGATACTGACCTGTTGTGGTGACCAGATCCACAACGTCATCCACCTCTCCTTCCTGCACTTCTCCTTCCTCCACCTCAACTTCCTGCACATCTTTCGGTTGTGGGTCTTTGGGAGTTTGGGGTTGCTTGGAAGTTGTGGGGTGCATGTGCTCCCTGGAGTGTCCTCCTCCCAGTCTTCTCTCCCCTATGAGAATAAAACCAAAGATCTATTTATCACACTGTAAATCTCATTGTTAAAATAAAAACAGGCTAAATTGCTTGGAAGTGGGGTACAAGTGTGTGTTTGTGCGGAATTTAAAGAAGAATGCATTATTTATGACCCCAAATATGTTTAGTATTCACATTTGGATGTAATTTTTTTGACATGGAGGCACCACAAAAATTCTCTGATGCACCTGTGTGGGACACCCAAAAAAGGCGGGTCTGGTGGCCCACACTATAGTGCTCCAAAGTACAGATGTGGAAGCAGCTGCTGAGTGTCCTCTCCTTTACACTGATAAAAGTTTGCATTTCATTCTCTTTACAAACACATCATCTAGACTAAAAAATTATCAACAATATTTGATCAAAAATGGCAGATGTCTAATTAATTTTGTGGCTCTAAAATAAGCCAAAACCGCGGATAGTGGCCGAACGAAGTGTCGGTAACGTAACGAACGATTACTGTGCCCAACCAAGTTCAAAATATTACATTTTGGAAGGGAGTCCAATATGAGAAAAAAAAAAAACATGTCAGTTTATAAAAAGATTAATAGCAGAAAAGTCTACATTTTACTTACTTTTAGCGAGCATCCTCTTTATGCTCCTCAACTGGTCTGGCTCCCTCAGTTTGAGGTCTGACCACCTCTTTCTGAGCTGCTCATTTGAGCGTTTCACCCCGAACTTCGCCCTCAGACTCTTCACAACTTTAGTGAGGATTTTGGCCTTCCTTCTATTTGGTTTGCTATACGGCCCCTGGTTGGCATCATAATCAGCCTTGAGCAAGATGTCCACCATCTCCGCCATCTCCGCCAAAGGCATATTCGATGCCTTGAATCTCCTCCTTGATCGTGACGTGTCCTCGGTCTCCGGGCTTGTCTCCTCGCTAGTTGCGGAATTATCAGACACCTGCTGTAACTCCGCCATATCTGTCTGCGCGCCGAAAGAGAAGGGGCGGGGAAAAGATGTAAGTTAGAACGTCATGGGCGGGCGACGTGTGCGGAGCGACGTGTTCGAATTTTGACGCATGCGTGGTGTGTATATAGCAAACACACATGTGACTATAGTACGTTCGGTGTGCGGAGAGAGGAGTTCAAGTGACGGACGTGCGAACGAAGGTATGTGATTTTGTGACTTGTAAAAATTGTTGGCCTATACTGTCTTGAGATTGTTGGAGGATATATATGGTGACTAGGATGTTAAGGAGGTTAGACTGTTTGCCTCACATTAGTTAAATATAATTTATTTAACTTGCAGATACAATATGAATGTCTTTATTAGCGACAAAGAGTTCCTGGCGGAATTTATTGACCGGGTAAGGGAGCTGCCGGCTCTGTGGGAGACGAAAAACCCCATCCATAAAAAAAAGGGGTGAGAAAAGCAGCGCTGGAGAAGCTGCTCCCATTTGTGCATACCAAGGTGCCCACAGCCACAGCAAAACAAGTGGACACTAAAATTGGGAGCTTGAGAGGTACCTACAGGACTGAACGCTCTAAGGTGCTGGCTTCTCAGAGGTCAGGAGCAGCAGCAGATGATGTTTATGTCCCGATTTTGTGGTACTACAACAGGATGTCCTTCCTGGATGACCACATTGACACAAGGCCATCACTCTCCACTCTTCCCCCCAGACTTCCCTGCAGCCAACCTGAGCCTTCTCTGGAGCAAGAGGAGGCAGCCATCCTGGATGATCCTGATTTGGCCATCTGGAGCCAGGTATAGTATTAACTGAAAATGTATTGTGATAAAATGAATGTTTGACAAATATGTCAGGATGAGAAACATACATTATTTTGGATTCCACAAGTGAAATCAAGATCTGTAGACATTATTCTGCACTTAATTGGGTGCTAAATAGTCAATCTGATGTAGTGGTAAATTTAAAGCAAGGATTTATGCATTTACATTCTAATTGCTTCAATCAGGATTACAAAGTTTGATGCAAAGATTAAACCAACATATTAAACTATGTTCCTTTTTCATACACAGGATGAAATCAGCCAGAAGGAGGGTCTGGAAACTGTCAGGCAGGAGGAGGAAGGGCCCAGTGGCAGCCAGGAGGTGGCAGGGCCCAGTGGCAGCCAGGAGGTGGCAGGGCCCAGTGGCAGACAGGAGGTGGCAGGGCCCAGTGGCAGACAGGAGGTGGCAGGGCAAAGGAGAAGCACCAGATCCCAGGTGCCTCCCATCCGGCTTCACAAAAGAGGCAGGAGGGACAGGACCACCAGTGAGGCAGCAATGGCCCTTATTAAAGAGGCCCATGCCACCCTCAAGGAGCCCACATCCCCTGAAGAGGCCATTGCCGGCCTAGTGGAGGCTAAGTTCAAGGTGATGAGCATGGAACAACGCCTCCTATGCGAGCCCCTGCTCATCACCTTGCTCAACAAGGGGGTGATGGAGAAAATTACCCCCAATACCGCCATATGTGAGGTGGCCCAACTGACCCAACCTCAACCTCCACCTCCACCTTCTTCTTCTGCCCCACCCCCTTCTGCTACACCTCCACCTTCTTCTTCTGCCCCACCCACTTCTGCTACACCTCCACCTTCTGCCCCACCCCCTTATGCTACACCTCCACCTTCTGCCCCACCCCCTTCTGCTACACCTCCACCTTCTGCCCCACCCCCTTCTGCTACACCTCCACCTTCTGCCCCACCCCCTTCTGCTACACCTCCACCTTCTGCCCCACCCCCTTCTGCTACACCTCCACCTTCTTCTTCTGCCCCACCCCCTTCTGCTACACCTCCACCTTCTGCCCCACCCCCTTCTGCTACACCTCCACCTTCTTTTTCTGCCCCACCCCCTTCTGCTACACCTCCACCTTCTTCTTCTGCCCCACCCCCTTCTGCTACACCTCCACCTCCTCCTCCTGACAGGAGTACCCCTCCAGTGGGCCAGCCTCCAGCCAAACGAAGAAGGAAGGCTGCAGGGAAGGCTTCAGGAAAGGCTGCAGGGAAGGTTGCCAGGAAGAAGAGGAAGTGATGGCCTTGCTTCATTGTGGTCGGACAGAAGGCAGCCTGTTGTAGTACCACACACTTGGGACATATATATCACCTGCTGCTGTTCCTGACCTCTGGGAGGCCAGCATCAGATTGTGTTCAGAAATGTTGGCCTTCTCAAGCTCCCAATTTTAGTGTCCACACAGGGTTGCTGTGTGCTCTGGGGTCCCTGGGATGCACAAATGGCAGCAGCTTCTCCAGCGCTGCCTTCTCTTTATTTAATTTATAAACATGAATAAATGTGATTTTTGTTTAAGTTCATACTTGACTATGTGTATTTTTAAATAAACAAAATCAAGCTTTGGAGTAAGCAGATACATTTGACTGACAATAAAAGGCACAGATATCACCCCCCCCCCCAAAAGAATAACTAAATCTGATTAGCACAAAAACATGGTGGGAAATTTAAATAATATAGATTCCAAAATTAAATGGGAGATCACTATCAAAACATTGTGAAATTATAATTAACATCATTTTGAAAAATCTAACCATTTAAATTATTCCTAAAAACTTGCACGATATAATACACATAAATCTTATAAAGAGCAGCATGAAAAAGGTTAAAAATAAGGCATAACTCTGTGTGAATATCAGCAGCAAAAGAAGGTCACTCGTTTTGATTAATGTAACATTCTAACGAAGATTTCAATGCAGAACATTTAAACGATGAAATATTTTTGAGCGTGACGAATATGCTCTCTCCATTACGAAGGCTTGTTTTACCAGAAGATGCGCTCCCGTCTCATAGTTGCTTGTGAGCATGCGCGCTTTTGGAAGAGTCGTAAAAGCATACACACGAACCATTTTCTCGTCACAAAACAGGCCGACGAGAAACACGACGAGGAAATCTGGAATCCTGACGAGAAAATAGAGAGCAGGTTCTCTATTTTCTCGTCGAGATTCTCGGCAATTTTCTCGTCGTAAAACCATACACACGAACGTTTTTCTAGACAAAAAAACTCTTGCGCCACTTTTCTTGACTGTTTTGGACGAGAAAAACGGTTGTGTGTACGAGGCCTTAGAAATAGATTTTGACACAGAAGTGATTACTTAATCCATCATAAAAGTGGAAGTGAAATCAGTGACTTACTTACTGATATTTTTAAGAAATGCTGACGGCTAACTTTTTAATACACACTATATACAGAGTAGATCTTTAACACTTTTATGACCAGGAGTAATTGACACCTAGTGCACAGTTCAAATGTAGCAGTGACAGTATATGTTGAATTGTCAATTATATTGACTACCACTCTTTGACTAAATTGCACACCTAACAGATGTACATACTGTTGTGGAATTTTAGGCTGCTGTTTACAGAGCACACAGCCTATAATTCCTGTGCTCTATAAGCACACACTTGAGATTCATCTTTTTGAAGTAATGCTATCATTAAATTAAGTTTGCTAAAGTCCACTCACCGTTCATCCCCATTCATTCAAGCAAGGCAGCACCACAAAAGCTTATCTTCTTATCAGGCCATTCCAGCAAAGACTCTGTTAAACCGACGCCTACTCATAGGCTTTTATTAAACTCAAAAGATCTCAAGACAGGAGGTGATTGGCTGCAGCAACCAATCCCCTCCCCATGGGCGGGAACCTCATAGGATGTTCCCTCACATGAAAATGACAACACTTGGACATTCCTTCCAACAGGATATGTCATACATGAATATAATAATGTAGGATGGCTTAAGTTACCGTTGATAGGAATTCCTATTCTGCGCTATTCCATAGAATAACGCATAATAAGATTATACTATTATTGAATGGGGGAGGGAGGCTATCTGCAGACGCACGCTACGAATTCCAACCAATGTTGATCAGGCACAGCCGAGACAAGAGCGCGCATTTGCCCATAACCAATGATGTCATTGCAGAGTGAGCATATCCCCTCCTCAACGATCGTCCATGCTAATGCACAGAGGGCCCCCGTTGGCGGACATATCCGCACCCTGCAAACATCACACTCCAACCTCAAAACGTTTTCCCCTATCAGACGGGATTCAACCAGCCTCAGACTACCCCAATCAGCTCTTTTAGAGTGGGTTGCGGAAGTACTAACACTGGGTGACACTATGACAATACATATTAAATACATCTCCATAAAAATCTCCACAACAATACTAGTTGTTGTCCACCACCATCTTAAAGTGTTACTGTCACCAGACTGTAAACAATCAAGAATTGAAATATTCCTAAACAGCACTAAATGAGCTTTCAAACAAGCCATCACTGATCTCTGTAGCTATCAACAATGTGGAGCTATTTATGCTAAAATTATCTGAAGTTGAAGTTGTTTGCTCAGCAGCTAAGATCAACCTGCTTTCTCTGCCACACCCCCCCCCTTTTTTTTTCCTCTGCCTAACAGGTGGCGGATTCTGCACATTTCAGATACTCACCCACGCAGCGGATCCTGTATTGTCCAATCAAGATCCTCTTCTCTTCTATCAGCACTCGGTCCTGCATCACCATATTTGGCTGTGATGTCATCAAGAGGCTGAAGGCTGTTCCAAACTCAGCCGGCGCATCTCTTGATGACATCCCCTTCATCTTTACTGATTAAAAGGCCTTGCCTCCTGGAATATGTGATGTGCATATCCCAGGAGGCAAATGGAGTGCACGTCCTTTGCCTAGGCAAATGATCTGAAAGGGGGGGGGGGGCGGGCAGTTTATTGGGGAAAAAAAGGTAAATAAAGAAAAAAAAGAGTGCAATCCATGAACAGGACTGGAGGAGGGGTGGAAAGGAGGGATAATTTTTAATTTAAATCAAAGCAGAACTTCACTCTCTCAATTAACATTGACTATTTTTAATCCTTATGCTGCTAACCAGTGGCAGCTGGTCGGTTGGCTCACCCGCAATGCCCACCCCCCCCATGCGGGTCACTCGGTCAAGTTAATTGCACCCCCCCTCGGTCAGACAGTCAGTCTGGTTACTAGCCCTGCGCTTACCCCATCTATGGCGCAGGCGTCAGCTTCCCCTGCATCAAAGCAGCCATGTGTCTCCTCCCTCCTCCTCTACCAAAAGGACCAGTTCTCCTTTCGGTCAATCTGGAAACAGGTCTCAAGACCCACTTTCCGATTGGCTAGGAGGAGAATCAGTGTGACAATAGCGAATATTCATTCATTCACTATTCACTATTGTCACACAACTGGGTGGGCTCGGGCGCAGAGTTCTGTGCCCTGAGCCCACCCTTTTTCCACCCTTTTTTGAAGCCTATTACATACCTCCCAACCACCGCGGGACATTCAGATCTCCCCTCTCCCCTGCAAACGAAAGTTGTTGAGGGACATTTGAAAAAAATTTAGTCCCTGCCAACAAAACAACAAAAACACTGTTTTGCCCGCCGATCGCGCGGGGGGGGGCTTACCTGCTTGTTCGCTTTTTCCTCCTCTTCATGGCTGTCTGCTGTGCCTTCTGCTTCCTGCTGTGTGGGAAAAATGACACTCTCGCGGGACTGCGGGAAGGAGGGGCCTATACCGCAGAATCCGTGCATGTATATTAGGGGGCTGGACGCATGGATAGGGGGGCTGCTAACGTTCGTGAATAGATAGGAAAGTACCGTATATACTCGAGTATAAGCCAAATTTCTAAGCACAATTTTTGGTGGTGAAAATGCCCCCCTCGGCTTATACTCGAGTCACCTTTTTGCGCCTGATCTCCCGGACTTTGGGGAGCCGGTACCGGCCGGCCGTAAGTCCTCTGGACCCGAAACTGGCACACATATAGCCCCACTCCCCCTTTACAAGTGTGCAAAGTTTCTTGTCCGGGGGACCTACGGCCGGGGAGCACCGATTTTTCAAAACCGGGCACCCCTTCCATAGACTCCCATGTTAAACGGTAATTTCTCTGGTGACTTTGGGGAGCCAGTACCGGCCGGTCGTAAGTCCTCTGGACACCAAACTTGCCACACATGTAGCCCCACTTTTCCTCTACAGGTTTGCAAAGTTTCTTGTCCGGGGGCCCTACAGCCGGGTAGCACCGATTTTTCAAACCCGGGCACCCCTTTCATAGACTACCATGTTAAACGTCAGTCTAGTCATGGACACAGTGAGGCATGGACACAGTGAGACAAAGTGAGGCACACCCTAGGCTTATACTCGAGTCAATAAGTTTTCCCAGTTTTTGTGGTAAAATTAGGTGCCTCGTGTAAAGGTAACTTGGCATGACAACCTCCATTTTGAGTTCAGGACGCTATGTCATAGGTTAAAGAAAAGGTTTTGTTTGAAATGTACTTATTTCTGTGTAAAGGTTTTCATGGTCATTTAGGCATATACCATATCTATGGACTTTGCCCTAGCTCATGTTTGTTAAAGATAAGCTAAGTATAGTTCTACCAACACTTGTGTAATCACAGAAAGAATACATTCATGTCACACATGTTTTAGTTCACATCTATGTAAGGTTTTTTGTTTCATCAGCGAAATATTACCTGAACTTGTAACACGTACTAGCTAATAGGAAATTATTAACCTGAATTTGTATCATGTAAACTCCTCCCATCCCCACCTTTGTCCCCTAAGACCGGCATAAATACCGAGATGTTAAGCTGATTAAACCAGACATCTTTTGGGCACATTACAAAAGCTCTCGTGTGTCATTTAAAAAGATGTCTCCGAGCTCGTGGGTAACTGAAGTCTATTTCCTGCATTGAAATTTAACCTTGCTGGCTGGTCAGAAGCAACTGAACCCCTACAAAACTGGAGGCGCTGCTGAGATAAGCACATCATCATCTGAGGTAAGGATTTTTTTTGTCTTTATTGACTAAATATTTTCTTACCTCAGCTCTGATTAAAAGCTTTTAGTTCCATAAATTAGTAGGGGATAAGAACCACGCCAGGAGGTTAATATTGAGTTTTTGGTAAACTCACAAAAGATAAGCAGTACTGCATATAGATACATTCCTTTTGGCAAGGAATATGATAGATACATTCCTTTTGGCAAGGAATATGATAGATACATTCCTTTTGGCAAGGAATATGATAGATACATTCCTTTTGGCAAGGAATATGAAGTGGTTAATGAGGAAGTAGACTCCGGTGACCCCAAAACCTTTGCTTTTCTTTCTATCGCATAGAAGTGTTAAGATAATAGAAGTATTAAGAATAATTTGTTGTGTGGATCAGAAGACTGCGTGGTAAAACAGTCGTCTCCCACTGTCAATATGGGTCAGAAACAAGGTAAAGAATATCCTCCCCCTCTTCCCAACCCAGGAGAAACGTGTAAGGATTTTGTAGCCAGAATTTGTGGTACTGATTATGAATTTGTAGTCCCATGGGTTTCAAATTTAGCGGGATGGACCACAGCCATACACAGTGTAGACCCCTTTCCCCGGGATGGGAGTAATGATGAATTTCACATGGATATGGTAAAGGGATTGTGTTTAAGAGATAAGAGATCTTTCCCTTGGTACCCCGGGGACCCTCAATGGGATATGGATTATATGGAAAAGGGAGGAGAGAATTGGTTAAAATATGCCCCATATTGGTTTCAGAGGGACAAAAAGAAGCAGAAAAAGCCCACCAAATGTTTAAGTAAGGAAGATTATGACCAGAAACATAGAGAAGAAGCCGATAAAAAGAGAGTTGTCCCTGACCCAACAGCCCCACCCCTGCCAATAGTCAGTCATCCTCCACCCTCATATGTACATGTCTATCCAAGTTTAACAAAAGAAGATATTGATCTTCTGGCTGGACATCATGCAATCAGACAACGGCAGATCCCTCCCGCTCCACAACCACAGCGGCAGATCCCTCCCGCGCCACAACAAGATAGACAGCACCTACAGAGGCAGGGACAGGAAGCCAGAGTCGAGGTAGCTGAACCAGAAGAAGATCAGGGAGCTATAGGAGGTGTAGTTTCACCACCTGGCCAAGAGCAGGAGGAAGAACAGGAAAACGCTGTAGTGGGTAAAACACTTAGTCCCCCTAAAACAAAGAGTGGAACTGTATATAGTAACACTAACCTTCAAGCGCCTTTCATGACCATTGGAAATGAAATATTGAAAAAAGTAATAGACGTTGAGGACATTGACAGGATAGTGAAACATTGCCCCAAACCCACTGCCTCAGAAGGAGGTACTTTAACTTACTGAAAAAAGGCATGTAAGGGTAGAAATTACACACAGGAAGACATGCGCCTTATCATTGATGGCATTATAGGATACACCAGTTCCTGGAGCAAATGTTCCAAGTATAAACACTATTGACACTGGTAATGCGGGAGCATATGGGTTAAACACAATAACAGGTAGTAACACTATGTGGACAGAATTAGAGGCTGAAATTATGAAAGTATTTAAAAATAAAAGTTCCCTTCCTACTGCCATAGCATGCAAACAAAAGTCAGAAGAATCTGTAGTTGAGTTCTGGAAAAGGTTTCATGAAAATTGGACAACAGAGGCTGGATTAGCTGCAGCTACTGATGTTGGAGCTTTGTCTATTCAAATTTATATGAATAATCTAAAACCCCAGTTCGCCTTGATGGTCAAACAGATGATATCTGAATGGACCACACAAACAATTGTCCAATTTCAGGAAACTTTAATACAGAAAGAAGCAGCAGGATGTTTAAATGTAATGGGAAAGAGAAAGCAGTGAGTATCAGGCAGGATGGCAGTTATAGATTTGTTCAAGACCTTCGAGCTGTGGATAACCTTGTGTGCGCCTGTAGTGCCTGATGTGCCATCACTCCTTACCTCCATACCATCTGATGCAGAGTATTTTTCGGTCATTGACCTTTGTAATGCATTCTTTAGCGTTTCTGTTGACGAAGAGACACAGCCTATCTTTGCATTTAATTTCAAAAATCGCCAAATGACCTGGTGTAGAATGCCCCAGGGTTATGTTGACTCCCCTGTAGTATACACAGTGGCCCTCCAAGCAACCCTGCGGTCTTGGACACCCCGCCATGGTTCCGTCCTACTACAATATGTTGATGATTTGTTGTTGTGTAGTCCGAGCCAGAAAGCATGTAAAAAAGATGGTTTAGATCTGCTACATTGGTTGGCAGATAATGGTCATAAAGTTTCCAAAAAGAAACTTCAATGGTGTCAGGAAACTGTTGAATACCTTGGTTTTGTACTCTCTAAAGGAGAAAGGAAAATCAGTCACAAGAGAGCTGCGGCTCTCATGGGTCTGCCCCGCCCACTCACTAAGAAGGACATGATCAGGAAAGCCACTGGAGGTACGTATGCAAATTGGAAGAAGGTCCTACCAGCTGTACTAGCATAGGTAAGAATGACACCCTCTAGAAAGACAGGATACTCCCCTTTTGAAGTTTTAATGGGTAGGCCATTCCCCACTCCATGGGCCAGACAGCCACTTATGTTAGAAAAAGGGGACCTAGATCTTATTCAGGAAGAATATGTAAAAAAACGAATTGAAACCTTAGATCAAGTTGAAAGGAATGTTGCTCGCACCTCTCCTATTTTTTCGCAGGAACCAACTCATTCCTTCCAAGTGGGAGATGTCGTAGTGGTCCAGCAACTGAAGCATACCAAGAAGGAAGAGTACCCATTTGGACCCCCGACTACAGTGATCACAGTGACCCGAACAACTATTCTGGTGGAAACACAACAGGCCTGGATCCATGCCAGTCGTGTGAAGAAGGTGAACCAAACACATAAGAAGCAAGCCAAGGATAAAGGAGGTGAAGAAGGTGATACAAATCCTCGAACAGTGAGTGAAGCAGGTGGAAAAGAAGTCTCTGAACAAAATGACGTCACTTATTTCACCACGGACTTCTGGGAAAGCCTTGTGCCTCTTATGCTGGGCTGCCCTGATCGTGTTTTTGCCAACTTGGCTGATAACTAACTGTATTTATCATCCTGAAGATTTGGGACACATAAAGAGTATTTGTGGAGCCTCTAAAACTCCACAACAGAGTAATATGAATAATACACATGACAGACACAAGAGAAATGAAAACTCAGAAATTAATACAGATAAAATGTTATTATTGAAGTTTAAATATGCCTATGCACAGAAATCAGGATATGAAAATGTTGGATATGTAGTCAAATTACACCCCTCCACCGTTAGTAATCCTCTCATGGCTGTACCTTTTAAATATCATAAATGTGAAATACAATAATTAGTACTGAGGAAGATGACCCCAGGGAAGAGATAGAGTGTTATCAGATCGTCAGATTATCAGATTTTTATGATGCCAAGATGGGTGATATGAATGAGTAAAGATATGTATCCACATACACCCTAAGAAGAGCTTTACTCCACATAGATGTGAAGTAGTACTGTGGACCCTCTGGTATCATACTAAGTAGAGAAGATATGGTAGTGACCCCGCCATAGGGGTCTGATAATGTTGAGATATACATAGATATCTATCCAAATAGACTTAATGAAAAGGTTGAATAATTACACTGGAATCATTGATGAAATAATGGAAAAGAATTCTGATGATATTACTAAATTAAATATAGAAACTAGAGCAATTAGAAAACAATTAGAACTACACGAGTTAGCCATAGAAAGCATGAGTGCTGCTTTAACTGGGTTATGTGAGAACACAGAAGATTATGAGTGTTGTACCTGGTTTCATAACACTAGTATTGAGGTACCAGATTATTATGATATAATTGCACAACACCGAAAGGAAGTAAGCAAATTACAGGATGAAGCTAGAAATATTGCTAAGACATGGGATCCTTTTGCAAACCTAAGTTCTGTAATAGGAATACTGACATGGTTAAAAGGTGCTGCCATAACTATTATTATGATTATTCTTTTTGTTCTTTTTCTATATATTTGTTATAAGCTTATAATGTGCATAGTTGTTAAGGCATCCCGGACCCCTGATCCTGCTGCTGCGAATAGGATTTATCTGAGTATGTATTATGATAGAAGAAAGATTACATAACTGTATTAGATGAGACACATAAAAAAAATTTTGGTCTCAAAGAGAGGATTGTAAAGGTAACTTGGCATGACAACCTCCATTTTGAGTTCAGGACGCTATGTCATAGGTTAAAGAAAAGGTTTTGTTTGAAATGTACTTATTTCTGTGTAAAGGTTTTCATGGTCATTTAGGCATATACCATATCTATGGACTTTGCCCTAGCTCATGTTTGTTAAAGATAAGCTAAGTATAGTTCTACGAACACTTGTGTAATCACAGAAAGAATACATTCATGTCACACATGTTTTAGTTCACATCTATGTAAGGTTTTTTGTTTCATCAGCGAAATATTACCTGAACTTGTAACACGTACTAGCTAATAGGAAATTATTAACCTGAATTTGTATCATGTAAACTCCTCCCATCCCCACCCTTGTCCCCTAAGACCGGCATAAATACCGAGATGTTAAGCTGATTAAACCAGACATCTTTTGGGCACATTACAAAAGCTCTCGTGTGTCATTTAAAAAGATGTCTCCGAGCTCGTGGGTAACTGAAGTCTATTTCCTGCATTGAACTTTAACCTTGCTGGCTGGTCAGAAGCAACTGAACCCCTACACCTCGGCTCATATTCGGGTCGGCTTATACTCGAGTATATACGGTATATCATATTTACCTGTTTTAAACTATTTTTTTTTATGTTTCTTCAGTTACTTCCTGGTTTACTGTGAAGGCAAATGATGTCATACGTCCCAAGGGTCTTCAGGAGGAGAGGAGGAGTTTTCTCATATAAGCACACCCTCCTTCCTGCAGGAGTATTTTTCAAAGTGATTTCAAAGAGATATAGATGGACTTTATATCCATATAGTTATAGTTATAGTTTGCTTTGCATATTAAAAAATTATTAAAAAGCATTTTTGCTTTGCAAACATTTTAATCACAGATCATCCCTGCATTGTTTCAAAATAGTTTCTCTGTGCTGTATCAGTACTGTTAAAACTTAGGAGGGTCACTTAAGCTGGCAATACACTAGAAGAATTTATTTTTATTTTCTGGTTTTAAAGGGGTTGTAAAGAATTGTTTTATTTTTTTAAACTAACAAACATGTTAGTTATACTTACCTCCACTGTGCAGCTCGTCTTGCACAGAGTGGCCCCGAACGGCTTTTTCTGGGGTCCCTCGGCGGCTGTCTCTGCTTCTCCCCACAAGAACTAACCACCTTCATGCAAGCGAGCTTGCATGGTGATGAGTTCTTGCGGGCGCGCTCCCGTGATACAGCCAGCGGCTATTGGCGCTCACTCTATCACTCGGCCCCGCCCCCGGCCACGCCGCGCCATTGGATGTGATTGACAGCAGCGCGAGCCTATGGCTGCGCTGCTTTTAATCCCTCCAGTGTAGCCTATCAATGGCCAGGCAGAGCAAAGAGCAGGATGTCAGGGGCGAGTGCGGGACTTTCGAGGGCTCAGGTAAGTAAAATGGGGGCTCGGGGGGCGGTATTGTCGGATGTTTTTTCACCTTAATACATAGGATGCATTAAGGTGAAAAAACGTTTTCCTTTACAACCCCTTTAAGAACGTTTGTTTGATTTTCTAATCATTAGTGGGGTCCAATCAACGTTTCCTTTCGACTACAATGAATAGAAAATTCGAAGGAGCAGGATGGTAAATTTTTCAACAGTGAATGAGCTTTTCATTCAGGAAAGTCCATTCAGGTTAAAAGCTAAGGAAATGTTTAAAAATGTTTGAATGTTGTTCATTTGAAAATCTACTAGTGTATGGCCAGCCTTAGGCTCCTCAATGGCCCAACCCTGTGGCTTTATGTTTTTCCTTGATCCCAGCAATGCTTTGGGTTATCTTTGTGCTGTCATTACCTGTTGGGCCAGCATCACTGGAGCGACAAATTTACGGCTGCTGGGGATGAAGAGACAAGATTGTGACACCCAGCAAGGACCTGACAGCACTTTCACAACAATGGATAGAAGCACCCATCCACAACAAAACAAGTATACAGGTCTACTGGCTACCTAAAGCAGCGATCTTCTTTCCTTCCACATCAATACAATCAGTGTTGATGGGGGAATCCCTCCCACAGTGCTATTGTGTTCTGCCAGCGGGAAGTTTCCCTGCCGGCAGAACACAATGCTCACTGCTGGGTGCTATAGTCATCGGCAGTGATCACATGAAATCTAAAAGGCTGGTTGTACTGAAGTCAATTGATTGGTCACTTTTAGTAGAACCAGCCTGCCCATAGATAGATCAAACCATCTGAGATTCGATCCATCTATGGCCAGCTAAAGAGGTAGCAGTGGATTTGAGACTCAGACACATGGTCTTTTTGATTGTGGCCATACGCTTAACAATCTGATCTAACGCTTCTTCATAGAATCAGACAATATGATCAAATTTACAAATTAGTGAAAAAACGCATCCTATGTCTTTGATCAATTAGGGCAAAACTGATTGTTTTAATCAAAATGATTGTGATCAGTCTGGGCATAAAATCGAATCCTAGGAAAGTAGATAGATCGATATGGTGGCAGGACGAAAGGTGCCAAATTTGGAACTGGAGGAGGGGGGGGGGGGGGCAGATAAGTGAAGCTTCCACTTTTGGGTGGAACTCCACTTTAAATGCCCATAGTCTGCCCTCAGGTTCACTTTAAAGCAGACTTGACTACATTAACAAATCCTGGCTTTAGTAGAAGCCAAAATAATTTGGAAAGAGCAAGACGGCCGCAGTCCATTAAGACACCTTTATTAAAGTCAGATAAAATCCAAATAGTCACAAACGATCACATCGATCCCAGAGGAACAGGACAGACCAGGCTTACATGTTGTACACCACAAATGGGTGCTTAATCATAGCAAGCCAAAATAATTTGTTTTGAAGTTATGCAATTTTTGAGACTAGTGAAGAAGGTACGACAATTATAATTTTTTTTAAACCAGCAGTAGAATATATCCTTTAAACATGCCTGAAGCTGGCCATACACCATGCAATCTGATTGTACAGTCTCTGTAAAATTTTCTTTAGATGTACCAAAACTATGTAATAGGAGGACTCACCAGAACAAATCCTTCAATTTGTATCAAATTGGGCAGGCCCTTGCAACTGCATGGTTGATGGTAGATCTTTTGGAGCTTGTACGATCAGATTATATATAGTGTATAGCCACCTTGAGTCAGATCAATAATTTGTGCTTTACACGCATTGGTTCAATAAATATATGTATATATTTTTTTCATTGCCATATTCTGAATTAAATATGCAGCATCTTCAGAGGCTTTAATGATAATATCACAACCTTTCACCTTAAACAAGTATCTATAGGTAAACAGCGGCGCTAAAGTGCATAAGTGAATACACACAACAAAATAACAGTGCATGCTAATTGTTATTATGTCTAATCCATACACTGGTAATTAAGTATAAAACAAAAAAATAAATAAATAAATACTAAATAAAAATAAAAAGAACCCAAGTGTTGACAATATTAACCACTTAAAGCGGAGGTTCACCTTAAATAGAAACTTTACATTCCCAATATCTGTACAATATTTACAATAACATGTCACCAACCTTTTTTAATTTCTGAGTCTCTAATTAAAGATAATGAGTTGTGTGTAGTTGCACTTCCTGGTTTTACTCCAGCGGGAGTAGGCGGGTCTTTTTCTTTCCCCTGCGTCGCTGTGTGTGCTGGGATGTCGGCGCAATGTCTCCTGGGAGCAAAGTGTCATGCTTCCCAGGAGACGCCATCCAGCGGGGAGACGCCGGGAGACGCGCATTCACCGCTACCCGGAAGTCTGGTGGAAGTCTGTGCTTGTGGGCTTCACGATGCCCACAAGCAAAATGGAAAAGACAGGAACTGTTTTTATAAATCTTTATTTTAAACTAAAACGGACGGGGGACACTTTAAAGAGCAGGATGAGTGCAGTGGCGGCTGGTGCTCAAAATTTTTGGGGGGGCGCAAACAAACTGAAAAATAAAAAAATCAATTGCCGCCACTGTGCCCATTAAACGCAGCCACTGTGCCCAAACGCCACCAGTTTGCCCCCTCAAATACAGCCACTTTGTTTCCATATACAGCCAGTGTGCCCCCATATATATATACAGCCAGTGTGCCCCCATATACAGCCAGTGTGCCCCCATATACAGCCAGTGTGCCCCCATATATATATATATATAGCCAGTGTGCCCCCATATACAGCCAGTTTGTCCCCATATATATAGCCAGTGTGCCCCCATATACAGCCAGTGTGTCCCCATATATATAGCCAGTGTGCCCCCATATACAGCCAGTTTGTCCCCATATACAGCCAGTTCCCCCCAAATGCAGCCAGTTCCCCCCCATATACAGCCAGTTCCCCCCAAATGCAGCCAGTTTGTCCCCCATATACAGACAGTTCCCCCAAATGCAGCCAGTTTGTCCCCCATATACAGCCAGTTCCCCCAAAATGCAGCCAGCGTGTCCCCCATATACAGCCAGTTCCCCCCAAATGCAGCCAGTTTGTCCCCCATATACAGCCAGTTCCCCCAAATGCAGCCAGTTTGTCCCCCATATACGGCCAGTTCCCCCCAAATGCAGCCAGCGTGTCCCCCATGTACAGCCAGTTCCCCCCAAATGCAGCCAGTTTGTCCCCCATATACAGCCAGTTCCCCCCAAATGCAGCCAGCGTGTCCCCCATTCCCAGCCAGTTCCCCCCATATTCAGCCAGTTTGTCCCCCATATACAGCCAGTTCCCCCCATATTCAGCCAGTTTGTCCCCCATATTCAGCCAGTTCCCCCCATATTCAGCCAGTTTGTCCCCCATATTCAGCCAGTTCCCCCCATATTCAGCCAGTTTGTCCCCCATATTCAGCCAGTTCCCCCCAAATGCAGCCAGTTTGTCCCCCATATTCAGCCAGTTTGTGCCCCATATTCAGCCAGTTTGTGCCCCATATTCAGCCAGTTTGTCCCCCAAATGCAGCCTGTCCCCCCCACCCCCAGCCCTGCACTTACCTTCCTCGGTCCGCGCCGTCCTCGATGTGTTCTCCCGCCCTCGATGTTGCTTCAGCCAATCAGGTTACCGGTAACCAGATCCGGTGAACCTGATTGGCTGAAACCTCCACACAGTCTTCTTCCAGGAACGCACCCCTGTGCGTACCTGGGAGGAGTTTTTGGAAGCCGAATACAGCGTGAGAGCTGTATTCGGAAAGCCTATCAGAGCCGCTGGCTCTGATAGGCACTTCAAAGTTACACCCACCGCCGGCCGCCGCTCTAATTCATATGGCCGGCGCTCACCAGGAGGCCGGCCATATATATAGTGGGCAGCGCGGCAGCGGTGACAATACACAGATTCATGCAATGCATGAATCTATGTATTGTCTTTCAGTGGCGGTGCGGGAGCGAGAGGGGGCAGCGCTCCGGCGCCCTCTATGGACGCATCGCCACTGGATGAGTGAGTACTTATTAGTCATCTGTAACCACATGTAATAGACATAAGAAAAAAAAAAGTATGGACCGCGGAACCTCCGCTTTAAGGACCTGCGCACGACTATATACGTCCTCTTTTTGAAGAGGGATCCATCTCTTCCGGCGCCGGTCCTGTAAATGATAATGGTGGTCTCTGTGGCGGATTCGCCGTGAGGTCACCGTTTTCGGTGGCGGGAGAGGGGCCCCCCCTCCCGCCGCTCTCCTGCGCCCTCCGCCGCTTACCGGAGCCGTCGGTAGCAGCGGAAGCGATCGGGTCCTCTTCCTAGCTGGTTATGGAGACGAGTGAGGGGAAGATGGCCCCCACCCGTCTCCATACCATAGCAGGGCGGAAGCAACGTCATACGTCTTAAAGGCACATTTTTTTGTTGTCATTTTTTCAAATTACAATTTTTTTTTTTTTTTAATTATTGCATTTTAGTCTAAATATGAGATCTGAGGTCTTTTTGACCCCAGATCTCATATTTAAGAGGACCTGTCATGCTTTTTTCTATTACAAGGGATGTTTACTGTACATTCCTTGTAATAGGAATAAAAGTGACCCATTTATTTATTTTTTTAAAACAGTGTAAAAAGAAATAAAATCAAGTAAAATAAATAAGAAAAAATAAATAATTTTTTTTTAAAGCGTCCTGTCCCGACGAGCTCACGCGCAGAAGCAAACGCATACGTGAGTAGCGCCCGCATATGAAAACGGTGTTCAAACCACACAAGTGAGGTATTGCCACAATCGTTAGAGCGAGAGCAATAATTCTAGCCCTAGACCTCCTCTGTAACTCAAAAGATGCAACCTATAGAATTTTTTAAGTGTCGCCTATGGAAAATTTTTAAGGGTAAAAGTTTGACGCCATTCCACGAGGGGTCGCAATTTTTAAGCATGACATGTTGGGTATCAATTTAATCTGCGTATAATTATGTTTAACAATACAAAAAAACTTGGGCTAACTTTACTGTTGTCTTATTTTCTTATTCAAAAAAGTGAATTTTTTCCCCAAAAAATGCGCTTGTAAGACCGCTGCACAAATACGGTGGGAAAAAAAGTATTGCAATGACAGCCATTTTATTCTCTAGGGTGTTAGAAAAAAAACAATATATAATGTTTGGGGGTTCTAAGTAATTTTCTAGCAAAAAAAAATAGTTTTTAACGTGTAAACACTGAGTCTGAAAAACAGGCAAGGTCCTTAAGTGGTTAATAGTTCAAAATGAAAAGCATTCTTATTGTTATTATGTCTATTCCACGCACTGTTAATTGAGTATATAATTAAAATAAAACAAAAAAATACAAAATAAAAAGAACCCAAGTGTTTTGCAGTGTTAATAGTTCAAAATGAAAAGCATGCTAATTGTTATTATGTCTATTCCATACACTGGTAATTGAGTTTAAAATAAAACTAAAACTAAAAAATACTAAAAAAAAAGAACCCAAGTGTTGACAATATTAATAGTTTAAAATTAAAATTCCATGTGAAAACAATAAAAGCCAAGGTGCAATTGAAAAGTCCTCCAATAGTGTTCAGCTCTTCACACCACACAACATGTGCTCAAGCCACCTCTTCCCCGTCAGATTTAAATTCACCAATAGGGATGAGCCGAACACCCCCCTGTTCGGTTCGCACCAGAACCTTCGAACGGACCGAAAGTTCGCACGAACGTTAGAACCCTATTAAATACAATGGACGCGAACGTTCAAAATCTAAAGTGCTAATTATAACGACTAATATGCATGTTATTGTCCTAAAAAGGGTTTGGGAACCCGGGTTCTGCCCCAGGGAACATGTATCAATGCAAAACGAAGTTTTAAAAACGGCCGTTTTTCGGGAGCAGTCATTTTAATAATGCATAAAGTGAAAAAATAATAATAATATTCCTTTAAATATCGTACCTGGGGGGTGTCTAAAGTATGCCTGTGAAGTGGCACGTGTTTCCCGTGTTTAGAACTGTCCCTGCACAAAATGAAATTTCTAAAGGAAAAAAAGCCATTTAAAACTGCTTGGGGCTTTAATGTAATGTCTGGTCCCGGTAATATGGATGAAAATCTTTTAGAAAAATGGCATAGCTACCCCATCACCCCCCCCCCACCCCAGCCCATTACCAGCCCCTTTGGGTCTTGTATGGATATTAAGGGGAACCCCGCACACAAAATAAAAAAGGCCCTATATACTCTGAACAGCAGTATATAGGCGGTGCAAACAAGACAGGGACTGTAGGTTTGTTCTTAAGTAGAATCTGTTTTTTAAATGTTTTGCTGCGTCTGCGCCCCTGTTCAGAACATTTCACCTCACTTTCCGTCCCAATGACAACTGTTTTTGAAAAGTGGGGTTTTTATTGAAACAAGGATTGGTGATAAAGCATCAGTAGAGAGGAGACACCTTTCTCCCATATTAATTCTTACAGGAGAGAATTTTCCTTCCAAGGGGTAGATTTCCTCTCACTTCCTGTTGTCTCCTTCCGTTTGCAAGTAGGAGTCGTTTGTAAGTTGGATGTTTGAAAGTAGAGGCCTGCCGTATATACTCAGCTGAAATTTGCCCCTTACATGTTGGTGTTGCCACAACACTGTGAGCCCTCACAGTTACTCTTGGTGGGCGCTGGAATGCCCTGCTGTGAACTATTATATCAGGAATTGTATTTACATGCCATTGTTGAACAGTGGTAGGAAAAATTGGGCCTTTGGTGGTGGTGCTGGTGCCACAACACTGTAAGCCCTCACAGTTTCTCTTGGTGGGTGCATGAATGGGCCCTGCTGTGAATTATTAGATCAAGAATTGTAATTGCATGCCCCTGTTGAACAGGGGCTGAAAAATTGGGCCTTTGGTGGTGGTGGTGTTGCCACAACACTGTAAGCCCTCACAGTTACTCTTGGTTGGCGCAGGAATGGGCCCTGCTGTGAATTATTAGATCAATAATTGTAATTACTGTACATGCCCCTGTAGAACAGGGGCTGAAAAATTGGGCCTTAGCCACTGGTGCCACAACACTGCAACCCCTCACAGATACTGTACTTGGAGCACAGTAATGAGCCCTGTTGCAAAGTATTGCATCAAAAATTGTAATTACACGCCCCTGTTAAACAGGGGCAGAAAAATTGGGCCTTAGGCACTGGTGCCACAACACTGCAACCCCTCACAGATACTGTACTTGGAGCACAGTAATAAGCCCTGTTGCAAAGTATTGCATCAAAAATTGTAATTACATGCCCCTGTTAAACAGGGGCAGAAAAATTGGGCCTTAGGCACTGGTGCCACAACACTGCAACCCCTCACAGATACTGTACTTGGAGCACAGTAATGAGCCCTGTTGCAAAGTGTAGCGCTAGAGTCACCTGCGCCCCAGTATCCAATATGGCTCTTGTGTAGACTCCCTCCACTTGAACAGGTACTATCGGGGAATCGGGGAGGGACCCACCAACTATCCCGGACGAGCCCTCACGTATAGCGCTACCCCCAGTTAAGAGAGCCGCTGGATTTGTTTTCGGGCCCTGTTTACAGCACCACCAACCCCCGGCAATCTGCTCGACCCACCCTGGCACAGCTAGTCTAGGGGTTATATTTTTATCATAATCAATTGGTATTGTAAGGGCACCCTCATTACAGTAAGACAACACACAAATGTTAAAGATTAAAAATATAACTGGAGCTCCAGACAGACCTTGAGGCATCCGGTCTAATTCGAAGAAGCCTACCGGGGTTATGAAAGCCGTCTTCTCTTTGTCTTCTGGATGCATGGGGATCTGATAGTACCCGCTCTTGAGGTCCATAACACTGAACCACTTGGCTCCAGACAAGCTCTGTAGGGCATCCTCTATCCTTGGAGTGGTATACTGGTCTGGTATGGTTCTCCTGTTGAGGGTCCTATAGTCTATGCACAGCCTCAAGGACCCATTCTTCTTCCGGACCACCACTATAGGGGAGGCATAGGGACTTCTAGATTCTTGAATCACCGCTGTTCGCTTGAGCTCGGCGAGCTGTTCCCTCAAGTCTTCGAGGTCTGCCAACAGAACCCGCCTAACCCTCTCCCTGAAGTGCTTATCTTCCTGGAGGCAGATTCGGTGGGTGGCACTCCTAGCACACCCCACATCAAATTCATCTTGGGAAAAGGTCCTTTCCCACCTGGTCAACTGGGCCTTGGCTCTCTCTTTCCAAGCCCTGGGCAGGTTTGGGTTCTCCATGGAAAGTTTCTCCCACACAGTACTTTCTCCATCTGTCTTCTCCACATCTGATGAAGCAACTGGGGTAGCCGGGCTCACCTTGCCCAGCAACAGCCTGGCTGGGACTTCCATGGGACCATCCGTGGTATTTCTGACACTCACAGGCACTTTACAGTTAGCCTTCTTCAGGGCCCGCACTGGGACCACTTCTGGGACTACTTCTAAGCCCGAATGTTCTTCCCTTGGGTCGGGTTCCAACATGACAAAAGGGCCAGGCTGCTCCCACGTGAGTTTCACTGTGGCTTTCAAGCAGGCTACTTCACTGGGCTGCAGCACCATTCCCCTTCTTCCCAGCCTCCAGACCTTCCCTACCCCCTCTTCCGGGGCCTTCTGTTCCAGGATCAGTCGTTGGTAGGCTGTCTTTAACATTGGGTGGATCTCAGTGACTGTGGGGTCTCTCCTTCTTGTCAGAGGGGCCAAGAGTCTTCGGACCAGATCCGTGTTCATCCCTATTATCAGAGAACTCTTGTTAGCTCCAGGCGGTCGGGGGCACACCACAGCCAAGGTGTCAAACACCTCAGCCTTTCTGGCTATGGACGGGTCGAAAGTCAGTTTTATGGGCAGATAGCCATCATAAGGGAAACTCTCTGTCCCAATCCGCCATATCTCCAACACTTCAATCTTCTGGATGGGTAAGTGACTTAGGTGCCTGTCATAAAAGTCCCTGTACAACAGAGTCACCTGCGCCCCAGTATCCAATATGGCTCTTGTGTAGACTCCCTCCACTTGAACAGGTACTATCGGGGAGGGACCCACCAACTATCCCGGACGAGCCCCCACGTGTAGCGCTACCCCCAGTTAAGAGAGCCGCTGGATTTGTTTTCGGCCCTGTTTACAGCACCACCAACCCCCGGCAATCTGCTCGACCCACCCTGGCACAGCTAGTCTAGGGTTTATATTTTTATCATAATCAATTGGTATTTTAGGGCACCCTCTTTACAGTAAGACAACACACAAATGTTAAAGATTCAAAATATAACAGTTTTACTTTGGTTGTAAAAAGGCTTAAGCAGAATATAATACACACAACTGGCTTGCAGAGCCCTGCAGCAATCAACATAGCACACAATAATGGCGCTGCGCGGTAATCCACCACGCTTAGCTATTATGGTATAAACGCCCTGTGGCGCACTAAACAATATCCTATCTCCCCACCCTGGCCAGGCCTGACCTAGAACAAATCTCAGTCCTTCCTATAGGGATTTCTTTGCATGCAAACTTTCGGTGGTGCACTTGATGAATAGTATTTGTAATCCACAAACTGGCAATCACTAAGAACACTATGCTGGGGGGACACTTCAACTCTGTCCTGCTGCCGGCCCCCCAATGGAACAACAAGCAAACGATCGGTGAGCCAAGGCAGTCTACAGGCCTAGAAATGGTAAAGTCTACTTGATTGAGCAAGTGCTCGTTCACCACTCCGGACGCGATCCCAGTCCGGGACTTCCACCTGCTGTGTCTCCGCACACAGCGTCTGCAACGATCGGGTCCCCGATCCAACTGATGTCCTCACTCGACCAGTCTGGTGCCACCCAGGCTCCGCAGTGGGGTGGAAGGCTCTTCGGAAGTTGCGCAAGGCCCCAGGCTTCAGGCCTTGCACTGCTGCAGATCCGCACAGGAAGAAGCTGTTGCTTGCAGCGCGGTGTCCAAAGAGGCCGAGCTCCGCCTCGCTTCCTTCTTAAATAACCCCTCCCATGAGTCTCTGCGGTGGCCACTGCACTCTGGGTGCCAAACGGGGTTCTGGGTAACGTAGTCCCGGGGCCTTAAAGGAGACACCGCTACAAAAGTATTGCATCAAAAATTAAACAGGGGCAGAAAAATTGGGCCTTAGGCACTGGTGCCACAACACTGCAACCCCTCACAGATACTGTACTTGGAGCACAGTAATGAGCCCTGTTGCAAAGTATTGCATCAAAAATTGTAATTACACGCCCCTGTTAAACAGGGGCAGAAAAATTGGGCCTTAGGCACTGGTGCTGGTGCCACGACACTGCAACCTCTCCCAGATACTCTAGTTGGAGTGCAGGAATGAGCCCTGCTGCAAAGCATTGCATCAAAAATTGTAATTACATGCCCCTGTTAAACAGGGGCTGAAAAATTGGGCCTTAGCCACTGGTGGCGGCACCCAGAAACAAAAATGTTCTTCCAAGCTATCATCATGAATCGGATCATTGAGGAGGAGGAGGATAGTCAGTCAACATAACAGGACAGTCACTCAGCATCAGCATCAGTCTTGAAGGGATGTGACATTTGAAAATAAATTATTCTGTTATATCAGCTTCAGGTGCTTTGTAGCTGGTGATGATCCAAGACTGGTTCATCTTTATGAAGGTCAGTCGATCAACCGAGTCGGTGGACAGGCGCACCCTGTGATCCGTGACAAATCCTCCAGCAGCACTGAATGTGCGTTCTGAAAGAACGCTGGATGCAGGACAGGCCAGTAGCTCAATTGCATACTGTGCAAGCTCTGGCCAGTGATCCATCCTCAAGACCCAGTAAGCCAGAGGATTTTCGGTGGGAAAGGTGTCCAAGTCTGACCTTGCCCCTAGGTATTCCTGCACCATGTATATCAGACGCTGGCGATGGTTGCTGGAACCGATCATACCTTGGGGCTGCGGACTAAAGAATTGTCTGAACGCATCAGTCAGGCGGCCACCTTCCCCACCGCTCCTTCTTTGACTGACCCAAGCCTCAGCAACTCGTTGTCCAGGACCAGGAGTTTGTAACCTCCCAGTCTCTGGGAACGCGTTGCACAGACCTTTCTGCAAGGCCTCCCGTAGTTGTCTCATCTTCTGCTCCCTCTGTGACGGTAAGATAAGGTCCGCAACCTTACCCTTGTACCGTGGATCAAGGAGAGTGGCCAGCCAGTAATGGTCCCTCTCCTTGATCCGAAGAATACGAGGATCCTTCCGCAGACTTTGCAGGATCAGGGAGGCCATGCAGCGTAGGTTAGCTGAGGCATTCGGTCCGGAGTCCTCTGGGTCACTAAGGACGACATGATCCGCAGCCACCTCCTCCCAGCCACGTACAAGTCCACGTGTTTCTTGGGACTGTAAATCATCCCTAAAAGACTGCTGCTGTTGATGCTGAGTGCCAGTCTCCACCTCCATGCTGACACAATCCTCCTCCTCCTCCTCCTCGTCCTCTTCCTGTGGGATGGGTGGGACAGAAGGAACACTGTCTGGGTAAAGGGGGCCTTGAGAGGCAAGGAAGTCCTCCTCTTCCTGCCTCTGTTCTGCCTCAAGTGCCCTGTCCATTATTCCACGCATCGTATGCTCCAACAGGTGGACAAGAGGTACAGTGTCACTGATGCATGCACTGTCACTGCTCACCATCCTTGTGGCCTCCTCAAATGGTGCCAGGACAGTGCATGCATCCCTGATCATGCCCCACTGGCGTGGTGAAAAAAAAAACAAGCTCCCCTGACCCTGTCCTGGTGCCGTAGTCGCACAGGTACTCATTGATGGCCCTCTGCTGCGTGTGCAGCTGCTGCAGCATGGCCAACGTTGGGTTCCACCTGGTGGGCATGTCACATATAAGGCGGTTCTTGGGCAGGTTCATCTCCTTTTGCAGCTCAGCCAGGCGAGCACTGGCATTATAAGATCTGCGGAAATGCACTTTCCTGGCCTGCCTCAGGACATCCTGTAAGCCTGGGTACCTGCCCAAGAACCGCTGCACCACCAGGTTAAGGACGTGAGCCACACAGGGCACATGGGTCAGTTGTCCCTGTCGGAGGGCGGAGAGGAGGTTGGTGCCATTGTCGCAAACCACCATTCCTGCCTTAAGCTGGCGTGGCGTCAACCACCTCTCGGCCTGCCCCTGCAGAGCTGACAGAACCTCTGCCCCAGTGTGGCTCCTGTCCCCCAAACACACCAGCGCAAGCACGGCATGGCATCTTTTTGCCTGCATACTTGCGTAGCCCCTTGAACGCCTACGGAGCACCGCTGGTTCCGAGGACAAAGCACATGAAGAGGCCATGGAGGAAGGAGAAGAGGAGGGGGTGGAGGAGAGAGGTGTGTCACAACCAGTAGTAGCATTTTGGAGGCGTGGCGGCGGAACAACCTCCAACACTACTGCACCTTGTCCTGCATCCTTCCCAGCTGCCAAAAGAGTGACCCAATGGGCCGTGAAATAAAGGTAACGTCCCTGTCCATGCCTGCTGGACCATGAGTCAGCGGTAATATGCACCTTACCGCTGACCGCCCTGTCCAGCGAGGCATGGACATTGCCTTCCACATGGCGGTAGAGAGCCGGAATCGCCTTCCGTGAGAAAAAGTGGCGTTTGGGAACCTGCCACTGAGGAACCGCACATTGCACAAAAGGGGGCCGTGTCTACCAACTGAAAAGGCATCAGTTGAAGTGCTAGCAATTTAGCCAAGCTAGCATTCAACCACTGGGCATGTGGATGGCTGGGAGTGAACTTCTTTTGATGGTCCAGCAGCTGGGGCAGGGAAATTTGCCTGCTAGAATCGGACGTTGGTGTACTGCTAGCAGAGTGCCCGCAAGTACTTGGCTGTGACACACCTAATTCTACACCTTCATTCCTCTCAGTGCAGGTTTCAGAGAGGACTGAAGGTATAGTGGGGTTGGAGATCCCAGCTGATGTGGAGCAAGGAGAGGTCCGCTTTGTTCTTTGGTGTGGGTCTTTAAGGTAGGCTTGCCAACGAGCTGCATGGCAGGTCAACATATGTCTGGTCAAGCATGTGGTGCCCAAGCGGCTGATGTTTTGGCCACCTGAGATACGCTTGAGACATATGTTGCAAACAGCAGCGGTGCGATCTGATGCACTCGACTCAAAAAAGGCCCACACCAAATAACTTTTGGAATAACGGGCAGAGGCAGCGCCCTGCACAGGCGGAGCTCTGCGGTGTGATTCAGTCGGTGTGCTGCCCTTACGCTGGCCCCCGGAGGATATCCTGCCTCGTTGGAGATGTGCCTCCTCCTCATCCTCCTCCTCCTCTCTCCTATCAGGCACCCACGTGGAGTCAGTGACCTCATCATCCCCTCCCTCCTCATCACTGGAACCAATCTGGCAGTATGCTGCAGCTGCTGGAACATGACTGCCAGATTAGTGTCCTTCTTGAGCATCCCCTCTCTCTGCTCTCACGCTACTACCTTCCTCTAGCTGGGTATCATCTTCATACCCTTCGAAACGCTGGGAATCCTCCTGGAGCATGTACCCAACACTGTGCTCAAACAGTTCGGGGGACTCCTCAGGAGGACACGGTGTGTCTAGGGAAGGAGTGACTGATGATGACATTGAGGATGCTTTGGCAGCTGCTTTGCCAGTACCCTGAGCCTGGGTGAGAGAGGATGAGGAGGATGAGGAGGGCTTGGTCATCCACTCTACCAAGTCTTCGGCATGATGCGGCTCAACACGTCCAGCTGCCAAAAATAAGGACAAGCGTGTCCCATGGCCACGTGCCGATGACGATGCACCGCGTCCATGACCAGCACTGTTGTCTCTAGACACAGAGCCTGCTTTCCCTCTTTTATTGGCTCCTGACTGTCTGCCTCTCCTTGTTTGCCTTCCAGACATTCTAAAGGCCTGCAGGGAGATGGGAAAACCAGCAATAAGGGGTAGCTTCAGGTGTATATTTTGCAAGAAGCACACTACGCCTGCTGTAAGTGCTGCAGATGCCTGCCTGTGTTACACAACAGGAAAACACAGCAATAAGGGCTAGCTTCTGGTGTATATTTTGCAAGAAGCACACTACGCCCGCTGTAAGTGCTGCAGATGCCTGTTAGTGTAACACAAAAGAAAAAAAACTACGAGCAATAAGGGGTAGCTTCAGGTGTATAATGTGCAGGAGGCACACTACGCCCGCTGTAAGTGCTGCAGATGCCTGCCTGTGTTACACAACAGGAAAACACAGCAATAAGGCCTAGCTTCAGGTGTATATTTTGCAGGAGGCACACTACGCCTGCTGTAAGTGCTGCAGATGCCTGCCTGTGTTACACAACAGGAAAAAACACCAATAAGGCCTAGCTTCAGGTGTATATTTTGCAGGAGGCACACTACGCCTGCTGTAACTGCTGCAGATGCCTGCCTGTGTTACACAAGAGGAAAACACAGCAATAAGGGCTAGCTTCAGGTGTATACTGTGCAGGAGGCTTAGCAAAAATATCACTGACACTGTCCCCTGCCTATCCTTCTCTCTCCCTGCACACAAGGTTTAGCAGAATATCACTGACACTGTCCCTGCCTATCCTTCTCTCTCCCTGCACACAAGGTTTAGCAGAATATCACTGACACTGTCCCTGCCTATCCTTCTCTCTCCCTACACACAAGGTAAATTAACAAATATCACTAACACTGGCCCTGCCTATCCTTCTCTCTCCCTGAACTGGAACACACTACACAAGGCCGCCGCGCTGGTGGCCTTTTATAGTGTGGGGCGTGTGCTAAACCCCCTGAGCTATAATTGGCCACAGGCAACCTGCCTGTGGCCAATTATGGCTCTCCTAGCTGTCGGCGCTGTGATTGGCCAAGCATGCGGGGTCACAGTGCATGCTTGGCCAATCACAGCGCCGGGATTGCACTGCGATGGCACAGTGTATTGTGGGCCGTTCGCATCACTCGAATTTGGCGCGAACGGCCCAAAACTTTCGATCTTCGTCGAACGATCGAACAGCCGATGTTCGAGTCGAACGTATGTTCGACTCGAACACTGAGCTCATCCCTACTCACCAAATCTATTTGCCTCACATTCTCATGTTTGGCAATAGAGCAGCCATAAAGGGTTCATGTATCCACCACATCGATATCCACCTCTGAAGATATGGATCAAATTGCTCATGTATAAGAAGAAAGAGGAGAGCTCCACTAGTGCAGAATGTCATAAGCACAATTCATTTAAAATTTTAAATGATTTAAAAAAAAATCGAATGATTTAGGAATAATTAAATGATACATGTCTTTCACAATAGGGCTAATTTACTAAAGCAAATGAACCAGAGCAGGCAAGCTTTCATATGGACCTGCATGTGTGTGCAGATATCAGGGCACATAGCCAATTTATTCCCTGAACCCACACTGAGAAAAAACGGCGCGTAACGGCGTTTCCAAACACATGGACTTTTAAGCTTCAAGAATTTGCTTTTGTATCTTGTTTTTAACATTTTTTTTGTAATAAAACCGTGACATACTTCACTATGGAAGCCCTTTCTTTTACTCTTTCTCAAAAACCACTGGACAATTTTTCCCAATTCGTTCTGAGGACGTGGAAACTTCCCTACCCACAAACGGTTTGGATTTATTCGGTGGGGGTGTCCTGGAGGTCGGATGTTTATTGGGACTACCGTTAGGATCGTGTTATTTCCTGCTGGAACCATTTACAGGTGCTTTGCGACTACCTGTAATAGGGGTCATGGGGGTCTGGTGAGTAGGATGTGTGGCAAGTGATGGTGGTGGAAGAACTAAAGTTATTTTATTTCACTGTTCATTGCTCAACAAGAATCTGAAGATCCTGATACATTGTTTGAACTGTTATTACTTAAACTCACCGGATAATCTACTACAATTTTGTGTTTGGACTTTTTACATATATTGTTTACATGTGGGTTCTCTGATGAGATTCCTTTTGACACATTTGCACTTTAATTATTTTGGAGCGCGGTTCAATCAATTTAGCATTGATTTGTTTTCCATTTACACTTTTCTAATACAACGAGCTGCTCCCTTTTACATGATTATTATCACAAATTATTATCATTATTATCACTAATACTAGTAATTTTTTCCACTTTGCGCTGGTCTTGGGGTACTATTAACCCTTCACATACACTTTTTGTTTTTTTGTTTTTTTAGGACCGCACTGTACATATGTAATATATGTACAGTGCGGTCCTAATTTGTCATGGACCGATAACATCCACATAATACTGTCATTGTGCTTACTGTTCCTAAAAGTTTCTAAAAACTGCAATAATGCACATTTAGAAATTTTACAAAAAAAAAATTAAATACTCATATTACCAACTCATTAAGCACCAAGATGGCCGGCATGCACAATAATTCCATATGTTATGCTGTAAGAAGAAAAGGAATAATCTACAGAGTTTGTTACTGGAATGTGTAGTCTGAGTATCAGCGTATTCAATCTCACTGTCCAGCTAATGCTTGACCTTCTGCACATGGGTACAAGAATACAAACATATGCAGTGCAATGCTCCTCTGCAAATGGTTCACTGAGGTTTTTACAAAAAAAAAATGTTAAATCTTAGCCATGTAGGCTTCATGTGGTTTTAGTCTATTTAATAACGCTGTAGCTTGGGTAGATCCAAAAACATACCGGCGCACCAACGTATATTCTACAGCCAACCACACTCGTCCATAAATTCCACATATATACGCTATAGCCTGTGCATATGCATTTGGACAGTTCGCATAGGTAATTCCACAAGCATAAGACTGACGCACTGGCATACATGCGTACGCTGTATTAAATCTGGCTCAACGCATTTATTTAGTGCACATTCACACCGTGCATTGCATTAAGGCCATTTTTTATTTTGAATTGGCTGGACGCACACCTTAACACATGAAAAACTGGATCTGATTTTTTTTTTTTACACTTCGCACCCCAAAGCATGGCATGTATGTTGTTGTGAGCTACAGTTCACGTACAATGCCAGCTACAGTATTGGCATGTATGTATAACTTATGGAAGTCTCTTTTGCATCAGAAATCATTGATTCGCTGCTGGTTTGTGAGAGAGAACATATACACATAACCAGTACAGCGCGGTGGATCTGGTGCTTCTGTATTTTGATTAAGGCCCCTTTCACACGGACGGTCTGTTCAGGTCCGCCTGTAAGTTTTTTAGGCGGACCTAAACGGATGCTCCATGTAGCCCTATGGAGCAACAGATGTCAGCGGTGACATGTCCGCTGACATCCGACCCGCTCCGCTCCGCCAAAGTGTGACGGAGGAAAACCCTATTTTTCCATTCGTCGGCGGAGCGGATCGGATGACAACGGAATCTACGGTCCGTCGTCATACGATCCCCCATAGGGGAGAGCGGAGCTCTGACAGGGCGGTCCCTGCACAGTGTGCGGGGACCGCCCAGTCATCCGCCGGCTCAGCGGGGATCAACGGAGCGATCCCCGCTGAGCAAGCGGAGCTTCACGGGGCGGATCTTCACGGATCCGTCCCGTGTGAAAGAGCCCTTAGTCTTTTTTGGACTGTCTGTTTTAGCACAGGAACAATGTGTAATACTACAAAAAGATTAGAAAATGTCATGGTAATACTTTCTATCAATATGTTTAAAGATAAGGTCTGTAAAAAAAGCGAAGTGTCCCTAAAGTCAATTTGAATTACAGGGACTGCAATGATACTATGAGTGAGACCAGATGACAGAAGACATTGACACATTATAGTAAAATTAGGAATGCCTTATTAAAGAAGCCTATTATGTATTCCATATATTCCATATAAATAAATGCATAGACTCACCCAAAACCAGGCTATCCAGCAGTGAAAGCAGTAATAGTAGAGGTCCCAGCATTGTCACTGTGTGGTTGTGGTGTGTTCCTGATGTGCAAGTGACAAGGGAAGTGTCTTCAGCTGTTAAAGCTTACACAGCGGAATTAACCAATAATGCTTTATAGAGAAATCTACTGTACAAGTGTCAACACCGACACGTCACTTTTTCTAAATTACCTTATTAGTAGTGATGAGCCGAACACCCCCGGGTTCGGTTCGCACCAGAACCCGCGAACGGACCGAAAGTTTGCACGAACTTTAGAACCCTATTAAATACAATGGATGCGAGCGTTCGAAATCTAAAGTGCTAATTATAACGACTATTATGCATGTTATTGTCCTAAAAAGGGTTTGGGAACCCGGGTTCTGCACCAGGGGACATGAACTGTATCAATGCAAAAAGAAGTTTTAAAAACGGCCGTTTTTCTGGAGCAGTCATTTTAAAGATGCATAAAGTGAAAAAAAAAAAGTCAAATATTCCTTTAAATATCGTACCTGGGGGGGTGTCTAAAGTATGCCTGTAAAGTGCCACGTGTTTCCCGTGTTTAGAACTGGCACTGCACAAAATGACATTTCTAAAGGAAAAAAAGCCATTTAAAACTGCTTGCGGCTTTAATGTAATGTCTGGTCCCGGTAATATGGATGAAAATCTTTAAGAAAAATGGCATAGCTACCCCATCACACCCCCCCCCCCTACCCCAGCCCATTACCAGCCCCTTTGGGTCTTGTATGGATATTAAGGGGAACTCCGCACACAAAATAAAAAAGGCCCTATGTACTCTGAACAGCCGTATACAGGCGGTGCATACAAGACAGGGACTGTAGGTTTGTTCTTATGTAGAATCTGTTTGTAATTTTGAACAGGTACATTGTTTAAGTGTAGCTCCAGCCAAAAAATCTATTTTTAAGCTTTTTGGAAAACATAGGGAAGGGTTATCACCCCTGTAACATTTGTTTTGCTGTCTGTGCAGTGTGCACCTGTTCAGAACAGTTCACCTCACTTTCCGTCCTAATGACAAATGTTTTTTGAAAATTTGGGGTTTTTATTGAAACAAGAATTGGTGATAAAGCATCAGTGGAGAGGAAACACTTTTTTCCCATATTAACTCTTATGCCCCATACACACGATCGTTTTTCTTGCCATTTTTTTTCTTGCCGTTTTTCACGTCGTTTTTTTTCATGTTTCCTCTCAAGCCTGTCTTGCGTACACACGATCATTTAAAAAAACGATCAAGCAAAGCGCAGTGACGTACAACACGTACGACGGCACTATAAAGGGGAAGTTCCGTTCGAATGGCGCCACCCTTCATGTTAGTAAAGTTTGTTGAGCGACGATTCGCTCTTTTCAGTCTCGTGCTTTTCAGTCCGTGACTGCGTGACGAATGTGCTATCTCCATTACGAACGCTAGTTTTACCAGAACGAGCGCTCCTGTCTCATACTTGATTCTGAGCATGCGCGTTTTTTTTCACGTCGTTAAAGCATACACACTATCGTTTTTCACGTTGTTAAAAAAAACGACATGAAAAACGACGTGAAAAAAGAGAGCATGTTCGAAATTTTTAATGGCCGTTTTTCACGTCGTTAAAAATGCTCTGGAGCCTACACACGATAATTTTTAATGGCCATTTTTTTTAATGGCATTTTTAACGGCATGAAAAACGATCGTGTGTATGGGGCATTACAGGAGAGAATTTGCCTTCCTAGGGGTAGATTTCCTCTCACTTCCTGTTGTATCCTTCCGTTTGCAAGGAGGAGTCGTTTGTAAGTTGGATGTTTGAAAGTAGGGGCCTGCCGTATATACTCAGCTGAAATTTGCCCCTTACATGTTGGTGTTGCCACAACACTGTGAGCCCTCACAGTTACTCTTGGTGGGCGCATGAATGGGCCCTGCTGTGAATTATTAGATCAAGAATTGTAATTGCATGCCCCTGTTGAACAGGGGCTGAAAAATTGGGCCTTTGGTGGTGGTGGTGGTGGTGGTGTTGACACAACACTGTAAGGCCTCACAGTTAGTCTTGGTGGGCGCAGGAATGGGCCCTGCTGTGAATTATTAGATCAAGAATTGTAATTACATGCCCCTGTTAAACAGGGGCAGAAAAATTGGGCCTTAGGCACTGGTGCCACAACACTGCAACCCCTCACAGATACTGTACTTGGAGCACAGCAATGAGCCCTGTTGCAAAGTATTGCATCAAAAATTGTAATTACACGTCCCTGTTAAACAGGGGCTGAAAAATTGGGCCTTTGGTGGTGGTGGTGGTGGTGGTGTTGACACAACACTGTAAGGCCTCACAGTTAGTCTTGGTGGGCACAGGAATGGGCCCTGCTGTGAATTATTAGATCAAGAATTGTAATTACATGCCCCTGTTAAACAGGGGCAGAAAAATTGAGCCTTAGGCACTGGTGCCACAACACTGCAACCCCTCACAGATACTGTACTTGGAGCACAGCAATGAGCCCTGTTGGAAAGTATTGCATCAAAAATTTTAATTACACGCCCCTGTTAAACAGGGGCTGAAAAATTGGGCCTTAGCCACTGGTGCTGGTGCCACGACACTGCAACCACTCCCAGATACTCTAGTTGGAGTGCAGGAATGAGCCCTGCTGCAAAGCATTGCATAAAAAATTGTAATAACACACCCCTGTTAAACAGGGGCTGAAAAATTGGGCCTTAGCCACTGATGGCAGCACCCAGAAACAAAAATGTTCTTTCAAGCTATCATCGTCAATCGGATCATTGAGGAGGAGGAGGATAGTCAGTCAACATAACAGGACAGTCTCTCAGCATCAGCATCAGTCTTGAAGGGATGTGACATTTGAAAATAAATTAGTCTGTTATATCAGCTTCAGGTGTTTGGTAGCTGGTGGTGATCCAAGACTGGTTCATCTTTATGAAGGTCAGTCGATCAACAGAGTCGGTGGACAGGCGCACCCTGTGATCCGTGACAAATCCTCCAGCAGCACTGAATGTGCGTTCTGAAAGAACGCTGGATGCAGGACAGGCCAGTAGCTCAATTGCATACTGTGCAAGCTCTGGCCAGTGATCCATCCTCAAGACCCAGTAAGCCAGAGGATTTTCCGTGGGGAAGGTGTCCAAGTCTGACCTTGCCCCTAGGTATTCCTGCACCATGTATATCAGATGCTGGCGATGGTTGCTGGAACCGATCATACCTTGGGGCTGCGAACTAAAAAATTGTCTGAACGCTTCGGTCAGACGGCCACCTTCCCCACCACTCCTTCTTTGACTGACCGAAGCCTCAGCAACTCGTTGTCCAGGACCAGGAGTTTGTAACCTCCCAGTCTCTGGGAACGCGTTGCACAGACCTTTCTGCAAGGCCTCCCAGGGTTGTCTCATCCTCTGCTCCCTCTGCGATGGTAAGATAAGGTCCACAACCTTACCCTTGTACCGTGGATCAAGGAGAGTGGCCAGCCAGTAATGGTCCCTCTCCTTGATCCGAAGAATATGAGGATCCTTCCGCAGACTTTGCAGGATCAGGGAGGCCATGCAGCGTAGGTTAGCTGAGGCATTCAGTCCGGAGTCCTCTGGGTCACTAAGGACAACATGATCCGCAGCCACCTCCTCCCAGCCATGTACAAGTCCACTGGTTTCTTGGGACTGTAAATCATCCCGAAAAGACTGCTGCTGATGATGCTGAGTGCCAGGCTCCACCTCCATGCTGACACAATCCTCCTCCTCCTCCTCTTCTTCCTGTGCGATGGGTGGGACAGAAGGAACACTGTCTGGGTTAAGGGGGCCTTGAGAGGCAAGGAAGTCCTCCTCTTCCTGCCTCTGTTCTGCCTCAAGTGCCCTGTCCATTATTCCACGCAGCGTATGTTCCAACAGGTGGACAAGAGGTACAGTGTCACTGATGCATGCACTGTCACTGCTCACCATCCTCGTGGCCTCCTCAAATGGTGCCAGGACAGTGCATGCATCCCTGATCATGCCCCACTAGCGTCGTGAAAAAACCCCGAGCTCCCCTGACCCTGTCCTGGTGCCGTAGTCGCACAGGTACTCATTGATGGCCCTCTGCTGCATGTGCAGCCGCTGCAGCATGGCCAACGTTGAGTTCCACCTGGTGGGCATGTCACATATAAGGCGGTTCTTGGGCAGGTTCAACTCCTTTTGCAGCTCAGCCAGGCGAGCACTGGCATTATAAGATCTGCAGAAATGCACACAGACTTTCCTGGCCTGCCTCAGGACATCCTGTAAGCCCGGGTACCTGCCCAAGAACCGCTGCACCACCAGGTTAAGGACGTGAGCCACACAGGGCACATGGGTCAGTTGTCCCTGTCAGAGAGCGGAGAGGAGGTTGGTGCCATTGTCGCAAACCACCATTCCTGGCTTAAGCTGGCGTGGCGTCAACCACCTCTCGGCCTGCCCCTGCAGAGCAGACAGAACCTCTGCCCCAGTGTGGCTCCTGTCCCCCAAACACACCAGCGCAAGCACGGCATGGCATCTTTTTGCCTGCGTACTTGCGTAGCCCCTTGAACGCCTACGGAGCACCGCTGGTTCCGAGGACAAAGCACAGGAAGAGGCCACGGAGGAAAAAGAAGAGGAGGGGGTGGAGGACAGAGGTGTGTCACAACCAGTAGTAGCATTTTGGAGGCGTGGCGGTGGAACAACCTCCAACACTACTGCACCTTGTCCTGCATCCTTCCCAGCTGCCAAAAGAGTGACCCAATGGGCCGTGAAAGAAAGGTAACGTCCCTGTCCATGCCTGCTGGACCATGAGTCAGCGGTAATATGCACCTTACCGCTGACCGCCCTGTCCAGCGAGGCCAAGACATTGCCTTCCACATGCTGGTAGAGAGCCGGAATCGCCTTCCGTGAGAAAAAGTGGCGTTTGGGAACCTGCCACTGAGGAACCACACATTGCACAAACTCACGGAAGGGGGCCGAGTCTACCAACTGAAAAGGCAGCAGTTGAAGCGCTAGCAATTTAGCCAAGCTAGCATTCAACCGCTGGGCATGTGGATGGCTGGGAGTGAACTTCTTTCGACGGTCCAGCAGCTGGGGCAGGGAAATTTGCCTGCTAGAATCGGACATTGGTGTACTGCTAGCAGAGTGCCCGCAAGTACTTGGCTGTGACACACCTAATTCTACACCTTCATTCCTCTCAGAGCAGGTTTCAGAGAGGACTGAAGGTATAGTGGGGTTGGAGATCCCAGCTGATGCGGTGCAAGAAGAGGTCAGCTTTGTTCTTTGGTGTGGGTCTTTAAGGTAGGCTTGCCAACGAGCTGCATGGCAGGTCAACATATGTCTGGTCAAGCATGTGGTGCCCAAGCGGGTGATGTTTTGGCCACGCGATATACGCTTGAGACATATGTTGCAAACAGCAGCTGTGCGATCTGATGCGCTCGACTCAAAAAAGGCCCACACCAAAGAACTTTTTGAATAACGGGCAGAGGCAGCGCCCTGCACAGGCGGAGCTCTGCGGTGTGATTCCGTCGGTGTGCTGCCCTTACGCTGGCCCCCCGAGGGCATCCTGCCTCGTTGGAGATGTGCCTCCTCCTCATCCTCCTCCTCCTCCTCCTCCTCCTCTCTCCTATTAGGCGCCCACGTGGAGTCAGTGACCTCATCATCCCCTCCCTCCTCATCACTGGAGCCAATCTGGCAGTATGCTGCAGCTGCTGGAACATGACTGCCAGATTGGTGTCCTTCTTGAGCATCCCCTCTCTCTGCTCTCACGCTACTGCCTTCCTCTAGCTGGGTATCATCATCAGACCCTTCGAAACGCTGGGCATCCTCCTGGAGCATGTACCCAACACTGTGCTCAAACAGTTCGGGGGACTCCTCAGGAGGACATGGTTGGTCTAGGGAAGGAGTGACTGATGATGACATTGATACCAGGGAAGAGGACGCTTTGGCAGCTGCTTTGCCAGTACCCTGAGCCTGGGTGAGAGAGGATGAGGAGAATGAGGAGGGCTTGGTCATCCACTCTACCAAGTCTTCGGCATGATGCGGCTCAACACATCCAGCTGCCGAAAAGAAGGACAAGCGTGTCCCATGGCCACGTGCTGATGGCGATGCACCGCGTCCACGACCAGCACTGTTGTCTCTAGACACAGAGCCTGCTTGCCCTCTTTTTTTGGCTCCTGACTGTCTGCCTCTCCTTGTTTGCCTTCCAGACATTCTAATGGCCTGCAGGGAAATGGGAAAAGCAGCAATACAGGCTAAGTTAAGGTGTAATATGGTCAGGAGGCACACTCCGCCCGCTGTAAGTGCCGCAAAATCCTGTTGGTGTAACACACCAGGAAAAAGCAGCAATACAGGCTAAGTTAAGGTGTAATATGGTCAGGAGGCACACTCCGCCCGCTGTAAGTGCCGCAAAATCCTGTTGGTGTAACACACCAGGAAAAAGCAGCAATACAGGCTAAGTTAAGGTGTAATATGGTCAGGAGGTACACTCCGCCCGCTGTAAGTGCCTTAAAATCCTGTTGGTGTAACACACCAGGAAAAAGCAGCAATACGGGCTAACTTCAGGTGTATAATGTGCAGGAGGCTTAGCAACAATGACACTGACACTGTCCCCTGCCTATCCTTCTCTCTCCCTGCACACAAGGTTTATCAAAGTATATGACACTGACACTCTCCCTGCCTATCCTTCTCTCTCCCTGCACACAAGGTTTAGCAAAGAATATGACACTGACACTGTCCCCTGCCTATCCTTCTCTCTCCCTGCACACAAGGTTTATCAAAGTATATGACACTGACACTCTCCCTGCCTATCCTTCGCTCTCCCTACACACAAGGTTTAGCAAAGAATATGACACTGACACTCTCCCTGCCTATCCTTCTCTGTCCCTACACACAAGGTTTAGCAAAGAATAGATTTGACAAGATTTGACACTGTCCCTGCCTATCCTTCACTTTCCCTGCTCTGGAACACACTACACAAGGCCGCCACGCTGGCGGCCTTTTATAGTGTGGGGCGTGTACTAAACCCCCTCAGCTATAATTGGCCACAGGCATCCTGCCTGTGGCCAATCATTGCTCTCCTCGCTGCCGGCGCTGTGATTGGCCAAGCATGCAGGGTCACAGTGCATGCTTGGCCAATCACAGCGCCGGGATTACACTGCGATGGCGCAGTGTATTGTGGGCCATTCGCGTCACTCGAATTTGGCCGAACGAGCGAACAGCCGATGTTCGAGTCGAACCTATGTTCGACTCGAACACCGAGCTCATCCCTACTTATTAGTATTGCTGCCAGGACATAAAGAGAAGTACTGGTAGATACGCTGTGTTGTAATTGTCTCTTATCTCAAAGTGTGCTTCTGTAAATTTGTACTAGAAACAACAACATTGATTATAGGTTTATACCAGGGGTCTCCAAACAAAGAGCAAGTTTATTGTCCTTCAGACTTTAGAGGGGCCGGGACTGTGGTCTGTAGGAGGAGGAGTAGAAAATGCCCTGGCATCATTGGCCTCAAGCTTGGTGGACAGTGGGAAGAAAAAGATTATGTAGCGCCTGTGGTCAGTAGGAGGAGGGATAGTGTCCCATCATTGCTATTAGTGGTAGGAATTGTGCCCCATTGTTGATGTCAACTGCAGGAGTAAGTGCCCTATCTTTGGTATCAGTGAGAGTACTAGTGCCCCATCATTGGTGTCAAAGGGAGAAATTATGACAAATTTTTAGTGCCAGTGGAAGGAATAGTGCCCCACCATTGATTAGTGGGAGTGGGAAGAATTAAGCCCCACTGTTGGTGTCAATGGATGGAATGGTGCCTCATTGTTGGTGTCAGTAGGAGGAGTAGTGTTTCATATCAGTGGGAGAAATAGTGAGCCAAGGCCGGATAAAGGTGATGCTTTCAGTGTGTTACAAATCTAAATTTGCTGTTAAATCCCAAAGGCTTAGCACTTGTTCGCACCAGCATGAGCATGTCGCATGTTCCGCTTAACATATGCGCTCTTCTCTGTGTTGTGCTTTGTTTGTTGCAATGCATTGTTACAACCTTATTTATATTGCACTTCATGTAATTCTATGCAGGGCAGCACGTTGTGGCACATTGCTGTGCATTGTGAGAACGCACACCACCATTGGTGTGAACAGGCCCTTTACTGAACAAGGCTTTTTGCCTTGTCTTTGCTTTCAGTGCAGTTCTACTGAGCTGGTATGAATGAGCATTAGGTATTTATTATTGTTTTCATCCAAAGTTTGCACAACTTTCACCTGAGACTCAATAATTTTTCCTTTAGGATTCAGGAGTCCTGAAGAACCTGGGGCCCATCAGCATTGTGGCTCTGGTACTTTAGGGACGTACCAGAGGGACATTGGGACGTACTGCGCTGGCTCCACAACATTGCATTCTTCTTCTTGTTATCACATTATACAAAGGCCTGTTTTTATATACAATGATGTAAGTGCAATACTTTATTTAAAACATTTTTAGCCAAGGATTTTTTTCTATGTGGCGATCATTTTTTCCTGTATGACTCCTTCCTGTTGATTGGTGGAGCCGATGAGTCTCTATATGCTGAGCTTGGTACATTAAAATTTCTTAATGCTGGTCCCGGAAAGTTTGATTGCCAAATCTGCACTGCTGTACAACCCACATGCTGGTTCCTGTGGTGCTAAAGACCCCATCAGTTTTGCTTGTTCGGCTCTCTGCTGCTGGCAGGTAGCCCACACCATTTGGTAAGAGTACCCTATTACCTTCACTGGTGGCAGTAGCACATTTTGATGGTGAATTCGTTTCTCTGCTAAATCGAGCAAATACCTCTGTTGGTCATCTTTGGCTGGAAGTCTAAAGATTTACTTATCTTGCACCGTTTGGGGAAAAAAAATCTATTTTTTTTTCACTTTGGACTCATCCAAGTGTCTTTTGACACAGTTTAATGGACATTATGGTTCTCAATATGTTTATATATATGTCGTCTTACTATATTTCATACCAGTCTTGCTTTATAGGCAATTCCATTATTGGATGTTTGATTGTGCACTGTCACTAATATGTTTGTATTATTGTGTAGCGGGGTCCCCTTTAAGACTCCCGGGACTACCTTGCCCAGAGGCATGTTTCCACCCCAGAGACTCATGGGAGGGGTTATAAAAGGAGGAGGCGAGGCTGGGCTCGGCCTCTTTGGGACACGAGACTTCAGTGACTGATCCTCCTGTGCGGATGTGCCGGAGTGCAAGGCCTGAAGCCTGAGGCCTTGCGCAGCACCAAAGAGCCTTCCACCCCACTGCGAGCCTGGGTGGCATCTCACTTCGCTTGTCTACAGCCTTGGTTGGATCGGGGACCCGATCGTTGGAGACGCTGTGTGTGTGAGGACACAGTCGGTGGAAGTTCCCGGACTGGGATCGCGTCCGGAGGGGTGAGCGAGCGTATGCTCAGACCATATATACTGATTATTGCTGATGTGCCTATAGACTGCCGTGGCCCACAAGTTTATATCTGATACTCTCACTGGAGACCCATATCAGAGCTGAACTTAGAGGAGTCTTCCGTAAAGTGTTTATTTCATCACAATCTTCCCCCTGGATTACAAATGTTATTCTGTTATGTGCACCACCTTTAAAGAATTGCCGGTGAAGAAAAACCATCATCCCCTATAGACTGAGTTTTAGATATCTGAGCCAGGCCTGGCCAGCTAGTTAGTTCATTTAGTTACTGCGCCACAGGGCGCCTAGTTAACGGTCGCCCACGCGGTGCACCTTTACTGTTCATCTAATACAAAGTATTACCTGTACACTGTTACCACTGTTAACCCTTTTTACCATAAGCTTGAAGTAAATTTGATACCCCCCTTTCATTATTGCCTTGGTGTCTGAGATTTCTCATACAGTATAAGAAATATATTGCTGCCGGAACTAACTGTGCCAGTAGGGGGTTGAGTACATTGCCGGGGTTGGCGGAGCTGTTTTCAGGGCCCAAACTAAATCTGTGGCCTTCTTAGTTGAAGGTATTGCTACAATTACATATGTCACTAGTTACTTAGCGCTGCACTTAAATCCTTACCACTCTCTTTACACAATTTGTCAAATTACAGTGTCAGCAGCTCATTTATTGAGTGTGGTAGCACAGTATTTTCCTTCACTTTAGGAGGGGATCCCCATTTTTTGCAGAGAACCATTTTTAAAGTACAGTGACTGTACCATCAATAGCATGTTGGTAAGTGGAAAAAAGGACATTCTGTTATTTAGGACAATTGACCTAAACATTTCCTTAACCGGAAATAAGAAAATAGCCTCCAATGCACATTTCAATGGCATTAGACTTAGCAACATTCAATTATGCATGACTTGTCCACCAGCCGCTTGCATAATAAATAATGTGAATGTTGGCAGAAAATGATGAGCGAATCCTATCGAATCTTATTGGTGTGTATTCATTGGCCAAAATGCAAAGTGAATTTAATAAATATAACCCTTTAAGTGAAAAACCTAAATATATTTCTTATTGTGTTTGATATCATGTCATCAGACCATATTTATCAACCATGAAAAAAAATATTTTCAATAATCATAGAACTAATAATATTCATAATCAGAAAAGAAATGCAGACTGTGAAAACGGTAGCATCTCCATAAATAGTGATCAGTGGAGAAATGCACACTTGATGGTCAGAGTAGTATCCCCTTACATTGGTGGTCAGTGTACTGCTCCCTTACATGTTTGTTCAGTGACTAAATGCCTCCTTACATTGGTAGGTGATGTAGTGCCCCTTACACAGGTTGTTAGAGGAAGGAATGCACCATACATTGGTGGTTATGGGAAAGAAGAATGCTTCTTTAAATTGGTTGTCAGTGGGTGGAAGGGATAAAGTCCCTTACATTGGTGGTCAGTGGGAGGAAGAATTCCCATTTGCATTGGTCATTGTCATTAGAAATAATAAAATCTTGCAGACAGGTAAAAACCATTGGTGTTAGCCATAAGTTACCTGAGAGACAAGAGGAGATAATCATCTAAACTCATGTTGGGTCAAACCAAATATCTGGATCTCTTGCAGAAACTCTAGTGACCTTTCACAGAGCCTTATTGTTATATGAATCCCTGGCTGAGAAAGGCTTTTGGGGGAGTCACTTGGGAGCCTTTCCCCAGGGAAAGATTGATGTGTCCAGACTACATTTTGTGGAAAATTCTTTGGCCTGCTCAGCTATGAGAAGTGTCACTCCCCAAGAAATCCCCAATGTCCTTCTTTGATGATTGGTTGCTATTCTATAATCAAGTTGGTAGAACCTTGACTTCTAGAAAGGTACTACCTTCCCTGGCATGTGAGTGTTTACTGCATCACCTGCTGTGCTTTACACACCAGAGATGTGAGTCTGGGGTGTGCTGAAGTATATTCTCTTATCCTTCTACCCACAAGTCATTTGGTTCTGCAAGAAACTTTTTGAAGGTTTTAAAGTGACTGGGTCCATTCCCTCATGTAATTACATCCAGCATTAGTTGCAGCTCAGGAGTTACAACAAAATGACTAAACACACTTTATGTAATCTATTATGACCTCAGGGATAATACACCTATAAAGGGGTAACAGTGGTTACAAATTTAAATAGAAAATATATATATATATTATTTTTTTTTGCAATTGCAGAGCTCATAGAGAGTTTCAAAAAAAATACTACAAAACGTATCTGTAGAGCGAGTGAAAATAATTTAAAAATATGAGACTGGCAAAGAACAATATACCTTTAAAGGGGAAGAGACATGAATTACCAATTCAAATAACACATATATATTTTTTAATTCTAATCTGAGAAACCGACAGGAAAAAAAAATAGACAAAAGATCACTGATAAAATTGAGAAAACAGTTAACCCACACTCTATAAATTAACTTATAGACATTTCTACCTCCTGATTCAATAATGTCATGAGTCCATAAACATTTCTGCACTATATTTATCATCCTTCAATCATCACTATGTCAACTTTATATTTCACAAAGAAGAAGCATTAGATATGCACGAAGGGGAAAAAAATAAAGCAAATGCCCTGTGATTGGGCAATATACTTCATCTCTATATCCAGATCTTGCAATGTGAGTTTACACAGAATTTAGCCACTATGATGAAACTGAACACTTAAATGACCACAAGCAGTGCTTTTGTCCAGAAAAGGCAAAATGATCAAAGTGTCTTCATAAATAAGGGAATATATGGTCCAAATATTTTTTGGGGATAAATATGTATGGTGTACATAATCAAGTCAAATCAAGTCAAGTCAGGCTTTATTGTCATTCTACTACATGTGAGGACATACAGTAGAACGAAATGTCATATCTCACAGGGCCACGGTGCTACATACAAATTAAACATAATTATAAATAAATATACAAAGAATAAAAACACAGTGAAGAACAAAAAAAAAATAAAAAATATTATAAACCTACAGTAGGTGCCGCCGACATTGTATATTCATTGCGATCCTATCACGGAGATTCTCAGCGACAGGGGTGCCGACATCTCGGCGACAGGGTGGCGACACATCTCGTGCTCGCTGCAATAGCGAGGAGACGCGGCACTGTATTGAACGGGGATCCGACGTGGATTCCCGCCAATACCAGGCACTGTTTGGTATGAATCCTGAGCGGGAACTCCACGCCAATTTTTAAATAAAAAACCGGCATGGGTTCCCCCTCCAGGAGCATACCAGGCCCTTGGGTCTGGAATGGATTTGAAGGGGACTCCCCTAAGCTGAAAAATCGGCGTGGGGGTCCCCCTCAATGTCCAAACCAGACCCTTATCCGAGCACACAACCTGGCAGGCCGCAGGGGAACAGGGGGGGACGAGAGAGAGGCCCCCCTCCCTCCTGAACCGTACCAGGCCGCATGCCCTCAACATGGGGGGTTTGGTGCTCTGGGGCAGGGGGGCGACCTGCGGCCCCCCCACCCCAGAGCACCCTGTCCCCATGTTGATGAGGACAGGGCCTCTTCCCGACAACCCTGGTCATTGGTTGTCGGGGTCTGCGGGCGGGGGCTGATCGGAATTCGGGAGCCCCCTTTAATAAGGGGGCCCCCAGATGCCAGCCCACCACCCTATGTGAATGAATATGGGGTACATCGTACCCCTACCCATTCACCTGGTGGAAAAAAATGGCAATAAAAAAAACACACACAGCTTTTTAAAGTAATTTATTGCACAGCTCCGGGGGTCTTCTTCCGACTTCAGGGGTCTCCAGTGTCGTCGCCGCGCTCTCCGGTTCTTTCTTCCTTCTGCCAGGCCACCGCTCTCTTCTTCCAGCTCTTTTGCTAGCGGGGCCCGGTCTTCTCCATCGCCTTCTTCCCTCTTCTCCTCTCCGGGTCTTTCTTCCTTCTGCCGGCCCCTCCACTACCTTCTTCCAGCTCTTTTGCTAGTGGAGGGGCCCGGTCTTCCCGTTGTCGCCGTCGTCGTCTTCTTCCCTCTTCTCCTCCTCGATGTTGACTCGTCGCTTCCTCTCGCAGTAATGCTAAATCTTCGGTCCGCAGCGATTTATATAGGCTTCTCATGACGTCACAGTCACATGCTCCCATGACATCACAGTCACATGCTCCGGGGCCACCCGGAGCATGTGACTGTGACGTCATGAGAAGCCTATATAAATCGATGCGGACCGAAGATTTAGCATTACTGCGAGAGGAAGCGACGAGTCAACATTGAGGAGGAGAAGAGGGAAGAAGATGCTGACGGCGACGACGGGAAGACCGGGCTCCTCCACTAGCAAAAGAGCTGGAAGAAGATAGTGGAGGGGCCGGCAGAAGGAAGAAAGAACCGGAAAGGAGAAGAGGGAAGAAGGCGATGGAGAAGACCGGGCCCCGCTAGCAAAAGAGCTGGAAGAAGATAGCGGTGGCCTGGCAGAAGGAAGAAAGAACCGGAGAGCGCGGCGACGACACCGGAGACCCCCGAAGTCGGAAGAAGACCCCCGGAGCTGTGCAATAAATTACTTTAAAAAGCTGTGTGTGTTTTTTTTATTGCCATTTTTTTCCACCAGGTGAATGGGTAGGGGTACGTTGTACCCCATACCCATTCATATAGGGTGGTGGGCCGGCATCTGGGGGCCCCCTTATTAAAGGGGGCTCCCGAATTCCGATCAGCCCCCGCCTGCAGACCCCGACAACCAACGGCCAGGGTTGTCGGGAAGAGGCCCTGTCCTCATCAACATGGGGACAGGGTGCTCTGGGGTGGGGGGGCCGCAGGTCGCCCCTCTGCCCCAGAGCACCAAACCCCCCATGTTGAGGGCATGCGGCCTGGTACGGTTCAGGAGGGAGGGGGCCGCTCTCTCAGGACCCCCTCTTCCCCTGCGGCCTGCTAGGTTGTGTGCTCGGATAAGGGTCTGGTTTGGACTTTGAGGGGGACCCCCACGCCGATTTTTTGACTTAGGGGAGTCCCCTTCAAATCCATTCCAGACCCAAGGGCCTGGTATGCTCTTGGAGGGGGAACCCATGCCGGTTTTTTATTGAAAAACTAGCGTGGAGTTCCTGCTCAGGATTCATACCAAACAGTGCCTGGTATTGGCGGGAATCCACGTCGGATCCCCGTTCAATACAGTGTCGCGTCTCCTCGCTATTGCAGCGAGCGCGAGATGTGTCGCCACCCTGTCGCCGAGATGTCGGCACCCCTGTCGCCGAGAATCTCCGTGATAGGATCGCGATGAATATACAATGTCGGCGGCACCTACTGTACCAATTTGTTAGGATTTTGAATGAAGTTTCTTGTAATCTCACACTGATTGCGCATTTGTGTGCGAACACACAGGCTTGTAGCCATTGATCTCTCGTAAAGGTTCTTTTTAGGGTTTCCCAGAATATTTTGTGTCTGTTGGGCTCCTGTAAATCATAGGACTGCAACCAGGTGCATGTTAAGGAGATGTTCTTTGTGGTCGTGGTAGCCAAGAAACATATGGTTTCGAAGGGCGTTAAGGGTCTAGTGAAATGTTTTTGTCTTTGAGAGTTCATGATGAAATCATGTATTTGTTGATATTCCATGATGTGTAGGGGTATTTGTCCTACTTCCTTTTGCAAATCTACATGAGACTTGATTTTGTTATTCTTTAACCACTTCCATACTGGGCACTTATACACCTTCCTGCCCAGACCAATTTTCAGCTTTCTGCGCTGTTGCACTTTGAATGACAATTGCGCGGTCATGCTACACTGTACCCAAACGAATAGAGCTTTCTTTTGGTGGTATTTGATCACCTCCGGGATTTTTATTTTTTGCTAAAAAATAAAAAAAAGACCAAAAATTTTGAAAAAAATAAGTTTTTTTTGTTTCAGTTACAAAACTTTGTAAATAAGTTAGTTTTCTCCTTCACTGATGGGCACTGATGGGGCTGCACTGACGGGCATGGATAAGGCGGCACGGATGGGCCCTGATGAGGTGGCACGGATGGGCAACGATCGGCGGCACGGGTGGGCAACGATCGGCGGCATGGGTGGGCAACGATCGGCGGCACGGGTGGGCACAGATAGGCGGCATGGGTGGGCACAGATAGGCGGCACGGGTGGGCACAGATAGGCGGCATGGGTGGGCACAGATAGGCGGCATGGGTGGGCACAGATAGGCGGCACGGGTGGGCACTGATGGGCACGGATAGGCGGCATGGATGGGCACTGATAGGTGGCACGGATGGGCATGGATGGGCACTGATAGGTGGCATGGGTGGGCACTGATAGGTGGCACTGTACTGTACTAATGGATGCCAATCAGTGCCAAACAATAATGCCTGCCAATCAGTGGTGCCCATTGTGGGCACTGATTGGCATCCATTGTGGCACTGATTGGCATCCATTATCCCTGGTGGTCTAGGGTGGCATACCTTATGGTGGGCTTTCCTGGTGGTCTAGTGGCTTCCCTGGTGGTCTAGTGGCTTCCCTGGTGGTCTAGTGGCATCCCTGGTGGTCCAGTGGGCATCCTCGGGGGGGCTGTGCTGATAATCTATCAGCACAAACCCCCCCCCCCTGTCAGAGGAGCAGCCGATCGGCTCTCCTCTACTCGCGTCTGACAGACGCGAGTGAGGAAAAGCCGATGACCGGCTTTTCCTGTTTACACTGTGATCAGCCGTGATTGGACACGGCTGATCACGTGGTAAAGAGTCTCAGACGGAGACTCTTTACCTAGATCGGAGTTGCGGGGTGTCAGACTGACACCCCGCAGCAACGATCGCCGCAATGCGCGCCCCCGGGGGCGCGCAGCGGCTTAAAATCCTGAGAACGTCATATGACGTCCAGTCAGGATTTTACAACCACTTTGCCGCCGTCAATCCGCTATAGGGCGGGCGGCAAGTGGTTAAGCAGTGTGACACTTAAGCCCTGTACACATGATCAGATATCCTATGGATTTTCGTCTGATGGATTTGTCCATCAGAAATCCGATGAAACTGTTTTCCATCAGTCTTGCCTACACACCATCAGTCAAAAAACCGACCGTTCCAAACGTGGTGACGTAAAACACTCCGATGGGCTGAGAAAAATGAAATTCAATGCTACTGAGAATGTGTCGACTTGATTCTGAGCATGCTTGGGTTTTTTATCTGATGGATTTCCCCACAGACGATCGGAAATTGCCATCGGTTTTTTATCCATCAGATAATTTTAAAACATGTTCTATTTTTTAAAACCGATGGAAAAAAGACTGATGGGTCCCATACACGATCGGTTTGTCTGATGAAAACAATCCATCGGACGGTTTTCATCAGTCAAACTGATCGTGTGTACAGGGCTTAAGAGTGGTGTGTTTCTGTTGCAAAGAGATCGGATAGAACCATCCATTCCCAATGGGAAGTCAGGGTTAGTTGTCAGTGGGGTTAGTTGCCCCAATGAGGATGTGAGTGAGTGTCTCTGAGTAATTGTTTGTAGGTTTTTTAGTGTTGCCCCATGAGGGGATGTTGTTTCAGTATTTTCGGACATGAGTTCCAGGGAATCCATGGGGTGTGTGACACCGGTATATTGCTATTGCTATTCTCCAATCCCACCCAATCTTTATTCTCATTGTGGCAAGTCCAATCTATGATTCTAGTTAGATGCGTAGCTAGGTAATGATTTTTAAAATTGGGAAAACCCATACCTCCATTTCGTTTATTCATAGTAAGTAAGTTCAGACTGATTCTTGGTTTTTTGGAGGCCCAAAGAAATTTTCTTAACAAGTTATGTAAGGATTTGAAGAACTTCGAGGGTAGTAGTATAGGTACTGTTTGGGAAAAAATATAGTATTCGAGGCAGAATTTACATTTTAATTATAGCTGCCCTGCCAAACCAAGAAAAATTTTTAAAACGTCCACTTCTCTAGATCTTTGGTAATGTTTTGTAAGAGTGGTTGAAAATTGACTTTGTACATTCAGTCTAATTTCGGAGTTAATTGTATCCCCAAGTATGTGAGGGATGTTGTTTCCCATTTGAATTTGCAATTGTTTTTTGCATTATTTAGTGTGGTTTCCCGTAGTGTCAAGTTCAAAGCTTCGGATTTATTGTAATTAATTTTGAAATTTGATATATAGCTATATTGGGAGAATACGTTACATAAGTTGGGCATGGTGATATGTGGTTGGGATAAAAAAAACAGTAAATCGTCCGCATATGCTGCGCATTTATATATTTTGTCATTGACATTGAAACCATGAATGTCAGGTAGTTTATTTATAGTGCGGATTAGTGGTTCCAGGGTGAGAATGAATAGCAGGGGTGATAATGGGCATCCCTGTCTAGTCCTATTTTGAATTCTTACTTTGTCAGATAGTGTACCATTTATTTTGATCTGGGCTGTCGGGTTGTGGTATAAGGCCTTTATCCAAGTTAGCATATGTGTTTTTAGACCTATATGGGAGCATGTGGCAAATAGGAAGTCCCACGACACTCGGTCGAAGGCCTTCTCCGCATCAGTTGATAATAGCATGCCTTCGTGTTTATCTATGTGTGTTTTATGTATGAGGTTCATAGCTTTTATCACATTATATTTGGCTTCCCTGCCAGGAATGAATCCCACCTGTTCTGGTCCTATTAGTTGGTTCAGTAAAGGTCTTAGTCGGTTTGCTAGTATTTTTGCGTGCAATTAAAGTCAAGGTTAAGTAGGGATATCGGTCTGTAATTGGCACAGTCTGTTGGGTCTTTATTAGGTTTAGGTAATACCGTTACATAGGCTCTTAAAAAGTCTTCAGAGATGGCTTGTGGGATTTTAGTGAGTTCAAAGTCTTGAGGAGGTGAGGTGTCAGGATATCGGAGAATGTCTTGTAATTGTGTGCCGTGAGGCCGTCTGGTCCTGGGCTTTTCCCTGATTTAAGGGATTTAGTAGCTTTGGTCGTTTCTAGTACTGTTATTGGTTCCTCTTAGACATGTGCATTCGTTTTCGTCCGAATGCATTTTGGTCCGAATTTCAGCTATTTTCGTTATCGTTTTAACAAACGAAAACGAAAGCACAGAATCCAAAAACCGAAAGATCCGACATAAACAAATGCTTTATTTTCGTTTTCGTTGCTACAACAGTTCGATATAGATAGGAGATTCGACGTGATGCTGACAATAACAATCTGTGTCTATCGAACCTGTGGTCGAATGTGCCTAACTTTAACTCTATTAGTCCAAGATTATTCTACATAGAGAGGAAAGATTCGACATTATAGAGAGAAAAGATTCGACATAGGAGAGAAAGATTCGACATAGGAGAGAAAAGATTCGACATAGGAGAGAAAAGATTCGACATAGGAGAGAAAAGATTCGACATAGGAGAGAAAAGATTCGACATTATAGAGAGAAAAGATTCGACATAGGAGAGGAAAGATTCGACATAGGAGAGAAAAGATTCGACATAGGAGAGAAAAGATTTGACATTATAGAGAGAAAAGATTCGACATAGGAGAGAAAAGATTCGACATAGGAGAGAAAAGATTCGACATAGGAGAGAAAAGATTCGACATAGGAGAGAAAAGATTCGACATTATAGAGAGAAAAGATTCGACATAGGAGAGAAAAGATTCGACATAGGAGAGAAAAGATTTGTTATTATAGAGAGAAAAGATTCGACATAGAGAGAAAAGATCACTGCTGGAATTGGGTGGGGGAAGTAAAATAAAAATAAAGTTGATGATGAATGTTATTGGCTGATTGTAACCAAAGAGGAGGAGCAGTAAAATAGCTAGAATGATGAAGATTCGACAAAGCATCGAAAGTTAGAAGATTCGACGGTGCAGCAAAACTGTACGATGCTGCAATCGTACATTTCCTGTCAAATGCATCTGCCCATAGGCTATAGAAGAATTCTAATGTTGGTTGACTAGTAATAGTAATGAATAAATATTATTATTACTAGTCATACAACATTAGAATTCTTCTATAGCTTGTGGGCGGAACATTCGACCGGAAATGTATGATTGCAGCGTCGTACAGTTTCACTGCTCCGTCGAATCTTCTTTGAACATTCGACAGACACCATAAGCCTTCAATGACAGATTCGACCTTAATTAATTCAGATTTTCGGACGAATGCAATTTCTAACGAAAAACGAAATAAATGAAAACGAATTTCGGGAGTAACTAAATAAATGTATTTTTCGGACAAAAACGAAATTCCGAAACGAAATATTTCAGTGTGCACATGTCTAGTTCCTCTAATGTTTGTGTGTCTGTGTCATTTAGAGTGGGGAGTCCGCTATCTGTGAGAAATTTGTGAATTATTTCTGCTCTTGGTCCTGTAAGGTCTTTGGGTTTGTGTGTAGGTGGTAGATTATACAGATCTGCATAATATTCTTGGAATCGTCAGGCAATCTTTTGAGCATCATTAGTTATTCGGTCTTGTCTATTTTTAATGGCTAGAATATTTGTGGATAACAATGTTTCTTTTAATGCTTTTGCTAAAAATTTACCTGATTTATCCCCATGTTCATAGAAAAAACCCCTTCTTGAAAAGAGGATCTTTTGAGCCTTGAGGTTCAGAATTGAGTGTAGTTTTTTCCGTAATTCAAGTAAAGCTGTGGCTGTTTCAATTGCTAAAGATTGTTTATGTAGCGGGGTTCCTTTAAAGACTCTTAAACTACTGTTCCCAGAACCCCACTGGTTCCCAGGATGTTTTGCTTCTGCCCCAGAGACTCATGGGTGCGGAGATATAAGGGAGGGGCGAGGCCTGGCTCGCTCTCTTTGGACACGGGACGGCAGAGACTGATACACCGGTGCGGACCTGCGCTGGGTAGGGCCTGAAGCCTGGGGCCTTTCCGGAGCTGACCAAAGAGCCTTCCACCCCACTGCGAGCCTGGGTGGCATCCGACATCTCTACTTACAGCCTAGATTCGATCGGGGACCCGATCGCAGCGACCGCTGTGGGCGAGTGAAGACACAGCTGGTGGAAGTCCCGGACGGAGATCGTGTCCGGCGGGTGAGCGAGCGTAAGCTCATTCCATAACCTGTTTGATAGTACTGTGCCTATAGACTGCCGAGGCCCACTACCTCATGTTAAAGACTCTCACTGGAGATCCACAGCAGGACTGATCCAGAGGATCTCCAGTGAAAAGTTGCCAGTTATCAACAGTCCCTTTTCCTGGATTACAATTGTTGTTTATTCTTAAGTGCACCACCTCTACAGATTGCCGGTGAAGAATCCATCAATCATACAGGACTGAGTTCTAGAATTAGGAATCAGGCCTGATTCATTAGGGACCTAGTTTAGTTATTGCGCCACAGGGCGCCTAGTTAACAGTCGCCCCACGTGGCGTCTCCTTATACCCCCCCCCTTCCTATGGTGTAGTGTGACTGATATTGTGATATTGCAGGGCTCTGCGTATAATCTAAAGGTCAAGTTGTTATCACTGTTTATTCTCTTTGCATAGCTGAAAGTAAAAGCTGTTATTCCTTTACAACTACTCTGTGTCTGAGTCTCTCATAAAGTATAAGTATTAAATGTGTATACCCCTAGACTAACTGTGCCAGAAAGGATCGAGTATATAGCCGGGGGTTGGTGGAGCTGTATTCAGGGCCCAAGCCAAATCTGCGGCCCTCTTAGTTGAGGGTAGCGCTACACGTGGGGGCTCATCCGGGATCCTGATACAGCGGGAAAACCCGCCAAGAGGTACCTGCATGGATCCGAAAGACATCAACACGTGGTGTGGAGTAGCTAAGACAGATCCAAGCCAGTCAGTGGTCATTAACATACCGAGTCAGGAATGGTCGACCGAAACGGTGGAAGGATTAATAAAGTCAGACTCAGACACCCCACACCAGTATGCACTAGTGGAGTATTCAGATGGGAACCCAGAGGCTTGCAAGCGCAAATATGCGCGGACGCCGGATAACAGATCTTATAGTCTGGCGCACGCTATTAAGAAGGAGCCACCCCCCACGGGACCACCGCAGACTGCGGCCCGTACCTCACCAGAGAGGAGAGACGGAGCAACACCTCCGGTGACGCCTGCACCTGCCACGGCCATATCACCCGAACTGATTAAGGTGTTAGGGGACCTACTAACAAACTGTCAGAAGACAAGCACAGTGCACGTAGAGACGAGCTACCGGAGACTAAAGACATTCTCGGGGAAGCTTCCCGTCCCTGCGGGGGAGGAAGATTTTGACACTTGGGTGGAACAGGCATTACAGGCAGTAGAGGCATGGGAGGTGCCTGAGGCACAGAAGAGACAGCGAGTCTTGGAAAGTCTGAAAGGTGCCGCGGCAGAAGCGGTGAAGAGCTTCCGGTTTGGAAATGAAAACTGTACAGCTCAAGATTGTCTGGCCATGCTGCAGGAAGAGTTTGGTCAGCTGGAGAAGGTGTCAGAGATGATCTATCAATTTGAACACACTCTCCAGCAGCCGGATGAGAAACTGTCAGAATATGTTAGAAGGCTGAACAGGCAGTTATGCAAGATTGTTCTGAAGAAGGGAATGCTGCCCAAAGATACAGATGAAACACGAATGAATCAGATCATGAAGGGAGCATGGCGCTCAGACCCGGTTTGGCTGCACCTGAAAACCTCAGGAGGAGGAATGTCACTAACCTACTCTGATCTAATAAAAATTATTAGAGACGAAGAGGCGCTGCAGAAAGATCAGCAAATAGCCAAGGTGAATGTCACCCCTGTACCAGTGTTGGTCAATTCGGTCAAGAGCCCGGAAAGGGATGCAGAGGTCGACACTTTGAAATCGCAAATGGCCCAAGTGTTGGAAATGCTGACCTCTTTGATGGAGAAAGATCAAAGAAGACCAGAGAAACCAAGTCCAAGGAAGGAGTTGTTTCCGAACACCTCGGCACCGGCCTCCTTACAGGACCGAGAAGAGATGATTTGCTATAACTGCGGAGGGAGTGGCCACTTTGCTAACATATGCTCCAGTCCAAAGAAGAGAACAGATAATTACAAGCCGGCGGGAAACTCCAAAGGGCCCCGGTGAAGGAGTCAACCGGGTGCCCATCATCTTCAGTGCGCTCCATCCTGAATAAAAAGGCCAAGAATGGAGGAGGCAAAACTCCTAGGAGGAGATATAGTACCCCCCACCAAGATATACCCCAGAGGGAGGGGGCAAGACCCCTCAGTGGAAATACAGCACCCCAAAGAAGGAACATTCACCTAAAAGGAACAATAACATCCCTCATCGGGTTTGTACCCCCATTGAGAGGGGGAAAATCAATGCATACCAGGCTCAGGAAAGAATAAAGTCAAAAAAGAGCTGGGCGGGGAAAAGTCCAAAGAAGAAGGTGACCCCAGTCCGGCCATATCCAGAGGAACTGGTGGGCCCATCTCCTACTGTGCCTATTCAAGTGGAAGGAGTCTATACTAAAGCTCTTTTGGACACCGGAGCACAGGTGACTTTACTATACCGAGACTTCTATGATAGGCATTTGAGTCATCTGCCTATCCAGAAGATAGAAGAGCTAGAGATATGGGGACTTGGAACCCAGAGTTTCCCTTACGATGGTTACCTGCCCATAAAGATGACTTTCGACCCATCCGTAGCTGGGAAGGCTGAAGTGTTTGACACCCTGGCAGTTGTGTGTCCTCGGCCGCCTGGAGCCAGCAAGACTTCCCTGATTATAGGGACAAACACGGATCTAGTCCGGAGACTCCTGACCCCTCTAGTGAAAGAGAGAAACCATTCAGCCACCAAAATCCATCCCATGCTAAAGACGGCCTACCAACGACTGGTCTTAGAGCAGAAGACCCCGGGAGAGGGGATAGGAAAGGTGTGGAGACTTGGTAGAGAAGGAGTAGTGCTGCAGCCCGGAGAAGTAACCTGTCTTAGGGCCACTGTGAAGCTTACGTGGGAACAACCTGGCCCCTTTGTTATGCTGGAATCCGACCCAAGGGAGGAGTCCTCAGGCCTGGAAGTGGTACCAGAAGTGATCCCGCTCAAGGCCCTGAAGAAGGCCCATGGCAGAGTTCCGGTGAGTGTGAGGAACACTACGGGAGGGCCCATGGAGATCCCTGCCAGAATGTTGCTGGGCCAGGTGAGCCCTGCTGCCCCGGTCACTCTGTCAGAAGTCAAGGGGACGGGTGACGGAGGAGATGTTTGGGAAAAGCTGTCCATGGAAAACCCGAACCTACCCAGGGCTTGGAAAGAAAGAGCCAAGGCCCAGCTGACTAGATGGGAGAAGATCTTTTCCGAAGATGAATTTGATGTGGGGTGTGCAAGAAGTGCCACCCACCGAATCCACCTCCAAGAAGATAAGCCCTTCCGAGAGAGGGTCAGGCGGGTTCCCCTGGCAGATCTGGAGGATCTGAGGGAACAACTTGCGGAACTGAAGAAGACTGGTGTGATCCGGGAGTCTAGAAGCCCCTATGCCTCCCCAATAGTGGTGGTCAGAAAGAAGAATGGATCGTTTAGGCTTTGTATTGATTACAGGACCCTCAACAGGAGAACCATCCCTGACCAATACACCACGCCAAGGATAGAAGATGCCTTACAGAGTTTGTCTGGAGCCAAATGGTTCAGTGTGATGGACCTCAAGAGTGGGTACTATCAAATCCCTATGCACCCAGAAGACAGAGAGAAGACGGCCTTCATAACCCTGGTGGGATTCTTCGAATTCAATAGGATGCCTCAGGGTCTGTCTGGAGCTCCTGCTACCTTTCAACGCCTTATGGAGAAGAGTGTTGGAGACATGAATCTTATAGAAGTCCTTGTGTACTTGGACAATGTCATTGTCTTCGGGAGAACCTTGGAAGAACATGAAGCCAGGCTGGAGAAAGTATTGAGAAGTAGACTTGTGCACAACGGAAAAATTCGTTCCGTTTCGGTTCGTTTCTTTCCGGTCCTGTTGATTCGTAATCATTCGTAATTTTGCTAGACGGGATTTTTCGTGTTCGGACTCATTCGTATTTTTGCAAGCGACATTTTTCGTTGAATTTTTTGTTGCTTTATAATTCGTACTTTCGGTAGAGTACGTTGTTTTTCGTTGATTCTGGACACAACTCCTACTTTCGTAACTTTTTTTGGGTTCGTTGATTCGTAATTTTCCGTGTCTCTCTCACAACGACGCTGCCTATTATGCCTAATGTGCTTCGAATGGATTTGTACTTTTCTAAATACATAGCGGTTATTTGTAACGATTCGAAATCTCGTATTTTACTTTCGTTTTTTACATGCGGCTATAGGCTCCGCCCCTGTACACCATTTTGAGAGGGTTCAGCACGGTGAGGGAGAAGCAGAGAGCAGAGCAGAGTGTTATTGTGCTTCGAATGGATTCGAAATCTCGTATTTTACTTTCGTTTTTTACATGCGGCTATAACCTCCGCCCCTGTACACCATTTTGAGAGGGAGTTCAGCACGGTGTGGGAGAAGCAGAGAGCAGAGCAGAGTGAGTGTTATTGTGCTTCGTATGGATTCGTACATTCGTAACTTTTTCATAACGAATTATGCCGAAGACATTCGGGCATTCGCTATTTGCGGTATAATTTATTTCGGATTCGGTCTTATTCGTAATTGCTTTGTTCGGAAATTCGAATGCTTCCGAATGTCCGAAAGTTGCTAAATTCGGACGAATTTCAATTCGTTACGAAACGAATTGCACAAGCCTATTGAGAAGACTCAGTGAGTAGGGACTTAAGCTTTCTCCTGAGAAGTGTCGGTTCTACCAGTCTTCTGTGAACTATCTGGGGCACATAGTGTCTGAAGAAGGGGTGGCCACAGATCCCGAGAAGTTGGAAGCAGTCACCTCCTGGCCACGACCCACCACAGTAACAGAGCTCCGATCCTTCCTGGGGTTCTGCTCCTATTATAGGAGGTTTGTGGAGGGGTTTGCTCGGATTGCCCGCCCGTTGAATGAATTACTAAAGGCAGAAGGGGAAGAGGATGACTCAGGGCCCAGGAGGCCTGGTGAGTCAGTTCAAGATCAGTGGAACTCAAGGTGTGAAGAGGCCTTCCAGGCCCTGAAGAAGAGCTTAACCACTGCCCCAGTTCTGGCCTACGCCGACCCTACCAGACCTTATGAATTACATGTGGATGCCAGCCATGAGGGCCTGGGTGAAGTGCTCTACCAGGAACATGAGGGACAACCGCGACCTGTTGGCCTATGTGAGCAGGAGACTGACCCCCTCAGAAAAGAACTACCCCACTCATAAGCTGGAATTCCTGGCTCTCAAATGGGCAGTAGTAGACAAGCTAAAAGACTACCTCTATGGGGCGGAGTTTACTGTGAAGACAGATAACAACCCCCTGACCTACCTCTTCACCACCGCAAAACTAGATGCAACCGGACACCGGTGGTTGGCTGCCTTGTCAGGATTCAACTTTAGTCTGAAGTACAGACCAGGGGCTGGAAATAGGGATGCAGATGCCCTGTCCCGGAGATCTCATGCCATGACCAATGACTGGGAGGACTGGACCCAAGTAGCACCCAAGGGAGTACGGGCCCTTTGTCAAGGAGCTGAATTTCAAGCCAGAGGAGGCTCCAGGGCAGAGGAGATAGGAGTTACAATGGTAGGAGTCCCTAAACACTATTGTGGAGTAACGCAGCTAGAAGAAGATAACCTGCCGAAGCTATCCAAGAGTGAGTTGAGGTGTGACCAACTGGAAGACCCCATGGGGAGATTGGTCCTCGAAGCCCTGGAGAATCAGGATCCCAACAAACTCTTACATCACCCCTCAAAGGAGGCCCGCCTGTTAAGGAAGGAATGGGACAGGCTGCAGGTGCATCAGGGAGTGGTCTACCGAAGGGGCCCCTCTGATGACTCAGAAGATAAGTGGCAGTTGTTCCTCCCAGAGAAGCACAGAGAGACTGTACTAATTGCTCTGCATGACCATCATGGTCACCTAGGGGCAGAAAGGACCTTCCAGCTTGTCAGAAGTCAGTTCTATTGGCCCTGCATGAGGGCAGAAGTAGAGGAGTATTGCCATTCCTGTGCACGATGCATTCAGAGAAAGACTTTACCCCATCAAGCTGCCCCAATGGGCCACTTACAGAGTCAAGGCCCAATGGATCTGGTATGCATTGATTTTCTCTGCCTCGAACCCGACCTGAGTGGATTGGGAAATGTTCTGGTAATAACCGACCATTTCACCCGCTATGCCCAGGCTTTCCCAACCAAAGACCAGAAGGCATCCACCGTGGCCAAGATACTTATGGAGAAGTATTTTGTCCATTACAGACTACCACAGAGACTTCACTCAGATCAAGGAAGGGACTTTGAGAGTCGGCTGATCCAGAAACTTCTGGACTCATTGGGAATAAAGAAGACCAGAACCACACCTTACCACCCACAAAGAGATGCTCAGCCGGAGAGGTTTAACCGGACCCTGCTCAACATGTTGGGAACTTTAGAAACAGAGAAGAAGCAACACTGGAGCCAACACATATCAGCCCTAGTGCATGCCTATAACTGTACCACAAGTGATGCTACTGGCTACTCCCCTTATCGACTCATGTTTGGGAGAGAAGCAAGGCTGCCCGTGGATCTGGCCTTTGGCACTTCTTTAGATCATACCTCAGCTACATCTCACAAGGGATATGTGGACAGACTTAGACGCAGCTTGCAGGTGGCCTATGAACAGGCCCAGGCGGCCTCAGATCAAAGGGGAGCCCGCAACAAGAGAAATTTTGATCTGAAGGTTCGAGTGCAGGATCTGCAGCCCGGGACCGAGTACTGTTACGCAATCTGGGGGTCCCTGGAAAGCACAAGCTTGCAGACAGATGGAGATCGGAACCCTATGTCGTCTGTAGGAAGTTGCTCGGTTTGCCTGTTTACAAACTAAAGCCAGAAGGGAAGGTGGGACCCCTAAAGACGTGGCATCGAAACCACCTGCTCCCACTTGCTGAAGCAGTCAGGATACCCCCAGCAAGGGACCCCCCGGAATCAGTCTCTATACTGGATATTCCCAGGCCGAGCACTCGGTCTCAGACCTCTCGAGCTGAAGATGGGGAGGCCTCTCAACTGAGTACTGACGAAGGAGGAGAACTGGACTGACTGTGGCCTTCCTTGACTCCGGGGACGTCCGCCATAGATCTCCCAAATACAAGGGATACTCCAGATGCAACGCTGAATCCGGAGGCCACTGAATTCATACCCTTCAGTCCCTCAGCTGATTACTGGGAAGATGTTCCTGATACTTGTTCAGAGGAGGATCCTAGAGATTCCAATTACCAGTCAACTTCTGAATCAGAGGTTCCAGAACCAGCAATGCTACCTGAACTTATTCCTGAAGAAGATCCTGTGGTACCAGAAGCCCCAAGAGAACAGAGGGCTCGCAGAGTTATCAGGCCTCCCAAGAAACTAACTTACCCCCAAGTGGGGATGAGCTCAGAGGACTCTGTTGTAACGGCTAGGAGAAGTGTTGAGCATCCTGATCCCTCCACTGTCCATTTGGTGGAGGGTAACCCCAGCTCACTCTCTGGCACAGTTAGGCAGGCCACTCATGGTAGTGTGACCTGTGGGCAAGAGAGTTCCACCCCAAAATTTTGGTGGGAATTCCCTATGCCAACATCATACTCGACACTGTTCAAAATTGTACATAGCATTTGTTGAAGTTTATCTTTGGGGACCAAAGAGTTTAAGTGGGGGGAGTGTGTAGCGGGGTTCCTTTAAAGACTCTTGAACTACTGTTCCCAGAACCCCACTGGTTCCCAGGATGTTTTGCTTCTGCCCCAGAGACTCATGGGTGCGGAGATATAAGGGAGGGGCGAGGCCTGGCTCGCTCTCTTTGGACACGGGACGGCAGAGACTGATACACCGGTGCGGACCTGCGCTGGGTAGGGCCTGAAGCCTGGGGCCTTTCCGGAGCTGACCAAAGAGCCTTCCACCCCACTGCGAGCCTGGGTGGCATCCGACATCTCTACTTACAGCCTAGATTCGATCGGGGACCCGATCGCAGCGACCGCTGTGGGCGAGTGAAGACACAGCCGGTGGAAGTCCTGGACGGAGATCGTGTCCGGCGGGTGAGCGAGCGTAAGCTCATTCCATAACCTGTTTGATAGTACTGTGCCTATAGACTGCCGAGGCCCACTACCTCATGTTAAAGACTCTCACTGGAGATCCACAGCAGGACTGATCCAGAGGATCTCCAGTGAAAAGTTGCCAGTTATCAACAGTCCCTTTTCCTGGATTACAATTGTTGTTTATTCTTAAGTGCACCACCTCTACAGATTGCCGGTGAAGAATCCATCAATCATACAGGACTGAGTTCTAGAATTAGGAATCAGGCCTGATTCATTAGGGACCTAGTTTAGTTATTGCGCCACAGGGCGCCTAGTTAACAGTCGCCCCACGTGGCGTCTCCTTATACCCCCCCCCCTTCCTATGGTGTAGTGTGACTGATATTGTGATATTGCAGGGCTCTGCGTATAATCTAAAGGTCAAGTTGTTATCACTGTTTATTCTCTTTGCATAGCTGAAAGTAAAAGCTGTTATTCCTTTACAACTACTCTGTATCTGAGTCTCTCATAAAGTACAAGTATTAAATGTGTATACCCCTAGACTAACTGTGCCAGAAAGGGTCGAGTATATAGCCGGGGGTTGGTGGAGCTGTATTCAGGGCCCAAGCCAAATCTGCGGCCCTCTTAGTTGAGGGTAGCGCTACATTTATGTTTGGCTTCTATGTCACTTATGGCCTGCGTTAAAGCCAAGAGTTCTTTTTCAGCTTCTCTCTTTTTTGCAGCCCCCAACCTGATAAATTCCCCTCGGACCACGCATTTGTGAGCTTCCCATATGTTCATAGGTAATATGTCTTCCGATTCGTTTTCTTTAAAATACTGATCAGTGCTCTAATTACACCTTGTCTTCCTGATGTGAATTCAGTATAGCCTGGATGTCTGTTTTTCTCCCGGAGGGGGAACTGCTTAAGTGACCTGACTGACTAGTTCAGGGGTCCACTCGCTGAGGTGAGCTGCTAACCATTACTAGTGGTGGAGGTCGTCACACAAGTCACTATAAAGAATCTGGAAGTCACCTACTGAACACATATTGGTGTTTTTTAGTTTATTGCTCCTCAAAGAGACTCTTGGACTATCTCTATCCTTTTGTAGACTTTAATCATATGTGTGTTTTTTATGTTTGCGCTGCACTGCCTTTTTATATGTTCTAGTTGCTGAAGGGAATTGAGAGAAAAAAGAGAGAAGAAAAAACAAGAAAAAATCTTTTCCATCATTCTCTCTACATAATAATGTCTTGTAATCAAACCAATAAAATAAAAAGAAAAAAGGCAGTTATGTTCAGCCAAAACCTTTCACGATAGCATATTTCAAACCTTGCCATATATTTTGTGATTGGATATGCCGTAGGTTTCTTTGCCTGTAAAAGGCTTAAATAATGCCATCCCAGTTTCCTCCAGTAGATGCCACTCCTGAACAAGAAATTTTATATGGAGTCAAAGCATTTATGGTGTTTTCTGCTAAGAAACTTCCTGTATTCAAGAAATAAGATTATATTATGGTGAAGTTGGATGGTTATTGCTGCCATGAAAGGTCAGTACAGGCTCTCATGTTTGTCGTGGCCAGTCTTGTGATGCTATAAACTGTCTGTGCATGTCAGGTCAGACAATGTGGTGGTTGCAGAAACTAGTCAAATCTCATGGTCCAGATAAGCGAGACAGACAGGGTATAAGGTAAGGAAGTTAGGCATTTTCCTGTATTCTCATGCCTTTGGAGGCGTAGGCTTATCTGCTTGTGCTGGATCCCAGGTATTTGTCGGGCTTGGCTTTTTTGGATGATGGTTGGTGGGGATGATCCCTGTGATGGAATGCGGAATTCTTTGTACCAGTCTGGAAAATCAATCAGGGGAAGCTGTAGATGTTCACAAAAAGCTGGGATGTCTTCAGGCATTCTTAAGTAGTATTGTTTTCCCATGTGTGTGGCATTCATGGCAAAAGGAAAACGCCAACGATATGGTATGCCTTTATCTTTCAATGCAGTGATCATAGGCCGCATGGCTCGTCTGTTCTGCAGTGTTATGTGAGATAGATCCTGGAACAGGGTCACAGCATGTGCTTCAAAAAGGATCCTTTCATTGCGCCTGGCCTTGTTCAATATCTCCTCCTTTAGAGGGAAATTTTGTAAACAGCAAACTATATCCCTTGGTGGAGCTGCATCTGAGGGACGGGGTGCAAGGGCCCTGTGCGCCCGGACAAATTCAATGTCAGTGTCCTTAGGGCGATCGAGCAGGTCATTAAAGTAAAGACTGCTTGGAGTGTTGGTTTGATTTGTGCAGCTTCTATATGTTCGGGTATTCCTCTCACTCTAATGTTCGCCCTGCGTCCTCTGTTATCTAAATCTTCTAAATGTCTTTTAATAAGAATTAAATGCGTGGCATGGGATGAGACTGTGGATGTCAACTTCTCCACCGCTCTGTCTCTTTTGGCTTCTGCTCTCTCAGTATGGGACAAGCGGTCTGATAGTGCCATAAAGTCTGCTCTTAGGTCAGTGATGGCTGAGGAGAATGTACTTTTAATGTCTTCTGCAAATTTTGCCATCTCAGAGAAGTGCAGTGGGTGGTCAGAATGGTCTGTGTCTCCTACCATGTCCTCTGAAGCCGACATTGAGTCCTCACTGTGTGCAGCCTCATGCTCCAGCAGCGTCATCTTGGCAGCAGCACGTCCCCTTGTCCTCAGAGCTTGTGTCTCAAATATCTCCGGTTTTCTGCGGGATCCGGGGGTAGATTGTGACCTGTTTTGTCGGTTGCTAGTGGGCACATTGTCTCGTCTGCCCATCGCCGATTTTATCAAGGCTGGAAGGGGTTTTTGAGCCACGGAGGTGCAGAGCTCAGCTAGTCTGCTGCCATTCCCTTCAAGCTCCAGGCCACGCCCTAACTTGCGGACTTTTAGCACTCCCCGAGTCCTGTCCCTTCCCTTCCTACAATAGTATTGACCAGCCTGATTCCTACACTGTCCACTACACTAACATACCTGATTCTTATACTGACCACTACACTGACCACTGACCACTATACTATACTGACCACTATACTATACTGAACACTATACTATACTACACTGACCACTAAACTGACCACTATACTATACTGACCACTACATTACACTGACCACTATACTAACCACTATACTGACTACTGTACTGACCACTACACTACACTGACCACTATACTGACCAAGACGAATGGAGTCAATTACAGGGCAATCTTAGAAGAAAACCTGTTAGAGACTGCAAAAGACTTGAGACTGTTGCGGAGGTTTACTTTCCAGCAGCACAACGACCTACAGCCAGAGCTACAATTGAATGGTTTAGATCAAAGCATATTCATGTGTTAGAATGACCCAGTCAAAGTCCAGACCTAAATCCCATTGAGAATCTGTGGCAAGACTTGAAAATAGCTGTTCACAGACGCTCTCCATCCAATCTGACAGAGCTTGAGATATTTTACAAAGAAGAATGGGAAAAAATTCACTCTCTAGATGTGCAAAGTTGGTAGAGACATACTCAAAAAGACTTGCAGCTGTAATTGCTGTAATTGCAGCGAAAGGTGGTTCTACAAAGTATTGGCTGAATACAAATGCATGCCACACTTTTCACTTATTTATATGTAGTGTAGCGGGTATGTACTTTCCCGGGTGTAATTCAAACTGGCAGAGACACCAGCGATGTGCAGTTCCTTGCGGTCCAGCGGGTGGCGCTGTTGCCTTGGGCTGGGGTTGAACTATTGCTGTGTGCTGTGCCTCCTTTTTGTCCTCCCTCGGCAGCGGTATGGTGGGGCGGGGAACCCGCCGTGCTTGCTGGGAGAGGGTATAAAGAGGCCGGCCATCTTTGTCACAAGGTCGAGTCCCAGGCACCTTCAGCCTGAGGGCGGTGGTTCGTGTCGGTCCTCTAGGCGGCCTAGGCCTAGAGGACGTCCGGAGGTTGTGTTCCATCCCAGGCACCCTTAGCCTGGGGTGAGGTACTCGGATGGAGGTCTGGAGCTCAGTGCCCAACACTGAGTTCTGCGAGGGAAAGAGATCCTAGGGAACCCAGGGATTGGGTACCCGAATCCGGAAGGCGTAATGGACCGGGGGGAGCTACTCACTTGAAGACCGGGTGCAGTGAGCCTCCCATCGGAGACCGCCTGGAAGGAAAATCCCCCCTCGCTAGGAGACCTCAGCCCACTTTCAGGGAGGAAAGTGGAGAGTCAATTGTGTCTGGGCCTACTCGTATCCACACCTCCTTGTTTGTTCTGTTCTTTAAGGGAGTCTAACTGATTGTGCTGTTCACTCTGGAAGAATAAAGGAGTGTTGGACTTTAATGGTGTCGGGCTCTTTTCTGGTGGACATTGTTCAAGGTAACTCCAGGTGCACAACACTGACCCGAAGGTAGAGAAGGAACTTTGCTTACACCACACGGACACATGTGGTGAAGGCTTGGCGTGGTGACCCCGCTCTCTCCCCTCTAAGGTACCCCTAGACAAAAGAAAGACGAGCTGATGCAAAGAGGGGAGTGAGGAGGCCGCTACACGTGGGGGCTCGTCCGGGATGGTGTTCGTGTACTACGGAATTGAACGTGTCTGCCCGGAGGAGTTACGAGTAGGCAGGCCTTCATTGGCTGAAGTGCATCCCTGCTTGAAGTCGTACACATGACCCAATGAAGGGAAAGACCTGCGCAGAAGAGAGCGAGGAAAGGGGGAAGCTCAGCCGTGTGAAGGACTACACGTGGGGGCTTCTATTTGCACTGCGCCACCAGGCACACCCCCACCGCTTAGTTTGTGGGCGTGACTCAGAAGAAAAAAAGAAGAAAAGCCCGCGAACTGGAGCAAAGGGGAGGAGTCCAATACGTGTGAAGGACTACACGTGGGACGTTGGCGCAAAAACTTGGCAGTGTGCGATGGATCAGCAACAGGTCACCATGTTCGGACATACATCGTGGATTCCGGTTCACCCTTCTACCACGACACTGACTGCTGCTGCTCCGGTAACAGATACGGGGATCCGGCTAAAGCCAAGGGGTCGATTCGCCCTGTATTCGCGCATGGACGTTGAGGTCCTGGGTGTGATTTGTCCCGGTTGTTCGGGACTGGTGTGTCAACTGAAGCCATTCGGGCGATGTGAGGCCTGTGGGGAGTTTATTTTTGAAGTGGATCCAGCGGTTGAGAAGCCGAGAACCATTTACCCTGGCCGTGCTGCAGGCAACACCACTCAAGGAGGAGGAATCACTGCTTTGACAGCCATCCCTGCGCACACTGCAGCGACCGCGGAGGAGGTCGTGAAAACTCAACGGGAGAAATCCGAGGATGCTGACTCGGTCACCACGATCTCGCAGCGTCCACCACCGAAGAGAAAGAGCGGTATGGTAGCCCCGACCAGCGGTTGTGGTGGACCATCTCGCCCGCTTACGCCCGGCCCGGATGGATCCGTCGGCAAGAGTTCCGGACGTCCCGTTTCAAGCAAAGACCGAGGTAAGCCAGGCGGAGAGATTTGGTGTGTGGGAAGAGGTTAAAACTAAGTCTCCACTACAGGGTACCTACCCGCGGAGGAGTGTGACACCTCTGACCTGGAGTCGCTCTCGGACATGGGAGACGACGTTGCTATAGACGAAATGTTTGCAGAAAAGGGCTGGGACAAAGTACCTCTCGCTTCATCCCACAGAACCAGGGATCCACCCATGTCTACAGGGGAAAGTACACCCCGGGTGGAGGCACCAGCGCCTGAAGAGGGGTCCCGTCCCCGGCCTGCCTCTACTTCCCCGGTACCATCTGTACCGAAGACCGGGGAAAAGAGACTGCTGTTGCGGGCACCTATGCCCAGATCAGATGTAATCAAGGTCCCTCGCCACCCGGACTCGATAGTTTTGCCTGGCGAAGGGGACAGAGCTACTATGCCTCCTTTGGCCAGACTACAACGCCTATTTGGCCAGAAGGTTGCTGCAGAGTACGGATGGGAGTATCCATACTTGTCCAAGGAGCTGCTCTATGAGGTGGAAGTGTGCCGGGAGCGCTGGTACAATGACTTTGTGTGGACTCACCTTCAGATTCCACATGCCCGCAGGTACCTGGCATGCTCTCCCAAGGCCTCTCAGCGTTTTAAGGACTGCAAGGCAGAGTGGATGTTGGGACGGCACATCCATGCAGACAAAGTGCTGATCCGGCGCAAGGAAGGAGAAGATGTAGAATATCATCTGGAGACCATGGACCAGCACTTGAAGCCACTTGTTCTGCCGCATCCCCGCTTCTACCTGTAGGAGAGAAAGACTCTGTTCTTGTTGTATGCTGCTGAACTTTCTGGGGCCGTTGTCCTTGTACCCAGAGGAATGAAGGACTGTTCCTGTTTTGTTCTTCACTTTCCAGCAAGAGATCACAGACTCTGGGGTAGATAGGGCTCAAGAGAAGAGCAAAAGTCCCACGAGTGCAGTTACCGCGATGCTGTCACCAGGTGGCAGTGTTTCGCAATGTTAAACACTTTTCACACACTCACTCCTTGGAGAAAAGGGATTTCTTTACGAAGAGGTTTCTTTTCTCTCACACGAATATATGTGTCAGGGTTTATGTGTGGTAATTTTCTTTCTTTTCCCTCTGCAGGAGAGCATCCCATCAAGACCACTGAGTATGGGGTGGGTCTTAGTCAGGATGGGTGGGAAACGCATAATGTGAATATGTGATTCAAAAAGTTATGGTTAAATTTTGTTGTTTCCTTTTTTTTTATATATAGGGCTCAGACACAATTGCTTTAGTTGATCAAGTTTTTTCAAAAGTTTTATATTTTTGTACAATTGTTAGTTGGTCTCTGGATTGGATTATGCCAGCCCTTGAGGGTATGATTTGTTCCAGACACTGGGACCAGTGTCAAATTACCAGGGGGAGAGTGTAGCGGGTATGTACTTTGCCGGGTGTAATTTAAACTGGCAGAGACACCAGCGATGTGCAGTTCCTTGCGGTCCAGTGGGTGGCGCTGTCGCCTTGGGCTGGGGTTGAACCATTGCTGTGTGCTGTGCCTCCTTTTTGTCCTCCCTCGTCAGCAGTATGGTGGGGCGGGGAACCCGCCGTGCTTGCTGGGAGAGGGTATAAAGGGGCCGGCCATCTTTGTCACGGGGTCGAGTCCCAGGCACCTACAGCCTGAGGGCAGTGGTTCGTGTCGGTCCTCTAGGCGGCCTAGGCCTAGAGGACGTCCGGAGGTCGTGTTACATCCCAGGCACCCTTAGCCTGGGGTGAGCTACTCGGATGGAGGTCTGGAGCTCAGTGCCCAACACTGAGTTCCGCGAGGGAAGGAGGTCCTAGGGAACCCAGGGATTGAGTACCCGAATCCGGAAGGCGTAATGGACCGGGGGGAGCTACTCACTTGAAGACCGGGTGCAGCAGATTGCCAGTGACAGGTGAGCCTCCCATCGGAGACCGCCTGGAAGGAAAATCCCTCCTCGCTAGGAGACCTCAGCCCACTTTCAGGGAGCAAAGTGGAGAGTCAATTGTGTCTGGGCCTACTCGCATCCACACCTCCTTGTTTGTTCTGTTCTTTAAGGGAGTCTAACTGATTGTGCTGTTCACTCGAGAAGAATAAAGGAGTGTTGGACTTTAATGGTGTGGGGCTCTTTTCTGGTGGACATTGTTCAAGGTAACTCCAGGTGCACAACACTGACCCGAAGGTAGAGAAGGAACTTTGCTTACACCGCACGGACACATGTGGTGAAGGCTTGGAGTGGTGACCCCGCTCTCTCCCCTCTAAGGTACCCCTAGACAAAAGAAAGATGAGCTGATGCAAAGAGGGGAGTGAGGAGGCCGCTACAGTAAGAAATTTTGAAAACCATTTATCATTTTCCTTCCACTTCACAATTATGTGCCACTTTGTGTTGGTCTATCACATAAAATTCCAATAAAATATCAATAGAAAGACAGATGAGGCAATCTGTCACAAAGACTGTGATCATCGAACAATATGTTATTTGCCGGGTGCTCTGGTTTAGACAGATTGTTGGGTGGGACTGGAGAAGACCTAGCTGTCATGATACATTTCGGTGCAAATGACAAAGTCAGAGAAAGATGGCACATCCTAAAAAAATATTTCAGGGACTTAGGTGCTATATTAAAGAAAATTAACTCCAGGGTGGTATTCTCAGAAATGTTTCCTGTACCTCGAGTCACACCAGGGAGGCAGCATGAGCTTAAGAGAGGTAAACAAGTGGCTTTAGGTTCACAGAGAAATTGGGTTAACTTTGTGCTTGTTTACTGGCTCTATAGCAGGGATGGACTGCAGCTAAATGGGGAGGGTGCAGTTTTGTTGGGGGGAAGATAGTCAGAAGGTTGGAGGAACTTTTAAACTAGCATGTGGTGGGGAGTGATCAAAGGAAGGTATACCATGAAATAAGCAATTTGCAATTATCAAATATTGTTTCCTCATACATGAATTGCCATTACTGCTTACTGTATGTGTAACGTAAATGTAATATGTGTGCCGTAGTGGCAATTCATGTATGGGGCAACAATATTTGGTAATTACAAATGCAGGCTCTGCTTCCTGCATAATGTTGTGCCTTGTTGATTTTCTTGACTTTGCAATGCTACCAGACAGCGTCTGTCCTATTTAAAACAATAGATCCTCTTTAGTCTCTCAAGGCGTGAAACTCCACCAATACTTCTGGCACTCAGAAACAATGGGACCTACTGTACTAGAATCCCTAGGTCACAAGAGAGTGCTGAAGAGCAATTTTTTTCATTTTTTGGTCATAGTGAAAAAGTGTCTTTTACTTATTATACTAATAAAGAAGTTTGGCAATCCAGCATGTGCTCTAGTGATTCACATTCCATATGAATTTTAATGACAAATCCGCTTTAAAAGTTAAAAATTTCTCAGTAAATCTCATTAATTACTAATGCCGCGTACACACGACCATTTTTCTCGTCGGGAAAAATTTAATTTTTTCTCTTTGACGAGAAAAACGACCGTGTGTGGGCTTTCCTGCATTTTTCCCGACGAGAAAAACGGCAATAATCACGACGAGAAAAATTAGAACATGCTCTAATTTTTCTCGTCGTGATTCACCGGCATTTTTTCCGTGGCAGTTTTCCCAAAGCTAATCACTTTACATGCTATTGCTGTTGTCATATCTTTATGCTGAAATCACTGGTGGTCTCAGTGGTGCACAGCCAATACATGCAGATTTCGCTTAGCACCCGGTTTGGAGCAGGAGCAGGAGTGTGTCGTGGTTTGGTGACGTCAGATCGGAAATGGCGGTGGCGACACACTAAGTGTCGTTAAAACGTAGTTGGCACAGACCTGCTTGGTTGGTGCCGCCTGCTTCACGATCGCCGCCTGCTTCACAATCGCTGATGCCGCTTGCTCCTCCAGGCTCCACTTTCACTTTGTGTCACCGCGCTTCGCCATGTTCAGACTCCGGCACCCTGTGATTGGGCGTATGGTGGTCATGTGCGGCGGCAGGGCTGGCCTGTTAACAATCGCGGTTGCTCCTGAAGTCCCGCCTTCGCCCAATCACAGGGTGCAGGAGACTGAACATGGGTGGAGGCGGGACTCCAGGATCTAACGCGATCGTGGACAGGCCAGCCCCGCCGCTGGACATGACCCCATACGCCCAATCGCAGGGCGCCTGAGACTGAACATGGCGGCTGAGCACGGGGACACATGAAAGTACATTTAGGAGGAGGCAGCCACTGTGACACATACTGGCGGGCGCCCCCTAAATGTTGCGCCCGGTGCCACGGCCCCTTGCCCCCCATATGCTACGCCATTGCTCGTGCGAGCACGCTCCCGAGTCCTGCTGCTGCGTCGACAGCAGGACTCGGCCCCGCCCCTTTGGCTACCGTGTCACTGGATTTGATTGACAGCAGCAAGAGCCAATGGCTCCTGCTGCTATCAATCTATCCAATGAGGACCCGAAACAGCGTCTGGAGCTGCTGTGCTCGTCCCCGTCGCTGGAATGACCGGGTTCAGGTAAGAAAAAGGGGGGGGGGTCTGGGGGGGTGCTGAAGCACAGAAGGTTTTTCACCTTAATGCATAGAATGCATTAAGGTGAAAAACTGTGATGCCGCGTACACACGATCATTATTCACGGCGGTTAAAAAACCGCCGTGAATAATGACAGGAAAAACTAAGGAACCGCTTGGTTCCCTACACACGGTCATTTTTCCCGTCATTTTTTCTCTTGACGAGAAAAACGACCGTCTGTGGGCTCCGCGGCAGTGTCTCCCTATGGGAAAACTGCCGCGGAAAAAAATGCTGGAAAAAACGATGAGAAAATTTAGAACATGTTCTAATTTTTCTCGTCGTTTTTTATGCCGTTTTTCTCAACGAGAAAAACTACATAAAGCCCACAGACGATCGTTTTTCTCGGCGAAAAAAAAAAATGCAGTTTTTCTCGTCGAGAAAAGCGGTCGTGTGTACGCGGCATGAGGGTTTACAACCCCTTTATTATGTATAGCGATACCCTCAGTTTAAGAGGGCTGCTTGTTTGTTTTGGGCCTTGTAATGCACCACTGTCAACCCCTGGCAATCGGCTCTAAACTCTCGTGGCACAGTTAGGAAAAGGGGAGGATGGTATAACTGTACTATATCTATACTGTTATATGGCACAACCCCTTTATCCCAACGTAGTAATTGACACTGACAACCAAATTACTTAACTATAACTTTTTACTATTGGTAAAGTGTAAAAGTTAATTTGTATACAATATCTCATGCAGATCCCTGCAATATAGGTGTACACATTAAAAGGGTATAACATTCAATGATAATATAATAACTCCGCTGCAGCTATCCTCCCTTGTGAGCAAAAATGGCGCCCAGCAATGTCCTATACTACCCAGTCAGGCCTGACTATACCTTGGGGTATAGTTTGTTGAAGGATCTTCGCTAGCAAAACTCGGTAGTGCACATGAAGAACAAACTGTAATCCAAAAAGGGGGTAGTGATGATCACTAACTTAGCAAAGCTGGAGAGACTAATAAACTCAGTTCAGCAGACAGTCTCTCCAGAGTATAACTGTAATCACTGATGGGCCTAGGCAAAGTTAGTAGGCAACAAAGTTAATCAGATGCGGTTCTGAGCTGGCGCTCTCTCACCCGACCAGACCTCCGCTACTGTGAGTCGCTTCACATTGCCCACGATGCGCCGGGTCTTCGGTCCTCCAGAAGATGGTGGCACCTTAGGTGGATCGGATGCTCCGCAGGATCCCCAGTGGAGCGGAAGGCTCTCTGGAACAAAATGCAAGGCCCAGGCTTCAGGCCTTGCACGCGCAGCAGGTAAGTGCAGGGATCCTCTCGAAGGGAGGGCGGCGTCCAAAGAGAAAGAGAGAGGCCCCTCCTCTCCCTTTTAAAGTCCACCCCAGCAGTCCTTGCGCAGGGAATTGCCCCCTGGGTGCCGCAAAGCGTGCTGGGAACTGTAGTCTGTGGGTAGGAAACGATACCCCGCTACACATGCATATCATGAAAAAGGCAGCAGTCTTTATCTGCTTAGAATAAGGATCTTCATAACAGTCAGGCAGTTTGGACATCCTGTACAATGAAGGGTACAGTAAAATGTAGTGTTATTGAAATCTACAGTTTAAAATGGAACCAGAGTCTGCAATATTCACCTCTGCTCCAACAGTATGATGCCTGCGATGTGCCGTCATCTTCTCCTCGTATGCTGGTTTGCAGCTTTTTCTGGGTGCTTCAGCCATCTTGCTCACAATTCTATACTGATGGCGCGTACACACGGCCGTTTTTCTCGTCGAGAAAAACGAAATTTTTTCCTTTCGACGAGAAAAACGATCGTCTGTGGGCTTTCTGCCGTTTTTTTCGACGAGAAAAACGGCATTAAAAACGACGAGAACATGTTCTAATTTTTCTCATCGGTTTTTTTCGACATGTTTTCCGTCTTGGCCACACACCATCAGTCAAAAAACCGACCGTTCCAAATGCGGTGACGTAAAACACTCCGATGAGCCGAGAAAAATTAAGTTTAATGCTTCTGAGCATGCGTCAACTTGATTCTGAGCATGCGTGGGTTTTTTAACCGAAGGACTTGCCCATAGACGATCGGAAATTCCCATCGGTTTTTTATCCATCGGAAAATTTTAAAACAAGTTCTATTTTTTACAACCGATGGAAAAAGGACCGATGGGTACCATACACGATCGGTTGGTCTGATGAAAACCATCCATCGGACGGTTTTCATCAGTCAAACCGATCGTGTGTACGGGGCTTTAGCGACCACTCCGTGTATATTTTCTGTGGCAGGGTGGCCGCTCTGGGCCAGATCATGTACCTGGTAAGTGATCTAAAACTTCTGGGTCTGGGGCACACACGCGGACAGCGACCTGCTCCCGCTGTAATTGGACACAGCGGGAGCCAATCTTGCCAATCGGTCAGGACACAAGCAGAACGGTAATCTAAAGGCAGATTGTCATTCTGTCAGAGGGGAAGTTATTGATCCTGTGTTTCTGCTAAGCAGGAACATGAATCTCTGCCTTCCTCTAGTCAAAGCACCTCCCCCACTGTGAGTAAGCACAACCTAGGCACACATTTAACCCTTTGATCGCCCCTGATATTAACCCCTTCCCTGCCAGTGTCATTAGTACAATGACAATGCATATTTTTTAGCACGGATTACTGTATTAGTGTCACTGGTCCTTTAAAGGGGTTGTAAACCCTCTTGTTTTTTCACCTTAATGCATCCTATGCATTAAGGTGAAAAAACACCTGGCAGTCACCGGCCCCCCAGCCCCCCCTGTTTTACTTACCTGAGCCTATTCATCTCCTCGGCGGGGACGCGCTGTCTCTCTTTCCACGGGGTCCCAACTCTTGATTGGCTAGATTGATAGCAGCGCAGCCATTGGTTCCCGCTGCTGTCAATCAAATCTAATGATGCAGGCGCCGTGGGTGCGGGGCCAAGTCTGGTATTCGTGTCTGGGGATACAAATGCTGGACTTGGGAACGTGCCCACAAGGTAACCCCCTCGGGAGAGTGCTTCTCCTAGGGGGTTATCTGATGCGGGGAGGAGCCGCCGGGGGACCCCAGAACAGGTGGATCAGGGCAACTCTGTGCAAAATGAGCTGCACAGTGGAGGTAAGTATGAAATGTTGGTTTTGTTTTTTTAGAGCTTTGTTTTGGTGGTATTTGATCATCTCAGTGGTTTTTATTGTAGCGGCCTCACCCCATCTCCTTTTTCTAGGGGTATGTCACACGACAGGGTGAGATGCGCTACGGCCCATGTCCTCCCCATGGCTGTGGGTGAGGTGAAGGCCAGTATCAGTATCTTCCTCGGGCCAATATGCTTTAGTTATGAAACTCAGTCCTGCTATGCTGGCACCCTCCTTTGCTCCCATTAACCAGAGTCCACACACCGATCACAGTCCAACTCCTGCTTTATTGTAAGCTCCACAACAAACAGTGCTTCTGTAGCCAACTGGTTGGAACGTTTTAACAGCCTGATACGGTGGGATGAGCAGGTCGAGGCACTATCCTAATTTCAATCTAAACCACTGTGATTTCACCAGCGGTTATCATAGCCTTGATTAGCACAGAACATGGAACTTGTGAGTCTCTACCAGCAACTCAAGAGAACGTATTTAGGAGTACCTTCGCTGCGCTGTGGCCCCTATCAGGGGAAGATGTCCCTCTAAGGGAGTTACCGGAGGCCCATCCGTCACCGGGTTGATGCTGCTCCGGACTCTCCGGACGGGTGACCTCCCCGGCCTCCTCACCTCAGATGCGGGTCCCGTCCACCTCGGGGACCCTCGGATCACTTCCCCCTTGCGGGACCCAGTCAAAGTTACTGGGCCCCAGGCCTACGATCTAGTACCTCACCCCAGGCTGAAGGTGCCTGGGATGGACTCCAACTCCATTCCGGCCAGGCCTAGGGCGCCTGGGCCAGAACTCCAAACCGCCAGCACCCAAGCCTAAGGTGCCTGGGTGCGTGAAGAGAAGATCCTCGAAGACCTCGTGGCGAGGGCGTCTCCCCCCTTTATCCCTCCCATCGACACCACGGCAGATTCCCCGCCCTCGCCGTACCGTCTCCGTAAAGGGACAAAAAGGGTAGCACTGTGGTAGTGATTCTACCTTGAGCCTGCGGATACACCGCCACCCACAGGCCAAGGAGAATAATACACCACCCAATCCTCCACGAATACAAAGGGGTCCAAAACCTCTCACAATTACACACCTGGGTCATACTACCACCCAGGTGTACCCCAACTAAATTTAGAGACCCCGCTACATACTCCCCCCTGTGATATGACGCTGGTCCCCAGCGTCTGGTGCAAACCCATGTCTCCCATGGAGTGGTGACACAAGCCTAGCCCCAGAGGCTATCCCTAAAAAAAATTAAACCCTGTTTGTGCCAAGACCTGCTCAAGGGGAAAGGGAATATAACAAAAAAACTTTTTCATAAAACCATCTGAACATTCACATATATACAATCCCTCCCGTCACTGTCTAAGAACCACCCCATACTCAGTAGTCTTGACGGACGAATCTCCTGCATGAGGGAAATAAAAAAAACACAGAAAAACATCCTAACATTTGTGTTGACTTGAAACGAATGAGTCTATCAGCCTAGAAACCCATTCGCTTCAATGGCAAAGTAATGCAAGTGTAGAATTCCAACAACCGTTGCGCAACACTGCCACCTGGTGACAGTGCCGCGGTTATGACACTTGGTGAAGTCTTCCTTCTTCCTGCGTCCCTACACTGATTCTACCCCCAAAAAGTCTCTGTCCTTAATGTCTGGAAGAAGAGAGAACGAACAACAAAAACTGCTCTCATTCCTCCAAAGAGTAGAAAAACAAACCCAAATAAAAAACCAGGGTACAGTTCAAATGTTCCGGCAAGGACATTTCCAGAAACTGCAGGGAAAACAAGTGAGTCTCTTCTCACAGATAGAACTTCGGGTCAGGCAAGAACAAAGGCTTTAGGTGCTTATCGAAAACCTCAATCGAATAGTTGACATCCTCTTTATCCTTCCGGCAGATAAGCACATTGTCCGCATAAATGTGGCGCCCCAACATCCAGTCTGCTCTGCAGTCTTTGAACTTTTTCGACACTGGTGGCGAACAGGACAAGTATCGCCGAGCATGAGGCACTTTGAGTTTTTCCCAAACGAATTAGTCGTACCATCTCTGTCGTAGGACCTCAACTTCGTAAAGTAAGTCCCGAGGCAAGTAGGGATATTCCCATCCGTACTCACGGGCGACTCTCTGGGATAAAAGTCTTTGCAATCTGGCCAAAGGAGGCATGGCATCCCGCTCACCTTCTCCTGGTTGAACGATGGCCTCCGGGTGCCGAGGTACTTTCACTACCTCGGGCAGCTTCGCTCTCGGTGCCCGCAATGAAGCACGCTGCATCCCCGCTACCAAAACGGGTGATGTTGTGGAATGTGGAAAGTTGGCCGGAGGACTAGACTTCCTCGTAAGCTCCGGGACCTGCACCCAGGGCGTGCTGTCTCCTATAGACATAGGGGAATCCTGCGGTTCACGTAGCACGGGTAACGGGCGTTTGTCCCAGCCCTTCCGGTGAAACAGTTCATCTATTTCCCTGTCATCTCCGCAGTCTGACAGCGTTTCCAGGTCGGAGGTGTCATACATCTCGGCGGGAAGGTAGTCTCTAGTAGACGTGGAACTACCCTCCCTTGCGGGCTCCACCGACTGTGGACTCCCGACACCTCCAACCACCACCACAGTCCCAGCCCCTGGCTCACCTGGACCTTCTGAAGCACTGGGATGTCCAGGACTCTTCCAACCGGATCCATCCAGGCCCGGCAAGCGACGGGGTGAAGCTCTTCCACGACCATAGGAGGCCTGCACCAGGCCAACTTTCCTCTTCGGAGGTGGGAGCAGGGAATCTGTGGTGACCGAAGCAGCATCCTCGGATTTTTCTCTCTCAGTCTCTGGTTGGGCAGTCACGTCGCCCTGGTCAGTGCATACGGGGACCTCCGCAAAGGCCTGGATCTCCCCTTCCGGAGTAGCGGTACCTGTGAGGCTGTTGAGGCGAAGGGCCCGGGGCCTTACTGTGGATGGCTCCACCTCGAACAAGAACTCTTTGCATGCTTCGCAACGCCCGAATGGCTTCAGGTGGACCACCAGTCCCGAGCATCCGGGACAGATCACACCGAGGGCCTCCCTGTCTCTGCATGAGTACAAAGCCAACTGCCCTCGGGGCCTGAGTCTTATCCCCGTGTCTGTAAGGGGAGCAGAAAAAGCAGTCATCTTCGTGGGGTAGGGAACCGGAATCCACGGGGAGCTTGAGGCCATCCCGACTATCTGCTGCTCCATCACGCACTGACCACGCGCCGGAGTCTCCACGTGTATCTCCTCACATGGCCAGACTCCTCCCATGACTTGCACGTTTTCGCGGGCTTCCACCAGTCTCCGCCCACGAATTGCGCAGTCACGGGGTGCCTCATGGCGCAGTGCAGCAAAAGTCCCCACATGTAGTACTTCACACGGCTGGACTTCTCCCTCTTCCCGCTCTTTCTGCATGGGCCTTTCCCGTCTTGGGGTCATTTCCACGACTTCGAGCACAGGGACGCACTTTGGCCAATCACATGGCCGACCTGCTCGGAACTCCTCCGGGCAGCAAAGTCCAGACACAGCCATTTCAAACTTCAAAGTCAATACACATTTCATCCCGGACGAGGCCCCACGTGTAGCGGCCTCACCCCATCTCCTTTTTCTAGGGGTATGTCACACGACAGGATGAGATGCGCTACGGCCCATGTCCTCCCCATGGCTGTGGGTGAGGTGAAGGCCAGTATTAGTATCTTCCTCGGGCCAATGTGCTTTAGTTATGAAACTCAGTCCTGCTATGCTGGCACCCTCCTTTGCTCCCATTAACCAGAGTCCACACACCGATCACAGTCCAACTCCTGCTTTATTGTAAGCTCCACAACAAACAGTGCTTCTGTAGCCAACTGGTTGGAACGTTTTAACAGCCTGATACGGTGGGATGAGCAGGTCGAGGCACTATCCTAATTTCAATCTAAACCACTGTGATTTCATCAGCGGTTATCATAGCCTTGATTAGCACAGAACATGGAACTTGTGAGTCTCTACCAGCAACTCAAGAGAACGTATTTAGGAGTACCTTCATTGCGCTGTGGCCCCTATCAGGGGAAGATGTCCCTCTAAGGGAGTTACCGGAGGCCCATCCGTCACCGGGTTGATGCTGCTTCAGACTCTCCGGATGGGTGACCTCCCCGGCCTCCTCACCTCAGATGCGGGTCCCGTCCACCTCGGGGACCCTCGGATCACTTCGCCCTTGCGGGACCCAGTCGAAGTTACTGGGCCCCAGGCCTACGATCTAGTACCTCACCCCAGGCTGAAGGTGCCTGGGATGGACTCCAACTCCATTCCGGCCAGGCCTAGGGCGCCTGGGCCAGAACTCCAAACCGCCAGCACCCAAGCCTAAGGTGCCTGGGTGCGTGAAGAGAAGATCCTCGAAGACCTCGTGGCGAGGGCGTCTCCCTCCTTTATCCCTCCCATCGACACCACGGCAGGTTCCCTGCCCTCGCCGTACCATCTCCAGAAAGGGACAAAAAGGGTAGCACTGTGGTAGTGATTCTACCTTGAGCCTGCGGGTACACCGCCACCCACAGGCCAAGGAGAATAATACACCACCCAATCCTCCACGAATACAAAGGGGTCCAAAACCTCTCACAATTACACACCTGGGTCATACTACCACCCAGGTGTACCCCAACTAAATGTAGAGACCCCACTACATTATTTTTTGCGCTATAAACAAAAAAAGAGTGACAATTTTGAATAAAACACAATATTTTGTACTTTTTGCTATAATAAATATCCCATTTTTTTTTTTTTAAAGTGTTTTTTTTCTAAGTTTAGGCCGATATGTATTCTTCTAGGCAGGAACAAAAGAGATGTTTCTGGACAGCCGAACTCTGAATGAAAATTGCCTTTATTGAATAAAAAACAGCACTACAGGTCACAGCAAACAAAGAACCTAGGCAGCAGACGCGTTTCGCACTGTATCTAGTGCTTAGTCATCAGCAATGACTAAGCACTAGATACAGTGCTTAGTCATTAGTGTACATAGGGAGGATATATTATGTTGTTCATAGAAGATAACTAGTGTAGCCAGGTGCTGACTAAACTTACTTGTGTTATTGTGGACATTCAGTAAAAATGGCTGCAGTGAGCTTATTTCACTCTAATGCTCAGCCTGGGGATTTTTTTAACCAAAAATATGTAACAGAATACATATTGGTCTAAAATGATGAACAAATTTAATATTAAACTTTTTTTATTGGGTATGTTTTATAGAAGAAAGTAAAAAAATATACATACTTTTTTAAATTGTCGGTTTTTAATTTTTATAGCACAAAAAATAAAAACCGCAGAGGTGATCAAATACCACCAAAAGAAAGCTGTATTTATGGGAAGGACAAAAAACGCATTTGGGTACAGAGTCGCACAACCGCACAATTGTCAGTTAAAGTAGCGCAGTGCTGTATCGCAAAAAACGGCCTGGTCATGAAGGGGGTAAAACCTGAAGTGGTGGAACTAACCATACCCTAAATAATTTGATTGTTTACATTTGTTGATGATAGATTCAAAGGTTTATACAAAGGATTACCCTGATTTGATACAGTTTGAAATAATAGTTTAGGTTTGTCCTCATATTACATAGTTTTGGTAAATCTAAAGAAGATTTATAGAGATTGAACAATCAGATTGTATGTATGGTAACTGCTTTAATCTAATTTTATCTGGTGATCTTTCTTGCCAGCAAGCAACACACTTTCTGCCCTAGAATGAAAACACTCACTCATTGAACTAAATCTATTGAAAAGCAGTGTTGTCACAGTAGACTGATCTCCTGACTACAAATACCTTCCCTCTCCTCACCTCTATTACATAGGGAGGATATATTATGTTGTTCATAGAAGATAACTAGTGTAGCCAGGTGCTGACTAAACTTACTTGTGTAATCGTGGACATTCAGTAAAAACGGCTGCAGTGAGCTTATTTCCCTCTAGTGCTCAGCCTGGGCATTGTGTCCTCATTCCTGAGGGCAGCTGCAAGCAGAGAACTCACATGAGAACAGAGGATTTGGGGACATGTAGTCAAAGGAGCCAGGATTCGCACTGCAACCAGACTATTGTAGACCACAAGTTTCAGCAAAGGAGGAAAAACAGAAATACTGGGATAGTATGTGTTATTTAGCCTGGCCTGGGGAGAAGTCGCTCTCTTGAGACCAGTGGCGGTGCGTCCATAGTGGGCGCAGGAGCGCCGCCCCCTCTCTCCCCTGCACCGTCAACAATACATACATTCATGCATTGCATGAATATATGTATTGTCGCTGCCGGTGCCACTGCCGCCCACTATTCAGATGGCCGGCCCCCTGGCGAGCGCCGGCCATCTGAATACCAGCAGTTGGTTGGTTTTTAGAAGTGTCTATCAGAGCCAGCGGCTCTGATAGGCTTCCCGATTACAGCCTGTGAGCTGTAATCGGCTTCCAAATAGTTAACCAGGGGACGCACGGGCTGTGCGTTCCCTGGTTAACACTGACACGCGTCTCAGCCAATCAGGTTCACCGGGTCTGGTTACCGGTAACCTGATTGGCTGAAGCGACATCGAGGGCGGGAGAAGACATCGAGGACGGAAGAAGACATGAGGGAGCGTGGAGGAGGATGGCGCTGACACGAGGAAGGTAAGTGCAGGGCTGGGGACAAACTGGCTGCATTTGGGGACAAACTGGCTGTATTTGGGGACAAACTGACTGCATTTGGGGACAAACTGGCTGTATTTGGGGACAAACTGGTTGCATTTGGGGAGAAACTGGCTGTATTTGGGGACAAACTGGCTGCATTTGGGGGGACACTGGCTGTATTTGGGGACAAACTGGCTGTATTTGGGGACAAACTGGCTGTATTTGGGGGGAAACTGGCTGTATTTGGGGACAAACTGGCTGTATTTGGGGACAAACTGGCTTAATTTGGAGACAAACTGGCTGCATTTGGGGGGAAACTGGCTGCATTTTAGGTGAAACTGGCTGTATTTGAGGGGAAACTGGCTGTATTTGGGGACAAACTGGCTGCATTTGGGTACATACTGGTTGTATTTGGGGACAAACTGGCTGCATTTAGGGACAAACTGGCTGCATTTGGGGACAAACTGGCTGCATTTGAGGGGGCAAACTGGTTGCGTTTGGGCACAGTGGCTGTGTTTAATGGGCACAGTGGTGGCAATTGATGGGTTTTTTTTTCAGTTTGTTTGCGCCCCCCCAAAAATTTTGAGCACCAGCCGCCACTGCTTGAGACCACAGCCTTCAGTTGCAAGTAGAGCCCCAGACGGTCAGAGAAGTACGAGCCGGAGTTGTGGCCTAGGCAGCGGGGGGGACATCCGGCACTGGCAATCTGCTGCACCAGATCTACGGGAAGGTCACCTGCACGGTCCCTTACGCCTGGATTCAGACACCCGATTCTGTGGGTGCCTTAGGATGGTTCCTCCCGGGCGGATCCCAGTGGAAGAAGCTGGGCCCCAGGCCTGAACGATGCACCTCACCCCAGACTGAGGGTGCCTGTGGTGACTCCCGAACTCCACGTGTCCAGACCTACGCCGCCTGGACACCGACCGCTGGACAGCAGCCCTCAGGCTAAAGGTGCTTGGGACTCGGACCTCGTGGCGAAGATGTCCGCCCCCTTTATAGCCTCTCCCAGCTAGCACAGTGGGTTCCCCGCCCCGCCGTACAACCGCTGCGAGAGACCAAAAAGGGCACGGCACTCCAGCGAGGGTTCAACCCCAGCCCAAAGTGACAGCGCCACCTGCTGGGCCACAGGGAACTGGACACCACTGATGTCTCCACCTGAATCAACATACTGAAAAGGACCTACAGATGGGGAGCACCGATTTTTCAAAGCCGGGTACCCCTTCCATAGACTCCCATGTTAAATGGTAATTTCTTCGGTAAATTTGGGGACCCCAAACTTGTCACACATGTAGCCCCAGTTCTCCTCTACAAGTGTGCAAAGTTTGCTGTCTGGGGGACCTACGGCCGGGGAGCACCGATTTTTTTGGGCACCCCTTCCATATTCTCCCATGTTAAACATAAGTCTAGTCATGGACACAGTGAGGCATGGGCACAGTGAGGCCTGGGCACAGTGAGGCATGCACATGGACACAGTGAGGCACAGTGAGGCATGCAGTTGGACACCCTAGGCTTATACTCGAGTCAACAAGTTTTCCCATTTTTTTGTGGTAAAATTAGGTGCCTCGGCTTATATTCGGGTCGGCTTATACTACATTGATTCAGATATTGGTCCAATACATAGAAAGTTACAAGAACACTAGATTTGTACCAACCTGCACTCACTTTTGTATTTGGGATTGGATATAGAGCATTCTACTTATACACTGCATTGACATCAGAGGGACTGAGCCACATGTGACTGGGACTGGTTGGAGTGTTGTCCAAGAAGAATGCTCAAGAATACTGTCTGGGAAAATCTCGTCTAATCTGTTCCTACAAATCACCCCACAGCATAGCAAATGTCATAACCAAAGTATTTATGGTATATTCTGTGGCCAAGTCGTCTGTATATCACTTGCTTGCTGACATCATGTATACAGGAGAACTTTATTTCTCTAGCTGTGAGATGAGTTGTCATGTCCTCATCCTGTGGTTTTCTGCTGAAGAAGGAACTTGATGAAGCCACATTACGGGAACGTCCTGTTTTGTGCTAGTTGCTTGCTCACCAGAATCGAACCTATGCTTGCCACAGAACAGGTGTCACCATTCAGGATGTATTGTAGGTCATCATACAAATTATATAGGTGACATCTCCTTAGGCGTAATAGATTTGATTAATAAACCAGTGCTATCAGAAATGACAATGTGTAAAGTGTTATATTGGCAATCACAACTCAAATGAATCATGAGTGAGTTTTCTTAGTAGTGAAAAGGTGACCAGATGTGATATATTGTTTGTTGGTACAGTTGCATCAGAAAATAATGGTGCATCAATTGACCTGTCTTAGCCAACCAATCTGTTGCGCAGATATTAGGCTGTCAACAGGGGGAATTATAGTGGGCATAAAAATTCTACCTCTACAACATACATGTGCATGTCCAATTCATTCATGTATCTCGGTAAAAAAAAAACATTTAATTGTATGCGTAGCACAACCCCTAAAGAGGTGCTGGTGATTTTTGGTCCTATTTCCCCCTTAGAGCACACACAGCCAGGCACACATAATTCCTGCACTCTTCCACTGGATCCAAAGAACAGTCTAAGGCACATGTGTCAAACACAAGGCCCGCGGGCCAAATCCGGCCCTCCAGGCCATTTCATGTGGCCCTTGCACCTCTCTGCAGCTGCAGGAGAGCTCCAGCCCTCCTCTAGTCCTCCTCCAGACCCTTACTTTCTGCTTTCAAGCAATGCATCCAGCTTCTTCCCAGCAGCAGCATAAGGAAAGGGGGGTCACTGTGATGTAAGGGAGGGTGGGCGACTCAACTTCTGATGGTGTGGTGGCTCTTGACATCTAATGTAAAGGGGAGGGGATGCGCTGGACATCTAATCTTACAGATAAAACCGGCCCTTTTGAGGGCAATCATAATGCTGATGCGGCCCACGATGAAATTGAGTTTGACACCCCTTGTCTAAGGGATTCTTTTCATTTTTCTTTTTTTGTTTTTCAAATATAAGTTTTTATTAAGAAAACACATATGGAGAGATTCCAACATCACAACATAGATGTACATGTCATCGATAAATAAGTACAGAAGGTTTGTATACATTGCAGCTATCGCTATGATATACCTCTGTACAAAGTTATACGTGGAAGAAAGTCAGTAGGCCATGCACGTTACATTCTTACCAGGTGGTTCAGTTAAAATACCAAAAATAAGCAAGATCCTCTCCATGTTCATTTTTATTTTTTGAAAAAATTAAAGTAGTAAAAAGTGGAATAGTGAGAAAAAGGAAGGGGGTGGGGGAAAAATAAAGGAGAGAAAAGAAGGGAGGTGGGACAGAGACAGGACGAGGGCAGGAAGTGGACGACACCATTCCGGGTCAAATCAGTGTTATGTCCCAAGTAGGGATGTCCCTTCATCTGAGTAAATAAAAATATTTCAAAGACTCCAGGTCTCAGTGTAGTTCTCACGCTTGTGTTGCGCGGTAATGATCAGGTCTTCCATTTTCTTTGTTTCTTCTACTTTCCGCAGCCAGCACCCAACAGACGGTGGGCACTGCTGCTTCCAGTAAAGGGGTATACAAGCCTTGGCCGCGTTCAGTAGGTAACACACCAATGATTTCTTGTAGGATTTGATTGGGATCTTTGACAGGTGAAGTAGAAAGAAAGACGCGTCCTCCGGTATTTCATATTCCGTGAACGTTTGTGTAATACGGCGAACTTCTGTCCAGAAATTTGTCAGTTTTGAGCAGGACCAGAAAATATGTAACAATGAGCCCGCGTCCTCTCTGCACCGCCAACAGCGGTCCGAGGAAGTCGGGAAGCATTTGTGGAGCCTGGTGGGTATGAGGTACCATCTGGAGAAGATTTTAAAATTAGTTTCCTGCATTTTGGTGCACGAGGAGGATTTGATGGGAAAGGTGATGATATGTTGTTTCTGTACTACTGAAAATGTCCGGTTTAGGTCAGTCTCCCATCTTTCCAAGCACCGTGGGCTAGGTTAAGGTGGAGGCGAATTTAGGAGAGAATACATTTTTGATAGAGTCTGAGATATCGGCCCGGTCCCCGAACAGCATTCCTCGAAAGTCGTCAGTGGGCGTGAGAACGCCTGTGGGTCAGGGATGGAGTGAAGGAAGTGGTGCAATTGTGCCGCCTTCCAAAAGGGGAGGTTGTAGTTACCTGACGTGTCGGTCAATTTGGCTAGGGACGTCCAGCGACCCGACATCACAAACTTGGAGGCCTGTTCCCATCCCAGGTCTCTCAAACTTGAGTATTCCGCCTGGTGTAGGCCTGGTGAGAAGTCTGGGTGTCCGAGAATCGGGAAAAGTGGTGAAGTCTCTGACGTCAACAGTGCTTGTGTGGCTACATGGGAGCTATGTCTTAACGTAGTCCCGATCAATGGATGGGATTTCAACCTTGGGGGTAAAGAGCTGAAACACCAAAGTGCACTTTTTAGAGGTATAGCAGTCAAAATCAGACTAAACCCCAACATACAAGGACTCCCAGCCAGAAACTCCTAATGTAAAGTCTCTGCATATGCAGACGATCTCCTTTTTTCCCTGACGAACCCAACGACCTCTCTACCAAACTTAATGAAGGAATTCGACATATATGGCGCCATCTCGAATCTCAAGATAAACTTTGCTAAATCAGAGGCTATGGGTGTAGCTGTCCCTCCCCAATGCATCTCAACCATCCAGGCGAGTTTCCCCTTTAAATGGACGAATACGGCCCTCAAATATTTAGGAACACTTATCCCATCGGACATATCACGCACATTTGCTCTCAACTTTCCACCACTGCTGACAAAGACCCATTCCCTGCTTGACACCTGGCACAAAGGACTACTACACTCCTAGTTCGGCAGATGCAACCTGATAAAAATGTGTGTCCTCCCCAAATTCCTGTACCTGTTCCAAGCCCTCCCCATTCAGATTACTATTTATTTTCTTAAACAAGTACAAGCCCTCTTCACCCACTTTATCTAGGCTAAAAAAAAACCTGGATTGAACAGAATCCAAATGTCACTTCCCAAACAGAATAGAGGCCTTGCGGTCCCTGACATCCGACGATACTACCAGGCCACTCATTTGAGCAGAGTCGTAGACTGGAGACGAAACAGCACACATTTTTGGGTTTTTATTGGGAACCATGACCTTGGAAACGTATAGGGAGAATGGGATACCCTGTTAAACTGTAAAACTGAGCAACTTGAGGACTCTACTTCTGGCTGTGCTTGTACAAAGTCGAATGTCCCAGAGAATCTCAATGCTGTTGGTGACCTGTACTTTTTCCAGGTTTAAAAGCTACGCACAGTCATTACTCTTCAGCGCTGGGGTCATCTACTCACACAGTCACAGGATCATCTCTTGCCTCCTGCCAATATCCACCAGGCTCTTCCTAGTGAGGGAGATGTAGACTCACACCATAATAGGACAGCTTGTCTCTTTCCCCAAACTTCCTCCTGGACCTCTCCAGTGAGCTTCTACAGACCCAACTCCATCCCTCGACTTGAAAATTGGAATGCCCCCCCCCCCCCGGCTAAGCCTAGCTGGGACCTTGATGTCTTCACAAAGGCTTCTCTAATACTCCTGCCCCAGGGGCAGAGCCTCTGCACAGGGGTCTCCTCCAGCAGGAGTGGACCCAGGAACTCTGAAACTTCTGGCTCATACATATTATTATTATGATAGGGTCCTAGGAGATACACCTTTTATAAATGGTCAGTATATCTATGTTGTGTTGTGCTTGAGATGTTAGTATATTGGATGAATACTGTATCAGCTTTTTTATGGGGTAACTCTTTCTTAAATTTAATAAAAATAATTGACATACTGAAACTCCTGGCTCAGGCCTCAGATTCTTTATTGGTTCTCCAACCACCTACTGGTCACTCCTCCCAGGATTGGCTGGAGTCCTTTAAATATTCAGGCTGCCTACTCTGTTCTTCTTCCCATTGTGATTCTAGAATCCTCTAAAATACAGGGGAAAGTCATTAGAGCAGCAGCCAGTGAGACACTGAGCAGCCCTAACCAATCAACCCCTGTACCACTGATTACAGAGGAGCTAGTTAAATTTACCTAGCAGCCTACCCTACACTAGGATGGTGCTACATATATATATATGCAAAAAAAAAAAAAATCTATATTGTTTTTGATAGTAGAGAGAAATGATAACTCATTAGTTTATTTTATTACTGTCTGTGTCCCCTTAGGGATTTAGCGCCAACCCGTAAGGGCCGCTGGTGAATGTGGTCGTCTTCCAACCTGCACAGCCAGGCACACAAATTTGTAGTAACTCAGAGACAAATAGCAGTCTTTGCAGCTTTGTTTGTGTTTTTTTATTAGGTGGATTGAACTTGGATGGGGAAGGGTGCATTAGGGATGAACATTTGATCAATGAAACTCTGTAGGGACCTGAACTATATACACTCCAGTATATACATTCTCTCCTCTTCTACCTCCAGCACACACTTGCTTGCAGACTATCACTCCCAGGACCAGCTAGCACATGTTTCAGACCCAGCAAAATCTTAGCTGGGTCTGGTTGAATGTCCTTTGCAGGCAGGGACTGTGGGCCCCTATGGCGTTGCAAAAATTGAAGTCTTGGTGCTAGCTGTCCTATATGTGGCTACTGCTCCCAGTACCACCTCTCCTGGCTGCAGCTGCCCCTTTCCATTGCCTGTGCTACCACAGTCCTCCTGGCTGGCTCTGCACCAATCCCAGACTGCTCCATCCCAGTCCTCTCAGGTGTGCCTCCTGGCTGTTCCTGTTCCTCCTGGAGACTTGCCCAGCAGTGTTTTCCCGCTGTCCTCTCCTTGCTCCCAGTGCCTCCTGGCCAGGACACCTCTGTGGGTTTTGAGAAGGCCCCCCCAGAGCCCAGGCCCACCCCCCCAGAGTGGGGAGCTCCCTTAAAGGCCACGACAGCCTAACACTCGCTCCATCTCCAGCTTCTACCCAAACTCTCCTCCCCAGCTGGGCTCTGACCCAGAGTATTTGAGGGGACCTGCCCCCTGCCAACCCAAGTTGGGGATTGGTCAGGGCCCTCAGAATACTCCGGGCAGCTCCATCTTACATCCCCTGCCATTTTTCTAGAAAGTTCCAGTACATTCTAGAAATGGGGGGGTCTCAAGGATGCTGCCTGTGAGTCATCCAGCTCTCCCTGGATCTCTGCCCAACCCAGGAAAAACACAGACAGGCTTGGCTGCCAGCAAGCCTGCACAAATTTACCTACACCAAGCCTATCTACACGTCTAGCACTAGAGGGTGCTACAGGGAGAATCCCCCTTACTTCCTGTTCCTGAGAGACAACAGGAAGTGAGAGGAAATCTCCACAAAGTAAAAGAAATTATATCCACTCTTAAGCTGACCATACATTGTTCATTTTTTTTTAGACATGTGCATTCGTTTTCGTCCGAATGCATTTTCGTCCGAATTTCAGCTATTTTCGTTATCGTTTTAACAAACGAAAACGAAAGCACAGAATCCAAAAACCGAAAGATCCGACATAAACAAATGCTTTATTTTCGTTTTCGTTGCTACAACAGTTCGATATAGATAGGAGATTCGACGTGACGCTGACAATAACAATCTGTGTCTATCGAACCTGTGGTCGAATGTGCCTAACCTTAACTCTATTAGTCCAAGATTATTCTACATAGGAGAGAAAAGATTTGACATTATAGAGAGAAAAGATTCGACATAGGAGAGGAAAGATTCGACATAGGAGAGAAAAGATTCGACATAGGAGAGGAAAGATTCGACATAGGAGAGAAAAGATTCGACATAGGAGAGAAAAGATTCGACATAGGAGAGGAAAGATTCGACATAGGAGAGAAAAGATTCGACATAGGAGAGGAAAGATTCGACATAGGAGAGGAAAGATTCGACATAGGAGAGAAAAGATTTGACATTATAGAGAGAAAAGATTCGACATAGGAGAGAAAAGATTTGACATTATAGAGAGAAAAGATTCGACATAGGAGAGGAAAGATTCGACATAGGAGAGAAAAGATTTGACATTATAGAGAGAAAAGATTCGACATAGGAGAGGAAAGATTCGACATAGGAGAGGAAAGATTCGACATAGGAGAGGAAAGATTCGACATAGGAGAGGAAAGATTCGACATAGGAGAGAAAAGATTCGACATAGGAGAGAAAAGATTTGACATAGGAGAGGAAAGATTCGACATAGGAGAGAAAAGATTCGACATAGGAGAGGAAAGATTCGACATAGGAGAGAAAAGATTCGACATAGGAGAGGAAAGATTCGACATAGGAGAGGAAAGATTCGACATAGGAGAGGAAAGATTCGACATAGGAGAGGAAAGATTCGACATAGGAGAGAAAAGATTCGACATAGGAGAGGAAAGATTCGACATAGGAGAGAAAAGATTCGACATAGGAGAGAAAAGATTTGACATTATAGAGAGAAAAGATTCGACATAGGAGAGAAAAGATTTGACATTATAGAGAGAAAAGATTTGACATTATAGAGAGAAAAGATTTGACATAGGAGAGAAAAGATTCGACATTATAGAGAGAAAAGATTCGACATAGGAGAGAAAAGATTCGACATTATAGAGAGAAAAGATTCGACATAGAGAGAAAAGATCACTGCTTGTAGGCGGAACATTCGACCGGAAATGTATGATTGCAGAGTCGTACAGTTTCACTGCTCCGTCGAATCTTCTTTGAACATTCGACAGACACCATAAGCCTTCAATGACAGATTCGACCTTAATTAATTCAGATTTTCGGACGAATGCAATTTTTAACGAAAAACGAAATAAATAAAAACGAATTTCGGGAGTAACTAAATAAATTTATTTTTTGGACGAAAACGAAATTCCGAAACGAAATATTTCAGTGTGCACATGTCTATTTTTTTTTTTTTTTCGTTCAGCCAGTGGACTGAATGAAAAAAACTGAACCGATTCTTGCATCCACACAATTGAGGTGGATGGGGGATACCTCCCAACTGAGTTATTGTATTCTGACAGCGTTGATTGAGCGGCTTTTTTTCAAATAGGTCTCTACAGCAGAAGTCTAGCAATAGATCGCATTCTGTTGAGCAGCAGTGACCGCACATGGAATGAAAGTTGACTGGTCCCTGCTGAACCAGCCGAATTTCAATCCATCTATGGCCAGCTTTCTACACACCAGGCTTATGCCGCGTACACACAATCGTGATTCACGGCGGTGAAAACACCGCCGTGAATCACGACGGGAAAAACGAGGAAACGGCTTGGTTCCCTACAAACGTCCGTTTTTCCCGACATTTTTCTCTTTGTCAAGAAAAACGACCGTGTGTGGGTCCGCGGCAGTGTTTCCCTATGGGAAACACTGCCGCGGAAAAAAACGACGGGAATCACGACGAGAAAAATTAGAGCATGTTCTAATTTTTCTCGTCGTGATTAATGCCGTTTTTCCCATCGGGAAAAATGACAAAAAGCCCACAGACGATCGTTTTTCTCATCCAAAGGAAAAAATGTAATTTTTCTCGACGGGAAAAATGATCGTGTGTACGCGGCATGAGATCTTGCATAAAACTTTTATGAAGGATTGAAGGATTAAAGACTGCATGCATCATACATGCTAGGGGGAGTACAACTGGGGGAATCCATAGTGGAGAAGGATCTAGGGGTTTTGATAGATCATAAGCTCAATAATGGCATGCAATGCCAAATTGCGGTTTCCAAAGCAAGCAAAGTCCTTTCTTGTATTAACCTCCCTGGTGGTACGATTCTGTCTGGAATTATGTACCAAAAGCGGTACAATTATTTTGCATGGAAATTTGGTGTTATGTATTGTAGGCCCGCGATTCTTAGTAATTACTTACTTAAACCTGACCAAACAAGAGTCTAGTAGACATCCCGGGTATGATAAAGTTTGAAACACAAAATCATAAATTATAATATAATAACTATAAATAATTATAAAAAAATAATATAATAATTATATTAAAATGAATTTCCCCACTATTCACTATCGCTCAATTCTGCAAGTGTTCTAATTTACTATCGCTGTTTTCAAACCACTTTTGACATAAAGGGACACTTTTTGGTTGCTATGAACAATCTCCAGTTTCCAGGCAGAAAGAACAGTATTTATAATATAAAACTGCATGCAGTGCACTGGAGAAACCACTAGGGACAAATGGCATATGAAATAATTTCATACATTAATGTAATCTGAGATTAAAGTGTACTGTATATAGTGTGAATTTTTAAATTTGCCGCCAGGCTCCGCCCCGTGCTTCGTGACGCTCGCAGGGAATAGAGCCTGGCACACAGGCATCGGGTAGAGGACACAGCCCGCGGACATGGCGGGGGGACATCGCAGGATCCTGGGGACAAGGTGAGTACACTGCACCAGGATCCTGCAATGCAATCCCGAGTGTGGCTCGGGGTTACCGCTAATGGTACTGAAATGTAACCCCGAGCCAAACTCGGGAATACCGCCAGGGAGGCTACGAGAGGTATGGACTCCAGAGAGAGAGATATAATTTTGCCCCTGTTCAAATCATTAGTAAGACCTCATGTGGAATATGCAGTTTAGTTTTGGGCACCAGTTCTCAAAAAGGATATCGGGGAACTGGAGAAAGTGCAGAGAAGGGCAACCCAACTGATAAGAGGCATGGAGGAACTCAGCTATGAGAAGAGATTAGAAGAACTGAATTTATTCACTCTTGAGAAGAGGAGAATAAGAGGGGATTTGATCAACCTGTACAAATATATAAGGGGTCCATATAGTGAACTTGGTGTTGAGTTATTCACTTTATGGTCAACACAGAGGACACTCTTTACGTCTAGAGGAAAAGAGATTTCCTCTCCAAATATGGAAAGGTTTCTTTACAGTTAAGCCCCGTACACACGATCGGTTTAACTGATGAAAACCGTCCGATGGATGGTTTTCATCAGACCAACCGATTGTGTATGGTACCCATCGGTCTTTTTTCCATCGGATGGAAAAAATAGAACTTGTTTTAAATTTTTCCGATGGATAAAAAACCGATGGTAATTTCCGATCGTCTATGGGCAAGTCCATCGGTTTAAAAACCCACGCATGCTCAGACTGAATTAGGAGACGGGAGCGCTCGTTCTTGTAAAACTAGCGTTCCTAATGGAGAGAGCACATTCGTCATTCTGCAAGTTATTGCTTCGTTTAATGCAGCGCATGTTTTGTTGCTTTAGAACGGTCTTTAAAATGTCATTTTGGCAGCAGAACTTTCTCCTGAGTTCTGACAAATGTATGTCTTTCTTTTTTCTAGTGATCTTCGGAATAATTATTAAAATTCTGCAAGGCCGACCTCCCAAATTACACCTTTATGTTTTTTGACTCTTAAAATTTGTTGTGCATTTTTTGGTGTGTCAATTTCTCAGAACAACATAATATTACATTTTAGAAAAATCATGGAGGTTGGTGTCCCTTGTTCTTAATTACACATTGTATTTATGCAATCTTATTGCTACTTCTCAAAAAAACACATCAGGCATGTAGGTTGGCTGTAATCAAATTTCCCTTTATTTTGGAAAAAACCAAACAAAAACCGAAGGGCAACTATTCCCAAATTAGCAGAGAATATAAAGTCGTTAGATCCCAAATGCAGACCTGACTATGATCAATAATAAAATCAACAACAGCATGAAATCAGGAGCAGCAGCCAAAGACATACATCATCCCAAGCTGTGGTACTCCATCAACCTTCAATTTCTGGATGAGCAGCTCGAGGCCAGGGAATCACCTCCTGCTCTTTCTTGTAGCCTTCCTTCCACGCCTCTCTGCAGCGTTCTCTCCACGGCCCCGTCCACGCACCCTTGCAGGCTGGGCCACTGTGGGTGGTGATGTGGCAGGAGGAGGAGGAGAAGGAGGAGAGGGATTGGGCTGATGTGAGATATGGGTGTCCTCAGTCAGCAGCCCCCTCGCCCCCATGTGTACGGCCATATGGATGAGATGCTCACAGAGGGCCCGTTGTCCCGCCTCCATTCTGAGCAGCTTATCCGCCAGATAGGTGCTAAACCCCTCCGTAGGGTTGAGGGGGGCCCTCATAATGGCAGCAGCCTCCTGAATCATCTTTAGTGACTCCTCCTCCACTTGTGTCATCCGCCGTTGTTTTGGCGGTCTGACGTGGAGGGGAGCCACTTGGGAGACGGTGCTGCCACTAGGCCTGGGGACCTGCTGAGTCCCACTTGGCCCTGTCTCCTCCTGCCTGTCACACTCCTGACCCTCTTCCTCCTGGCTTGCCTCATCCTGTTTATAAAATAAAAAGTAGATTTCTATTATTTGAGGAATCAATCACACACAATTTTGAACTCATTACTGGTTTATTTTGGAGGGGGGGGTGGGATCATTTATGGCTAAGCCAAACAGTTCAACTCCATATTACTTAGTGGACAATAATTAGCATCAAAAATACTATACCGGGCTGAAGATGTGAAGATCTGGCTCTTCTAGCTCGGGAGGCTCCTCCTCCGCCTCTGCAGGGGTGGAGGGAAGGGTGGAAGGAACGCTGGAGGGAAGGGTGGAAGGAAGGGTTGAGGGAAGGCTGGAAATAGATTCCCTGGCCTCGATCTGGTCATCCAGAAATTGAAGATGTCTGTAGTACCACAGCTTGGGCTTTACTACATTGTCGGCTGCTGCTCCTGATCTCTTGGACTGGCACACTTCCTTGAATTTTTTTTTATAAGAATTGCGCAGGTTGTTGATTTTATTATTGATCATAGTGTAGTCTGCATCTGGGATCCATGGCTTCATATCCTCGGCTAATTTGGTAATAGTTGCCCGTCGTACATCACTTTTGTGATACGCAGGGTGTTTGAGCTCCCAAAGGTTGCACTGTTCCTTATACTTTTCAATAAAAACAAGCATCACCTCCGGCTCTCTTAGTTTATGCATCTATTAGGATCAGCAAGTACAAAAAAAAAAGGATCAGAATTGATTCTCCTCAACTTATCACAATATTGCCCTTTACAATCATGACCCATTAATATGCCACTGCAGGCACGAGTTCCCTTCTTACCTTTGTTCACTTCGTGGGTTCACTTCCGGTCGTCCCTACTCCGCGCATCCCTAATAACTTCTTTCCCCTTTTTATACCCTGCGCATGCGTGTAACTCCGCCCTCGTCGCCCGCCCATGACGGACTTTTTCTGCATTTCCCCGCCCCTTAACGATCGGCGCACAGTGTGAGACGGCGACATGTCGCAGACACAGGTGGCTTCTTTCCTTGAAATTACCGACGAGGAAAGCCCGGAGGCGGAAACGTCCCGATCCTGTAAAAAAAGATACAAGGCGACTAATATGTCTTTTTCTGAGATGGCGGAGATGGTGGACATTCTGCGGAGGAAGGATTACGACGGCAAGCATGGCCCATACGACACCCCTAATCTCCGGAAGTCACAAATTATGGATAAAGTTGCAAAGACTCTCTATAAAAAATATGGGGTCAGGAGATCCAAGGAACAACTCCGTAAAAGGTGGTCAGACCTGAAGCTCAGGGAGCCAGAGCAGTATAGGAAGCTTATAAAAAGCATAGAAAAAAGTAAGTATATTTTACTGTGTTCTTTCACATTGTAATATGTATTCTTCCATGTTTTGCACCATGTGCTTGTCTTGACTGGGTTCACATTTTGAAATCTCATCTTTTATGTTGAGTGGAGAGTCCACTTATTTGGCCAATGTTTTGACCAATAACTTGCTGCTCTTCCCCCAAACATGTTTGGCACATATCCACGTAAACTACATGTGGGCATGCCTCATTTTACTTCAACAATGTTTATCTACACGTTGTTGGCTAGATGATGTGTTGTAAGGAAATTTAGAATGTGACTGAAAGAAGAAACTGTATTCTGGGTAAAGGAGATGACACTCCAGCAGTTGTGTACTCTTTTTTGTTCTTCAGCAAGATACTATACTCTGGGCCACATGACCAAATTTCTTAATGGTGTCACACACAGGTGCTCCAGTGGATACCTTGGTGGTTATCCAAGTGTATTTGTGAGTGTCCTCAGAAATAACATGTTGCTTTGTTGAGTTTGCAAAATCACATATGTTCATGTTGGAACTCAGGGCCAAATATCAATTGTACCCCACTTCAACACATTGAGGATCCCTTTTCAGGCCTAAAAAAAGTCTGTGTGCTAAAGTATACATTTTGTTGTAAATTCCCATAGGGGAGAGGAGAGTGGGAGGACACCATGCTCATGAGACGAGTAACCCAACACCACAGAAAATCCCCGAAGCTCCCAAAGCAGACCAAGATCAGCAGGTTCAGGAAGCGGAGGTGGAGGAAGGGGAGGTGGAGGAAGGAGAGGTGGAGCTTATCAGCACAACAGGTCAGTGTCTGTCACCACAACTTCAAGGTAAATACAGATGTAGGACTGCCTAGTGTAAAACCTTTTTTTTTGTTTTAGGGACTGAACGTGGGGGGGTGTCAGGAAGTCCAAATCCGCCATTCTCGAGTGCCAGCGCCAAAATAATCATTCAGGAAATCATGGAATGCAGTAGCGAAATGGACATTATGAGAAAGAGAATGATTGTGATTGAGCAAAAATATAAAAACATGATAGATATTTTGGGGAGAATAGTGTGAACCCCCCCCTTTTTGTGTTTTTTGTTCTGCGTCTGACATTATCTCAGGGATTTCCAACATCCCAAATGTGAAGATGCACACACTGAAGACTCAACATGTGCTATCTGCCGTCACAGGATATCTATGTCCCTGTTTTGGGGGTGCAACCTCTTCCTCCCTCCTCAAGTAGGGGAGAGGAAGGGTTTACATCCCCAAAGCACGACCATTGATCCCCCATGATGGCAGATAGCACATGTTTACCCTAGCCATGGGATCTTGTTGAAGATACCCATTTGAGCATCCAAAGAAAGTGTGTTTGTTAACATTTGTGATGGATCAGGGGTACCATCACCCCATCTCCAGTTGTTATTTTTCACAGTGTTATTTTATTACTTTTTCAAACTAAAAAAAATGGCTTACGACCCATGCATGTTTCTGCCAAAAAAGCCGCACATAAAAAAAAGGCTAGTATTTCTAAAAACCAAAACAAAATGCGGTGCAAACAATAAAAACATTTGGGAAGTCTAAAAAAGGTGTGCCTTGTTCTTTCTATGCTCAAGAGCAGTTCTGAAGATGCAAAAACCGTGTTTTTCGCTCTGAGTTTTGAGGCTATTTACTAAGGACAATTACACTTGGCACTACTAGAACCTGGGAGACACAGTTTGTATGAATTCAAATTTTATTTTATTTTAAAAAGGTTTAAGAATTGGTCAGATGTGGTCTGGCATTGCGATGGCCCCCCTACCCGTGAAGTACTCTACGTATTTCTGGCGTACTTCACGGGCACTTTGGGGGGCCAAGCCAGTACGAGCAGTGCTGAGGCCGGTCAGATTAATCAGTTCAGATGGACCGGCCTCAGGCCCAAACGATGAAACATAATTGTTTGCAAATTTGCGTAGAAAATTGTGCAATATGCAGCAGCAGTAGACGATGTGGTTCAGTTTATAATCCGCCAAATGTATCGCTGTCTGGAACAGGCGGAACCGGCTGGCCATTATCCCGAAGGCATTCTCCACAACTCTCCGGGCTCTTAATTAAAAACCCTCCTCTCCGGGGTGAGGGTGCGTTGGGGAAACGGCCGCATCAGGTGTGGTCCTAGTCCAAAAGCCTCATCCGCAATGAAAACGAACGGGAGCCCTTCAACGTTCTCTGCATCTGGAGGCAGTGCAAGACCCCCAGCCTGCAGACGGTGAGCGAACTCCGTCTCCGCGAATGATCCGCCATCGGACATCCGGCCGTTCTTCCCCACGTCCACATACAGGAACTCGTACCGTGCCGACACCACCGCCATTAACACTATGCTATTAAAACCTTTATAGTTGAAATAGTATGACCCCGAACGGGGTGGCGGCACTATGTGGACGTGCTTCCCATCAATTGCCCCTCCACAGTTGGGGAAATCCCACCGCTGGGCAAATTGGGAGGCCACAGTCAGCCATTCCTTTGGTGTGCTAGGGAACTGTGGAGTCAAACAAAAAGAAGACATTAGTACGGTTTATGGTTACAGTGCAAGCAGATGACACACCAAAAAACATTGTTGAGTAACATTATTATTTAAGGGAGTTTTTCAAAACAATAAACAAAGGCCCACTTAGCAGATGCCTCACCCCCGCTGAGTGGACATTCTAAAATAATCTAAGGGGGGGGCCTAAGGTGATTGTGGGGGATCCCAAAAAAGGATCTACCACTTTGCTGAGCTTGATTGAGAACTACTAATTTTTTAACATCTTTAGGGGGGGGAGGGAAGGTTGTCAAACTACGAGGGCAATGACCCCCCAAAAATGAAAAGGAAAATAGAAGGCTAGCTGGGTTTGCGCCCACGATAGCATGCTGGAGAGGTTAGTGGAGGGAAATAGGCATGTAGGGCCCAAAAAGGGATTTACAGGTAAAAAAAGGCATGTGGAAAATGGGGACATTACCAGGATATTACAAACAGGCATATTTGTGTTAGGAGGAAAAAAATTAAAAAAAAAACGAGAATAAAAACATATAATGTGAGGTTAAAGGAGCATAATTACCTTCATATAGTCCTTCTGCAGTACCTGAATGATGGCCGAACACGTCTCAGGGATAATGATCCCGAGAGCCTGGGGGGAGATGCCTGTTGAGAACTTGAGGTCCTGCAAGCTTCTCCCAGTCGCCAGGTATCTCAACGTGGCAATAAGCCTCTGCTCGGCAGTGATGGCCTAGCCCATCACACTGTCCTGCCTCGTGATTAGGGATGAGCTTCGTGTTCGAGTCGAACATACGTTCGACTCGAACATCGGCTGTTCGATCGTTCGACGAAGATCGAACGATTTGGGCCGTTCGCGCCAAATTCGAGTGACGCGAACGGCCCACAATGCACTACGCCATCGCAGTGTCATCCAGGCGCTGTGATTGGCCAAGCATGCACTGTGACCCCGCATGCTTGGCCAATCACAGCGCCGGCAGCGAGGAGAGCAATGATTGGCCACAGGCAGGATGCCTGTGGCCAATTATTGCTGAGGGTGTTTAGTACACGCCCCACACTATAAAAGGCCGCCAGCACGGCGGCCTAGTGTAGTGTGTTCCGGAGCAGGGATAGAGCAGCATAGGCAGGGACAGTGACTGTTATTTCTTTCTTGCTTAACCTGGATTCCTTTAGTTTAGGGAAAGAGAAGGATAGGTAGGGAGAGTGTCAGTGTGTTTTGTGCTTGTGCTATAGTGTGCTTAAAAAAAACATTTATTCTAGGGACAGAAAACTGTAGGTAGGGACAGTGTCAGTTTCTTTCACTCTGCAAGTCCTTGTTTCCAGGGACCTGGAAGGACAGTGAGTGAATTGTCCTTGTGCTATATTTTGCTTAAAAAAACATTTATTCTAGGGACAGAAAACTGTAGGTAGGGAGAGTGTCAGTTTATTTCACTCTGCAAGTCCTTGTTTCCAGGGACCTGTAAGGACAGTGAGTGAATTGTCCTTGTGCTATATTGTGATTAAAAAAAACATTTTTTCTAGGGACAGAAAACTGTAGGTAGGGAGAGTGTTTTTTTTCTTTCACTCTGCAAGTCCTTGTTTCCAGGGACCTGGAAGGACAGTGAGTGAATTCTCCTTGTGCTATATTGTGCTTAAAAAAAACATTTATTCTAGGGACAGAAAACTGTAGGTAGGGAGAGTGTCAGTTTATTTCACTCTGCAAGTCCTTGTTTCCAGGGACCTGTAAGGACAGTGAGTGAATTGTCCTTGTGCTATATTGTGATTAAAAAAAACATTTTTTCTAGGGACAGAAAACTGTAGGTAGGGAGAGTGTTTTTTTTCTTTCACTCTGCAAGTCCTTGTTTCCAGGGACCTGTAAGGACAGTGAGTGAATTGTCCTTGTGCTATATTGTGCTTAAAAAAAACATTTATTCTAGGGACAGAAAACTGTAGGTAGGGAGAGTGTCAGTTTATTTCACTCTGCAAGTCCTTGTTTCCAGGGACCTGTAAGGACAGTGAGTGAACTGTCCTTGTGCTATATTGTGATTAAAAAAAACATTTTTTCTAGGGACAGAAAACTGTAGGTAGGGAGAGTGTTTTTTTTCTTTCACTCTGCAAGTCCTTGTTTCCAGGGACCTGTAAGGACAGTGAGTGAATTGTCCTTGTGCTATATTGTGCTTAAAAAAAACATTTATTCTAGGGACAGAAAACTGTAGGTAGGGAGAGTGTCAGTTTATTTCACTCTGCAAGTCCTTGTTTCCAGGGACCTGTAAGGACAGTGAGTGAATTGTCCTTGTGCTATATTGTGCTTAAAAAAAACATTTATTCTAGGGACAGAAAACTGTAGGTAGGGAGAGTGTCAGTTTATTTCACTCTGCAAGTCCTTGTTTCCAGGGACCTGTAAGGACAGTGAGTGAATTGTCCTTGTGCTATATTGTGATTAAAAAAAACATTTTTTCTAGGGACAGAAAACTGTAGGTAGGGAGAGTGTTTTTTTTCTTTCACTCTGCAAGTCCTTGTTTCCAGGGACCTGTAAGGACAGTGAGTGAATTGTCCTTGTGCTATATTGTGCTTAAAAAAAACATTTATTCTAGGGACAGAAAACTGTAGGTAGGGAGAGTGTTTTTTTTCTTTCACTCTGCAAGTCCTTGTTTCCAGGGACCTGTAAGGACAGTGAGTGAATTGTCCTTGTGCTATATTGTGCTTAAAAAAAATATTTTTTCTAGGGACAGAAAACTGTAGGTAGGGAGAGTGTCAGTTTCTTTCACTGTGAAAGTCCTTGTTTCAAGGGACAGAGAAGGACACCTGAAGGTAGCCCTTATTGCTTTTTTCCCATCTCCCTGCAGGCCATCTATTAGAATGTCTGGAAGGCAAACAAGGAGAGGCAGACAGTCAGGAGGCAATAAAAGAGGGCAAGCAGGCTCTGTGTCTGGGGGCAACAGTGCTGGTCGTGGACGCGGTGCATTGTCATCAGCACATGGCCATGGGACACGCTTGTCCTTCTTTTCGGCAGCTGGACATGTTGAGCCACATCATGCCGAAGACTTGGTAGAGTGGATGACCAAGCCCTCCTCCTCCTCCTCATCCTCTCTCACCCAGGCTCAGGGTACTGGAAAAGCAGCTGCCAAAGCGTCGTCTTCCCTGGTATCAATGTCAGACAAATCATCAGTCACTCCTTCCCTAGACCCACCATGTCCTCCTCCTGAGGAGTCCCCCGAACTGTTTCAGCACAGTGTTGGGTACATGCTCCAGGAGGATGCCCAGCGTTTCGAAGGGTCTGATGATGAAACCCAGCTAGAGGAAGGCAGTAGCGTGAGAGCAGACAGAGGGGATGCTCAAGAAGGACACCAATCTGGCAGTCATGTTCCAGCAGCTGCAGCATACTGCCAGATTGGCTCCAGTGATGAGGAGGGAGGGGATGATGAGGTCACTGACTCCACGTGGGTGCCTAATAGGAGAGAGGAGGAGGAGGAGGATGAGGAGGAGGCACATCTCCAACGAGGCAGGATGCCCTTTGGTGGCCAGCGTAAGGGCAGTACACCGACGGAATCACACCGCAGAGCTCCGCCTGTGCAGGGCGCTGCCTCTGCCCGTCATTCAAAAAGTTCTTTGGTGTGGGCCTTTTTTGAGGCTAGTGCATCAGATCGCACAGCTGCTGTTTGCAACATATGTCTCAAGCGTATATCGCGTGGCCAAAACATCAGCCGCTTGGGTACCACATGCCTGACCAGACATATGTTGACCTGCCATGCAGCTCGTTGGCAAGCCTACCTCAAAGACCCACACCAAAGAACAAAGCGGACCTCTCCTTGCACCGCATCAGCTGGGATCTCCAACCCCACTATAACTTCAGTCCTCTCTGAAACATGCACTGAGAGGAATGAAGGTGTAGAATTAGGTGTGTCACAGCCAAGTACTTGCGCCCACTCTGCTAGCAGTACACCGACGTCCGATTCTAGCAGGCAAATTTCCCTGCCCCAGCTGCTGGACCGTCGAAAGAAGTTCACTCCCAGCCATCCACATGCCCAGCGGTTGAATGCTAGCTTGGCTAAATTGCTAGCGCTTCAACTGCTGCCTTTTCAGTTGGTAGACTCGGCCCCCTTCCGTGAGTTTGTGCAATGTGCGGTTCCTCAGTGGCAGGTTCCCAAACGCCACTTTTTCTCACGGAAGGCTATTCCGGCTCTCTACCGGCATGTGGAAGGCAATGTCTTGGCCTCGCTGGACAGGGCGGTCAGCGGTAAGGTGCATATTACCGCTGACTCATGGTCCAGCAGGCATGGACAGGGACGTTACCTTTCTTTCACGGCCCATTGGGTCACTCTTTTGGCAGCTGGGAAGGATTCAGGACAAGGTGCAGTAGTGTTGGAGGTTGTCCCACCGCCACGCCTCCAAAATGCTACTACTGGTTGTGACACACCTCTCTCCTCCACCCCCTCCTCTTCTTCTTCCTCCATGGCCTCTTCCTGTGGTTTGTCCTATGAACCAGCGGTGCTCCGTAGCCGTTCACGGGGCTACGCAAGTACGCAGGCAAAAAGATGCCATGCCGTGCTTGCGCTGGTGTGTTTGGAGGACAGAAGCCACACTGGGGCAGAGGTCCTGTCTGCTCTGCAGGGCCAGGCCGAGAGGTGGTTGACGCCACGCCAGCTTAAGCCAGGAATGGTGGTTTGCGACAATGGCACCAACCTCCTCTCCGCCCTCCGACAGGGACAACTGACCCATGTGCCCTGTGTGGCTCACGTCCTTAACCTGGTGGTGCAGCGCTTCTTGGGCAGGTACCCGGGCTTACAGGATGTCCTGAGGCAGGCCAGGAAAGTCTGTGTGCATTTCCGCAGATCTTATAATGCCAGTGCTCGCCTGGCTGAGCTGCAAAAGGAGTTGAACCTGCCCAAGAACCGCCTTATATGTGACATGCCCACCAGGTGGAACTCAACGTTGGCCATGCTGCAGCGGCTGCACACGCAGCAGAGGGCCATCAATGAGTACCTGTGCGACTACGGCACCAGGACAGGGTCAGGGGAGCTTGGTTTTTTTTCTCCACGCCAGTGGGGCATGATCAGGGATGCATGCACTGTCCTGGCACCATTTGAGGAGGCCACGAGGATGGTGAGCAGTGACAGTGCATGCATCAGTGACACTGTACCTCTTGTCCACCTGTTGGAGCACACGCTGCGTGGAATAATGGACAGGGCACTTGAGGCAGAACAGAGGCAGGAAGAGGAGGACTTCCTTGCCTCTCAAGGCCCCCTTTACCCAGACAGTGTTCCTTCTGTCCCACCCATCGCACAGGAAGAGGAGGAGGAGGAGGAGGAGGAGGATTGTGTCAGCATGGAGGTGGAGGCTGGCACTCAGCATCATCAGCAGCAGTCTTTTAGGGATGATTTACAGTCCCAAGAAACCAGTGGACTTGTACGTGGCTGGGAGGAGGTGGCTGCGGATCATGTCGTCCTTAGTGACCCAGAGGACTCCGGAGCGAATGCCTCAGCAAACCTACGCTGCATGGCCTCCCTGATCCTGCAAAGTCTGCGGAAGGATCCTCGTATTCTTCGGATCAAGGAGAGGGACCATTACTGGCTGGCCACTCTCCTTGATCCACGGTACAAGGGTAAGGTTGCGGACCTTATGTTACCGTCGCAGAGGGAGCAGAGGATGAGACAACTCCGGGAGGCCTTGCAGAAAGGTCTGTGCAACGCGTTCCCAGAGACTGGGAGGTTGCAAACTCCTGGTCCTGGACAACGAGTTGCTGAGGCTTCGGCCAGTCAAAGAAGGTGCGGTGGGGAAGGTGGCCGTCTGACCGATGCGTTCAGACAATTCTTTAGTCCGCAGCCCCAAAGTATGATCGGTTCCAGCAACCATCGCCAGCGTCTGATAAACATGGTGCAGGAATATCTAGGGGCAAGGTCAGACTTGGACACCTTCCCCACCGAAAATCCTCTGGCTTACTGGGTCTTGAGGATGGATCACTGGCCAGAGCTTGCACAGTATGCAATTGAGCTACTGGCCTGTCCTGCATCCAGCGTTCTTTCGGAACGCACATTCAGTGCTGCTGGAGGATTTGTCACGGATCACAGGGTGCGCCTGTCCACCGACTCGGTTGATCGACTGACTTTCATCAAGATGAACCAGTCTTGGATCACCACCAGCTACCACACACCTGATGCTGATATAACAGACTAATTGATTTTAACATGTCACATCCCTTCAAGACTGATGCTGATGCTGAGTGCCTGTGCTGTTATGTTGACTGGCTATCCTCCTCCTCCGAGTCCTCAATGATACGATTGATGATGATAGCTTGTAAGATCATTTTTGTTTATGGGTGCCGCCACCAGTGCCTAACGCCCAATTTTTCAGCCCCTGTTTAACAGGGGCGTGTAATTACAATTTTTGAAGCAATACTTTGCAACAGGGCTCATTGCTGTGCTCCAAGTACAGTATCTGTGAGGAGTTGCAGTGTTGTGCCACCAGTGCCTAAGGCCCAATTTTTCAGCCCCTGTTTAACAGGGGCGTGTCATTACAATTTTTGAAGCAATACTTTGCAACAGGGCTCATTGCTGTGCTCCAAGTACAGTATCTGTGAGGGGTTGCAGTGTTGTGCCACCAGTGCCTAAGGCCCAATTTTTCAGCCCCTGTTCAACAGGGGCATGTAATTACAATTCTTGATCTAATAATTCACAGCAGGGCCCATTGCTGCACCCACCAAGAGTAACTGTCAGGGCTTACAGTGTTGTGGCACCAGCACCACCATCAAAGGCCCAATTTTTACTACCACTGTTCAACAATTATATGTAATTAAAATTCCTGATATAATAGTTGACAGCAGGGCGTTCCAGCACCAACCAAGAGTAACTGTGAGTGCTTACAGTGTTGTGCCAACACCAACAACTAAGGGGCCTATTTCTGCAGAGTATATACGGCAGGTCCCTACTTTCAAACATACAACTTACAAACGACTCCTACTTGCAAACGCAAGAAGACAACAGGAAGTGAGAGGAAATCTACCACTAGGAAGGAAAATTCTCTCCTGTAAGAATAAATATGGGAGAAAGGTGTCTCCTCTGTACTGATGCTTTATCAGCAATCCTTGTTTCAAGAAAAACACCACATTTCAAAAACAGTTGTCATTGGGACGGAAAGTGAGGTGAAATGTTCTGAACAGGGGCACAGACAGCAAAACAAATGTTACAGGGGTGATAACCCTTACCTATGTTTTCCAAAAAGTTTAAAAATAGATTTTTGGTCTGGAGCTACACTTCAACAATGTACCTGTTCAAAATTACAAACAGATTCTACATAAGAACAAACCTACAGTCCCTGTCTTGTATGCACCGCCTGTATAGGGCTGTTCAGAGTATATAGGGCCTTTTTTATTTTATGTGCGGGGTTCCCCTTAATATCCATACAAGACCCAAAGGGGCTGGTAATGGGCTGGGGTAGGGGGGGGGGGTCATGGGGTAGCTATGCCATTTTTCTTAAAGAATTTCATCCATATTACCGGGACCAGACATTACATTAAAGCCGCAAGCAGTTTTAAATGGCTTTTTTTTCCTTTAGAAGTGTCATTTTGTGCAGGGACAGTTATAAACACGGGAAACACGTGGCACTTCACAGGCATACTTTAGACACCCCCCAGGTACGATATTTAAAGGAATATTTGACTTTTTTTTTTTCACTTTATGCATCATTAAAATGACTGCTCCCGAAAAACGACCGTTTTTAAAACTTCTTTTTGCATTGATACATGTCCCCTGGTGCAGAACCCGGGTTCCCAAACCCTTTTTAGGACAATAACATGCATAATAGTTGTTATAATTAGCACTTTAGAATTCGAACGTTCGCATCCATTGTATTTAATAGGGTTCTAATGTTCGTTCGAACTTTCGGTCCGTTTGCGGGTTCTGGTGCGAACCGAACCCGGGGGTGTTCGGCTCATCACTACTCGTGATATAGGGAGACAGCAAATCCAACAGACGGTGAAATACGGGGTCCGTCATCCTGAGATAATTCCTGAAATCATCAGGGTTATTCTCATGGATTTCCCGCAGCAGAGGCATATGAGAGAATTGGTCCCGCTGGAGCAACCAATTCTTAGTCCATGAACTCCTCCTCACCCTGTTCACAGACTGAACTCGGGTTACAGTGTTAACTGCAACACCAAGCCCAAAGCCAGCACGAGCTCGAGAATGAGAACGCACTTCAAACATGGTTTTAAACCGGTCGGCTGGTCAGAACGCACTCAAACAGAACGCACCGTGGAACAGCAAGGCCTGAAAAGAACGATCTGAAAAACAGTAAACGAACGGCCAAGTCGGCACTGCAAGGCAGTAACGACCTGACTGCACGCACTGAATCACAAATACAAACCCACAAGCGCAAACTGAACAACAGGAAACGATCTGCAAAGCACGGAGACTGAAAAGCGCAAATCGGCTCTCACCAAACTTTTACTAACACGCGGTAACACGAAATCAGCAAAAGCAGCCCAAGGGGTGGCTCCATTAGATTTGTTCGGCCCTTTTATAGCGTGTCGTACGTTTTGTACGTTCCGTCGTTTTGTTGCCGTCGGTTTTTAAACTGATGGTGTGTGGCCAAGACTGATGAAAAACAGTTTCATCGGATTTCCGATGGTCAAATCCATCGGACGAAAATCCATAGGTTATCCGATCGTGTGTACAGGGCTTAAGAGCTGTGAAAATGTGAATAGACTCCCTCCAGAGGTGGTTCTGGCCAGCTCAGTAGATTGCTTTAACCTCCCTGGCGGTATTCCCGATTGTGGCTCGGGGTTAAATTTCAGTATCATTAGCGGTAACCCCCAGCCACACTCGGGATTGCATTGCAGGATCCTGGTGCAGTATACTCACCTTGTCCCCAGGATCCTGCAATGTCCCCCCGATGTGTCCGCGGGCTGTGTCCTCCGCCCGATGCCTCTGTGTGCCAGGCTCCGTTCCCTGCGAGCGTCTCGGCGCATGGGGGCGGAGCCTGGTGGCAAATAAAAAAATGACAAAATTCATAATACATACAGTACACTGTAATCTTACAGATTACATTACTGAATGAAATTATTTCATATCCCATTTGTCCCTAGTGTTTTGTCCAGTGCCCTGCATGCACTTTTATATTATATATACTGTTCTTTCTGCCTGGAAACTTGAGATTGTCCATGGCAACCAAAAAGTGTCCCTTTATGTCAAAAGTGGTTTGAGACCAGCTAGAAAACAGCGATAGTAAATAAGAACACTTGCAGAATTGAGCGATGGGGAATAGTGGGGAAATTCATTTTATTATAATTATTATATTATAATTTTTTATAATTATTTATAGTTATTATATTATAATTTATGATTTTGTGTTTCAAACTTTATCATACCCGGGATGCCTACTAGATTCTTGTTTAGACAGATTTAAGTGTGTTATTACTAAGAATTATAGGCCTAAAATATAAAACGAAAACTTTCTATGCAAAACAATTGTACCGCTTTGAGATGCAAAAATCTGACATAATCATACCGCCAGGCCTGGATTCTTTCCTAAATGTACATAATATAACTGGGTACTAACATTTATAGGTAAAGTTGATCCAGGGACAATCCAATTGCCTCTCGGGGGATCAGGAAGGAAGAATTGGGTATATGGGATTGTACAATATTTTTTTTATTTTTTTTATTTTGATGGTTGAACTAGATGGACTTTTTTTTTTTCAACCTGACTAACTATGTTACTATGTAACTGTTTTTCAGCTCACATGTTTTTGTATGCCAGACCTTTCTAGACCTGAAGGAGCTGAGTGAACCCAAGATCAGGGGGAGCGTGTTTTATTGAAACCTAGAGAGTAGTTTTATTAAAGTATAGTTCCATTTTAGTGAGCCATCAATTATACTTGTATACTGCATTGATCAACATCAGAGGGACCTGAGCCACATGTGACTGGGACTGGTTGGGGGGTTCCATCAATTCCTGTTTTCTTTTTTAGGCTTTCTTTCCTTTATTTTCAATTAGTGATCTGGCCAGTAAGTCTGTTGTTTTTCAACAGAACAAGCTGTTCTGCAGATATAACAGATAGAGAGTTGAAACAAACCATTTACAACTGACAGGGGTGCTTACAATTAGCTTTTTGTTTATTCATATTGTAGCGGCCTCCACTCTCTCCTCTCTATTCTTCTTGCTCTGGCTTTTGTCTAGGGGTACTCTGAAGGAGAGAGTGCGGGGTCACAATGCCAAGTCCCCCTGCAGATGTATGTGCAGTGAGAGACAATCCTCTTTTACCTTTGGGTCGGTGTTCTGCATCTGGAGACCTCCTCCTGGTTTTCTCGAACAGTGTCTGCCAGTAAATGAGCCCCACACCACTAAAGTCCAACACTCCTTTATTCTTCCGATAACAGAGTAATGCACAGACAGTTGGACTCCCTCAACAAACAGAACAGACAGGGGGCGTGGATGCGAGTAGGCCCAGGCACAATGAACTCCCCTACTTCCTTCCCAGAAGTAGGTTTCTGCTCCCAAACGAGGGAGACATCCCTCCCGGCGGTCTCCGGAGGCTCACCCGTCACTGGCAATTTGCTGCACTAGGTCTTCAGGTAAGTACCCCCTCCGGTCCCTTACGCCACTGGATTCGGGTACCCCCTCCCGGGGTCCCCTAGGAAGATCCTCCCTCGTGGAGCCTTAATCCAGGACCCTCAGTCCCGGACCGCCATCCAAGTACCTCACCCCAGGCTAAAGGTGCCTGGGATGGAACACGACCTCCGAACGCCCTCCAGGCCTAGGCCGCCTAGAGGCCCGACACGAACCACCTGCCCACAGGCTGAAGGTGCCCGGGACTCGACTCCCCCCACCAAAAATGGCCGCCCCCTTTATACCCTCTCCCAGCAAGCACAGCGGGTTCCCCGCCCCACCATACAACCGCTGAAAGAGGCCAAAAAGAGGTACGACACTGCAATGATGGTTCAACCCCGGGCCCAAAGTGACAGCGCCATCCGGTGGGCCCCAGGGAACCATACATCACAGTTTCTCCACCAGATTCAAACAGAAAAGCACATACCCGCTACACTCTCCCCCTGGTGGTTTGACACTGGTCCCCAGTGTCTGGAATAAACCATGCCCTCAAGGGCTGACATAGTCCAATCCAGAAACCGACTAAAAATTGAGAAAAAAATCAAAAAAACTTTAGAAAACTAAAACTAGCCAGAGCAGTTGTGCCTGAGCCTCACATGAAAAGGGAGGGAAAGGGAAACAACAACACGTAACAGCAACATTGAAATCACATTTTCACATTACACTCTTCCCACCCATCCTGGCTAAGACCCACCCCATTCTCAGTGGTCTTGATGGGATGCTCTCCTGCAGAGGGGAAAAGAAAGTTAACACACATAAACCCTGACACATGTATTCGTGTGAGAATGAAAAAACTTCTCCGCAGAGAAATCCTTTAATTCATAAAGGTGTGTGTGTGAACAGTGATATCGATGCGCAACACTGCCACCTGGTGACAGCATCGCGGTAACTGCACTCGTGGAACTTTCCTTCTTCTTTGGGCCCTATCTACCCCAGAGTCCATGAATGCTTGCTGGAAAATTGAAGAACAAACAGGAACAGTCCTTTAACTCCTCTGGGTAACAAGAAAAACAACCCCGGAAAGTTCAGCAATGCAAAGAACAAAAACGGAGTCTCTCTTCTCCTATAGATAGAATCGAGGGTGCGGCAGGACAAGTGGCTTCAAGTGCTGATCCATGGTCTCCAGATGGTACTCGACATCTTCCCCTTCCTTGCATCAGATCAGCACCTTGTCCGCATGGATATGTCGTCCCAGCATCCATTCTGCTTTGCAGTCTTTAAAGCGCTGAGAGGCCTTGGGGAAACACGCAAGGTCCCTTCGTGCATGTAGAACCTGAAGGTGGGTCCACACAAAGTCATTGTACCAGCGCTCCCGGCAAACTTCCACTTCATACAATAACTCCTTGGACAAGTATGGGTACTCCCACCCATACTCAGCAGCAACCTTCTGGCCAAATAGGCGTTGTAGTCTCGCCAGAGGAGGCATAGTGGCTCTGTCCCTTTCGCCAGGCAAAACTATTGAGTCCGGGTGGCGACAGACCTTGATTACATCTGGTCTGGGCATAGGTGCCCGCAACAACAGTCTCTTTTCCCCGGTACTGGGTGTAGGTGGTACCGGGGATGTAAGGGCAGGCTGGGGACGGGACCCCTCCTCAGGCGCTGGTGCCTCCACCCATGGTGTACTATCCCCTGTAGACATGGGTGGGTCCCTGGTTCTGCGGGACGAGGTGAGAGGTACTTTTTCCCAGCCCTTTTGAGCAAACAGTTCGTCTATGGTGACATCGTCTCCCAGATCGGAGAGCGACTCTAGGTCGGAGGTGTCACACTCCTCCACGGGTATGTAGCCTGTAGTGGAAACGGGACTACCACCTCCCACGGACACACAGGGTTGTGGATCCCCGACACCTCCGCCCACACACCAATTCCCTCCACCTGGCTTACCTCTGCCTTTTCTAGAGGCAGGACGTCCGGAACTTTTCTCAACGGATTCATCCGGGCCAGGCGTAGGCAGGCGAGATGGTCCACAGCAACCGCTGGACGGGGCTACCATACCGGTCTTTCTCTTCGGCGGTGGACACTGTGAGACAGTGGTGACCGAGACAGCATCCTCGGATTTCTCCCGTTGAGTACTCGCGACCTCCTCCGCGGTCGCTGCAGTGCGCACAGGGATGGCTGTCAAAGCAGTGATTCCTCCAACTTGAGTGGTGCTGCCTGTGGTACGGCCGGGGTAGATGGTTCTTGGCTTCTCAATGACTGTATCTACCTCGAATAGGAACTCCCCACAGACTTCGCATCGCCCGAATGGCTTCAGATGACACACCAGTCCCGAGCAGCCGGGACAAATCACACCCAGGGCCTCAACGTCCATGCATGAATACAGGGCGAATCATCCCCTTGGCTTTAGCCGAATCCCTGTATCGGTCACCGGAGCAGCAGCAGTCAAAGACGTGGTGGAAGGATGAAGTGGAACCCACGCTGTTTGTCCGAACATGGTGACTTGCTGCTGATCCATTGCGCACTGCAAGTTTTTGCGCCAATGTCCCACGTCTAGTCCTTCACACGTATTGGACTCCTCCCCTCTGCACTCTAGTTCGCAGGCTTTTCTTCTTCTTCTTTCCTGAGTCACGCCCATGAACTAAGCAGGGAGGGTGTGCCTGATGGCCCAGTGCAAATAGAAGCCCCCACGTGTAGTCCTTCACACGGCTGAGCTCCCCCCTCTTCTCACTCTTCTGCACGGGCCTTTCCCTTCACTGGGTCATGTCCACGACTTTGAGCAGGGATGCACTTTGGCCAATAATATGGCCGACCTACTCGGAACTCCTCCGGGCAGACACGTTCAAATTCCGAAGTAGCACGAACACCATCCCGGACCCGAGCCCCCACGTGTAGCGGCCTCCACTCTCTCCTCTCTATTCTTCTTGCTCTGGCTTTTGTCTAGGGGTACTCTGAAGGAGAGAGTGTGGGGTCACCACGCCAAGTCCCCCTGCAGATGTATGTGCAGTGAGAGACAATCCTCTTTTACCTTCGGGTCGGTGTTCTGCATCTGGAGACCTCCTCCTGGTTTTCTCAAACAGTGTCTGCCAGTAAATGAGCCCCACACCACTAAAGTCCAACACTCCTTTATTCTTCCGATAACAGAGTAATGCACAGACAGTTGGACTCCCTCAACAAACAGAACAGACAGGGGGTGTGGATGCGAGTAGGCCCAGGCACAATGAACTCCCCTACTTCCTTCCCAGAAGTAGGTTTCTGCTCCCAATCGAGGGAGACATCCCTCCCGGCGGTCTCCGGAGGCTCACCCGTCACTGGCAATTTGCTGCACCAGGTCTTCAGGTAAGTACCCCCTCCGGTCTCTTACGCCACTGGATTCGGGTACCCCCTCCCGGGGTCCCCTAGGAAGTTCCTCCCTCGCAGAGCCTTAATCCGGGACCCTCAGTCCTGGACCGCCATCCAAGTACCTCACCCCAGGCTAAAGGTGCCTGGGATAGAACACAACCTCTGAACGCCCTCCAGGCCTAGGCCGCCTAGAGGCCCAACACGAACCACCTGCCCACAGGCTGAAGGTGCCCGGGACTCGACTCTCCCCACCAAAAATGGCCGCCCCCTTTATACCCTCTCCCTGCAAGCATGGCGGGTTCCCCGCCCCACCATACAACCGCTGAGAGAGGCCAAAAAGAGGTACGACACTGCAATAATGGCTCAACCCCGGGCCCAATGTGACAGCTCCACCCGGTGGGCCCCAGGGAACCATACATCACAGTTTCCCCACTGGATTCAAACAGAAAAGCACATACCCGCTACAATATAATATCACAGGACTGGCTAAATAGAATGTCAAATATTATGTCTGATAGAATAGTTCACGTTCAGGCATTTTAACTATGTTTCTATTCGGCTATAGCTTTGTTTTAACACCAACGCTAACCAATATAACTGAATGTTACTGATAAGTCTGATCTACAGATAATCATTGTCATTTTTTTTAAATGTAGGTGTACAGGCACCTTGTTTTTTTTCCTTTACTGTCTTTAGTCTCACATTATGATGTTCTGCCCCCCAACTAATTGCTTCACACAAATGAGGAAAGAGTGAAGTGACACATATCCTTTTTTATCAAATAATGTCCTTTATTGTGACATTATTGTGACATGAGGCAGCAGTGTGTGCCAGGAAGGCAGTTTTGTTTTATTATACCCAAATAAAAGTGTTGCCAGGGCTATTTTACGAGAGGAAGGGGTAAACGCTCTAGAGGGGCCCCAAGTCAGCCACTCATCAGTACCACCTAATCAGTGCCCATAAGTGGCGCCTTATCAGTGCTCATCAGTGCCACCTCATCTGTGCCCATTAGTGCAGCCTATCAGTGCCCATTAGTGCAGCCTATCAGTGCAGCCTCATCAGCACACATTAGTGAAGGAGAAAAATTACTTATTTACAATATTTACTGACAGAAAATAAGAAAAACTTTGTTTTTTTGTTTTTTTTGGTCATTTTTCTTATTTTTAGTAAAAAAAAAAAAATCCCAGCAGTGAATAAATACCAGTAAAAGAAAGCTCTATTTGTCTGAAGAAAAAGATAAAAAAAATAATTTGGGTACAGTGTTGCATGGCGACGCAATTGTCATTCACAGCACTGAAAGCTAAAAAATGGCCTAGACAGGAAGTGCTCTGTATTGAGGTGGTTAAACATGGAAATAGTCTTACCCTCTGTATTATTATTATTATACAGGATTTATATAGTGCCAACAGTTTGTGCAGCGCTTTACAATGTTAGGGCAGACATTATAATACAATTCAATAAGACTGGGGGTGTGATGGGGCCCCTATATAGTGTAGGATTTAGACCCTGGGGAGCCTGGGGCACTTAAAATTCAGGGGCCCCTCAACATAGAAATTAAATTAGCATCTGCAAAATCTTTAAAGCGGATCTCCACCCTAAAGTGGAACTTCCACTTATCGGATTCCTCCCCCCCTCCGGTGCCACAATTGGCACCTTTTGGGGGGGAGGGGGGACAGGATACCTGTCAAAGACAGGTATCCTTTCCCACTTCCGGGAGTCTGGTGGGGCTCCCTCCTCCTCCTCCCCTGGCTGCCGGGCTAATAGGAGGGAGGAGCGGGGCCTCGCACATGCGCAGTAGGGTTCCCGCCGACATCGAGGGACTGCAGGACAGGTAAGTCTCCATTTATTAAAAGCCAGCAGCTGCAGTATGTGTAGCTGCTGGCTTTAAAAAAAAAAAAAAAAAAATCCCGGAACACCCCTTTAACTAACTCATCAAACTGTATCATCTTAAAGTGGAGTTTCACCCAAAAGTGGAACTTCCGCTTTAAGGCCTCCTTCCCGGCTCCTGTTTGTGAAACTGAGCTTTTGAGGAGGAGGGGGGGAGCAGGTTCCCGAATTTGACAGCTCCTGCTCCCACTTCTGTTCTGTTCAGCCTAGGCGACCAGAAGCTCTCCCTCCCGAAGTCTTCTAGGACATATGAAAGGTCCTAGAAGACTTCGGGACCAGTCAGGGAGCGCATCGCCGCTCAGACATGCGCAGTGAACACCCGGCTGTGAAGCCGCAAGCTGTGACAACCAGGTGCCCATAATAGAGATGTCGCCTCCACCAAGGGAGGACACGGGAACAACACAGCGTGGGTGAGTGCACCGCTGGACTGTGGGACAGGTGAGTGGCTGTTTATTAAAAGTCAGCAGCTACACTTTCTTTCTCGTACATCACGGGACACAGAGCGACATAGTCATTACTAATGGGTTATATAGATACCTTCAGGTGCTGGCACTGGCAACTTCCAAAACCGGAAGTACCCTCCCCTATATAAGCCCCTCCCATCCGGGAGCACCTCAGTTTTTTGCCAGTGTCTAAGGTGTTGGCCAAGAAGTAACATGTGTTTTTTCACTGAGCTTGCGTACAGGTTCTTTTGGGCCTCAGTAAGCTATTCCGGATCCGACCAAAAAAGCTTCATAGCTAAACGGTCGGTACCCGGGCCTTGCAAAGAGAAGAGCAAGGTTTTGCCTGTAATGCCTCTCTTAGGAGGGCTGGACCCTGGGATCCAGAGCTCTGGTCATACCCACGACCAAGATGTTTTCTGTGCAGGGTGCTATACAGGTCCAGGGGAGTGGAATCCTTGGGAACCCGGTCCCTGAAGGTTTAATTACAATGCCTGCCGTGATAGGTGAAGTTTGGGCTTCTGTGGACCAAACAGAGTCCTGCGGCGAGGAAAAGGTAAGTGGGGGCCCTCAGGAACTTGGTTCTATTGGGGGACCCCCAAGCCTATTTTGTCTTTCTGCCTGTTACCTAAGGTATTCCCGCTAATATTCTGTGTATGCCTGTTACTACTGAGAAAATGTACAAATTTTAATAGTAGGCAAGAAAAAAAAAAAAAATGTGTAAGACCGCGGTACCTGTGTTAGACACTAGAGGCCGCTATGGTTCTTTTTCTTGTAATGTGGATTTTTTTCTTCCAAAATCAAATCCAGGCAGTTGGTAAGTTCTCTGCTGGGAAGCTGTCTCCTCTGCCCTGTTGCTGCGCTCATCCATCCCCGGGCCCTGCGGCAGGGACCCTGGCTCACGTCTAGCTCCTTGTTTTTTCAAAAAAGGCGCCGAAGGCGCACGTGCCCGCGCGCGTGCGCGTGCACGCACCTCTCTATATAGAGGCGATCTGGAAAAAGGGGCGGAGCGGGTGGATGACGCTCGGTGTGCGCCGCGGCGCTACTGCGCATGTGCGGGCGTCCAGCATGTTTAAAGGCAATCAAGCTGGCTATTGAAGTGCACAAACAGAGCTAGCAACAGTAAAAAGGCACACAGAGGCGGTTGATGCAGGCATCCCCTAGAAAGGCACTTTAGTAGACACCAACTGATATATAGCAGCAATTGTGCTAGACTATTCTCAGTAAAAGGGTTGTATTACGGCTGGAATACCTCAGCTTTAGGCTTAGGAATATGCCGTCCAGAAGCTCCGGAACTGAATCTTCCAGGAAGCGAAGGGGGTCTCACCGGGCTCTGAGGATCTTGGGCATGCTTCTGCTGCACTAGTCTCCCCTGAAAATTCAGAGGTAAGTGACCGTAGAGACCCCACAGGGGTACTTGGTACTGTGGCTGTCCTCAGTTCACCTGCTCCTGTATATATAACAGAGGAGGTTTTTTCCTCAGCTCTGGGAGGATTAGAGAGAGATTGTCAACATTGATCGCTGCCTCCCTGTCAGGGAAAGCACGCCCGATCTCCGTCTCCTCCTTCAGAGTGCCTGTTAGCAGAGCAACAGTCCCATACAGGGATCGACCTGCCTGAAGGGGATCAGGATGAGGTTGATTCTGTTATAGAGGAATCAACAGTGGAGGAACCTTTCTCAGCATCTCAAGCTGAAAGATTATGGGTTCAGTCTCTGACTAATATGGTCCGATCAGCATTAAAATGCACCTTGCGGAACCATCAACCACTACTGTCTCCTCGTTGGGGTCGCTAGAAGCCACCAGACTGTCTGTTCTTTTCCACTTCACCCTTTACTGGAAGGGCTCATTTACCAGGATTGGGAACATCCTGAGAAAATATTTATTCCCCCCAAGAGATTTCCGGTGGTCTATCCCATGGAGGATAAGTTCATCAAAAAATGGAAGGTCCCTACAGTGGACGCAGCCATCTCTTGTGTGTATAAATCACTGACATGTCCAGTGGATAATGTCCAAATGTTCAAGAACCCAATAGATAAAAAATTGGAGTCCTTATGAAAATCTGCTTCTTTCTACAGCAAGCTTGGTGACACAGCCAGCAGTGGGGTCTGCTAAGCAGTGAAGGATCAGTTGAAACAGGTCTTGAGGGACTTGCCAGATCAGCAGGTCCTTGCCCTTACTGATCTACCTAGAGCCTTAAGCTTTGCGGTTGACGCCATAAAGGATTCAATCCATCAGGCCTCCCGCCTTACGCTGTCTGTAGTACATATGCGTAGGCTTCTATGGCTCAAAAACTGGTCTGCTGAAGCTCCCTGTAAAAAATGGCTGGTTAGCGTCCCATTTTCATGGTGAACGCGTATTCAGGGAAGACCTGGACAAATATATCCAGAAAATTTCCAGCGGTAAAAATACACTCTTGCCGGTTAAAAACAGAGTTAGAGGTCCCTCTTTTAAGAGGCCTGCTTCTCCAGTCCCTGGGGCATCGGCTGTGAAACAGTTCCGACGGTCTCCTCGGTCAATTCCCGGGGGTAAAAATCAGGGACAATCGCAGGGTAATGAGAAACCCTGGGTCAGGAGAGGTACAAAACCTCCCCCAAAGTTAAATTCATTGAAGGGTTGCCCCCACTCAGTCGGGTGGGGGGAAGACTCCAGTTGTTCGCAGAGACCTGGCGGGACACGATCAGAACAGATAGGTGCTCTCCGCAGTATGTTTGGGATACAGATTGGAGTTAAAAGACTCTCCTCCTTCCCATTTTTTTGAGGTCAAACGTGCCAAGGAATCCCCGGAAGAGACAGTCCCTCCTGTTGGCACTAGAACAACTATTGCTCCAAGGAGTAATTATGGAGGTTCCCCTGGAAGAATGGGGGTTCGGGTTTTACTCAAACCTCTTTACAGTCCCGAAGCAAACGGGGACGTGAGGCCCATATTAATTCTAAAAGGGCTAAACAAATTCCTGTATATCAGGACTTTCCGATGGAGTCGATCCGATCGGTGGCCACTGCCCTACAAGGGGAGGAATGGTTAGCCGCGATCGACATCAAAGATGCTTATTTGCACATTTCCATCTTTCCAGTCCACCAAAAGTTTCTACGCTTTGCAGTAGAAGGGCGCCATTTTCAGTTCAAGAGCCTTACCCTTCGGTCTGGCCACAGCACCACGAGTGTTTACAAAAATTCTGGCCCTTTATTGGCCAATCTAAGAACACAAGGTGTAATGATAATGGCATATCTGGATGACTTGTTGCTGATAGACCACTCAGTGAAAAAACTAGACGTGGTCGTTCACAAGACAATCAAGTATCTGGAGTCTCACGGTTGGATTATCAACCGAGACAAGTCAGCCCTAAAAACCAGTCAAAAGTCTGGAATACTTGGGGCTAAGGTTGGATTCAGGCCAGAGAAAAATATTCTTGCCTCGAGGAAAGGTGTTGTCTTTGAAAGATTTGATCCACTTAGTGGGTACAAAAAGACAGCCGTCCATACGCCTGTGCATGAGGCTGCTGGGAAAAATGGTGGCATCATTCGAAGCAGTACCCTACGGTCAATTCCATTCAAGGAATTTGCAAAGGGCCATACTGTCAGCCTGGAACAAAAAAGTTCAGGCCATAGACTTACAATGTCCTTGTCCCCTTCCGTTCGCAAGAGCCTCCGTTGGTGGTTGGTTCTCCAGAATCTGGAAAAAGGGAAATCCTTCAGTCCGATTTCTTGGAAGGTGGTCACTACAGATGCCAGCCTTATAGGCTGGGGAGCAGTACTGGAGCAATGGTCTCTCCAGGGCAGATGGTCGGATGTAGAAAAGGCCCTGCCCATCAATCTCTTAGAGATACGAGCAGCCCGGTATGCCCTAGTAGCATGGACATCCAAACTCCAAGGGTCCCCTGTCAGAATTCAATCAGACAATGCCACGGCAGTGGCATATATCAATCATCAGGGTGGCACCAGGAGTCGTGCAGCCCAGAGGGAAGTAAATTGCATCCTGAAATGGGCAGAAAGATATGTCCCAGCCATATCCGCGGTATTCATTCCAGGAGTAGAGAATTGGAAGGCGGACTTTCTAAGTCGCCAACAATTATGCCCAGGGGAATGGTCCCTTCACCCCGAGGTTTTTCGGACAATATGTCAGCGGTGGGGAACACCGGATGTAGATCTGCTAGCATCCAGATTCAACGCAAAGGTGGACAGGTTTGTCTCTTGGACAAGGGATCCCCTAGCTTGCGGCTCGGATGCCCTAGTGTTCCCTTGGGATCAGTTCAAACTGATATATGCATTCCCACCGCCACAATTGTTACCTCGATTACTCCGCAGAATCAGGGTAGAAAAGAAACCAGTGATTCTGGTGGCTCCAGCGTGGCCCCGAAGAGCATGGTACGCGGAGATTGTAAAGATGTCAGTGGGGAGTCCTTGGACTCTCCCACATCGTCCGGACCTGCTTTCGCAAGGACCGATATACCACCCTTCCTTACCAGCCCTAAGTTTGACGGCCTGGCTATTGAAGCCCACATTCTAAAAAAGAGAGGGCTCTCTAATCCTGGGGTATCTACCATGATCAATGCCAGGAAGCCGGTATCCAGGCAGATCTACTATAGAATCTGGAAGTGGGCTGTAGATAGGAAGCTTGCCTTGAGTACTATCAAGGGTCAGATTTCGGCCTTGTCAATATTTTTTTCAGAGGCCCTTGGCTTCGCATTTCACTAGTCAAAGCCTTTATACAAGGAGTGATGCGTATTAGCCCTCCGGTTAATATTCCCATATGTCCATGGGACTTAAACCTGGTTCTGTCGGTTCTACAGAAACAACCATTTGAACCATTACAGCATATTTCCCTGGCTCTTCTCACCAGGAAATTGATTTTTCTAGTAGCCATTTGTTCGGCTAAAAGAGTGTCAGAATTAGCAGCTATGTCCTGTAAGGAGCCATATCTGGTTATCCATAAGGACAGAGTAGTGTTACGTCCTCATCCAGCCTTTCTTCCTAAAGGTGGTATCGAGGTTTCATTTGAACCAAGATGTGGTTCTTCCTTCTTTTTTTCCCCAAACCTAGTTCGGTAGAGGAAAAGTTATTGCATTCTTTGGATGTAGTAAGAGCAGTTAAAGCTTATTTAAAAGCCACTGCTCAGATTCGCAGAACGGATACTTTGTTTATTCTGCCGTAAGGCCCCAGAAAGAGTCAGGCAGCGTCAAAATCTACTTTAGCCAAGTGGATTCGACAGGTCATAATGCAAGCCTATGGCTTGAGAAGGAGACCGCCTCCGTTCAAAGTTAGAGCGCACTCCACGAGAGCAGTTGGAACTTCATGGGCAGTGCATCACCAGGCCTCCCTGGCTCAAATCTGTAAGGCCGCAACATGGTCTTCAGTACACACGTTTACTAGGTTCTACCAGGTGGACGTTAGAAGTCAGGAGGATGTCGCCTTTGGGCGCAGTGTGTTGCAGGCCGCAAAAGATCCTCATGTCTGATAGCGCTCAGCTTATGTATGGTGTATCCCCCCCCCCTCATTGGGCATTGCTTTAGGACATCCCATTAGTAATGACTATGTCGCTCTGTGTCCCGTGATGTACGAGAAAGAAAATAGGATTTTTATAACAGCTTACCTGTAAAATCCTTTTCTTGGAGTACATCACGGGACACAGAGCTCCCACCCCTCTTTTGGGGACACTTATTGCTTTGCTACAAAACTGAGGTGCTCCCGGATGGGAGGGGCTTATATAGGGGAGGGTACTTCCGGTTTTGGAAGTTGCCAGTGCCAGCACCTGAAGGTATCTATATAACCCATTAGTAATGACTATGTCGCTCTGTGTCCCGTGATGTACTCCAAGAAAAGGATTTTACAGGTAAGCTGTTATAAAAATCCTATTTTTTGTAGCTGCTGATTTTTAATTAACACAAATATGACTGGAACTCTGCTTTAAAGACAGTGCTCTCCAAAGCCAGTAGGCACAGGGCACTTAGTCTTTCATGGGTTATGTGGTTCTTTGATAATTCTTTGTCTGCGCCAATTTAGCTGAACAACCTTTCTCCCGAATATCTAGCGACCATCATGCTCAAACATATTCTGATCTGAAATATATATACACGGAAAGGTATCAGCAAGCTCTTCATCATGTAAAAGAACTGCCTGTTATGATGGCGTGAGATGTGACCGGAGCTTGCAAATGCTGAAAACTCAACAATTTCTTCAATTAACACTTTTGCCCCCTTATAAATCTATTAACCCTTTATCCCATTTACAGTATTTCATCTCAAAATCTAGAGTCAAATTCACACTGGGCTTTTTGCTCTCTCTCACTCTTCTCCTTCCTCTAGACTTTCTGGTTTACGCGCTGTCTAATGCGACATCAACATTATGGAAGTACCCCATGATAAATACACCTGCTCAGGATCAAAACATTTTAAGGGGACACCACAGAGTAGTGTCCAGTTCCACCAGTCCAACTTGACTCTGCCACCTATCTCCCAGTGACAGAACGGAGTCCGGCGTGGACCCCATGCACACGCACAATTAAATATTTCCTCTCCTGTATAATGCGGCTAGGTCCCTGGGGTCTCCCCATACGTGGGTCCAGTCCCGATTGCTGCGGCACTGACCGATTGGGAGGTAGGCCATGAACCGCTCTTCTTACTATACATGAGACCCGTTAACCCTACCGGTACTGCTCTCCCACTGTCTGGCTTGTCCTAGCATCCTTCTCTGGTACTTGTGGCTTCTAGCAACAGCATGTCCTCACTTAACCCAGTGTATGTGCATTACAACCCTGTTCTTCTATAGGCCATTACCATCATGCACCCCTTAAAGTGGTTGTAAACCCTTACAGACCACTTATACCTAAGGGTAAGCCTAGATTAAGGCTTACCTATAGGTGCAACAAATATCTCCTAAACCTACACGGTTTAGGAGATATTTGCAGAAAAGTCAGCACTGATGTCTACGGCGCAGGCGCATTGAGCGTGCCGTTAATGAATGGGACATGCCGTTAGTGGCCAGCTCCCACGCGCATGCGTGGGAGGGACGTCATCGCGGGTCCAGCCAGTCACAGCGATGGAGCCACGATACCCAGAAGTCAATCCGGGTATCATGGCGGCGACGGAGGTGGCGAACAAGGATGGCTGCGGGGGCTTTGATCTCAGGTAAGTACTTCATAATGAGCTAGTATGCTATGCATACTAGCTCATTATGTCTTTGTCTTGCAGGGTATTTCTTTTTTTACTTTCGTTACAGAGGGTTTACTTCTTCTTTAAAAAGCTTTGCTGGAAACTCTCAACATAGCTGCAGTGACAGCCACAGAGCTGCTGATAGCTGCTAGCAGAGACCCTAGAGACCTAGCCTCATGGTACGGAAGAGAAAAGAGTTAATTATGCGTTTTCATGGGTCCACGCCAGTGGACTGGACCCTGTTCTGTCACTAGGAGATAGGTGGATAGGAGATAGAAGTCAAGCTGGACTGGTGGAGCAGGACACTACTCTGTGGTGTCTCCTTCAAAATGACACATCCTGAGCAGGTGTATGTATCATGGGATTGGGAGGCACCTGTATGATAGCTTCAGGTTATGATACAGAGACACCAGGGTGTACATCTCGCTTCTAGGTTGGGGTACTGCCACATGAACACGGCCCTGCCTCGTCCAGGCATTAGAAAGTGCATACACTGTAGAGTCTGGGCGAAGGAGAAGAGTGAGAGAGCAAAAGGCCCCCTGTGCACTGGACGAGTAAGCCCCACCCACCAACTGCTAATTATAACGACCAATATGCATGTTATTGTCCTAAAAAGGGTTTGGGAACCCAGGTTCTGCACCAGGGGACATGTATCAATGCAAAACGAAGTTTTAAAAACGACCGTTTTTCGGGAGCAGTCATTTTAATGATGCATAAAGTGAAAAAAAAAAGTCAAATATTCCTTTAAATATCGTACCTGGGGGGTGTCTAAAGTATGCCTGTGAAGTGGCACGTGTTTCCCGTGTTTAGAACTGTCCCTGCACAAAATTGAATTTTCTAAAGGAAAAAAAGCCATTTAAAACTGCTTGCGGCTTTAATGTAATGTCTGGTCCCGGTAATATGGATGAAAATCTTTGAGAAAAGTGGCATAGCTACCCCCCCACCCCAGCCCATTACCGGCCCCTTTGGGTCTTGTATGGATATTAAGGGGAACCCCCACACAAAATAAAAAACTCTGAACAGCCGTATACAGGCGGTGCAAACAAGACAGGGACTTTTAGGTTTGTTCTTAAGTAGAATCTGTTTGTAATTTTGAACAGGTACATTGTTTAAGTGTAGCTCCAGCCAAAAAATCAATTTTTAAGCTTTTTGGAAAAAATTGGGAAGGGTTATCACCCCTGTAACATTTGTTTTGCTGTCTGTGCCCCTGTTCAGAACTGTTTTTGAAAAGTGGGGTTTTTATTGAAACAAGGATTGGTAAAAAAGCATCAGTAGAGAGGAGACACCTTTTTCCCATATTAACTCTTACAGGAGAGAATTTCCCTTCCTAGGGGTAGATTTCCTCTCACTTCCTGTTGTCTCCTTCCGTTTGCAAGTAGGAGTCGTTTGTAAGTTGGATGTTTGAAAGTAGGGGCCTGCCGTATATACTCTGAAATTTGCCCCTTAGGTGTCGGTGTTGCCACAACACTGTAAGCCCTCACAGTTACTCTTGGTGGGCGCTGGAACGCCCTGCTGTGAACTATTATATCAGGAATTGTATTTACATGCCATTGTTGAACAGTGGTAGGAAAAATTGGGCCTTTGGTGGTGGTGCTGGTGCCACAACACTGTAAGCCCTCACAGTTACTCTTGGTGGGCGCATAAATGGGCCCTGCTGTGAATTATTAGAACAAGAATTGTAATTGCATGCCCCTGTTAAACAGGGGCTGAAAAATTGGGCCTATGGTGGTGGTGGTGGTGGTGTTGCCACAACACTGTAAGGCCTCACAGTTACTCTTGGTGGGCACAGGAATGGGTCCTGCTGTGAATTATTAGATCAAGAATTGTAATTACATGCCCCTGTTGAACAGGGGCAGAAAAATTGGGCCTTAGGCACTGGTGTCACAACACTGCAACCCCTCACAGATACTGTACTTGGAGCACAGCAATGAGCCCTGTTGCAAAGTATTGCATCAAAAATTGTAATTACACGCCCCTGTTGAACAGGGGCAGAAAAATTGGGCCTTAGGCACTGGTGCCACAACACTGCAACCCCTCACAGATACTGTACTTGGAGCACAGCAATGAGCCCTGTTGCAAAGTATTGCAACAACAATTGTAATTACACGCCCCTGTTAAACAGGGGCAGAAAAATTGGGCCTTAGGCACTGGTGCCACAACACTGCAACCCCTCACAGATACTGTACTTGGAGCACAGCAATGAGCCCTGTTGAAAATTATTGCATCGAAAATTGTAATTACACGCCCCTGTTAAACAGGGGCTGAAAAATTGGGCCTTAGACACTGGTGCTGGTGCCACGACACTGCAACCTCTCCCAGATACTAAACTTGGAGCACAGCAATGAGCCCTGTTGCAAAGTATTGCATCAAAAATTGTAATTACACGCTCCTGTTAAACAGGGGCAGAAAAATTGGGCCTTAGGCACTGGTGCTGGTGCCACGACACTGCAACCTCTCCTAGATACGCTAGTTGGAGTGCAGGAATGAGCCCTGCTGCAAAGCATTGCATAAAAAATTGTAATTACATGCCCCTGTTAAACAGGGGCTGAAAAATTGGACCTTAGCCACTGGTGGCGGCACCCAGAAACAAAAATGTTCTTCCAAGCTATCATCAGGAATCGGATCATTGAGGAGGAGGAGGATAGTCAGTCAACATAACAGGACAGTCACTCAGCATCAGCATCAGTCTTGAAGGGATGTGACATTTGAAAATAAATTATTCTGTTATATCAGCTTCAGGTGCTTGGTAGCTGGTGGTGATCCAAGACTGGTTCATCTTTATGAAGGTCAGTCGATCAACCGAGTCGGTGGACAGGCGCACCCTGTGATCCGTGACAAATCCTCCAGCTGCACTGAATGTGAGTTCTGAAAGAACGCTGGATGCAGGACAGGCCAGTAGCTCAATTGCATACTGTGCAAGCTCTGGCCAGTGATCCATCCTCAAGACCCAGTAAGCCAGAGGATTTTCGGTGGGGAAGGTGTCCAAGTCTGACCTTGCCCCTAGGTATTCCTGCACCATGTATATCAGACGCTGGCGATGGTTGCTGGAACCGATCATACCTTGGGGCTGCGGACTAAAGAATTGTCTGAACACATCGGTCAGACGGCCACCTTCCCCACCGCTCCTTCTTTGACTGACCGAAGCCTCAGCAACTCGTTGTCCAGGACCAGGAGTCTGTAACCTTCCAGTCTCTGGGAATGCGTTGCACAGACCTTTCTGCAAGGCCTCCCGGAGTTTTCTCATCCTCTGCTCCCTCTGCGACGGTAAGATAAGGTCCGCAACCTTATCCTTGTACCGTGGATCAAGGAGAGTGGCCAGCCAGTAATGGTTCCTCTCCTTGATCCGAAGAATACAAGGATCCTTCCGCAGACTTTGCAGGATCAGGGAGGCCATGCAGCGTAGGTTAGCTGAGCCATTCGGTCCGGAGTCCTCTGGGTCACTAAGGACGACATGATCCGCATCCACCTCCTCTCAGCCACGTACAAGTCCACGGGTTTCTTTGGACTGTAAATCATCCCTAAAAGACTGCTGCTGTTGATGCTGAGTGCCAGGTTTTACCTCCATGCTGACACAATCCTCCTCCTCCTCCTTGTCCTCTTCCTGTGCGATGGGTGGGACAGAAGGAACACTGTCTGGGTAAAGGGGGCCTTGAGAGGCAAGGAAGTCCTCCTCTTCCTGCCTCTGTTCTGCCTCAAGTGCCCTGTCCATTATTCCACGCAGCGTATGCTCCAACAGGTGGACAAGAGGTACAGTGTCACTGATGCATGCACTGTCACTGCTCACCATCCTCGTGGTCTCCTCAAATGGTGCCAGGACAGTGCATGCATCCCTGACCATGCCCCACTGGCGTGGTGAAAAAAACCCGAGCTCCTTTGACCCTGTCCTGGTGCTGTAGTCGCACAGGTACTCATTGATGGCCCTCTGCTGCGTGTGCAGCCGCTGCAGCATGGCCAACGTTGAGTTCCACCTGGTGGGCTTGTCACATATAAGGCGGTTCTTGGGCAGGTTCAACTCCTTTTGCAGCTCAGCCAGCCGAGCACTGGCATTATATGATCTGCGGAAATGCACACAGACTTTCCTGGCCTGCCTCAGGACATCCTGTAAGCCCGGGTACCTGCCCAAGAACCGCTGCACCACCAGGTTAAGGATGTGAGCCACACAGGGCACATGGGTCAGTTGTCCCTGTCGGAGGGCGGAGAGGAGGTTGGTGCCATTGTCGCAAACCACCATTCCTGGCTTAAGCTGGCTTGGTGTCAACCACCTCTCGGCCTGCCCCTGCAGAGCTGACAGAACCTCTGCCCCAGTGTGGATCCTGTCCCCCAAACACACCAGCGCAAGCACGGCATGGCATATTTTTGCCTGCGTACTTGCGTAGCCCTTTGAACGCCTACGGAGCACCGCTGGTTCCGAGGACAAAGCAAGGGAAGAGGCCATGGAGGAAGAAGAATAGGAGGGGGTGGAGGAGAGAGGTGTGTCACAACCAGTAGTAGCATTTTGGAGGCGTGGCGGCAGAACAACCTCCAACACTACTGCACCTTGTCCTGCATCCTTCCCAGCTGCCAAAAGAGTGACCCAATGGGCCGTGAAAGAATGGTAACGTCCCTGTCCATGCCTGCTGGACCATTAGTCAGCGGTAATATGCACCTTACCGCTGACCACCCTGTCCAGCGAGGCATGGACATTGCCTTCCACATGCCGGTAGAGAGCCGGAATCGCCTTCCGTGAGAAAAAGTGGCGTTTGGGAACCTGCCACTGAGGAACCGCACATTGCACAAACTCACTGAAGGGGGCCGAGTCTACCAACTGAAAAGACAGCAGTTGAAGTGCTAGCAATTTAGCCAAGCTAGCATTCAACCGCTGGGCATGTGGATGGCTGGGAGTGAACTTCTTTCGACGGTCCAGCAGCTGGGGCAGGGAAATTTGCCTGCTAGAATCCGACGTCTGTATACTGCTAGCAGAGTGCCCGCAAGTACTTGGCTGTGACACACCTAATTCTACACCTTCATTCCTCTCAGAGCAGGTGTCAGGGCCCGGACTGGTGGCTAGTGAGGACACAGGAGGTGGATCCTCTGTGCCAGAGAGGCGAAGGCACGGGTCGCACTGGAGGACCGGTTCTAAGCAGCTACCGGTTTTCACCAGAGCCCGCCGCAAAGCGGGATGGACTTGCTGCGGCGGTAGCAACCAGGTCGTGTCCCCCAGTAGCGGCTCGACTTCTCTGGCAGCTGAGATAGGCACGGTACACAGGGACTAGGCAGAGGCAAGGTCAGACGTAGCGGAAGGTCAGGGCAGGCGGCAATGGTTCGTAGTCAGGGGCAACGGCAGAAGGTCAGATACACTGGCAAGGCAACTACAAAACGCTTTCTCAGGGCACTAAGGCAACAAGATCCGGCAAGGACAGGAAGGGGGAGTGGGTTTTTAAGTGTTTAGGGTGTGTACACAGTAATTGGACCAGGCACCAATCAATGGTGCACTGGCCCTTTAAATTTAAGAAGACTGGCGCGCGCGCGCCCTGGAGAGCAGCGGGACTGCGCGCCGGGACGGAGCAGGAGGAGGAGGCCGGTGAGCAGGATGGGATGCGATCCGCGGGAGGACAGGTGCCGCCGCATGGATCGCATCCCCGCCAGCATCAGAGCAGCGCTCACGGTCAGAGGGGCCGACCGGAGTGCTGCAGGGGGACAGACGCCGCGGGCGCTTCGAGATGGATGAGACAGCCGGAGCGCTCTGCGTTACAGTACCCCCCCTTAGGTCTCCCCCTCTTCTTGGAACCCAAAAATCTACGGATGAGCTCTTTATCTAAAATGTTGGCCTCCGGTTCCCAGGATCTTTCCTCAGGACCACAGTTCTCCCAATCAACTAAAAAACATATTTTACCTCGGATGACCTTGGAGGCGAGGATCTCTTTCACCGAGAAGACATCAGAAGAACCAGAGACAGGAGCAGGAGCAGTGACCTTAGGGGAAAATTGGTTAAGAATTAGGGGTTTAAGAAGAGACACATGAAAAGAGTTGGGAATACGAAGAGAAGGAGGAAGGTGGAGCTTGTAAGAAACAGAATTGATTTGGTTTTTGATTTTAAATGGCCCGAGGTAACGAGGGCCCAGCTTGTAGCTAGGTACCCGAAACCGAACATATTTGGAGGAGAGCCACACTTTGTCACCAGGGGCATAGACAGGAGGGATTCTTCTTTTTTTATCTGCATGTCTCTTCATGCGGGCAGAGGCCAGTGAGAGCGACTTTTGAGTCTCTTTCCAGATAGAGGCAAAGTCCTGAGTTAATTCATCCACGGCCGGAACTCCAGAAGACGTGGGAATGGGGAGGGGGCAATGGGTGACGGCCATAGACCACAAAGAAAGGCGACTTGGAGGAAGATTCAGAGTTCTTGAAATTGTATGAGAATTCTGCCCAGGGCAATAGGTTGACCCAATCGTCTTGACGGGCGGAGACAAAATGTCGTAGGTAGTCGCCAAGGACCTGGTTAATTCTCTCCACCTGTCCATTGGACTGCGGGTGATAAGCGGAAGAAAAATTCAACTTAATCTTTAGTTGAGTACAGAGAGCTCTCCAAAATTTTGAGATGAATTGAACGCCTCTATCCGAGACGATATGTGAGGGCAGCCCATGGAGGTGGAAAATTTCAAGAAAAAAATGCTTCGCCAACTGAGGTGCAGTAGGCAGACCAGGGAGCGGGACAAAATGAGCCATTTTAGAAAAGCGGTCAACGACCACCCAGATGACAGTGTTACTACGAGACAAAGGGAGGTCCGTGATGAAATCCATGGCGATGTGGGACCATGGTTGTTCAGGCACAGGTAGGGGAAGGAGAAGACCTGCAGGCTTCTGGCGAGGAGTCTTGTCACGTGCACAGATAGTGCAGGCCCGTACAAAGTCAGTCACATCTTTCTCCTGGGTAGGCCACCAATAGTGTCTGGCAATCAATTGTATGGATTTTTTGATCCCAGCGTGACCGGCTAGATGGGAGGAATGGCCCCACTTGAGTATCTGAAGCCGAAGGCGTGGAGGAACGAAAGTCTTTCCTGGAGGAATTGGCACGAGAGAAGCGGGAGCAGAGGAAATCAGACACTCAGGGGGTACGATGTGTTGAGGAGGAGTCTCGGTTTCAGAGGTTTCGGAGTATCGGGACAAGGCATCAGCCGAAAATGGATCTGGAAGTTGAAGCGGGCAAAGAACAATGACCACCTGGCCTGGCGAGGATTTAGGCACTGAGCGGACTGAAGGTAGGACAAATTTTTATGGTCAGTGTAGATGGAGATAGCGTGAAGGGATCCTTCCAGGAGATGTCTCCACTCTTCTAATGCCAACTTGATGGCCAACAGTTCACGGTCACCTATGGAATAGTTTTTTTTCGGAGGGGAGAAAGTTTTAGAGAAAAAAACCACAAGTGACGTTTTTCCCTTTAGCGTTTTTTTGAAGAAGCACAGCTCCGGCTCCTACCGAGGAGGCGTCAACTTCAAGGAAGAACGGCTTTAGAGGATCTGGCCGAGACAGGACAGGTGCAGAGGAGAAGGCGGTCTTAAGGCGAGTAAAGGCTTCCTCCGCTTGAGGCGGCCAGGACCTAGGATTCGCGTCTTTTTTGGTCAGTGCCCCTATAGGAGCAACGATGGTGGAGAAGTGGGGTATGAACTGACGATAGTAGTTGGCGAATCCAAGGAAGCGTTGGATAGCACGAAGTCCAGAGGGGCGTGGCCAACCCAAGACTGCAGAGAGTTTGTCAGGGTCCATTTAAAGACCTTGTCCAGAGACCAGATAACCTAGGAAAGGAAGACTGCTGCGCTCAAAAAGGCATTTTTCAAATTTAGCGTAAAGATGATTTACGCGGAGGCGCTGGAGCACTTGACGGACATGGAGCCGATGTTCCTCAAGGTTGGCAGAGAAGATTAGGATGTCGTCAAGATAGACAACCACACAGGTATACAGTAGGTCCCGGAAGATTTCGTTGACAAAATCTTGAAAGACTGCAGGGGCGTTGCAAAGTCCGAACGGCATGACGAGATATTCAAAGTGACCATCTCTGGTGTTAAATGCGGTTTTCCATTCATCTCCTTTACGGATTCTGATGAGGTTATAAGCGCCCCTGAGGTCCAATTTAGAAAAAACTTTTGCTCCGCGCAGACGTTCAAAGAGCTCCGAGATGAGAGGCAGAGGGTAGCGGTTTTTAATAGTGATTTTATTGAGACCACGATAGTCTATGCAAGGGCGTAGAGATCCGTCCTTCTTGGCCACGAAGAAGAACCCCGCTCCGGCTGGAGAAGATGATTTCCTAATAAAACCTCTCTTGAGGTTCTCCTGAATGTATTCAGTCATGGCCTTGGTTTCAGGAGAGGAGAGAGGGTAAATTCTGCCACGGGGTGGTGTAGTACCTGGGAGCAAGTCAATGGGGCAGTCGTAGGGTCTATGTGGTGGTAAGACCTCCGCCTGTTTTTTGCAAAAGACATCAGAAAAGTCCTGATAGGCCTTTGGAAGGCCAGGCAAAGGAGTAGTGATAGGGACTTGACAGGTCGGTACAGACTTAAGGCAATGCTTGTGACAGGAGTCACCCCAGGATTTGATGTCCCCAGTGGTCCAGTCGAGGGTAGGAGTGTGACGCTGGAGCCAGGGTAGGCCAAGAAGGATGTCAGAAGTACAGTTCGGCAAAACAAAGAATTCAATCTTTTCGTGGTGAAGAACACCAACGGACATGAGCAGGGGTTCGGTGCGGTAACGCACGGTACAATCCAAATTCTCTCCATTTACAGAGGAAATGAAGAAGGGTTTGATGAGACGGGTAACAGGAATGTTGAACCTGTTGATAAAAGAGGCTTCAATAAAGTTTCCTGCAGAACCAGAGCCCAGGAAGGCCACCGCAGGGAAGAGGGAGCCAGCAGAAGGAGAAATCCGCACAGGAATAGTCAGACGTGGAGAGGAAGAATTCACACCTAGTAACGCCTCTCCCACGTTCACTAGGTGCGAGCATTTCCCTGACGCGGAGGACGAATAGGGCAGTCTTTTAGGAAGTGTTCAGAGCTCGAACAATAAAGGCATAAGTTCTCGTTCCTACGGCGAGACCTCTCTTGTAGGATCAGGTGAGACCGGTCCACTTGCATGGCCTCCTCGGCGGGAGGCACGGTAACAGGATGCATTGGATTCAGAAAGAGAGGAGCCAGGCGCGGATAACGCCTGGTGCGAACGAGATCTTTCTCCTGGCGAAGCTCTTGGCGTCTTTCGATGTAGCGCTTATCGATGCGGGTAGCTAAATGGATGAGTTCCGTCAAGGAAGAGGGTATCTCTCGTGCGGCCAGACAATCCTTGATGTGGCCGGATAAACCCTTCTTGAAGGTCGCGCAGAGAGCCTCATCATTCCAGGCTAACTCTGAGGCCAGTGTGCGGAACTGTATGGCATATTCGCCCACAGAGGAGTTTCCTTGGACAAGGATAAGCAGGGCGGTTTCAGCGGATGAGGCTCGGGCTGGTTCCTCAAAAACGCTGCGAACCTCAGCAAAGAAGGACTGAACGGTGGCTGTAGCAGGGTCGTTGCGGTCCCAGAGTGGCGTGGCCCAGGCCAAGGCCTTTCCAGACAACAGAGAGACCACGAATGCCACTTTAGACCGTTCTGTGGAAAACTGGTCAGACATCATCTCAAGATGCAGGGAACATTGGGACAAGAATCCCCGGCACATCCTAGAATCCCCGTCAAATTTCTCCGGAAGAGACAGGCAAATTCTCGAGGTAGTAGCGGCAGCTCGGAGAGGGGAAGATGCTGGAGGCTGTGGCGGCAGAAGCTGCTGGACCATGGCGGTCAACTGCGACAGCTGCTGTCCTTGTTGGACGATCTGTTGCGACTGCTGGGCAACCACGGTAGTGAGGTCAGCGAGATTTGGCAGCGGTACCTCAGCGGGATCCATGGCCGGATCTACTGTCAGGGCCCGGACTGGTGGCTAGTGAGGACACAGGAGGTGGATCCTCTGTGCCAGAGAGGTGAAGGCATGGGTCGCACTGGAGGACCGGTTCTAAGCAGCTACCGGTTTTCACCAGAGCCCGCCGCAAAGCGGGATGGACTTGCTGCGGCGGTAGCAACCAGGTCGTGTCCCCCAGTAGCGGCTCGACTTCTCTGGCAGCTGAGATAGGCACGGTACACAGGGACTAGGCAGAGGCAAGGTCAGACGTAGCGGAAGGTCAGGGCAGGCGGCAATGGTTCGTAGTCAGGGGCAACGGCAGAAGGTCAGATACACTGGCAAGGCAACTACAAAACGCTTTCTCAGGGCACTAAGGCAACAAGATCTGGCAAGGACAGGAAGGTTTCAGAGAGGACTGAAGGTATAGTGGGGTTGGAGATCCCAGCTGATGCGGAGCAAGGAGAGGTCCGCTTTGTTCTTTGGTGTGGGTCTTTAAGATAGGCTTGCCAACGAGCTGCATGGCAGGTCAACATATGTCTGGTCAAGCATGTGGTGCCCAAGCGGCTGATGTTTTGGCCACGCGAGATACGCTTGAGACATATGTTGCAAACAGCAGCGGTGCGATCTGATGCACTCGACGCAAAAAAGACCCACACCAAAGAACTTTTGGAATAACGGGCAGAGGCAGCGCCCTGCACAGGGGGAGCTCTGCGGTGTGATGCAGTCATTGTGCTGCCCTTACGCTGGCCTCCCGAGGGCATCCTGCCTCGTTGGAGATGTGCCTCCTCCTCATCCTCCTCCTCTCTCCTATCAGGCACCCACGTGGAGTCAGTGACCTCATCATCCCCTCCCTCCTCATCACTGGAGCCAATCTGGCAGTATGCTGCAGCTGTTAGAACATGACTGCCAGATTTCTGTACTTCTTGAGCATCCCCTCTCTCTGCTCTCACGCTACTGCCTTCCTCTAGCTGGGTATCATCATCAGAACTAGTGATGAGCCGAACACCCCCGGGTTCGGTTCGCACCAAAACCCGCGAACGGACCGAAAGTTCGTACGAACATTAGAACCCTATTAAATACAATGGATGCGAACGTTCGAATTCTAAAGTGCTAATTATAACAACTATTATGCATGTTATTGTCCTAAAAAGGGTTTGGGAACCCGGGTTCTGCACCAGGGGACATGTATCAATGCAAAAAGAAGTTTTAAAAACGGTCGTTTTTCGGGAGCAGTCATTTTAATGATGCATAAAGTGAAAAAAAAAAAGTCAAATATTCCTTTAAATATCGTACCTGGGGGGTGTCTAAAGTATGCCTGTGAAGTGCCACGTGTTTCCCGTGTTTAGAACTGTCCCTGCACAAAATGACACTTCTAAAGGAAAAAAAAAGCCATTTAAAACTGCTTGCGGCTTTAATGTAATGTCTGGTCCCGGTAATATGGATGAAAATCTTTAAGAAAAATGGCATAGCTACCCCATGACCCCCCCCCCCTACCCCAGCCCATTACCAGCCCCTTTGGGTCTTGTATGGATATTAAGGGGAACCCCGCACATAAAATAAAAAAGGCCCTATATACTCTGAACAGCCGTATACAGGCGGTGCATACAAGACAGGGACTGTAGGTTTGTTCTTATGTAGAATGTGTTTGTAATTTTGAACAGGTACATTGTTGAAGTGTAGCTCCAGCCCAAAAATCTATTTTTAAACTTTTTGGAAAACATAGGTAAGGGTTATCACCCCTGTAACATTTGTTTTGCTGTCTGTGCCCCTGTTCAGAACATTTCACCTCACTTTCCGTCCCAATGACAACTGTTTTTGAAATGTGGTGTTTTTCTTGAAACAAGGATTGCTGATAAAGCATCAGTACAGAGGAGACACCTTTCTCCCATATTTATTCTTACAGGAGAGAATTTTCCTTCCTAGGGGTAGATTTCCTCTCACTTCCTGTTGTCTTCTTGCGTTTGCAAGTAGGAGTCGTTTGTAAGTTGGATGTTTGAAAGTAGGGACCTGCCGTATATACTCTGCAGAAATAGGCCCCTTAGTTGTTGGTGTTGGCACAACACTGTAAGCACTCACAGTTACTCTTGGTTGGTGCTGGAACGCCCTGCTGTCAACTATTATATCAGGAATTTTAATTACATATAATTGTTGAACAGTGGTAGTAAAAATTGGGGCTTTGATGGTGGTGCTGGTGCCACAACACTGTAAGCCCTGACAGTTACTCTTGGTGGGTGCAGCAATGGGCCCTGCTGTGAATTATTAGATCAAGGATTGTAATTACATGCCCCTTTTGAACAGGGGCTGAAAAATTGGGCCTTTCGTGGTGGTGGTGGTGGTGGCGTTGCCACAACACTGTAAGCCCTCAGACTTACTCTTGGTGGGTGCAGGAATGGGCCCTGCTGTGAATTATTAGATCAAGAATTGTAATTACATGCCCCTTTTGAACAGGGGCTGAAAAATTGGGCCTTTCGTGGTGGTGGTGGTGGTGGCGTTGCCACAACACTGTAAGCCCTCAGACTTACTCTTGGTGGGTGCAGGAATGGGCCCTGCTGTGAATTATTACATCAAGAATTGTAATTGCATGCCCCTGTTGAACAGGGGCTGAAAAATTGGGCCTTAGGCACTGGTGGCACAACACTACAACCCCTCACAGATACTGTACTTGAAGCACAGCAATGAGCCCTGTTGCAAAGTATTGCTTCAAAAATTGTAATGACACGCCCCTGTTAAACAGGGGCTGAAAAATTGGGCCTTAGGCACTGGTGGCACAACACTACAACCCCTCACAGATACTGTACTTGGAGCACAGCAATGAGCCCTGTTGCAAAGTATTGCTTCAAAAATTGTAATGACACGCCCCTGTTAAACAGGGGCTGAAAAATTGGGCCTTAGGCACTGGTGCCACAACACTCCAACCCCTCACAGATACTGTACTTGGAGCACAGCAATGAGCCCTATGGCAAATTATTGCTAAAAAAATTGTAAGTACACGCCCCTGTAAAACAGGGGCTGAAAAATTGGGCCTTAGCCACTGGTGGCGGCACCCATAAACAAAAATGATCTTCCAAGCTATCATCATCAATCGTATCATTGAGGACTCGGAGGAGGAGGATAGCCAGTCAACATAACAGCACAGGCACTCAGCATCAGCATCAGTCTTGAAGGGATGTGACATGTTAAAATCAATTAGTCTGTTATATCAGCATCAGGTGTGTGGTAGCTGGTGGTGATCCAAGACTGGTTCATCTTGATGAAAGTCAGTCGATCAACCGAGTCGGTGGACAGGCGCACCCTGTGATCCGTGACAAATCCTCCAGCAGCACTGAATGTGCGTTCCGAAAGAACGCTGGATGCAGGACAGGCCAGTAGCTCAATTGCATACTGTGCAAGCTCTGGCCAGTGATCCATCCTCAAGACCCAGTAAGCCAGAGGATTTTCGGTGGGGAAGGTGTCCAAGTCTGACCTTGCCCCTAGATATTCCTGCACCATGTTTATCAGACGCTGGCGATGGTTGCTGGAACCGATCATACTTTGGGGCTGCGGACTAAAGAATTGTCTGAACGCATCGGTCAGACGGCCACCTTCCCCACTGCTCCTTCTTTGACTGGCCGAAGCCTCAGCAACTCGTTGTCCAGGACCAGGAGTTTGTAACCTCCCAGTCTCTGGGAACGCGTTGCACAGACCTTTCTGCAAGGCCTCCCGGAGTTGTCTCATCCTCTGCTCCCTCTGCGACGGTAACATAAGGTCCGCAACCTTACCCTTGTTCCGTGGATCAAGGAGAGTGGCCAGCCAGTAATGGTCCCTCTCCTTGATCCGAAGAATACGAGGATCCTTCCGCAGACTTTGCAGGATCAGGGAGGCCATGCAGCGTAGGTTTGCTGAGGCATTCGCTCCGGAGTCCTCTGGGTCACTAAGGACGACATGATCCACAGTCACCTCCTCCCAGCCACGTACAAGTCCACTGGTTTCTTGGGACTGTAAATCAGCCCTAAAAGACTGCTGCTGATGATGCTGAGTGCCAGCCTCCACCTCCATGCTGACACAATCCTCCTCCTCCTCCTCCTCCTCCTCCTCTTCCTCTTCCTGTGCGATGGGTGGGACAGAAGGAACACTGTCTGGGTAAAGGGGGCCTTGAGAGGCAAGGAAGTCCTCTTCTTCCTGCCTCTGTTCTGCCTCAAGTGCCCTGTCCATTATTCCACGCAGCGTGTGCTCCAACAGGTGGACAAGAGGTACAGTGTCACTGATGCATGCACTGTCACTGCTCACCATCCTCGTGGCCTCCTCAAATGGTGCCAGGACAGTGCATGCATCCCTGATCATGCCCCACTGGCGTGGAGAAAAAAAAACAAGCTCCCCTGACCCTGTCCTGGTGCCGTAGTCGCACAGGTACTCATTGATGGCCCTCTGCTGCGTGTGCAGCCGCTGCAGCATGGCCAACGTTGAGTTCCACCTGGTGGGCATGTCACATATAAGGCGGTTCTTGGGCAGGTTCAACTCCTTTTGCAGCTCACCCAGGCGAGCACTGGCATTATAAGATCTGCGGAAATGCACACAGACTTTCCTGGCCTGCCTCAGGACATCCTGTAAGCCCGGGTACCTGCCCAAGAACCGCTGCACCACCAGGTTAAGGACGTGAGCCACACAGGGCACATGGGTCAGTTGTCCCTGTCGAAGGGCGGAGAGGAGGTTGGTGCCATTGTCGCAAACCACCATTCCTGGCTTAAGCTGGCGTGGCGTCAACCACCTCTCGGCCTGGCCCTGCAGAGCAGACAGGACCTCTGCCCCAGTGTGGCTTCTGTCCCCCAAACACACCAGCGCAAGCACGGCATGGCATCTTTTTGCCTGCGTACTTGCGTAGCCCCGTGAACGGCTACGGAGCACCGCTGGTTCATAGGACAAACCACAGGAAGAGGCCATGGAGGAAGAAGAAGAGGAGGGGTGGAGGAGAGAGGTGTGTCACAACCAGTAGTAGCATTTTGGAGGCGTGGCGGTGGGACAACCTCCAACACTACTGCACCTTGTCCTGCATCCTTCCCAGCTGCCAAAAGAGTGACCCAATGGGCCGTGAAAGAAAGGTAACGTCCCTGTCCATGCCTGCTGGACCATGAGTCAGCGGTAATATGCACCTTACCGCTGACCGCCCTGTCCAGCGAGGCCAAGACATTGCCTTCCACATGCCGGTAGAGAGCCGGAATAGCCTTCCGTGAGAAAAAGTGGCGTTTGGGAACCTGCCACTGAGGAACCGCACATTGCACAAACTCACGGAAGGGGGCCGAGTCTACCAACTGAAAAGGCAGCAGTTGAAGCGCTAGCAATTTAGCCAAGCTAGCATTCAACCGCTGGGCATGTGGATGGCTGGGAGTGAACTTCTTTCGACGGTCCAGCAGCTGGGGCAGGGAAATTTGCCTGCTAGAATCGGACGTCGGTGTACTGCTAGCAGAGTGGCCGCAAGTACTTGGCTGTGACACACCTAATTCTACACCTTCATTCCTCTCAGTGCATGTTTCAGAGAGGACTGAAGTTATAGTGGGGTTGGAGATCCCAGCTGATGTGGTGCAAAGAGAGGTACGCTTTGTTCTTTGGTGTGGGTCTTTGAGGTAGGCTTGCCAACGAGCTGCATGGCAGGTCAACATATGTCTGGTCAGGCATGTGGTACCCAAGCGGCTGATGTTTTGGCCACGCGATATACGCTTGAGACATATGTTGCAAACAGCAGCTGTGCGATCTGATGCACTAGCCTCAAAAAAGGCCCACACCAAGGAACTTTTTGAATGACGGGCAGAGGCAGCGCCCTGCACAGGCGGAGCTCTGCGGTGTGATTCCGTTGGTGTACTGCCCTTACGCTGGCCACCAAAGGGCATCCTGCCTCGTTGGAGATGTGCCTCCTCCTCATCCTCCTCCTCCTCTCTCCTATTAGGCACCCACGTGGAGTCAGTGACCTCATCATCCCCTCCCTCCTCATCACTGGAGCCAATCTGGCAGTATGCTGCAGCTGCTGGAACATGACTGCCAGATTGGTGTCCTTCCTGAGCATCCCCTCTGTCTGCTCTCACCCTACTGCCTTCCTGTAGCTGGGTTTCATCATCAGACCCTTCGAAACGCTGGGCATCCTCCTGGAGCATGTACCCAACACTGTGCTCAAACAGTTCGGGGGACTCCTCAGGAGGAGGACATGGTGGGTCTAGGGAAGGAGTGACTGATGATGAGTCTGACATTGATAACAGGGAAGAGGACGCTTTGGCAGCTGCTTTGCCAGTACCCTGAGCCTGGGTGAGAGAGGATGAGGAGGAGGAGGAGGGCTTGGTCATCCACTCTACCAAGTCTTCGGCATGATGTGGCTCAACATGTCCAGCTGCCGAAAAGAAGGACAAGCGTGTCCCATGGCCATGTGCTGATGACAATGCACCGTGTCCACGACCAGCACTGTTGCCCCCAGACACAGAGCCTGCTTGCCCTCTTTTATTGCCTCCTGACTGTCTGCCTCTCCTTGTTTGCCTTCCAGAAATTCTAATAGATGGCCTGCAGGGAGATGGGAAAAAAGCAATAAGGGCTACCTTCAGGTGTCCTTCTCTGTCCCTTTACTTAAGGATTTCTAAATATGGTTGAGGATGATTGCTTTTGCACAGAATAGCACAACGACAATTTCCCTGACTGTCCAAACATCAAGGATTTCAAAGATGGTTGATGAGGAATGCTTTAGCACACTATAGCACAAGGAGAATTCCCCTCACTTTCCTTCTTTGTCCCTAGAAACAAGGACTCGCACAGTGAAAGAAACTGACACTCTCCCTACCTAGAGTTTTCTGTCCCTAGAAAAAATGTTTTTTTAAGCACACTAGAGCACAAGGAGAATTCACTCACTGTCCTTCCCTGTCCCTGGAAACAAGGACTTGCACAGTGAAAGAAACTGACACTCTCCCTACCTAGAGTTTTCTGTCCCTAGAAAAAATGTTTTTTTTAAGCACACTATAGCACAAGGAGAATTCACTCACTGTCCTTCCCTGTCCCTGGAAACAAGGACTTGCACAGTGAAAGAAACTGACACTCTCCCTACCTAGAGTTTTCTGTCCCTAGAAAAAATGTTTTTTTTAAGCACACTATAGCACAAGGAGAATTCACTCACTGTCCTTCCCTGTCCCTGGAAACAAGGACTTGCACAGTGAAAGAAACTGACACTCTCCCTACCTAGAGTTTTCTGTCCCTAGAAAAAATGTTTTTTTTAAGCACACTAGAGCACAAGGAGAATTCACTCACTGTCCTTCCCTGTCCCTGGAAACAAGGACTTGCACAGTGAAAGAAACTGACACTCTCCCTACCTAGAGTTTTCTGTCCCTAGAAATTTTTTTTTTTTTAAGCACACTATAGCACAAGGAGAATTCACTCACTGTCCTTCCCTGTCCCTGGAAACAAGGACTTGCACAGTGAAAGAAACTGACACTCTCCCTACCTAGAGTTTTCTGTCCCTAGAAAAAATGTTTTTTTTAAGCACACTAGAGCACAAGGAGAATTCACTCACTCTCCTTCCCTGTCCCTGGAAACAAGGACTTGCACAGTGAAAGAAACTGACACTCTCCCTACCTAGAGTTTTCTGTCCCTAGAAAAAATGTTTTTTTTAAGCACACTATAGCACAAGGAGAATTCACTCACTGTCCTTCCCTGTCCCTGGAAACAAGGACTTGCACAGTGAAAGAAACTGACACTCTCCCTACCTAGAGTTTTCTGTCCCTAGAAAAAATGTTTTTTTTTAAGCACACTATAGCACAAGGAGAATTCACTCACTGTCCTTCCCTGTCCCTGGAAACAAGGACTTGCACAGTGAAAGAAACTGACACTCTCCCTACCTAGAGTTTTCTGTCCCTAGAAAAAATGTTTTTTTTAAGCACACTAGAGCACAAGGAGAATTCACTCACTGTCCTTCCCTGTCCCTGGAAACAAGGACTTGCACAGTGAAAGAAACTGACACTCTCCCTACCTAGAGTTTTCTGTCCCTAGAAAAAATGTTTTTTTTAAGCACACTATAGCACAAGGAGAATTCACTCACTGTCCTTCCCTGTCCCTGGAAACAAGGACTTGCACAGTGAAAGAAACTGACACTCTCCCTACCTAGAGTTTTCTGTCCCTAGAAAAAATGTTTTTTTTAAGCACACTAGAGCACAAGGAGAATTCACTCACTGTCCTTCCCTGTCCCTGGAAACAAGGACTTGCACAGTGAAAGAAACTGACACTCTCCCTACCTAGAGTTTTCTGTCCCTAGAAAAAATGTTTTTTTTAAGCACACTAGAGCACAAGGAGAATTCACTCACTGTCCTTCCCTGTCCCTGGAAACAAGGACTTGCACAGTGAAAGAAACTGACACTCTCCCTACCTAGAGTTTTCTGTCCCTAGAAAAAATGATTTTTTTAAGCACACTATAGCACAAGGAGAATTCACTCACTGTCCTTCCCTGTCCCTGGAAACAAGGACTTGCACAGTGAAAGAAACTGACACTCTCCCTACCTAGAGTTTTCTGTCCCTAGAAAAAATGTTTTTTTTAAGCACACTATAGCACAAGGAGAATTCACTCACTGTCCTTCCCTGTCCCTGGAAACAAGGACTTGCAAAGTGAAAGAAACTGACACTCTCCCTACCTAGAGTTTTCTGTCCCTAGAAAAAATGTTTTTTTTAAGCACACTATAGCACAAGGAGAATTCACTCACTGTCCTTCCCTGTCCCTGGAAACAAGGACTTGCACAGTGAAAGAAACTGACACTCTCCCTACCTAGAGTTTTCTGTCCCTAGAAAAAATGTTTTTTTTAAGCACACTAGAGCACAAGGAGAATTCACTCACTGTCCTTCCCTGTCCCTGGAAACAAGGACTTGCACAGTGAAAGAAACTGACACTCTCCCTACCTAGAGTTTTCTGTCCCTAGAAAAAATGTTTTTTTTAAGCACACTAGAGCACAAGGAGAATTAACTCACTGTCCTTCCCTGTCCCTGGAAACAAGGACTTGCACAGTGAAAGAAACTGACACTCTCCCTACCTAGAGTTTTCTGTCCCTAGAAAAAATGTTTTTTTTAAGCACAATAGAGCACAAGGAGAATTCACTCACTGTCCTTCCCTGTCCCTGGAAACAAGGACTTGCACAGTGAAAGAAACTGACACTCTCCCTACCTAGAGTTTTCTGTCCCTAGAAAAAATGTTTTTTTTAAGCACACTAGAGCACAAGGAGAATTCACTCACTGTCCTTCCCTGTCCCTGGAAACAAGGACTTGCACAGTGAAAGAAACTGACACTCTCCCTACCTAGAGTTTTCTGTCCCTAGAAAAAATGTTTTTTTTAAGCACACTAGAGCACAAGGAGAATTCACTCACTGTCCTTCCCTGTCCCTGGAAACAAGGACTTGCACAGTGAAAGAAACTGACACTCTCCCTACCTAGAGTTTTCTGTCCCTAGAAATTTTTTTTTTTTTAAGCACACTATAGCACAAGGAGAATTCACTCACTGTCCTTCCCTGTCCCTGGAAACAAGGACTTGCACAGTGAAAGAAACTGACACTCTCCCTACCTAGAGTTTTCTGTCCCTAGAAAAAATGTTTTTTTTAAGCACACTAGAGCACAAGGAGAATTCACTCACTCTCCTTCCCTGTCCCTGGAAACAAGGACTTGCACAGTGAAAGAAACTGACACTCTCCCTACCTAGAGTTTTCTGTCCCTAGAAAAAATGTTTTTTTTAAGCACACTATAGCACAAGGAGAATTCACTCACTGTCCTTCCCTGTCCCTGGAAACAAGGACTTGCACAGTGAAAGAAACTGACACTCTCCCTACCTAGAGTTTTCTGTCCCTAGAAAAAATGTTTTTTTTTAAGCACACTATAGCACAAGGAGAATTCACTCACTGTCCTTCCCTGTCCCTGGAAACAAGGACTTGCACAGTGAAAGAAACTGACACTCTCCCTACCTAGAGTTTTCTGTCCCTAGAAAAAATGTTTTTTTTAAGCACACTAGAGCACAAGGAGAATTCACTCACTGTCCTTCCCTGTCCCTGGAAACAAGGACTTGCACAGTGAAAGAAACTGACACTCTCCCTACCTAGAGTTTTCTGTCCCTAGAAAAAATGTTTTTTTTAAGCACACTATAGCACAAGGAGAATTCACTCACTGTCCTTCCCTGTCCCTGGAAACAAGGACTTGCACAGTGAAAGAAACTGACACTCTCCCTACCTAGAGTTTTCTGTCCCTAGAAAAAATGTTTTTTTTAAGCACACTAGAGCACAAGGAGAATTCACTCACTGTCCTTCCCTGTCCCTGGAAACAAGGACTTGCACAGTGAAAGAAACTGACACTCTCCCTACCTAGAGTTTTCTGTCCCTAGAAAAAATGTTTTTTTTAAGCACACTAGAGCACAAGGAGAATTCACTCACTGTCCTTCCCTGTCCCTGGAAACAAGGACTTGCACAGTGAAAGAAACTGACACTCTCCCTACCTAGAGTTTTCTGTCCCTAGAAAAAATGATTTTTTTAAGCACACTATAGCACAAGGAGAATTCACTCACTGTCCTTCCCTGTCCCTGGAAACAAGGACTTGCACAGTGAAAGAAACTGACACTCTCCCTACCTAGAGTTTTCTGTCCCTAGAAAAAATGTTTTTTTTAAGCACACTATAGCACAAGGAGAATTCACTCACTGTCCTTCCCTGTCCCTGGAAACAAGGACTTGCACAGTGAAAGAAACTGACACTCTCCCTACCTAGAGTTTTCTGTCCCTAGAAAAAATGTTTTTTTTAAGCACACTATAGCACAAGGAGAATTCACTCACTGTCCTTCCCTGTCCCTGGAAACAAGGACTTGCACAGTGAAAGAAACTGACACTCTCCCTACCTAGAGTTTTCTGTCCCTAGAAAAAATGTTTTTTTTAAGCACACTAGAGCACAAGGAGAATTCACTCACTGTCCTTCCCTGTCCCTGGAAACAAGGACTTGCACAGTGAAAGAAACTGACACTCTCCCTACCTAGAGTTTTCTGTCCCTAGAAAAAATGTTTTTTTTAAGCACACTAGAGCACAAGGAGAATTAACTCACTGTCCTTCCCTGTCCCTGGAAACAAGGACTTGCACAGTGAAAGAAACTGACACTCTCCCTACCTAGAGTTTTCTGTCCCTAGAAAAAATGTTTTTTTTAAGCACAATAGAGCACAAGGAGAATTCACTCACTGTCCTTCCCTGTCCCTGGAAACAAGGACTTGCACAGTGAAAGAAACTGACACTCTCCCTACCTAGAGTTTTCTGTCCCTAGAAAAAATGTTTTTTTTAAGCACACTAGAGCACAAGGAGAATTCACTCACTGTCCTTCCCTGTCCCTGGAAACAAGGACTTGCACAGTGAAAGAAACTGACACTCTCCCTACCTAGAGTTTTCTGTCCCTAGAAAAAAATTTTTTTTAAGCACACTATAGCACAAGGAGAATTCACTCACTGTCCTTCCCTGTCCCTGGAAACAAGGACTTGCACAGTGAAAGAAACTGACACTCTCCCTACCTAGAGTTTTTTGTCCCTAGAAAAAATGTTTTTTTTTAAGCACACTATAGCACAAGGAGAATTCACTCACTGTCCTTCCCTGTCCCTGGAAACAAGGACTTGCACAGTGAAAGAAACTGACACTCTCCCTACCTAGAGTTTTCTGTCCCTAGAAAAAATGTTTTTTTTAAGCACACTAGAGCACAAGGAGAATTCACTCACTGTCCTTCCCTGTCCCTGGAAACAAGGACTTGCACAGTGAAAGAAACTGACACTCTCCCTACCTAGAGTTTTCTGTCCCTAGAAAAAATGTTTTTTTTAAGCACACTAGAGAACAAGGAGAATTCACTCACTGTCCTTCCCTGTCCCTGGAAACAAGGACTTGCACAGTGAAAGAAACTGACACTCTCCCTACCTAGAGTTTTCTGTCCCTAGAAAAAATGTTTTTTTTAAGCACACTATAGCACAAGGAGAATTCACTCACTGTCCTTCCCTGTCCCTGGAAACAAGGACTTGCACAGTGAAAGAAACTGACACTCTCCCTACCTAGAGTTTTCTGTCCCTAGAAAAAAAGTTTTTTTTAAGCACACTAGAGCACAAGGAGAATTCACTCACTGTCCTTCCCTGTCCCTGGAAACAAGGACTTGCACAGTGAAAGAAACTGACACTCTCCCTACCTAGAGTTTTCTGTCCCTAGAAAAAATGTTTTTTTTAAGCACACTATAGCACAAGGAGAATTCACTCACTGTCCTTCCCTGTCCCTGGAAACAAGGACTTGCACAGTGAAAGAAACTGACACTCTCCCTACCTAGAGTTTTCTGTCCCTAGAAAAAATGTTTTTTTTAAGCACACTAGAGCACAAGGAGAATTCACCCACTGTCCTTCCCTGTCCCTGGAAACAAGGACTTGCACAGTGAAAGAAACTGACACTCTCCCTACCTAGAGTTTTCTGTCCCTAGAAAAAATGTTTTTTTTAAGCACACTATAGCACAAGGAGAATTCACTCACTGTCCTTCCCTGTCCCTGGAAACAAGGACTTGCACAGTGAAAGAAACTGACACTCTCCCTACCTAGAGTTTTCTGTCCCTAGAAAAAATGTTTTTTTAAAGCACACTATAGCACAAGCACAAAACACACTGACACTCTCCCTACCTATCCTTCTCTTTCCCTAAACTAAAGGAATCCAGGTTAAGCAAGAAAGAAATACAAGTCACTGTCCCTGCCTATGCTGCTCTTTCCCTGCTCCGGAACACACTACACTAGGCCGCCGTGCTGGCGGCCTTTTATAGTGTGGGGCATGTACTAAACACCCTCAGCAATAATTGGCCACAGGCATCCTGCCTGTGGCCAATCATTGCTCTCCTCGCTGCCGGCGCTGTGATTGGCCAAGCATGCGGGGTCACAGTGCATGCTTGGCCAATCACAGCGCCTGGATGACACTGCGATGGCGTAGTGCATTGTGGGCCGTTCGCGTCACTCGAATTTGGCGCGAACGGCCCAAATCGTTCGATCTTCGTCGAACGATCGAACAGCCGATGTTCGAGTCGAACGTATGTTCGACTCGAACACGAAGCTCATCCCTAATCAGAACCTTTGAAACGCTGGGCATCCTCCTGGAGCATGTACCCAACACTGAGCTCAAACAGTTCGGGGGACTCCTCAGGAGGACACGTGGGTCAAGGGAAGGAGTGACTGATGATGACATAGATACAAGGGAAGAGGACACTTTGGCAGCTGCTTTGCCAGTACCCTGAGCCTGGATGAGAGAGGATGAGGAGGATGAGGAGGGCTTGGTCATCCACTCTACCAAGTCTTTGGCATGATGCGGCTCAACACGTCCAGCTGCCGAAAATAAGGACAAGCGTGTGCCATGGCCACGTGCTGATGACGATGCACCGCGTCCACGACCAGCACTGTTGTCTCTAGAAACAGAGCCTGCTTGCCCTCTTTTATTGGCTCCTGACTGTCTGCCTCTCCTTGTTTGCCTTCCAGACATTCTAAAGGCCTGCAGGGAGATGGGAAAACCAGCAATAAGGGGTAGCTTCAGGTGTATAATGTGCAGGAGGCACACTACGCCCGCTGTAAGTGCTGCAGATGCCTGCCTGTGTTACTCAACAGGAAATCACAGCAATAAGGGCTAGCTTCTGGTGTATATTTTGCAAGAAGCACAATACGCCTGCTGTAAGTGCTGCAGATGCCTGCCTGTGTTACTCAAACAGGAAATCACAGCAATAAGGGCTAGCTTCAGGTGTATATTTTGCAAGAAGCACAATACGCCTGCTGTAAGTGCTGCAGATGCCTGTTAGTGTAACACAAAAGAAAAAAAACTACGAGCAATAAGGGGTAGCTTCAGGTGTATAATGTGCAGGAGGCACACTATGCCTGCTGTAAGTGCTGCAGATGCCTGCCTGTGTTACTCAAACAGGAAATCACAGCAATAAGGGGTAGCTTCAGGTGTATATTTTGCAAGAAGCACAATACGCCCGCTTTAAGTGCTGCAGATGCCTGCCTGTGTTACTCAACAGGAAATCACAGCAATAAGGGCTAGCTTCAGGTGTATATTTTGCAAGAAGCACAATACGCCTGCTGTAGGTGCTGCAGATGCCTGCCTGTGTTACTCAAACAGGAAATCACATCAATAAGGGCTAGCTTCAGGTGTATATTTTGCAAGAAGCACAATACGCCCGCTGTAAGTGCTGCAGATGCCTGCCTGTGTTACTCAACAGGAAATCACAGCAATAAGGGCTAGCTTCAGGTGTATATTTTGCAAGAAGCACAATACACCCGCTGTAAGTGCTGCAGATGCCTGCCTGTGTTACTCAACAGGAAATCACAGCAATAAGGGGTAGCTTCAGGTGTATATTTTGCAAGAAGCACAATACGCCCGCTGTAAGTGCTGCAGATGCCTACCTGACTTACTCAACAGGAAATCACAGCGATAAGGGCTAGCTTCAGGTGTATATTTTGCAAGAAGCACAATACGCCCGCTGTAAGTGCTGCAGATGCCTGCCTGTGTTACTCAACAGGAAATCACAGCAATAAGGGCTAGCTTCAGGTGTATATTTTGCAAGAAGCACAATACGCCCGCTGTAAGTGCTGCAGATGCCTGTTAGTGTAACACAAAAGAAAAAAACTACGAGCAATAAGGGGTAGCTTCAGGTGTATAATGTGCAGGAGGCACACTACGCCTGCTGTAAGTGCTGCAGATGCCTGCCTATGTTACTCAACAGGAAATCACAGCAATAAGGGCTAGCTTCAGGTGTATATTTTGCAAGAAGCACAATACGCCCGCTGTAAGTGCTGCAGATGCCTGCCTGTGTTACTCAACAGGAAATCACATTAATAAGGGATAGCTTCAGGTATATATTTTGCAAGAAGCACAATACGCCCGCTGTAAGTGCTGCAGATGCCTGCCTGTGTTACTCAACAGGAAATCACAGCAATAAGGGCTAGCTTCAGGTGTATATTTTGCAAGAAGCACAATACGCCTGCTGTAAGTGCTGCAGATGCCTGCCTGTGTTACTCAAACAGGAAATCACAGCAATAAGGGCTAGCTTCAGGTGTATATTTTGCAAGAAGCACAATACGCCTGCTGTAAATGCTGCAGATGCCTGTTAGTGTAACACAAAAGAAAAAAACTATGAGCAATAAGGGGTAGCTTCAGGTGTATAATGTGCAGTAGGCACACTACGCCTGCTGTAAGTGCTGCAGATGCCTGCCTATGTTACTCAACAGGAAATCACAGCAATAAGGGCTAGCTTCAGGTGTATATTTTGCAAGAAGCACAATACGCCAGCTGTAAGTGCTGCAGATGCCTGCCTGTGTTACTCAAACCGGAAATCACAGTAATAAGGGCTAGCTTCAGGTGTATATTTTGCAAGAAGCACAATAAGCCCGCTGTAAGTGCTGCAGATGCCTGCCTGTGTTACTCAACAGGAAATCACAGCAATAAGGGCTAGCTTCAGGTGTATATTTTGCAAGAAGCACAATACGCCCGCTGTAAGTGCTGCAGATGCCTGCCTGTGTTACTCAACAGGAAATCACAGCAATAAGGGCTAGCTTCAGGTGTATATTTTGCAAGAAGCACAATACGCCTGCTGTAAGTGCTGCAGATGCCTGCCTGTGTTACTCAAACAGGAAATCAGAGCAATAAGGGCTAGCTTCAGGTGTATATTTTGCAAGAAGCACAATACGCCTGCTGTAAATGCTGCAGATGCCTGTTAGTGTAACACAAAAGAAAAAAACTACGAGCAATAAGGGGTAGCTTCAGGTGTATAATGTGCAGGAGGCACACTACGCCTGCTGTAAGTGCTGCAGATGCCTGCCTGTGTTACTCAAACCGGAAATCACAGTAATAAGGGCTAGCTTCAGGTGTATATTTTGCAAGAAGCACAATAAGCCCGCTGTAAGTGCTGCAGATGCCTGCCTGTGTTACTCAACAGGAAATCACAGCAATAAGGGCTAGCTTCAGGTGTATATTTTGCAAGAAGCACAATACGCCCGCTGTAAGTGCTGCAGATACCTGCCTGTGTTACTCAACAGGAAATCACAGCAATAAGGGCTAACTTCAGGTGTATATTTTGCAAGAAGCACAAAACGCCCGCTGTAAGTTCTGCAGACGGCTGCCTGTGTTACTCAAACAGGAAATCACAGCAATAAGGGATAGCTTCAGGTGTATATTTTGCAAGAAGCACAATACGCCTGCTGTAAGTGCTGCAGATGCCTGCCTGTGTTACTCAAACAGGAAATCACAGCAATAAGGGCTAGCTTCAGGTGTATATTTTGCAAGAAGCACAAAACGCCCGCTGTAAGTGCTGCAGATACCTGCCTGTGTTACTCAACAGGAAATCACAGCAATAAGGGCTAACTTCAGGTGTATATTTTGCAAGAAGCACAATACGCCCGCTGTAAGTTCTGCAGACGGCTGCCTGTGTTACTCAACAGGAAATCACAGCAATAAGGGCTAGTTTCAGGTGTATATTTTGCAAGAAGCACAATACGCCTGCTGTAAGTGTTGCAGATGCCTGCCTGTGTTACTCAACGGGAAATCACAGCAATAAGGGCTAGCTTCAGGTGTATATTTTGCAAGAAGCACAATACACCTGCTGTAAGTGCTGCAGATGCCTGCCTGTGTTACTCAAACAGGAAATCACAGCAATAAGGGCTAGCTTCAGGTGTATATTTTGCAAGAAGCACAATACGCCTGCTGTAAGTGCGGCAGATGCCTGTTAGTGTAACACAAAAGAAAAAAAAACTACGAGCAATAAGGGGTAGCTTCAGGTGTATAATGTGCAGGAGGCACACTACGCCTGCTGTAATTGCTGCAGATGCCTGCCTGTGTTACTCAACAGGAAATCACAGCAATAAGGGCTAGCTTCAGGTGTATATAATGCAAGAAGCACAATACGCCTGCTGTAAGTGCTGCAGATGCCTGCCTGTGTTACTCAAACAGGAAATCACAGCAATAAGGGCTAGCTTCAGGTGTATATTTTGCAAGAAGCACAAAACGCCCGCTGTAAGTGCTGCAGATACCTGCCTGTGTTACTCAAGAGGAAATCACAGCAATAAGGGCTAACTTCAGGTGTATATTTTGCAAGAAGCACAATACGCCCGCTGTAAGTTCTGCAGACGGCTGCCTGTGTTACTCAACAGGAAATCACAGCAATAAGGGCTAGCTTCAGGTGTATATTTTGCAAGAAGCACAATACGCCTGCTGTAAGTGTTGCAGATGCCTGCCTGTGTTACTCAACGGGAAATCACAGCAATAAGGGCTAGCTTCAGGTGTATATTTTGCAAGAAGCACAATACACCTGCTGTAAGTGCTGCAGATGCCTGCCTGTGTTACTCAAACAGGAAATCACAGCAATAAGGGCTAGCTTCAGGTGTATATTTTTCAAGAAGCACAATACGCCTGCTGTAAGTGCGGCAGATGCCTGTTAGTGTAACACAAAAGAAAAAAAAACTACGAGCAATAAGGGGTAGCTTCAGGTGTATAATGTGCAGGAGGCACACTACGCCTGCTGTAATTGCTGCAGATGCCTGCCTGTGTTACTCAACAGGAAATCACAGCAATAAGGGCTAGCTTCAGGTGTATATAATGCAAGAAGCACAATACGCCTGCTGTAAGTGCTGCAGATGCCTGCCTGTGTTACTCAACAGGAAATCACAGCAATAAGGGCTAGCTTCAGGTGTATATTTTGCAAGAAGCACAATACGCCCACTGTAAGTGCTGCAGATGCCTGCCTGTGTTACTCAACAGGAAATCACATTAATAAGGGCTAGCTTCTGGTGTATATTTTGCAAGAAGCACAATACGCCCGCTGTAAGTGCTGCAGATGCCTGCCTGTGTTACTCAACAGGAAATCACAGCAATAAGGGCTAGCTTCAGGTGTATATTTTGCAAGAAGCCCAATACGCCCGCTTTAAGTGCTGCAGATGCCTGCCTGTGTTACTCAAACAGGAAATCACATCAATAAGGGCTAGCTTCAGGTGTATATTTTGCAAGAAGCACAATACGCCCGCTGTAAGTGCTGCAGATGCCTGCCTGTGTTGCTCAATAGGAAATCACAGCAATAAGGGCTAACTTCAGGTGTATATTTTGTGTGACAGCAGGAAGGTAAAGTCACCTGGTTGCATCCAGGGGGGTAGATATATTTCGCCCAGATTCAGGCTTTACGCCGACTTATACAACTAGGTGGAGAGTTGTATAAGGCTAGTGGGCTCATGGATGACTCATACCTCTAGGGAGAGGGCTGGGCGTCGTACAGACAGGGAGTTGATGAGGCCAGCTGAAGCTTGTCAGCTCATTTAGGCCTCTATAAGAACTCCCAGATTCATTAGATGTTAGCTCATGCCTGGAACCAGACCTGTGTGGACTGTCTAGGGAGAGTGAACCCCTGTGCGGTGAGACAAAGCCTGTGTGGCTATTTGCTTGGACATTTAAAACCAGGGACTTAGGGACTAGGACAGCACTAGGCTGATCCCAGTTGTTAGTTAGGAAACCTGTATGTTTAGTCAGAGGTCAACTTGACCAGGATTTATTTTGGTTATGTTTCTTTTGCTTTGCTGTGTTTTGTCACTGTAAATAGAAAATAAACCGCACCTTTTTTGATTTTGAAAACCACAACCTCCGTTTGCTGGGCCTGTTTTGTGTGGGGAGCCCATCCCGGGGGTCACACACACCCGCTGCCGAGCTAACCCCCTCACAGTTGGTGGAGAACCAGTGGCAGTTTTTTTTAAGCCAGCATGGAGGAGATACTGAAGCAGCTGGCTCTAGCAAATGCCAATCAACAGCAGACAAATGCAGGTTTGCAAAGGAGCCTTGCAGCCCAGCAGCAGACAAACGCAACTTTGCAACAGAGTCTGGAGGCTCAGCAACGAGCCCAGCAGCAATCTGAGGCCCGCTTCATAGACCTGTTGCAGAAGCAAGAGCAGAGACTACAACAACAGATGGAAGCAGTAATGCAGCAACGTCCGCAGACCAGTGAGGAAAGCCGTCCCACTAATACCGCGTCCTTTGGGGTGAGTCGTTTATTGACAAAAATGACTGGAGAGGATGATCCAGAGGTATTTTTGACCACATTTGAAAGGACCGCTGAAAGAGAAAAGTGGCCTGAGGAGCAGTGGGCTGGACTGGTGGCTCCTCTGTTAACTGGTGAATCGCAGAAAGCTTACTATGACCTAGAGCCTAACCAAGCAAAAGACTATGTGATGCTAAAAGCTGAAATATTGGCAAGGCTGGGTGTCACCCAGGCTGTCCGGGCTCAGCGTGTGCATAACTGGACTTTCCAGCTTGGAAAACCCCCCAGGTCTCAAATGTATGATCTCATTCACCTGAGCAGAAAGTGGCTACAGCCAGAGACTTTGTCCGCACCAAAGATTGTGGAACGTGTTGTAATGGATCGGTTTTTGAGAGCTCTTCCTACGGCCATCCAAAAGTGGGTAAGCCATGGAGACCCAGAGACGGCCGATGGTCTTGTGGATCGTGTGGAGAAATACTTGGCTACAGAGAACCTGACGGCCTCTTCCAGAGACACTCGGACTTTCCACCCTAAGACCAGACCATCCCCAGGGGCGGATAAGAGGATTCCAAGGGGTGAGGGTGGAGAGAGTGAGAGGGTGGGAGCTCTACCCCAAGTTTGGCGAGAACAGCCTGGGAAATCAGCGGCTCAAGAGGCGGCAAGAAGGATCGTTTGCTACCGCTGCCGGCAAGCGGGACATATTGCAGCCAATTGCCCGGTTGTGGAGGAACCCATGCAGTGTGACTTTCTGACGGGCAGACGTCAGTCGCTGTGTGCGACAGTCGCATGCACTGCCATTCGAGGAACTGAGAAACATTTATGCAAAATGTGTGTTAATGGTAGAAATGTTGTGGTATTGCTGGATTCAGGTAGCCTTGTGACCCTGATAAAGGCTGAGTTAGTTAAAACAGAGGTCTCTGGGAATAGCAAGGTAGCTGTTATTTGTGTGCATGGGGACACCCGAGAGTATCCAGTGACTACAGTGTGTTTCGAGACCCCCAAAGGTACCCTCTCTCATCCAGTGGGCTTAGTATCTCATTTACCGCATGACGCCATTGTGGGAAGGGATTTTCCGAAGTTCTGGGAACTGTGGGATGATCCTGAGCCCCTCACTGGTGCCCCTATGTACCAGGAATGTGATAGCCAGAACTCCCCTGAGAGTGGTGAGGACTCTCCGGAATTTCCCTTATCAGTATTGGCAGGGGAGACTCAAGAAACTGGAGAGGAGCCCACCTCCTCAGACGAAAACCTACCGTCTGTGGAGTTTTCTGATCTTGAGGTTCACAGGGAAAACTTTGCCACAGAACAGTTGAAAGACCCCGCCCTAATAAAGGCACGGGAAAACGTAGTGAAAATAGATGGCGAGTTAGTGAACCCAGATAATACCTGCACTTACCCATACTTCAGCGTAGAGAAGGACCTACTGTATCGGGTGGCAAAAAGGGCAGAAGAAACCGTTGAGCAGCTTGTGGTGCCCAAACCTTACAGGAAGTTGGTGTTGGAGTTGGCCCATGGGCACATTCTTGGAGGTCATCTGGGGACAGAGAAAACCCGAGAGAGGGTATTACAGAGATTCTATTGGCCGGGGGTGATGAAGGACGTAGAAAATTATTGTTCCTCCTGCCCTGTGTGTCAGAGGTTGGCCCCGATGCCACATTTCCGTAGCCCGCTGGTCCCTCTACCCATCATTGAGGTCCCGTTTGAGAGGATCGCCATGGATTTGGTAGGTCCTATAATCAAGTCCGCTAGGGGGCACCAGTACATATTAGTTATAATGGACTATGCCACCCGTTATCCAGAAGCGATCCCTCTCCGAAATACCTCGGCCAAAACCATAGCCAAAGAGCTATCTCTTGTTTTTAGCCGGGTGGGTATTTGTAAAGAACTGCTTACGGACCAAGGTACACCCTTTATGTCCCGGGTTATGAAAGAGCTGTGTAAATTGTTCAAAGTGACGCAATTGCGTACGTCTGTGTATCACCCCCAAACCGATGGGCTGGTTGAAAGATTCAACAAAACCCTAAAACAAATGTTGAAGAAAGTGTTGGATAGAGATGGAAAGGATTGGGACTGTTTACTTCCTTATTTGATGTTTGCTATTAGGGAGGTGCCCCAATCCTCTACGGGATTCTCCCCCTTTGAGTTACTGTATGGGAGACACCCAAGAGGGCTGTTGGATATTGCCAAGGAAACTTGGGAAAGTGAGAGTTCTCCCCACAGGAGTGTGATTGAGCATGTCGCCCTGATGCAAGATCGAATTGCACAGGTAATGCCCATCGTGAAGGAACATTTGGCCCAAGCGCAGTTGGCACAGCAGAGAGTGTACAACCGTGGAGCCAAGACCCGTACCTTTTCCCCGGGGGATAGGATATTGGTACTTGTCCCTACGGTTGAAAGTAAATTCCTTGCCAAATGGCAAGGCCCCTACGAGATAATGGAAAAAGTGAGCAAAGTGAATTACAAGGTCAGACAACCAGGAAGGCGAAAGCCCGAACAGATCTATCACGTTAATCTGTTGAAAGCCTGGAGGCATAGAGAGTCCCTAGTCGCAGACACTTGGTCACCAGCTCAAACTGGTTGCGTGATTCCTGAGGTTGGAATAGCAGCCACCTTGTCACAACCCCAACAACAGGAGGTTAAGGAGTTTGTGCTTCGCAACAAGGAGGTATTCTCTGAGCTGCCGGGACAAACATCTGGGGTAGAGCATGACATCATTACCCCGCCCGGTGAAAGGGTGAAGTTAAAACCCTATCGGATCCCAGAGGCTCGACGGGAGGCAATACGGGAGGAAGTACAGAAAATGCTGAACTTAGGGGTGATAGAGGAGTCCCAAAGTGATTGGTCTAGTCCCATCGTGTTGGTGCCTAAACCGGATGGGAGCTGGCGATTTTGTAACGATTTTCGTCAGTTGAACAAAGTTACAAAATTTGACACCTACGCCAATGCCACGTATAGATGAGTTGATCGACCGGCTGGGAACAGCCCGATACATGACGACTCTTGACCTCACAAAAGGGTATTGGCAAATCCCCCTGGCCAAGTCGGCCAAAGAGAAAACCGCATTTGTAACCCCAGACGGGGCGTTCCAATATAAAAGAATGCCGTTCGGGTTACAGAATGCGCCGGCCACATTCCAGCGGAAAATGGACCAGATGCTGAGGCCCCATCGGAAGTATGCTGCGGCTTACCTGGATGACGTAATTGTCCATAGCACAGATTGGGCCTCACATCTGCCAAAAGTGCAAGCAGTCCTGGACTCTGTTCGGGAAGTGGGGTTTACGGCTAACCCCAAGAAGTGTACCATTGGGCAGGAGGAGGCCAAATATCTTGGGTACACCATTGGGAGGGGAGTAATAAAACCCCAACTCAACAAAGTCGAGGCCATCCAGAGTTGGCCACGTCCCAACAGCAAGAAGCAGGTACGAGCCTTTCTGGGAATCGCTGGGTATTATCGGCGATTCATTCCCCACTTTGCTTCTAAGGCTGTGCCCCTAACCAACCTGACGAAGGGGAAAGGGTCGGTCATGATTAAATGGACCCCCGAGGCGGAGGCAGCATTCCAATTCTTGAAACAAGCCTTATGTAGCCAGCCAGTGTTGTACTCACCCGACTTCTCTAAAGACTTTGTCGTACAAAGTGATGCGTCAGATGTGGGGTTAGGAGCAGTATTGTCCCAGGTCTGGAACGGGGAAGAGCACCCAGTCATTTACCTCAGCAGGAAGTTGAAGTCCCATGAGGTAAATTACGCCACCGTTGAAAAGGAGTGCTTAGCGGTGAAGTGGGCTCTAGATTCCCTTCGGTACTACCTGCTAGGTAGGCACTTTGACATGGTTACGGATCACGCTCCGTTAAAGTGGATGGCTCAAAACAAGGAAACAAATAGAAGAGTGAATAGGTGGTTCCTGGCCCTCCAGGAATTCAACTTCACAGTAAAGCATCGCCCTGGCGTTCAAATGGGGAATGTGGATGCTTTGTCTCGAGTACATGAATGCCTGATTGCTGGTGTTCCAACCCCGAGGTTAAAACAAGAGGGGGGGGTATGTGACAGCAGGAAGGTAAAGTCACCTGGTTGCATCCAGGGGGGTAGATATATTTCGCCCAGATTCAGGCTTTACGCCGACTTATACAACTAGGTGGAGAGTTGTATAAGGCTAGTGGGCTCATGGATGACTCATACCTCTAGGGAGAGGGCTGGGCGTCGTACAGACAGGGAGTTGATGAGGCCAGCTGAAGCTTGTCAGCTCATTTAGGCCTCTATAAGAACTCCCAGATTCATTAGATGTTAGCTCATGCCTGGAACCAGACCTGTGTGGACTGTCTAGGGAGAGTGAACCCCTGTGCGGTGAGACAAAGCCTGTGTGGCTATTTGCTTGGACATTTAAAACCAGGGACTTAGGGACTAGGACAGCACTAGGCTGATCCCAGTTGTTAGTTAGGAAACCTGTATGTTTAGTCAGAGGTCAACTTGACCAGGATTTATTTTGGTTATGTTTCTTTTGCTTTGCTGTGTTTTGTCACTGTAAATAGAAAATAAACCGCACCTTTTTTGATTTTGAAAACCACAACCTCCGTTTGCTGGGCCTGTTTTGTGTGGGGAGCCCATCCCGGGGGTCACACACACCTGCTGCCGAGCTAACCCCCTCACATTTGCAAGAAGCACAATACGCCCGCTGTAAGTGCTGCAGATGCCTGCCTCTGTTACTCAACAGGAAATGACAGCAATAAGGGCTAGCTTCAGGTGTATATTTTGCAAGAAGCACGATACGCCCGCTGTAAGTGCTGCAGATGCCTGCCTGTGTTACTCAACAGGAAATCACAGCAATAAGGGCTAGCTTCAGGTGTATATTTTGCAAGAAGCGCAATACGCCCGCTTTAAGTGCTGCAGATGCCTGCCTGTGTTACTCAACAGGAAATCACAGCAATAAGGGCTAGCTTCAGGTGTATATTTTGCAAGAAGCACAATACGCCTGCTGTAGGTGCTGCAGATGCCTGCCTGTGTTACTCAAACAGGAAATCACATCAATAAGAGCTAGCTTCAGGTGTATATTTTGCAAGAAGCACAATACGCCCGCTGTAAGTGCTGCAGATGCCTGCCTGTGTTACTCAACAGGAAATCACAGCAATAAGGGCTAGCTTCAGGTGTATATTTTGCAAGAAGCGCAATACGCCTGCTGTAAGTGCTGCAGATGCCTGCCTGTGTTACTCAAAAAGATAATCACAGCAATAAGGGCTAGCTTTAGGTGTATATTTTGCAAGAAGCACAATACGCCCGCTGTAAGTGCTGCAGATGCCTGCCTGTATTACTCAACAGGAAATTACAGCAATAAGGGCTAGCTTCAGGTGTATATTTTGCAAGAAGCACAATACACCCGCTGTAAGTGCTGCAGATGCCTGCCTGTGTTACTCAACAGGAAATCACAGCAATAAGGGGTAGCTTCAGGTGTATATTTTGCAAGAAGCACAATACGCCTGCTGTAAGTGCTGCAGATGCCTGCCTGTGTTACTCAAACAGGAAATCACAGCAATAAGGGCTAGCTTCAGGTGTATATTTTGCAAGAAGCACAATACGCCCGCTGTAAGTGCTGCAGATGCCTACCTGACTTACTCAACAGGAAATCACAGCAATAAGGGCTAGCTTCAGGTGTATATTTTGCAAGAAGCACAATACGCCCGCTGTAAGTGCTGCAGATGCCTGCCTGTGTTACTCAACAGGAAATCACAGCAATAAGGGCTAGCTTCAGGTGTATATTTTGCAAGAAGCACAATACGCCCACTGTAAGTGCTGCAGATGCCTGTTAGTGTAACACAAAAGAAAAAAACTACGAGCAATGAGGGGTAGCTTCAGGTGTATAATGTGCAGGAGGCACACTACGCCTGCTGTAAGTGCTGCAGATGCCTGCCTATGTTACTCAACAGGAAATCACAGCAATAAGGGCTAGCTTCAGGTGTATATTTTGCAAGAAGCACAATACGCCCGCTGTAAGTGCTGCAGATGCCTGCCTGTGTTACTCAACAGGAAATCACATTAATAAGGGCTAGCTTCAGGTGTATATTTTGCAAGAAGCACAATACGCCCGCTGTAAGTGCTGCAGATGCCTGCCTGTGTTACTCAACAGGAAATCACAGCAATAAGGGCTAGCTTCTGGTGTATATTTTGTAAGAAGCACAATACGCCTGCTGTAAGTGCTGCAGATGCCTGCCTGTGTTACTCAAACAGGAAATCACAGCATTAAGGGCTAGCTTCAGGTGTATATTTTGCAAGAAGCACAATACGCCTGCTGTAAGTGCTGCAGATGCCTGTTAGTGTAACACAAAAGAAGAAAAAATACGAGCAATAAGGGGTAGATTCAGGTGTATAATGTGAAGGAGGCACACTACGCCTGCTGTAAGTGCTGCAGATGCCTTCCTGTGTTACTCAACAGGAAATCACAGCAATAAGGGCTAGCTACAGGTGTATATTTTGCAAGAAGCCCAATACGCCCGCTTTAAGTGCTGCAGATGCCTGCCTGTGTTACTCAAACAGGAAATCACATCAATAAGGGCTAGCTTCAGGTGTATATTTTGCAAGAAGCACAATACGCCTGCTGTAAGTGCTGCAGATGCCTGCCTGTGTTACTCAAACAGGAAATCACAGCAATAAGGGCTAGCTTCAGGTGTATATTTTGCAAGAAGCACAATACGCCTGCTGTAAATGCTGCAGATGCCTGTTAGTGTAACACAAAAGAAAAAAACTATGAGCAATAAGGGGTAGCTTCAGGTGTATAATGTGCAGGAGGCACACTACGCCTGCTGTAAGTGCTGCAGATGCCTGCCTATGTTACTCAACAGGAAATCACAGCAATAAGGGCTAGCTTCAGGTGTATATTTTGCAAGAAGCACAATACGCCAGCTGTAAGTGCTGCAGATGCCTGCCTGTGTTACTCAAACCGGAAATCACAGTAATAAGGGCTAGCTTCAGGTGTATATTTTGCAAGAAGCACAATAAGCCCGCTGTAAGTGCTGCAGATGCCTGCCTGTGTTACTCAACAGGAAATCACAGCAATAAGGGCTAGCTTCAGGTGTATATTTTGCAAGAAGCACAATACGCCTGCTGTAAGTGCTGCAGATGCCTGCCTGTGTTACTCAAACAGGAAATCAGAGCAATAAGGGCTAGCTTCAGGTGTATATTTTGCAAGAAGCACAATACGCCTGCTGTAAATGCTGCAGATGCCTGTTAGTGTAACACAAAAGAAAAAAACTACGTGCAATAAGGGTAGCTTCAGGTGTATAATGTGCAGGAGGCACACTACGCCTGCTGTAAGTGCTGCAGATGCCTGCCTGTGTTACTCAAACCGGAAATCACAGTAATAAGGGCTAGCTTCAGGTGTATATTTTGCAAGAAGCACAATAAGCCCGCTGTAAGTGCTGCAGATGCCTGCCTGTGTTACTCAACAGGAAATCACAGCAATAAGGGCTAGCTTCAGGTGTATATTTTGCAAGAAGCACAATACGCCCGCTGTAAGTGCTGCAGATACCTGCCTGTGTTACTCAACAGGAAATCACAGCAATAAGGGCTAACTTCAGGTGTATATTTTGCAAGAAGCACAAAACGCCCGCTGTAAGTTCTGCAGACGGCTGCCTGTGTTACTCAAACAGGAAATCACAGCAATAAGGGATAGCTTCAGGTGTATATTTTGCAAGAAGCACAATACGCCTGCTGTAAGTGCTGCAGATGCCTGCCTGTGTTACTCAAACAGGAAATCACAGCAATAAGGGCTAGCTTCAGGTGTATATTTTGCAAGAAGCACAATACGCCCGCTGTAAGTGCTGCAGATGCCTACCTGACTTACTCAACAGGAAATCACAGCAATAAGGGCTAGCTTCAGGTGTATATTTTGCAAGAAGCACAATACGCCCGCTGTAAGTGCTGCAGATGCCTGCCTGTGTTACTCAACAGGAAATCACAGCAATAAGGGCTAGCTTCAGGTGTATATTTTGCAAGAAGCACAATACGCCCACTGTAAGTGCTGCAGATGCCTGTTAGTGTAACACAAAAGAAAAAAACTACGAGCAATGAGGGGTAGCTTCAGGTGTATAATGTGCAGGAGGCACACTACGCCTGCTGTAAGTGCTGCAGATGCCTGCCTATGTTACTCAACAGGAAATCACAGCAATAAGGGCTAGCTTCAGGTGTATATTTTGCAAGAAGCACAATACGCCCGCTGTAAGTGCTGCAGATGCCTGCCTGTGTTACTCAACAGAAAATCACATTAATAAGGGCTAGCTTCAGGTGTATATTTTGCAAGAAGCACAATACGCCCGCTGTAAGTGCTGCAGATGCCTGCCTGTGTTACTCAACAGGAAATCACAGCAATAAGGGCTAGCTTCTGGTGTATATTTTGTAAGAAGCACAATACGCCTGCTGTAAGTGCTGCAGATGCCTGTCTGTGTTACTCAAACAGGAAATCACAGCATTAAGGGCTAGCTTCAGGTGTATATTTTGCAAGAAGCACAATACGCCTGCTGTAAGTGCTGCAGATGCCTGTTAGTGTAACACAAAAGAAGAAAAAATACGAGCAATAAGGGGTAGATTCAGGTGTATAATGTGAAGGAGGCACACTACGCCTGCTGTAAGTGCTGCAGATGCCTTCCTGTGTTACTCAACAGGAAATCACAGCAATAAGGGCTAGCTTCAGGTGTATATTTTGCAAGAAGCCCAATACGCCCGCTTTAAGTGCTGCAGATGCCTGCCTGTGTTACTCAAACAGGAAATCACATCAATAAGGGCTAGCTTCAGGTGTATATTTTGCAAGAAGCACAATACGCCTGCTGTAAGTGCTGCAGATGCCTGCCTGTGTTACTCAAACAGGAAATCACAGCAATAAGGGCTAGCTTCAGGTGTATATTTTGCAAGAAGCACAATACGCCTGCTGTAAATGCTGCAGATGCCTGTTAGTGTAACACAAAAGAAAAAAACTATGAGCAATAAGGGGTAGCTTCAGGTGTATAATGTGCAGGAGGCACACTACGCCTGCTGTAAGTGCTGCAGATGCCTGCCTATGTTACTCAACAGGAAATCACAGCAATAAGGGCTAGCTTCAGGTGTATATTTTGCAAGAAGCACAATACGCCAGCTGTAAGTGCTGCAGATGCCTGCCTGTGTTACTCAACAGGAAATCACAGCAATAAGGGCTAGCTTCAGGTGTATATAATGCAAGAAGCACAATACGCCTGCTGTAAGTGCTGCAGATGCCTGCCTGTGTTACTCAACAGGAAATCACAGCAATAAGGGCTAGCTTCAGGTGTATATTTTGCAAGAAGCACAATACGCCCACTGTAAGTGCTGCAGATGCCTGCCTGTGTTACTCAACAGGAAATCACATTAATAAGGGCTAGCTTCTGGTGTATATTTTGCAAGAAGCACAATACGCCCGCTGTAAGTGCTGCAGATGCCTGCCTGTGTTACTCAACAGGAAATCACAGCAATAAGGGCTAGCTTCAGGTGTATATTTTGCAAGAAGCCCAATATGCCCGCTTTAAGTGCTGCAGATGCCTGCCTGTGTTACTCAAACAGGAAATCACATCAATAAGGGCTAGCTTCAGGTGTATATTTTGCAAGAAGCACAATACGCCCGCTGTAAGTGCTGCAGATGCCTGCCTGTGTTGCTCAATAGGAAATCACAGCAATAAGGGCTAACTTCAGGTGTATATTTTGCAAGAAGCACAATACGCCCGCTGTAAGTGCTGCAGATGCCTGCCTCTGTTACTCAACAGGAAATGACAGCAATAAGGGCTAGCTTCAGGTGTATATTTTGCAAGAAGCACGATACGCCCGCTGTAAGTGCTGCAGATGCCTGCCTGTGTTACTCAACAGGAAATCACAGCAATAAGGGCTAGCTTCAGGTGTATATTTTGCAAGAAGCGCAATACGCCCGCTTTAAGTGCTGCAGATGCCTGCCTGTGTTACTCAACAGGAAATCACAGCAATAAGGGCTAGCTTCAGGTGTATATTTTGCAAGAAGCACAATACGCCTGCTGTAGGTGCTGCAGATGCCTGCCTGTGTTACTCAAACAGGAAATCACATCAATAAGAGCTAGCTTCAGGTGTATATTTTGCAAGAAGCACAATACGCCCGCTGTAAGTGCTGCAGATGCCTGCCTGTGTTACTCAACAGGAAATCACAGCAATAAGGGCTAGCTTCAGGTGTATATTTTGCAAGAAGCACAATACGCCTGCTGTAGGTGCTGCAGATGCCTGCCTGTGTTACTCAAACAGGAAATCACATCAATAAGAGCTAGCTTCTGGTGTATATTTTGCAAGAAGCACAATACGCCCGCTGTAAGTGCTGCAGATGCCTGCCTGTGTTACTCAATAGGAAATCACAGCAATAAGGGCTAGCTTCAGGTGTATATTTTGCAAGAAACCCAATACGCCCGCTTTAAGTGCTGCAGATGCCTGCCTGTGTTACTCAAACAGGAAATCACATCAATAAGGGCTAGCTTCAGGTGTATATTTTGCAAGAAGCACAATACGCCCGCTGTAAGTGCTGCAGATGCCTGCCTGTGTTGCTCAATAGGAAATCACAGCAATAAGGGCTAACTTCAGGTGTATATTTTGCAAGAAGCACAATACGCCCGCTGTAAGTGCTGCAGATGCCTGCCTCTGTTACTCAACAGGAAATGAGAGCAATAAGGGCTAGCTTCAGGTGTATATTTTGCAAGAAGCACGATACGCCCGCTGTAAGTGCTGCAGATGCCTGCCTGTGTTACTCAACAGGAAATCACAGCAATAAGGGCTAGCTTCAGGTGTATATTTTGCAAGAAGCGCAATACGCCCGCTTTAAGTGCTGCAGATGCCTGCCTGTGTTACTCAACAGGAAATCACAGCAATAAGGGCTAGCTTCAGGTGCATATTTTGCAAGAAGCACAATACGCCTGCTGTAGGTGCTGCAGATGCCTGCCTGTGTTACTCAAACAGGAAATCACATCAATAAGAGCTAGCTTCAGGTGTATATTTTGCAAGAAGCACAATACGCCCGCTGTAAGTGCTGCAGATGCCTGCCTGTGTTACTCAACAGGAAATCACAGCAATAAGGGCTAGCTTCAGGTGTATATTTTGCAAGAAGCGCAATACGCCTGCTGTAAGTGCTGCAGATGCCTGCCTGTGTTACTCAAAAAGATAATCACAGCAATAAGGGCTAGCTTTAGGTGTATATTTTGCAAGAAGCACAATACGCCCGCTGTAAGTGCTGCAGATGCCTGCCTGTATTACTCAACAGGAAATGACAGCAATAAGGGCTAGCTTCAGGTGTATATTTTGCAAGAAGCACAATACACCCGCTGTAAGTGCTGCAGATGCCTGCCTGTGTTACTCAACAGGAAATCACAGCAATAAGGGGTAGCTTCAGGTGTATATTTTGCAAGAAGCACAATACGCCTGCTGTAAGTGCTGCAGATGCCTGCCTGTGTTACTCAAACAGGAAATCACAGCAATAAGGGCTAGCTTCAGGTGTATATTTTGCAAGAAGCACAATACGCCCGCTGTAAGTGCTGCAGATGCCTACCTGACTTACTCAACAGGAAATCACAGCAATAAGGGCTAGCTTCAGGTGTATATTTTGCAAGAAGCACAATACGCCCGCTGTAAGTGCTGCAGATGCCTGCCTGTGTTACTCAACAGGAAATCACAGCAATAAGGGCTAGCTTCAGGTGTATATTTTGCAAGAAGCACAATACGCCCACTGTAAGTGCTGCAGATGCCTGTTAGTGTAACACAAAAGAAAAAAACTACGAGCAATAAGGGGTAGCTTCAGGTGTATAATGTGCAGGAGGCACACTACGCCTGCTGTAAGTGCTGCAGATGCCTGCCTATGTTACTCAACAGGAAATCACAGCAATAAGGGCTAGCTTCAGGTGTATATTTTGCAAGAAGCACAATACGCCCGCTGTAAGTGCTGCAGATGCCTGCCTGTGTTACTCAACAGGAAATCACATTAATAAGGGCTAGCTTCAGGTGTATATTTTGCAAGAAGCACAATACGCCCGCTGTAAGTGCTGCAGATGCCTGCCTGTGTTACTCAACAGGAAATCACAGCAATAAGGGCTAGCTTCTGGTGTATATTTTGTAAGAAGCACAATACGCCTGCTGTAAGTGCTGCAGATGCCTGCCTGTGTTACTCAAACAGGAAATCACAGCATTAAGGGCTAGCTTCAGGTGTATATTTTGCAAGAAGCACAATACGCCTGCTGTAAGTGCTGCAGATGCCTGTTAGTGTAACACAAAAGAAGAAAAAATACGAGCAATAAGGGGTAGATTCAGGTGTATAATGTGAAGGAGGCACACTACGCCTGCTGTAAGTGCTGCAGATGCCTTCCTGTGTTACTCAACAGGAAATCACAGCAATAAGGGCTAGCTTCAGGTGTATATTTTGCAAGAAGCCCAATACGCCCGCTTTAAGTGCTGCAGATGCCTGCCTGTGTTACTCAAACAGGAAATCACATCAATAAGGGCTAGCTTCAGGTGTATATTTTGCAAGAAGCACAATACGCCCGCTGTAAGTGCTGCAGATGCCTGCCTGTGTTGCTCAATAGGAAATCACAGCAATAAGGGCTAACTTCAGGTGTATATTTTGCAAGAAGCACAATATGCCCGCTGTAAGTGCTGTAGATGCCTGCCTCTGTTACTCAACAGGAAATGACAGCAATAAGGGCTAGCTTCAGGTGTATATTTTGCAAGAAGCACGATACGCCCGCTGTAAGTGCTGCAGATGCCTGCCTGTGTTACTCAACAGGAAATCACAGCAATAAGGGCTAGCTTCAGGTGTATATTTTGCAAGAAGCGCAATACGCCTGCTGTAAGTGCTGCAGATGCCTGCCTGTGTTACTCAAAAAGATAATCACATCAATAAGGGCTAGCTTCAGGTGTATATTTTGCAAGAAGCACAATACGCCCGCTGTAAGTGCTGCAGATGCCTGCCTGTATTACTCAACAAGAAATTACAGCAATAAGGGCTAGCTTCAGGTGTATATTTTGCAAAAAGCACAAAAAGCCCGCTGTAAGTGCTGCAGATGCCTGCCTGTGTTACTCAACAGAAAATCACAGCAATACGGGGTAGCTTCAGGTGTATATTTTGCAAGAAGCACAATACGCCTGCTGTAAGTGCTGCAGTTGCCTACCTGTGTTACTCAAACAGGAAATCACAGCAATAAGGGCTAGCTTCAGGTGTATATTTTGCAAGAAGCACAATACGCCCGCTGTAAGTGCTGCAGATGCCTGCCTGACTTACTCAACAGGAAATCACAGCGATAAGGGCTAGCTTCAGGTGTATATTTTGCAAGAAGCACAATACGCCCGCTGTAAGTGCTGCAGATGCCTGCCTGTGTTACTCAACAGGAAATCACAGCAATAAGGGCTAGCTTCTGGTGTATATTTTGTAAGAAGCACAATACGCCTGCTGTAAGTGCTGCAGATGCCTGCCTGTGTTACTCAAACAGGAAATCACAGCATTAAGGGCTAGCTTCAGGTGTATATTTTGCAAGAAGCACAATACGCCTGCTGTAAGTGCTGCAGATGCCTGTTAGTGTAACACAAAAGAAGAAAAAATACGAGCAATAAGGGGTAGATTCAGGTGTATAATGTGAAGGAGGCACACTACGCCTGCTGTAAGTGCTGCAGATGCCTTCCTGTGTTACTCAACAGGAAATCACAGCAATAAGGGCTAGCTTCAGGTGTATATTTTGCAAGAAGCCCAATACGCCCGCTTTAAGTGCTGCAGATGCCTGCCTGTGTTACTCAAACAGGAAATCACATCAATAAGGGCTAGCTTCAGGTGTATATTTTGCAAGAAGCACAATACGCCTGCTGTAAGTGCTGCAGATGCCTGCCTGTGTTACTCAAACAGGAAATCACAGCAATAAGGGCTAGCTTCAGGTGTATATTTTGCAAGAAGCACAATACGCCTGCTGTAAATGCTGCAGATGCCTGTTAGTGTAACACAAAAGAAAAAAACTATGAGCAATAAGGGGTAGCTTCAGGTGTATAATGTGCAGGAGGCACACTACGCCTGCTGTAAGTGCTGCAGATGCCTGCCTATGTTACTCAACAGGAAATCACAGCAATAAGGGCTAGCTTCAGGTGTATATTTTGCAAGAAGCACAATACGCCAGCTGTAAGTGCTGCAGATGCCTGCCTGTGTTACTCAAACCGGAAATCACAGTAATAAGGGCTAGCTTCAGGTGTATATTTTGCAAGAAGCACAATAAGCCCGCTGTAAGTGCTGCAGATGCCTGCCTGTGTTACTCAACAGGAAATCACAGCAATAAGGGCTAGCTTCAGGTGTATATTTTGCAAGAAGCACAATACGCCCGCTGTAAGTGCTGCAGATGCCTGCCTGTGTTACTCAACAGGAAATCACAGCAATAAGGGCTAGCTTCAGGTGTATATTTTGCAAGAAGCACAATACGCCTGCTATAAGTGCTGCAGATGCCTGCCTGTGTTACTCAAACAGGAAATCAGAGCAATAAGGGCTAGCTTCAGGTGTATATTTTGCAAGAAGCACAATACGCCTGCTGTAAATGCTGCAGATGCCTGTTAGTGTAACACAAAAGAAAAAAACTACGTGCAATAAGGGTAGCTTCAGGTGTATAATGTGCAGGAGGCACACTACGCCTGCTGTAAGTGCTGCAGATGCCTGCCTGTGTTACTCAAACCGGAAATCACAGTAATAAGGGCTAGCTTCAGGTGTATATTTTGCAAGAAGCACAATAAGCCCGCTGTAAGTGCTGCAGATGCCTGCCTGTGTTACTCAACAGGAAATCACAGCAATAAGGGCTAGCTTCAGGTGTATATTTTGCAAGAAGCACAATACGCCCGCTGTAAGTGCTGCAGATACCTGCCTGTGTTACTCAACAGGAAATCACAGCAATAAGGGCTAACTTCAGGTGTATATTTTGCAAGAAGCACAAAACGCCCGCTGTAAGTTCTGCAGACGGCTGCCTGTGTTACTCAAACAGGAAATCACAGCAATAAGGGATAGCTTCAGGTGTATATTTTGCAAGAAGCACAATACGCCTGCTGTAAGTGCTGCAGATGCCTGCCTGTGTTACTCAAACAGGAAATCACAGCAATAAGGGCTAGCTTCAGGTGTATATTTTGCAAGAAGCACAAAACGCCCGCTGTAAGTGCTGCAGATACCTGCCTGTGTTACTCAACAGGAAATCACAGCAATAAGGGCTAACTTCAGGTGTATATTTTGCAAGAAGCACAATACGCCCGCTGTAAGTTCTGCAGACGGCTGCCTGTGTTACTCAACAGGAAATCACAGCAATAAGGGCTAGCTTCAGGTGTATATTTTGCAAGAAGCACAATACGCCTGCTGTAAGTGTTGCAGATGCCTGCCTGTGTTACTCAACGGAATATCACAGCAATAAGGGCTAGCTTCAGGTGTATATTTTGCAAGAAGCACAATACACCTGCTGTAAGTGCTGCAGATGCCTGCCTGTGTTACTCAAACAGGAAATCACAGCAATAAGGGCTAGCTTCAGGTGTATATTTTGCAAGAAGCACAATACGCCTGCTGTAAGTGCGGCAGATGCCTGTTAGTGTAACACAAAAGAAAAAAAAACTACGAGCAATAAGGGGTAGCTTCAGGTGTATAATGTGCAGGAGGCACACTACGCCTGCTGTAATTGCTGCAGATGCCTGCCTGTGTTACTCAACAGGAAATCACAGCAATAAGGGCTAGCTTCAGGTGTATATAATGCAAGAAGCACAATACGCCTGCTGTAAGTGCTGCAGATGCCTGCCTGTGTTACTCAACAGGAAATCACAGCAATAAGGGCTAGCTTCAGGTGTATATTTTGCAAGAAGCACAATACGCCCACTGTAAGTGCTGCAGATGCCTGCCTGTGTTACTCAACAGGAAATCACATTAATAAGGGCTAGCTTCTGGTGTATATTTTGCAAGAAGCACAATACGCCCGCTGTAAGTGCTGCAGATGCCTGCCTGTGTTACTCAACAGGAAATCACAGCAATAAGGGCTAGCTTCAGGTGTATATTTTGCAAGAAGCCCAATATGCCCGCTTTAAGTGCTGCAGATGCCTGCCTGTGTTACTCAAACAGGAAATCACATCAATAAGGGCTAGCTTCAGGTGTATATTTTGCAAGAAGCACAATACGCCCGCTGTAAGTGCTGCAGATGCCTGCCTGTGTTGCTCAATAGGAAATCACAGCAATAAGGGCTAACTTCAGGTGTATATTTTGCAAGAAGCACAATACGCCCGCTGTAAGTGCTGCAGATGCCTGCCTCTGTTACTCAACAGGAAATGACAGCAATAAGGGCTAGCTTCAGGTGTATATTTTGCAAGAAGCACGATACGCCCGCTGTAAGTGCTGCAGATGCCTGCCTGTGTTACTCAACAGGAAATCACAGCAATAAGGGCTAGCTTCAGGTGTATATTTTGCAAGAAGCGCAATACGCCCGCTTTAAGTGCTGCAGATGCCTGCCTGTGTTACTCAACAGGAAATCACAGCAATAAGGGCTAGCTTCAGGTGTATATTTTGCAAGAAGCACAATAGGCCTGCTGTAGGTGCTGCAGATGCCTGCCTGTGTTACTCAAACAGGAAATCACATCAATAAGAGCTAGCTTCAGGTGTATATTTTGCAAGAAGCACAATACGCCCGCTGTAAGTGCTGCAGATGCCTGCCTGTGTTACTCAACAGGAAATCACAGCAATAAGGGCTAGCTTCAGGTGTATATTTTGCAAGAAGCACAATACGCCTGCTGTAGGTGCTGCAGATGCCTGCCTGTGTTACTCAAACAGGAAATCACATCAATAAGAGCTAGCTTCTGGTGTATATTTTGCAAGAAGCACAATACGCCCGCTGTAAGTGCTGCAGATGCCTGCCTGTGTTACTCAATAGGAAATCACAGCAATAAGGGCTAGCTTCAGGTGTATATTTTGCAAGAAACCCAATACGCCCGCTTTAAGTGCTGCAGATGCCTGCCTGTGTTACTCAAACAGGAAATCACATCAATAAGGGCTAGCTTCAGGTGTATATTTTGCAAGAAGCACAATACGCCCGCTGTAAGTGCTGCAGATGCCTGCCTGTGTTGCTCAATAGGAAATCACAGCAATAAGGGCTAACTTCAGGTGTATATTTTGCAAGAAGCACAATACGCCCGCTGTAAGTGCTGCAGATGCCTGCCTCTGTTACTCAACAGGAAATGACAGCAATAAGGGCTAGCTTCAGGTGTATATTTTGCAAGAAGCACGATACGCCCGCTGTAAGTGCTGCAGATGCCTGCCTGTGTTACTCAACAGGAAATCACAGCAATAAGGGCTAGCTTCAGGTGTATATTTTGCAAGAAGCGCAATACGCCCGCTTTAAGTGCTGCAGATGCCTGCCTGTGTTACTCAACAGGAAATCACAGCAATAAGGGCTAGCTTCAGGTGTATATTTTGCAAGAAGCACAATACGCCTGCTGTAGGTGCTGCAGATGCCTGCCTGTGTTACTCAAACAGGAAATCACATCAATAAGAGCTAGCTTCAGGTGTATATTTTGCAAGAAGCACAATACGCCCGCTGTAAGTGCTGCAGATGCCTGCCTGTGTTACTCAACAGGAAATCACAGCAATAAGGGCTAGCTTCAGGTGTATATTTTGCAAGAAGCGCAATACGCCTGCTGTAAGTGCTGCAGATGCCTGCCTGTGTTACTCAAAAAGATAATCACAGCAATAAGGGCTAGCTTTAGGTGTATATTTTGCAAGAAGCACAATACGCCCGCTGTAAGTGCTGCAGATGCCTGCCTGTATTACTCAACAGGAAATTACAGCAATAAGGGCTAGCTTCAGGTGTATATTTTGCAAGAAGCACAATACACCCGCTGTAAGTGCTGCAGATGCCTGCCTGTGTTACTCAACAGGAAATCACAGCAATAAGGGGTAGCTTCAGGTGTATATTTTGCAAGAAGCACAATACGCCTGCTGTAAGTGCTGCAGATGCCTGCCTGTGTTACTCAAACAGGAAATCACAGCAATAAGGGCTAGCTTCAGGTGTATATTTTGCAAGAAGCACAATACGCCCGCTGTAAGTGCTGCAGATGCCTACCTGACTTACTCAACAGGAAATCACAGCAATAAGGGCTAGCTTCAGGTGTATATTTTGCAAGAAGCACAATACGCCCGCTGTAAGTGCTGCAGATGCCTGCCTGTGTTACTCAACAGGAAATCACAGCAATAAGGGCTAGCTTCAGGTGTATATTTTGCAAGAAGCACAATACGCCCACTGTAAGTGCTGCAGATGCCTGTTAGTGTAACACAAAAGAAAAAAACTACGAGCAATAAGGGGTAGCTTCAGGTGTATAATGTGCAGGAGGCACACTACGCCTGCTGTAAGTGCTGCAGATGCCTGCCTATGTTACTCAACAGGAAATCACAGCAATAAGGGCTAGCTTCAGGTGTATATTTTGCAAGAAGCACAATACGCCCGCTGTAAGTGCTGCAGATGCCTGCCTGTGTTACTCAACAGGAAATCACATTAATAAGGGCTAGCTTCAGGTGTATATTTTGCAAGAAGCACAATACGCCCGCTGTAAGTGCTGCAGATGCCTGCCTGTGTTACTCAACAGGAAATCACAGCAATAAGGGCTAGCTTCTGGTGTATATTTTGTAAGAAGCACAATACGCCTGCTGTAAGTGCTGCAGATGCCTGCCTGTGTTACTCAAACAGGAAATCACAGCATTAAGGGCTAGCTTCAGGTGTATATTTTGCAAGAAGCACAATACGCCTGCTGTAAGTGCTGCAGATGCCTGTTAGTGTAACACAAAAGAAGAAAAAATACGAGCAATAAGGGGTAGATTCAGGTGTATAATGTGAAGGAGGCACACTACGCCTGCTGTAAGTGCTGCAGATGCCTTCCTGTGTTACTCAACAGGAAATCACAGCAATAAGGGCTAGCTTCAGGTGTATATTTTGCAAGAAGCCCAATACGCCCGCTTTAAGTGCTGCAGATGCCTGCCTGTGTTACTCAAACAGGAAATCACATCAATAAGGGCTAGCTTCAGGTGTATATTTTGCAAGAAGCACAATACGCCCGCTGTAAGTGCTGCAGATGCCTGCCTGTGTTGCTCAATAGGAAATCACAGCAATAAGGGCTAACTTCAGGTGTATATTTTGCAAGAAGCACAATATGCCCGCTGTAAGTGCTGTAGATGCCTGCCTCTGTTACTCAACAGGAAATGACAGCAATAAGGGCTAGCTTCAGGTGTATATTTTGCAAGAAGCACGATACGCCCGCTGTAAGTGCTGCAGATGCCTGCCTGTGTTACTCAACAGGAAATCACAGCAATAAGGGCTAGCTTCAGGTGTATATTTTGCAAGAAGCGCAATACGCCTGCTGTAAGTGCTGCAGATGCCTGCCTGTGTTACTCAAAAAGATAATCACATCAATAAGGGCTAGCTTCAGGTGTATATTTTGCAAGAAGCACAATACGCCCGCTGTAAGTGCTGCAGATGCCTGCCTGTATTACTCAACAAGAAATTACAGCAATAAGGGCTAGCTTCAGGTGTATATTTTGCAAAAAGCACAAAAAGCCCGCTGTAAGTGCTGCAGATGCCTGCCTGTGTTACTCAACAGAAAATCACAGCAATACGGGGTAGCTTCAGGTGTATATTTTGCAAGAAGCACAATACGCCTGCTGTAAGTGCTGCAGTTGCCTAACTGTGTTACTCAAACAGGAAATCACAGCAATAAGGGCTAGCTTCAGGTGTATATTTTGCAAGAAGCACAATACGCCCGCTGTAAGTGCTGCAGATGCCTGCCTGACTTACTCAACAGGAAATCACAGCGATAAGGGCTAGCTTCAGGTGTATATTTTGCAAGAAGCACAATACGCCCGCTGTAAGTGCTGCAGATGCCTGCCTGTGTTACTCAAACAGGAAATCACAGCAATAAGGGCTAGCTTCAGGTGTATATTTTGCAAGAAGCACAATACGCCTGCTGTAAGTGCTGCAGATGCCTGCCTGTGTTACTCAACAGGAAATCACAGCAATAAGGGCTAGCTTCAGGTGTATGTTTTGCAAGAAGCACAATACGCCCGCTGTAAGTGCTGCAGATGCCTGCCTGTGTTACTCAACAGGAAATCACAGCAATAAGGGCTAGCTTCAGGTGTATATTTTGCAAGAAGCACAATACGCCTGCTGTAAGTGCTGCAGATGCCTGCCTGTGTTACTCAAACAGGAAATCACAGCAATAAGGGCTAGCTTCAGGTGTATATTTTGCAAGAAGCACAATACGCCTGCTGTAAATGCTGCAGATGCCTGTTAGTGTAACACAAAAGAAAAAAACTATGAGCAATAAGGGGTAGCTTCAGGTGTATAATGTGCAGGAGGCACACTACGCCTGCTGTAAGTGCTGCAGATGCCTGCCTATGTTACTCAACAGGAAATCACAGCAATAAGGGCTAGCTTCAGGTGTATATTTTGCAAGAAGCACAATACGCCCACTGTAAGTGCTGCAGATGCCTGCCTGTGTTACTCAAACCGGAAATCACAGTAATAAGGGCTAGCTTCAGGTGTATATTTTGCAAGAAGCACAATAAGCCCGCTGTAAGTGCTGCAGATGCCTGCCTGTGTTACTCAACAGGAAATCACAGCAATAAGGGCTAGCTTCAGGTGTATATTTTGCAAGAAGCACAATACGCCTGCTGTAAGTGCTGCAGATGCCTGCCTGTGTTACTCAAACAGGAAATCACAGCAATAAGGGCTAGCTTCAGGTGTATATTTTGCAAGAAGCACAAAACGCCCGCTGTAAGTGCTGCAGATGCCTGCCTGTGTTACTCAACAGGAAATCACAGCAATAAGGGCTAGCTTCAGGTGTATATTTTGCAAGAAGCACAATACGCCTGCTGTAAGTGCTGCAGATGCCTGCCTGTGTTACTCAACAGGAAATCACAGGAATAAGGGCTAGCTTCAGGTGTATGTTTTGCAAGAAGCACAATACGCCCACTGTAAGTGCTGCAGATGCCTGTTAGTGTAACACAAAAGAAAAAAACTACGAGCAATAAGGGGTAGCTTCAGGTGTATAATGTGCAGGAGGCACACTACGCCTGCTGTAAGTGCTGCAGATGCCTGCCTATGTTACTCAACAGGAAATCACAGCAATAAGGGCTAGCTTCAGGTGTATATTTTGCAAGAAGCACAATACGCCCGCTGTAAGTGCTGCAGATGCCTGCCTGTGTTACTCAACAGGAAATCACATTAATAAGGGCTAGCTTCAGGTGTATATTTTGCAAGAAGCACAATACGCCCGCTGTAAGTGCTGCAGATGCCTGCCTGTGTTACTCAACAGGAAATCACAGCAATAAGGGCTAGCTTCTGGTGTATATTTTGTAAGAAGCACAATACGCCTGCTGTAAGTGCTGCAGATGCCTGCCTGTGTTACTCAAACAGGAAATCACAGCATTAAGGGCTAGCTTCAGGTGTATATTTTGCAAGAAGCACAATACGCCTGCTGTAAGTGCTGCAGATGCCTGTTAGTGTAACACAAAAGAAGAAAAAATACGAGCAATAAGGGGTAGATTCAGGTGTATAATGTGAAGGAGGCACACTACGCCTGCTGTAAGTGCTGCAGATGCCTTCCTGTGTTACTCAACAGGAAATCACAGCAATAAGGGCTAGCTTCAGGTGTATATTTTGCAAGAAGCCCAATACACCCGCTTTAAGTGCTGCAGATGCCTGCCTGTGTTACTCAAACAGGAAATCACATCAATAAGGGCTAGCTTCAGGTGTATATTTTGCAAGAAGCACAATACGCCCGCTGTAAGTGCTGCAGATGCCTGCCTGTGTTGCTCAATAGGAAATCACAGCAATAAGGGCTAACTTCAGGTGTATATTTTGCAAGAAGCACAATATGCCCGCTGTAAGTGCTGTAGATGCCTGCCTCTGTTACTCAACAGGAAATGACAGCAATAAGGGCTAGCTTCAGGTGTATATTTTGCAAGAAGCACGATACGCCCGCTGTAAGTGCTGCAGATGCCTGCCTGTGTTACTCAACAGGAAATCACAGCAATAAGGGCTAGCTTCAGGTGTATATTTTGCAAGAAGCGCAATACGCCTGCTGTAAGTGCTGCAGATGCCTGCCTGTGTTACTCAAAAAGATAATCACATCAATAAGGGCTAGCTTCAGGTGTATATTTTGCAAGAAGCACAATACGCCCGCTGTAAGTGCTGCAGATGCCTGCCTGTATTACTCAACAAGAAATTACAGCAATAAGGGCTAGCTTCAGGTGTATATTTTGCAAAAAGCACAAAAAGCCCGCTGTAAGTGCTGCAGATGCCTGCCTGTGTTACTCAACAGAAAATCACAGCAATAAGGGGTAGCTTCAGGTGTATATTTTGCAAGAAGCACAATACGCCTGCTGTAAGTGCTGCAGTTGCCTACCTGTGTTACTCAAACAGGAAATCACAGCAATAAGGGCTAGCTTCAGGTGTATATTTTGCAAGAAGCACAATACGCCCGCTGTAAGTGCTGCAGATGCCTGCCTGACTTACTCAACAGGAAATCACAGCGATAAGGGCTAGCTTCAGGTGTATATTTTGCAAGAAGCACAATACGCCTGTTGTAAGTGCTGCAGATGCCTGCCTGTGTTACTCAACAGGAAATCACAGCAATAAGGGCTAGCTTCAGGTGTATGTTTTGCAAGAAGCACAATACGCCCGCTGTAAGTGCTGCAGATGCCTGCCTGTGTTACTCAACAGGAAATCACAGCAATAAGGGCTAGCTTCAGGTGTATATTTTGCAAGAAGCACAATACGCCTGCTGTAAGTGCTGCAGATGCCTGCCTGTGTTACTCAAACAGGAAATCACAGCAATAAGGGCTAGCTTCAGGTGTATATTTTGCAAGAAGCACAATACGCCTGCTGTAAATGCTGCAGATGCCTGTTAGTGTAACACAAAAGAAAAAAACTATGAGCAATAAGGGGTAGCTTCAGGTGTATAATGTGCAGGAGGCACACTACGCCTGCTGTAAGTGCTGCAGATGCCTGCCTATGTTACTCAACAGGAAATCACAGCAATAAGGGCTAGCTTCAGGTGTATATTTTGCAAGAAGCACAATACGCCTGCTGTAAGTGCTGCAGATGCCTGCCTGTGTTACTCAAACAGGAAATCACAGCAATAAGGGCTAGCTTCAGGTGTATATTTTGCAAGAAGCACAAAACGCCCGCTGTAAGTGCTGCAGATGCCTGCCTGTGTTACTCAACAGGAAATCACAGCAATAAGGGCTAGCTTCAGGTGTATATTTTGCAAGAAGCACAATACGCCTGCTGTAAGTGCTGCAGATGCCTGCCTGTGTTACTCAACAGGAAATCACAGCAATAAGGGCTAGCTTCAGGTGTATATTTTGCACGAAGCACAATACGCCCGCTGTAAGTGCTGCAGATGCCTGCCTGTGTTACTCAACAGGAAATCACAGCAATAAGGGCTAGCTTCAGGTGTATATTTTGCAAGAAGCACAATACGCCTGCTGTAAGTGCTGCAGATGCCTGCCTGTGTTACTCAAGCAGGAAATCAGAGCAATAAGGGCTAGCTTCAGGTGTATATTTTGCAAGAAGCACAATACGCCTGCTGTAAATGCTGCAGATGCCTGTTAGTGTAACACAAAAGAAAAAAACTACGAGCAATAAGGGGTAGCTTCAGGTGTATAATGTGCAGGAGGCACACTACGCCTGCTGTAAGTGCTGCAGATGCCTGCCTATGTTACTCAACAGGAAATCACAGCAATAAGGGCTAGCTTCAGGTGTATATTTTGCAAGAAGCACAATACGCCTGCTGTAAGTGTTGCAGATGCCTGCCTGTGTTACTCAAACAGCAAATCACAGCAATAAGGGCTAGCTTCAGGTGTATATTTTGCAAGAAGCACAATACGCCCGCTGTAAGTGCTGCAGATGCCTGCCTGTGTTACTCAAACCAGAAATCACAGTAATAAGGGCTAGCTTCAGGTGTATATTTTGCAAGAAGCACAATAAGCCCGCTGTAAGTGCTGCAGCTGCCTGCCTGTGTTACTCAACAGGAAATCACAGCAATAAGGGCTAGCTTCAGGTGTATATTTTGCAAGAAGCACAATACACCCGCTGTAAGTGCTGCAGATACCTGCCTGTGTTACTCAACAGGAAATCACAGAAATAAGGGCTAACTTCAGGTGTATATTTTGCAAGAAGCACAATACGCCCGCTGTAAGTTCTGCAGACGGCTGCCTGTGTTACTCAAACAGGAAATCACAGCAATAAGGGATAGCTTCAGGTGTATATTTTGCAAGAAGCACAATACGCCTGCTGTAAGTGCTGCAGATGCCTGCCTGTGTTACTCAAACAGGAAATAACAGCAATAAGGGCTAGCTTCAGGTGTATATTTTGCAAGAAGCACAAAACGCCCGCTGTAAGTGCTGCAGATACCTGCCTGTGTTACTCAACAGGAAATCACAGCAATAAGGGCTAACTTCAGGTGTATATTTTGCAAGAAGCACAAAATGCCCGCTGTAAGTTCTGCAGACGGCTGCCTGTGTTACTCAACAGGAAATCACAGCAATAAGGGCTAGCTTCAGGTGTATATTTTGCAAGAAGCACAATACGCCTGCTGTAAGTGTTGCAGATGCCTGCCTGTGTTACTCAACGGGAAATCACAGCAATAAGGGCTAGCTTCAGGTGTTTATTTTGCAAGAAGCACAATACACCTGCTCTAAGTGCTGCAGATGCCTGCCTGTGTTACTCAAACAGGAAATCACAGCAATAAGGGCTAGCTTCAGGTGTATATTTTGCAAGAAGCACAATACGCCTGCTGTAAGTGCGGCAGATGCCTGTTAGTGTAACACAAAAGAAAAAAAACTACGAGCAATAAGGGGTAGCTTCAGGTGTATAATGTGCAGGAGGCACACTACGCCTGCTGTAATTGCTGCAGATGCCTGCCTGTGTTACTCAACAGGAAATCACAGCAATAAGGGCTAGCTTCAGGTGTATATAAAGCAAGAAGCACAATACGCCCGCTGTAAGTGCTGCAGATACCTGCCTGTGTTACTCAAACAGGAAATCACAGCAATAAGGGATAGCTTCAGGTGTATATTTTGCAAGAAGCACAATACGCCTGCTGTAAGTGCTGCAGATGCCTGCCTGTGTTACTCAAACAGGAAATCACAGCAATAAGGGCTAGCTTCAGGTGTATATTTTGCAAGAAGCACAAAACGCCCGCTGTAAGTGCTGCAGATACCTGCCTGTGTTACTCAACAGGAAATCACAGCAATAAGGGCTAACTTCAGGTGTATATTTTGCAAGAAGCACAATACGCCCGCTGTAAGTTCTGCAGACGGCTGCCTGTGTTACTCAACAGGAAATCACAGCAATAAGGGCTAGCTTCAGGTGTATATTTTGCAAGAAGCACAATACGCCTGCTGTAAGTGTTGCAGATGCCTGCCTGTGTTACTCAAACAGGAAATCACAGCAATAAGGGCTAGCTTCAGGTGTATATTTTGCAAGAAGCACAATACGCCTGCTGTAAGTGCGGCAGATGCCTGTTAGTGTAACACAAAAGAAAAAAAACTACGAGCAATAAGGGGTAGCTTCAGGTGTATAATGTGCAGGAGGCACACTACGCCTGCTGTAATTGCTGCAGATGCCTGCCTGTGTTACTCAACAGGAAATCACAGCAATAAGGGCTAGCTTCAGGTGTATATAAAGCAAGAAGCACAATACGCCCGCTGTAAGTGCTGCAGATACCTGCCTGTGTTACTCAACAGGAAACCACAGCAATAAGGGCTAACTTCAGGTGTATATTTTGCAAGAAGCACAAAACGCCCGCTGTAAGTTCTGCAGACGGCTGCCTGTGTTACTCAAACAGGAAATCACAGCAATAAGGGATAGCTTCAGGTGTATATTTTGCAAGAAGCACAATACGCCTGCTGTAAGTGCTGCAGATGCCTGCCTGTGTTACTCAAACAGGAAATCACAGCAATAAGGGCTAGCTTCAGGTGTATATTTTGCAAGAAGCACAAAACGCCCGCTGTAAGTGCTGCAGATACCTGCCTGTGTTACTCAACAGGAAATCACAGCAATAAGGGCTAACTTCAGGTGTATATTTTGCAAGAAGCACAATACGCCCGCTGTAAGTTCTGCAGACGGCTGCCTGTGTTACTCAACAGGAAATCACAGCAATAAGGGCTAGCTTCAGGTGTATATTTTGCAAGAAGCACAATACGCCTGCTGTAAGTGTTGCAGATGCCTGCCTGTGTTACTCAACGGGAAATCACAGCAATAAGGGCTAGCTTCAGGTGTATATTTTGCAAGAAGCACAATACACCTGCTGTAAGTGCTGCAGATGCCTGCCTGTGTTACTCAAACAGGAAATCACAGCAATAAGGGCTAGCTTCAGGTGTATATTTTGCAAGAAGCACAATACGCCTGCTGTAAGTGCGGCAGATGCCTGTTAGTGTAACACAAAAGAAAAAAAAACTACGAGCAATAAGGGGTAGCTTCAGGTGTATAATGTGCAGGAGGCACACTACGCCTGCTGTAATTGCTGCAGATGCCTGCCTGTGTTACTCAACAGGAAATCACAGCAATAAGGGCTAGCTTCAGGTGTATATAATGCAAGAAGCACAATACGCCTGCTGTAAGTGCTGCAGATGCCTGCCTGTGTTACTCAACAGGAAATCACAGCAATAAGGGCTAGCTTCAGGTGTATATTTTGCAAGAAGCACAATACGCCCACTGTAAGTGCTGCAGATGCCTGCCTGTGTTACTCAACAGGAAATCACATTAATAAGGGCTAGCTTCTGGTGTATATTTTGCAAGAAGCACAATACGCCCGCTGTAAGTGCTGCAGATGCCTGCCTGTGTTACTCAACAGGAAATCACAGCAATAAGGGCTAGCTTCAGGTGTATATTTTGCAAGAAGCCCAATACGCCCGCTTTAAGTGCTGCAGATGCCTGCCTGTGTTACTCAAACAGGAAATCACATCAATAAGGGCTAGCTTCAGGTGTATATTTTGCAAGAAGCACAATACGACCGCTGTAAGTGCTGCAGATGCCTGCCTGTGTTGCTCAATAGGAAATCACAGCAATAAGGGCTAACTTCAGGTGTATATTTTGCAAGAAGCACAATACGCCCGCTGTAAGTGCTGCAGATGCCTGCCTCTGTTACTCAACAGGAAATGACAGCAATAAGGGCTAGCTTCAGGTGTATATTTTGCAAGAAGCACGATACGCCCGCTGTAAGTGCTGCAGATGCCTGCCTGTGTTACTCAACAGGAAATCACAGCAATAAGGGCTAGCTTCAGGTGTATATTTTGCAAGAAGCGCAATACGCCCGCTTTAAGTGCTGCAGATGCCTGCCTGTGTTACTCAACAGGAAATCACAGCAATAAGGGCTAGCTTCAGGTGTATATTTTACAAGAAGCACAATACGCCTGCTGTAGGTGCTGCAGATGCCTGCCTGTGTTACTCAAACAGGAAATCACATCAATAAGAGCTAGCTTCAGGTGTATATTTTGCAAGAAGCACAATACGCCCGCTGTAAGTGCTGCAGATGCCTGCCTGTGTTACTCAACAGGAAATCACAGCAATAAGGGCTAGCTTCAGGTGTATATTTTGCAAGAAGCGCAATACGCCTGCTGTAAGTGCTGCAGATGCCTGCCTGTGTTACTCAAAAAGATAATCACAGCAATAAGGGCTAGCTTTAGGTGTATATTTTGCAAGAAGCACAATACGCCCGCTGTAAGTGCTGCAGATGCCTGCCTGTATTACTCAACAGGAAATTACAGCAATAAGGGCTAGCTTCAGGTGTATATTTTGCAAGAAGCACAATACACCCGCTGTAAGTGCTGCAGATGCCTGCCTGTGTTACTCAACAGGAAATCACAGCAATAAGGGGTAGCTTCAGGTGTATATTTTGCAAGAAGCACAATACGCCTGCTGTAAGTGCTGCAGATGCCTGCCTGTGTTACTCAAACAGGAAATCACAGCAATAAGGGCTAGCTTCAGGTGTATATTTTGCAAGAAGCACAATACGCCCGCTGTAAGTGCTGCAGATGCCTACCTGACTTACTCAACAGGAAATCACAGCAATAAGGGCTAGCTTCAGGTGTATATTTTGCAAGAAGCACAATACGCCCGATGTAAGTGCTGCAGATGCCTGCCTGTGTTACTCAACAGGAAATCACAGCAATAAGGGCTAGCTTCAGGTGTATATTTTGCAAGAAGCACAATACGCCCACTGTAAGTGCTGCAGATGCCTGTTAGTGTAACACAAAAGAAAAAAACTACGAGCAATAAGGGGTAGCTTCAGGTGTATAATGTGCAGGAGGCACACTACGCCTGCTGTAAGTGCTGCAGATGCCTGCCTATGTTACTCAACAGGAAATCACAGCAATAAGGGCTAGCTTCAGGTGTATATTTTGCAAGAAGCACAATACGCCCGCTGTAAGTGCTGCAGATGCCTGCCTGTGTTACTCAACAGGAAATCACATTAATAAGGGCTAGCTTCAGGTGTATATTTTGCAAGAAGCACAATACGCCCGCTGTAAGTGCTGCAGATGCCTGCCTGTGTTACTCAACAGGAAATCACAGCAATAAGGGCTAGCTTCTGGTGTATATTTTGTAAGAAGCACAATACGCCTGCTGTAAGTGCTGCAGATGCCTGCCTGTGTTACTCAAACAGGAAATCACAGCATTAAGGGCTAGCTTCAGGTGTATATTTTGCAAGAAGCACAATACGCCTGCTGTAAGTGCTGCAGATGCCTGTTAGTGTAACACAAAAGAAGAAAAAATACGAGCAATAAGGGGTAGATTCAGGTGTATAATGTGAAGGAGGCACACTACGCCTGCTGTAAGTGCTGCAGATGCCTTCCTGTGTTACTCAACAGGAAATCACAGCAATAAGGGCTAGCTTCAGGTGTATATTTTGCAAGAAGCCCAATACGCCCGCTTTAAGTGCTGCAGATGCCTGCCTGTGTTACTCAAACAGGAAATCACATCAATAAGGGCTAGCTTCAGGTGTATATTTTGCAAGAAGCACAATACGCCCGCTGTAAGTGCTGCAGATGCCTGCCTGTGTTGCTCAATAGGAAATCACAGCAATAAGGGCTAACTTCAGGTGTATATTTTGCAAGAAGCACAATATGCCCGCTGTAAGTGCTGTAGATGCCTGCCTCTGTTACTCAACAGGAAATGACAGCAATAAGGGCTAGCTTCAGGTGTATATTTTGCAAGAAGCACGATACGCCCGCTGTAAGTGCTGCAGATGCCTGCCTGTGTTACTCAACAGGAAATCACAGCAATAAGGGCTAGCTTCAGGTGTATATTTTGCAAGAAGCGCAATACGCCTGCTGTAAATGCTGCAGATGCCTGCCTGTGTTACTCAAAAAGATAATCACATCAATAAGGGCTAGCTTCAGGTGTATATTTTGCAAGAAGCACAATACGCCCGCTGTAAGTGCTGCAGATGCCTGCCTGTGTTACTCAAACAGGAAATCACAGCAATAAGGGCTAGCTTCAGGTGTATATTTTGCAAGAAGCACAAAACGCCCGCTGTAAGTGCTGCAGATACCTGCCTGTGTTACTCAACAGGAAATCACAGCAATAAGGGCTAACTTCAGGTGTATATTTTGCAAGAAGCACAATACGCCCGCTGTAAGTTCTGCAGACGGCTGCCTGTGTTACTCAACAGGAAATCACAGCAATAAGGGCTAGCTTCAGGTGTATATTTTGCAAGAAGCACAATACGCCTGCTGTAAGTGTTGCAGATGCCTGCCTGTGTTACTCAACGGGAAATCACAGCAATAAGGGCTAGCTTCAGGTGTATATTTTGCAAGAAGCACAATACACCTGCTGTAAGTGCTGCAGATGCCTGCCTGTGTTACTCAAACAGGAAATCACAGCAATAAGGGCTAGCTTCAGGTGTATATTTTGCAAGAAGCACAATACGCCTGCTGTAAGTGCGGCAGATGCCTGTTAGTGTAACACAAAAGAAAAAAAAACTACGAGCAATAAGGGGTAGCTTCAGGTGTATAATGTGCAGGAGGCACACTACGCCTGCTGTAATTGCTGCAGATGCCTGCCTGTGTTACTCAACAGGAAATCACAGCAATAAGGGCTAGCTTCAGGTGTATATAATGCAAGAAGCACAATACGCCTGCTGTAAGTGCTGCAGATGCCTGCCTGTGTTACTCAACAGGAAATCACAGCAATAAGGGCTAGCTTCAGGTGTATATTTTGCAAGAAGCACAATACGCCCACTGTAAGTGCTGCAGATGCCTGCCTGTGTTACTCAACAGGAAATCACATTAATAAGGGCTAGCTTCTGGTGTATATTTTGCAAGAAGCACAATACGCCCGCTGTAAGTGCTGCAGATGCCTGCCTGTGTTACTCAACAGGAAATCACAGCAATAAGGGCTAGCTTCAGGTGTATATTTTGCAAGAAGCCCAATACGCCCGCTTTAAGTGCTGCAGATGCCTGCCTGTGTTACTCAAACAGGAAATCACATCAATAAGGGCTAGCTTCAGGTGTATATTTTGCAAGAAGCACAATACGCCCGCTGTAAGTGCTGCAGATGCCTGCCTGTGTTGCTCAATAGGAAATCACAGCAATAAGGGCTAACTTCAGGTGTATATTTTGCAAGAAGCACAATACGCCCGCTGTAAGTGCTGCAGATGCCTGCCTCTGTTACTCAACAGGAAATGACAGCAATAAGGGCTAGCTTCAGGTGTATATTTTGCAAGAAGCACGATACGCCCGCTGTAAGTGCTGCAGATGCCTGCCTGTGTTACTCAACAGGAAATCACAGCAATAAGGGCTAGCTTCAGGTGTATATTTTGCAAGAAGCGCAATACGCCCGCTTTAAGTGCTGCAGATGCCTGCCTGTGTTACTCAACAGGAAATCACAGCAATAAGGGCTAGCTTCAGGTGTATATTTTGCAAGAAGCACAATACGCCTGCTGTAGGTGCTGCAGATGCCTGCCTGTGTTACTCAAACAGGAAATCACATCAATAAGAGCTAGCTTCAGGTGTATATTTTGCAAGAAGCACAATACGCCCGCTGTAAGTGCTGCAGATGCCTGCCTGTGTTACTCAACAGGAAATCACAGCAATAAGGGCTAGCTTCAGGTGTATATTTTGCAAGAAGCGCAATACGCCTGCTGTAAGTGCTGCAGATGCCTGCCTGTGTTACTCAAAAAGATAATCACAGCAATAAGGGCTAGCTTTAGGTGTATATTTTGCAAGAAGCACAATACGCCCGCTGTAAGTGCTGCAGATGCCTGCCTGTATTACTCAACAGGAAATTACAGCAAAAAGGGCTAGCTTCAGGTGTATATTTTGCAAGAAGCACAATACACCCGCTGTAAGTGCTGCAGATGCCTGCCTGTGTTACTCAACAGGAAATCACAGCAATAAGGGGTAGCTTCAGGTGTATATTTTGCAAGAAGCACAATACGCCTGCTGTAAGTGCTGCAGATGCCTGCCTGTGTTACTCAAACAGGAAATCACAGCAATAAGGGCTAGCTTCAGGTGTATATTTTGCAAGAAGCACAATACGCCCGCTGTAAGTGCTGCAGATGCCTACCTGACTTACTCAACAGGAAATCACAGCAATAAGGGCTAGCTTCAGGTGTATATTTTGCAAGAAGCACAATACGCCCGCTGTAAGTGCTGCAGATGCCTGCCTGTGTTACTCAACAGGAAATCACAGCAATAAGGGCTAGCTTCAGGTGTATATTTTGCAAGAAGCACAATACGCCCACTGTAAGTGCTGCAGATGCCTGTTAGTGTAACACAAAAGAAAAAAACTACGAGCAATAAGGGGTAGCTTCAGGTGTATAATGTGCAGGAGGCACACTACGCCTGCTGTAAGTGCTGCAGATGCCTGCCTATGTTACTCAACAGGAAATCACAGCAATAAGGGCTAGCTTCAGGTGTATATTTTGCAAGAAGCACAATACGCCCGCTGTAAGTGCTGCAGATGCCTGCCTGTGTTACTCAACAGGAAATCACATTAATAAGGGCTAGCTTCAGGTGTATATTTTGCAAGAAGCACAATACGCCCGCTGTAAGTGCTGCAGATGCCTGCCTGTGTTACTCAACAGGAAATCACAGCAATAAGGGCTAGCTTCTGGTGTATATTTTGTAAGAAGCACAATACGCCTGCTGTAAGTGCTGCAGATGCCTGCCTGTGTTACTCAAACAGGAAATCACAGCATTAAGGGCTAGCTTCAGGTGTATATTTTGCAAGAAGCACAATACGCCTGCTGTAAGTGCTGCAGATGCCTGTTAGTGTAACACAAAAGAAGAAAAAATACGAGCAATAAGGGGTAGATTCAGGTGTATAATGTGAAGGAGGCACACTACGCCTGCTGTAAGTGCTGCAGATGCCTTCCTGTGTTACTCAACAGGAAATCACAGCAATAAGGGCTAGCTTCAGGTGTATATTTTGCAAGAAGCCCAATACGCCCGCTTTAAGTGCTGCAGATGCCTGCCTGTGTTACTCAAACAGGAAATCACATCAATAAGGGCTAGCTTCTGGTGTATATTTTGCAAGAAGCACAATACGCCCGCTGTAAGTGCTGCAGATGCCTGCCTGTGTTGCTCAATAGGAAATTACAGCAATAAGGGCTAACTTCAGGTGTATATTTTGCAAGAAGCACAATATGCCCGCTGTAAGTGCTGCAGATGCCTGCCTGTGTTACTCAACAGGAAATCACAGCAATAAGGGCTAGCTTCAGGTGTATATTTTGCAAGAAGCGCAATACGCCTGCTGTAAATGCTGCAGATGCCTGCCTGTGTTACTCAAAAAGATAATCACATCAATAAGGGCTAGCTTCAGGTGTATATTTTGCAAGAAGCACAATACGCCCGCTGTAAGTGCTGCAGATGCCTGCCTGTATTACTCAACAGGAAATTACAGCAATAAGGGCTAGCTTCAGGTGTATATTTTGCAAAAAGCACAAAAAGCCCGCTGTAAGTGCTGCAGATGCCTGCCTGTGTTACTCAACAGGAAATCACAGCAATAAGGGGTAGCTTCAGGTGTATATTTTGCAAGAAGCACAATACGCCTGCTGTAAGTGCTGCAGATGCCTGCCTGTGTTACTCAAACAGGAAATCACAGCAATAAGGGCTAGCTTCAGGTGTATATTTTGCAAGAAGCACAATACGCCCGCTGTAAGTGCTGCAGATGCCTACCTGACTTACTCAACAGGAAATCACAGCAATAAGGGCTAGCTTCAGGTGTATATTTTGCAAGAAGCACAATACGCCCGATGTAAGTGCTGCAGATGCCTGCCTGTGTTACTCAACAGGAAATCACAGCAATAAGGGCTAGCTTCAGGTGTATATTTTGCAAGAAGCACAATACGCCCACTGTAAGTGCTGCAGATGCCTGTTAGTGTAACACAAAAGAAAAAAACTACGAGCAATAAGGGGTAGCTTCAGGTGTATAATGTGCAGGAGGCACACTACGCCTGCTGTAAGTGCTGCAGATGCCTGCCTATGTTACTCAACAGGAAATCACAGCAATAAGGGCTAGCTTCAGGTGTATATTTTGCAAGAAGCACAATACGCCCGCTGTAAGTGCTGCAGATGCCTGCCTGTGTTACTCAACAGGAAATCACATTAATAAGGGCTAGCTTCAGGTGTATATTTTGCAAGAAGCACAATACGCCCGCTGTAAGTGCTGCAGATGCCTGCCTGTGTTACTCAACAGGAAATCACAGCAATAAGGGCTAGCTTCTGGTGTATATTTTGTAAGAAGCACAATACGCCTGCTGTAAGTGCTGCAGATGCCTGCCTGTGTTTCTCAAACAGGAAATCACAGCATTAAGGGCTAGCTTCAGGTGTATATTTTGCAAGAAGCACAATACGCCTGCTGTAAGTGCTGCAGATGCCTGTTAGTGTAACACAAAAGAAGAAAAAATACGAGCAATAAGGGGTAGATTCAGGTGTATAATGTGCAGGAGGCACACTACGCCTGCTGTAATTGCTGCAGATGCCTGCCTGTGTTACTCAACAGGAAATCACAGCAATAAGGGCTAGCTTCAGGTGTATATTTTGCAAGAAGCACAATACGCCCGCTGTAAGTGCTGCAGATGCCTGCCTGTGTTGCTCAATAGGAAATCACAGCAATAAGGGCTAACTTCAGGTGTATATTTTGCAAGAAGCACAATATGCCCGCTGTAAGTGCTGTAGATGCCTGCCTCTGTTACTCAACAGGAAATGACAGCAATAAGGGCTAGCTTCAGGTGTATATTTTGCAAGAAGCACGATACGCCCGCTGTAAGTGCTGCAGATGCCTGCCTGTGTTACTCAACAGGAAATCACAGCAATAAGGGCTAGCTTCAGGTGTATATTTTGCAAGAAGCGCAATACGCCTGCTGTAAATGCTGCAGATGCCTGCCTGTGTTACTCAAAAAGATAATCACATCAATAAGGGCTAGCTTCAGGTGTATATTTTGCAAGAAGCACAATACGCCCGCTGTAAGTGCTGCAGATGCCTGCCTGTGTTACTCAAACAGGAAATCACAGCAATAAGGGCTAGCTTCAGGTGTATATTTTGCAAGAAGCACAAAACGCCCGCTGTAAGTGCTGCAGATACCTGCCTGTGTTACTCAACAGGAAATCACAGCAATAAGGGCTAACTTCAGGTGTATATTTTGCAAGAAGCACAATACGCCCGCTGTAAGTTCTGCAGACGGCTGCCTGTGTTACTCAACAGGAAATCACAGCAATAAGGGCTAGCTTCAGGTGTATATTTTGCAAGAAGCACAATACGCCTGCTGTAAGTGTTGCAGATGCCTGCCTGTGTTACTCAACGGGAAATCACAGCAATAAGGGCTAGCTTCAGGTGTATATTTTGCAAGAAGCACAATACACCTGCTGTAAGTGCTGCAGATGCCTGCCTGTGTTACTCAAACAGGAAATCACAGCAATAAGGGCTAGCTTCAGGTGTATATTTTGCAAGAAGCACAATACGCCTGCTGTAAGTGCGGCAGATGCCTGTTAGTGTAACACAAAAGAAAAAAAAACTACGAGCAATAAGGGGTAGCTTCAGGTGTATAATGTGCAGGAGGCACACTACGCCTGCTGTAATTGCTGCAGATGCCTGCCTGTGTTACTCAACAGGAAATCACAGCAATAAGGGCTAGCTTCAGGTGTATATAATGCAAGAAGCACAATACGCCTGCTGTAAGTGCTGCAGATGCCTGCCTGTGTTACTCAACAGGAAATCACAGCAATAAGGGCTAGCTTCAGGTGTATATTTTGCAAGAAGCACAATACGCCCACTGTAAGTGCTGCAGATGCCTGCCTGTGTTACTCAACAGGAAATCACATTAATAAGGGCTAGCTTCTGGTGTATATTTTGCAAGAAGCACAATACGCCCGCTGTAAGTGCTGCAGATGCCTGCCTGTGTTACTCAACAGGAAATCACAGCAATAAGGGCTAGCTTCAGGTGTATATTTTGCAAGAAGCCCAATACGCCCGCTTTAAGTGCTGCAGATGCCTGCCTGTGTTACTCAAACAGGAAATCACATCAATAAGGGCTAGCTTCAGGTGTATATTTTGCAAGAAGCACAATACGCCCGCTGTAAGTGCTGCAGATGCCTGCCTGTGTTGCTCAATAGGAAATCACAGCAATAAGGGCTAACTTCAGGTGTATATTTTGCAAGAAGCACAATACGCCCGCTGTAAGTGCTGCAGATGCCTGCCTCTGTTACTCAACAGGAAATGACAGCAATAAGGGCTAGCTTCAGGTGTATATTTTGCAAGAAGCACGATACGCCCGCTGTAAGTGCTGCAGATGCCTGCCTGTGTTACTCAACAGGAAATCACAGCAATAAGGGCTAGCTTCAGGTGTATATTTTGCAAGAAGCGCAATACGCCCGCTTTAAGTGCTGCAGATGCCTGCCTGTGTTACTCAACAGGAAATCACAGCAATAAGGGCTAGCTTCAGGTGTATATTTTGCAAGAAGCACAATACGCCTGCTGTAGGTGCTGCAGATGCCTGCCTGTGTTACTCAAACAGGAAATCACATCAATAAGAGCTAGCTTCAGGTGTATATTTTGCAAGAAGCACAATACGCCCGCTGTAAGTGCTGCAGATGCCTGCCTGTGTTACTCAACAGGAAATCACAGCAATAAGGGCTAGCTTCAGGTGTATGATTTGCAAGAAGCGCAATACGCCTGCTGTAAGTGCTGCAGATGCCTGCCTGTGTTACTCAAAAAGATAATCACAGCAATAAGGGCTAGCTTTAGGTGTATATTTTGCAAGAAGCACAATACGCCCGCTGTAAGTGCTGCAGATGCCTGCCTGTATTACTCAACAGGAAATTACAGCAAAAAGGGCTAGCTTCAGGTGTATATTTTGCAAGAAGCACAATACACCCGCTGTAAGTGCTGCAGATGCCTGCCTGTGTTACTCAACAGGAAATCACAGCAATAAGGGGTAGCTTCAGGTGTATATTTTGCAAGAAGCACAATACGCCTGCTGTAAGTGCTGCAGATGCCTGCCTGTGTTACTCAAACAGGAAATCACAGCAATAAGGGCTAGCTTCAGGTGTATATTTTGCAAGAAGCACAATACGCCCGCTGTAAGTGCTGCAGATGCCTACCTGACTTACTCAACAGGAAATCACAGCAATAAGGGCTAGCTTCAGGTGTATATTTTGCAAGAAGCACAATACGCCCGCTGTAAGTGCTGCAGATGCCTGCCTGTGTTACTCAACAGGAAATCACAGCAATAAGGGCTAGCTTCAGGTGTATATTTTGCAAGAAGCACAATACGCCCACTGTAAGTGCTGCAGATGCCTGTTAGTGTAACACAAAAGAAAAAAACTACGAGCAATAAGGGGTAGCTTCAGGTGTATAATGTGCAGGAGGCACACTACGCCTGCTGTAAGTGCTGCAGATGCCTGCCTATGTTACTCAACAGGAAATCACAGCAATAAGGGCTAGCTTCAGGTGTATATTTTGCAAGAAGCACAATACGCCCGCTGTAAGTGCTGCAGATGCCTGCCTGTGTTACTCAACAAGAAATCACATTAATAAGGGCTAGCTTCAGGTGTATATTTTGCAAGAAGCACAATACGCCCGCTGTAAGTGCTGCAGATGCCTGCCTGTGTTACTCAACAGGAAATCACAGCAATAAGGGCTAGCTTCTGGTGTATATTTTGTAAGAAGCACAATACGCCTGCTGTAAGTGCTGCAGATGCCTGCCTGTGTTACTCAAACAGGAAATCACAGCATTAAGGGCTAGCTTCAGGTGTATATTTTGCAAGAAGCACAATACGCCTGCTGTAAGTGCTGCAGATGCCTGTTAGTGTAACACAAAAGAAGAAAAAATACGAGCAATAAGGGGTAGATTCAGGTGTATAATGTGAAGGAGGCACACTACGCCTGCTGTAAGTGCTGCAGATGCCTTCCTGTGTTACTCAACAGGAAATCACAGCAATAAGGGCTAGCTTCAGGTGTATATTTTGCAAGAAGCCCAATACGCCCGCTTTAAGTGCTGCAGATGCCTGCCTGTGTTACTCAAACAGGAAATCACATCAATAAGGGCTAGCTTCAGGTGTATATTTTGCAAGAAGCACAATACGCCCGCTGTAAGTGCTGCAGATGCCTGCCTGTGTTGCTCAATAGGAAATCACAGCAATAAGGGCTAACTTCAGGTGTATATTTTGCAAGAAGCACAATATGCCCGCTGTAAGTGCTGTAGATGCCTGCCTCTGTTACTCAACAGGAAATGACAGCAATAAGGGCTAGCTTCAGGTGTATATTTTGCAAGAAGCACGATACGCCCGCTGTAAGTGCTGCAGATGCCTGCCTGTGTTACTCAACAGGAAATCACAGCAATAAGGGCTAGCTTCAGGTGTATATTTTGCAAGAAGCGCAATACGCCTGCTGTAAATGCTGCAGATGCCTGCCTGTGTTACTCAACAGGAAATCACAGCAATAAGGGCTAGCTTCAGGTGTATATTTTGCAAGAAGCACAATACGCCCACTGTAAGTGCTGCAGATGCCTGTTAGTGTAACACAAAAGAAAAAAACTACGAGCAATAAGGGGTAGCTTCAGGTGTATAATGTGCAGGAGGCACACTACGCCTGCTGTAAGTGCTGCAGATGCCTGCCTATGTTACTCAACAGGAAATCACAGCAATAAGGGCTAGCTTCAGGTGTATATTTTGCAAGAAGCACAATACGCCCGCTGTAAGTGCTGCAGATGCCTGCCTGTGTTACTCAACAGGAAATCACATTAATAAGGGCTAGCTTCAGGTGTATATTTTGCAAGAAGCACAATACGCCCGCTGTAAGTGCTGCAGATGCCTGCCTGTGTTACTCAACAGGAAATCACAGCAATAAGGGCTAGCTTCTGGTGTATATTTTGTAAGAAGCACAATACGCCTGCTGTAAGTGCTGCAGATGCCTGCCTGTGTTACTCAAACAGGAAATCACAGCATTAAGGGCTAGCTTCAGGTGTATATTTTGCAAGAAGCACAATACGCCTGCTGTAAGTGCTGCAGATGCCTGTTAGTGTAACACAAAAGAAGAAAAAATACGAGCAATAAGGGGTAGATTCAGGTGTATAATGTGAAGGAGGCACACTACGCCTGCTGTAAGTGCTGCAGATGCCTTCCTGTGTTACTCAACAGGAAATCACAGCAATAAGGGCTAGCTTCAGGTGTATATTTTGCAAGAAGCCCAATACGCCCGCTTTAAGTGCTGCAGATGCCTGCCTGTGTTACTCAAACAGGAAATCACATCAATAAGGGCTAGCTTCAGGTGTATATTTTGCAAGAAGCACAATACGCCCGCTGTAAGTGCTGCAGATGCCTGCCTGTGTTGCTCAATAGGAAATCACAGCAATAAGGGCTAACTTCAGGTGTATATTTTGCAAGAAGCACAATATGCCCGCTGTAAGTGCTGTAGATGCCTGCCTCTGTTACTCAACAGGAAATGACAGCAATAAGGGCTAGCTTCAGGTGTATATTTTGCAAGAAGCACGATACGCCCGCTGTAAGTGCTGCAGATGCCTGCCTGTGTTACTCAACAGGAAATCACAGCAATAAGGGCTAGCTTCAGGTGTATATTTTGCAAGAAGCGCAATACGCCTGCTGTAAATGCTGCAGATGCCTGCCTGTGTTACTCAAAAAGATAATCACATCAATAAGGGCTAGCTTCAGGTGTATATTTTGCAAGAAGCACAATACGCCCGCTGTAAGTGCTGCAGATGCCTGCCTGTATTACTCAACAGGAAATTACAGCAATAAGGGCTAGCTTCAGGTGTATATTTTGCAAAAAGCACAAAAAGCCCGCTGTAAGTGCTGCAGATGCCTGCCTGTGTTACTCAACAGGAAATCACAGCAATAAGGGGTAGCTTCAGGTGTATATTTTGCAAGAAGCACAATACGCCTGCTGTAAGTGCTGCAGTTGCCTACCTGTGTTACTCAAACAGGAAATCACAGCAATAAGGGCTAGCTTCAGGTGTATATTTTGCAAGAAGCACAATACGCCCACTGTAAGTGCTGCAGATGCCTGCCTGACTTACTCAACAGGAAATCACAGCGATAAGGGCTAGCTTCAGGTGTATATTTTGCATGAAGCACAATACGCCCGCTGTAAGTGCTGCAGATGCCTGCCTGTGTTACTCAAACAGGAAATCACAGCAATAAGGGCTAGCTTCAGGTGTATATTTTGCAAGAAGCACAATACGCCTGCTGTAAGTGCTGCAGATGCCTGCCTGTGTTACTCAACAGGAAATCACAGCAATAAGGGCTCGCTTCAGGTGTATGTTTTGCAAGAAGCACAATACGCCCGCTGAAAGTGCTGCAGATGCCTGCCTGTGTTACTCAACAGGAAATCACAGCAATAAGGGCTAGCTTCAGGTGTATATTTTGCAAGAAGCACAATACGCCTGCTGTAAGTGCTGCAGATGCCTGCCTGTGTTACTCAAACAGGAAATCACAGCAATAAGGGCTAGCTTCAGGTGTATATTTTGCAAGAAGCACAATACGCCTGCTGTAAATGCTGCAGATGCCGGTTAGTGTAACACAAAAGAAAAAAACTATGAGCAATAAGGGGTAGCTTCAGGTGTATAATGTGCAGGAGGCATACTACGCCTGCTGTAAGTGCTGCAGATGCCTGCCTATGTTACTCAACAGGAAATCACAGCAATAAGGGCTAGCTTCAGGTGTATATTTTGCAAGAAGCACAATACGCCCACTGTAAGTGCTGCAGATGCCTGCCTGTGTTACTCAAACCGGAAATCACAGTAATAAGGGCTAGCTTCAGGTGTATATTTTGCAAGAAGCACAATAAGCCCGCTGTAAGTGCTGCAGATGCCTGCCTGTGTTACTCAACAGGAAATCACAGCAATAAGGGCTAGCTTCAGGTGTATATTTTGCAAGAAGCACAATACGCCTGCTGTAAGTGCTGCAGATGCCTGCCTGTGTTACTCAAACAGGAAATCACAGCAATAAGGGCTAGCTTCAGGTGTATATTTTGCAAGAAGCACAAAACGCCCGCTGTAAGTGCTGCAGATGCCTGCCTGTGTTACTCAACAGGAAATCACAGCAATAAGGGCTAGCTTCACGTGTATATTTTGCAAGAAGCACAATACGCCTGCTGTAAGTGCTGCAGATGCCTGCCTGTGTTACTCAACAGGAAATCACAGCAATAAGGGCTAGCTTCAGGTGTATATTTTGCAAGAAGCACAATACGCCCGCTGTAAGTGCTGCAGATGCCTGCCTGTGTTACTCAACAGGAAATCACAGCAATAAGGGCTAGCTTCAGGTGTATATTTTGCAAGAAGCACAATACGCCTGCTGTAAGTGCTGCAGATGCCTGCCTGTGTTACTCAAGCAGGAAATCAGAGCAATAAGGGCTAGCTTCAGGTGTATATTTTGCAAGAAGCACAATACGCCTGCTGTAAATGCTGCAGATGCCTGTTAGTGTAACACAAAAGAAAAAAACTACGAGCAATAAGGGGTAGCTTCAGGTGTATAATGTGCAGGAGGCACACTACGCCTGCTGTAAGTGCTGCAGATGCCTGCCTATGTTACTCAACAGGAAATCACAGCAATAAGGGCTAGCTTCAGGTGTATATTTTGCAAGAAGCACAATACGCCTGCTGTAAGTGTTGCAGATGCCTGCCTGTGTTACTCAAACAGCAAATCACAGCAATAAGGGCTAGCTTCAGGTGTATATTTTGCAAGAAGCACAATACGCCCGCTGTAAGTGCTGCAGATGCCTGCCTGTGTTACTCAAACCAGAAATCACAGTAATAAGGGCTAGCTTCAGGTGTATATTTTGCAAGAAGCACAATAAGCCCGCTGTAAGTGCTGCAGATGCCTGCCTGTGTTACTCAACAGGAAATCACAGCAATAAGGGCTAGCTTCAGGTGTATATTTTGCAAGAAGCACAATACACCCGCTGTAAGTGCTGCAGATACCTGCCTGTGTTACTCAACAGGAAATCACAGAAATAAGGGCTAACTTCAGGTGTATATTTTGCAAGAAGCACAATACGCCCGCTGTAAGTTCTGCAGACGGCTGCCTGTGTTACTCAAACAGGAAATCACAGCAATAAGGGATAGCTTCAGGTGTATATTTTGCAAGAAGCACAATACGCCTGCTGTAAGTGCTGCAGATGCCTGCCTGTGTTACTCAAACAGGAAATAACAGCAATAAGGGCTAGCTTCAGGTGTATATTTTGCAAGAAGCACAAAACGCCCGCTGTAAGTGCTGCAGATACCTGCCTGTGTTACTCAACAGGAAATCACAGCAATAAGGGCTAGCTTCAGGTGTATATTTTGCAAGAAGCACAATACGCCTGCTGTAAGTGTTGCAGATGCCTGCCTGTGTTACTCAACGGGAAATCACAGCAATAAGGGCTAGCTTCAGGTGTATATTTTGCAAGAAGCACAATACACCTGCTCTAAGTGCTGCAGATGCCTGCCTGTGTTACTCAAACAGGAAATCACAGCAATAAGGGCTAGCTTCAGGTGTATATTTTGCAAGAAGCACAATACGCCTGCTGTAAGTGCGGCAGATGCCTGTTAGTGTAACACAAAAGAAAAAAAACTACGAGCAATAAGGGGTAGCTTCAGGTGTATAATGTGCAGGAGGCACACTACGCCTGCTGTAATTGCTGCAGATGCCTGCCTGTGTTACTCAACAGGAAATCACAGCAATAAGGGCTAGCTTCAGGTGTATATAAAGCAAGAAGCATAATACGCCTGCTGTAAGTGCTGCAGATGCCTGCCTGTGTTACTCAACAGGAAATCACAGCAATAAGGGCTAGCTTCAGGTGTATATTTTGCAAGAAGCACAATACGCCTGCTGTAAGTGCTGCAGATGCCTGTTAGTGTAACACAAAAGAAAAAAACTACGAGCAATAAGGGGTAGCTTCAGGTGTATAATGTGCAGGAGGCACACTACGCCTGCTTTAAGTGCTGCAGATGCCTGCCTATGTTACTCAACAGGAAATCACAGCAATAAGGGCTAGCTTCAGGTGTATATTTTGCAAGAAGCACAATACGCCCGCTGTAAGTGCTGCAGATGCCTGCCTGTGTTACTCAACAGGAAATCACAGCAATAAGGGCTAGCTTCTGGTGTATATTTTGTAAGAAGCACAATACGCCTGCTGTAAGTGCTGCAGATGCCTGCCTGTGTTACTCAAACAGGAAATCACAGCATTAAGGGCTAGCTTCAGGTGTATATTTTGCAAGAAGCACAATACGCCTGCTGTAAGTGCTGCAGATGCCTGTTAGTGTAACACAAAAGAAAAAAAACTACGAGCAATAAGGGGTAGATTCAGGTGTATAATGTGAAGGAGGCACACTACGCCCGCTTTAAGTGCTGCAGATGCCTGCCTGTGTTACCCAAACAGGAAATCACATCAATAAGGGCTAGCTTCAGGTGTATATTTTGGAAGAAGCACAATACGCCCACTGTAAGTGCTGGAGATGCCTGCCTCTGTTACTCAACAGGAAATGACAGCAATAAGGGCTAGCTTCAGGTGTATATTTTGCAAGAAGCACGATACGCCCGCTGTAAGTGCTGCAGATGCCTGCCTGTGTTGCTCAATAGGAAATCACAGCAATAAGGGCTAACTTTAGGTGTATATTTTGCAAGAAGCACAATATGCCCGCTGTAAGTGCTGTAGATGCCTGCCTCTGTTACTCAACAGGAAATGACAGCAATAAGGGCTAGCTTCAGGTGTATATTTTGCAAGAAGCACGATACGCCCGCTGTAAGTGCTGCAGATGCCTGCCTGTGTTACTCAACAGGAAATCACAGCAATAAGGGCTAGCTTCAGGTGTATATTTTGCAAGAAGCGCAATACGCCTGCTGTAAGTGCTGCAGATGCCTGCCTGTGTTACTCTAAAAGATAATCACATCAATAAGGGCTAGCTTCAGGTGTATATTTTGCAAGAAGCACAATACGCCCGCTGTAAGTGCTGCAGATGCCTGCCTGTATTACTCAACAAGAAATTACAGCAATAAGGGCTAGCTTAAGGTGTATATTTTGCAAGAAGCACAATACGCCCGCTGTAAGTGCTGCAGATGCCTGCCTGTGTTACTCAACAGGAAATCACAGCAATAAGGGGTAGCTTCAGGTGTATATTTTGCAAGAAGCACAATACGCCTGCTGTAAGTGCTGCAGTTGCCTACCTGTGTTACTCAAACAGGAAATCACAGCAATAAGGGCTAGCTTCAGGTGTATATTTTGCAAGAAGCACAATACGCCCGCTGTAAGTGCTGCAGATGCCTGCCTGACTTACTCAACAGGAAATCACAGTGATAAGGGCTAGCTTCAGGTGTATATTTTGCAAGAAGCACAATACGCCCGCTGTAAGTGCTGCAGATGCCTGCCTGTGTTACTCAAACAGGAAATCACAACAATAAGGGCTAGCTTCAGGTGTATATTTTGCAAGAAGCACAATACGCCTGCTGTAAGTGCTGCAGATGCCTGCCTGTGTTACTCAACAGGAAATCACAGCAATAAGGGCTAGCTTCAGGTGTATATTTTGCAAGAAGCACAATACGCCTGCTGTAAGTGCTGCAGATGCCTGTTAGTGTAACACAAAAGAAAAAAACTACGAGCAATAAGGGGTAGCTTCAGGTGTATAATGTGCAGGAGGCACACTACGCCTGCTGTAAGTGCTGCAGATGCCTGCCTATGTTACTCAACAGGAAATCACAGCAATAAGGGCTAGCTTCAGGTGTATATTTTGCAAGAAGCACAATACGCCCGCTGTAAGTGCTGCAGATGCCTGCCTGTGTTACTCAACAGGAAATCACAGCAATAAGGGCTAGCTTCAGGTGTATATTTTGCAAGAAGCACAATACGCCCGCTGTAAGTGCTGCAGATGCCTGCCTGTGTTACTCAACAGGAAATCAGAGCAATAAGGGCTAGCTTCAGGTGTATATTTTGCAAGAAGCACAATACGCCTACTGTAAGTGCTGCAGATGCCTGCCTGTGTTACTCAACAGGAAATAACAGCAATTAGGGCTAGCTTCAGGTGTATATTTTGAAAGAAGCACAATATGCCTGCTGTAAGTGCTGCAGATGCCTGCCTGTGTTACTCAACAGGAAATCACAGCAATAAGGGCTAGCTTCAGGTGTATATTTTGCAAGAAGCACAATACGCCTGCTGTAAGTGCTGCAGATGCCTGTTAGTGTAACACAAAAGAAAAAAAACTACGAGCAATAAGGGGTAGCTTCAAGTGGATAATGTGCACGAGACACACTACGCCTGCAGTAAGTGCTGCAGATGTCTGCCTGTGTTACTCAACAGGAAATCACAGCAATAAGGGCTAGCTTCAGGTGTATATTTTGCAAGAAGCACAATACGCCTGCTGTAAGTGCTGCAGATGCCTGCCTGTGTTACGCAAACAGGAAATCACAGCAATAAGGGCTAGCTTCAGGTGTATATTTTGCAAGAAGCACAATATGCCTGCTGTAAGTGTTGCAGATGCCTGCCTGTGTTACTCAAACAGCAAATCACAGCAATAAGGGCTAGCTTCAGGTGTATATTTTGCAAGAAGCACAATACGCCCGCTGTAAGTGCTGCAGATGCCTGCCTGTGTTACTCAAACCAGAAATCACAGTAATAAGGGCTAGCTTCAGGTGTATATTTTGCAAGAAGCACAATAAGCCCGCTGTAAGTGCTGCAGATGCCTGCCTGTGTTACTCAACAGGAAATCACAGCAATAAGGGCTAGCTTCAGGTGTATATTTTGCAAGAAGCACAATACACCCGCTGTAAGTGCTGCAGATACCTGCCTGTGTTACTCAACAGGAAATCACAGAAATAAGGGCTAACTTCAGGTGTATATTTTGCAAGAAGCACAATACGCCCGCTGTAAGTTCTGCAGACGGCTGCCTGTGTTACTCAAACAGGAAATCACAGCAATAAGGGATAGCTTCAGGTGTATATTTTGCAAGAAGCACAATACGCCTGCTGTAAGTGCTGCAGATGCCTGCCTGTGTTACTCAAACAGGAAATAACAGCAATAAGGGCTAGCTTCAGGTGTATATTTTGCAAGAAGCACAAAACGCCCGCTGTAAGTGCTGCAGATACCTGCCTGTGTTACTCAACAGGAAATCACAGCAATAAGGGCTAACTTCAGGTGTATATTTTGCAAGAAGCACAAAATGCCCGCTGTAAGTTCTGCAGACGGCTGCCTGTGTTACTCAACAGGAAATCACAGCAATAAGGGCTAGCTTCAGGTGTATATTTTGCAAGAAGCACAATACGCCTGCTGTAAGTGTTGCAGATGCCTGCCTGTGTTACTCAACGGGAAATCACAGCAATAAGGGCTAGCTTCAGGTGTATATTTTGCAAGAAGCACAATACACCTGCTCTAAGTGCTGCAGATGCCTGCCTGTGTTACTCAAACAGGAAATCACAGCAATAAGGGCTAGCTTCAGGTGTATATTTTGCAAGAAGCACAATACGCCTGCTGTAAGTGCGGCAGATGCCTGTTAGTGTAACACAAAAGAAAAAAAACTACGAGCAATAAGGGGTAGCTTCAGGTGTATAATGTGCAGGAGGCACACTACGCCTGCTATAATTGCTGCAGATGCCTGCCTGTGTTACTCAACAGAAAATCACAGCAATAAGGGCTAGCTTCAGGTGTATATAAAGCAAGAAGCATAATACGCCTGCTGTAAGTGCTGCAGATGCCTGCCTGTGTTACTCAACAGGAAATCACAGCAATAAGGGCTAGCTTCAGGTGTATATTTTGCAAGAAGCACAATACGCCCGCTGTAAGTGCTGCAGATGCCTGTTAGTGTAACACAAAAGAAAAAAACTACGAGCAATAAGGGGTAGCTTCAGGTGTATAATGTGCAGGAGGCACACTACGCCTGCATTAAGTGCTGCAGATGCCTGCCTATGTTACTCAACAGGAAATCACAGCAATAAGGGCTAGCTTCAGGTGTATATTTTGCAAGAAGCACAATACGCCCGCTGTAAGTGCTGCAGATGCCTGCCTGTGTTACTCAACAGGAAATCACAGCAATAAGGGCTAGCTTCTGGTGTATATTTTGTAAGAAGCACAATACGCCTGCTGTAAGTGCTGCAGATGCCTGCCTGTGTTACTCAAACAGGAAATCACAGCATTAAGGGCTAGCTTCAGGTGTATATTTTGCAAGAAGCACAATACGCCTGCTGTAAGTGCTGCAGATGCCTGTTAGTGTAACACAAAAGAAAAAAAACTACGAGCAATAAGGGGTAGATTCAGGTGTATAATGTGAAGGAGGCACACTACGCCTGCTGTAAGTGCTGCAGATGCCTTCCTGTGTTACTCAACAGGAAATCACAGCAATAAGGGCTAGCTTCAGGTGTATATTTTGCAAGAAGCCCAATACGCCCGCTTTAAGTGCTGCAGATGCCTGCCTGTGTTACCCAAACAGGAAATCACATCAATAAGGGCTAGCTTCAGGTGTATATTTTGCAAGAAGCACAATACGCCCACTGTAAGTGCTGGAGATGCCTGCCTCTGTTACTCAACAGGAAATGACAGCAATAAGGGCTAGCTTCAGGTGTATATTTTGCAAGAAGCACGATACGCCCGCTGTAAGTGCTGCAGATGCCTGCCTGTGTTGCTCAATAGGAAATCACAGCAATAAGGGCTAACTTCAGGTGTATATTTTGCAAGAAGCACAATATGCCCGCTGTAAGTGCTGTAGATGCCTGCCTCTGTTACTCAACAGGAAATGACAGCAATAAGGGCTAGCTTCAGGTGTATATTTTGCAAGAAGCACGATACGCCCGCTGTAAGTGCTGCAGATGCCTGCCTGTGTTACTCAACAGGAAATCACAGCAATAAGGGCTAGCTTCAGGTGTATATTTTGCAAGAAGCGCAATACGCCTGCTGTAAGTGCTGCAGATGCCTGCCTGTGTTACTCTAAAAGATAATCACATCAATAAGGGCTAGCTTCAGGTGTATATTTTGCAAGAAGCACAATACGCCCGCTGTAAGTGCTGCAGATGCCTGCCTGTATTACTCAACAAGAAATGACAGCAATAAGGGCTAGCTTAAGGTGTATATTTTGCAAGAAGCACAATACGCCCGCTGTAAGTGCTGCAGATGCCTGCCTGTGTTACTCAACAGGAAATCACAGCAATAAGGGGTAGCTTCAGGTGTATATTTTGCAAGAAGCACAATACGCCTGCTGTAAGTGCTGCAGTTGCCTACCTGTGTTACTCAAACAGGAAATCACAGCAATAAGGGCTAGCTTCAGGTGTATATTTTGCAAGAAGCACAATACGCCCGCTGTAAGTGCTGCAGATGCCTGCCTGACTTACTCAACAGGAAATCACAGTGATAAGGGCTAGCTTCAGGTGTATATTTTGCAAGAAGCACAATACGCCCGCTGTAAGTGCTGCAGATGCCTGCCTGTGTTACTCAAACAGGAAATCACAACAATAAGGGCTAGCTTCAGGTGTATATTTTGCAAGAAGCACAATACGCCTGCTGTAAGTGCTGCAGATGCCTGCCTGTGTTACTCAACAGGAAATCACAGCAATAAGGGCTAGCTTCAGGTGTATATTTTGCAAGAAGCACAATACGCCTGCTGTAAGTGCTGCATATGCCTGTAAGTGTAACACAAAAGAAAAAAAACTACAAGCAATAAGGGGTAGCTTCAGGTGTATAATGTGTAGGAGGCACACTACGCCTGCTGTAAGTGCTGCAGATGCCTGCCTGTGTTACTCAACAGGAAATCACAGCAATAAGGGCTAGCTTCAGGTGTATATTTTGCAAGAAGCACAATACGCCCGCTGTAAGTGCTGCTGATGCCTGCCTGTGTTACTCAAACAGGAAATCACAGTAATAAGGGCTAGCTTCAGGTGTATATTTTGCAAGAAGCACAATAAGCCCGCTGTAAGTGCTGCAGATGCCTGCCTGTGTTACTCAACAGGAAATCACAGCAATAAGGGCTAGCTTCAGGTGTATATTTTGCAAGAAGCACAATACACCCGCTGTAAGTGCTGCAGATACCTGCCTGTGTTACTCAACAGGAAATCACAGCAATAAGGGCTAGCTTCAGGTGTATATTTTGCAAGAAGCACAAAACGCCCGCTGTAAGTGCTGCAGATGCCTGCCTGTGTTACTCAACAGGAAATCACAGCAATAAGGGCTAGCTTCAGGTGTATATTTTGCAAGAAGCACAATACGCCCACTGTAAGTGCTGCAGATGCCTGCCTGTGTTATTCAACAGGAAATCACAGCAATAAGGGCTAGCTTCAGGTGTATATTTTGCAAGAAGCACAATACGCCCGCTGTAAGTGCTGCAGATGCCTGCCTGTGTTACTCAACAGGAAATCACAGCCATAAGGGCTAGCTTCAGGTGTATATTTTGCAAGAAGCACAATACGCCCGCTGTAAGTGCTGTAGATGCCTGCCTGTGTTACTCAACAGGAAATCAATGCAATAAGGGCTAGCTTCAGGTGTATATTTTGCAAGAAGCACAATACGCTCTCTGTAAGTGCTGCAGGTGCCTGCCTGTGTTACTCAAACAAGAAATCACAGCAATAAGGGCTAGCTTTAGGTGTATATTTTGCAAGAAGCACAATATGCCCGCTGTAAGTGCTGCAGATGCCTGCCTGTGTTACTCAACAGGAAATCACAGCAATAAGGGCTAGCTTCAGGTGTATATTTTGCAAGAAGCACAATACGCCCGCTGTAAGTGCTGCAGATGCCTGCCTGTGTTACTCAACAGGAAATCACAGCAATAAAGACTAGCTTCAGGTGTATATTTTGCAAGAAGCACAATACGCCTGCTGTAAGTGCTGCAGATGCCTGCCTGTGTTACTCAACAGGAAATCACAGCAATAAGGGCTAGCTTCAGGTGTATATTTTGCAAGAAGCACAATACGCCTGCTGTAAGTGTTGCAGATGCCTGCCTGTGTTACTCAAACAGCAAATCACAGCAATAGGGGCTAGCTTCAGGTGTATATTTTGCAAAAAGCACAATACGCCTGCTGTAAGTGCTGCAGATGCCTGTTAGTGTAACACAAAAGAAAAAAAACTACGAGCAATAAGGGGTAGCTTCAGGTGTATAATGTGCAGGAGGCACACTATGCCTGCTGTAAGTGCTGCAGATGCCTGCCTGTGTTACTCAAACAGGAAATCACAGCAATAAGGGCTAGCTTCAGGTGTATATTTTGCAAGAAGCACAATACGCCTGCTGTAAGTGTTGCAGATGCCTGCCTGTGTTACTCAAACAAGAAATCACAGCAATAAGGGCTAGCTTTAGGTGTATATTTTGCAAGAAGCACAATATGCCCGCTGTAAGTGCTGCAGATGCCTGCCTGTGTTACTCAACAGGAAATCACAGTAATAAGGGCTTGCTTCAGGTGTATATTTTGCAAGAAGCACAATACGCCCGCTGTAAGTGCTGCAGGTGCCTGCCTGTGTTACTCAAACAGGAAATCACAGCAATAAGGGCTAGCTTCAGGTGTATATTTTGCAAGAAGCACAATACGCCTGCTGTAAGTGCTGCAGATGCCTGTTAGTGTAACACAAAAGAAAAAAAAACTACGAGCAATAAGGGGTAGCTTCAGGTGTATAATGTGCAGGAGGCACACTATGCCTGCTGTAAGTGCTGCAGATGCCTGCCTGTGTTACTCAAACAGGAAATCACAGCAATAAGGGGTAGCTTCAGGTGTATATTTTGCAAGAAGCACAATACGCCTGCTGTAAGTGCTGCAGATGCCTGTTAGTGTAACACAAAAGAAAAAAAACTATGAGCAATAAGGGGTAGCTTCAGGTGTATAATGTGCAGGAGGCACACTACGCCTGCTGTAAGTGCTGCAGATGTCTGCCTGTGTTACTCAACAGGAAATCACATCAATAAGGGCTAGCTTCAGGTGTATATTTTGCAAGAAGCACAATACGCCCGCTGTAAGTGCTGCAGATGCCTGCCTGTGTTACTCAACAGGAAATCACAGCAATAAGGGCTAGCTTTAGGTGTATATTTTGCAAGAAGCACAATACGCCGGCTGTAAGTGCTGCAGATGCCTGCCTGTGTTACTCAAACAGGAAATCACAGCAATAAGGGCTAGCTTCAGGTGTATATTTTGCAAGAAGCACAATACGCCCACTGTAAGTGCTGCAGATGCCTGCCTGTGTTACTCAAACATGAAATCACAGGAATAAGGGCTAGCTTCAGGTGTATATTTTGCAAGAAGCACAATACGCCCGCTGTAAGTGCTGCAGATGCCTGCCTGTGTTACTCAAACAGGGAATCACAGCAATAAGGGCGAGCTTCAGGTGTATATTTTGCAAGAAGCACAATACTCCTGCTGTAAGTGCTGCAGATGCCTGCCTGTGTTACTCAACAGGAAATCACAGCAATAAGGGCTAGCTTCAGGTGTATATTTTGCAGGAAGCACACTACGCCTGCTGTTAGTGTGACACACACGGAAAACACAGCAATAAGGGCTAGCTTCAGGTGTATACTGTGCAGGAGGCTTAGCAAAAATATCACTGACACTGTCCCTGCCTATCCTTCTCTCTCCCTACACACAAGGTTTAGCAGAATTCACTGACACTGTCCTTACCTATCCTTCTCTCTCCCTACACACAAGGTTTAGCAGAATATCACACTGACACTGTCCCTACTAGTGATGAGCCGAACACCCCCGGGTTCGGTTCGCACCAGAACCCGCGAACGGACCGAAAGTTCGCACGAACATTAGAACCCTATTAAATACAATGGATGCGAACGTTCGAATTCTAAAGTGCTAATTATAACGACTATTATCCATGTTATTGTCCTAAACAGAGTTTGGGAACCCGGGTTCTGCACCAGGGGACATGTATCAATGCAAAAATAAGTTTTAAAAACGGCCGTTTTTCGGGAGCAGTCATTTTAATGATGCATAAAGTGAAAAAAAAAGGCAAATATTCCTTTAAATATTGTACCTGGGGGGTGTCTAAAGTATGCCTGTGAAGTGCCACGTGTTTCCCGTGTTTAGAACTGTCCCTGCACAAAATTACATTTCTAAAGGAAAAATAAGCCATTTAAAACTGCTTGCGGCTTTAATGTAATGTCTGGTCCCGGTAATATGGATGAAAATCTTTAAGAAAAATGGCATAGCTACCCCATCACCCCCCCCCCCTACCCTAGCCCATTACCAGCCCCTTTGGGTCTTGTATGGATATTAAGGGGAACCCCGCACACAAAATAAAAAAGGCCCTATATACTCTGAACAGCCGTATACAGGCGGTGCATACAAGACAGGGACTGTAGGTTTGTTCTTATGTAGAATCTGTTTGTAATTTTGAACAGCTACATTGTTTAAGTGTAGCTCCAGCCCAAATACCTATTTTTAAGCTTTTTGAAAAACATAGGGAAGGGTTATCACCCCTGTAACATTTGTTTTGCTGTCTGTGCCCCTGTTCAGAACATTTCACCTCACTTTGCGTCCCAATGACAACTGTTTTTGAAATGTGGTGTTTTTATTGAAACAAGGATTGGTGATAAAGCATCAGTAGAGAGGAGACACCTTTCTCCCATATTAATTCTTACAGGAGAGAATTTTCCTTCCAAGGGGTAGATTTCCTCTCACTTCCTGTTGTCTTCTTCCGTTTGCAAGTAGTAGTCGTTTGTAATTTGGATGTTTGAAAGTAGGGACCTGCCGTATATACTCTGCAGAAATTGGCCCCTTAGGTGTTGGTGTTGGCACAACACTGTAAGCACTCACAGTTACTCTTGGTGGGTGCTGGAACGCCCTGCTGTCAACTATTATATCAGGAATTGTAATAACATATAATTGTTGAACAGTGGTAGTAAAAATTGGGCCTTTGATGGTGGTGCTGGTGCCACAACACTGTAAGGCCTGACAGTTACTCTTGGTGGGCGCAGCAATGGGCCCTGCTGTGAATTATTAGATCAATAATTATAATTGCATGCCCCTGTTGAACAGGGGCTGAAAAATTGGGCCTTTGGTGGTGGTGGTGGTGGTGGTGGTGGTGGTGTTGACACAACACCGTAAGGCCTGACAGTTACTCTTGGTGGGCGCAGCAATGGGCCCTGCTGTGAATTATTAGATCAATAATTATAATTGCATGCCCCTGTTGAACAGGGGCTGAAAAATTGGGCCTTAGGCACTGGTGGCACAACACTGCAACCCCTCACAGATACTGTACTTGGAGCACAGCAATGAGGCCTGTTGCAAAGTATTGCATCAAAAATTGTAATTACACGCCCCTGTTAAACAGGGGCTGAAAAATTGGGCCTTAGCCACTGGTGGCGGCACCCATAAACCAAAATGATCTTCCAAGCTATCATCATTAATCGGATCATTGAGGAGGAGGAGGAGGATAGCCAGTCAACATCACAGCACAGGCACTCAGCATCAGCATCAGTCTTGAAGGGATGTGACATTTTAAAATCAATTAGTCTGTTATATCAGCATCAGGTGTGTGGTAGCTGGTGGTGATCCAAGACTGGTTCATCTTGATGAAAGTCAGTCGATCAACCGAGTCGGTGGACAGGCGCACCCTGTGATCCGTGACAAATCCTCCAGCAGCACTGAATGTGCGTTCTGAAAGAACGCTGGATGCAGGACAGGCCAGTAGCTCAATTGCATATTGTGCAAGCTCTGGCCAGTGATCCATCCTCAAGACCCAGTAAGCCAGAGGATTTTCGGTGGGGAAGGTGTCCAAGTCTGACCTTGCCCCTAGGTATTCCTGCACCATGTATATCAGACGCTGGCGATGGTTGCTGGAACCGATCATACTTTGGGGCTGCGGACTAAAGAATTGTCTGAACGCATCGGTCAGACGGCCACCTTCCCCACCGCTCCTTCTTTGACTGCCCGAAGCCTCAGCAACTCGTTGTCCAGGACCAGGAGTTTGTAACCTCCCAGTCTCTGGGAACGCGTTGCACAGACCTTTCTGCAAGGCCTCCCGGAGTTGTCTCATCCTCTGCTCCCTCTGCGACGGTAACATAAGGTCCGCAACCTTACCCTTGTACCGTGGATCAAGGAGAGTGGCCAGCCAGTAATGGTCCCTCTCCTTGATCCGAAGAATACGAGGATCCTTCCGCAGACTTTGCAGGATCAGGGAGGCCATGCAGCGTAGGTTAGCTGAGGCATTCAGTCCGGAGTCCTCTGGGTCACTAAGGACGACATGATCCGCAGCCACCTCCTCCCAGCCACGTACAAGTCCACTGGTTTCTTGGGACTGTAAATCATCCCTAAAAGACTGCTGCTGATGATGCTGAGTGCCAGCCTCCACCTCCATGCTGACACAATCCTCCTCCTCCTCCTCCTCCTCCTCTTCCTGTGCGATGGGTGGGACAGAAGGAACACTGTCTGGGTAAAGGGGGCCTTGAGAGGCAAGGAAGTCCTCCTCTTCCTGCCTCTGTTCTGCCTCAAGTGCCCTGTCCATTATTCCACGCAGCGTGTGCTCCAACTGGTGGACAAGAGGTACAGTGTCACTGATGCATGCACTGTCACTGCTCACCATCCTCGTGGCCTCCTCAAATGGTGCCAGGACAGTGCATGCATCCCTGATCATGCCCCACTGGCGTGGTGAAAAAAACCCGAGCTCCCCTGACCCTGTCCTGGTGCCGTAGTCGCACAGGTACTCATTGATGGCCCTCTGCTGCGTGTGCAGCTGCTCCAGCATGGCCAACGTTGAGTTCCACCTGGTGGGCATGTCACATATAAGGCGGTTCTTGGGCAGGTTCAACTCCTTTTGCAGCTCAGCCAGGCGAGCACTGGCATTATAAGATCTGCGGAAATGCACACAGACTTTCCTGGCCTGCCTCAGGACATCCTGTAAGCCCGGGTACCTGCTCAAGAACTGCTGCACCACCAGGTTAAGGACGTGAGCCACACAGGGCACATGGGTCAGTTGTCCCTGTCGGAGGGCGGAGAGGAGGTTGGTGCCATTGTCGCAAACCACCATTCCTGGCTTAAGCTGGGGTGGCGTCAACCACCTCTCGGCCTGCCCCTGCAGAGCAGACAGGACCTCTGCCCCAGTGTGGCTCCTGTCCCCCAAACACACCAGCGCAAGCACGGCATGGCATCTTTTTGCCTGCGTACTTGCGTAGCCCCTTTAACGCCTACGGAGCACCGCTGGTTCCGAGGACAAAGCACAGGAAGAGGCCATGGAGGAAGAAGAAGAGGAGGGGGTGAAGGAGAGAGGTGTGTCACAACCAGTAGTAGCATTTTGGAGGCGTGGAGGTGGAACAACCTCCAACACTACTGCACCTTGTCCTGCATCCTTCCCAGCTGCCAAAAGAGTGACCCAATGGGCCGTGAAAGAAAGGTAACGTCCCTGTCCATGCCTGCTGGACCATGAGTCAGCGGTAATATGCACCTTACCGCTGACCGCCCTGTCCAGCGAGGCCAAGACATTGCCTTCCACATGCCTGTAGAGAGCCGGAATCGCCTTCCGTGAGAAAAAGTGGCGTTTGGGAACCTGCCACTGAGGAACCGCACATTGCACAAACTCACGGAAGGGGGCCGAGTCTACCAACTGAAAAGGCAGCAGTTGAAGCGCTAGCAATTTAGCCAAGCTAGCATTCAACCGCTGGGCATGTGGATGGCTGGGAGTGAACTTCTTTCGACGGTCCAGCAGCTGGGGCAGGGAAATTTGCATGCTAGAATCGGACGTCGGTGTACTGCTAGCAGAGTGGCCGCAAGTACTTGGCTGTGACACACCTAATTCTACACCTTCATTCCTCTCAGTGCAGGTTTCAGAGAGGACTGAAGGTATAGTGGGGTTGGAGATCCCAGCTGATGCGGTGCAAGGAGAGGTCCGCTTTGTTCTTTGGTGTGGGTCTTTAAGGTAGGCTTGCCAACGAGCTGCATGGCAGGTCAACATATGTCTGATCAGGCATGTGGTCCCCAAGCGGCTGATGTTTTGGCCACGCGATATACGCTTGAGACATATGTTGCAAACAGCAGCTGTGCGATCTGATGCACTCGCCTCAAAAAAGGCCCACACCAAAGAACTTTTTGAATGACGGGCAGAGGCAGCGCCCTGCACAGGCGGAGCTCTGCGGTGTGATTCCTTCGGTGTGCTGCCCATACGCTGGCCACCCAAGGGCATCCTGCCTCGTTGGAGATGTGCCTCCTCCTCATTCTCCTCCTCCTCCTCTCTCCTATTAGGCACCCACGTGGAGTCAGTGACCTCATCATCCCCTCCCTCCTCATCACTGGAGCCAATCTGGCAGTATGCTGCAGCTGCTGGAGCATGACTGCCAGATTGGTGTCCTTCTTGAGCATCCCCTCTCTCTGCGCTCACGCTACTGCCTTCCTCTATCTGGGTATCATCATCAGATCCTTCGAAACGCTGGGCATCCTCCTGCAGCATGTACCCAACACTGTGCTCAAACAGTTCGGGGGACTCCTCAGGAGGAGGACATGGTGGGTCTAGGGAAGGATTGACTAATGAAGATAATGATACCAGAGAAGAGGACGCTTTGGCAGCTGCTTTGCCAGTACCCTGAGCCTGGGTGAGAGAGGATGAGGAGGATGAGGTGGGCTTGGTCATCCACTCTACCAAGTCTTCGGCATGATGTGGCTCAACATGTCCAGCTGTCGAAAAGAAGGACAAGCGTGTCCCATGGCCATGTGCTGATGACAATGCACCGCGTCCACGACCAGCACTGTTGCCCCAAGACACAGAGCCTGCTTGCCCTCTTTTTTTGCCTCCTGACTGTCTGCCTCTCCTTGTTTGCCTTCCAGACATTTTAATGGATGGCCTGCAGGGAGATGGGAAAAACAGCAATAAGGGCTACCTTCAGGTGTATACTGTGCAGGAGGCTTAGCAACAATGACACTGACACTGTCCCCTGCCTATCCTTCTCTGTCCCTAAACACAAGGATTTGCAATATGCTTCAGCAAGATTGGTTTAGCACAGAATAGCACACTGACAGTTTCCCTCACTGTCCTTCTCTGTCCCTACAAACAAGATTTAGCACAGAATAGCACACTGATAGTTTCCACGAGTGTCCTTCTCTGTCCCTAAACTCAAGGATTTCAAAGATGGTTCAGCAAGATTGGTTTAGAACAGAATAGCACACTGACACTTTCCCTCACTGTACCTCTCTGTCCCTAAACTCAAGGATTTCAAATATGGTTCAGCAAGATTGGTTTAGAACAGAATAGCACACTGACAGTTTCCCTCACTGTCCTTCTCTGTCCCTACAAACAAGATTTAGCACAGAATAGCACACTGATAGTTTCCACGAGTGTCCTTCTCTGTCCCTAAACTCAAGGATTTCAAAGATGGTTCAGCAAGATTGGTTTAGAACAGAATAGCACACTGACACTTTCCCTCACTGTACCTCTCTGTCCCTAAACTCAAGGATTTCAAATATGGTTCAGCAAGATTGGTTTAGAACAGAATAGCACACTGACAGTTTCCCTCACTGTCCTTCTCTGTCCCTACAAACAAGATTTAGCACAGAATAGCACACTGATAGTTTCCACGAGTGTCCTTCTCTGTCCCTAAACTCAAGGATTTCAAAGATGGTTCAGTAAGATTGGTTTAGAACAGAATAGCACACTGACACTTTCCCTCACTATACCTCTCTGTCCCTAAACTCAAGGATTTCAAATATGGTTCAGCAAGATTGGTTTAGGACAGAATAGCACACTGACACTTTCCCTCACTGTCCTTCTCTGTCCCTACAAACAAGATTTAGCACAGAATAGCACACTGATAGTTTCCATGAGTGTCCTTCTCTGTCCCTAAACTCAAGGATTTCAAATATGGTTCAGCAAGATTGGTTTAGAACAGAATAGCACACTGACACTTTCCCTCACTGTACCTCTCTGTCCCTAAACTCAAGGATTTCAAATATGGTTCAGCAAGATTGGTTTAGAACAGAATAGCACACTGACAGTTTCCCTCACTGTCCTTCTCTGTCCCTACAAACAAGATTTAGCACAGAATAGCACACTGATAGTTTCCACGAGTGTCCTTCTCTGTCCCTAAACTCAAGGATTTCAAAGATGGTTCAGCAAGATTGGTTTAGAACAGAATAGCACACTGACACTTTCCCTCACTGTACCTCTCTGTCCCTAAACTCAAGGATTTCAAATATGGTTCAGCAAGATTGGTTTAGAACAGAATAGCACACTGACAGTTTCCCTCACTGTCCTTCTCTGTCCCTACAAACAAGATTTAGCACAGAATAGCACACTGATAGTTTCCACGAGTGTCCTTCTCTGTCCCTAAACTCAAGGATTTCAAATATGGTTCAGCAAGATTGGTTTAGAACAGAATAGCACACTGACAGTTTCCCTCACTGTCCTTCTCTGTCCCTACAAACAAGATTTAGCACAGAATAGCACACTGATAGTTTCCACGAGTGTCCTTCTCTGTCCCTAAACTCAAGGATTTCAAAGATGGTTCAGCAAGATTGGTTTAGAACAGAATAGCACACTGACACTTTCCCTCACTGTACCTCTCTGTCCCTAAACTCAAGGATTTCAAATATGGTTCAGCAAGATTGGTTTAGAACAGAATAGCACACTGACAGTTTCCCTCACTGTACCTCTCTGTCCCTAAACTCAAGGATTTCAAATATGGTTCAGCAAGATTGGTTTAGAACAGAATAGCACACTGACACTTTCCCTCACTTTACCTCTCTGTCCCTACAAACAAGGTTTAGCACAGAATAACACACTGTCACTGACACTCTCCCTACCTATCCTTATTTGTCCCTAAACACAAGGAATCCAGGATTAGTAAAGGAAAAAAAATGACACTGTCCCTGCCTATGCTTCTCTTTCCCTGCTCCGGAACACACTACACAAGGCCGCCGCGCTGGCGGCCTTTTATAGTGTGGGGCGTGTACTAAACCCCCTCAGCAATAATTGGCCACAGGCATCCTGCCTGTGGCCAATCATTGCTCTCCTCGCTGCCAGCGATGTGATTGGCCAAGCATGCGGGGTCACAGTGCATGCTTGGCCAATCACAGCGCCTGGATGACACTGCGATGGCGTAGTGCATTGTGGGCCGTTCGCGTCACTCGAATTTGGCGCGAACGGCCCAAATCGTTCGTTCTTCGTCGAACGATCGAACAGCCGATGTTCAAGTCGAACGTATGTTCGACTCGAACACAAAGCTCATCCCTATCCTTCTCTCTCCCTACACACAATTTCACTAACACTGTCCCTGCCTATCCTTCTCTCTCCCTGCACGCCGGAACACACTACACAAGGCCGCCGCGCTGGCGGCCTTTTATAGTGTGGGGCGTGTACTAAATCCCCCGAGCTATAATTGGCCACAGGCAGGATATCCTGCTTGTGCCCAATTATGGCTCTCCTCGCTGCCGGCGCTGTGATTGGCAAAGCATGCGGGGTCACAGTGCATGCTTGGCCAATCACAGCGCCAGGATTTTGGGCCGTTCGCGTCCCTCGAATTTGGCGCAAACGACCCAAAACGTTCGATCTTCGTCGAACGATCGAACACACGATGTTCGAGTCGAACGCGGAGCTCATCCCTACTCCTCACATACAGTTAACTGTGACAGGACAGTCTTGCTGGCTGGAGGCTCGTACACACGGCCGGTTTTCTCGGCAAGAAAGGTGCTGGAAGAGCTTCTTGCTGAGAAAACCGGCCCTGTGTATGGTTTCTCGGCTAGAAAACTGCCGGGAAACCCTGACGAGAAAAATAGAGAACCTGCTCTCTATTTTCTCATCGGGATTCTCGGCAGAGTGTTTCCTGCTGAGAAAACCGTGAGTGTGTATGCTTACCTGTCCCAGGTAAGCCCGCGCATGCTCGATGAGACTTCGACGCATGCACGGTAGCTTACAAGGGTAGTGTAGGGTGTAGCAAGATCGCAGGGACGGCATCGAATGTGACGAGCGCATGCTCGTCGTCGATGACATCACCGCGTTCTTGCCATTCAAAAGAACGGCGGTTCTTTTGAATGGCCGTGTGTACACTCGGCGAGCAAGGAAAGCTTTCCAGGAATCCGGTCAGGAAAACCAAAGTTTTTTTCCTGACAGGATTCCCGGCCGTGTGTATGAGGCTTGAGAGGAGAAGTGTTACTACAATTGTATCATACTTACTTTCTCATGCAGAAATGTCATGTTACATTCAGAATGTGTTATGTATTTTCCTGCTGTTTTGTGAAATCCTGTTGAGGCTGTAACTGTTCTCTAGCTTGTCTCCAGCAGCCATCTTGGAGAAGCCTGAAGTTCTGATTGGTACCAAGTTCTCTCGAGATATTGTCCACCATTTTCTGTTAGCTTCCATATAAAAGAGGGCCCAGCCACCACCTTGAGAGACATGTGTGTGGAAAGAGTCAGGGAAAGGTATACTACCTGTGAGGGAAAGCTAGGCTTGATGCCGCGTACACACGATCCTTATTCACGGCGGTTAAAATTCCGCCGTGAATAATGACAGGAAAAACGAGGGAACCGCTTGGTTCCCTACACACGGTCGTTTTTCCCGTCATTTTTTCTCTTGACGAGAAAAACGACCGTCTGTGGGCTCCGCGGCAGTGTCTCCCTATGGGAAAACTGCCGCGGAAAAAAATGCTGGAAAAAACGATGAGAAAATGTAGAACATGTTCTAATTTTTCTCGTCGTTTTTTATGCCGTTTTTCTCAATGAGAAAAACTATATAAAGCCCACAGACGATCGTTTTTCTCTGCGAAAAAAAAAATGCAGTTTTTCTCGTCGAGAAAAGCGGTCGTGTGTACGCGCATTATTCAGGGAGAGTGTTCCAGCCTGCAGGGACAGAACAGGGATCCTCAGGTGTCCTGCCTATCAGCACTGCTGCTGTGCTTGTGATAGAAGATCATTTGAGACAGTTTATTTTCCTGTTAAATCATCTCTGTTGCATCTGTGGGACCTGCTTATGGACACCAGCCTAGGCAAGTAATCAAAATGTGTCTTTTATACCACTGATGTGCCTGAAGAGAGGAATCATAACTACAGTGCCAGTTTACTGAGCTGCATTCTGCATCTTTGGTGAATGGACTGTGAATCTGTGCCCTATATGCTAACAAGAGAACTGTTTACTCCACTTTTGTAAATAACATTTTCCACTGCTGCTTATCTGGCAATTAAAGTTACTTGTAGAAAAATGGTATTCAAACAAAGCCGCCCTCTTGATTTCCCACCACTGCGCTAATTGGAAAAGGATGAAGCTGTAAAGCTGCCACTTTAAAAATAAATGCTGTGAAATAGTATAATGACCACTAAATTAAATAAGTGACAAAAATAAGTGGCGCATCAAAGTGCAAAATAAATATTCCAGAAATATAGTCTCTACAGAGTTGATCCTGGAAATGTGAACAAATTTACTATATAAACAGAACCCGTGTAAAATGGTGAAAAAAGTGTTTATAACATAAAGTTCATAAATGATAAACGATGTGTGTTCTTAATCTTCAAATCTTCCACCACACCCAAGTGTTCAGTGAATCCTCTCCCGCCAGATGTAACACTCACCAAAATAATATGCCTTAAGCCCTGTACACGCGATCGGATTTCCTATGGTTTTTAAACCAATGGATTTTTCCATCGGAAAACCGATGAAGCTGACTTCCATCAGTCTTGCCTACACACCATCAGTCAAAAAACCGACCGTTCCAAACGCGGTGACGTAAAACACTCCGATGAGCCGAGAAAAAAAATTAAGTTCAATGCTTATGAGCATGCGTCGACTTGATTCTGAGCATGCGTGGGTTTTTTATCCGATGGAGTTCCCCACAGACGATAGTAATTTGCTATCGTTTTTTTAACCATCGGATAAATTTAAAACATGTTCTATTTTTAAACACTGATGGAAAAAAGACCGATGGGGCCCATACACGATCGGTTTGTCCGATGAAAAAAGTCCATCGGACTGTTTTCATCTGTAAAACCTATCGTGTGTACACGGCTTAACACTTTCGTGCTTGGCGTGTAAGCATGAACAAACCTCTCACATAGGTTTAACAGAAACTCTACTTCCAAAACTGTGTGAAAAATTAGTAAGAGTTATTTCTGATGGGTCCAATGAAGGATGTGGACTGCATTATAAGTAAATAGCATACATGTGTAGCGGGTATCAACATTTAGGGGGAGTATCTGGGTGGTAGCATGGCCCAGATGCACTAATTATTAGGGTTTTATGGACGTTTGTGTTCATGAAGGATATCAATGGTGTCCAGTTCCCTGCGGCCCTTTGGTGGTGCTGTCGCCTTGGGCCGGGGTTGAACCACCATTGTAGGTCCGTGCGCTTTTTGTCCTCTCGCGGCAGTAGTACAGCAGGGCGGGGAACCTGATGTGCCTGCTGGGAGAGGGTATAAAGGGATCGGACATCTTGCGCACGAGGTCCAAGCCCCAGGCACCTTCAGCCTGGGGGCTGCTGTTCTGGTCGTCCGTGCCCAGGTGCCCTTGGCCTGGGCGCGAGGGAGTTCGAGTTCCATCCCAGGCACCTTAAGCCTTGGGTGAGGTACTAATGCAAGGCCTGGGGCCCAGTTCCTTTGACTAGGTCCCGCATGGGAGAAGATACCTAGGGGACCACCGAGTGAGGGGACCCGAGTCTTGGGCGAGGAGAACCAGGGATGGACACACGTCAGGGTACCTCATGCCCTCCGTTACCTTGCGTGTTCACCCACAGCTTCAAAGAGGTTAAGGGACTGCATGGCAGAGTGGATGCTGGGTCGGCATATTCATGCTGACCGGGTTGTTATCTGCCGAAAAGATGGTGAAGATGTGGAGTATCATATGGAAACTTTTGATCGGTACTTGAAACCTCTTGTGCTGCCGCATCCAAGGTTTTACTTGTAGGAGGAAAGACTCCTGCTTGTTTTTTTTTCTCTTCATTGCTGGACATTCCGGAACCCCAGAACTGTATCCTGATTAGGGGTGTTTACTCTTTGGAGACATGGGAGCTGTTGCAGTGTGTTGTTATCCCTTTTTGTCTCCCACCGCAAAGATAACAAGGACTTTGGGGTGTAGTCAGGGCCACAGTACAGAGAAGAATCCGGATTCAAACAAGTGCTCTTACTGCAGCGCTGTCACCAGGTGGCAGTGTTGTGCACCGTTATCACATTACACCACACGCTTCTTGGAAGGAAGGGGGTTTCTTTTCTGGAGAAACCATTTTTCATTCCAATACCCACATGATGTGTTAGGGATTATGTGTTTGTTTTCTTTCTTCCCTCTGCCGGAGAACATCGGTCAAGACTGCTGAGAATGGGTGGGTCTTAGATAGTGATGTGGGAGGAGGGAATGTCATTGATGTGTAATGTGATGTGTATTTAAAAATGTGTGTTTCCCCCATGTTTCACTTTTCCCTTTCCCTGTTAGGTTCAGACACAACTTACACGTTTTTTTTTTTCAAAATTGTTTTTTTTTTGCGAAGCTAGTCTCTGGATTGGGTCTATGCTGGCTCCCTTTGGGGCATGGCTTGGTCCAGACACTGGGAACCAATGTCTATTTGCCGGGGGGTGTGGGTAGCGGGTATCAACATTTAGGGGGAGTATCTGGGCGGTAGCATGGCCCAGATGCACTAATTATTAGGGTTTTATGGACGTTTTGGTTCGTGGAGGATATCAATGATGTCCAGTTCCCTGCGGCCCTTGGGTGGCGCTGTCGCCTTGGGCCGGGGTTGAACCACCATTGTAGGGCCGTGCCCTTTGTGTCCACTCGTGGCAGTAGGACAGCGGGGCACAATCCTCCTCCTCCTCCTCGTCCTCTTCCTGTGCGATGGGTGGGACAGAAGGAAAACTGTCTGGGTAAAGGGGGCCTTGAGAGGCAAGGAAGTCCTCCTCTTCCTGCCTCTGTTCTGCCTCAAGTGCCCTGTCCATTATTCCACGCAGCGTATGCTCCAACAGGTGGACAAGAGGTACAGTGTCACTGATGCATGCACTGTCACTGCTCACCATCCTTGTGGCCTCCTCAAATGGTGCCAGGACAGTGCATGCATCCCTGACCGTGCCCCACTGGCGTGGTGAAAAAAACCCGAGCTCCTTTGACCCTGTCCTGGTGCTGTAGTTGCACAGGTACTCATTGATGGCCCTCTGCTGCATGTGCAGCCGCTGCAGCATGGCCAACGTTGAGTTCCACCTGGTGGGCATGTCACATATAAGGCGGTTCTTGGGCAGGTTCAACTCCTTTTGCAGCTCAGCCAGCCGAGCACTGGCATTATATGATCTGCGGAAATGCACACAGACTTTCCTGGCCTGCCTCAGGACATCCTGTAAGCCCGGGTACCTGCCCAAGAACCGCTGCACCACCAGGTTAAGGACGTGAGACACACAGGGCACATGGGTCAGTTGTCCCTGTCGGAGCGCGGAGAGGAGGTTGGTGCCATTGTCGCAAACCACCATTCCTGGCTTAAGCTGGCATGGCATCAACCACCTCTCGGCCTGACCCTGCAGAGCTGACAGAACCTCTGCCCCAGTGTGGCTCCTGTCCCCCAAACACACCAGCGCAAGCACGGCATGGCATCTTTTTGCCTGCGTACTTGCGTAGCCCCTTGAATGCCTACGGAGCACTGCTGGTTCCGAGGACAAAGCACAGGAAGAGGCCATGGAGGAAGAAGAAGAGGAGGGGGTGGAGTAGAGAGGTGTGTCACAACCAGTAGTAGCAATTTGGAGGCGTGGCGGCGGAACAACCTCCAACACTACTGAACCCTGTCCTGCATCCTTCCCAGCTGCCAAAAGAGTGACCCAATGGGCCGTGAAAGAAAGGCAACGTCCCTGTCCATGCCTGCTGGACCATGAGTCAGCAGTAATATGCACCTTACCCCTGACCGCCCTGTCCAGCGAGGCATGGACATTGCCTTCCACATGCCGGTAGAGAGCCGGAATTGCCTTCCGTGAGAAAAAGTGGCGTTTGGGAACCTGCCACTGAGAAACCGCACATTGCACAAACTCACGGAAGGGGGCCGAGTCTACCAACTGAAAAAGCAGCAGTTGAAGTGCTAGCAATTTTGCCAAGCTAGCATTCAACCGCTGGGCATGTGGATGGCTGGAAGTGAACTTCTTTCGACGGTCCAGCAGCTGGGGCAGGGAAATTTTCCTGCTACAATTGGACGTTGGTGTACTGCTAGCAGAGTGCCCACAAGTAATTGGCTGTGACACACCTAATTCTACACCTTCATTCCTCTCAGTGCAGGTTTCAGAGAGGACTGAAGGTATAGTGGGATTGGAGATCCCAGCTGATGAGGAGCAAGGAGAGGTCCGCTTTGTTCTTTGGTGTGGGTCTTTAAGGTATGCTTGCCAACGAGCTGCATGGCAGGTCAACATATGTCTGGTCAAGCATGTGGTGCCCAAGCGGCTGATGTTTTGGCCACGCGAGATACGCTTGAGACATATGTTGCAAATAGCAGCGGTGCGATCTGATGCACTCGACTCAATAAAGGCCCACACCAAAGAACTTTTGGAATAATGGGCAGAGGCAGTGCCCTGCACAGGCGGAGCTCTGCGGTGTGATTCAGTCGGTGTGCTGCCCTTACGCTGGCCCCCGGAGGGCATCTTGCCTCGTTGAAGATGTGCCTCCTCCTCCTCCTCCTCCTCTCTCCTATCAGGCACCCACGTGGAGTCAGTGACCTCATCATCCCCTCCCTCTTGATCACTGGAGCAAACCTGGCAGTATGCTGCAGCTGCTGGAACATGACTGCCAGATTGCTGTCCTTCTTGAGCATCCCCTCTCTCTGCGCTCATGCTACTGCCTTCCTCTAGCTGGGTATCATCATCAGACCCTTCAAAACGCTGAGCATCCTCCTGGAGCATGTACCCAACACTGTGCTCAAACAGTTCGGGGGACTCTTTAGGAGGACATGGTGGGTCTAGAGAAGGAGTGACTGATGATGACATTGATACGAGGGAAGAGGACACATTGGCAGCTGCTTTGCCAGTTCCCTGAGCCTGGGTGAGAGAGGATGAGGAGGATGAGGAGGGCTTGGTCATCCACTCTACCAAGTCTTCGGTATGATGCGGATCAACACGTCCAGCTGCCAAAAATAAGGACAAGCGTGTCCCATGGCCACGTGCTGATGACAATGCACCACGTCCACGACCAGCACTGTTGCCCCCAGACACAGAGCCTGCTTGCCCTCTTTTATTGGCTCGTGACTGTCTGCCTCTCCTTGTTGGCCTTCCAGACATTCTAATGGCCTGCAGGGAGATGGGAAAACCAGCAATAAGGGGTAGCTTCAGGTGTATACTGTGCAGGAGGCACACTGCGCCCACTGTAACTGCTGCAGATGCCTGCCTGTGTTACACAACAGGAAAACACAGCAATAAGGGGTAGCTTCAGATGTATACTGTGCAGGAGGCACACTACGCCCACTGTAAGTGCTGCAGATGCCTGCCTGTGTTACACAACAGGAAAACACAGCAATAAGGGGAAGCTTCAGGTGTATACTGTGCAGGAGGCACACTACGCCCTCTGTAAGTGCTGCAGATGCCTGTTAGTGTAACACAAAAGAAAAAAACCACGAGCAATAAGGGATAGCTTCAGGTGTATGCTGTGCAGGAGGCACACTACGCCCACTGTAAGTGCTGCAGATGCCTGCCTGTGTTACACAACAGGAAAACACAGCAATAAGGGGAAGCTTCAGATGTATACTGTGCAGGAGGCACACTACGCCCACTGTAAGTGCTGCAGATGCCTGTTAGTGTAACACAAAAGAAAAAAAACAAGCAATATGGGGTAGCTTCAGGTGTATACTGTGCAGGAGGCACACTACGCCCACTGTAAATTTTTGTTTATTTTAAAAACTACTGCCAGTATATATACAAAAAGAAATAACATATACATTAAAGGAACCCTAACACATCAAACTAACACATATTACCAAAACTCACCACCACCACCCTTACCCACTTTCCGACCACCCACACGTGGGTTTCTCATTATATATCCGAAATCCTGAAATACAAGGAAAAACACATCACCCACTAATCTTACGAAATCCTAATACTAACACACATCAAACCTAACACTAACACCAAACCTAAACGCTAACACCAACCACCCACCAGCTACTTACAGGCGAGGACGCAAACGAGGTCCAGAATGCCTGCAAGCCCTACTTGTTAAAAAAAAAAAAAAAAAAAGAAACTCAAAATCTAAGGGGGGTGAAAAGGACAGAAAGACCCACCCCCCGAAAGAAAAAGGCCCGGAGCCTCAAGGAGGCCGGAAGGAGAAACCCCTCCACAGCCGGGCACTCCTATTGGCCCCAACCCTTTCCCTCTCAAGACTCCTCACCTTCACCAACTCCCGGAAGATATCACCCACCACCTCATGCGTGGACAGGACTTTGCCCCTAGTGGACACCAAACACCGAGCGTGCCATGTGTAATAGAGAGCCACTAAGCTAGCTAAATAAAGTGACGATAACTCAAACCCTCTGTGAACCCTAAAGTCGCCGTACACCACCTCAGAGTAAGTCAAGGACGAGAGTCGGGGATAACCAATGGCTTCCCCTGCCCCCTCGCGAACCTCAATGTTGAAGGGGCATTCGGCCAAAAAGTGGTCCATGGTCTCCAATGCCCCCCAACATTCTGCACGAGGACAACCTCTGTCCCCTAGGTTCCTAAACTTTAGGTTTCCACGGACATAGAGGCGTCCGTGGAAAGCCCTCCACGCAAGAGCCCAAAACTTGCTTGGGACTCTTGGGGAATTCAGAAGGGCTAGTCCCTTCTCAAGGACTCTCTCCGGGCAATCCCTTAAAGACAGTGTCCTCAAAATGTCCGAGGCCATGACTCTTGAGTACAGCTCACGCCGACCCGAAGAGCCCACCTCAAGGGCAGTTATCCGCCACTGCCTCAGTACCTTCAAAGCTTGGGGGACATAGGACGGGAGATACCCGTGTGATCTACGAAGATCACCGGGCCGACCCCCATCCTCCCACCTACTCAGGAACAGCAAGAGCCAGTTCTTGCATGAGCGCTCCCACAGAGTAGGCAGGTCCACAAAGATGGACTGCAGGTTGAATTTCACAAATAAGGTGATGAAAAACACCACCGGATTGATCATATCCAACCCACCATGCCTCCTCTGCCGGTACGTGACTTCCCTCTTAATCAGATTTAGCCTGTTTCCCCACAACAGCAGGAAAAACAGGCCAGAGATCCGGGCATAGAGAGATGCAGGCAAAATACAAACGTAGCTGACATAGAGGAACTCTGGCAGTAGGTATGTTTTGACCAGGCTTACCCTTTCCCTCAACGACAGCTTCCAACCCTTCCAGGCATTCACCTTCCGAGATGCACCGACCAGTCTGCGCTCCCATATTAGCTTGGGGTAATCACCCGGGCCGAATAGGATGCCAAGAATTTTAACTTCTGGCTGGGGCTGGGGAAACACGTCCGGAAGAGCGAACTGCTCGCCTTCCTCCCCCAACCAGAGAACTTCGCTCTTGCCCCAATTGACCAACGAACCAGATGCCTCGGAGTAGCTCCCAATTTGCGTTTCCACAAATAGGGCCTCCTCGCGGCTGGACACCACTACCGAGACATCGTCCGTGTAGGCCACTACCCTCACTGCCGGATCCAGACCAATGCAAGGCCCCACCGGAACCCCCCTCAAACGCTCACAGTCGAGCCTTCTCACAAAGGGATCGACTGCAAAAACGTAGAGAAGAGGGCTCAACGGGCAACCCTGCCTGACCCCAGAGTCCACAGCAAAGGCAGGACCCACCCAACCATTGACAAGAGGGAAGCTCACCGCCCCCCTGTACAATACTTTCAGCCAATTCACAAATTGCTCAGGCAAACCGTACTTTCTCAGAAGAAGCCAGAGGTACTCATGGTTCACCCGGTCAAAGGCCTTGGCCTGGTCTAATGCCAGCAGATACCGCCCATCCCCCGTTGCCCTGCACCTTTCCACAGCCTCCCGGACGTTCAGGACGGCACTAAAGGTGCTCCGGCCAGGAATTGCGCAGTGCTGGGAGACAGAAAGCATCTCGCCAGCGACTGCTGACATACGCAAAAAGAGTATTTTCGCCAGCAACTTCCTATCCGTAGTGAGAAGGGCGATCGGGCGCCAGTTCTCAATCACAGTCGGATCTTTCTCCTTTGACAGCAGAATCAAGGCTGACCTTCTCATTGAGGGAGGGAGCAGGCCGTTGGCCAAACATTCATTGAAAACCTCCCTCAAATGAGGAGCCAAAAGACTCTTAAAGGTTTTATAAAATTCAGCCGTAAGCCCATCAGGCCCCGGCGACTTTTTTAAGGACAAAGAGTCGATGGCCTGCTCAATTTCTGCAACCGAGATTTCTGCTGTCAGAGAGTCCGGGAGATCAGGCCCCGCACGAAGTGGGGTCTCATCAAGAAACGCCCTGGCTTTCTCCATATCTAAAGGCTTCCTTCGAAGGAGGCCTGAAAAATGGTCCCCAATGATGCCCAGGATCCCCGGTCTGGACCGGACCAGGGACCCTGAGGCATCCCTCAAGCCATGTATGACCTTCGAACTCACCGCCTCACCACAGCTCTTGTAGGGATCCGGGGAGGAAAACTTCCTGTAATCCCTTTCAAGGACCAGGGAGGCAAGACGGTCATACTGACACCCCTTCATCTGAAGTTTCAGATCGGATATCTGTTCCTGAGGGCCCCCAGCTGAAACCAGGCGGTCTAACTGCCTGCACAACCTCTGGTAGGCCAGGTACTTGGATGTCGCCCGGTACCTAGAGATCCTGCGGAAAAAGCCCTCCGACCTCTTCTTCACCACTTCCCACCATTCCTGGCGGGAGCAGCCGCTCTCAAGGAGCGAGGCCTGATCCGCAAGGAAGATCTCGTAGGCCTCCCTAACCTCGAGGTCCTCGAGCAGCGATCCATTAAGACGCCAGAAACCTCGACCCTTCTGAGGAGTGTCGGCCACATTCAGAGTCACAGAAACCATACAGTGATCGGAGAACTCCAGCACAGGTGCCGCAAAGGTAGAGCTCCCCTTAAAAAAAAACTACCTAACCTACTCCTACTATTACCTCGGGCATAGGTGAACCCAGTGTGGTTGGGGAGGCACTGAACATGTGCATCCACCAACCCGGCTTCCCTTACTATTCTATTCAAGAAGATGCTATCATATCCCAGGGGGCCTGAGGCGCCTGCCAGATCCTTTGATCTGGTGACCATGTTATAGTCACCACCAAAGACCACCTGCTGGGACGTAAACAAGTAGGGCTTGACCATCGTGAGGAGGCTCCTCCTGTCCCTCTTGGTCTGAGGGCCATAGAAGTTGATCAGCCTTAGGAATTGCCCCCTCACGACGGCGTCCACCACCAGGCACCTACCAACCTCTACCTCAATCACTCGTCGGCAAGCCACCGGACCAGTCTTAAAAAGGACTGCAACTCCACTGCAGGGCTCGGCCGCAAGAGACCAGAGAGAGGGCCCGCACCTCCACTCCCTCTTTGCTAGATGCATCTCTGCCACCGATGCCAGCCAGGTCTCTTGCAAAAACAAAATGTCAGCTTCAACTCGGCTGAGAAAATCAAAGGCCATAAAACGAGCCGCCGCAGAACGCACACTTGCGACATTAATAGTCGCAAAGCGTATTGGAGAGGGTACCGCCATCCTTAGTGATTTTGGCCTGCATTCTCCTCTGCATTTTCGCCTACACCTCGGGGTCCTCCTCCGAATCGGAGAGGACCCCGTACATATTCCCTAGGATCACCGGGGGGGGGGGGGCCCAGGGTCCCCACCAGGGACAACCCGGGGTCCCACAACCCCCTCCCCAGGATCCCTCTTCTTCTTCCTCTTCCTCACCTTCCTCTGCAGCCAGCCCGCCTGGGTCTGGCCGCCCACCTCGTCGCCGGAGTGCCTCTTGTGCAGGCCCCTCGACGACTCGGCCACCTCCATCTCCCTCCCCGAATCCTGGAAAACCACAAGGGGATCCAGGATGGGACGGGAGGGGGAAGGGGGCGAAGAGGAAGGGGGAAGGGAAGAAGGAGAATAGGGAGAAGGAGGGAGAGGAGGGGGGAAAGAGGGAGGAGGGGGAGGAGGAGGGAAAGAAGGGGGGGAAGGGTAGTAGAGGGGGGGAAAGAGAGGGGGTAGAAGGGGAAGATACACAAAAAAGAGGGGGAAGGGGAGGGGGGGCCCTAGCAGCTGGCCCCTCACCCCCTCGGCCCCTCACCCCTACTGGGCCTGATGCTGGCGCACCCGGCCCCCCAGCGACAAGTCCCGAGGGACCAGGCCCATTCCCAGCAGGGGCCCCAACTCCACCACGCCTATGCCCGGGCCTCTGTCTCTGCGGCAAAGGCCCCTCTGAGCCACCAACCCCAGGCTATCACCCGGGCCCGCCTGAGGCGCCTGAGGTGGGAGACCCGCCCCCCCGGCACGTCTTCTGGGCCTGGCCCATCCCCATCAGCCGCATGCCCCCTAAAAGCCTTAGGGCAGCGGCTGAATGGGTGGCCAGACACCCCACAGAGGTTGCAGACAATTAGTCTGCAAGTCTCCGAGGAGTGCTCAGGCCTGTTGCACCTGACGCACCGGGGCGTTGTGCAATCCGCACTTAAATGGTTGGGACTCCCACACTTGAAGCAGCAACAGGGCTGACCGGGGTAAAAGACCAGGATCCTATCTCTCCCAATAAACGCACTTCTGGGGACATGGGTCACACTAGTCCCCTGGCGCTTGAGACGGATCCTGGCCAACCACGCCCCGGTCCAGACCCCGCGCTCATCCAAGTTTTTGCGGAGGGGAGACTGCAGCCACCCATACCTCCCCAACCAGGTGGCAATGTCCTCAGATGGGAGGGATTCGTTCCTGACCAAAATGGTCAGGGACTTTATTTCTTCCTGCCTGGACAGGGGGACCACCCTAAACAACTTCCAAGGCTCCGACCTCTTCAGGAGCTCATAGACGGTGAGAAAGAGCTCCATTAGCACCAAGGAGGAAAAACTAACATCAAACTCCTTGGTGCCCGTGGGATGGATCACCACGAAGAGGTCGGCCACCTTGAAGTTGGCCTCCTTCAGCAGGAGATCCACTACCTGCCCCCCGCTGGGGCACTGTCCAGGTCCCTCCCACCGCAGCTGCACGACATGGCGCCTGCGCCTCTCCGGACCCCCTGTACCCCTCGACCACGGGTTCGCCCCCTGGAGCTGGTCTGCGGGGGGAACCCGGAAGTTTTGGGCGCCAAACTGGCCGTACAGGGGGGCCAAAGGGACGCTGGTCCCTGCCACCCAGGCAAAAGACCTGGTCTCCCTCAGCACCTTAAGCAGCTCTGCCTCCTGGGCCTGCCCCAAAACACCCCCAGCCTGAGCGCCAGAAGTGCCCTCCGCCGCATCACCAGGGGCACCCTCGGAGGGCACCCCAGCACCCATGGCTGACACACCAACCGGGGGAACCCCCAGCCTAATCCTGACGGGGGGGTCCCTCCCATCCACCACCCCCCGGAGCAAGCCACACCCATACTGTCCCTCCTCCTAACACTCGGAGGAGGGTCTACCACTGGGGGCCCACTGGAGCAGCAGGCACGAGCCCCAGATGGCTCTCCCCCTGCTCCCGTGGCTGCTCCCGTGGCTGCTCCTTCCCCTTAGTATGTGACTGTCCCTCCTGGGACTCAATTCCCCTGATGAAAGCCAGGGCTGGGTGATCCCCAGAGAGGTCCCCAGCCTCAGCCTCACTCCATCTACCTATCCTCTGGCCTAAGCTTAGATCGCCAGAGGATTCTACCAAAGTGCCCCCAGATGCCTCCCTGCTTACCTCCATCCCACCGCTCTCATCCCTCCCAGCGGCTGCAGACCGGAAGTCCATGACCACTTCCGGTTCAGGACTCACTTCCTGGTCAACCTCCCTACCCACTTCCGGGTCAGGCTGACCAGTGAGACGGGAAGTGGCCAGACGGACGCCGCTCGCCCCTCCCAGTTCCCCCCGCTGCCCAGAATCCCGCCCACACTCCTCCCCCTGGCTCCCCAGCCCGCCCTGCCTCCGTCCACTGGCCACGCCCCCACAGTCAGCAGTGGAGGTCACGCATCTCGGCACCACAGCGTCCATTTTTTCTGCATGATCACCTGCATCACTCAGTTCCCCTCTATTCTCAATTGCACCGGACAATGACGTCTCCCCTCCTTCACCCTCAGTAACCCTTACTCCCACTACAACCACCGCCCCACCAGTCCTTTGACCCCAAAATCCAGCATTTTGTCCGTAGTCTTAGTTTCTTCTGCTTCAAAAGCCACTCCAGCAGTCTTTTCCTTTTCCTTCCCGGCGGACCCCTCCCCCTCCTCCATAACATGTGCGGTTTTTATCAAGCAACATGCGGGATTCACAGGGGTCATAGGGGTCATAGAAGTCCCACCACCATGCCTGGCCACTTCCTTCCTCTCTGCCTCCAACTTATACCCCGGGAGTGGCGTGAGGACCACCACTGGGAATCCCCCCAGCCTCCCTACTCCTGTAGTGCACCCCTCCTGACCCTTCCCGGCTGCTTCACGGGGTGCCCTACCCGAGTCTGCCTGTGTGCTGGCAGTTTTTCCTGGCCGCAATGTAGCATGGACTCGGGGACCCTCCACAGCCGAGACCTCAGGGACCTCAGGGGCCGCACCACCCAGGGAGGGGGGATGGGGGAGGGGGGGTTTTCACCATCACCAGGGCTCACCACCATAGGCTCCTCAGGCTGCGGATGGTCCTGCGTGTTTTTCTGGCTGCTACATCTGGCAGCCTGGGAGCCCTCTTTACTTGCTCTCCGGAGCTCACTCCTTACTTCCAGGAGGAAGTCTGTCTCTCCACGGCCTCTCTCACACAGCCCCCCGAGCAGGGTCCACAGGCCGTTATTTTGACCTTTTAAAAGGTTAATGGGCTCGGCATACTCGCCTCTTCTGAAGCTGCTGGCCCGGTCCCTTCTGTTCCTCAAATCCGTTAGGACCGCGGTCTTCCCGAAGAAGGCCCGGCTGGCCTTCTGGATCAAGTCCTTGACCCTTTCGACTCTTCTTAGTAACTTTGCAGGACCCTCCCCAGGCTGGGGCAGGGTCCAATCCATTAGTTCGAATTGCGTTTTTAAAAAGAGCGTCTCCTCCCTGGACAAGTCCTTAATCCCCAGGGAGGAGGCAGCAGTAGACTTGTGCACAACGGAAAAATTCGTTCCGTTTCGGTTCGTTTCTTTCCGGTCCTGTTGATTCGTAATCATTCGTAATTTTGCTAGACGGGATTTTTCGTGTTCGGACTCATTCGAATTTTTGCAAGCGACATTTTTCGTTGAATTTTTTGTTGCTTTATAATTCGTACTTTCGGTAGAGTACGTTGTTTTTCGTTGATTCTGGACACAACTCCTACTTTCGTAACTTTTTTTGGGTTCGTACTTTCGGTAGAGTACGTTGTTTTTCGTTGATTCTGGACACAACTCCTACTTTCGTAACTTTTTTTGGGTTCGTTGATTCGTAATTTTCCGTGTCTCTCTCACAACGACGCTGCCTATTATGCCTAATGTGCTTCGAATGGATTTGTACTTTTCTAAATACATTGCGGTTATTTGTAACGATTCGAAATCTCGTATTTTACTTTCGTTTTTAACATGCGGCTATAGGCTCCGCCCCTGTACACCATTTTGAGAGGGTTCAGCACGGTGAGGGAGAAGCAGAGAGCAGAGCAGAGTGTTATTGTGCTTCGAATGGATTCGAAATCTCGTATTTTACTTTCGTTTTTTACATGCGGCTATAACCTCCGCCCCTGTACACCATTTTGAGAGGGAGTTCAGCACGGTGTGGGAGAAGCAGAGAGCAGAGCAGAGTGAGTGTTATTGTGCTTCGTATGGATTCGTACATTCGTAACTTTTTCATAACGAATTATGCCGAAAACATTCGGGCATTCGCTATTTGCGGTATAATTTATTTCGGATTCGGTCTTATTCGTAATTGCTTTGTTCGGAAATTCGAATGCTTCCGAATGTCCGAAAGTTGCTAAATTCGGACGAATTTCAATTCGTTACGAAACGAATTGCACAAGCCTAGGCAGCAGCATCAGGCCGGGAAAGCTGCCCCAGGCCTGGCCTGGAGGAGGCCATCACACCCCCCTCCTCCTGGAGCTCCAGGAGCTCCCTACAGGCACGTCCTCTCACTCCCAAGGTCTCACAGCAACTGACACACTCCGCCTGCTGTAAGTGCTGCAAATGCCTGCCTTTGTTACACAACAGAAAAACACAGCAATAAGGGGAAGCTTCAGGTGTATACTGTGCATGAGGCACACTACGCCCACTGTAAGTGCTGCAGATGCCTGCCTGTGTTACACAACAGGAAAACACAGCAATAAGGGGAAGCTCCAGGTGCAATAAGGGGTAGCTTCAGGTGTATACTGTGCATGAGGCACACTACGCTCACGGTAAGTGCTGCAGATGCCTGTTAGTGTAACATAAAAGAAAAAAAAACACGAGCAATAAGGGATAGCTTCAGGTGTATACTGTGCAGGAGGCACACTACACCCACTGTAACTGCTGCAGATGCCTGCCTGTGTTACACAACAGGAAAACACAGCAATAAGGGGTAGCTTCAGGTGTATACTGTGCAGGAGGCTTAGCAAAAATGACACTGACACTGTCCCCTGCCTATCCTTCTCTGTCCCAGTATACCAACACACTGTAAATGCACAAAGTTAATGAAAGAATATCACTGACACTGTCCCTGCCTATCCTTCTCTGTCCCTGTATACCAACACACTGTAAATGCACAAGGTTAATGAAAGAATATCACTGACACTGTCCCTGCCTATCCTTCTCTGTCCCTGTATACCAACACACTGGAAATGCACAAGGTTAATGAAAAAAGATCAAAGACACTGTCCCTGCCTATCCTTCTCTGTCCCTGCACACCAACACACTACACAAGGCCGCCACACTGGCGACCTTTTATAGTGTGGGGCGTGTACTAAACCCCCCTGAGCTATAATTGGCCACAGGCATACTGCCTGTGGCCAATTATGGCTCTCCTCGCTGCCGGCGCTGTGATTGGCCAAGCACGCGGGGTCACAGTGCATGCTTGGCCAATCACAGCGCCTGCAATGCACTGCGATGGCGCAGTGTATTGTGGGCCGTTCGCGTCACACGAATTTGGCGCGAACGGCCCACAAAGTTCTGGTTTCGCCAAACAGGCGAACAGACGATGTTCGAGTCGAACATGCGTTCGACTCGAACACCAAGCTCATCCCTATTGGCCACTGAGAGTTTAAGCTGTGAGTTTCTGGCCATTTTATCCCTCCTTTATATATAAACAGTCTTACTTGTCTATAGGAGATGTCACTGGAAAGCTTCCTTATGTCGATCTCGGCATCAGTCACACTGTCTTCCGTTCGAGGCTTTGTTCTGCCTGGGCAGCAGCTGGTCATAAGACTTTATCCGGATACTGGGCCCATAACCTGTTGCAAAGTACGATTGATAGGTGCAGCGGAGTCAATTCAGATCAGACGTTGTGGAGTAACAGGAACTGGCTTCTTTATTGGAACATAACCACACTAGCAAAGATGTCACCTCACATGGTAAGAAGAACACAGACAGGAAAAAGGAACCAACAAGTACAGCACTATGTACAGGAAAATACAACACATCATAGAAAAATACATAGCATAGCATATCACTGAGCATTAGCAACATCTTGTGTCCTTTTTCTGAACTGCAGTCAATAGGCTAAGCTGAAAGTTTGTTGTATCTCCAACAGAAACATGTCGGGGCGTGGTTACACAGCGAGCATCTGAACCAACATGTGACGTGTAACGCACCAGGCCGAACTAGGAAGCAGAGATTCCACACAGGGAGAGCGAGTGGTGAGATCTTATCCTGCTGATTTTGGGTCTGCCGCGACCATCCTTCACTGGCTTAAGCAACTTGGATGTTTTGCTGTGTGTTAATGCTCGTTTTTTTAAGAGATGATGTGAGTTTAATGATTGAAGGTTTTTGCACAGTGTTTTATTAAAACTGACCATTCGGTATTACACTATTGTGCACTTTCTGTTTATTATCCATATGTGGAGCAATCCGGATATCACAGTTTTGGAAGTGGAGTTTCTGTTAACCTCCCTGGCGGTATGATTATTTCAGATTTTAGGTGCTGAAAGCGGTACCATTATTCTGCATGGAAATTTGGCATTTTATATTGTAGGCCTGCAATTCTTAGGAATAACTCACTTAAATCTGTCCAAACCAGAGTCTAGTAGACATCCCGGGTATGATAAAGTTCAAAAAACGAAATCATAAATTATAATATAATAAATAACTATAAAATAATTCTAACCAATAATAATATAATAATAATAAAAATGTTTTTCAGTGTTTGATGACAAATTTTCCCACAAATCGCTATCGCTCAATTCTGCGAGTGATTCTAATTTATTATCGCTGTTTTCTAGCTGGTCTAAAACCACTTTTGACATAAAGGGACACTTTTTGGTTGCTATGGACAATCTCCAGTTTCCAGGCAGAAAGAACAGTTTTTATTATTATAAAAGTGCATGCAGGGCACTGGGAAGGCCACTAGGGACAAAGGGGGTGTGTAATTATTTAATACAGTACTGTAATCTGTAAGATTACAGTGTACTGTATGTGTACTGTGTTTTAACTTTTTTGAATTTGGCGCCGATCTCCGCCCCCGTGCGTCGTAACGTCGCAGGGAACAGAGCTCGGCGGCACTCGGCAGTGTGTGAATCGAGCGAGGAAACAGCTCGATCACACAGCGGGGAGGCATCGCAGGATCCAGGGGACAAGGTAAGTAACTCTGCCTGGATTACTGTGATGCAATCCCGAGTCTGGCTCTGGGTTTATAGAGAAGAAAATAAAAAATATGGACAGCCGCACTCCAAAAAACCTTTGACGGTCGCCTTTATTGTTAGCTATGATTAAGCACTGACCTTCAGTGTGAAACATGTAAGCTGTTACCCCGGCTATGCTGTGATGATTTTTGGTGTGATCTTCCATTTTTTACAATAAAGGCGACCGTCAAATGTTTTTTGGAGTGCGGCTGTCCATATTTTTTAGTTTTTATTTTCTTCTCTATATGCTACGTGCATTGCTGGCACCCACGGTAGTCCTGATACTACAAATTGCTGGAGCGTGTTCACCTGGAGCGGTAAAAATCTCTTTCTCTGGCTCGGGGTTACCGCTTTTGGTGCTGAATTTTCACCTCGAGCCAGACTCGGGAATACCGCCAGGGAGGTTAAACCTATGTGAGAGGTTTGTTCATGCCTACACGCCAAGCAGGAGAGTGTAAGGCATATTATTTTGGTGAGTGTTACATTTGACAGGAGAGGATTCACTGAACACTTGGGTGTGGTGGAAGATTTGAAGATTAAGAACACACATCGTTTATCATTTATGAACTTTATGTTATAAACACTTTTTTCACCATTTACACGGGTTCTGTTTATACAGCAAATTTGTTCACATTTCCAAGATCAACTTTGAAGACACTATATTTCTGGAATATTTTTTTTTTTGCACTTTGATGCGCCACTTATTTTGTCACTTATTTAATTTAGTGGTCGTTATACTAATTAAAGTAACTTGATTTACAATACCACGCAGTGTGTTTCCCTCTATAATACAGCCACGCTAAGTTCCCTGCTTACACATTGATCAGCACAAATATTTTCCAACAAGCCCGTTCATAAAAAGTTGATCATTAGATCGACTTCTCACAAATTAGAATGGCCATAGATGGATCGACATTTCCCTGGTCCCTGCTGAACTGACTGAATTTCAGTCCACCTAGGACCAGCCTAACTTTAGATTTTTTCAAATCTTTTTCTAGGACAGCACATGAGAAACTAAGTAGATTAGGGGGGGGGGGGGGGAATAAGTAGTGAGAAATCACCTCCCACCGAATAGATTATGAATATTACAGATATGATGAATCCAGTTATATGAACCTCTCTCTAGAGAGAGAGAGATAGACAAAATCCACCTAATGGCCTCAGATTGAGTTCATATGAATCTTTACCGGGCTGACTCCACAAATTATAAAATTATAGTGAGACCAAACCTAGTGGAGCTTTCGGTCAACTAAGGACATATACAGTACATAGCCTAAAGCTGGGTACACACGGACCGAAATTCAGCCGATTCAGCAGGCCACATCAGCAGCCAATTGTTAGTCCAGCTTTTGTTGAATGGTCCTCCTAGAAAACCAGTATTCGATCAGCTGCTGCAGCCAACCTCAGTGCGTACACAGCTTTAGTGTCTCAATGAAAAACGGTAATTTATTCAGAAAGCTATTAGGCTCTGTTACATACAGTCATGAACATATTCACAACATGGGGGATATATTATGCAAAGAAAAAAATTATTTGTGAATGTAGCACCCTGCTTCTGATGATCAGGCGCTATATTAAATTTAGTGGGTGTCTGAGCTGGTAGTTAGCTCAAACTTTGTAATAATCAAGGCTAAATCAGCCTAAATCACGGCTATGGCTGTGTTTGGAAGAACTTCCCACTGTTCACCTGTAGGTGGCATTACCACCCCAGGCCAATGTTGGAACACAAGCAGGCCAAAGTGTATTGGGTGTCTTTCCCCGGGAACAGCTCAGTGGGAGTGGTCTCCCCACTGAGCATGCTGGGGCAGGGTACTTAAAGGGCAGACACCATTTCTCGGGGCTCTCTTTGCCTCGTGGCCCTCCTGGCTCGAGGTATGTGTTACTGGAATTTCAGCCTTGGAGCCACGCTGGCACGAGGCTGCATCTATGCCAGGTAGGCACAGTTGTCCTGACTGGGGCCTACACTTTGAAGGTGATCCTGTGCTGTCCGTCCTGCGGGAGGAAGCCACTTAATGGAGGAAACCAGGGGAGGACCTGTCCTAGAGAGGACCAAGTGGAAGGCTGGTGTCTTGAGGAAGGCCTGGTGACCATATTGGAGGATGCACCATAGCTGAAGTTACCTTACAGTTTTCCGGGTTGGCTTAAAGGCTCTTTAACTGTAAGGCTGGATATCCGGGTACTAAAATCCTGTGGCAGAGGATCATTGAACAGTTCAACTTAATCGTTCTAAAGGTCTGTGGCAGAGACTGTTATTTCTTATTTGTTTGTGCATCATTCCGGCTGCAAGGTCAAGTGAGAGGGGCCTATCCCGGTGAGCAATACCCACTTGAAGGAGAGTGGTGAGTGTGACTTTCAAAGCTTAGAAGTTTCCTCAGTGATCTGCTGTGTGTGCCTGAACCTTCCCTAACCCTCCGTCCCTCTACCTATGCAAGTTTTGTTTGGAAATAAAACCTGACAGAAAAGGATTCATAACTTGTGTGGACATTGAACTTTATGTAGACTCTAATCCCCTAGACAACGGACAGTGAGGTAACGTGCAAGGCCCAAATATAAACCAGCAGCTCCTACGGGGGTGTGATACATGAAGTTTTGAGTGCAAGGTAAAATTGCATAGCTCAACCATAACCATAACTCATCAGTCCAGAGCACCTGCTGCTATTTTTCTGTACCTCAGTTTCTATGTATTCATGCATAGGACATATAAACAAGGGTAAGTGACACAACTATGCACAAAAACATAGAAACTGAGGTGCAGAAAAATGGCAGAAAGTGCTCTGGACTAATGAGTCAAAATTTGAAATAAATATTTGGCTGTAGCAAAAGGCAGTGTCTTCTTGAAAGGCTGGAGTGTGGTACAATAATGAGTGTCTGCAGGCAACAGTGAAGCATGGTGTAGGTTCCTTGCAAGTTTGGGGCTGAATTTCTGTTAATGGAGTTGGGATTTGGTCAGGAATAGGGATGAGCTCGGTGTTCGAGTCGAACATACGTTCGACTCGAACATCGGCTGTTCGATCGTTCGACAAAGATCGAACGATTTGGCCCGTTCGCACCAAATTCGAGTGACGCGAACGGCCCACAATGCACTACGCCATCGCAGTGCAATCCAGGCGCTGTGATTGGCCAAGCATGCACTGTGACCCCGCATGCTTGACCAATCACAGCGCCGGCAGCGAGGAGAGACATAATTGGCCACAGGCAGGATGCCTGTGGCCAATTATAGCTCAGGGGGATTTAGTACATGCCCCACACTATAAAAGGTCGCCAGCGCGGCGGCCTTGTGTAGTGTGTTCCGGTTCAGGGAGAGAGAAGGATAGGCAGGGACAGTGTCAGTGCTATTTGTTCATTTAACTTGTGTGCAGGGAGAGAGAAGGATAGGCAGGGACAGTGTCAGTGATATTCTTTGCTAAACCTTGTGTGCAGGGAGAGAGAAGGATAGGCAGGGACAGTGTCAGTGATATTCTTTGCTAAGCCTCCTGCACAGTATACACCTGAAGCTAGCCCTTATTGCTGTGTTTTCCTGTTGTGTAACACAGGCAGGCATCTGCAGCACTTACAGCGGGCGTAGTGTGCCTCCTGCACATTATACACCTGAAGCTAGCCCTTATTGCGCGTGTTTTTTTCTTTTGTGTTACACTAACAGGCATCTGCAGCACTTACAGCGGGCATAGTGTGCTTCCTGCAAAATATACAACTGAAGCTAGCCCTTATTGCTGTGTTTTCCTGTTGTGTAACACAGGCAGGCATCTGCAGCACTTACAGTGGGCGTAGTCTGCCTCCTGCACATTATACACCTGAAGCTAGCCCTTATTGCTCGTGTTTTTTTTCTTTTGTGTTACACTAACAGGCATTTGCAGCACTTACTGCAGGCGTAGTGTGCTTCCTGCAAAATATACACCTGAAGCTAGCCCTTATTGCTGGTTTTCCCATCTCCCTGCAGGCCTTTAGAATGTCTGGAAGGCAAACAAGGAGAGGCAGACAGTCAGGAGCCAATAAAAGAGGGCAAGCAGGCTCTGTGTCTAGAGACAACAGTGCTGGTCGTGGACGCGGTGCATCGTCATCAACACGTGGCCATAGGACACGCTTGTCCTTATTTTCAGCAGCTGGACGTGTTGAGCCGCATCATGCCGAAGACTTGGTAGAGTGGATGACCAAGCCCTCCTCATCCTCTCTCACCCAGGCTCAGGGTACTGACAAAGCAGCTGCCAAAGCGTCCTCTTCCCTCGTATCAATGTCATCATCAGTCACTCCTTCCCTAGACCCACGTGTCCTCCTGAGGAGTCCCCCAAACTGTTTGAGCAGTGTTGGGTACATGCTCCAGGAGGATGCCCAGCGTTTCAAAGGGTCTGATGATGATACCCAGCTAGAGGAAGGCAGTAGCGTGAGAGCAGAGAGAGGGGATGCTCAAGAAGCACAGCAATCTGGCAGTCATGTTCCAGCAGCTGCAGCATACTGCCAGATTGGCTCCAGTGATGAGGAGGGAGGGGATGATGAGGTCACTGACTCCACGTGGGTGCCTGATAGGAGAGAGGAGGAGGAGGAGGATGAGGAGGAGGCACATCTCTATCGAGGCAGGATGCCCTCGGGGGGCCAGCGTAAGGGCAGCACACCAACTGAAACACACCGCAGAGCTCCGCCTGTGCAGCTGCCTCTGCCCGTTATTCCAAAAGTTCTTTGGTGTGGGCCTTTTTTGAGTCGAGTGCATCAGATCGCACCGCTGCTGTTTGCAACATATGTATGAAGCGTATCTCGCGTGGCCAAAACATCAGCCGCTTGGGCACCACATGCTTGACCAGACATATGTTGACCTGCCATGCAGCTCGTTGGCAAGCGTATCTTAAAGACCCACACTAAAGAACAAAGCGGACCTCTCCTTGCTCCTCATCAGCTGGGATCTCCAACCCCACTGTACCTTCAGTTCTCTCTGAAACCTGGACTGAGAGGAATAAAAATGTAGAATTAGGTGTGTCACAGCCAAGTACTTGCGGGCACTCTGCTAGCAGTACACAGACGTCCGATTCTAGCAGGCAAATTTCCCTGCCCCAGCTGCTGGACCGTCGAAAGAAGTTCACTCCCAGTTATCCACATGCCCAGCGGTTGAATGCTAGCTTGGCTAAATTGCTAGCACTTCAACTGCTGTCTTTTCAGTTGGTAGAATCGGCCCCCTTCCGTGAGTTTGTGCAATGTGCGGTTCCTCAGTGGCAGGTTCCCAAACGCCACTTTTTCTCACGGAAGGCGATTTCGGCTCTCTACCGGCATGTGGAAGGCAATGTCCATGCCTCGCTGGACAGGGCAGTCAGCGGTAAGGTGCATATTACCGCTGACTCATGGTCCAGCAGTCATGGACAGGAACGTTACCTTTCTTTCACGGCCCATTGGGTCACTCTTTTGGCAGCTGGGAAGGATGCAGGACAAGGTGCAGTAGTGTTGGATGTTGGTCAGCCGCCACGCCTCCAAAATGCTACTACTGGTTGTGACACACCTCTCTCCTTCACCCCCTCCTCTTCTTCTTCCTCCATGGCCTCTTCCTGTGCTTTGTCCTTGGAACCAGCGGTGCTCCGTAGGCGTTCAAGGGGCTACGCAAGTACGCAGGCAAAAAGATGCCATGCCGTGCTTGCGCTGGTGTGTTTGGGGGACAGGAGCCACACTGGGACAGAGGTTCTGTCTGCTCTGCAGGGGCAGGCCGAGAGGTGGTTGACGCCACGCCAGCTTAAGCCAGGAATGGTGGTTTGCGACAATGGCACCAACCTCCTCTCCGCCCTCCGACAGTGACAACTGACCCATGTGCCTTGTGTGTCTCACGTCCTTAACCTGGTGGTGCAGCGGTTCTTGGGCAGGTACCCGGGCTTACAGGATGTCCTGAGGCAGGCCAGGAAAGTCTGTGTGCATTTCCGCAGATCATATAATGCCAGTGCTCGGCTGGCTGAGCTGCAAAAGGAGTTGAACCTGCCTAAGAACCGCCTTATATGTGACATGCCCACCAGGTGGAACTCAACGTTGGCCATGCTGCAGCGGCTGCACACGCAGCAGAGGGCCATCAATGAGTACCTGTGCGACTACGGCACCAGGACAGGGTCAGGGGAGCTCGGGTTTTTTTTCACCACGCCAGTGGGGCATGATCAGGGATGCATGCACTGTCCTGGCACCATTTGAGGAGGCCACGAGGATGGTGAGCAGTGACAGTGCATGCATCAGTGACACTGTATCTCGTGTCCACCTGTTGGAGCATATGCTGCGTTGAATAATGGATAGGGCACTTGAGGCAGAACATAGGCAGGAAGAGCAGGACTTCCTTGCCTCTCAAGGCCCCCTTTACCCAGACAGTGTTCCTTCTGTCCCACCCATCACACAGGAAGAGGACGAGGAGGAGGAGGAGGAGGAGGATTGTGTCAGCATGGAGGTGGAGCATGGCACTCAGCATCAACAACAGCAGTCTTTTAGGGATGATTTACAGTCCCAACAAACCCGTGGACTTGTACGTGGCTGGGAGGAGGTGGCTGCGGATCATGTCGTCCTTAGTGACCCAGAGGACTCCGAACCGAATGCCTCAGCTAATCTATGCTGCATGGCCTCCCTGATCCTGCAAAGTCTGCGGAAAGATCCTCATATTCTTCGGATCAAGGAGAGGGACCATTACTGGCTGGCCACTCTCCTTGATCCACGGTACAAGTGTAAGGTTGCGGACCTTATCTTGCCGTCGCAGAGGGAGCAGAGGATGAGACATCTCCGGGAGGCCTTGCAGAAAGGTCTGTGCAACGCGTTCCCAGAGACTGGGAGGTTACAAACTCCTGGTCCTGGACAACGAGTTGCTGAGGCTTCAATCAGTAGCAGAAGGAGCGGTGGAGAAGGTGGCCGTCTGACCGATGCGTTCAGACAATTTTTTAGTCCGCAGCCCCAAGGTATGATCGGTTCCAGCAACCATCGCCAGCGTCTGATATACATGGTGCAGGAATACCTAGGGGCAAGGTCAGACTTGGACACCTTTCCCACTGAAAATCCTCTGGCTTACTGGGTGTTGAGGATGGATCGCTGGCCAGAGCTTGCACAGTATGCAATTGAGCTACTGGCCTATCCTGCATCCAGCGTTCTTTCGGAACGCACATTCAGTGCTGCTGGAGGCTTTGTCACGGATCACAGGGTGCGCCTGTCCACCGACTCGGTTGATCGACTGACCTTCATAAAGATGAACCAGTCTTGGATCACCACCAGCTACCAAGCACCTGAAGCTGATATAACAGAATAATTTATTTTCAAATGTCACATCCCTTCAAGACTGATGCTGATGCTGAGTGACTGTCCTGTTATGTTGACTGACTATCCTCCTCCTCCTCAATTATCCGATTCTTGATGATAGCTTGGAAGAACTTTTTTGTTTCTGGGTGCCGCCACCAGTGGCTAAGGCCCAATTTTTAAGCCCCTGTTTAACAGGGGCATGTAATTACAATTTTTGATGCAATGCTTTGCAGCAGGGCTCATTCCTGCACTCCAACTAGAGTATCTGAGAGAGGTTGCAGTGTCGTGGCACCAGCACCAGTGCCTAAGGCCCAATTTTTCTGCCCCTGTTTAACAGGGGCGTGGAATTACAATTTTTGATGCAATACTTTGCAACAGGGCTCATTGCTGTGCTCCAAGTTCAGTATTTGTGAGGGGTTGCAGTGTTGTGGCACCAGTGCCTAAGGCCCAATTTTGTCTGCCCCTGTTCAACAGGGGCATGTAATTACAATTCTTGATCTAATAATTCAGAGCAGGGCCCATTCATGCGCCCACCAAGAGTAACTCTGAGGGCTTACAGTGTTGTGGCACCACCACCACCACCAAAGGCACAGTTTTTCCTACCACTGTTCAACAATGGCATGTAAATACAATTCCTGATATAATAGTTCACAGCAGGGCGTTCCAGCGCCCACCAAGAATAACTGTGAGGGCTCACAGTGTTGTGGCAACACCAACATGTAAGGAGCAAATTTCAGCAGAGTACATACGGCAGGCCCCTACTTTCAAACATCCAACTTACAAACGACTCCTACTTGCAAACGAAAGGAGACAACAGGAAGTGAGAGGAAATCTACCCCTAGGAAGGGAAATTCTCTCCTGTAAAAGTTAATATGGGAAAAAGGTGTCTCCTCTCTACTGATGCTTTATCACCAATCCTTGTTTCAATAAAAACCCCACTTTTTAAAAACCTTTGTCATTGGGACGGAAAGTGAGGTGAAATGTTCTGAACAAGGGGCACAGACAGCAAAACAAATGTTACAGGGGTGATAACCCTTCCCTATGTTTTCCAAAAAGCTTAAAAATAGATTTTTTGGCTGGAGCTACACTTAAAGGGGTTGTAAAGGTAAATTTTTTATTTTCTAAATAGGTTCCTTTAAGCTAGTGCATTGTTGGAAGAAAAAAGGGGGGGATTACTGCGCTAATGTGAAAATGGATTGATGAAACTAATGGTGCTAGTTACCACCTAGGCTGCGACAAGTAAATATGTGAAACCATACAAAAATATCAGAAAGTGCAAAAAATTATCGCGCCCAATATAAATGAAAAAGAATAATAATAATAAATTATTCTAATGTGAAATAGTTAAAATTAATACAATAAAACAAAACTCATAAAATAAACATCCACTGTAGTGTCTTAGTCCACAACCACCCTAAGTGAGAATCAGGGTGAAGTAGAAATCAAGAAAATCAGTGATTATTAAAAAGCAACCATAAAGTCACAATGAAGTGACATACAATAATATAAAAAAAGTCCTTGATAAACTTATTTACAACACCAAAAAATGAAAAAAGAAAAAGAATCAGAAAAAAGAAAAACAAAAAAGAAGGGGAGGGGAAAAAACTTGTCCAATGTAATCAATGTTTCACAGAGGAGAAATGGAGGGCTCTTCTAAAGATGTTGAAGACAGAAGAAATATCCCAGGAAAGTCCACACAGACCAAGAGGAATAATCACATCCACCACGGTGAGAATGGTTAGAAGATGGTTACTTTACCAGAAGTGTTGGACCTCCACTGTGGCAAGGTCTAAAGAGCCTGCAGATACCACCCTCTGCGGGGTACAGATGATGGTTCCTGAAATCCAGAAGATATCACCAAACCGCAATCCTGGTACTAGCTCCTAGTACAGACTGTCACTTCAGCTGACACGAAGCAGGCCTCCAAGATCGAATGCAGGCACATGAAGGAAAGAAGAGGGGACTCGAGTAGTGTATTACCTCCAGAACCGTTTTATTCCACACTCGCGAGGCATACAAATTCCAAAGTACAAAATTTTAAAAAAGCCGGCATAAAATAATAAAAGCGTTCGCCCGTGCTGGCGGGGTCACGTAGTAGTGACGTCAGTGCGTTGCACCGCCCTGACTAGTTTTGTTTCCTGTAAACGTTCTCAAAGGGCACGGGCGACGCACTGAAACGTCACTCTATATATACGTAAGAGGCGCATCCACGCCTCATTTTCGTATCAACACCATTGCAGGTGAAATAATGAAGCGCATTCACGCCTCGTTTTCAGAACAGTTGCCATAACAATAAAGTGACGGCAAGCGTCCCATAAGTTTCACCATTAAAAACAAAAACAAAATAACAGCGAAGAACGCGCCGCCCACATGAATGTTAGGCGACGCTAGTGCAACAGCTGAAACTAAAAATCCCTTTTTACATACATCCTAAGAATCAGCATTGCATGACATAACTTCAATATGTTCGCCCAAATATTACAGACATCCCATTAACAAGGGGAAAATAACATATCGCAGCTGTCTGCATTCATCATAGCGAACATAGAGATGACCCTAAAAGATATTGGACTGCATATGTATAAAAAATAAATAAAATATAGAGCCAAAGATAAACTAAAACACATTAGCACACATGAGATCTATATGCCATTATTCAAACTAATAAATTGTAAAATAACAAAAGATCATTATTCATATGGCAGCTAACAATGTAAATTTAAAAATACTAAAGTAAACTATTACCCATAGTGAATAGCCACAAGAATGGCTTAGAGGGATATCCCTGTGACGGATAAAACCCGCAAAGTTAGGAAAACCATATATGTATTGATACTGAATAGGTTAATAAAAATACAACACTATGTACCCAGATGCAAAAAATGAATTAGGCTGGAAATGGTGGTACATACTGGTAGTAGAATAAATGCCCAAAGCCACTTCTAAGCTTCATTGATTGAATTAGGATTATATTTAATTCAATACAAAAGGTAAGACCATATGTCACATTATAATTGGGGGGGGGGGGGAAGCCACTTGGTAGGAAGGGGTACCAAAAGAATTGAGAAAAATCAAGAGTTGTCTATAAACGCATTAATTTCAATGTCAACATTCAATCCAAGAGGTCTGAGACATTTTAACTTATATATCCAACTCATTTCGAGTTTGGATATTGCTCTCCTCTTAGGGCCCCCCTCCAGTGGCTCTTCAACTTGTCTATAGCCACAAAGGATGTCCCTCTAGGGTCCCTATTGTGGACCTCCCTGTAGTGTCTAGAGACGGAATGTCCCCTGAAACCTCTTCTAATGTTTCCAATGTGTTCGTTAAGCCTAACATGAAAGGCCCGAACTGTCCTTCCTATATATTGTAATCCACATGGGCAGGTAAGGAGATATACTACATGAGTGGTAGAGCACGTAATAAACGTTTTAATATTGAACTCCTGGGAGGTACTATTGGAGACAAAATTGAGGGTTTTGCGTTCCGTAATGCAATTGATACTGCAGACAGGACATCGTTTACATTTATAGTAGCCCACCATATTTTGAAAAAACATAGGTTTATTAACAGGAGGGTCACATACATTTGGAGCCAATGAGTCTCTCAAAGAGGGTACACCCCTAAACACCACCTGCGGGTGGTCGGGTAATATGGGTCCCAACACCACATCATCCTTGATAATGTGCCAATGTTTATAGATCAAATTCTTCACCAGATAATGCTGATTAGAGAAACCTGTGATAAATGGCACAATCAAGGAATTCTTACCTCCATTGGCCACTTTATCGCCCAGAAGTTGTTCCCTATCAAGATGTTCCACTTCCAGGGACCTGTGTTCGAGGTCACTAGCAGAATATCCTTTCTAAAGGAATCGCCTAGTCAGGATATCGGCCTGTTCTCGATAGTCACTAAGTTTCGTGCAGTTGCGCCTTAATTGCATTGTTGGTTTACTTACCTTTTCCTTTGATTTACCTTCTTAATTTTTTTTTCTTTGTCTGAATTTTTCACTTCCTTTTTCTCCTCACTAAACTTCACACCATCATCCGAGTGGTGTGGAGTCAGCCAGAACAGCTTACTGAACAGCTTACTGAGGAGGAACAGGAAGTGAGAAATTCAGACAAAGAAAACAAAGAAAGAAAACATTTCGAAGGAAAATCTAAGGAAAAGGTAAGTGAACCAACAATGCACTAGCTTAAAGGAACCTATTTAGAAAATAAAAAACGAACCTTTACAACCCCTTTAAACAATGTACGTGTTCAAAATTACAAACAGATTCTACTTAAGAATAAATCTACAGACCCTGTCTTGTTTGCACCACCTGTATACTGCTGTTCAGAGTATATAGGGCCTTTTTTATTTTGTGTGCGGGGTTCCCCTTAATATGCATACAAGACCCAAAGGGGCTGGTAATGGGCTGGGGTAGGGGGGGGGGGGGCTGGTGGGGTAGCCATGCCATTTTTCTCAAAGATTTGCATCCATATTACCGGGACCAGACATTAAATTAAAGCCGCAAGCAGTTTTAAATGGCTTTTTTTTCCTTTAGAAATGTCATTTTGTGCAGGGACAGTTCTAAACACGGGAAACACATGCCACTTCACAGGCATACTTTAGACACCCCCCAGGTACGATATTTAAAGTAATATTTTACATTTTTTTTTCACTTTATGCATCATTAAAATGACTGCTCCTGAAAAACGGCTGTTTTTAAAACTTCGTTTTGCGTTGATACATGTCCCCTGGGGCAGAACCCGGGTCCCCAAACCCTTTTTAGGACAATAACATGCATATTAGTCGTTATAATTAGCACTTTAGATTTTGAACGTTCGCGTCCATTGTATTTAATAGGGTTCTAATGTTCGCGCAAACTTTCGGTCTGTTCGAAGGTTCTGGTGCGAACCGAACCGGGGGGTGTTCGGCTCATCCCTAGTCAGGAACAATGGTGCCCTCAATGCTGATAAATACATACAGATACTGTACTTATCCATCATGACATGCCATCAGGGACACGTGTGAATGGCCCCAAATTTATTCTGCAGCAGGAAAACAACCCCAAACATACAGCCAATGTCATTAAGCATTATCTTCAGTGTAAAGAAGAACAAACAGTCCTGGAAGTGATGGTTTGCCCCCTACAGAGCCCTGATATCAACATCATTGAGTCTGTCTGGTATTACATGAAGAGATAAAGGGATTTCAGGTAGCCTACATCCACAGAAGATCTGTGATTCTCCAAGATGCTTGGAACAACCTACCTGCTGAGTTCCTTCAAAGACTGTATGCAAATGTACCTAGAAGAATTGATGCTGTTTTGAAGGCAAAGGGTGGCCACACCAAATATTGATTTGATTTGAATCTCTCTTCTGTCATTAACATTCCATTTTGTTGATTGATATTTTTTTTTTAACTAATAACACTTCTATTTTTGAAAGTATTTTTAATTTACAATTTTTTTTTAAAACATACCTAAGACTTTTGCACAGTACTGCATATCCACCCTTATACAGTATACTGTATTATCATATAGAAAAAAGAGGGTTTGCTGCCGAAGCATAGAAACCACTCACAACCTACATCACCATATAAAATGTTCAACAAGGCATGTGACCTACAAAACTTTCCAAGGAACTTATGTACCATCCCCTAAGCAAGAATAACAGCCTACCTACAACAAATGTGTGTCATTGTGGTGTTGTTGTAGACCCAAGCTACTGTCCACATACAGCATCTGAAAGGGCTAAACAGTAGGGTGCTGGACATAACTATGAGGCCTCGTACACACGACCGATTTTCTCGGCAGGAACCAGCAAGAAACTTGCTGGCAGAGAGGTCTTGCCGAGTAAATCGGTCGTGTGTATGCGGCTATCGGGTTTCTCGTCGAGAAAACCGACAAGAAACCTTGACGAGAAAATAGAGAACCTGCTCTCTATTTTCTCGTCGAGATTCTCCTCGGCATGTTTCTCGACGAGAAAAGTGAGTGTGTGTACACTTACCTGTCCTCCCGAAGCCCGCGCATGTTCGAAATGAATTCGACGCATGCGCGGTAGCTTCCTAGGCATACGTAGGGTATACCAAGAGGGCGGCGACGGCATCGAATGTGACGAGCGCATGCTCGTCGTAGTCGATGACGTCACCGCGTACGCTCCATTCAAAGAACCGCGGGTTCTTTGAAACGAGCGTGTGTACACTCGGCCGGCACAAGTTTCTTGTCCAAGAATCTCGTCGAAAAAAACGACATGTTTTTTTCAACGAGAATCTCGGCCGTGTGTACGAGGCTTGATACTCTAGGAAATGCTAGGTGATACAATCATTTTCTTTGGAGTTGTTCCTACATCCAGCACCTGTAGCTGGGGGGCAGTATAGTGTTATAAATGTGCATTAGGTCACCAAGGACACTGTGTGTGCTTGTAGCAACCAGACTTGCTAGAATTACTTGTGGTCTCACAAGAAATATTGTTATGAGGCTTGTCAACACATCACAAAATGAAAAGTACAACAATTATAGTGTAAGTAAGCAACCTGTGATATCTTCATGAAGTGGTTGAACTCCTGTGCAAAACATGTTTTGGTGTATACACAAAGACACAACATAAATGCTCTAAGCCTTTGCAGAAACATTGACTATCTCATCATCTACATAGAAGTCAAGTAAGAGGCTTTAACTTTGTGCTACCCAAAGTGAAAATACAATGCATTCCATGTAAACTGGCAGCAACAAGAGATGCATTGTAAGCATAAGACATAAACAGAATACATACCCTAAACCACGCAAACCTCTGAAGTTACATAGATTGTTCCCATCTACATAGGAAGTAATGTAAGAGGTTTACCACTGCGGTACAGATTGGATGCAACCAAAAGCTCATACTGTATGTACAATCCCTGCAATGTGAAGGTCAGAAATGTCCTAAACCCCTATAGTAATGTAGCGGGTATATACATTTAGGCGGTTGCATCTGGGTGGTAGCATGACCCAGATGCACTGATTATTAGGGAATGGCCGTTATTTCTGTGTGAAGATGTCAGTGGTGTTCAGTTCCTTGCGGCCCAGTAGGTGGCACTGTCACATTGGGCCGGGGTTGAACCACTACTGCAGTGCCGTACCCTTTGTGACCTCTCGCAGCAGTTGTACAGTGGGGCGGGGAACCTGCTGTGCTTGCTGGGAGAGGGTATAAAGGGGGCAGACATCTTGCGCATGAGGTTGAAGTCCCAGGCACCTTCAGCCTGTGGGCTGCTGTCCATGGTCGGTGTCCAGGCGCCCTTGGCCTGGACACGTGGAGTTCGGGTTCCACCCCAGGCACCTTCAGTCTGGGGTGAGGTACTTTACAGAAGGCCTGGGGCCCAGTACCTTCCACTGGGTCCCGCGAGGGATGGAGCATGCCTAAGGTGCCCCAGGTACAGGTGCCTGAATCCAGGGCGTAAGGGACCAGAGATGTGTCCCTCCTGAAGAACCGGTGCAGCACATCTCCGGTGACGGGTGGGCCTCTGGAGACCGTCCGGATGGATGTCTTCCACAACAAGGTCCAGTTCTCTCTAGGAAGGTAGTCCACGTGCTTATGGTCGGTGGCAGCGGCCCAACTAAACCCAGGTCAGTGGCAGAGACCTATATTCAGGTCTGTGGCAGAGGCCTCAACGTTCACCAAGGTTTGTGGCAAGAACCAAATTCACAGTCGGTGGCAGCGATTGTGCGTCAAGCCTATTTGCACTGTATGGAATAGGAGAGAGCTTGTGCCTGGACCTACTCGTACCCACACCATGTCTGTTCGTTTCAAGTTCAACCCGCACTGTTCATGTCTACAAGATAAATAAATAAGTGTTGGACTTTTCATGGTGTGGAACTCTTTCACTGGCAGCAAAGTGCTCCGTCTCTAGCGGTGGCGATCAACCTCCACAGGAGAAGCAGAGGCTCCGTACAGAACACAGACCCGAAGGTAAACTTGAACTTAGCTCAAACCTGAGGTGAGAGCTGGTGGTAGTGCTCCTCACCCTTCTCCCTCAAACCCCTAGACAAGCCAGCCATTCATATATCAAGGGAGTAGGGGGTGAGGCCGCTATACGTGGGGGCTTGTTCGGGATTGTGTTTGTACAATGGAGCCGAAGTTAACAGAGTTTGAGCGTGTCTGCCCAGAAGAGTTCCGAGTAGGTCGGCCATATTGGCCACTGCGCCACAAGACACACACTCCCTGCACAGTTCGTGGGCGTGACCAGGAGAAAGCCTGCGAACTAGTGTGCAAAAGGGGAGGAGTCCAATCATGTGAAGGTCTACACGTGGGGACTTTGGTGCCAATTACTGGAACAGCAGAGAGTCACCATGTTCGGAAATGCCTCATGGATTCCACTTGCTTCTACCACGAGGGTGACTCCCACTGCTGCTCCGCTTACCGATACGGGGATCCGGCTAAAGCCCCAGAGATGATTCACCCTGTACACATGCACGGATGTTGAGGCCCTGGGTATGATTTGTCCCGGCTGTTCGGGACTGGTGGTTCAGCTAAAGCCATTCGGGTGCTGCGAGGCCTGCGGAGAATTCCTGTTCGAGGTGGAGTCACCCATCGAGAAACCCAGAACCATCCACCTCAGCCGCACAACAGGTGCCACCACTCTTCAAGGAAGAATCAATGCTTTTACAGCCATCCCTGCGCGCACTGTGGAGACCTCAGGGGAGGTCGCTATCAGAGAATTGGAGGAGAAATACGAGGGTGCTGCCTCGGGCACCACAGCTTCCCTGCTTCCACCGCATAAGAGGAAGATCGGCCTGGTCACAGCGTCCAGCGGTCGCGGTGGAACAACCTGCCTGCCTTTGCCTGGCATGGATGGATCCGGTAGGAAGAGTCCCGGACATCCCATCGCAAGTTTGGGCCGAGGTAAGCCGGGCAACGGGACTTGGTGCTGGGACGGAGGTGTCAGGGATTCACGGCCCCTTGAGCCACCTCCGACCTAGAGTCGCTCTCCGATCTGGGAGACGACGTCGTCATTGACGAACTTTTTGCACAGAAGGGCTGGGACAAGATTCCTCCCTCCTCGTCCCGTAGAACCAGGGACCCACCAATGTCTACAGGGGATAGTACACCCCGGGTGGAGGCACCAGCGCCTGAGGAGGGATCCCTTCCCCAGCCTGCCCTTCGGTCCCCGGTGCCATCTGCATCTACCACAGAAACTGTCGCTGCGGGCACCTATGCCGAAAATGGAGGTGGTCAAGGCACCTCGCCATACGGATTCTATCATCCTACCGGGTGAGGGAGACCGCACTACTATGCCTCCCTTATCAAGATTGCAACGCTTGTTTTGTCAAAAGGTCGCCAACGAGTATGGGTGGGAGTACCCATACTTATCTAAGGAGTTGCTCTACGAAGTGGAAGTTTGCAGGGAACGCAAGATAACACAAGATAAATAAATAAGTGTTGGACTTTTCATGGTGTGGAACTCTTTCACTGGCAGCAAACTGCTCCATCTCTAGTGGTGGCAATCAACCTCCACAGGAGAAGCAGAGGCTCCGTACAGAACACAGACCCGAAGGTAAACTTGAACTTAGCTCAAACCTCACACACACATGAGGTGAGAGCTGGTGGTAGTGCTCCTAACCCTCCTCCCTCAAACCCCTAGACAAGCCAGCCATTCATATATCAAGGGAGTAGGGGGTGAGGCCGCTATAGTAAGGTGACCAGATTTTTAAAATAAAACCTGGGGACTAGGGAACACCCCCCAGTTCGGTTTGCATCAGAACATGCGATCAGGCAATAAATTTGTTCGAACATCCGAACACCGTTAAAGTCTATTGGACTCGAACATGAAAAATCTAAAGTGCTAATTTTAAAGGCTTATATGCACGTTATTGTCATAAAAAGTGTTTGGGGACCCGGGTCCTGCCCCAGGGGACATGTATCAATGCAAAAAAAAGTTTTAAAAACTTTAAAACGTGATGCGTTAGAGGGTCGGGACGGGTAACCCCGCCCCCTCTAATGCGTCATAATGGTTTACGACCTCGGTTATAAAAGAACTGTCAACACTGCTTGCGCGTCATTAGCCGGGAGGCTCCGGTGCAGGGAAAATGTGCGTTGTTCATTGCTGGAGACTCGCCGCATCGCTGGAGAATGATTCATGGATCGTCGCTGGACAGACTGCATTACAACGCTGGAATGGCTTTTTTTATTTTTTATTTTTAATAAAGGACTTTTCACAATGGTGTCTGTGTGGTTTTTAAAAATCTTTTGTGAAATGGTAGGGGTACAATGCACCCCGTTACCAATTCACATGGGGGGCTGGAATCTGGGGGTCCCCTTTGTTAAAGGGGGCTTCCAGATTCTAATAAGCCCTCCGCCCGCAGACCCCCACAACCATTGGGCAAGGGTTGTGGGGATGAGGCCCATGGTGCTTTGAGGGGTCACAGACCCCCAAAGCATCCTCCCCATGTTGAGGGCATGTGGTCTGGTACGGTTCAGGAGGGCTGGGCGCTCTCTCGTCCCCCCCTCTTTTCCTGCGGCCTGCCAGGTTGCGTGCTCAGATAAAGGGTCTGGTATGGATTTTTGGGGGGAACTCCACGCCATTTTTTTTTAAATTTGGCGTGGAGTTCCCCTTAATACTCATACCAGACCTGAAGGGCCTGGTATGGATATTTGGGGGGAACCACACGTCATTTTTTTTTTATTTGACGCAGGGTTCCCGTTAATATCCATACCAGACCTAAAGGGCCTGTTAATTGAATTTGGGGGGACCCCCACGCATTTTTTTTTTCAATTACTTTTCTTTGCATTGCCGGGACCGACAATTCATTATAGCCGCGAGTGCTTTTAAATTACTTTTTTTCCTTCAGAAATAACATTTTGTGCAGAGACTGTTATAAACACGGGAAACATGCGCTACTTTAAAGGCATACTTTAGACACCCCCCAGTTACGAAATTTAAAGGAATATTTCACTTTTATTGTTTCACTTTAAGCATTATTAAAATCACTGCTTCTGAAAAAACTTCCTTTTTTAAAACTTTTTTTTGCATTGATACATGTCCCCTGGGGCAGGACCCAGGTTCCCAAACACTTTTTATGACAATAACTTGCATATTAACCTTTAAAATTAGCACTTTAGATTTCTCCCATAGACTTTTAAAGGGTGTTCCGCGGCTTTTCGAACACCCCAAATTGTTCGCTGTTCGCCGAACGGGCGAACAGCCAATGTTCGAGTCCAACATGAGTTGGACTCAAACATAAAGCTCATCCCTACTGGGGACATATTTCTTTTTTTATTGGCAAATGGTAGACTATTTTATAAGCATATTTTCCTCAAATTATATATGCAGTGTATGTGGTATGTGTTTATGGAATGATTGTAATATTTTTTTTGGTATATGACTACCAAATGTTAACGAATTCCCACCCGCCATATAGCAGAATGGTGGCCGGAAAGTGGTTAAGTTATCCTGACTGGACGTCATATGACATCCAGCAGGATAAGCCACGATCGCGCGCCCGTGGGGGGCGCGCAGTGCAGCGATCATTGATGTGGTGTGTCAGTCTGACACACCGCATCTCCAATCTCTGTAAAGGGCTTCTGATGTAGGCTCTTTACTGTGTGATCAGCTGTGTACAATCACAGCTGATCACAGTGTAAACAGGAAGACCCCTAATTGGCTTTTCCTCCACTCATACTGACAGATAACAAGTAAAGGAGAGCCGATCGGCTGCTCTACTGACAGAGGGGGGGGGGTCTGCAGTGATTGATTATCAGTGCAGACCCACCAAGGATGCCCACTCATGCCCACCAGGGATGCCCACACATGACCACCATGTATGCCCATCCATCACCACCAGGGATGTCAATCAGTGCCCATTAGAGGTGCCAATCAGTGCCCATTATAGATGCCAATCAGTGCCCATTAGTAATGCCTATCAGTGCCACCCATCAGTGCCCATCAGTGCCACTCATCAGTGCTGCCCATAAGTGCTCATCAGAGATTATATATACTAATTGCTGTAAAGGGGTCTCGGAGAGGATGCCCACATCTGGAGGAGGGCACGGATGCCCACAGATTTGGGAAAATTTGATGGGCAGTTGGGGATGATTGGTGTGGTGATGGGGGGAGTTACAAGCACCGATCTCCCTGTATGGCTTTCAATGAAGCAGCTGACAGCAGGAGGGAGAGGAGAAGAAGCGGCTGTCAGCTGCTTCACTGAAAGCCATACAGGGAGATCGGTACTTGTAACTCCCCCCCACCATCACACCGTTCATCTGTGAGGTTGCCCGGCCCCCCCTGCTGTCCTCAGGATCCCCTGCCTGGTGCAGCCCCTTCTAGGGACAAAACCTGGGACAGACTTGGTCCAGGGACAGTGTCCTCAGTCCGGGGACTGTCCCCGGAAACCGGGGATGTCTGGTCACTCTACCTTATAGCACCTGTGAGGGGGTTAACTCGGTAGCGGGTGTGTGTGACCCCCTGGTTGGGCTCCCCACACAAAAACAGGGCCAGCAGACGGAGGTTGTGGTTTTCAAAATCAAAAGGTGCGGTTTATTTCTCTATGTACAGTGACAAAAACACAGCAAAGCCAAAAAGAAACAAACAAAATAAATCCTGGTCAGTTTGACCTCTGACTAAACATGCAGGTTTCCTAAACTAACAACTGGGATCAGCCTGGTGCTGTCCTAGTCCCTAAGTCCCTGGTTTAGTAAAAGTCCAAACAAATAGCCACACAGGCTTTGCCTCATCGCACAGGGGTTCACTCTCCCTAGACAGTCCACACAGGTCTGGTTCCAGGCATGAGCAAACACCTAATGAATCTGGGAGTTTTTATAGAGGCCTAAATGAGCTCACAAGCTTCAGCTGGCCTCATCAACTCCCTGTCTGTACGACGCCCAGCCCTCTCCCTAGAGGTATGAGTCATCCATGAGCCTACTAGCCTCAGCTGGGCTTATACAACTCTCCACCCTAGTTGTATAAGTCAGCATAAAGCCTGAATCTGGGAGAAATATATCTACCCCCCTGGATGCAACCAGGTGACTTTACCTTCCTGCTGTCACATACCCCCCCCTCTTGTTTTAACCTTGGGGTTGGAACACCAGCAATCAGGCATTCATGTACTCGAGACAAAGCATCCACATTCCCCATTTGAACGCCAGGGCGATGCTTTACTGTGAAGTTGAATTCCTGTAGGGCCAGGAACCACCTATTCACTCTTCTATTTGTCTCCTTGTTTTGAGCCATCCACTTTAACGGAGCGTGATCCATAACCATGTCAAAGTGCCTACCTAGCAGATAGTCCCGAAGGGAATCTAGAGCCCACTTCACCGCTAAACACTCCTTTTCAACCGTGGCGTAATTTACCTCATGGGACTTCAACTTCCTGCTGAGGTAAATGACTGGGTGCTCTTCCCCGTTCCAGACCTGGGACAATACTGCTCCTAACCCCACATCTGACGCATCACTTTGTACGACAAAGTCTTTAGAGAAGTCGGGTGAGTACAACACTGGCTGGCTACATAAGGCTTGTTTCAAGAATTGGAATGCTGCCTCAGCCTCGGGGGTCCATTTAATCATGACCGACCCTTTCCCTTTCGTCAGGTTGGTTAGGGGCACAGCCTTAGAAGCAAAGTGGGGAATGAAGCGCCGATAATAACCCGCGATTCCCAGAAAGGCCCGTACCTGCTTCTTGCTGTTGGGACGTGGCCAACTCTGGATGGCCTCGACTTTGTTGAGTTGGGGTTTTATCACTCCCCTGCCAATGGTGTACCCAAGATATTTGGCCTCCTCCTGCCCAATGGTACACTTCTTGGGGTTAGCCGTAAACCCCGCTTCCCGGATAGAGTCTAGGACTGCTTGCACTTTTGGCAGATGTGAGGCCCAATCTGTGCTATGGACAATTACGTCATCCAGGTAAGCCGCAGCATACTTCCGATGGGGCCTCAGTATCTGGTCCATTTTCCGCTGGAATGTGGCCGGCGCATTCTGTAACCTGAACGGCATTCTCTTATATTGGAACGCCCCGTCTGGGGTTACAAATGCGGTTTTCTCTTTGGCCGACTTGGCCAGGGGAATTTGCCAATACCCTTTTGTGAGGTCAAGAGTCGTCATGTATCGGGCTGTTCCCAGCCGGTCGATCAACTCATCTATACGTGGCATGGGGTAGGTGTCAAATTTTGTAACTTTGTTCAACTGACGAAAATCGTTACAAAATCGCCAGCTCCCATCCGGTTTAGGCACCAACACAATGGGACTAGACCAATCACTTTGGGACTCCTCTATCACCCCTAAGTTCAGCATTTTCTGTACTTCCTCCCGTATTGCCTCCCGTCGGGCCTCTGGGATCCGATAGGGTTTTAACTTCACCCTTTCACCGGGCGGGGTAATAATATCATGCTCTACCCCAGATGTTTGTCCCGGCAGCTCAGAGAACACCTCCTTGTTGCGAAGCACAAACTCCTTAACCTCCTGTTGTTGGGGTTGTGACAAGGTGGCTGCTATTCCAACCTCCGGAATCACGCAACCAGTTTGAGCTGGTGACCAAGTTTCTGCGACTAGGGACTCTCTATCCCTCCAGGCTTTCAACAGATTAACGTGATATATCTGTTCGGGCTTTCGCCTTCCTGGTTGTCTGACCTTGTAATTCACTTCGCTCACTTTTTCCATTATCTCGTAGGGGCCTTGCCATTTGGCAAGGAATTTACTTTCAACCGTAGGGACAAGTACCAATATCCTATCCCCCGGGGAAAAGGTACGGGTCTTTGCTCCACGGTTGTACACTCTCTGCTGTGCCAACTGCGCTTGGGCCAAATGTTCCTTCACGATGGGCATTACCTGTGCAATTCGATCTTGCAACAGGGCGACATGCTCAATCACACTCCTGTGGGGAGAACTCTCACTTTCCCAAGTTTCCTTGGCAATATCCAACAGCCCTCTTGGGTGTCTCCCATACAGTAACTCAAAGGGGGAGAATCCCGTAGAGGATTGGGGCACCTCAAGCTGCTCAACGGTTTCTTCTGCCCTTTTTGCCACCCGATACAGTAGGTCCTTCTCTACGCTGAAGTATGGGTAAGTGCAGGTATTATCTGGGTTCACTAACTCGCCATCTATTTCCACTACGTTTTCCCGTGCCTTTATTAGGGCGGGGTCTTTTAACTGTTCTGTGGCAAAATTTTCCCTGTGAACCTCCAGATCAGAAAACTCCACAGACGGTAGGTTTTCGTCTGAGGAGGTGGGCTCCTCTCCAGTTTCTTGAGTCTCCCCTGCCAATACTGACAAGGGAAATTCTGGAGAGTCCTCACCACTCTCAGAGGAGTTCTGGCTATCACATTCCTGGTACATAGGGGCACCAGTGGGGGGCTCAGGATCATCCCACAGTTCCCAGAACTTCGGAAAATCCCTTCCCACAATGGCATCATGCGGTAATTGAGATACTAACCCCACTGGATGAGAGAGGGTACCTTTGGGGGTCTCGAAACACACTGTAGTCACTGGATACTCTCGGGTGTCCCCATGCACACAAATAACAGCTACCTTGCTATTCCCAGAGACCTCTGTTTTAACTAATTCAGCCTTTATCAGGGTCACAAGGCTACCTGAATCCAGCAATACCACAACATTTCTACCATTAATACACATTTTGCATAAATGTTTCTCAGTTCCCCGAATGGCAGTGCATGCGACTGTCGCACACAGCGACTGACGTCTGTCCGTCAGAAAGTCACACTGCATGGGTTCCTCCACAACCGGGCAATTGGCTGCAATATGTCCCGCTTGCCGGCAGCGGTAGCAAACAATCCTTTTGGCTGCCTCTTGAGCCCCTGACTTCCCAGGCTGTTCTCGCCAAACTTTGGGTAGAGCTCCCACCCTCTCACTCTCTCCACCCTCACCCCTTGGAATCCTCTTATCCGCCCCTGGGGATGGTCTGGTCTGGTCTGGTCTGGTCTGTAGCCAAGTATTTCTCTACACGATCCACAAGACCACCGGCCGTCTCTGGGTCTCCATGGCTTACCCACTTTTGGATGGCAGTAGGAAGAGCTCTCAAAAACCGATCCATTACAACACGTTCCACAATCTCTGGTGCGGACAAAGTCTCTGGCTGTAGCCACTTCCTGCTCAGGTGAATGAGATCATACATTTGAGACCTGGGGGGTTTTCCAAGCTGGAAAGTCCAGTTATGCACACGCTGAGCCCGGACAGCCAGGGTGACACCCAGCCTTGCCAATATTTCAGCTTTTAGCATCACATAGTCTTTTGCTTGGTCAGGCTCTAGGTCATAGTAAGCCTTCTGCGATTCACCAGTTAACAGAGGAGCCACCAGTCCAGCCCACTGCTCCTCAGGCCACTTTTCTCTTTCAGCAGTCCTTTCAAATGTGGTCAAAAATACCTCTGGATCATCCTCTCCAGTCATTTTTGTCAATAAACGACTCACCCCAAAGGACGCGGTATTAGTGGGACGGCTTTCCTCACTGGTCTGCGGACGTTGCTGCATTACTGCTTCCATTTGTTGTAGTCTCTGCTCTTGCTTCTGTAACAGGTCTATGAAGCGGGCCTCAGATTGCTGCTGGGCTTGTTGATGAGCTTGCTGCTGGGCTGCAAGGCTCCTTTGCAAACCTGCATTTGTCTGCTGTTGATTGGCATTTGCTAGAGCCAGCTGTTTCAGTATCTCCTCCATGCTGGCTTAAAAAAACTGCCACTGGTTCTCCACCAACTGTGAGGGGGTTAACTCGGTAGCGGGTGTGTGTGACCCCCTGGTTGGGCTCCCCACACAAAAACAGGGCCAGCAGACGGAGGTTGTGGTTTTCAAAATCAAAAGGTGCGGTTTATTTCTCTATGTACAGTGACAAAAACACAGCAAAGCCAAAAAGAAACAAACAAAATAAATCCTGGTCAGTTTGACCTCTGACTAAACATGCAGGTTTCCTAAACTAACAACTGGGATCAGCCTGGTGCTGTCCTAGTCCCTAAGTCCCTGGTTTAGTAAAAGTCCAAACAAATAGCCACACAGGCTTTGCCTCACCGCACAGGGGTTCACTCTCCCTAGACAGTCCACACAGGTCTGGTTCCAGGCATGAGCAAACACCTAATGAATCTGGGAGTTTTTATAGAGGCCTAAATGAGCTCACAAGCTTCAGCTGGCCTCATCAACTCCCTGTCTGTACGACGCCCAGCCCTCTCCCTAGAGGTATGAGTCATCCATGAGCCTACTAGCCTCAGCTGGGCTTATACAACTCTCCACCCTAGTTGTATAAGTCAGCATAAAGCCTGAATCTGGGAGAAATATATCTACCCCCCTGGATGCAACCAGGTGACTTTACCTTCCTGCTGTCACACACCATAGACTACTACACAAACTACATAGGAATTCACGTAATAGGTTCTACCATTGTGGTACCTAAAAGTGCAGGAATACAATGCATGTCCTCTAACCTTACTCATAGCAACTGGATAAAGAAAATTCTTTAGCAAGGAACATTTACTCCACATTAATAATTATGCTACCAAAATTAGTGTGCAATGTTCTTGTTTCATCTGTCTAGGAGCTGCCGATCATGCTGAAGTCTAGAGCCCCTGAGCAGCAGTAAATCTTTAGGTTGACAGCAGCTCAGACTCTGCATTTTTGGCTCAATGCTGAAAAATAGAGAGCAACTGAGCATGTGCAGAGTAGGGTGAGACAGTGTTTAACTAGATTTTAAACAGTATAGTCACTTATTTTGAATGTTTTACATACATTAACTATACCTATAAAAGGGCCAGCATTAAGTGATCTAGCAGGACTTAATTTTCTGTCTGTTCCACTCTAACAAGCTCCAATAAGTGATGCATGGTAAGTACAAGACATCCCTTTAAACAACCTAAACCTCTGCAGCAACACAGACTCCCCCATCCACATAGGAAGTCATGTAAGATGTTGGCAAATATGGAATGAAATAGACACTACAAAAAATGCGTAAGTAAAACACCTGAAATGAAAAAAAAAGGCTTAAAGTGGTGTAGCGCCCTCTCGAAAAGGTTGGGATGCTATCTAAAATATAGGGGGATGTCTGAGCCAGTAGTTGGGCTCAGGCGGTTGAATTACATAAAAATTTGCCTCTGTTCTAGCTGTGGATTGCCTGATAGTGATTTTCCTTTTTGCCTGTAGGTGCATTGAGTGGCCCTTCTCGGCAGTGGTACGGTGGAAGTGGTGAACCCGCTGTGCCTGCTGGGAGGGGATACTTAAGGGACAGACGCCATTAATCGGGGCCCGTTCCCGCCCCGCAGCCCTCCGGGCGTGAGGTATGTGTGTGTGGTTCTGGTCTCGGGCCACGTTGACCCGAGGCTGCATCGCTATCTAGTAGGCCCAGTTAGTCTGGCTGGGGCCTACATTCTGAGAGGGGATCCCAAGCTGTCCGTCCGAATGGGGAGGAAGCTATCTTGGTGAAGGAGACCAGGGGAGGACCTGCCCTGGAGGGGACCGGCAAAGTGCTGCTGTCTCGGGTGAGGCCTGGTGACTTTATCAAGGAGGGATCCACTGTACTACAAGCCCTACAGTTTGCCGGATTGGCTTAAAGGCTCTTTCACTGTATGGCTGGAAGTTTGGGACTTTGAAATCCTGTGGCAGAGGATTCCTGGACTATCCTTTCATTCAACTTTAAAAGGTCTGTGGCAGAGACCCATTTCATTGTAAGAGGTCTCTGGCAGAGACCCATTTAATCTTGGGCAGTCTGTGGCAGAGACTACCCCATTGCTGATTCGTGTGTCATCCTGGCTGCTAGGCCATGTGAGGGGGGACTATCCGGGTGACCAATCAAAGTCCCCTGCAGTCACCCCATAAATACTCACCTGAGCCCGATCTCAGTCCAGCACTGTGCACATCTGCAGCAGCTCTCTCAAGGCTCTCGCAGGCTTGACTGAGAGCAGTGGCAGCCATTGGCTCCTGCTGCTATCAGTCAAAACCTGTAAGAGAGCAGAGGCGGGGCATAGCTGGGCTGAATGTCTGACTAGATTTAAACAGCTCAGCTCGGAAGCAAGCCTGCACAAGTGCCCCCAAATGAAGCAGCTTCCTATGGAGGCACTTAGCATTGGGGAGGAGCCAGGAGCACTGGCAGGGGACACGAGAAGAGGAAGATCGGGGCTGCTCTGTGCAAAACTATTACACAGAGCAGGTAGGTATGACATGTTTAATATTTTAATGAAAAAAGGGAAGCTTTACTATCACTTTCTTCTTGTAGCCATAACAGTCTGTAACTATTGATGTATTGAAAGCTCAAGGCATTACAAAACAATCTGAAACCTGTTACACAACCTACAAAAAGTTTATAGATGTGCTACCTAAAAGTGTACAAATACAAAGCATGTCATATAAAAGGGCTTAATGTTGTAACATAAACTGGCTGTAATAAGTGATGCATTGTAAGAACAATACCAACCTAAACCTCTGCAATAACATAAACTTTCCCCATCCACATAGGAAGTCATGTAAGAGGTTCATTACTGTGGGGCTGAATAGACAACAGGATAAAGACAAAGTTCTGCTTTACTCTGCAAAACCATGAAGGTAAGTGGGGGGGTACCTTCTTGTGTACATGCTCACTAATGCTCAGGACCAGGCGGGGCCCCGTTCATGTGAAATCAAGGCGGAACCCCAACTTAGAACTGAGCCGTACACCTTGTGTATCTTTGTAACAATGTGAGGCCTCCTACTCTTTGTTGTGGAATTCCAGGCTGCTGTTTACAGATCACACAGCCTATAATTCCTGTGCTATCTAAGCACACATCAGATTTCATCTTTCTGCAATAATGCTATCTTTAAGTTTGCTAAAGTCCACTCACCGTTCATTCCATCATTCATTCAAGAAAGGCAGCACCACAAAAGCTTATCTTCTTATCAGGCCATTCCAGCAAAGACTGTCCAGCCGATGCCTAATCATAGGCTTTTATTAAACTCAAAAGATCTCAAGACAGGAGGTGATTGGTTGCAGCAACCAGTCACCTCCCCCCATGGGCGGGAACATCACAGGATGTTCCCTCCTCACAGGAAAATGACAATACCTGGACATTCCTTCCAACAGGAGATGTCATACATGAATACAATAACGTAGGATGGCTAAAGTTACCGTTGATAGGAATTCTTATTCTGCGCTATTCCATAGAATAACGCATATTAAGATTATACTATTATTGAATGGGGGAGGGAGGCTATCTGCAGACGCACGCTACGAATTCCAACCAATGTTGATCAGACATAGCAGAGACAAGAGCGCCCATCCGCCTATAACCAATGATGTCATTGCAGAGCGAGCATATCCCCCCCTTAACGATCGTCCATGCTAATGCACAGAGGGCCCCCATTGGTGGACATATCCGCACCCTGCAAACATCACACTCCAACCTCAAAACGTTTTCCCCTATCAGACGGGATTCAACCAGCCTCAGACTACCCCAATCAGCTCTTTTAGAGCGGGTTGCGGAAGTACTAACACTGGGTGACACTATGACAATACATATTAAATACATCTCCATAAAAATCTCCACAACACTCTTAAACATTCTGTCCCATATCACTGCACACCTTGTCTTCCAGAATGTAGCATTTAGAGGGGGGCACTGCTGAGCGAGTTTCCCGCTCCACCAGTCCAGCTTTTCTCTGCCCCCTCACTCCCAGTGGCAGCATGGGGTCCGGCTGTGTACTAACGTAAACCTGATAGGTGCACTAGTTAAGTCCTTACTTTCCCATACCTGCAGCAGACAAGTTGGACAATACCTCGGCATCCATTAGACATGAACCCTTCCTGTGCTAGTATTGCTGACTCATGATTTTGTCCCGTTTCTTTTGACATAGCACAACACCTTGCTTTCTCCAACACCCATCAGTATCAATCATCTGAGGTTGTCCAGACTCATAAACCATCAGAACATGATGGATTCTGGGATGTAACCCGATAGAGTCTGATAGGATAGTACCCAAAAATAATTGTGGTATACACACAATGTTAAGCCCCTGGAATCAGGGAGCAATGCAATCAGAGAACAGTGCAAGTCAGGTTTTGACAACCAGGGAACTGAATCATCCACCAATCCATATGCTCATAGTAAACTTGGATACTACCCCACCTGCCTGTCTTTGCCAAGTGGAAATTGTCCCACTGAGAAAGAGGCAATCACTTCTCTGGGGTCCTGGAACACCTCTCATTGTACCCCGGTGCTGGACAGAGCAAGTGGGATTTCCTAACCCCTTTACCAACATGTAGCACCAGACTTCCCAATGTGTTTCTGAGCGCCTTCAGATCCATAGTGTTTAAGGCACCCAGTGCCACACCCCCAGCTCTTAAGGCAGTCTCTATTAAGCCTCTCTTTAACCTAAGTATGGGAATAGTCTGAATGCCCAGATTGCAACCAACCTTCCAACATGTTCAGCTGATTCTTTATAAAGGCTGCACACCTTTTAACCGATTTATCCATCCGGTAATCAGACAATTTTATCCTTCACCCATACAACATAAACTGCCTACCCTATTCGGACAGGACTCACATGAATGACAGGAGCATAGTGCAGCACTGGGGCGCTGGTCTTACTGGCATGCAGGACACAGACTTCCAGTTAAGGTACACAAGGGATCTAGGGCAAGAAGGACACCTATGGGTACTAACAGGGGAAAATTCAGCATGCGCACCCCTATAACGAAGGTGAGGGCCCTTGGAATGGCTAAGGCACAGAGTCCAAAGCTGACCATACAACATACAACTCTTATACGATTTTCCTGTATAACTCTTCTCCAGATTCACCAAAACCATACAATACGAGGCCTGGCATAAACACTCTTGAATTTTATGCAATCAGGCAGGCCCTACACATGTCTAAAGGTAAATCTAAAGGAAATTGAACAGCAAAAATTGCATAATGTGATTCCAGCTCAAGGAACTGCTGCTACTGGGCACAAACGGACAATAGACAAAGAATCCCTTGCAGCACCAAGGCTCCTCGATCACTGAACAATAGGGGGTACAATTCCAGCTGACAGGTGTGCCTGGAAACACACAGATACTAGTGTCAGATACACAAGAGGCACATCAGACAACTAGTAACTAGAGTTGAGCGGACACCTGGATGTTCGGGTTCGACGGGTTCGGCCGAACTTCGGAAAAAAGTTCGGGTTCGGGACCGAACTTTAACCCGAACCCGGACCCGAACCCGAACCCCATTGAAGTCAATGGGGACCCGGACTTCTAAGGACTAAAAAGGCTCTAAAAAGGTAATGGAAAGGGCTAGAGGGCTGCAAATTCAGCAAAATGTTGTTAAGAGCATGGCAAGTGCTCTGCAAACAAATGTGGATAGGGAAATAACTTAAAATAACATAAAAAAATAAAAATAAAAAATAATAATCTTGACCTAGGAGGACGAGGTCCATATGGAGTAGGAGGTTGAGGTGGCGGTGGATGTGGCTGTGTAGGTGGAAGCGGCGGTGGAGGAGGACGAGGTAGCCAACACTGATTCAAAAATACAACAATGACTGAGTAAGGCCGGTGATGTGTCGAATTCTGTCCCCCGTCAAATAGTGTCCACCCTGTACTGCGCTTGCTCAGTATGTAGGACAAGGGGATTTCGAAAATCTCCCAAGACGAACGGCGCCTGCGTGGTGAATTCAGGTGAAGGCCACACCATCAAGCCGAGCCAAGTGAGACCGTGCCCGAAGCGTGGCGATCGAACCGAGCCCGTGAGGGGCCCTGTTACTATGTGCTACCGTATGTCCACTTGGATGGTGGGGCTTGAACCTGCACTCACAGCGCAGGCGCCGTTCATCTTCGGAGATTTTGTGAATCTCCTTGTCCTCTGTACTGCGCAAGCACTGTGCCTTCGCAGTATGGGCCGGACACAATCCGATGGCCGGACAGTTTTTGTGACAACACCGGTATACATGTCTATTCTGCACAAGGTACGGACAAGTCCTGTGGAATCCATGCCTGGTTCATTTTAATGAACGTGAGCTTGTCCACATTGGCTCTGGACAGGCGGCTGCGCTTGTCTGTGATAACGCCCCCTGCCGTGCTAAATACACGTTCAGATAATACACTGGCTGCAGGGCAGGCCAGCACCTCCAAGGCATAAAGGGCAAGCTCAGGCCATGTGCCCAATTTGGAGACCCAGAAGTTAAAGGGGGCAGACCCGTCATCCAGTACGTGTAGGCCTGTGGACACATACTGCTCAACCATGTTGGTGAAATGCTGCCTCCTGCTAAGACGTTCCATCTCAGCTGGTGGTGCTGGTTGTTGTGGCGTGCTGACAAAGCTTTTCCACATTTCAGCCATGCTAACCCTGCCTTCTGAGGTGCTGCCGGTGCCCCGGCTGCGTTGGCGACCTCTTCCTCCTCCTCTGCCTTCGCCTTGTGCTTCCACCGTACGCCCGCTGTCAGGTGGGAATGCCACCAGCAGCGCGTCTACCAGCGTGCGCTTGTACTCGCGCATCTTACGATCCCGCTCCAGTGAGGGAATTAAGGACGGTACGTTGTCCTTGTAACGGGGATCCAGCAGGGTGGCCACCCAGTAATCAGCACCAGTTAGAATGTGGGCAACTCGGCGGTCGTTGCAGAGACACTGCAGCATGTAATCGCTCATGTGTGCCAGGCTGCCCAGAGGCAACGAAAAGCTGTCCTCTGTGGGAGGTGTATAGTCTGTGTCCTCTGTATCCCCCCAGCTACGCACCAGTGATGGCGATGAGCTGGCCTGGGTGCCACCCTGCTGTGAACATGGTTTCTCCTCCTCCATCTCCTCCTCCTCATCCTCCACCTCGTCATCCTCCAGAACTGTGCCCTTGCTGGACAATTGTGTACCTGGCGTTTGTTGGTGCAGGAACCCACCCTCGGAGCCACTTGTGCATGACTGTCCTGAAAGCCTTCGAAATGATCCCTCTTTCTCCTCCTCCCCCTGTGCCACATCCTCTTCCATCATCGCCCGAAGCGTTTTTTCACGGAGGCATAGAACTGGGATAGTAACGCTGAGAACGGCATCATTGACACTGGCCATGTTGGTGGAGTACTCGAAACAGCGCAACAAGGCACACAGGTCTCGCATGGAGGCCCAGTTATTGGTGGTGAAGTGGTGCTGTTCCGCAGAGCGACTCACGCGTGCGTCCTGCAGCTGAGACTCCACTATCGCCTGCTGCTGCTCGCACAGTCTGGCTAGCATGTGCAAGGTGGTGTTCCACCTTGTGGGCGCGTCACATATGAGGCGGTGAGCGGGAAGGTCGAAGTTACGTTGCAGCGCTGACAGGCGAGCAGCAGCAGGGTGAGAACGCCGAAAGTGCGCACAGACGGCCCGCACTTTCTGCAGCAGCTCTGGCATATCGGGGTAATTTTTTAAGGAACCTCTGCACTACCAAATTCAGCACATGCGCCAGGCAAGGGATGTGCGTCAAACCGGCTAGGCCCAGAGCTGCTACGAGATTTTGCCCATTATCGCACACCACCAGGCCGGGCTTGAGGCTCACTGCCACCAACCACTCATCGGTCTGTTGTTCCATGTCCCTCCACAACTCCTGCGCGGTGTGGCGTTTTTACCCTAAACAGGAAAGTTTTAAAACTGCTTGCTGTCGTTTACCCCTGGCTGTGCTGAAGTTGGTGGTGAAGGTGTTACGCTGACCGGATGGGGAGGCGGTAGAGGATGAGGAAGCGGAGTAGGAGGAGTTAGCAACAGGAGGCAAACTGAACGCCCTGCAATCCTCGGTGGTGGAAGGACATGCACCAAACTGCTATCCGCCTCAGGCCCAGTCGCCACTGCATTTACCCAGTGTGCTGTTAGGGAAATATAACGTCCCTGACCGTGCTTACTGGTCCACGTATCCGTAGTTAGGTGGACCTTGCCACAGATGGCGTTGCGCAGTGCACACCTGAATTTTTGCCCCACTTGGTTGTGCAGGGAAGGGATGGCTTCCCTTCGGGTTCGCTCAACCCTAGTCTTTGGCATACCCACACCAAAATGTAAGCAACATGTTGCCAGGTCTAAGCATGGTCACATGGGCAGTGGGGTAGAAGGTTCGCTCATACCGGCTCAAAAGTATTTTTTGGGGCTCTAGACACTAAAGGAAGTAGAGAAGTTTATAGTATTATTGCTAATGTTCTGGATCTTATAGGGCCTGCTACTCGATGGATAGCATTGTTTATTTGCTTTTTAACCAGCACGGGTTTGCTTTAAAGCTTTAGTCAGGAATTGTTAGAAATTCTGTATATAGCCCTACATAAAAGACAGTGCCCAGTCCACATGTGTTTATCTGCTGCTTAACTGCCAACAGAAAAAAGGAAATTTTATTTTAGAGAAAAGACATAGAGTTTAACAATAGATGCAACTACAAACTTGTAAACACTGCTATTCACTGCTTGAAGAATATATCTCTACTAAATACTGATGTACAGTAATTGTTGCACAAAATACAGTTCTGTATTCCAGCACTACCCACTCAACAACTACTCCTTATATTAGTCCAGTCTCTCATCTCAGTTCTATAAATCTGTTTCTTGTACGCAGTTTTGTCAGATGTCATCTTTTCATCAGCAGCTCTGATACACTTTTCTTTCTCATGAGTTGGAAGTCTTTGCATCTCATTCTATGAATCTGGCTCTGGTTTTATTGCTTCACGAGCAACATAGGACAGACGTTTGGTTGGGATGCGCGGCTATAATGAATTGTCGGCTCCCGGCAATACAGAGAAAAGTCATTGATAAAATAAAAAAATTAAAAAATGCGTGGGGGTCCCCCCAAATTCAATTACCAGGCCCTTCAGGTCTGGTATGGATATTAAGGGGAACTCTGCGTCAAATAAAAAAAAAATGACCTGGGGTTCCCCCCAAATATCCATACCAGACCCTTCAGGTCTGTTATAAATTTTACGGAAACCAGGCTGCCAGGCTGCCAGGCTGTCAGGCTGCCGGGATTCCCGGGGTGTCTCCGGTGGAGACAGGATATGCTGCGCTGGACATCTCATCACTGGAGCCTGGACCTGGATAGAGAGGAGATCATCCACTGCTGGACCCCAGAGAGGAGAGCATCCATTGCAGGATACCGAGAGTGGATTACCACCGCTGGAATCTTTTTTTTATTTTTTTTATTTTTAATAAAGGACTTTTCCCAACGGTGTCTGTGTGTTTTTTTACAATTTTTTACACTTTCTTTGTGAAATGGTAGGGGTACAATGTACCCCTTACCCATTCACATAGGGGGGCCGGGATCTGGGGGTCCCCTTTGTTAAAAGGGTCTTCCAGATTCCGATAAGCCCCCCGCCCGCAGACCCCCACAACCACCGGGCAAGGGTTGTGGGGATGAGGCCCTTGTCCCCATCAACATGGGGACATGGTGCTTTGAGGGGTCACAGACCCCCAAAGCATCCTCCCCATGTTGAGGGCATGTGGCCTGCTACGGTTCAGGAGGGGGGGCGGTCTTTCGTCCCCCCCTCTTTTCCTGCGGCCTGCCAGGTTGCGTGTTCGGATAAAGGGTCTGGTATGGATTTTTTGGGGGAACTCCACGCCATTTTTTTATTATTTGGCGTGGAGTTCCCCTTAAAATCCATATTTGGGGGGAACCCCATGTCATTTTATTTTTTATTTGACGCAGGGTTCCCCTTATATCCATACCAGACCTGAAGGGCCTGGTAATTGAATTTGGGGGGACCCCCACGCATTTTTTCCTTCAGAAATGACACTTTGTGCAGGGACAGTTCTAAGCATGGGAAACAAGCGCTACTTTCCAGGCATACTATACACCCCCCCCCCCCCCCCCCCCAGGTACGAAATTTAAAGGAATATTTCACTTTTATTGTTTCACTTTAAGCATTATTAAAATCACTGCTCCTAAAAAAAACTATAGTTTTGGAAACTTTTTGGAATTGATACATGTCCCCTGGGGCAGGACCCGGGTACCCAAACACTTTTTATGACAATAACTTGCATATAAGCCTTTAAAATTAGCACTTTAGATTTTTCATGTTCGAGTCCCATAGACTTTAATGGTGTTCGGATGGTTGAACTAATTTATTGCCTGTTCGCAAGTTCTGGTGCGAACCGAACTGGGGGGTGTTCGGCTCATCCCTACTGCTCAGCACTCCAATGAGCAGAGAGGAAAGACGCTGACTGACAGTCAGCAGCTTTCCTCTCGGGGATCTGTGAGAACCGAGCCATCGGCGATGGTCGGTGGCCCGGTTCTCAGTGCACAGATGGCGGGGGACAGATGGAGCATCGGTCTGATGCTCCATTCACCGAGGTAAGTATGAATCTAAAAAAAAAATTAAACCCATACTTCTCTTTTAAGTCCATAGTTTTTTTTTAGCTCTGCTGTTACTCTGCTTTGGAAAGGCTTTTCTTGTAATTTTTCCTTTGATACAGCTGGTTCATTTCATTGTTTGATCAAATTGACAAATTTTTATTCCACTTGCATAGTCATTCTGAGCCCTCGTACACACGGCCGAGATTCTCGTTGAAAAAAACATGTCGTTTTTTTCGACGAGATTCTTGGACAAGAAACTTGTCCCGGCCGAGTGTACACACGCTCGTTTCAAAGAACCCGCGGTTCTTTGAATGGAGCGTACGCGGTGACGTCATCGACTACGACGAGCATGCGCTCGTCACATTCAATGCCGTCGCCGCCATCTTGGTATACCCTACGTATGCCTAGGAAGCTACCGCCCATGCGTCGAACATGCGCGGGCTTCCGGGAGGACAGGTAAGTGTACACACACTCACTTTTCTCGTCGAGAAACATGCCGAGGAGAATCTCGACGAGAAAATAGAGAGCAGGTTCTCTATTTTCTCGTTGAGGTTTCTTGTCGGTTTTCTCGACGAGAAACCCGATAGCCGCGTACACACGACCGATTTACTCGGCAAGACCTCTCTGCCAGCAAGTTTCTTGCTGGTTCTTGCCGAGAAAATCGGCCGTGTGTACGAGGCCTCAGTTAATTTCTTTATTATGTCAGGACTTCTGTGCCCAAGTCGTCTGTGCCATGTGTGAATGCAGTTTGAATGTTTTTCCTCCTTGACAATATTACCCACCTCATTGCAGTTCAGCTGATACAGTTCATCTGTAATTTTAGCCTTTACAAGTAAGATGTGAGCTTCTTCACTGACAAAAGATTCATTTTAGGGACATAGAGGACATTTTTACAGTTATCTTTCTGGTGACACTTCGGGAATTAGGGCAGTAAAGAAAACCATGGCATTTTCCTTCTTATTCCATTATTTGGCAATTAGCTGTGGTGATTTTTTTTGTTTAAAGCCTATAACACATGGGCCGAAAGCTGGGCGACATCGGCATTCGGCCCATGTGTATGGCAGACGGGCATGCTGGAAAATCAGCAGCCGACCGGCTCCCAATCAGCGATCTCAGCCAATAGCTGGGGGGTGTCCCTCTGTCAGAACACAATAGCTCAGCAGGGGAGATCGCTGCACTAACATCAGTTTGTTAGTACAGCCGCGCCGACCTGAGCTGTCGGGTTTTATTTTCATTCAACCAGCTGGGTTGAATGAAAAAAACCTGATAGTGTGTACTAGGCTTTACTCTAGTTAAGGTGAATAAAGAAATTGTTGTGTCATTTGACTCGTAGCTCCTCAATCTACACACCATGCCTGCAAAGATGAGGTGCAACTTTTGGATTGAAAAACATTTTCATACCTGAAGAAAAATCGGTTTCTTCCTTCACACTTTTGTAGTTTAGTTTTTTTCCTGCATTCTAGCTTTCCAGGTTCTGCAATCTGCTTTTAAATTACTTTGTTTCTTGCACGCAAAACATTCACGTGTTTCTTGTTGCATGTTACTGTTTTTATTCCTATTTTCCTTCTTTAACCCCTTAACTAACGCTCACTGTATATATTCGTCGGCAGAATGGCACAGACAGGCACAATCACGTACCTGTACGTGACTGTCTTCGTATAGTTGGGGGGTCCCATCGGACCCCCCTTCTATACAGTGAGCGGTGGTTATCGTTCCGGGAGCGATCCGTGATGAGGGGACGGCCATTTGTTTCCGGCCGCCCCCTCACGATCGCTCCCGGCGAATGAGAATCTTCCTCTGCCTGTGTAATGTTTACACAGGCAGGAGGAAGTGATGTCATCTCTCCTGCGGCGCTCACATATACTGAGCGCTGTGGACAGAAGACATACAGGTTAGTGCACTAAACAGCACACTGACACCAGCACACATAGGCACACGATCGCCCCCCCCAGGCCCCCCCAGACACCCCCAGATCACCCCCCAGCCCCCAGTCACAGTGTCACTGATTGCAGTGACCATTTATTTACTGATCACTGCAATTGGTGACATTTGTGACTGTAAAAGTGTCATGGCAGTTAGTTTTAGGTCCAGTGTAGCCCCCTAATAAAGGTTTAACCCCTTGATCGCCCCCCAGGTAACCCTTTCACCCCCTAGCACCACTGTCACTAAGCGATCGTTTTTCTGATCGCTGTCTTAGTGTAGGTGGTGCCGATAGGTAGCCACTTATTTTTTTTAGGTTTGCCGCAGGTTTTTATAGCGTCAGGTACCCCCATATATTACCTAATAAAGGTTTAACCCCTTGATCCCCCCCCCAGGTAACCCTTTCACCCCCTTTTGTCAGTGTCACTAAGCGATCGTTTTTCTGATCGCTGTCTTAGTGTCGGTGGTGCCGATAGGTAGCCAGTTATTTTTTTTAGGTTCGCCGCAGGTTTTTATAACGTCAGGTACCCCCAAATATATTACCTAATAAAGGTTTAACCCCTTGATTGCCCCCCAGGTAACCCTTTCACCCCCTTTTGCCAGTGTCACTAAGCGATTGTTTTTCTGATCGCTGTATTAGTGTCGGTGGTGCCGATAGGTAGCCAGTTATTTTTTTTAGGTTCGCCGCTGGTTTTTATAGCATCAGGTACCCCCATATATTACCTAATAAAGGTTTAACCCCTTGATCGCCCCCCAGGTAACCCTTTCACCCCCTTTTGCCAGTGTCACTAAGCAATCTTTTTCTGATCGCTGTATTAGTTATGCTGGTGCTGCTAGGTAGTCAGTTTTTTTTTTAGGTTCGCCGCAGGTTTTTATAGCGTCAGGTACCCCCATATATTATCTAATAAAGGTTTTAACCCCCTAATTGCCCCTAGTTAACCCTTTCACCAGTGATCACCGTATAAGTGTTACTTGTGACACTGGTTAGCCAGTTAGTTATTTTGTTATTTAGGTTCCCCGTCAGGTTTTTATATAGCGTCATGTACCCCCATATATTACCTAATAAAGGTTTAACCCCCTGATTGCCCCTAGTTAACCCTTTCACCAGTGATCACCATATAAGTGTAACGGGTGACGCTGGTTAGTTAGTTTGCTAACCGCAGTATATAACCCAATAAAGGTTTAACCCCCTGATCGCCTGACGGATGATATCAATTAGGTTTTAGCGTCAGAGTGGGTCTGCATCGCCCCAGGCAGCGTCAGGTTAGTGCCAGTAACGCTAACACCCACGCGTGAAGCATACACCTCCCTTAGTGGTATAGTATCTAAACAGATCAATATCTGATCTGATCAGATCTATACTAGCGTCCCCAGCAGTTTAGGGTTCCCAAAAACGCAGTGTTAGCGGGATCAGCCCAGATACCTGCTAGCACCTGCGTTTTGCCCCTCCGTCCAGCCCAGGCCATCCAAGTGCAGTATCGATCGATCACTGTCACTTACAAAACACAACACACATAACTGCAGCGTTCGCAGAGACAGGCCTGATCCCTGCGGCTCCAGTGCTGTAGGAGGTGATTTCACCACCACAGTTTAAAAAAAAAAAGCATATATGCCGAAGCATTGGGGCAGCAGGGGCGGAGGAGCGATTTTGCTCCTAATGCTGCGTACATACGGTTGAAATTCCGACGGAGGCTTGCCCACGGAAAAGTCCGACCATGTGTGTGCGGCATAACTTTTGCGGGAGGATGCCCCCATGCTTCGGCATATATAAATGGTGTATGTATGCCCATCATTAGAAGTGGGTGGATGAATGGCGGTATTCTAATGGTGGGCATACCCACCGATCAATCTCTTTTTTTTGTTCAGCCAACAGGCTGCATGAAAAAAAAGATTACAATACATGTCCAACAAGGACCAGCAACGTACTGGTATGTTGCTGGACTTTGAATGGTTATACCAGATTGATGCCTGCGGGTTTAGGTATCATCTTGGTATCATTCTTTTCAGCCAGTGGCCGGCTTTTGTGTAAAAGCAATCCTAGCGGCTAATTAGCCTCTGAACTGCTTTTACAAGCAGTGGGAGAGAATGTCCCCCCCCCGGATATAAAAAGCGCCATTGGGAAATCGGGAAAGCATTTTATCACACCGATCTTGGTGTGGTCAGATGCTTTGAGGGCAGAGGAAAGATCTAGGGTCTAACAGACCCCAGTTTTTTCAAAAAAAGAGTACCTGTCACTACCTATTGCTATCATAGGGGATATTTACATACCCTGAGATAACAATAAAAATGATAAAAAAAAATTAAATATGGAAGGAACAGTTTAAAAATAAAATAAAAAAGCAAAATTAATAATTAAAAAAAAAAAGCACCCCTGTCCCACCCTGCTCTTGCGCAATGGCGAACGCAAGCATCGGTCTGGCGTCATATGTAAACAGCAATTGAATCATGCATGTGAGGTATCACCGCGAAGGTCAGATTGAGGACAGTCCTTTTAGCAGTAGACCTCCTCTGTAAATCTAACGTGGTAACCTGTAAAGGCTTTTAAAGGCTTTTAAAAATGTATGTAGTTTGTCGCCACTGCGCGTTTGTGCAAAATTTTAAAGCATGTCGTGTTTGGTATCTATGTACTCGGCCTAAGATCATCTTTTTTATTTCATCAAATATTTGGGCAATATAGTGTGTTTTAGTGCATTAAAATTAAAAAAAGTGTATTTTTTCCCCAAAAAATGCGTTTGAAAAATCGCTGCGCAAATACTGTGTGGAAAAAAAATGCAACACCCACCATTTTAATATGTAGGGCCTTTGCTTTAAAAATATATATAATGTTTGGGGGTTCAACATAGGGCTTTGTCTTCAAGTGGTTAGAAGAGTGGATGTAGGCTTCCTAATGTTGTGTATAAAATGCCAGGACAGTTCAACCCCCCCCCCAAATGACCCCATTTTGGAAAGTAGACACCCCAAGCTATATACTGAGAAGCATGTCGAGTCCATGGAATATTTTATATGTTGACACAAGTTGCGGAAAAAAGACAATTTTTTTTTTTTTTTTTCACAAAGTTGTCACTAAATGATATATTGCTCAAACATGCCATGGGCATATGTGGAATTACACCCCAAAATAGATCCTGTTGCTTCTCCTGACTACGGGGATACCACATGTGTGAGACTTTTTGGGAGCCTAGCCGCGGGACCCCAAAAACCAAGCACCGCCTTCAGGCTTTCTAAGGGTGTAAATTTTTTATTTCACTCCTCACTGCCTATCACAGTTTCGGAGGCCATGGAATGCCCAGATGGCCCAACCCCCCCCCCCAAATGACCCCATTTTGGAAAGTAGACACCCCAAGCTATTTGCTGAGAGGTATGGTGAGCATTTTGCAGATCTCGCTTTTTGTCACAAAGTTTAAAAAAAAAAAAAAAAAAAAAAATGATTTTCTTTCTTCATTTTTAAAAACAAATGAGAGCTGTAAAATACTCGCCATGCCTCTCAGAAAATAGCTTGGGGTGTCTACTTTCCAAAATGGGTTCATTTGGGGGGTTTTGTGCTATTTTTTCATTTTATGGCCTTCGAAACTGTGATAGGTAGTGAGGAGTGAAATCAAAAATTTGTGCCCTTAGAAATCCTGAAGGCGGTTCTTGGTTTTTGGGGTCCCGTACGCGGCTAGGCTCCTAAAAAGTCCCACACCTGTGGTATCCCCGTACTCAGGAGAAGCAGCAAAATATATTTTGGTGTGCAATTCCACATATAACCATGGCATGTGTGAGCAATATATCATTTAGTGACAACTTTTTGTAATTTTTTTTGTTGTCATTATTTAATTACTTGGGACAAAAAAAAATATTCAATGGGCTCAACATGCCTCTCAGCAATTTCCTTGAGGTGTCTACTTTCTAAAATGGGGTCATTTGGGGGGATTTTGTGCTATTTTGGCATTTTATGGCCTTCGAAACTGTGATAGGTAGTGAGGAGTGAAATCAAAAATTTGCGCCCCTAGAAATCCTGAAGGCGGTGCTTGGTTTTCGGGGGCCCGTACGCGGCTAGGCTCCTAAAAAGTCCCACACATGTGGTATCCCCATACTCAGGAGAAGCAGCAAAATTTATTTTGGGTCGCAATTCCACATTTAACCATGGCATGTGTGAGCATTTTTCATTTAGTGACAACTTTTTGTAATTTTTTATTAATTTTTTTGTCATTATTCAATCACTTGGGACAAAAAAAAATATTCAATGGGCTCAAAATGCCTCTCAGCAATTTCCTTGGGGTGTCTACTTTCCAAAATGTGGTCATTTTGGGGGGTTTTGTACTGCCCTGCCATTTTAGCACCTCAAGAAATGAGATAGGCAGTCATAAATTAAAAGCTGTGTAAATTCCAGAAAATGTACCCTAGTTTGTAGACGCTATAACTTTTGCGCAAACCAATTAATATACGCTTATTGACATTTTTTTTACTAAAGACATGTGGCTGAATACATTTTGGCCTAAATGTATGACTAAAATTTAGTTTATTCGCTTTTTCTTATAAAAAAAAGTAGAAAATATGTTTTTTTTTCAAAATTTTCGTTTTTTTCCGTATAAATCGGATAAAATATTAAAATAGCAGAGGCAATCAAATACCATTAAAAGAAAGCTCTATTTGTGGGAAGAAAAGGACGCAAATTTAGTTTGGGTACAACATTGCATGTCCGCACAATTTCCAGTTAAAACAGCGCAGTGCCAAATTGTGAAAACACCTCTGGTCATTAAGCTGCGTAATGGTCCGATCCTTAAGTGGTTAAAGCAGACTGCAACAGAAGCACCATCACTAATAATGATTTCTGTTTTGCGCTTATATTCATTCACAAGCTTGCCCTTAACATATTCCAATGTCGGTCCATCATCTGGACATGCATCAAGTGCTGTAACAAGCGTTTCATAACTTTCTGGTAAACCACTAAGTAATAGTGCTGGGACATGAAAATCTTTTATTTCTTCTCCTAAACCTCTCAGGCATTCAACCATTTCCAATGTGTGCCTTATGTAATCCTGCATATCTTGGCCATTCATCAGCTTGGTTTGGTATAGCTTTCTAATCAAATAAAGTTTATTGCTGGAATTAGCTCTATCATGCACCTTTTGGAACTAGACTTGTGCACAACGGAAAAATTTGTTTAGTTTCGGTTCGTTTCTTGTGCACAACGGAAAAATTAATTTAGTTTCGGTTCGTTTCTTTTCGGTCCTGTTGATTCGCAATCATTCGTAATTTTGCTAGACGGGATTTTTCGTGTTCGGACTAATTCGTATTTTCGCAAGCGTCATTTTTCGTTGAATTTTTTTTTTTCGGTAGGGTACTTTGTTTTTCGTTGATTCTGGACACAACTCCTACTTTCTGAACTTTTTTTGGGTTTGTTGATTCGTAATTTTCCGTGTCTCTCTCACAACGACGCTGCCTATTATGCCTAATGTGCTTCGAATGGATTTGTACTTTTCTATATACATAGCGGTTATTTGTAACGATTCGAAATCTCATATTTTACTTTCGTTTTTTACATGTGGCTATAGCCTCCGCCCCTGTACACCATTTTGGGAGGGTTCAGCATGGTGAGGGAGAAGCAGAGAGCAGAGCAGAGTGTTATTGTGCTTCGAATGGATTAGAAATCTTGTATTTTACTTTCGTTTTTTACATGCGGCTATAGCCTCCGCCCCTGTACACCATTTTGAGAGGGAGTTCAGCACGGTGAGGGAGAAGCAGAGAGCAGAGCAGAGTGAGTGTTATTGTGCTTCGTATGGATTCGTACATTCGTAACTTTTTTCATAATGAATTATTCCGAAGACATCCGGGAATTCGCTATTTGCGGTATGATTTATTTCGGATTCGGTTTTATTCGTAATTGCTTTGTTCGGAAATTCGAATGCTTCCGAATGTCCAAAAGTTGCTAAATTCAGACGAATTTCGATTTGTTACGAAACGATCTGCACAAGCCTATTTGGAACCCTTCGCACATTTCTTTAGCAGTTTCTTACTTGCATATGTGTGATTTGATCATCTATGCTAAGAGAGATTGTGCTCTGAGCTTTTGGTCTTTAGCTATCCATTCGTCTGAAGCGTGTTCTGGCCTTACTTAATTCATACATTTCCACGTACTGTCTCTTATTAGCAGTATTTTCATCTTGAACTTTCAAGATTGGTAGTTCTGGTTGGTCAGATTTGCAAATGTAAGTATTGTTGCAGCTGTGCTACCATAGCAGCTACACACTTATAAACACTGCCATCTACTGGTTGAAGAATATAGCTCTACTAAATACTGATGTACAGTAGTTGTTGCACAAAATACAATTCTTTGTTTCAATAGAAATCAACAAACAAAAAGCTCAAGGGACATTACATACAGTCAGTGGGATATGGATGTGTCCCTTGTGCTATTGTCTCCTCTATTAGCTGAAATCTTCCTCCATCGATTCTTTCTTACCCTCACCCCCTGTAATCTTCAGTGTGACTGGGATTATTACAGAACTGTGAGAGGTATTCATCAAGAATGCCCGATGATGCCCGCTCCTTCCACCTACCTCCTCCATTCATAGAAACCACACTACAGCTTTTATGAATAAAACTTGATTTATGAACAGAGGGGACAGACCTTTCAATCATCAACCCGTGCTTCATTCATAGATCATGTTTCATTAATAGATGCTGTAGTAACGGCTTCTATGAATGGAGGAGCTGGAGGGAAAGGGCAGTCATAGTCAAGAACTCTTATAGAGTGCTTGTCACAGCTCTGTCGGGCTCTATTAAACCTCGGTGGTGACAGGAGTGGGGAAGTCGATGGAGGAAGATCTCAGCTGATAGCTGACACTTACTGTCCTACTTACTGTTTTTTTTTTTTTATTATTTCTGATTAAACTACGCTTGATCTTTTTGACATGCAACTGACCATATATGGACACTTTAATATTTACATGCAATCTGCAGACATGTGAACATTAATTGTGAAATGTCTCTAGCACCAGTTCTGACTCATTACAAAAAACACATCCATATGCCATAAATAACCCAATACAGCCCACACTTTAAAATCTATTTTTTTTTTTTACACATACACACACAAATTCAAACACTCCAAAAGTGAAAGATACATACCGATATGTTGAAATAAATGGATAAAATGAGGAAGTCTTGTTGTAGTTGCAGAAATGGACAATAAATAGCACTGTTAAAACATTTTAAAAGAATATTTGTACAATACTATACCAATGAATGTGGTGAAACATGCTTTCCTTCTCCAGTACGTCCATTACTAGTGAGGGGCCGAACACCCCCGGTTCGGTTCGCACTAGAACTCCTGAACATGGAAAAAGTTCAGACCCGAACCGCAAATCCTATTAAAGTCTATGGTACCCAAACTTGAAAAATCAAAAGTACCCATTTTGAAGGCTTTTATGTAGACATGTGCAGAATGAAAAAAATTGTTTTGTTTCGTTTCAATTCGTTATTTACATAAAATAGTTTAGTTAAATTTGTTTCATTCGTTTTCGGAATTAGTTTTGTTTGTTTTCAAATCGATTCAAATTTTTCTAATTTGTATCGATTCGAAAAGATTTTGAATCAATTTTGAATAGTTTTCGAATTCGAATAGTTTTTCAATTTCCAAAGAGAATAAAATAGAATAGAAAATAAAGGAATAGAATAGAAAATAAAAGCATAGAATATAATGGAGTAAAACAGAACAAAATAGGATAGAAAATAAAAGAACAGAAAAGAATAGAATAGAAGGCAATAGAATAGAATAAAAAAGAATAAAATAAAATAGAAAGATTATAACCATCTTCTGAAATTTGAATATAATAGAAAACAATAGAATAATTTCTAAATTTAAATAGAATCAATTAAAATTTTAATAGAATAGAAAAGAACACAATAGTATAGAAAAAAACAACAGAATAGAATATAATGAATATTACCATCTTCCTATTCTAATATATTCATTTCTATTCTATTCAAATTCAAATTGATTCTATTTGAATTTTGGGAACTGGTTATATTCTTTCTATTCTAATCTATTCTATTCTATTGTTTTTTTTACTACACTCTTTTTTTGTTTATTCTTTTCTATTCTATTCCATTATTTTATTTTCTATTCTTTTCTATTCTATTCTTTTATATTTAAATTAAAATTTATTCTATTTGAAATTCGATTTCGGAAGATGGTTATATCCTTTCTATTCTATTGTTTTTTTCTATACTATTCTGTTATTTTCTATTCTTTTCTAATCTATTCAAATTTGAATTGATTCTATTTGAATTTTGAGAAATGGTTATATTCTTTCTATTCTATTGTTTTTTAATTATATTCTTTTCTATTCTATTATAGTCTATTCTGTTCTATTGTGTTTTTTTCTTCTATTCTATTATTTTCTATTCTATTATTTTCCTATGCATTCAAATTCAAATTTATTCTATTTGAAATTTGAATTTCAGAAGATGGTTATATCCTTTCTATGTTATTCTATTTGTTTCTATTATATTCAAGTCTATTCTGTTCTTTTATTTTCTATTCTATTTTGTTTTGTTTTACTCTATTATCTTCTATTCTGCTATATTCTGTTCTAGTCTATTATTTTTTTTCTATTCTATTTTATTCTCTTTGGAAAATGGAAAACTATTTCAATTTGAAACCTTTTCGAATTCGAAAAGTATTTCGAAAACGTTTCAAAAACGATTTGAATGTAGTCCGATTATTTTTCCCCCCCGTTATTTTGGATTTGTTTAAATTCGGTACTATTTTAAGTTTGGATACATCCGAATTTCCGAAAAACGAAAATTTGTCCAAACTTTAATTCGGAACGAAACGAACCGCACATGTCTACTTATATGCAAGTTATTGGTCATAAAAAGGGTATGGGGGCCCGGGTACTACCTTGTGGGACATTTATCAATTAAAAAAAATTACATGCTGGGTCAGTGACGTCACCTGGGGGCGGTGCCACTAGGTGATGTTGCCAGGTGGCCCTGCCCCTTACCTATTTAAGAACTGTCAGATGGCGGAGCAGACAGTTAGCGGTTAGCCTTCGTAGCGGGCGGAGCTTTTTTTAAAACATTTCTGGTGCGGCGGGCGTCGTGATTGATGATGGATCTACATTGAGGGACATAAACTATGTGTGTGTGTGTGTGTTTATTTCTTTTTGACACTTTATTTGATGAATGAGTAGGGGTACCCTCTACTCATTCACATAGGGCCGGGATATAGGGGCCGCCTTGTTAAAGGGGGCTTCCAGATTCTGATTAGACACCTGCCCACAAATCCCCACAACCACTGCCCAGGGTTGTGGGGAAGAGGCCCACACCCCCCCCATGTTAAGGGCATGTGGCCTGGTATGGTTCAGGAGGGGGTGCTTACTCATCACCCTGTTACCTGGCCTGCTAGGCTGCATGCTCGGATAATGGATTGGGGGGGACCCCCACGCCGTTTTTTTCAAATATTTCTATTGGCAGCAATGGGTTTTTTTTAGCTGTCAGCGGGAAAGCCCGCTGACAACTGATGACTCTTCCGTTAAGGACGCGGCAGCCGACTTCCCGCCCACTCATTAACATACGGCAGCTATTCACTGTGCGTTTGGTGGGCGAACATCCTGCAGAGCACCCAGAAAATTTGGGTGTTCTGCAAATACCTGAACAGGCACTGTTCATGGCCAAACCATTGCACAGCTCGAACAGTTCGCCCATCTCTGGCCATTACTATATAGTTTTACTTTATTATCCTTTTGAAAAATGCACTTATTATGACTTTTACATATTTTTTCCTGTTTTATATATTGCTGACATGGTGCAAGGCCTTACAGAGCTTGTATAAACACATCAGTCCCATCCTTGCTGAGAGAAGCTTACAGAATAATACATTATGGACATACCAGCATATATACTGTACATGCACACTGGGACATCAGGACATGTACTGCACATGCATACCAAGACACCAGGGCATTTACATGTGCACCAAGACATCAGTACATGTATTGTACATGCAAAATCCAATCACAGTTACTATACATGCACACTCTAGCACGTATGGGGAATTGGAGTGCTTGCAATGCAGGGGGTGGAAGTGGTTGCCCAGACAAGACTGTGAGGTGAAGAGACCTGATGCTAGTTGAAGGTGTCTACTACCAAAAGAAAATACAACAAATAATTTATTCTTTCTCTTAATTAATTATTATTATATATTTTTTTTACATACTGTCGCCAGTCAGTTTCCCTGATCACCGCCACACCAATTATATGATGATTCTGTACTGCACTGGTGACAGTATGTAAAGAGAAAAAAATATTTGACCAAAATTACAGCTTCAAAAAACTTGCCATGTCTCTTACTAAATACCTTGGGCTTTCTACTTTCCAAAAAGGGGTCATGTCACAGGGATCAATTTTCAGATATACAGTATATACCATAGTTTGTGGACTCTATAACTTTCCTACAGAATACATAATATACACTGATATGGGTTTTTTTCACCAAAGAAATGTAGCAGATTCCATTTTAGTCCAAACTTAAGAAGAAAGATTTACCGTATTTATCGGCGTATAACACACACCGGCGTATAACACGCACCCCAAGTTTAGGAGGAAATTTTAGGGAAAAAAACTTTTAGGAGGGAAGTTTAAGGAAAAATAACTTACATTTAAATGCAGCCTTGTCAGTGTCCATTGCAGCCTTGTCACAGTGCAGCCTTGTCAGTGTCCATTGCAGCCTTGTCACAGTGCAGCCTTGTCAGTGTCCATTGCAGCTCTGTCACAGTGCAGCCTTGTCAGTGTCCATTGCAGCCTTGTCACAGTGCAGCCTTGTCAGTGTCCATTGCAGCCTTGCCCCAGAGTCCATTTCAGCCTTGCCCCAGAGTCGCCGTGCAGCCTTGCCCCAGAGTCGCCGTGCAGCCTTGCCCCAGAGTCGCCGTGCAGCCTTGCCCCAGTGTCACCGTGCAGCCTTGCCCCAGTGTCACTGTGCAGCATTTTAAAATTGGCGCAGAGACTGTGCGGACGCCGCCGAGAACTCCGAGAACGCCGGGGACGCAGGGACGCAGGGACTGGGCGGAGCCGCCGCCGAGATACACATAGCCGAGTGTACTCGGCTATACTCGGCTTTTCTCGGCTCCGCTCACAGTCACGCCGAGTCCCGCCCTATGATGGACATAACACAGGTCCAATGGCGGGACTGTGAGCGGAGCTGAGAAAAGCCGAGTATAGCCGAGTACATTCGGCTATGTGTATCTCGCTCCGCTCCGCTCAGTCAGCGGAGACAGCTCAGGGATGTGGGTATCGGCGTATAACACGCACCCACGATTTTCCCCTGATTTTCAGGGGAAAAAGTGCGTGTTATACGCCGATAAATACGGTATTTGCAAAATTTTATAACATAAATGAAGAAAAACTCGTTTTTTTTTTCTCTGTTTAGCAAAAAATTAAAAACCCAGTGGTGATTAAATACCACCAGAAAAAACTATCTGAATGAAAAAAATATATAAAAATTTCATATGGGTACAGTGTTGTATGACCACACAATTGTCATTCTAAAGCCTCGTACACACGGTCGGACTTTTTGCCAACAAACTTCAAAATGAGCAAGTTTGACAAAAAATCCGACCGTGTGTATGCTCCATCGGACAAACTTTTTTGGTTTTCATCGGACAAATGTTCAGTCTGCAAACGGACAAACTTTTCGCCAACAAAAGTCCAATGGAGCAAAGTCCGACCGTACATTACATTTCCTCACTGCAACACGGCACTTAAGTTGCTGACAAGGCTCATTTATCGGGGATCTTGGTTCAGCCTATAAAAATAGATTTCTAAACTTTAAAAAGGGTAAGTTTATAAAGCAGTGAATGGGACATTCACCAAGCATCCACTAGTGGTAAATCAATCACTGTCATTTAAAAAACACATGCACTGGAAAGATTCACCTGCAGTGAGCCCCTGTTCATATCGGCGCGATTTGACATGTCAAATTGCATGCCAAATCGCAGACTATTGCCAGCAACGGCACTGTCCCAACAGTTTCTGCACTAATTTTGGCAACTTCAAAGGCGATTTTAATAGACATTGGTTCAAGAACCTGCACAGATGTCTTTTAAATCGCCCCCCAACTTGCACTGAAATGTGGGTTTAAGCTAAACTCGCACAATTTCAAACCTGCGTCCAGTGTGAACGAGGGCTGCATGTTTGTTGAAGGCCAGATTCACTGCTTTAAAAATGTACCCTGTGGGGATTATTAACTAAAGGCAAATCCACTTTGCACTACAAGCTAAAACAGCATTTTAGCTTGCACATGATTGGATGATAAAATCAGCAGAGCTTCCCCTCATTTCAGAGCTTCCCCTCAGATCTACAGCGACTGCACTTCCAAGTGCACTTTCAAGTGTATTTGCAGTGCACTTGTAGTGCAGAGTGGATTTGCCTTTAGTAAATCAACCCCTTTGTGTTATGAAAATACATGCCATGGTGTGTTATTTTTAATGCGCAACATGGTATCTGTTTGAGTTTTTTTGTGCATTGTCGTGCATATTTAGTAATTCCATGTTTTGCTGAGTTTCCCTGCACACATTTTTACTTTCAACATCCAATTATGTACAGAATAAAAAATAAATCTGTTTTGCACTTGATTGGAAAGTTAAAGGGAAAAAAAAAAATCCTTTAGGAAATCAACCTCAATCACAAGTACAAAATGAGATCATGGAGGAGCAGGTTGAATAAACTGGTTTATTTATATAAAAATTTGCTTTAATACAAATGTTAAACGGTCACTGTTAAAAAATAAGAATAAAAAAATGTTAAACGGTTTAAGAATAAGTATTAGTAGACAGTTATCAAACCACTGGTGACAGGTTTTTAGAAGTAGGAAGAGTGAACAGTAAAGAATATAGGTAAATATAGAGGAGCTATACACAAAATCATATAACATATTGCGTCTTCTTTTGTTATCTTCTGTAATTGGGTTTCATAGTCTGAAACAACAGGAAGAATCATAAAAGGACTGAGGATACAGAGCTGCAGTATTTGATGTGGTTTGTTTATGAATACATCTATATATTATAGAAGAACACAGGATCTAGTGTGGACATTTTGCCAACTGCTTGGAAAACAGCGAGGGAGAGCTCTTCCTTATGAGACCCCATAAAATAAAAAATGTAGAAGGTTATTTACTAGCCTCCAAAATCTGATAAATCAGATCTAGCTGAATGTAACCTCAAAAAAAATGGAGCTGAATATACACAACGTTTATAACATTTTCACATTATTAAATGGGGTGGAATGGACAATGAACTCCAGCCTTCCCTTCAGTCTTGCACAGTTGTACTCTACTGCAGAGGGGGCTCTCTAATTAGGTGGTCGCCTAAGGCCTCACACTCCCAGGGGCCCCGCGGCCACCTAATTTGCCTAATGTGTGTCTGTGTTATAGTGGAATGGTATGTCCCCCAGTCAGTGTCCCCAGGACAGTCCCAAAGGCGGGGCCTGCAGTGAACGCCACTAGGTTTCCCTGTCCAGGGGTGAACTGACCACTTCCACAATGCCTGAGGTCCCAGGGTCAGTTGGTGGCTCTGAGTACTCCTCTCCCGCGGCTCCGCCCCTTCTACCGCACTCCGTGGACCTCTGCCATTTTCCAGAGCTGGGATAATGCCTGCACCTGTAGCGGCTGAGCAGCTCCCTGATCTCTAGTCTCCAGGATGGACCTGCCAGAGCTGGCGCCACTGCCTGGCAATCATCGAGAAGCCAGTCTGCCAGCTGGAGCCTCAAGGTACTTCACGATGGTCCTGCTGCCCGACACTGACAGTGACACGGCATCCCCACCAAGGGCTTGATGATATTTAAGCCATCTGGCATGTGATATACCTCTTACATCATTATCCTCCTCATCCCCCCTGTTCCTGGCATCCCACCATCCTACCTCCTGTCATCATGCTTATCATATCCCCTGTATCCCACTGTCAGCTTACTACCAACATACTCCGTTATCTCCATCCTCATAATAATCCCGAACAAAAAACAAAAACCGCTCAGGTGTAGATGTCCTCTAGGTGGTTATCTCCTCCCAACAGCCAAGGGTGCAGGCAATGCAATTTCAGGCAAAACAAAAGATCAAGTCTTCTGGACAGCAGCACTCCAATAAAAAGCCTTTATTATGTAACATCTTCAAAAATCCAAATACAGCACAGCAAGTCACAAAATTCTGGTATAGAGCTAACTAGTTTCACACTTTCTTAGTGTTTAATCATAGCTCATATGATTAAACACTAAGAAAGTGTGAAACTAGTCAGCTCTATACCAGAATTGTGTGACTTGCTGTGCTGTATTTGGATTTTTGAAGATTTTACATAATAAAGGCTTTTTATTGGAGTGCTGCTGTCCAGAAGACTTGATCTTTTGTTTTGCCTCATAATAATCCCCCCATGCCTGGCATCCTACCACCCCACCCCCTGTAATCTTAACCAGACATGGGAGTAAGTCACACATGTGCAAGTCACAAGCAAGTCTCAAGTCTTAACCTTCAAGTCTCAAGCAAGTCCCAAGTTACTGTGACGAAAAGCAAGCAAGTCAAGTCGAGTCCCTGCTAGAAGTCAAGCAAGTCAAGTCAAGTCATTTATTTTTGTCAAGTCACAAATCAAGTCAAAATACTGATCTACCCCATACTGTATAAAAATAATAGGAGGGATAACAATAAATAATATTGGTTATGTGCCCATGCCTCACTGTGCCTCACTGTGCCTCACTGTGCCCATGCCTCACTGTGCCCATGCTAACTGTGCCCATGCCTCACTGTGCCCATGCTTCACTGTGTCCATGCCTCACTGTGCCCATGCTTCACTGTGCCCGTGCCTCACTGTGCCCTTGCCTCACTGTGCCAGTGTCTCACTGTGCCAATGCCTCAGTGTGCCCGTGTCTCACTGTGCCCGTGCTTCACTGTGCTCAATGCCTCAATGTGCCCGTGTCTCACTGTGCCCGTGCTTCACTGTGCCCAATGCCTCACTGTGCCCGTGTCTCACTGTGCCCGTGATTTACTGTGCCCATGCTTTACTGTGCCCAATGCCTCACTGTGCCCATGCCTCACTGTACCCGTGTCTCACTGTGCCCACGTCTCATTGTGCCCGTGTCTCACTGTGCCCGTGTCTCACTGTGCCCAATGCCTCACTGTGCCCAATGCCTCACTGTGCCCATGCTTAACTGTGCCCAATGCCTCACTGTGCCCGTGTCTCACTGTGCCCGTGCTTCAGTGTGCCCAATGCCTCACTGTGCCCGTGTTTCATTGTGCCCGTGCTTCACTGTGCCCATGCTTCACTGTGTCCATGCCTCACTGTGCCCATGCTTCACTGTGCCCGAGCCTCACTGTGCCCGTGCCTCACTGTGCCCGTGTCTCACTGTGCCCATGCCTCACTGTGCCTGTGTCTCACTGTGCCTGTGCTTCACTGTGCCCAATGTCTCAATGTGCCCGTGTCTCACTGTGCCCGTGCTTCACTGTGCCCAATGCCTCACTGTGCTCGTGTCTCACTGTGCCCGTGATTTACTGTGCCCAAGCTTCACTGTGCCCAATGCCTCACTGTGCCCATGCCTCACTGTACCCGTGTCTCACTGTGCCCACGTCTCACTGTGCCCGTGTCTCACTGTGCCCGTGTCTCACTGTGCCCAATGCCTCACTGTGCCCAATGCCTCACTGTGCCCGTGCTTCACTGTGCCCAATGCCTCACTGTGCCCGTGTCCTACTGTGCCCGTGCTTCACTGTGCCCAATGCCTCACTGTGCCCGTGTCTCATTGTGCCCGTGCTTCACTGTGCCCGTGCTTCACTGTGCCCCATGCCCCACTGTGCCCGTGTCTCACTGTGCCCGTGCTTCACTGTGCCCGTGCTTCACTGTGCCCAATGCCTCACTGTGCCCATGTCTCACTGTACCCATGCTTCACTGTGCCCAATGCCTCACTGTGCCCATGTCTCACTGTGCCCATGCTTCACTGTGCCCAATGCCTCACTGTGCCCATGTATCACTGTGCCCATGCTTCCCTGTGCCCAATGCCTCACTGTGCCGTGTCTCACTGTGCCCAATGCCTTACTGTGCCCAATGCCTCACTGTGCCCGTGTCTCACTGTGCCCATGCTTCACTGTGCCTGTCAGCCGTGTACCTGATCGGTGGCATACCGGTGGCCATTCCAGTATTCAAAAGCCGCGCCTCCTCCTCGTCTGTGATAGGCGGAACACTCAATTTCCCAGCATTCAGTGTTCCGCCTATCACGGACATCCACTCATCCTCATAACACAGATGAGGATGAGAGGATGTCCATGATAGGCTGAACACTGCCTGCTGTGAAATTGAGTGTTTCGCCTATCACAGACGAGGAGGCGCGGCTTTTGAACACTGCAATGGCCGCCGTCTGTCTGCATGACACGCTGATCAGGTAGGCAGACGGTGGCTTGCTGTTAGTGTTAGTGGTGCCAAGTCATTGCAAGTCATATAGCCCAAGTCAAAGTCAAGTTGCAAGTCATTAGTGACAAGTCAAAGTCAAGTCGAGTCATTTATTGAATTCTGTCAAGCAAGTCGCAAGTCCTCAAACAGGTGACTCGAGTCTGACTTGAGTCAAGTCATGTAACTCGAGTCCCCCACCTCTGCTTAACCCCTCCTGCACCCCTCTGCCAGCTTCTTACCACCCCACACCCTGTCATCGTCATCTCGCTCCTCATCATAATCCCCCTGTGCCTGGCATCCTACCACCCCACCAATGTCATCTTCACCCCCCCCTGCACCTCTCTGCCAGCTTCCTACCACCACACTCCCTGTCATCGTCATCTCCATCCTCATCATAATCCCCCTGTGCCTGGCATCCTACCACCCCTCCCCCTTGCCATCTTCACCCCTCCTGCACCCCTCTGCCAGCTGCCTACCACCGCACTCCCTGTCATTGTCATCTCGCACCTCATCATAATCCCCATGTGCCTGGCATCCTACCCCCTCCTGTAATCTTCACCCCCTGTACGACTCTGCCAGCTTCCTACCACCCCACCCATTATCATCATCCCCATACCCCACTTCTGAAATCCTACCACCCTGCCCCCCTGTCACCAACATTCCCATCATTTTATCAATATTTGTGTGCATGTAATATATATATATATACGTTTAATGATATTTGATTAAAGAGCAATTGGTTAGAGAAAATTCTGGAGACTGTGAATTCATAGTTCATAGGATTTAAAGCTCTTAATATATGCAATTTATACAGTTAATTTCCATTGCTTGAATTATTTTTCCCATTTTGGGTGTGAGTGGGGCCTCATGTCTAAGATTTGCCTAATGCCCCGTACACACAATCGTTTTTAATGTCATTTTTTAAACCGACGTTTTTCTCCTCGTTTTTTTTTCATGTTTCCTCTCAAGCCTGCCTTGCGTACACACTATCATTAAAAAAAACGATCAAGCAAAGCGCAGTGACGTTCAACACGTACGACGGCACTATAAAGGGGAAGTTCCGTTCGAATGGCGCCACCCTTCATGTTAGTAAAGTTTGTTGAGCGACGATTCGCGCTTTTCAGTCCGTTACTGTGTAATGAATGTGCTATCTCCATTACGAACGCTAGTTTTACCAGAACGAGCGCTCCCGTCTCATACTTGATTCTGAGCATGCGCGTTTTTTTTTAACGTCGTGAAAGCATACACACTATCGTTTTTCACGTCGTTAAAAAAAACAACATGAAAAACGACGTGAAAAAAGAGAGCATGTCCGGAATTTTTAATGGCCGTTTTTCACGTCGTTAAAAATGCTCTGGAGCCTACACACGATCATTTTTAATGGCCATTTTTTAAAATGGCATTTTTAACGGCATGAAAAACGATCGTGTGTATGGGGCATTAGGCCTCACAAAGCCTAGAGCTGCCTCTGCTCTTCTGTACTGAAATTGCTTACTCTAATTTCAATGCACACTATGATCTTCCATTCCAGGTATGACAGAGCTTTAGCAAACCTGTGCCTTTTTATTGTAAGCTTGCTAGAACCAACTGTTGCTACTGCCTTGCCAATTTACTTTGCATGAGGCTGTGTGAACATAAGTTAGAAATGTCTGCATCCGATCCAATGTGGCCGATGGCTAAGCAGAAAGTCGAGTGAGGGCAAAATAGACCCCACTCAGCTTTATGCCCTTGGAGGAACGTCACTCTCGGTTCTCAGGTAGATAGACAGGATTTTTTTTTCTTTAAAGTGGAGTTCCACTCAAAAGTGGAACTTCCGCTTTGCCATCTCCCCCCCCCCCCCCCTCTGGTGCCACATTTGGCACCTTTCAGGGGGAGGGGGGAACGGGTACCTGTTTTTGACAGGTACCGCTCCCCACTTCCGGAAGATTGGCCCCTCCTCCTTCCTCCGCCACTGGACCAATTAGAAAGCGCAGCACGCTTTGTGCATGCGCAGTAGGGAAAGGCTTCACTGCCAGGTTCCCTTATCAGGAATGGCGGCGGCTGCACCTGACAGCCGATCCAAAGATCAGCTGGGGTGCCGATATCGTGAGCTCCCTGGACAGATAAGTGTCGATATATTAAAAGTCAGCAGCTGCAGTATTTGTAGCTGCTGACTTTAAAAAAATTTGTGGGGAGGGGCTGGACCTCTTCTTTACGTCAAAATTTAATTTTTTTAATTATTTTTTTTAGCTTTTAAAGGTAAATGAGAGACCCCAGATCTCTCAAAAAAGAGGACCTGTCATGCTTATTTCTATTACAAGGGACGTTTACATTCCTTGTAATAGAAATTAAAGTAAATTTTAAAAAATAAAAATAAAGGGACAAGATAAAAATAAAAAGTAAAATAAATAAGAAATCAAATATAAAAAATGTAAAGCACCCTATCCCTCCGTGTTCGCACGCAGATGCGAACGCATACGTAAGTAGCACCCGCATATGTAAATGGTGTTCAAACCACACATGTAAGGTATCACTGCAATCATTGGAGTGAGAGCAATAACTGTAGCACAAGACCTCCTCTGTAACTCTAAACAGGTAACCTGTAAAAAAAAACTAAAACAGCGCTTATGGAAAGCATGACATGTTAGGTCAGGGCTCAAAATTTCAAGTCCTGAGCTACTAGCCAGGCCTCAAGGGTTACTCGCCACCAGCTGCCCCACCCAGCCCGCCCCGCCCTGCCCCTAATTCCGCCCTCATAAATTATCTCATGAAATGACACTTAAATGTTTTATGCAGAATTAAGTTATAAAAATAAATATTAACAACTGTATCTGTGCCCATCAATGCAGGCTGCCTGTGCCCACCAATGCAGCCTTGTGCCCACCAATGCAGCCTTGTGCCCAGTGCCCACTAAATGCAGCCTGTGCCCACCAAATGCAGCCTGTGTCCACCAAATGCAGCCTGTGTCCCTCAAATGCAGCCTGTGTCCACCAAATGCAGCCTGTGTCCACCAAATGCAGCCTGTGTCCACCAAATGCAGCCTGTGTCCAACATGCAGCCCTGTGTCCACCAAATGCAGCCTGTGTCCACCATGCAGCCCTGTGTCCACCATGCAGCCCCGTGTCCACCAAATGCAGCCTGTGTCCACCATGCAGCCCTGTGTCCACCATGCAGCCCGTGTTTACCATTCAGCCTACCTGTGCAGGGGAGGATAGGACCAGCGCAGCGCGGGGGAACATACGTTTTCATTTTAAATGCCGCGTTCCCGCCGCTCAACGTCATATTCAGCCCCGCCCCCTGGCCGGGGAACTTTGACAGATCACCCATCACCAGGATTGGATGGGTGATCTGTCTATCAAAGTCCTGGGACCAGGAGGTGGGACTGTATCTGACAGCGAACACGGCAATTAAAAAAGGAAACTGTTATCACTGTGATTGTTGCCAACGCTGCGCTCTAAACATCCGGACGGCTCTCTCTCTCTTCCCCTCCACAATCACTGGGAGAAGGACTCCCATTCCACACAGGCTGTCGGCGGTGCTCGCCCCCCCCCCAGGCAGCCCTTCCTCCCCAGCCCTCAAAATTCACTCGCAAAATGCGAGCAGGTGAGTGCAATTTTTGAGGGCTGTGTTAGGTATCTTATCACTCAATGTAACATCATCTTTCACATTATACAAAAAATGTAGGCTAACTTTAGTGTTTTGATTTATTTGTTATTCATAAAATTTTATTTTTTCCCAAAAAATTGCGTTTGAAAGACCGCTGCGCAAATACAGTCTGACATAACATATTGCATCGACAGCCATTATATAATCTATTCTATATCCACTTGTCCCCCGCCCACTGTCAATAGACGGCGGGCGGAGGATACTCTCGTTTTGGGAGGACGTCATATGACGTCCTCCCTTTAAAACGAGCAAGGAGGCGCGCGCGTGCGCCCGCCGCGTTCACAAGGCCCCGGTGCGCGTGCCCGGCAGCCGCGATTGCCGCCGGGCACCCGCGATTGCCCGGTAAACGAGCAGGAAAGTGGATCTCTGTGTGTAAACACAGAGATCCACGTCCTGTGAGGGAGAGGGGACCGATGCTGTGTCCCTTGTACATAGGGACAACCATCGGTCACCTCCCCCAGTCAGTCCCCTCCCCCCACAGTAAGAACACATTGAGGGAACATATTTAACCCCTTCCCGCCCCCTAGTGGTTAACCCATTCCCTGCCAATCACATTTATACAGTAATCAATGCATTTTTATAGCAGGGATCGCTGTATAAATGTGAATGGTCCCAAAAATGTGTCAAAAGTGTCCGATGTGTCCGCCGCAATATCGCAGTCACAATAAAAAAATCGCAGATCACCGCCATTACTAATAATAAAAAAAAAATGCTATAAATCTATCCCCTATTTTGTAGACGCTATAACTTTTGCACAAACCAATCAATACGCGCTTATTGCGATTTTTTTTTTTTTTTACCAAAAATATGTAGAAGAATACGTATCGGCCTAAACTGAGGAAAATTTTATTTAAAAAAAAAATGGGTATTTATTATAGCAAAAAGTAAAAAATAGTGTTTTTTTTCTAAACTGGACGCTCTTCTTTTGTTTATAGCGCAAAAAATAAAAACCGCAGAGATGATCAAATACCACCAAAAGAAAGCTCTATTTGTGGGAAAAAAAGGACGCAAATTTCGTTTGGGAGCCACATCGCACGACCGCGCAATTGTCATTCAAAGTGTGACAGCGCTGAAAGCTGAAAAATGGCTTGGGCAGGAAGGGGGTTTTCGTGCACAGTAGAGAAGTGGTTAAATTATCTTTAATAAATATCTTAGTTTTTCATTTTATGTTTTTTTCTTTGTGGTGGACTATAGTACATAATCGCTATTTGCATTAGGGCTCTTTCACACGGGGCGGATCAGTCATGATCCGCCCCGTGAAGCTCCGCTTGCTCAGTGGGGATCGCTCAGTTGATCCCCGCTGAGCCGGCGGATGACTGGGCGGTCCCCGCACACTGTGCAGGGACCGCCCTGTCAGAGCGCCGCTCTCCCCTATGGGGAGATCGGATGAACACGGACAGTCTGTCCGTGTTCATCCGATCCGCTCCGCCGATGGAAGGAAAAATAGGTTTTTCCTCCGTCACACTTTGGCGGAGCGGATGTCAGCGGGCATGTAACCGCTGTCATCCGTGGCTCCATAGGGCTACATGGAGCGTCCGTCCAGGTCCGCCTAAAAAACTGACAGGCGGACCTGAACGGACCCTCCGTGTGAAAGGGGCCTTATGCTCCTAGACAAATTTCTGTGTTTGTCATTCCACACAATAGTTCATATCTACACATTACCTCTGGTGGAGCAATGGTTTGCGACGGTCTGGGTGGAGGAGGAGCAGTTGGCCTCTGCAATTGATTTAAAAACGTTAAAGTAGTTAAAAGTCAATGACAATCCAAAGCAATAGAAAAAAGGGGAAGTCAGAGAGGAGCTAACAGCAGGGAAGTGAAGGTGAATATAAATGGGTTGGGGACAGCTGATTTTCCAAAGTGACAAAAGTGAACTCTTCTATTCCCCGAGCATGCAAATACGGTGGTGTCTTCATAATCTGCTCCATTAGCTGTTTCAACTGTACTCCTTGTTTCCCCAAATTATTCAGCCTTAGCAGACGAAACAACGTTGTTACTGATTTTCTCATTTAGACTTTTGGTCATATGTCAGAAGCAAAGCCCTTCTCTCTCTCTAACCACTTCCTCTTGATGATGACATTTTCAAAGAGCTGTGGCTGTGGTAGGATTTACAGAAATGTCATGTGAGCTGTGATTGACAGACTGGCTTTAGCTTCCCTGTGTTATGCAAAAGACATCATGCTGATGAGTCTCTGGGTACAGACTGGAGAAAAGTTTCTTGTAAATTAATATTTTCTGACTATTCTCCGGTCAGTTGCTTATAAAAAGTTATTTTTGGCAGTGGTGTAATGCTTGCTCCTACAGGACCAAGGAATATGATGTCTGCTCTCAGTTCTGCCATGAATCTTTAAGTTGCTCAGACCCCACTGACTAGGGTGACCACATTTCCAAACTACCATTCAGGGACACCCCCCCTTCCCAAAAATCAGCTTGTGCTGTAACGAATCACAGCACAGTGATTGGACACAAGAGGCGGGATTTATGATTTCTCCAATCACAAGCAGGGGGCGGGATTGTGCTCCTCCAGGCATTCCCGGCCAGGACAAGTACTGTCAGTAAGTAAAGCGGGGATGTGGCGGCCTTTTTTGGGGGCATCAGATTGGCCCGGGGCGGTGGCTGTGTCAGTTTCATTCCGGGACACTGTATTGTCCTGGAATGAATGTGCCCGGGACAGACCTGCAAAATGCGGGACTGTCCCGGGCAATCCGGGACACGTGGTCACCCTATCACTGACACAGTCTTTTTCAAATCTTGACATGTTTAGTACCTATTTACTTGATCAATCATTTTCAATTTTCATTTTCAATCAATCAATCATTTCCAAAAATGGGTATTATATTGTAATAGTTTCCCTTAAAATCCACTTAATTGTATTTTTTTCTGAAAATTTGCGTTTGATAAACGGCTGCAGAAATATCTAAATAATTTTCTAGCAATAAAAGCTAATTTTAATATGTTCATGAAAAATGTCAAAATTGCCCCAGATGGCAAACGGTTAATCCAATTATACTGGCTAAAAAAAATTAAATGCAATTTTATTTACAGCTAGTTTAAGCAACCAAATCTGCCTTTATATTATATACCTGTCATTTCCTGTACAGCAGCACTCAACTGGGAGAGGAAAGATCTTACAGGGCTCTGTTGCTTTGAACAGTGCTGTCAGTCTAAAGCCTCATACACACGATCGTATTTTCTGCAGACAAAGCGTAGGACTTTTGTCCAAAGGGCATTGGCCAGGAACTTATATTGCATACAAACAGCAAACAAATTGTCGGCCAACAAACACGAAACTACTTGGTTTTTCAGCTCTTTAGCACCACCCTTTGGGCAACTTCTGCTAATGTTGTTTTATGGTTTGCATTGCTTCTGAGAATGCGTGTTTGTACTTTGGAGTTTTGTCCGAAGGACTTGTGTACACACGATCGGATAATCCGACAACACACATTTGTTGGCGGACAATTTTAAAGCATGCTATCCCACATTTGTTGGCGGAAAATACGACAACAATTGTCTGATGGAGCATACAAACGGTCGGATTTTCCGACAACAGCCTGTCATCACACAATTCCTGTTGGATAATCCAATCGTGTGTATGAGGCTTTACACTGTAATTATAAGGAGGGAAGATCACAGGGGTGGGGTTTGGGGTAATTTTTTATGTTTATGTATTGTCAAACTGATGTTTTAGATTAGATGTACGATCTTGCTTTTACAAATCAATTTTTAATACATCAGTATTCCCCAGAACACTATGACTTTTCTAAACAGAGTACAGCAGTAATCCCTTCCTATCAGATTCACTGTATCGAACTTCAACCACAAAGAGGGGCTCGGGGCGGAGGGGCTGCAATTGTGTGTAAATATCAGCTTTAGCTATTGAGCTCTGTAACAACAGGCTTTTTACAACACAACGAGGCAAGGAGATACAGAAATGTATATGAACAGGAGCATAAAAAACAATTCCTTGCTAAAGTGATATTTTTAAATCTGTTCAAAAAATTGAAGAAATATATATGTTAAAAAAAAAAACACTACACATTTGCGTAAAGTGGAACTACACTGTATCTGAGCACCACAAACTGAAAATGCTATTTAACTCATTTTTAATATTCAAAGTGAAGTCATATATCCATCCATTTCTCCATGCTTTAGTTTGTTGAGAAATCACTTTTCTCTAGCTGAAAATTAAATATAAAGTACTTGTGTGCTGCTATGAACCTCACAACCAACCAAAACTGATATACAAAATAAATACGAAAGAATAATATATCACCCTAGAAATACACATGAAAATGCTGCAACCATTAGCAAGTGACCTCAACACTCTAAAACAAATAATGATAATAAAAATGGTGTTCTAATTCAAGGAGCTATGCAGCAAAAAAAAAGACAAAAATGCAGTAATAAGCTATAATGTTGTGAAACAATGATAAAATGCTCTAATTCACAGCATGATCCCTATAGGGGTGCCATGGAGGGGCGTGGATCTCGATTAATTCATTTTTTCTTTTTATTCTGGTTTAGCTAAAGTAAATCTATATAAAAAATTTTAGGCTTTCTGGCCTTTATCGGATAAATCTTCTATTGAAAGTAAAGATACGTATTGCTCTTTTATTTATTTATTTTTATTTAATTTTTTGAATATGGAATATTATTTGTGCTGTTTATATTATTATTCTCCTGTATGAATTATTTGTATGTTATACTGTATATTATTTGTTTTATTTTATGATTATTGAAAAATAAATTATTTTGAAAGAAAAAATGCGCTAATTCAAGAAGCTATTCAGCAAAAATAAACAAATATGCATCAATGATTATCCCTAATATCAAAAAATATATAAAAAAAAATGCAGTAATACGTGACTTTTTCAAAGATTCAAGAAGCTATGAAAAAGTCACATGTTCAGTAACGTAACACGTAGGAGGAGTCGATGACATCACTTCCGGTCGCGGCCGAGACTGGAAGTAGGGATTTTATCGATAATGCTTGCATTTAACCTAGATGTAAGGTATTATGTTTTAATAAAACCATTTCTTCTGTGAAATTACTACACTATGGAGTTCTTATTTGTCTTGTATGGCCTGTGAATGGAGGAGAGGAGGAGATCTAATACAGCATAGCGGATATTTATCCTTGATTACTAAGCCATATACCAAATCCCTGGGTTTATGCTATAAGGAGAGGAGAGTGGATTGTGATTGTCCATAAAGGATCCACATATTAAAGCCTTGTCAGACCAGCTGTGGACTTCTATGCAGCAGAGGACAGGAGAGTGGAACGTGAACTGGCGTTAAGGATATATATATATATATATATAGAGCAGTGTGTATACCGCTCCTTTACCACTCCTTCCCATTGAAATGTATGGGACACCGTGGTAATACCGCCCGCAAACCGCGGCTGTAGCCACGGTTTGCGGGTGGTATTAACCCTTTTTCGGCCGCTAGCAGGGTTTAAAACCGCACCGCTAGCGGCCGAATACCTCCGCAATTCCAACGGTATAGCGCCGCTAAAAATAGCGGTGCTATACCGCCACCGCACCCACCGCCCCAGTGTGAAACCAGCCTTAGTGCACTTTATCATTGTTTCACAACATTATCAGACATTGTCGCTTATTACTACATTTTTGTCTTTTTTTTGCTGCATAGCTCCTTGAATTAGTGCACCATTTTTATTATCAATACTTTTCTCTAGCTGTGGCCATCTTGAGTAAGGGCAGATGATTCATGTAACATTTACTTCCTGTGATCCATCTGCCCTTAGCTCAGGCATGCAGGCAGGAGGGCGTGCTTAACTGAGAATGCCCCTTTCCCTTTCCTCCAAATAAAAGAAAAAAATGCTCATGAAGATACATGGGATGTATAACATAATTTTGCCCTGGGACAAAAACCAGGAAGCAACTTAAGAAACATAAAAGCAAATGTTTAAATCAAGTAAATACAATATGCATTCCTATCTATTTAGTCATGTTAACAGCATAAGGATTGAAAATAATTATTGTTGATTGAGAGAGTCGAGTTCTGCTTTAAATATGTCCAATCGGCAGGTTGATAGAAGCAGAAACCACTTGTGTCTATATAAACACACATCAGATGGATGAGTACTATTATTATGATTTCATAAATTGAAGGCTCTTGAGCAGTAAGAATGCAGAGCAAAATGAGAAAATCAGCAAGAATTTTACAAGGATGAAGTGTCCACCTGCATGTCATATGTAGATATTTTTCACATTATCAACATTTAGTATACTGTAACAAGATATTACCTGAGGCTTCTGAGAAGGAGCTGGAGGCTGTGCAAGGGACTGGGAGTTTCCGATATAAGTCTGTGATAAGGAACAGAGAAAGTGATAGCATGATCCTGTTGGTTTCCTTCATAGGGGCATTTCGGTAACAGTTCCTAAGGGCATCCCAATGCCAAGCTATACAGCTTTTCTACGTCACTAAACAACTTTGACCCCCTTCTAGCCTCTAGTAGGGCAATGACAATATAAAAAGAGTTGCTGTCCTTTTTATGGATTGTGTAAATACAATTAAATAAAGAAAACTTTACTATTCTGATTCCGTAAATCATCATGATCTATAACCGGGCTACATCTAGGGCCTTCAGACTGTCCAAAAATAAATTAAAAAAATGATATGATGGATGAAACTAAAAGCAATTAGCAAAATAAATTTGTGTTACTGATGTAGCACCCTCCTAGATAGGCTGTTAGGTTTGACTAGGCAAATTTAGTGCCGTGGTTCTACCGTTTTCAGAAGAGCAGTGTGTGTGTGATTACTTTGGGCTGCTGTGGGCTCTGCCGGCTGCAAGATCTGCACAACATAGTGGGTGGGAGAGTCAGATGAGCAGCCTGAATATTTTTGTAGCTCCAGCCTTAGAGAGCGGGGACTTTTCCTGGGAGAAGAGGTTTCTTAGCCAGACGGGCTGCCTGGCCATCCTTCTGAGGATCCAGCCTGTTCACCGAAGTCCCAGCTGTGCTCAACTGGTGGGCCTATCTTTCTACAAGTCCTTGGAAGCTAAAAGAGGGGGGGGGGGAGGGGGATCTTATCTGGTAGCTCCACATAGAATGCATGAATGTAAGAAACCTTAATGCCGTGTACACACGATCGAGTTTCACGGCGGTGAAAACACCACCATGAAACCAGACGGGAAAAACGAGGACCGGCTTGGTCCCCTACACACGGCCGTTTTTCACGACATGTTTTCTCTTGGTCGAGAAAACCGGCCGTGTGTAAACTCCCTAGCAGTGTTTCCCTATGGGAAAACTGCAGACGAAAAAAATGCCGTGATTTGCGACGAGAAAAATTAGTGCATGTTTTAATTTTTCTCGTTGTGATTCTCGCCGTTTTTATTGTCAGGAAAAATGCTGGAAAGCCCACACACGGCCATTTTTCTCGTCCAAGAGAAAAAAAGACATTTTTCCAGACGAGAAAAGTGATCGTGTGTACGCGGCATAAGCCTTTACAACCACTTTAAAGTGTATGTCGGGCAAAATATTAAAATAAAAAAACATACGGTACATTTCTACAATACATGCACATTTCTCTATGTTTTATACCTGTATAGACTCTTTGAAGTACAGAAAAACATGTGCTGAACTGCTTGAAATGCTCTCAGCTCCTGTTGTGGGCTGTCAACACACAGCATTTTTGAGGACTGAGTGGTGTCATCCTTGCACAGTTTTTTTCATAAACTATTAAAACCCACCCCTATGCTATTATCCACAACACAGACACTAATCATTCTGTAGTCCTAAAAACGGACTACATTCTAACCCTAGGAGCGTTCATTAGACATCTTAGATATGACCATTTTTTCGCACTTAAAACCATTTCAATCGTTTTTTTAAACAGAAAAAGGTAGCAAACATAAGACGTTAATTGTTAGAATTTACATTGGGGAAAAAAATCATTTGATCCCCTGCAGACTTTGTAAGTTTACCCACTTACAAAGAAATGAAGGGTCTATGATTTTATCATAGGTGTATTTTAAATGATAGAAACAGAATATCAACCAAAAATCCAGAAAAAAAACACATGATACAAATGTTATAAATTTAGTTGCATTTCAGTGAGTAAAATAAGTACCGTATATACTCGAGTATAAGCCGAGTTTTTAAGCACAATTTTTTGTGCTGAAAATGCCCCCCTCGGCTTATACTCGAGTCACCTTTTTGCGCCTGATCTCCCGGAGTTGGGGAGCCGGTACTGGCCGGCCGTAGGTCCCCTGGACCCCAAACGTGGCACACATGTAGCCCCACTCTTCCTCTATAAGTGTGCAAAGTTTCTTGTCCGGAGGACCTACGGCCGGGGAGCACCAATTTTTCAAAACCGGGCACCCCTTCCATAGACTCCCATGTTAAACGGTAATTTCTCTGGTGACTTTGGGGACCCGGTACCGGCCGGTCGTAGGTCCTCTGGACTCTAAACTTGGCACACATGTATCCCCACTCTTCTTCTACAGGTTTGCAAAGTTTCTTGTCCAGGGGACCTACGGCCGGGGAGCACCAATTTTTAAAATCCGGGCACACCTTCCATAGACTCCCATGTTAAACGTCAGTCTAGTCATGGACACAGTGAGGCAAAGTGAGGCACACCCTAGGCTTATACTCGAGTCAATAAGTTTTCCCAGTTTTTGTGGTAAAATTAGGTGCCTCGGCTTATATTCGGGTCGGCTTATACTCGAGTATATACGGTATTTGATCCCCTGCAAACTAACAATAATTTTGGCTCCCACAGATTGGCTACAGTATGTGCTCATGTGGTACACAGATTAGTCTTGTCAATTTAAGAAGGTGCTCCTAACGACAACTCGTTATGTGTATAAAAGACACCTGTCCACAGAATCCACTCCACTCTTTCTTCCATTCCAACCTCATCATCATGAACAAGATCAAAGAGCTATCAAAGGATGTCAATGACAAGATTGCACAAGGCTGGAATGGGCTACAAGACCATCAGCAAGAAGCTTGGTGAGAAGGAGACAAATGTTGGAGTGAATATTCGCAAATGAAAGAAATACAAAATAACCATCAATCGCCTTCGGTCTGGAGCTCCAGTCAAGATTTCGCCTCATGGGGTGAGGATGGTCATAAGAAAAGTGAGGGATCAGCCCAGAACTACATAGGAGGAGATTGTGAATGATCTTAAGGCAGTTGGGACCACAGTCACCAAACAAACCATTGGTAACCCAATACGCCCCCATGAATTGAAATCCTGCTGTGCCCACAAGATTCCCCTTCTTAAGAAGGCACATATAAAGGCCCGTCTGAAGTTTGCCAATGAACATCTAAATGATTCAGAGAAGGATTGGGAGAAAGTGCAGTGGTCAGATGAGAAACCAAACTGAGCTCTTTGGCATTAACTTGACTCCCTGTGTTTGGAGGAAGAAAAATGCTGACTATGACCCTAAAAACACCATCCCTACAGTCACGCATGGAGGTGGAAACATTATGCTTTGGGGCTGTTTCTCTGCTAAAGGTACAGGCTAACTTTGCCACATTGAGGGGCCAATGGACAGGGCCATGCATTGTAAAATCTTGGATGAGAACCTTCTTCCCTCAGCCAGAACACTGAAGATGGGTTGTGGATGGGTCTTCCAGAATGGAAATGATCCAAGACATACCGCCAAGGCAAGAAATTAGTGGCTCAAGAAGAAGCACATTAAGGTCATAGAGTGGCCTAGCCAGTCTGCAGACATTAATCCTATGGAAAATTTATGGAGGGATCTGAAACCCACTACTTTACATTGTAGCAATGTGTAATTTTTTCAGTGTTGTCACATTAAAAGATATAATAAAATATTTACAAAATTGTGAGGGGTGTACTCACTTTTGTGATATACTCTACATCAAGAACAAGATACTTACTTTTTTTGAGGTTCTTTCATTGTAAATTTGAGACTTTTGAGACTGGGCTGGTGGCTGTGGAGGAAATACTGGTGATACCTTAGGCTTCTGAGATTGTGCTGGGGGCAGAGGAGGGTACTCTGCAGTGCCAAAAATCCCCTAGAGAAAAGAAAAGATAACTTTGTAATTTTCCGTGTCTCTCTCACAATGGCGCTGCCTAACGTGCTTTGAATGCATTCGTACTTTTCTAAATACATTGCGGTTATTTGTAACGATTTGAAATCTCGTATTTTATTTTCATTTTTGACATGCGGCTTTAGCCTCCGCCCCTGTACACCATTTTGAGAGGGAGTTCAGCACGGTGAGGGAGAAGCAGAGAGCAGAGCAGAGTGTTATTGTGCTTCGAATAGATTCGTACATTCGTAACTTTTTTTTGGTTCGTTGATTCGTAATTTTCCGTGACGGATCACAACAAGTCTACTTGCTGTTGCATTAGGCCGCATTAACGCAAAACAACTAATTATGCAGAAGGCATTCGGGCATTCGATATTTGCAATATAATTTATTTCGGATTCGGTTTTATTCGTAATTGCTTTGTTTGAAAATTCAAATGCTTCGGAACGTCCGAAAGTTGCTAAATTCGTACAAATTTTGATTTGTTACGAAACGAATTGCACAAGCCTAGTATCCGCCCCTCCTGTCCTTTTCTGCAGGCAGCCTGTAGTGGGATACCCTCCTGGGTCCCATCCCCAGCTTTGCTCTTTGCACACTGCTACATTTGCAAAGTAATATCTGGGTTTGTAAAGGCATTTGGCGCTCACAAAGTGGATTTATATCCATTGTGGTTGTTGAGGAATATATTTAAAATACTCTTTTTTTCTGTATGAGGTTCAACTTTAAATTATGATAAAAGTATGTCTTTGGCTAAGCTCCATTTAATATCCCTATGTCTAGGGCAAGTGACACTTGTGATCCTGTGTCAGCAAAAGGATTTCTATACAGGAAACATAAAATACACAAATGTATTGACACTCCATCACTGGCTGGATGAGTGAGTCATCACTATGTCACTTTCATACTCGCGGTGGAGTGGGGTGCCCTCTAAAGAGCCATCTGCTTTGGGATCATATATTCTGGGATCTGCTTTAGGGATTATAAGGATAATATCACCTCCTTACTGCCTGATTTAACTCTATAATGCCACACCACAATCACGTGCATTGCATTCAGTTATGGCAAGGCCAAAATGAACTCAATGAGAGACTTTGACAAGCAGTGCCACATGTCAAACTCTGCACCCTGAGATTAAAATGCCGTGACCGCGAGGCAATGCTTTGTAGACATGTGCACTGCCGAAAAAAAAATTAGTTTTAGTTTCATTTCTTTTCGGGTTTTTTCCGGGTCATGATCGAAATTAGTTATTTTGAAAGAATTTGTAACTTCGGAAAAATTCAAATTCGTTATGTTCCATTCATTCACATTAAAAATCAAACTTGTTATGTTCCATTCGTTTACATTCGTAAATTCGAAAATTCATAACTTTTTTCCCCGTTTTTCGGGCCATTCGTTACGATTGAGATTAGTTATTTCGAATAAATTCCTAACTTCGGAAAAATTTTAATCCGCACGGCAACACCTCTCACACACCTTGTATCTGATTTTGTTTTTCCCTGTTGTATCAATAGAAATGAAGCCCAAACAATTCACCAATTGGGTTTTTTCCAACACTTTATCCCCCCTTGCCCATCAAAACAGTGTGAGACCATGTGTGTGTGCGCTTGACTCCCTGGTGGGTCCAATCTACCACAGTTCCCGGTATGGACACTACAGACAGCCTCCAGGTTTGGGTCTCGCAAGTTCCAGGCTTTGCTCTTATAAGCACCCACCCCTGAGGAAGTGATTTTTAGCCACGAGACATGTCGGGCATATCTGGATGCATCTTGTGTCTTATATAGATGGTCTATTTGATTTTAGCTCAGCTGGATTTATTATTATTATACCACTCTGTTTGAAAGTCGCATAACATGTAGGACAATATTTTATGCCACATTGTGCAATGTACTTTTATGCTATGATCTATTTCTAGGATTATGGTCTTTAATTATATGTATATATTTTGTATGTTTATCAATCGTTGTATGCAATATAAGACAGTTTTTTACTGTCCAGATAAAATAAATACGCATATATTTTTATTATTGACTAATTTTCTGGCCACATTGAACATGCTCCATTAAACTGCTTGCCGACCAGCCGCCGCAGTTTTTCTGCGGCAGAATGGTACGGCTGGGCGAAGCGATGTTACCTTACGCCGCTTTGCCTTTTGGCCACTAGGGACGCGCGTGAGTTGCCGGAGGCACGCGTGCGTGCCCATGGCTCGCCGCCGGAGCCGATGCGAGTGCCCGGCGGGTGCGATGACCGCCGGACACCCGCGATCGCTCGTGACAGAGCGAGAACTGGGATCTGTGTGTGTAAACACACAGATCCCGTTTCTTTCAGGGGAGAGGAGACTGATCGTGTGTTCATACAATGTATGAACACTGATCTCTCTCTTCCCCTAGTTAGTCCCATTCCCCACACAGTTAGAACACAATGAGGGAACATAGTTAACCCCTTGATCGCCCCGCTAGTGTTAACCCCTTCCCTGCCAGTGACATTTATACAGTAATCAGTGCATTTTTATAGCACTAATCGCTGTATAATTGACAATGGTCCCAAAAATGTGTCAAAAGTGTCCGATTTGTGTCCGCCGTAATATCGCAGTCCCGATAAAAATCACAGATTGCCGCCATTACTAGTAAAAAGAATAATAATAATAAAAATGCCGTAAATCTATCCCCTATTTTGTAGACACTACAATTTTTTGCGCAAACCAATCAATATACGCTTATTGCAATTTTTTTTACCAAAAATATGTAGAAGAATACATATCGGTCTAAACTGAGGGAAAAAATCGTTTTTTTTTTTTAAATTGGGGATATTTATTATAGCAAAAAGTACAAAATATTGTGCTTTTTTCAAAATTGTCGCTTTTTTTGTTTATAGCGCAAAGATGATCAAATACCACCAAAAGTAAGCTCTATTTGTGGGAATAAACGCCCACGCAATTGTCAGTTAAAGAGACACAGTGCCATATCACAAAAAATGATCATTGAGTCACTGGTCATTGAGCAGCCAAATCATCCGGGGCTGAAGTGGTTAAAGTCCCAACTTGTTGCTTATTTACATTTCATTAGGGATGGAGACTGCATCTCATTTAAAGTCACACATTTTCCCATCCCCCCTTTTTTTAATTATAATTATTAATTTGTTACGTTCCTTTAGTTTAGATGCGGCATTCGTTATTTCTGATAATTCATAACTTTTGATACATTTTTATTTTTTACGTTTACTAACAGCCACATTTTTTAAGGAAATTCAAATACCTATAAATTAATAGTTAGTAATTGTTATTATTAGTTATTATTTCAGATTTAAAAATTTTCGGGTTTTCTAATTTTTCGGATTTTCATTCTTATTTTCGGATTTTCAATGTTTAGAATTTTCGGATTTTCATTCTTATTTTCGGATTTTCAAATTTACAAATTTTCTGAAAAATTTGTTAAACGGGTTTTCATTAATTGAATTTTTTTACGAATTAACAAATTTGGCTAATTTTGTTGAAAAACGAATTTGGAACTAAACTAATTGCACATGTCGAATGCTTTGTGTCTACGGCATGTGACCAGCCCTGTCTAGCTGTTATTTAACAGTTTGGGTGGGAGGTCGGGATGCCAAAACCACCGCCCAGCTGCCTGTTTTTACCATCCCCTGACTGCCCATCTTAAAGAGACCTAACACTAAAGAATCATCCTTGCCAGCAAGGGAGCGACACCTTCAGCGGCGGCCGGTCCATAAGTAGGGCAGAGGCGCTGCCTCCCTAATCTCCATGCGGGGCGCCGGACGCATTGATTTCTACAATCTTTTTTTTTTTAAGCACATGATTAGAGCCTGAGGCTCTAATTGGCTTCAAAAAGGTTGGGCTCGGGGCGCAGAGCACTGCACCCCGAGCCCACCCAGTTGTGACATTAGCAAATCAATATTCGCTATTGTCTACCTGCTTCTCCTCCCGGCCAATCAGGATAGGAAGTGGGTCTTTAGACCAAATTGGTCGAGAGGAAAAGCCGGGGAAGCCACCGTGACCTGTATGAGGTAAGTGCGGACCTGGCTGCCCCCCCCCCCCCCCCAAAAAAAATGGAGCACCAGCCGCCACAGGACACCTTGCTCATCCAGCCAGCGAGGGAATGATGTTGAAGAAACTGGGGAGCATTTCTCTGCCCCAATAACAATTCTGTCACTGGCAACTTGTCATCAGTGAGAGGATCTCAAGCATGACATGGCCCTAATAAGGATAGCAGCAGGAAAACAGATGAACAATGGTAATATAATGGATTGTACCAAATCTTACGAGAGGGGTTGAGGCATCAGGATTTTGTGGCTCTTGTGTGTGCTTTGGAGCATTGAAAATTGGGTTGTTCATGCCTGAGTTACCTTCTGCAGATCTCCTGCTACAAATGGAGAAAACACTTGTGTCATTTTTCATCATACAGTACACATTACAGTGATAGCAATGCTCCCCTTCCCTTCATTCCAGAGTCTTCAAAGGATATGAAATACTTTGAGGATCATTCACATTTCATAACACTGAACCGTTTTTACCATGGATTCATCTTCACAGAAACACATCTACATATAATATTGTTAGCAGACAGAAGCTTACAATAGCCAGTAAAAGCTGCTGTATGCCCCCAGCATTTGGTCTGACTGTTCAGCATAAACCTATGGCTCCTCCCTTGGGTTGTATCCTGCAATTAAACCCAAATTCTGGCTCTTATCCCATTACTTCCAAAACTAAATCATACATATATGTGTTTACAATGGTGCAATTGTACGTTTCTATTGTCAAAAGATGGCCCTAAATCCAAATTCTAGGCAAATATAAAAGACACGAATGCAGCTATGTATTCCTTAATACATCATTATATCTGCTTTTTAGTAACTGAAGTTGACTTGGTATCAGCTTTTTGCAGTTCATGTACAGCAGAGCTCAAACTAGGGAAAGGAGAAGCAGCACAAGGAGCCAATCAGTTGAGCTGCAGTGCAAGGAGACAGCAAAGTGACAGAGAGATGATCTCATCGGTGTGCTGCTTCTCCATTCACTGTCCAGTCACAGAGAGACCTGTGTTACCCAACTGCAGCAGAGAAATATCGGGTCTCATGAATTAGCTGGCAGAGCTGTGCTGTGTGGCAGAGCTGTGTAAATCTCAGGACTTGATGCACAGAAATGAATATCTTGTGGAAATAATACAGCTCACAGATATGTCTTTTTATCTTTATATGTGTGCAATTTGCCTGGAGTTAAACTTTAATTCCCCCATGCGTATTGCCTTGTTTTCTAACTATGCTATATAGCAGTAGTCTCCAAGCTGTGGCCTGGGGGCCAGATGCAGCCCCTTGCTTGCTTTTATCCAGCCCTTGGGGCACTGTTTCATCAAAGGATACCAACGATGGGGCATAATTCCCCCCCACTGACACCAATGAAGGGACACAATTCCTCCCAATGACACCAACAATGGGGCACTATTCCTCCCAATGACGCCAACGATGGGGCACAATTCCTCCCAATGACACCAACGATGGGGCACAATTCCTCCCAATGATACAAACAAATGGGCACGATTCCTCCCAATGACACCAACAATGGGGGGACGATTCCTCCCAATAACACCAACAATGGGGCACAATTCCTCCCAGTGACACCAATGATGGGGCACAATTCCTCCCAGTGACAACAACGATGGGGCACAATTGCTCCCAATAACACCAACAACGGGGCACAATTCCTCCCAGTGACACTAACAATGGGGAAAAATTCTTCCCAGTGACACCAATGATGGGGCACAATTACTCCCAATAACACCAACAACGGGGCACAATTCCTCCCGGTGACAACAACGATGGGGCACAATTCCTCCCAGTGACACCAATGATGGGGCACAATTACTCCCACTGAAACAAACAACTGGGCATTATTTTTTCCCACTGACGTCTGCACTTTTTCTTCACTGTCCACAGCCTGGCCCCTCTAAAGTCTGAAGGACAGTAAACTAGCCCTTTTTTTAAAAAAAAGTTTGGAGACCCCTGCTATGCAGCATTAAGAAATATACTGTTGCCTCTCTCATTTAAAGGGCTAGAAAGACATTTAACTGGCTGGTTTAATCCCAATGTATAGCTTTTGAGTTGATGCAATGTGCTTATGCAATTTAATAAAACACCGATTGAATAGGTTTTATCCCCTGTGACATCCTACAAGCCTGGTTTGTCTTTCAATCTCCTTTGTCTCTGTGTAGTGCCATTGCATATATCCCTAGTGTCAGTCATACCCATGATGAATCCTCCACTGAGATCTTTTCTTGTACACTATAAACAACGCAGACACTGCAAAGATCAGGAGAAAGATGACAATGATGACAATGAGTGCAACGTAGCCAGAACCTATGGAGACAAAAGAGACGGCATTTATAAATGACTGAAAGTGATTAGGACACGTGTTGTAATTCTCTTGAATGGCTTTGACTTTTGTCACATACCAAACTGTGCTCTGCTGTCACAATTAGGGGGTACCCAACCTTCTTCGCACTGACACTGTTGTTCATGGTCGCAAACCTGCCAGAAAAACAAAGTACTGATTTTTGCGTTTGGAATTGCATCAAAGAATTTTTAAAGATCCCTTTACTGTCTGGACATGTGAAATGCATCTATCCCACTATGCTATTTGTGGTTATCCTTCTCTCTAGCATGTGGCCACCCTAAGCTATAATACACCTGTAGTGATACCCCCAGTTAAGAGGGCTGCCTGTATTATTTTTGGGCCCTGTAGTGCACCGCTGTCAACCCCTGACAATCGGCTCTAACCTCCCTTGGCACAGTTAGTAGGGGGATGATAGGATTGTGAGGCCTGTAACTCACAGCAGCACAATCCTATGGCAAGAACACACAGTTATATTTTAAAACTTCCTTTACCTATCCCTTCCATAAAGTAAATAACACATACACCAATATACTTAACCCTTGTATGTTTACTTAGATTAACCACTTGACAACTGGGCACTTAAACCCCCTTCCTAACCAGACGAATTTTCAGCTTTCGGTGCTCTCACATTTTGAATGATAATTACTCAGTCATACAACACTGTACCCATATGAAATTTTTGTCCTTTTTTTCACACAAATAGAGCTTTCTTTTGGTGGTATTTAATCACTGTTGGGTTTTTTATTTTTTGCGCTATAAGAGAAAAAAGACTGAAAATGTTGTAAAAAAATGAATTTTTCTTTGTTTCCGTTATAAAATTTTGCAAATTAGTATTTTTTCTTCATACATTTTGGCCAAAATTTATACTGCTACATATCTTTGGTAAAAATAAGTACAAATTGGTGCATATTTTTTGGTCTTTGTGAAAGTTATAGAGTCCACGAGCTATGGTGCCAATATCTGAAAATTGATCACACCTGAAGTACTGACGGCCTATCTCATTTCTTGAGACCCTAACATACCAGAAAAGTACAAATACCCCCCAAATGACCCCTTTTTGGAAAGAAGACATTCCAAGGTATTTAGAAAGAGTCATTGTGAGTTTTTTGAAGTTGTCATTTTTTCCCACAATTCTTTGCAAAAATCAAGATTTTTTTTTCTTTTTTTTTTTTTCCACAAAATTGTCATATTAGCAGGTTATTTCTCACACACAGCACATGCATACCACAAATTACACCCCAAAACACATTCTGATATTCCTCCCGAGTATGGCGATACCACATGTGTGAGACTTTTACACAGCGTGGCCACATACAGAGGCCCAACATGCAGGGAGCACCATCAGGCGTTCTGGAGAACCCAGGCCAATTCTGACATTTCTCTCCTACATGTAAAAATCATAATTTGTTTGCTAGAAAATTACATAGAACCCCAAAACATTATATATGTTTTTTTAGCAAAGACCTTAAAGAATATAATGGTGGTCATTGCAACTTTTTATCTTGCACGGTATTTGCGCAGAAATTTTCTAACGCGTTTTTTACGGAAAAAAACTGTTTTGTGCCTAAAAGAAAAAAAAACAGTAAAGTTAGCCCAATGTTTTTGCATAATGTGAAAGATGAAGTTATGCCGAGTAAATAGATACCTAACATGTCACCCTTCAAAATTGCACACGCTCGTGGAATGGCGCCAAACTTCGCTACTTAAAAATCCACATAGGCAACGCTTTAAATATTTTTACTGGTTACATGTTTTGAGTTACAGAGGAGGTCTAGGGCCAAAATTATTGCTCTCGCTCTAACGTTCGCAACGATACCTCACATGTGTGGTTTGAACACCGTTTTCATATGTGGGCGGGGCTTATGTATGCGTTCACTTCTGCATGCGAGCTCGCGGGGGCAGGGGCGCTTTAAAAAAAATATATATATTTTATTGTTCATTTTACTTTATTTATTTTAGTTTGACATGTTTTTCCGCCCCAAATTTTTTTTTGATCACTTTTATTCCTATTACAAGGAATGTAAACATCCCTTGTAATAGGAATATGGCATGACAGGTCCTCTTTACAGTGAGATATGGGGTCAATAAGACCCCACATCTCACCTCTAGGCTGGGAAGCCTGAAAAAAAACCAAAAAAAATAACAATCCTGGCTTTGATCGTAGCGGTGAGTCGGTAGAAGCATCGGAGGGCAGCGGGAGGGGGGGCATCCCCTCTCACCTTCCGTAAGAGCGATCAAGCGGTGGAACAGCCGCTATGATCATTCTTATGGTGCAGGGAATCGCCAGCTGAAAAAGCGAATATCTGAATGATGCCTGTAGCTGCTCCCATCATTCAGATATCTCCGCACAAAGTCAAGGACGTCATATGACGGCCGGTGGGCGGGAAGTGATTATTGCAGAGTATTGCCGGGTATTGCGGAGTATTGCCGGGTATTGAGGAGTATTGCCGGGTATTGAGGAGTATTGCCGGGTATTGCCGAGTATTGCAGAGTATTGCGGGGTATTGCCGGGTATTGCCGGGTATTGCGGAGTATTGCTGGGTATTGCCGGGTATTGAGGAGTATTGCAGGGTATTGCGGAGTATTGCAGGGTATTGAGGAGTATTGCAGGGTATTGAGGAGTATTGCAGGGTATTGTGGAGTATTGCAGGGTATTGTGGAGTATTGCAGGGCATTGTGGAGTATTGCCGGGTATTGTGGAGTATTGCCGGGTATTGTGGAGTATTGCCGGGTATTGTGGAGTATTGCAGGGTATTGAGGAGTATTGCGGAGTATGGCAGGGTATTGCAGAATATGGCAGAGTATTGCACAGTATGGGCAGAGTATGGGCAGGGTATTGCACAGTATGGCCAGGGTATTGCACAGGGTATTGCACAGGGTATTGCACAGGGTATTGCAGAGTATGGGCAGAGTATGGGCAGGGTATTGCACAGGGTATTGCAGAGTATTGCACAGGGTATTGCAGAGTACTGCACAGGGTATTGCAGAGTATTGGCAGGGTGTATTGCAGAGTATTGGCAGGGTGTATTGCAGAGTATTGCACAGGGTATTGCAGAGTATTGCACAGGGTATTGCAGAGTATTGCACAGGGTATTGCAGAGTATTGCACAGGGTATTGCAGAGTATTGCAGTGTATTGGTTTGCAGAGTATTGGCAGGGTGTATTACAGAGTATTGGCAGAGTATTGCACAGGGATGGCTGAGCAGGGATGGAAGGATGGCTGGATCTGTGACTGCAATTGTCACAGATCCAGCCCACAGCTGACATGGGGGAGGGAGCGGACATGATCCGCTCCCTCCCCTCTCCTCTCACACTGTACCGATCGGTACAGAGAGGGGAGGGAGGAACCGGCGTCATGACATGGTCTGTTTACAAGTGATCGCTCCGTCATTTGACGGAGCGATCACGTGGTAAACGGCCGCGATTAGCGGCCATCTACCGTGATCCGTGATGCGCCGGGTCTTCCGGACCCGGCGGTCACGGACATATCCTGGAGCGCGCCCCAGGGGGCGCGCGGGAGCAAGATTCTGTGAGGACGTCCCTGTGACGTCCACTCAGGATAACTCGACCGCGCTGTGGACGTCTTTTGTACATGGCGCGGTCGGGAAGTGGTTAATGGGTAAGCAGTAAAACAGGTGGGTACAAGTCATATGCTGAGCCCTGTTAAACAAGCAGACAAATATTCAATGCTATGCAACTCTAACAGTCCCCTTTGCAGCTACTTTCCCTTGTGGACAATATGGCGCCCAGGAATGTCTGCGCTACCCAGTCAGGCCTGACTGAACTAAGTGGAAGTTCTGTAGAGAAATCTTTGCTAGCAACGGTGGTGCACTTGAAGAACAGAATTTGTGGCGTGACCATGGTGTGAGAGTGAGAGGAAGACGCCTCTCCTCCCTCCGCTCGTATCTCTATCACCTGTGTAGCATTGAAGGAGATTGCCAGATGAGACATCCAAGGTGATTCCCCAGTCTACCTCCCAGCTCTTACTATGGTCTTAACTATGACATAGGCTGCGACCCCTCATAACCCCGAGACTGGATCCTATACCTTGTGCCTCTTCCGAGCCTGCCAAGCCTCTATCAAATCGGAACGTGTAGCTGGAGAGTGGGGAGTTTGCAGCCCACGATGTGGTGACGGCGGACGGCGGAGTGTGTAGTTTGTGGCTCGCAGACAGCGGCCCCCCCTGCAGTGTGGAAGGAGAACAAGTGCCTGCGGTGATCCTCCGGCCTGCAGCCTACAGTCCCCACAACCCCTTGCGTGGAGCAAGGAGCAGGTGACTCACAAACCAGGAAGTCAACACGAGTTGTGCATCAGAGGAATGGAGCAAAGTGCATCAGAGGAAGGGTAAGGACTGGACTGTGCTGATATTCTTTGCATACTATTTGATAGATTTGGAGGTGGTTGTGGTTGAAGGGGGAAGGAGTGGAGTAGGGACGTCTGCAAGAGAGGCGCCCCCCCCCCACACTACCCCCCCCGTGAAACAGCGCAGAGAAAGAGTGTCGGCTCCCTCAGCGGACAGGAGTAGAGACCTTAGACCCCCGATACCCACCCAGCACATTAGCTTATGACTTCAAAATGACTTCAAAATAGAGATAAGCTTTAAACACCATGATATATTCAAGGAGAGATGCAAAAGTATAAACTGACCAAGGACTGATTAAAGCTCATCATAAGGAATCACTGCTGTCACTGGTTGCATAGGAGAGCTGCGCTTAGAGACACTGCTAATTAATAAGTTATGTTACACCACTGGTAATGAAAAAGGGGGAAAGGGATAGAGATATCCCTCCTGCACAGTGTTTTTTCTTTTTTTTTTCTCTCCTCCACCTGACAACCCTGATAAACCTGGCTTGCAGACAGTTGGAGAGAATTATAGTGGATGGGTATTTTTTTTTTTTTTACCCTTGCCTTATCAAAGAGGCTATCTGCTTGTTTGCTTGATCGTCTTACACTGTAGCCGACATCAACACAGCACCACCCCAGTTTCCGGCTCTTAGTCCCCATAATGTCAACCCAACGGACCACAAAGGCAAGCATGGCAGCAAGCCAAGCGGCAGCGAAATTGGGAAAATATACATTTAACCCAGACCAACCCCCAACCCAGACCCCTCCAAAAAATAGCCAGCAGCCTAAATCACAGTCTGGGGCTTCTGGGGCAAGAAGAAGTCAGGGGCAAAACCAGACACCCCTAGACGGGGGCGATATGGAGAGGAGACTCTCTGGAGTTAATGGGGCAAGAGGGGTATGCGGAACTTTAGTTGAGGGTGCAAGAGAGGAGCAAAGTGAGCCAACATTAAAAGAAGTGCTTGCAGCAATTAACTTCTGTAAAACCTCTTTGAGTGAAGTAACTACCCAACTCAGAACAATACAGGAGGAAGTGACCCTGGTAAGACATGATTTACAACAAGTAAATGTAAGAACAACTGCCCTGGAGGAGAGAGTCAGTCTGGTGGAGGATGTATTAACCCCCTTAGAAAAGAAATACAAGAAATGAGAGAACAAATGGTTAAACAGGAACTGAAGATGGATGAAATTGAAAATAGAATGAGGAGGAAAAACATTAGGATTGTGGGACTTCCAGAACATAGCGAAGGGGTAGACCCAATAGCTTTTGCTGAAAAATGGATTAGAGAGACATTTGGCCAAGAATCTTTTTCGCAATTCCTAGCGGTGGAAAGGGCGCATAGGGTCCCTGCTAGACGCCTTAGACAAGACGGTCCCCCCCACCCCCTCCTGATCAAGATGTTTAATTTTAAAGATAAAATGACAATAATCCAGAAGGCTCGAGAGATGGGAAATGTCCTATATAATGGAACTAGGATATCTATTTACCCAGACTTTTCACCAGAACTGCAGAAGAAAAGAGCTAGGTTTGGCGAAGTAAAACGCAAACTACAGCAATTAAAACTCACATACGCACTACTATATCCAGCAAGACTGAGGGTAAACGCACCAGATGGGATAAAGTTTTTTGACACATCGGACGGGGCGACGGAGTGGCTATTATCGCATAGTGAAGTCCCATAGAGACTATACATATGGACTGTTGCCTTTTATATTTACTCAAGACATGCTTTTTTTTCCCTTTTTCTTTTTTTTATTTATTTATTTATTTTATTTTATTTTTATTAGGAGGAGATAGGGATACGTAGATATACCTATAAAGGGAAACACGAAATATAGAATTTTAGAATTTTAAATACACAGGGATCATTATCCCCCTTTTTTTTTTTGTATTTGTTGTTCTCTACTATTTGGGGGAGAGAGACACGAGAGGGATATGAAGAGGTGAGGGGAGGGAGGGGAGGGATGAGGGGTGAGTCTGAATGAAGGAAACGATGCTCATGCCGTCTCCCTTTATAAGGGGGAAGCAGGAACAACCTCCCAAGTATAAAATCTGTATGAGGAATGGGGTAGATGTATTTTGGATTAGGAGGGAGGTAGGAGGGGGAGGGGGAGGGAATAAAGGGGAAACAAAACATGGGATGCACCAAAAGGGTGAAGATTTGAGGAAGGTTGTAAGTATGGGTCACAATAGGAAGCCTCAACCCAAGCCGAGGAAGGCGGAGACAAGGGTACACGAGAAAGAAAGTATGTATGCATGGAGAGAATGGAGAGAAAGAATGGAGGTGATGGTTACACAAAGAAAGAATATGAAGAAAATATTGAAGAAAGAAAGAAACAGGCACGTCTTGATACTTAGGGGGCTCACTATGAATAAGGACAATTACACTTGCAGTAAAAATTAATGATTAATAGGGCACAAGAGAAAAATTTAATAATATGCTCATGGAATGTTCGAGGTTTGGGAGATTTAGGGAAAAGGGCAGCAGTAATGTCTTTGATGAGAATATATGGAGCCTCAATTATATGCCTCCAGGAGACCCATCTTACGAATATCTCGGCACCCCAATTAGGATGGAGAGAGTTTCAAACACAGTTCCACTCGGTCCACACCTCATACTCTAGAGGAGTAAGCATATTCATTAAAGCGGGCATAATGTTTAAATGTATCCAGAGTAAGGTGGACGATATAGGGCGCTACGTCTTCTTGCATTGTAAGATAGACAACAAACCATATATACTGGTCAACCTGTATATTCCACCCCCTTTTAATACTATAGTGTTGACTAGCTTGATGGAGTCTGTTCTGGAGAGACCGGAGGTACCGGTGATTACGATGGGAGATTTTGACACGGTCGTAGACTGGCGTAAGGACAGATTCCCCAGTAATGGACATCAGAATAGAATAAGAGATGCTAGATTATCTAAATTTTTGGATGAAATAGGTCTGAAGGATGTGTGGAGATTACGCAACCCCGAGACTCAGCAGTACTATGTTTCTCCAGAACACACTCCACGCTTTCAAGAATAGATCTAGTCCTTGGTAATGAAGAGGCAATACCAATAATAAAACAAGTGAAATATATGCCAAGGAGTCTCTCGGACCAGACCACTCCCCAATGATGGCGGAACTAGACACAGGAGAAATAATACACCAAAGGGAAGGGAAAATAAACCCACACTGGATGGAATTAATAAAAGACCCAAAAGAGATATTAGAGGAGATCAGAGAATTTATAGAAATAAATCAAGGTACTGCCTCAGAACAAGTGGTATGGGGCACATTAAAAGCCTTCCTCAGAGGCATAATGATTCAAAAAATCTCTAGGATAAAAAAACAATCCAGAGAAAATGAGCGAATAGCTAGCGAGTTGGTTTTTAGGGAGGAAGCAAAATTTATTAGGGATCCAACACTCAATAACTCAAGAGCATGGATACAAGCGCAGCAGAACTATCGTTTATTAATTTAAAAAAAAATAGAAAATAAACGAATCTTTCAAAAACAAATAGCATTTGCAGAAGGAGAAAGTGCAGGTAGAATGTTGGCCCAATTAATTAAAACAAACTCACCTAGCTCAATGGTACCAGCGATAAGGGTAAATGGGGACAGAATTACTTCCCAAAAATCGGAAATAATAGATAGCTTCCGGGACTTTTATGTGGATCTATACAGCTCAAGGCTAGAGGAAAGGAGATAGGAAATGGATGCCTTTTTTGGAAGGTTAACCATTCCCTCACTCTCGGAGATAGATAGAGTAGAGCTAGACAAACCCATAACTTTAGAAGAAGTACAACGTGCAGTACAAGAGATGGCAGGACAGAAATCCCCAGGACCGGACGGTCTCCCAGTGGAGACCTATCGGCACTTTGGGAAAGAGCTACTCCCGGAGCTTACTAAGGTCCTAAATAGCTCTATGGATAAAGGTGAACTTCCTCCGTCTATGATGGATTCAACAATAATAGTTATCCATAAAGAAGGAAAGGATCCACTGGATACTTCATCATATAGACCTATATCCTTACTCAACACAGATGTAAAAATATTGTCAAAGGTCTTGGCGGCCAGATTAACCGAGGTAGTCGAGAAATTGGTGCACCCTGACCAATCGGGATTTATCCCGGGCAGGGCTACCCATACAAACATAAGAAGAGTTTACATGAACCTTCAGATACCAACAGAGGAAGATGGAACAAGAGCAATTGTCTCGCTTGATGCCGCCAAGGCCTTTGACAATGTAGAATGGAAATATTTGTGGAGAGCCTTGAGTGAGTTCCAGGTTGGCCCAACCTTCATGAAATGGGTTAAATTGCTATATAAAACCCTAGAAGCGAGAGTGAAAGTGAACAATGTTCAATCCGAGAGGTTTCGATTGTAAAGGGGAACGAGACAGGGGTGTCAGCTGTCCCCCCTTCTGTTTGCCCTCGCAATCGAGCCTCTAGCAATAGCTCTTAGGTCGACCCCGGAGATAAGAGGATTTAAAAGAGGGGAGATAGAGGAGAAAGTAGTATTATATGCCGACGACCTCCTCTTGTTACTGGGGGATACCCAGTATTCACTGGGAAAAGCTATGGAACAAATAAGGAACTTTGGAAGATTCTCAGGCCTGTCCATAAATTGGGGAAAATCTATGTTGATGCCAGTGGACCCTCTTTTAAATCCTTTACCACAAGAGGCTACACAGATACAAATAACAACTCAAATAAAATATCTGGGGGTAAATATAACCAAAGACCCTAATCATTACATTACAGATAATCTGATACCCTTGCTTAATAAATATAGGGGAAAAAGTAAAATATGGAAACGCCTCCCACTTTCAGTGGCAGGCCGTTGCAACTTAATAAAAATGGTCTGGATGCCACAGCTTCTCTATGTCCTACAAAACTCCCCAGTGTGGGTAAACAAAAAATGGTTTAAAAAAAATAGAAAGTATATACAGGGAGTTAATTTGGAAAGGAGGTGTAGCAAGAATAAAATTAAGCACTTTACAGAAGACCAAGCGAGAGGGAGGGGTGGCACTCCCACATCCGTTTAGCTATTTCTTGGCAGCCCAGATCCAATACATGAAGGGCAGTAACATGGAAGGAGGAGAAACAAAAAAGAGAATATTAATACAGAATCCTACTCATGATTATTTAGTAGAAGCGGTGGAGTCAGGCTCATTTCCTATTAAATCGCCTACCCTGGACCTTATGATTAGAACATGGAAAGAGGTGAAGATTGTGCTTGGATATAATGGTATTAATGAGTATACCCCTATATGGGAGAATGACAACTTAATAGAAATACAGAAGATGGGAACAGTTAAGGAATGGGAAAGACAGGGCATAAAATATGTTTCACAGCTGTATCAGGATGGCATACTAAAAACTTTTCAGACATTAAGAGAACAATATAAACTCCCAAATGCATCTTTCTACAAATACCTACAGATAAGGCATGCATTAGCAAAACAATATAAAGGAACAGTAATGATTTGGAGTAAGATCCCTCTCTTAACCACTTAAGCCCCGGACCATTTCGGGCCATTAGGACCAGGCCTGTTTTTGGGATTCGGCACTGCGCTGCTTTAACTGTAAATTGTGCGGACATGCAATGTTGTACCCAAATGAAATTTGCGTCCTTTTCTTCCCACAAATAGAGCTTTCTTTTAATGGTATTTGATTGCCTCTGCGATTTTTATTTTTTGCGATATAAACAGAAAAAGACCGAAAATTTTGAAAAAAAATGATATTTTCTACTTTTTGTTATAAGAAAAATCGAATAAACTAAATTTTAGTCATACATTTAGGCCAAAATGTATTCAGCCACATGTCTTTAGTAAAAAAAATGTCAATAAGCGTATATTTATTGGTTTGCGCAAAAGTTATAGCGTTTACAAACTAGGGTACATTTTCTGAAATTTACACAGCTTTAAATTTATGACTGCCTATCTCATTTCTTGAGGTGCTAAAATGGCAGGGCAGTACAAAACCCCCCCAAATGACCCCATTTTGGAAAGTAGACAGCCCAAGGAAATTGCTGAGAGGCATGTTGAGCCCATTGAATATTTTTTTTTTGTCCCAAGTGATTGAATAATGACAAAAAAAATAAAAATTACAAAAAGTTGTCACTAAATGATATATTGCTCACACATGCCATGGTTATATGTGGAATTGCACCCCAAAATACATTCTGCTGCTTCTCCTGAGTACGGGGATACCACATGTGTGGGACTTTTTAGGAGCCTAGCCACGTACGGGACCCCGGAAACCAAGCACCGCCTTCAGGATTTCTAAGGGCGCAAATTTTTGATTTCACTCCTCACTACCTATCACAGTTTCGAAGGCCATAAAATGCCAAAATAGCACAAAACCCCCCCAAATGACCCCATTTTGGAAAGTAGACACCCCAAGCTATTTACTGAGAGGCATGTTCAGTCCATGGAATATTTTATATTTTGCCACAAGTTGCGGGAATATGACAAACTTTTTTTTTTTTGCACAAAGTTGTCACTAAATGATATATTGCTCACACATGCCATGGGCATATGTGAAATTACACCCCAAAATACATTCTGCTGCTTCTCCTGAGTACGGGGATACCACATGTGTGGGACTTTTTGGGAGCCTAGCCGCGTACGGGACCCCAAAAACCAAGCACCGCCTTCAAGGTTTCTAAGGGCATAAATTTTTGATTTCACTCCTCACTACCTATCACAGTTTTGAAGGCCATAAAATGCCAAGATCGCACAAACCCCCCCAAATGACCCCATTTTGGAAAGTAGACACCCCAAGCTATTTGCTGAGAGGCATGTTGACCCCATTGAATATTTTTTTTTTTTGTCCCAAATGATTGAATAATGACAAAAAGAAAAAAAAAATGTACAAAAAGTTGTCACTAAATGATATATTGCTCACACATGCCATGGTTATATGTGGAATTGCACCCCAAAATACATTCTGCTGCTTTTCCTGAGTACGGGGATACCACATGTGTGGGACTTTTTGGGAGCCTAGCCGCGTACAGGGCCCCAAAAACCAAGCACCGCCTTCAGGATTTCTAAGGGCGTAAATTTTTGATTTCACTCCTCACTACCTATCACAGTTTTGAAGGCCATAAAATGCCAAGATGGCACAAAACCCCCCCAAATGACCCCATTTTGGAAAGTAGACACCCCAAGCTATTTGCTGAGAGGCATGTTGAGCACATTGAATATATATTTTTTTTTTTGTCCCAAATGATTGAATAATGAAAAAAAAAAAAATGTACAAAAAGTTGTCACTAAATGATATATTGCTCACACATGCCATGGTTATATGTGAAATTACACCCCAAAATACATTCTGCTGCTTCTCCTGAGTACGGGGATACCACATGTGTGGGACTTTTTGGGAGCCTAGCCGCGTACGGGACCCCAAAAACCAAGCACCGCCTTCAAGGTTTCTAAGGGCATAAATTTTTGATTTCACTCCTCACTACCTATCACAGTTTTGAAGGCCATAAAATGTCAAAATAGCCCAAAACCCCCACAAATGACCCCATTTTGGAAAGTAGACACCCCAAGCTATTTGCTGAGAGGCATGGTGAGTATTTTACAGCTCTCATTTGTTTTTGAAAATTAAGAAAGACATTTTTTTTTCTTTTTTTACATTTTCAAAACTTTGTGACAAAAAGCGAGATCTGCAAAATACTCAACATACCTCTCAGCAAATAGCTTGGGGTGTCTACTTTCCAAAATGGGGTCATTTGGGGGGGTTTTGAAAAAAACTGTCGTCAGCAAATATATCAAACGCTACAAAAAAACTGTTAGCGATCGCAGGGATCAGGCCTGTCTCTGCGAACGCTGCAGTTATGTGTGTTGTGTTTGGTAAGTGACAGTGATCGATCGATACTGCACTTGGGTGGGCTGGGCGGAGGGGCTAAACGCAGGCGCTAGCAGGTATCTGGGCTGATCCCGCTAACACTGCGTTTTTGGGAACCCTAAACCGCTGGGGATGCTAGTATAGATCTGATCAGATACTATACCACTAAGGGGGGTGTATGCTTTGCGCGTGGGTGTTAGCGTTACTGGCACTAACCTAACACTGCCTGGGGCGACGCAGACCCTCTCTGGCGCTAAAACCTAATTGATCTCACCCGCCGGGCGATCAGGGGGGTTAAACCTTTATTGGGTTATATACGGCGGGTGCCCTGATGCTATAAAAAGCAAACTAATCAACCAGCGTCACCCGTAACCTTTATATGGTGATCACTGGTGAAAGGGTTAACTAGGGGCAATCAGGGGGTTAAAACCTTTATTAGGTTAAATATGGGGGTACCTGACACTATATAAAAACCTGACGGGTAACCTAAATAACTTACTGGCTAACCAGTGACACCAGTGACGCTTATACGACGATCACTGGTGAAAGGGTTAACTCTAGGGGCAATCAGGGGGTTAAAATAATATATGGGGGTACCTGACACTAATAAAAACCTGCGGCGAACCTAAAAAAAAATAACTGCCTATCTAAAACACCAGCGACACAAATACAGCGATCGGAAAAACAATCGCTTAGTGACGCTGAAGTTAGGGGGTGAAAGGGTTACCTGGGGGGTGATCAAGGGGTTAAACCTTTATTAGGGGGGGTTAGGGGGCTACCCTGGACCTAAAGGGGCCTAATCCTAACTGCCCTGCAACTTTTTACAATCACAGATGACACTAAATGCAGTGATCAGTAAAATAAATGATCACTGCAATCAGTGACACTGTGATTGGGGGCTTTGGGGTGACCTGGGGGGTGATCTGGGGGTGACTGGGGGGTGATTTGTGTGCCTATGTGTACCTACGTGTCAGTGGACTGTTGGTGCACTAACCTCTGTCTTCTCTCCTCGGCGCCGGGAACGAAAAGACCGCGGCGAGGGAGATGACATCACTTCCTCCAGCCTGTGTTTACATTTCAGGCAGGAGGAAGCAATTTCATTCGCCGGGAGCGATCGCGAGGGGGGGGCGGAATCGAGCGGCCGCCCCCTCATGCCTGATCGCTCCCGAACACTTAACGGCCGCTCACTGCTGTGAAGGGGGGTCCGGATGGACCCCCCAACTGCACAAAGGCGATCACGTAGATCTACATGATTCTGCCTGTCGGTGCCATTCTGCCGACGTAAATCGGCGGTGGGCGGTCGTTAAGTGGTTAAAGGAAATAGTTAACACCAAAACATCTAAATATGCAATATCAAAGATTTACCAATTTTTGCATGAGGGGAGCCAAAGGGGAACTCATGGTCAGGCACATAGGAAGAAATGGGAAAAAGACATAGGTAATTTATCTAATGAACAGTGGGGTAGAATTTTGGAACTCGCTCCGACGGTATCACTGTCTCCCTCTCAGAGGATGTCCCACCTCTTCTTGTTAAATCGAGCATATTACACCCCGTATAAACTTTTTCGTTTTGGGCGCAGAGCAGATGATAGCTGTCCTAGGTGTGGAAGAGAAGGGGGGGACATGATACACATGTTTTGGCGATGTCCGAAGTTACACCGGTATTGGAGGGAGGTAGTGAGAACGATAGAGCAGACTTTTGAAATACAGATAGAGTTGGAACCCCTACAATGTGTACTGGGCTGGCTGGAGGGGGAGGGGACAAATGACAATACCAAGTTAGCAATAACAAGATGCCTATTCCAAGCTAGGAAGCTGATAGCGCAGAAATGGCAATCAGCCTCCCCACCGTCTAGCAATGACTGGGAGCAAAATATGAACCTAACAATACTAAAAGAAAGGACGACATATATTAGACAAGGAGCTCTAAAAAGATTTGAAAAAATTTGGAAACCTTGGCAGGAGAAAAAAAATAGTAATTCAATATAAGTAAAGACTTCAAAGATAGGGATGGATGAGTGGGAGGAGGTAAGGATGGAACGAGTGAGAGTGGGGGAGTTTGAAGGGGAGGGGGATGGAGTATGAAAGGAGTGGATGGAAGTTTAGGGGAAGGGGAAGACGGGTTGGTTGGTTCTAAGAAGATATTATTTATTATCTGTTTTGTATGGGAATTTGGGAGGGGAGGGGAAAGGGGATTGAATGTACTGTAAATTGGAAAATGTATTTAATAAAGATAAGAAATGGAAGAACAGAATTTGTAATCCACCAAGGCAACAAAGGTACTGTATCTGTCTATGAGCAGGTGCTCTCTCACCCAACCGGACCAGTCCGCATCCGTTTCTTCCGCTGCAGCGTCTAAGTACACCGATCCATCGACATCCGGGTCTTCGGTCCTCCTGACAAAGGTGCAGTATCAAGAAGAGACGTCCCTCAGGCTCCTCGGTGTGCGCGTAAGGCTCTTTGGAAAGAAAGGGCAGGCTTCTGGTCTAAAGTCACCCAAACTCAAGCGGCAGTTCAGCTTGCTGGGCGGGCGGTGTCCAAAGAGAAAGAACTGGGCTCTGCCTCTCCCTTATAAAGTCCACCCCAGCAGTCCTTGCGCGGGGCAAGGCACCCTGGGTGCCTAAAAGTGTACCCTTTTCTTGCTATCTGTGTATAGACACGTTACCAGCCTAATTAATACACTAAATATAGAGCAGGGGTAGAGTAGAGATGGAGAGTAGGGGGTCTAATGTTTAAAGCTCCATTCCAGCCAAAACGGTTTGTATTTTTGTTTAGGATAGACATGGGAAGAATAAATATAACTATCAAGTTTTTATTGCTGCCTGTGACCTTACTTCTTGTACGTTAGGGATTTAAAAGGCAATACCCCGCTACACACTCCCCCTACTTAGAATCTTTGGTCCCCAAAGACAACATTAACAATATGTACAGACAAAGTCATTGAGGGCTGCAAGGGAGGTCGGCAGGGGAAGCTCCCACCAAAAATGGGGAGGGGGATTTCCCTGCCCACGGGTCACATCAGTGATGGTGGCCTGCTTAACTGTGCCAGAAAGCGAGCTGGGGTTGCCCTCCACCAAATGCACAGTGGAGGGATCAGGCTTTTGTATTGTCCTTCTTGTGGTAGTTACAGTGTCCTCAGAGCTTTCTCCCATCTGTGTATATGTCAACTTCCGAGGAGGGCGGATAATCCTTTTTACTCTTTGCTCCCAAAGGATCCACTGTTAGGGGTTCAGGCACCTGAGACTGCCACAGCCAACTGAGCTCTATTTCCTCTTCTTCACTTTGGTCTGAATGAAGGCGTTGAGGTAACCCGTAGTGCACAAAGTATTTCTCCACCAAGATTTTGGCTACAGTGGAGGCCTTCTGGTCTTTAGTTGGAAAGGCCTGGGCATAACGGGTAAAATGGTCGGTTATCACCAGAACATTTCCATGTCCACTCAAGTCAGGTTCCAGACAGAGAAAGTCGATGCATACCAAGTCCAAGGGCCCTTGACTCTGCAGATGGCCCATTGGGGCAGCTTGACGTGGCAATGTCTTCCTCTGTATGCAGAGAGCACATAAGTGCCAGTACTCCTCCACTTCAGCTCGCATACAAGGCCAGTAGAATCTATTCCTTACAAGCTAGAAGGTTCGTTCGGCCCCTAAGTGGCCATGGTTATCATGTAGGGCAGCCAAGACAGTTCTTCTGTGTTTTTCCGGCAGAAACAGTTGCCACTTCTCTTCCAGGTCATCAGAGGGGCCCCTTCGGTAGACAACCCCTTGATGCACCTGTAACTTGTCCCATTCTTGGTGAATTAATCGAGCCTCCTTTGAGGGATTTTGCAACAGCCTGTCCGGATCCTGGTCTTCTAGAGCTTCCAAAGCCAATCTTCCCCAGGGGTCTTCCAAATGATCCCTTCTTATGTCCTTCTTGGATAATTTTGGCAAGTCGTCTGCGCCAATCTGGGTAACGTCACAATAGCATTTGGGCACCCCCACTACCGAAACTCCAATCTCTTCTGCCCTGGATCCGCCACTAGCTTGAAGTTGGGCTCCTTGACACAAAGCCGCACCCCATCTGGGGTTACCTGGGTCCAGTCTTCTGTATGGTAAGTGGGAGCATGAGACCTTCTGGATAATGCATCCGCATCCCTGTTTCCAGTTCCCGGCCTATACTTGAGGCTAAAGTTGAATCCAGAGAGGGCGGCCAACCAACGGTGGCCAGTGGCATCCAGCTTTGCTGTGGTGAAAAGGTAAGTGAGTGGGTTATTATCTGTCTTTACTGTAAAGTCCGCTCCATACAGGTAGTCTTTGAGTTTATCCACCACTGCCCACTTCAGGGCCAGGAACTCCAATTTGTGGGTGGGGTAATTCTTCTCTGCGGGTGCTAGACTCCTACTTACATAGGCGACTGGCTTGAGTTGTCCTTCATACTCCTGGTACAGTACACCTCCCAGCCCATCATGGCTGGCATCCACATGCAGTTCATATGGTCTCTTAGTGTCAGCATAGGCCAAGACCGAGGCAGTGGTCAGGCTTTTCTTCAGCATTTCGAAGGCCTCTTCACACTTCTCTGTCCACTAGTCTTCCACCGACTCTCCGGGCTTCCTGGGGCCAGTATCATCCTCCTCTTCTTCTGTCTTCAGTAACTCATTCAGAGGTTTGGCAATTTTTCTAAATCCTTCAACAAACCTGCGGTAGGAGCAAAACTCCAGGAAGGATCTGGGCTCAGTCACTGTAGTTGGTCGGGGCCAGGAGGTAACTGCTTCCAGTTTGTCAGGGTCTGTAGACACTCTTTCTTCCGACACTATGTGTCCCAGATAGTGAACTGAGGACTGGTAAAACTGACACCTCTCTCTGGATAGTTTAAGTCCCTCTTCACTGAGTCTCTTCAGGACTTTCTCCAGCCTTTCTTTGTGCTCCTCCAGAGTCTTCCCGAAGACAATGATGTCGTCTAGGTACACCAAGACTTCAATAAGATTCATGTCCCCCACTGTCTTCTCCATCAATCTCTGGAAAGTGGCAGGGGCCCCTGACACGCCCTGAGGCATCCTGTTGAACTCATAGAATCCCACTGGGGTGATGAATGCTGTCTTCTCTCTGTCATCGGGGTGCATTGGGATTTGATAATACCCACTCTTCAGGTCCATGACGCTGAACCACTTGGCTCCAGACAGACTCTGTAAGGCATCTTCTATCCTGGGGGTGGTATACTGGTCGGGTATGGTCCTTCTATTGAGAGTCCTGTAGCCTATGCAAAGTCTCAGCGACCCATTTTTTTTTCTGACAACCACGATAGGGGAGGCATATGGGCTTCTGTATTCCCGAATAACCCCAGTTCTCTTAAGCTCCGTCAACTGTTCACGTAAGTCTTCTAAGTCAGCCAGGGGGACTCGCCGGACCCTCTCCCGGAAAGGTTTGTCTTCCTGCAGACGGATCTTATGGGTGGCACTCCTCGCACACCCTACATCGAACTCGTCCTTTGAGAATATTTTTCTCCATCTAGTCAGCTGGGCCTTAGCTCTCTCCTTCCACACTGGTGGCAGGGTGGTGGTCTCCAGACAGAGATTCTCCAGAGTGTGTTCTCCTCCTTCAGCCTTCTCCAAGTCGGACAGAGCCACAGGGGTGGCAGGGTTTACTCTCCCCAGCAACATCCGGGCCGGAATCTTCATGGGAGAACTAGTGACATTCCTGATGCTCACAGGGATTTGGCCCTAAGCCTTCTTCAATGCCCTCAATGGGACCACTTCGGGGATCACTTCCAACCCTGGGTGGGTATCTTGGGGGTCTGGTTCTAAGACCACAAAGGGGCCAGGCTGCTCCCACAAGAGTTTCAAAGTAGCCTGCAGGCAGGTCATCTCACCAGGCTGCAACATCTTCTCCTTCCTTGACAGTCTCCATACTTTTCCCACCCCCTCTTCTGGGGCCTTCTGTTCCAGTACCAACTTCCGGTAAACCTGCTGCAGCATGGGGTGGATCCTGTCTCCTGAAGTACCTTGCTCCTGTGCTAGAGGAGTCAGCAGTCTCCTAACCAGATCGGTGTTGGTCCCTATGATCAGAGAACTTGTGTTGACTCCTGGTGGGCGAGGGCAAACTACTGCCAGGGTGTCAAAGACTTCTGCCTTTCCTGTCACAGAGGGGTCAAAGGCCCGTCTGATTGAAACATAACTGTCATATGGAAACCTGTGAGTACCAATTCCCCATATCTCTAAGTCTTCCAGCTTTTGTAGGGGCACGTGACTTAGGTGCTTCTGGTAAAAGTCTTTATACAACAGGGTCATCGGGGCTCCTGTGTCCAGTATGGCTTTGGTGTAGACCCCCTCCACTTGAATGGGGACTAGGGGGGAGGGCCCTAGTAACTTGGCTAGAAAACTCTTCTGAGGGGCCTTCTTCTTTGGACTCTTGGACTCTCCTTTTGAGGTTTTCTTTTTCTTCCATTTCCTTCTGGATCTCAACCCTTGTTGGGCCTGGTATGCATTGATTTCCCTTGGATGGCTAGAGTTCAACTCCTGACTAGTGGCATCACGTATTTTAGGAGGGACATTGTTTCTCTTTCCTTCTTCTGGCTTTTGGATCTTTTTGGAGCTTTCTGTAAATAGTGGGCGCCCGGCTGACTCCTTCACCGGGGCCCTCTGAAGTTTTCTGCCGGCTGGTGGTAAGTGCTCCGGTTCTTCCTTGGACTAGGGCACACTCTTCTAAAATGGCCGACTCATCCACAGTTGAAACAGACAGTTTCTCTTCTTCCCTGTGGGGATGTTGGAGTGGAAACACTCTGACGTGGTTCCTTCTTGATCTCCTCTTGCTCTTTGGCTCCAGAGTTCTTGGCCAATAGAGAGGTCAATAAGTCCAGTACCTGAGTCATCTGGGACTTTAAGGTCTCCACTTCTAAGTCCTGTTCAGTGGTCCTGCTGCTCTGACTCCTACTGAGGGTAGGGGAGTGGTCTTCTCAACCGCCTGTTGGTCCTTATGATCCGCACAAGGTCTGGGTAACACAAATCCATGACTCCTTCAGTGGAGCCAAACTGGATCCGAACGTAAAGCTCCCCTCAGGATCTGCTTCATCCTAGTTGCATCTATGACTTGGGGCAGCATTCCCTTTTTGAGTACAATTTGGCACAGCATCCTGTTTAACCATACATATTCGGATAATTTCTCTCCCGGCTGCTGGAGGGTATGCTCGAATTGGTATATTAGTTCAGTCACCTTCTCCAGCTGGCCAAATTCCTCCTGCAACATAGCCAGATAGTCATATGCAGTACAAGCAGCATTGCTGAACCTAAGATTCTTCACAGTCTCAGCAGCAGCTCCCTTCAAACTTTCACTGATGCGCTGCTTCTTCTGCGCTTCTGGCACTTCCCATCCTTCTACTGCCTGCATTGCCTGCTCAATCCAGGTGTCGAAGTCTTCTTCCCCGGAAGGCACAGGTAGCTTTCCTGAAAAAATCCAGAGTTTCCGGTACCCGGCTTCCACATCTACTGTGTTGCTCTTCTGGCACTTAGTGACAGAGTCTCCCAGAGCATTCAATAGTTCCGGCCCTATGGCTGCCAGTGGTGTCCCCGGGGCTATTGTATCCCGACTGCTTTCCATTTTGTGGAAGAATATCGGGGATGATGGTGGAGAGATTTTTGGAGATTCCTTCTTGATAGCCCTCGTATGCACTAAGCGGTATATCTGGCCATCTGTGGCTTTTAAGCTCTGACCTCTAAAATCTTCCGGAACTTCTCCTCTCCATTCCACTAGTGTGTATGTACACAAGATATCTGGCCTTATGTCCATCACCCATGCCTTTTGATTCGGGGACAACAACATTATGAGCTGCTTTATCTCGTTTTCTTGCCAGATCCCCCCCCGGAGTTCAATAACTACCGCCTCGGTTGAATCTGCGCCAACCGCTGCGCACCACTGTGACATTGCTGGCGGGTCCATGCTGGTACTTCTTACCGGCTTGATTGCAGTGTGCAGTTTACAGGAATCTCGGACCCGAGCCCCCACGTGTAGCGATACCCCCAGTTAAGAGGGCTGTCTGTATTATTTTTGGGCCGTGTAGTGCACCGCTGTCAACCCCTGGCAATCGGCTCTAACCTCCCTTGGCACAGTTAGTAGGGGAGGATAGGATTGTGAGGCCTGTAACTCACAGCAGCACAATCCTATGGTAAGAACACACAGTGATATTTTAAAACTTCCTTTACTTATCTCTTCCGTAAAGTAAAGAACACAGACACCAATATACTTAACCCTTGTATGTTTACTTAGATTAATGGGTAAGCAGTAAAACAGGTGGGTACAAGTCATATGCAGAGCCCTGCAATAAACAGTGTTAAACAATCAGACAAATATTCAATGCTATGCAACTCTAACAGTCCCCTTTGCAGCTACTTCCATGGACAATATGGCGCCCAGTAATGTCTGTGCTACCCAGTCAGGCCTGACTGAACTAAGTGGAAGTTCTGTAGGGAAATCTTCGCTAGGAACGGTGGTGCACTTGAAGAACAGAATTTGTAGAACAGAATTTGTAATCCACCAAAGCAACAAATGTACTATATCTGTCAATGAGCAGTCAATGAGCAGGTGCAGGTGCTCTCTCACCCAACCGGACCAGTCCGCGTCCGATTCTTCTGCTGCGGTGTCTAAGTACACCGATCCATCGACATCCGGGTCTTCGGTCCTCCTGGCAAAGGTGCAGTATCAAGAAGAGACGTCCCTCAGGCTCCTCGGTGCACGCGGAAGGCTCTTTGGAAAGAAAGGGCAGGCTTCTGGCCTAAAGTCACCGGAACTCAAGCGGCAGTTCAGCTTGCTGGGCGGGCGGTGTCCAAAGAGAAAGAACTGGGCTCCGCCTCTCCCTTATAAAGTCCACCCCAACAGTCCTTGTGCGGGGCAAGGCACCCTGGGTGCCTAAAAGTGTACTGGGTAATGTAGTCTCTGAGGGATTTAAAAGGCAATACTTTGCTACACACCCTTTCTTGGTGTTCTGTACCCTTTTCTTGCTATCTGTGTATAGACACGTTACCAGCCTAATTAATACACTAAATATAGAGCAGGGGTAGAGTAGAGATGGAGAGTAGGGGGTCTAATGTTTAAAGCTCCATTCCAGCCAAAACGGTTTGTATTTTTGTTTAGGATAGACATGGGAAGAATAAATATAAATATCAAGTTTTTATTGCTGCCTGTGACCTTTGCAGGATGGTGACACCTTACTTCTTGTACGTTAGGGCTGGAGCTGGGGTTACATTTTTACAGTATGATTGAGAGGAAGAGCATTGAGACGAGCAGGCATCTAAGTTTCTTCTTGCCTTGCACAAATATTATCAAGTTGCTCTCTTATTTTGAGTACTCACCCCATGTCCTGGGCACTGGGCAGGGCATTTCTGAACATCTGGAACGGTGATGCATCTCCTCTTGAAACACATCTGCAAAAAATATATATATATTACATCAACAGCATTGCCATACTAACAAAATAATTAGAAACCCAAAAAAAAACATGAGCGGATGTACCCAATAATAAAACTATTATATATATATATATATATATATATATATATATATATATACAGTGTGCCCCTGTAGAAGTACTATTGTACGAAACGTGTAGGGCCAGTATAACCACTCCACTTATTGCTCAATTTTATTCTGTTTTATGTGATCACTTTTTTGTATTGATGGTTTTATCCAATAAACCATCAAACGGATTTACACTATTGGAGTCCTTCCCTCCTTTTTTGTCTCCTTTTTATGTCATTGTGAGCCGATTTTTGGGAGGTTTGGCCTTTGTATGCTCTTTATGATCCGATTGAGCCTTTCTCTACGGGCCATCCCTCCAATATCCGCAGGAACACCTGGATGGTGGATCCTTTGAGAATCTCTTCATGATTTAAAACACTGTGACCAGTACCATTTGCCTCAAGACTTCGATCCGGGACCCCCAAGGGTGAGAGTCTCCAGACAAGCCACAGAATTTGCACCGTGGAATCCTCATGCTCGAATGATCCACTGTCGCTGACAAGTGGGTCCATCTGCTCTGGTAAGAGTGTTTCATCTATTTCTACCTGTGAAGAGCTGTTTGATGATCTACTTGGTCTCCAATCTAGTTTTCACCATTCACTTATATTTATTTTGTGTTATGGACATTATTTGCCACGTATCACGTTTTTGTGGACTATAAATAGTTTTTTATTGATTCTGCACATTTAGGACCTAGGTTCCATCTTAGGTCCATTTGAACACTTAGCGCTTAATTTTTCATTATTATATATATTGTGAGGGGGTTAACTCGGTAGCGGGTGTGTGTGACCCCCTGGTTGGGCTCCCCACACAAAAACAGGGCCAGCAGACGGAGGTTGTGGTTTTCAAAATCAAAAGGTGCGGTTTATTTCTCTATGTACAGTGACAAAAACACAGCAAAGCCAAAAAGAAACAAACAAAATAAATCCTGGTCAGTTTGACCTCTGACTAAACATGCAGGTTTCCTAAACTAACAACTGGGATCAGCCTGGTGCTGTCCTAGTCCCTAAGTCCCTGGTTTAGTAAAAGTCCAAACAAATAGCCACACAGGCTTTGCCTCACCGCACAGGGGTTCACTCTCCCTAGACAGTCCACACAGGTCTGGTTCCAGGCATGAGCTAACATCTAATGAAGCTGGGAGTTCTTATAGAGGCCTAAATGAGCTGACAAGGTTCAGCTGGTCTCCTCATCTCTGTCTGCACGACGCCCAGCCCTCTCCCTAGAGGTATGAGTCATCCATGAGCCCACTAGCCTTATACAACTCTCCACCTAGTTGTATAAGTCGGCATAAAGCCTGAATCTGGGAGAAATATATCTACCCCCCTGGATGCAACCAGGTGACTTTACCTTCCTGCTGTCACATACCCCCCCCTCTTGTTTTAACCTTGGGGTTGGAACACCAGCAATCAGGCATTCATGTACTCGAGACAAAGCATCCACATTCCCCATTTGAACGCCAGGGCGATGCTTTACTGTGAAGTTGAATTCCTGTAGGGCCAGGAACCACCTATTCACTCTTCTATTTGTCTCCTTGTTTTGAGCCATCCACTTTAACGGAGCGTGATCCGTAACCATGTCAAAGTGCCTACCTAGCAGATAGTACCGAAGGGAATCTAGAGCCCACTTCACCGCTAAACACTCCTTTTCAACCGTGGCGTAATTTACCTCATGGGACTTCAACTTCCTGCTGAGGTAAATGACTGGGTGCTCTTCCCCGTTCCAGACCTGGGACAATACTGCTCCTAACCCCACATCTGACGCATCACTTTGTACGACAAAGTCTTTAGAGAAGTCGGGTGAGTACAACACTGGCTGGCTACATAAGGCTTGTTTCAAGAATTGGAATGCTGCCTCAGCCTCGGGGGTCCATTTAATCATGACCGACCCTTTCCCTTTCGTCAGGTTGGTTAGGGGCACAGCCTTAGAAGCAAAGTGGGGAATGAAGCGCCGATAATAACCCGCGATTCCCAGAAAGGCTCGTACCTGCTTCTTGCTGTTGGGACGTGGCCAACTCTGGATGGCCTCGACTTTGTTGAGTTGGGGTTTTATTACTCCCCTGCCAATGGTGTACCCAAGATATTTGGCCTCCTCCTGCCCAATGGTACACTTCTTGGGGTTAGCCGTAAACCCCGCTTCCCGAACAGAGTCCAGGACTGCTTGCACTTTTGGCAGATGTGAGGCCCAATCTGTGCTATGGACAATTACGTCATCCAGGTAAGCCGCAGCATACTTCCGATGGGGCCTCAGCATCTGGTCCATTTTCCGCTGGAATGTGGCCGGCGCATTCTGTAACCCGAACGGCATTCTCTTATATTGGAACGCCCCGTCTGGGGTTACAAATGCGGTTTTCTCTTTGGCCGACTTGGCCAGGGGAATTTGCCAATACCCTTTTGTGAGGTCAAGAGTCGTCATGTATCGGGCTGTTCCCAGCCGGTCGATCAACTCATCTATACGTGGCATGGGGTAGGTGTCAAATTTTGTAACTTTGTTCAACTGACGAAAATCGTTACAAAATCGCCAGCTCCCATCCGGTTTAGGCACCAACACAATGGGACTAGACCAATCACTTTGGGACTCCTCTATCACCCCTAAGTTCAGCATTTTCTGTACTTCCTCCCGTATTGCCTCCCGTCGGGCCTCTGGGATCCGATAGGGTTTTAACTTCACCCTTTCACCGGGCGGGGTAATAATATCATGCTCTACCCCAGATGTTTGTCCCGGCAGCTCAGAGAACACCTCCTTGTTGCGAAGCACAAACTCCTTAACCTCCTGTTGTTGGGGTTGTGACAAGGTGGCTGCTATTCCAACCTCCGGAATCACGCAACCAGTTTGAGCTGGTGACCAAGTTTCTGCGACTAGGGACTCTCTATCCCTCCAGGCTTTCAACAGATTAACGTGATATATCTGTTCGGGCTTTCGCCTTCCTGGTTGTCTGACCTTGTAATTCACTTCGCTCACTTTTTCCATTATCTCGTAGGGGCCTTGCCATTTGGCAAGGAATTTACTTTCAACCGTAGGGACAAGTACCAATATCCTATCCCCCGGGGAAAAGGTACGGGTCTTTGCTCCACGGTTGTACACTCTCTGCTGTGCCAACTGCGCTTGGGCCAAATGTTCCTTCACGATGGGCATTACCTGTGCAATTCGATCTTGCATCAGGGCGACATGCTCAATCACACTCCTGTGGGGAGAACTCTCACTTTCCCAAGTTTCCTTGGCAATATCCAACAGCCCTCTTGGGTGTCTCCCATACAGTAACTCAAAGGGGGAGAATCCCGTAGAGGATTGGGGCACCTCCCTAATAGCAAACATCAAATAAGGAAGTAGACAGTCCCAATCCTTTCCATCTCTATCCACCACTTTCTTCAACATTTGTTTTAGGGTTTTGTTGAATCTTTCAACCAGCCCATCGGTTTGGGGGTGATACACAGATGTACGCAATTGCGTCACTTTGAACAATTTACACAGCTCTTTCATAACCCGGGACATAAAGGGTGTACCTTGGTCCGTAAGCAGTTCTTTACAAATACCCACCCGGCTAAAAACAAGAGATAGCTCTTTGGCTATGGTTTTGGCCGAGGTATTTCTGAGAGGGATCGCTTCTGGATAACGGGTGGCATAGTCCATTATAACCAATATGTACTGGTGCCCCCTAGCGGACTTGATTATAGGACCTACCAAATCCATTGCGATTCTCTCAAACGGGACCTCAATGATGGGTAGAGGGACCAGTGGGCTACGGAAATGTGGCATCGGGGCCGACCTCTGACACACAGGGCAGGAGGAACAATAATTTTCTATGTCCTTCATCACCCCAGGCCAATAGAATCTCTGTAATACCCTCTCTCGGGTTTTCTCTGTCCCCAGATGACCTCCAAGAATGTGCCCATGGGCCAACTCCAACACCAACTTCCTGTAAGGTTTGGGCACCACCAGCTGCTCAACGGTTTCTTCTGCCCTTTTTGCCACCCGATACAGTAGGTCCTTCTCTACGCTGAAGTATGGGTAAGTGCAGGTATTATCTGGGTTCACTAACTCGCCATCTATTTCCACTACGTTTTCCCGTGCCTTTATTAGGGCGGGGTCTTTTAACTGTTCTGTGGCAAAATTTTCCCTGTGAACCTCCAGATCAGAAAACTCCACAGACGGTAGGTTTTCGTCTGAGGAGGTGGGCTCCTCTCCAGTTTCTTGAGTCTCCCCTGCCAATACTGACAAGGGAAATTCTGGAGAGTCCTCACCACTCTCAGAGGAGTTCTGGCTATCACATTCCTGGTACATAGGGGCACCAGTGGGGGGCTCAGGATCATCCCACAGTTCCCAGAACTTCGGAAAATCCCTTCCCACAATGGCATCATGCGGTAATTGAGATACTAACCCCACTGGATGAGAGAGGGTACCTTTGGGGGTCTCGAAACACACTGTAGTCACTGGATACTCTCGGGTGTCCCCATGCACACAAATAACAGCTACCTTGCTATTCCCAGAGACCTCTGTTTTAACTAATTCAGCCTTTATCAGGGTCACAAGGCTACCTGAATCCAGTAATACCACAACATTTCTACCATTAATACACATTTTGCATAAATGTTTCTCAGTTCCCCGAATGGCAGTGCATGCGACTGTCGCACACAGCGACTGACGTCTGTCCATCAGAAAGTCACATTGCATGGGTTCCTCCACAACCGGGCAATTTGCTGCAATATGTCCCGCTTGCCGGCAGCGGTAGCAAACGATCCTTCTTGCGGCCTCTTGAGCCGCTGATTTCCCAGGCTGTTCTCGCCAAACTTGGGGTAGAGCTCCCACCCTCTCACTCTCTCCACCCTCACCCCTTGGAATCCTCTTATCCGCCCCTGGGGATGGTCTGGTCTTAGGGTGGAAAGTCCGAGAGTCTCTGGAAGAGGCCGTCAGGTTCTCTGTAGCCAAGTATCTCTCTACACGATCCACAAGTTTACCGGCCGTTTCTGGGTCTCCATGGCTTACCCACTTTTGAATGGCGGTAGGAAGAGCTCTCAAGAAACGATCCATCACAACACGTTCCACAATCTCCGGTGCGGACAAAGTCTCTGGCTGTAGCCACTTCCTGCTCAGGTGAATGAGATCATACATTTGAGACCTGGGGGGTTTTCCAAGCTGGAAAGTCCAGTTATGCACACGCTGAGCCCGGACCGCCAGGGTGACACCCAGCCTTGCCAATATTTCAGCTTTTAGCATCACATAGTCTTTTGCTTGGTCAGGCTCTAGGTCATAGTAAGCCTTCTGCGATTCACCAGTTAACAGAGGAGCCACCAGTCCAGCCCACTGCTCCTCAGGCCACTTTTCTCTTTCAGCAGTCCTTTCAAATGTGGTCAAAAATACCTCTGGATCATCCTCTCCAGTCATTTTTGTCAATAAACGACTCACCCCAAAGGACGCGGTATTAGTGGGACGGCTTTCCTCACTGGTCTGCGGACGTTGCTGCATTACTGCTTCCATTTGTTGTAGTCTCTGCTCTTGCTTCTGTAACAGGTCTATGAAGCGGGCCTCAGATTGCTGCTGGGCTTGTTGATGAGCTTGCTGCTGGGCTGCAAGGCTCCTTTGCAAACCTGCATTTGTCTGCTGTTGATTGGCATTTGCTAGAGCCAGCTGTTTCAGTATCTCCTCCATGCTGGCTTAAAAAAAACTGCCCGCATTCTCCACCAACTGTGAGGGGGTTAACTCGGTAGCGGGTGTGTGTGACCCCCTGGTTGGGCTCCCCACACAAAAACAGGGCCAGCAGACGGAGGTTGTGGTTTTCAAAATCAAAAGGTGCGGTTTATTTCTCTATGTACAGTGACAAAAACACAGCAAAGCCAAAAAGAAACAAACAAAATAAATCCTGGTCAGTTTGACCTCTGACTAAACATGCAGGTTTCCTAAACTAACAACTGGGATCAGCCTGGTGCTGTCCTAGTCCCTAAGTCCCTGGTTTAGTAAAAGTCCAAACAAATAGCCACACAGGCTTTGCCTCACCGCACAGGGGTTCACTCTCCCTAGACAGTCCACACAGGTCTGGTTCCAGGCATGAGCTAACATCTAATGAAGCTGGGAGTTCTTATAGAGGCCTAAATGAGCTGACAAGGTTCAGCTGGTCTCCTCATCTCTGTCTGCACGACGCCCAGCCCTCTCCCTAGAGGTATGAGTCATCCATGAGCCCACTAGCCTTATACAACTCTCCACCTAGTTGTATAAGTCGGCATAAAGCCTGAATCTGGGAGAAATATATCTACCCCCCTGGATGCAACCAGGTGACTTTACCTTCCTGCTGTCACAATATATATATATTAATATATATATATATATATATATATATATATACATATACAGTGGGTACGGAAAGTATTCAGACCCCCTTACATTTTTCACTCTTTGTTATATTGCAGCCATTTGCTAAAATCTTTTAAGTTCATTTGTTTTCCTCATTAATGTACACACAGCACCCCATATTGATAGAAAAACACAGAATTGTTGACATTTTTGCATATTTATTAAAGAAGAAAAACTGAAATGTAGCGGGTACCCCAAATTTGGGGGTCGCTATGTTCTAAATTTAGGGGTAGTATGAGCCATAGTTCGCTCAGGTTCTCTAATTTGCTAGGTATGGACTCTGTTCTGCTATGGTGTTGCCTGATGTATGGTTCCCCTTGTCCTGTGTTGCCCAGGTCTTGGGTTGAACCACGGGTGGCATTGTGGTGATTGGGTGTCCTCTCTCGGCCACCATGTGGTGGGTGGGGTTTCGCCTTCTGTGCATGCCGGGAGAGGGTACATAAAGGGCAGACGCCATGTTCTAAGTGGAGAGGAGTGTGCCCCAGGGGAGTGTGCCCCTTGGGGGTGCGTGAACTGGCCAAAGAGTCTCGGGCACCTTTAGCCCCGAGGATACAACGTTCCAGGTAGGCCCAATACCTTCAACTGGGTCTACAGCCAACACTCTGGAGTCCCAGGGAGCCCGTGTGAGGGTGGCCCGCTCTGAAAGAGAGGAAACCGGGGGAGGACCTGTCCGATGGATCGGTGATGGATTTCACGATGAAGGAGAGGCCTGGGTACCTATCAGAGGAAGGATTCGTGAGTTGCAGTATAGCCCCTGTAGTGTGTCCCACTGACACCTATGGCCTCTACTAATCTACAGGGTTTTGTTCAGAAGTCATAATTCAATCATTAGGGATTCTGTGGCACAGGATCTCTAGGACTTGTCCGTGAAGGGGACTAAATTCAAGTAGCAACTGTGCGTGCTTCACTCCGGCTGCTAGAACTGTGAGAGGGATCTATCCGGGTGAGCAAAATTCATACTCAGGCTTGAGTAAAAGAATAGGGTAACTGGGTGCCGCGTGCCTGAACCTACCTACTTTGTCGCTATCTTCAACTTGTTCCCAAATCTGTTTGAGCAAGATAAGAATAAACTCGGCTGTTTGGAGTTTAAATACATTTTGGACATTGAGTTTCTTTGGGGAAAGAACACAGACTTTTCCCTACATTCTAGGGACGAGAACCAGTAAACGGGAGGTAACACGCTGCAGTACCCAAAAATAAAGAGTACAGCTCAACCTTCTAAACCAGGAGGATCTGGGCATGTGGCACGGTGTGCCTTTATCCCTGCAAGAAGAAGGTAAGCAGGAGAAAAGGGTTTGTATGCTACAGAAATATCACATGGTCCTAAGTATTCAGACCCTTTGCTCAGTATATAGTAGAAGCACCCTTTTGACCTAATACAGCCATGAGTCTTTTTGGGAAAGATGCAACAAGTTTTTCACACCTGGATTTGGGGATCCTCTGCCATTCCTCCTTGCAGATCCTCTCCAGTTCTGTCAGGTTGGATGGTAAACGTTGGTGGACAGCCATTTTTAGGTCTCTCCAGAGATGCTCAATTAGGTTTAAGTCAGGGCTCTGGCTGGGCCATTCAAGAACAGTCACAGAGTTGTTGTGAAGCCACTCCTTCGTTATTTTAGCTGTGTGCTTAGGGTCATTGTCTTGTTGGAAAGTAAACCTTCGGCCCAGTCTGAGGTCCTGAGCACTCTAGAGAAGGTTTTCGTCCAGGATATCCCTGTACTTGGCCGCATTCATCTTTCCCTCGATTGCAACCAGTCGTCCTGTCCCTGCAGCTGAAAAACACCCCCACAGTATGATGCTGCCACCACCATGCTTCACTGTTGGGACTGTATTGGACAGGTAATGAACAGTGCCTGGTTTTCTCCACACATACCACTTAGAATTAAGGACAAAAAGTTCTATCTTGGTCTCATCAGACCAGAGAATCTTATTTCTCACCATCTTGGAGTCCTTCAGGTGCTTTTTTAGCAAACTCCATGCAGGCTTTTATGTGTCTTGCACTGAGGAGAGGCTTCCGTCGGACCACTCTGCCATAAAGCCCCGACTGGTGGAGGGCTGCAGTGATGGTTGACTTTCTACAACTCTCTCCCATCTCGCGACTGCATCTCTGGAGCTCAGCCACAGTGATCTTTGGGTTCTTCTTTACCTCTCTCACCAAGGCTCTTCTCCCCCGATAGCTCAGTTTAGCCGGACGGCCAGCTGTAGGAAGGGTTCTGGTCATCCCAAACGTCTTAGGAACCTTAAGTGCAGCAGGTATTTATTTGTAACCTTGGCCAGATCTGTGCCTTGCCACAATTCTGTCTCTGAGCTCTTCAGGCAGTTCCTTTGACCTCATGATTTTTATTTGTTCTGACATGCACTGTGAGCTGTAAGGTCTTATATAGACAGGTGTGTGGCTTTTCTAATCAAGTCCAATCAGTATAATCAAACACAGCTGGACTCAAATGAAGGTGTAGTACCATCTCAAGGATGATCAGAAGAAATGGACAGCACCTAAGTTAAATATATGAGTGTCACAGCAAAGGGTCTGAATACTTAGGACCATGTGATATTTCAGTTTTTATTTTTTAATAAATCTGCAAAAATGTCAACAATTCTGTGTTTTTCTGTCAATATGGGGTGCTGTGTGTACATTAATGAGGAAAAAAAATGAACTTAAAAGATTTTAGCAAATGGCTGCAATATAACAAAGAGTGAAAAATGTAAGGGGGTCTGAATACTTTCTGTACCCACTGTATATGCACACACATACACATATATACAGTATATCCACTTGCCTACTTGCACTTGTACCCCCTTCCTGCTCAGGACAATTTTCAGCTTTCAGCACTGTCGCACTTTGAATAACAATTGCACACAATTGCGCGGTCATGCAACACTGTACCCAAACTACATTTTTATAATTTTTTCATTCAAATAGAGCTTTCTTTTGGTGGTATTTATTCACCACTGGAATTTTTATTTTTTTGCTAAATAAACTAATAAAGATCAAAAATTTTGAAAAGAAGAAAAGTTTTCATAGTTTGTTATAAAATTTTGCAAACAGGTAATTTTTCTTTCACTTATGTGCGCTGATGAGGCTGCACTGATGGGTACTGATGGACACTGATGAGGCAGCACTGATGGGCACTGATAGGTGGCACTGGTAGGCAACACTGATAGGTATCACTGATGAGGAGGCAATGATGGGCAGTGATAGGTGGCACTGGTAGGCAACACTGGTAGGTGACACTGATGAGGAGGCACTGATGGGCACTGATTGGCAGCATTGGTGGGCACTGATTGGCAGCACTGATGGGCACAGCTTGGCAGCACTGGACTGATACATGAAGTTATACATAAAGTTTGGACTTTTTACATAGAATGTTTTGCCTAATGAAATACACTAATACACTGAATATACTCACACTGTTACTCCCACACCTAGTTCCATCCTCAACTAGCACAGCTGGCTTCAGGGTTTTGCAGTTTGACGACATGCAGTAACCAGAATTAACAATGGGTTTATCAAAACCCCTAGAGCAGAATAGCACTCCGCACTTCACATCCCTGCATACACAGAAATCACACTAATTAGATCTTTGAGAGTATATAAACCACATTTAAATAGAACAATTGGTGTTGAGTCTCACAGAGCAGAAAAAAAAGAACTCTTAAAAAAAATAGCTTTTTCTAAAAGATATTTGAATGAAATCTTTGACCCCTTCTTTTGGAATCATACTACTGTGAGATACAGTATTTAATGCAGCAAATGTTTGACTGGAGCATCATTTAATATTGGCATGGATAGCTAAAAAGGAATTCCAGCAGTTTGCACACAAATTAAAAGTTACCAGCTACAAATGGTGTACCTTTAATAAACAGATACCCACCAGCCTAGGGATCCAGCGCTGTCATCAACCGGGCTGGTTCTTTGCCAGTCTTCGGGTTTCCCGTGCCGCCATTTTGATTGTGGGAAGCCAGCTGTGACTTCTTACTAGTTCACAGCTGGCTCCCCACTGCACGTCACACTGCGCTTTATGAATGGACCCGCTCCCCCCGGGACCTGTTATGTGTTCCTGAAGGTTGCGGATACGGAGGGGGGGGGGGGCAACTTCCACTCGGATCACCTAGGCACATGTACCATTCAAAACTAGGAACCTGCTCCCTTAAAAAAAAAAATCCAAATATGGTTTGGGGGAGAAGGAAAAGCGTATCTTTCCTTTTTCCTTAATTTTTTTTATTGTTTTTGAGAACCCATTAATTTTTTTACTGCTATCCACTGCCCTATTAGAGAGATTTACCCCCAACTTCCTATCTTGCTGACAACATTTTACAACACAGGAAGGGAGGTGAATTATTAAAAAACACAAACAGAAATACAAATGCTTTTCTTTAGTAGAGTAGGCGAAGGCTAGAACCCCTGCTCATATTTTTATTTGTCCCTGTTGCAGTTTTTCCCTCACTTCCTGTCTTGTGAAACCAACGGAAAGTGAGGGTAAATCTCTCAAGGCTGGAGTTTAAAGATTTTTCAGCTTTACATACACTGTAAGCAATATTTTTTACCTGGCAAATAATTGTAAATTATTGTCTAATCAGCATGACAATGGTATTTCTACTGGTATCTGTTAACTGAGATAATATCGATCACCACAAAAAGTGTATTAATGTTGTGGTTTAAATATGAGATCTGAATTTATTGACAGGGGGAGGTCCAGAAATGGTTTCAATAAGCCAAGTACCTGTAAAGAAGAAAGAGAATACCGCACTTTTGAATGCTGCTATGCTGAAGAGAATCCCCAAATAACGTTTTTTTTTTTAAAACCAAAACCTTCTAGAACGTTGATCTTCTGGTCTAGTATTGCCCTCACCGGTTCCTCTTGCCAATCTCCACATCACTACTATTGCCTCACTGCTTCCTCCTGCCAACCTCCACATCACTCCTATTTCCTCACTGGTTCTTCCCAGTGACCTCCATATCACTAATATACCCTCACTGGTTCCTTCCACCAACCTTCACATCACTACTATACCCTCACTGGTTCCTCCCACCAACCATCACATCACTGCTATGCCCTCACTGATACCTCCTGCCAACCTCCACATCACCACTATTGCCTCGCTGGTTCCTCCCACCAACCTCCACATCACTACTATACCCTCACTGGATCCTCCCACCAACCTCCACATCGCTACTATGCCATCATTGGTACCTCCTGCCAACCTCCACATCACTACACTTGCCTCACTGGTTCCTCTCACTGACCATTACATCAATACTTTGCACTCACTGGTTCCTCCCACCAACCTCCTTGTCACTCCCATGCATTCACTGGTTCCTCCGTCAACATCAATGTCACTACTGTGCCCTCACTGATTTCTGTGATCCCATACAAAGAAATTAAGGGTGCCGCTTCAGACTCTAGCAAGTTCTTATATGCTGACAATCACTGGGAGTGCAGGCAGGGAAAGAAGTCAATGAGGAAGGAAAAGAAGTACCAGGAGCCACACATCACACAAAACCCTCATGCAAAGAATTGGAAGCAGACTCAGGCTAGACTCTGTCCAGGCCACACCCCTGACATCTTTCACCCCACCCATAGGGCTTAGTCATTCCCCACACCGATTCCTCATATGAGCTCTATGTCACAACTGTGCTTTCATTGGTTCCTCCCACCAACCTCCATGTCAATACTATGTCTTCAGTGGTTACTCTCTTCAACCTCCACATCATTACTATATCCTCTCTGGTCCTCCTCTACAAGACATTGGATTGACATGGAGGTCAGCAGAACTGCTGTTTGGGACTTGTCTTCATCAGAGAGGCATTTTGGATTTGAGGGACAATATTTTTTACAGTTTCTTGGTTTATTCAGTTTTTTTCCTTATGTGAGAGGGCCACTTTAACCCTTTACCTAAACCTACCCTTACCACTAAGCCCTAACCTAAGGGTTGCAACAAATACATACATTTTTCACATGTGCACATTTTTAGGTATTAGAGACTAAGACAGGCCCTAGACGGGTTGCAGGAAAGAAATTTGTACGATTCCCCCATCAACACAGACAGTGCTGACAGCGGAATCCCTCCTTCCGAGACATTGTATTCTCCCAGCGGGGGGGCCTTGCGCGGGGCAGGGTAAGACTTCCCCTTCGGGAGAAGACAGTGATTATTGCTAGTGGCCATAACTATCATTGCAAGAGAATCCGGCAGGCTGTTTGTACCCAAGTTGATCAATCAATCAACTTGGTACATTTAGCCTGTCCATTAACGGTTTGAACTGTTTATGGCTGGCCTAATAGTTAATACAAGCTGCTGAGAACTGTTAAAAATATATCACATGTGATTCCGCATTCTAATGTTTGGGGCTTACTGCATTAGTTGTTAGCAAACTAATATGTCTGATATCTGATTAATCTCCAGTTTACACTTACCTGGATGTACAGTGAGCTCCAGATTCCTTACAAAACCCTGTCTTCATTGTATTACAGCAGGAATCATCTGCTACAACTGACTCTAATGTGATGGGGTACATACACGAAAAATAAATTAAACATTATTAAAAAAAAAAAAACAGCATTTAACTTAAACTGTATTTAAAACTGATGTTAATACTAAAGAACCCCTCATTCTGTGTTATGGAGAAGAGGAGGGGGAGATGTTCTGTAGTGCTGTCCAAGGGTACCAACACTGCTCCTGCATAGATATAGTATGGTGAGTGAGCGTTGTCACCTTAGGACAGAATGTTTGTTAGCTGCAGGATCACCAGGTAAATAAAAAGGAATACAACCTGAAAACAACAGTACACAGCCACCACATATAAGGACTGTTAAGCTGCAAGACATTTTCATTATTTAGTTTACATATTCTTTAATGTAAGATGCATGCTGTAAGTTAAAATTATTGGTACATATTCAAAACTTAATTGTAAAAATAGCAAATAACAAAATGAAATAGCTACATGTATTATACTTTATGTATATGACTCTACAATTACCCTTGAGGAAGGAAGGAAGTTGTATAAACTCTGGCATCCTTAGCTTCTCCTAAATATGGCTTTATCCTATGACACTACTAATATACTTGCTATATACACAGCAACATCTAGTGGCTGAAGAAGTAAAGCACATCCTAGTCACATTGGAAGGGTGGCAAGGGATGCAGAGGTTCATGTATTTTTGAATAATTTAAACCTGCTGGCAATTACATGCAGGAGTATCAAGGCCACATAGGTACACCTAATTTTTTAATTATACTCTGTTCCAGTGTCTATTAGAAAACTGGACCCTGAAAACTGTAAAGATGGGATTTTGTAAAAAGATTTTGTTAAAAAAATAGGTGCTCTTTAAAACAAAGTGCATTTACCCCTTTTTTTGCCAAATGCAGCGCTAACCTAGTACCCCTTTTAAGATGCATGCTTACTTTGTAATAGTGCCCACAGGGTTTGTTTACATTTCTCTGCCAATCCTCAGTTTGCTGGTCATACCTTCTTAATGACTTCCCATTGTGTTCTATGGAATCGTCTCCATGGGCAGGAGACACTTGGAAGATGGTCGTAGAGAATTCCATGGGAAGCCTCTGTGCAGGTGTGGCCAATGCACTGAGTACTGGACAGGAATATACATGTAGCACCCCCCCAATATTTGGGGGCGCTATGTGTAAATTTAGGGGTGGTCTGAGCCAGTAGTTGGGCTAAGACCAATCGATTGTTCTAAATTGCTTCTGCTCTGGGTGTCATGCTACCTGGTAGTAGTGTTCCCTGGTGCCTGTCGGTGGTACTGTCACCACCGGCTCAGGTTGAACCACAAGGGGGTATCACAACACCTTGGGTGTCCTCTCTCGGCAGCCGTATAGTGGGTGTGGTCAACCTGCTGTGCATGCTGGAAGAGGGTACATAAGGGGCAGACGCCATTAGTGCTGGGTTCTTGTGCGCCTCATGGCCCTCTAGGCCAGGGGGGTGCGCATGTGTGTTTTGGTCCCGGGCACCTTCAGCCCGAGGCCGCATCACTGCTTGTAGGCCCAGCTCTGCTGGCTGAGGCCTATGTTTCCAGAAAAGGATCGCAAGCTACCCACCTACGGGAAGCCACGGTTAGGAAAGGAGACCAGGGGAGGATCTGCCCCGGAGGAGACTAGCGACAGTACTGCTGTCTTGGGAGGAGGCCTGGAGCTCGCCTAAAGAGGGATCCATCATCTTTATCACAAGCCCTGCAATACGCCAATCTGGTACAAAGGTCTCTCTCTTTATTGCTTGGCTGGGTGGTTCGGAACTATTGACAGTCCTGTGGCAGAGGATTTCCGGATCGTACCCTTTAAAGTTTAACAGTTTATCCGTGCTCCACCCCGGCTGCTAGGACCGCTCATAAAGGGACTATCCGGGTGAGCAATACCCACTCAGGCTTGAGTGGCGACGAAAGAGTTGCATTGTGTCTTAGGTGTTGCGTGCCTGAATCTTATCCCCCTACTTCTCTAATTTTTCTACTCTCAATTCAAGTTTACTGCAAGTATAAAGAATAAAACCTTGTTGCTTTGGTTTTACTCCTGTGTGGAAATTGGCCTTATTCTGAGGAACTTCTACCTAGACAACGGGATCCACTTGAGAGAGATAATTGCTGCAAGACCCAAACAATAACACCGCTCGCCCCTCTACACAAGGGGGGATACCGGGCAAGTAGCAGGTGTGCCCGACTGCGAATGGAGGACGGCAGTAAAGGGGTCTGTGTGCTACATACACAAACCCTGGAGGCTGCAAAAATGTTGGCAAGGTAAGTATGAATATGGGGAGGGAGGCTAAGGTTTGCAACTAGAGGGCAGCAAAAAGGATAAGTGCACTTTGTCCTGTTTTGCACAGAAGAGAGCAAAGAGATGAGCTCATTAGCCTGCTGCTTCTCCTTTTAATGTCCAGTCCCAGGGTAGGGAGGAGAGAAGACCTGTAAGTGAAAGTCCTATCCCTGCTAGGCAGAGCTGTGCTGTTGGTAGCTGTTTGCCTGTAGTTTAGCTTTAATGCTGACCTAAAGCCTTTAGGTCTGTCAGCCCCCCTTGCTTTTGTCATTAAACAAGCCTCACTTGGAGGAACTACCTGGGTCCCAAAGGTTGCACTTGGGACTGGGCCCTGGCGTTTGGCCACTCACTTGGGGGGGGGGGGGGCTGAGGGACCTTAAGGTTCGGTTCACACTGCTACAACCCCAGTGTCGCTTGCAACTTGTTTGCTTTTTATTTGTGACTTGCTTGCGATTTCCTTGAGTCTATAGCACTCAAATCGCACCAAAGTCCCAGAAAAGTAAAGCAGGAACTTTTTTTGTTGCTGCGACTTGAGTCGCATTAAATAACACAGCACCCACTGAAATTATTGCATTTTGACTTGTCATACGCAAGTAAAGGGCCCCAGGATCAGTTTGGAAGGGCTCGGGGGGAGAAGGCCCCCAGATGTGGAGGGAAGGGCCCTGGGACCAGAGAAAAAGTGCCCCAGGATCAATAAAAGGGCCTCAGGACCAATGGAAAGGGCCCTGGCGGTCAGTGGGGCCCTTTAAGGTTTCATGCACTGGGTTCCTGAACGTTCTAGTTACTACTCTGGTCTCACTGGCATTCCGCCTCTAAGCTGCATATGTGGATGTACACTGTAAGGCATTGATTAGAGTCTCTAAGAACTAAGAAACCCCTCATTGTCTCTGTCTCACATAGAACCCAACCCTGGCAGAGGCAAAAGTGGCAATGGCACAGCAACTGATTGGCCACCAGAGAACCCCTTTCCTGGGGAAATGTAAGTATTTGGGGCAGTGGACTGACATTTACTGTATAGTGATCTCAAACCAAATACAAAGATCTTGATGAAGAGAGTAATGTCCTCCTAAGGCCCCTTTCACACTAGGGCGGGGGGGGCGGCGGTAAAATGCCCCTATTTTTATCGTCGCTTAACCGCCAATTTTGCGCCGCTATTCGGCCATTAGCTGGGCGGTTTTACCCCCCGCTAGCGGCCGAGAAAGGGTGCAGGCGCTTTGCCGGCGGTATAGCCGCGGTGCCCCATTGATTTCAATGGGCAGGAGCGGTGGAGGAGCGGTATCCACACCGCTCCTTCACCGCTCCAAAGATGCGGCTAGCAGGACTTTTTTTTACCGTCCTGCTGGCGCACCGCTTTAGTGTGAAAGCCCTCGGGGCTTTCACACTGGAGACACAGCAGCGGCTGTTTCAGGCCGGTTTGCAGGCGCTATTTTTAGCGCAATAGCACCTGCAAAACAACCCAGTGTAAAAGGGGTCTAAGTGTACTACTGTTTGTTCACTATCCAGTCACAGACCACAGTAGGTTCTTCACCAAACTGTACTACTGTCTTCAGTGCAGTAAAAGAAAAGTGAGGTCAGGGAGATAGCTATGTTGTTCGGCATAGGTGAGTGAATTTTAAGTGTGGCTGAACAGAATTACAGATCTTTTTAATATTTACAGTTTTAGAGCATTTTATCTGCCTAGAGTTTACAGTTGCCCCCTCCTTCTCAGCTGAAACTTAGGAAGGAAGCAGAAAATACGGTAATATTTTTTGTTTCTTTCATTGTGTATTTTTCAATGTGAGCTTGTACTGATACTGTATTTACAATCACCTGTCATTATAAAAGAAATATACTTTATAGATAGTATTTAAAATGATTAGAAATGTTAGTTACCTGGCCCCCAGTATCTCTTACATTGACCTTGAAGAGTGGGGCATTTTCCATTGTAGCAGTAACCTTCTCCTTTGAAACAGGGCACTCCATTGGCCTGGAAGCGGTCAGAGGGACACATAGGAGATTTTCCATCACACATATCTGACAAGTCACATTCATGTTTAGCTGGTCTACACACAGATCCTGCAGTCTTTAGCTGTGGGGTGACACCATTATATAAATCAAATGATTGAGTCTCAGGTCATGTCTGCAGGTCATACTGTATGTCTAGAAGCACAGAACTATACAGCAGAGACTCCATCTTCCTGTGAACTAATGAACAGGTAACAGTGCAAAAGCACACTGCCACATATGGAGGTTGGCTTCACCTACAAAAAATGTATAACAGCTAGGTAATGAAACTATGTTAAAGAAAAATCCCACTTTCCATTACATTAATGGCATAAGAGATCTGGAAGAAATTAGTGAGAATCTACATTCAGCTTCATATTCCCCCTGCTTGTTTCACAAGGTAGAAGTTGGGGTGTGATTCATTTATGGGATCCCCAGCAGTTTTCCCTACAACTGTCTGAGATCCCACTATCTACTTGTATTCTTCTAATATTGAAGGGTTTAAATAATAGGGCAAAGTGAAAAGTACATAGTCCACATCACTTGCAGGACCGTTTTTTAAGGCAGGGAAAAAGGGGTAGCTGCCCTGGGCCCCATCATTGTTGTGGAGCCCAAAGCAGCTGCCTCATACTTGCCAGCTATCTCAGTTTAAATTTCCTTATCCCTTGAAGTTTTAGTCCCGTGCTGTGTCCTGATATCTCAGTGTAAAGTTCTGTTGCTGCTGCCCAGCTCTGCCCTATTGCCATGTACAGATGACTCACCTGCAGACCCTGTGTTTACATGTAAATAACCTGCATTGATATGTAAATAGTGGCGGCATGATTATGTAAATAGCCACGGACCACGGCATTGATATGTAAATAGAGGTGTCATTTATATGTGTAGCACTACCCCGTAGGAGCTGCTGGTTTAAAGTTTTGGGCCTACCGTTACCTTTCTGTTCACCACACTCGTGTCAGGGATCCCTCTTGAAGAGCTTTCATGAATGTTCACACCAATGCTTGGTTACTTTTATCTTCAAGAGCTTTATTATACTAGTTCCAACAGAGGGGTAGAGGGATAGGGGAGGTTCAGGTACCTTGCTTTGCGGATCATGGGCACAATCTTAGATCCAGAGGAAAAATCAGTTCCATGCTGAATTCCGCAACCACTGGATAGGCCTTCTCTCACTGACCTAGCAACCGGTGCGAAGCTCGCTCAATTTCTCTGCCACAGACTTGATGAGTGCTCAAGCATTTTTTTTCACGATAGTGTGTATGCAAGGGAGGCTTGAGAAGAATCACGTAGAGAAAAACTTTGTTTTTTTCCATGACATTAAAAACGGTCGTGTGTACGCGGCATAAGGGTTTTATTCTTGCCACTGGCCAGAAATGAAAGGGGTATTTTCCCACTGATACCCCACCCCAATTAATTGGTTTAAGCATAGGTTTCCCAAGGCCTGAAAATGTTGGTGTTTTCTCAAGGGTTAAAGATTTGCAAAAGGCTAGTTTAAAGTGTATGTTAGCCCAAAACATTTTTCAAAGATTACTGTCTCTATTTTACTGCTATCCCGATACTCTATTAAAATATTTTCTCTCCTGCTGAGTGCTGACAATGGTTTCACCAGAGAAGAGGTGAAAGAAAATCTGCAACAGGGACAAATGTGAAAAAAAAATCTGACAAGGTTTCTAGTCTTCCTCTACTCTACTAATTGAAGTAAGTTCTATTTATGTCTGTGTTGCTGTTGGAGAACTCCCCCCTTTCCTGTCTGAAAAAAAACGGCAGGAGAAAATAAAATAAGGGGAGACTTCTGTAATGGGGCCCCCAGATAGCAATATAAACTTGACGTGCTCTCTTCCCCACACTGTATGTGTGAGCGGCAGTGGCTGCTGGTGGTATATTTTTTAGGGGCAACAGGTCACCAGCCCCGCACTTACCCCATCTAGGTAACTGGCAGCGCTTCCTCCGGGCAGCAGGCAGCGTCTCCTCTTTCAGGTGCATTGTGGCGCCTTCCCCTACATCTCCTCCCTCCTCCTTCTCGGCGGCCAATAGGATCGTTTCTCTTCTCAGGACCCGCTTCCTGATTGGCCGGGAGGAGAATCAAGAAGACAATAGCGAATATTAATTTGCTATTGTTACACCACTGGGTGGGCTCGGGGCGCAGAGCCCACCCTTTTTTTGAAGCCTTTTAGTGCCTCTGGGTCTAATCACTTGCTTCTAAAAAAAAAAAAAAAAACCCCATTGGAATCCATGCGTCCAGCATCCTACATATAGATTAAGGGGCCGGACACTTGGATTAGAGGGGCGGTGCCCCTGCGCCCCATATGGGCGGGCCGCCACTGGTGTGCTGTGATAGTTTGTACTTCACAGGTAGGGATGAGCTTCGTGTTCGAGTCGAACATACGTTCGACTCGAACATTGGCTGTTCGATCGTTCGACGAAGATCGAACGATTTGGGCCGTTCGCGCCAAATTCGAGTGACGCGAACGGCCCACAATGCACTACGCCATCGCAGTGTCATCCAGGCGCTGTGATTGGCCAAGCATGCACTGTGACCCCGCATGCTTGGCCAATCACAGCGCCGGCAGCGAGGAGAGCAATGATTGGCCACAGGCAGGATGCCTGTGGCCAATTATTGCTGAGGGTGTTTAGTACACGCCCCACACTATAAAAGGCCGCCAGCACGGCGGCCTAGTGTAGTGTGTTCCGGAGCAGGGATAGAGTAGCATAGGCAGGGACAGTGACTGTTATTTCTTTCTTGCTTAACCTGGATTCCTTTAGTTTAGGGAAAGAGAAGGATAGGTAGGGAGAGTGTCAGTGTGTTTTGTGCTTCTGCTATAGTGTGCTTAAAAAAAACATTTATTCTAGGGACAGAAAACTGTAGGTAGGGACAGTGTCAGTTTCTTTCACTCTGCAAGTCCTTGTTTCCAGGGACCTGTAAGGACAGTGAGTTAATTGTCCTTGTGCTATATTGTGCTTAAAAAAAACATTTATTCTAGGGACAGAAAACTCTAGGTAGGGACAGTGTCAGTTTCTTTCACTCTGCAAGTCCTTGTTTCCAGGGACCTGTAAGGACAGTGAGTTAATTGTCCTTGTGCTATATTGTGATTAAAAAAAACATTTATTCTAGGGACAGAAAACTCTAGGTAGGGACAGTGTCAGTTTCTTTCACTCTGCAAGTCCTTGTTTCCAGGGACCTGTAAGGACAGTGAGTTAATTTTCCTTGTGCTATATTGTGATTAAAAAAAACATTTTTTCTAGGGACAGAAAACTGTAGGTAGGGAGAGTGTTTTTTTTCTTTCACTCTGCAAGTCCTTGTTTCCAGGGACCTGTAAGGACAGTGAGTTAATTGTCCTTGTGCTATATTGTGCTTAAAAAAAACATTTATTCTAGGGACAGAAAACTCTAGGTAGGGACAGTGTCAGTTTCTTTCACTCTGCAAGTCCTTGTTTCCAGGGACCTGTAAGGACAGTGAGTTAATTTTCCTTGTGCTATATTGTGATTAAAAAAAACATTTATTCTAGGGACAGAAAACTCTAGGTAGGGACAGTGTCAGTTTCTTTCACTCTGCAAGTCCTTGTTTCCAGGGACCTGTAAGGACAGTGAGTTAATTTTCCTTGTGCTATATTGTGATTAAAAAAAACATTTATTCTAGGGACAGAAAACTCTAGGTAGGGACAGTGTCAGTTTCTTTCACTCTGCAAGTCCTTGTTTCCAGGGACCTGTAAGGACAGTGAGTTAATTTTCCTTGTGCTATATTGTGATTAAAAAAAACATTTATTCTAGGGACAGAAAACTCTAGGTAGGGACAGTGTCAGTTTCTTTCACTCTGCAAGTCCTTGTTTCCAGGGACCTGTAAGGACAGTGAGTTAATTTTCCTTGTGCTATATTGTGATTAAAAAAAACATTTATTCTAGGGACAGAAAACTCTAGGTAGGGACAGTGTCAGTTTCTTTCACTCTGCAAGTCCTTGTTTCCAGGGACCTGTAAGGACAGTGAGTTAATTTTCCTTGTGCTATATTGTGATTAAAAAAAACATTTTTTCTAGGGACAGAAAACTGTAGGTAGGGAGAGTGTTTTTTTTCTTTCACTCTGCAAGTCCTTGTTTCCAGGGACCTGTAAGGACAGTGAGTTAATTTTCCTTGTGCTATATTGTGATTAAAAAAAACATTTTTTCTAGGGACAGAAAACTGTAGGTAGGGAGAGTGTTTTTTTTCTTTCACTCTGCAAGTCCTTGTTTCCAGGGACCTGTAAGGACAGTGAGTTAATTGTCCTTGTGCTATATTGTGCTTAAAAAAAACATTTATTCTAGGGACAGAAAACTCTAGGTAGGGACAGTGTCAGTTTCTTTCACTCTGCAAGTCCTTGTTTCCAGGGACCTGTAAGGACAGTGAGTTAATTTTCCTTGTGCTATATTGTGATTAAAAAAAACATTTATTCTAGGGACAGAAAACTCTAGGTAGGGACAGTGTCAGTTTCTTTCACTCTGCAAGTCCTTGTTTCCAGGGACCTGTAAGGACAGTGAGTTAATTTTCCTTGTGCTATATTGTGCTTAAAAAAAACATTTATTCTAGGGACAGAAAACTCTAGGTAGGGACAGTGTCAGTTTCTTTCACTCTGCAAGTCCTTGTTTCCAGGGACCTGTAAGGACAGTGAGTTAATTTTCCTTGTGCTATATTGTGATTAAAAAAAACATTTATTCTAGGGACAGAAAACTCTAGGTAGGGACAGTGTCAGTTTCTTTCACTCTGCAAGTCCTTGTTTCCAGGGACCTGTAAGGACAGTGAGTTAATTTTCCTTGTGCTATATTGTGATTAAAAAAAACATTTATTCTAGGGACAGAAAACTCTAGGTAGGGACAGTGTCAGTTTCTTTCACTCTGCAAGTCCTTGTTTCCAGGGACCTGTAAGGACAGTGAGTTAATTTTCCTTGTGCTATATTGTGATTAAAAAAAACATTTATTCTAGGGACAGAAAACTCTAGGTAGGGACAGTGTCAGTTTCTTTCACTCTGCAAGTCCTTGTTTCCAGGGACCTGTAAGGACAGTGAGTTAATTTTCCTTGTGCTATATTGTGATTAAAAAAAACATTTATTCTAGGGACAGAAAACTCTAGGTAGGGACAGTGTCAGTTTCTTTCACTCTGCAAGTCCTTGTTTCCAGGGACCTGTAAGGACAGTGAGTTAATTTTCCTTGTGCTATATTGTGATTAAAAAAAACATTTTTTCTAGGGACAGAAAACTGTAGGTAGGGAGAGTGTTTTTTTTCTTTCACTCTGCAAGTCCTTGTTTCCAGGGACCTGTAAGGACAGTGAGTTAATTTTCCTTGTGCTATATTGTGATTAAAAAAAACATTTTTTCTAGGGACAGAAAACTGTAGGTAGGGAGAGTGTTTTTTTTCTTTCACTCTGCAAGTCCTTGTTTCCAGGGACCTGTAAGGACAGTGAGTTAATTGTCCTTGTGCTATATTGTGCTTAAAAAAAACATTTATTCTAGGGACAGAAAACTCTAGGTAGGGACAGTGTCAGTTTCTTTCACTCTGCAAGTCCTTGTTTCCAGGGACCTGTAAGGACAGTGAGTTAATTTTCCTTGTGCTATATTGTGATTAAAAAAAACATTTATTCTAGGGACAGAAAACTCTAGGTAGGGACAGTGTCAGTTTCTTTCACTCTGCAAGTCCTTGTTTCCAGGGACCTGTAAGGACAGTGAGTTAATTTTCCTTGTGCTATATTGTGATTAAAAAAAACATTTATTCTAGGGACAGAAAACTCTAGGTAGGGACAGTGTCAGTTTCTTTCACTCTGCAAGTCCTTGTTTCCAGGGACCTGTAAGGACAGTGAGTTAATTTTCCTTGTGCTATATTGTGATTAAAAAAAACATTTATTCTAGGGACAGAAAACTCTAGGTAGGGACAGTGTCAGTTTCTTTCACTCTGCAAGTCCTTGTTTCCAGGGACCTGTAAGGACAGTGAGTTAATTTTCCTTGTGCTATATTGTGATTAAAAAAAACATTTTTTCTAGGGACAGAAAACTGTAGGTAGGGAGAGTGTTTTTTTTCTTTCACTCTGCAAGTCCTTGTTTCCAGGGACCTGTAAGGACAGTGAGTTAATTGTCCTTGTGCTATATTGTGCTTAAAAAAAACATTTATTCTAGGGACAGAAAACTCTAGGTAGGGACAGTGTCAGTTTCTTTCACTCTGCAAGTCCTTGTTTCCAGGGACCTGTAAGGACAGTGAGTTAATTTTCCTTGTGCTATATTGTGCTTAAAAAAAACATTTATTCTAGGGACAGAAAACTCTAGGTAGGGACAGTGTCAGTTTCTTTCACTCTGCAAGTCCTTGTTTCCAGGGACCTGTAAGGACAGTGAGTTAATTGTCCTTGTGCTATATTGTGCTTAAAAAAAACATTTATTCTAGGGACAGAAAACTCTAGGTAGGGACAGTGTCAGTTTCTTTCACTCTGCAAGTCCTTGTTTCCAGGGACCTGTAAGGACAGTGAGTTAATTTTCCTTGTGCTATATTGTGATTAAAAAAAACATTTTTTCTAGGGACAGAAAACTGTAGGTAGGGAGAGTGTTTTTTTTCTTTCACTCTGCAAGTCCTTGTTTCCAGGGACCTGTAAGGACAGTGAGTTAATTTTCCTTGTGCTATATTGTGATTAAAAAAAACATTTTTTCTAGGGACAGAAAACTGTAGGTAGGGAGAGTGTTTTTTTTCTTTCACTCTGCAAGTCCTTGTTTCCAGGGACCTGTAAGGACAGTGAGTTAATTGTCCTTGTGCTATATTGTGCTTAAAAAAAACATTTTTTCTAGGGACAGAAAACTGTAGGTAGGGAGAGTGTTTTTTTTTTTTCACTCTGCAAGTCCTTGTTTCCAGGGACCTGTAAGGACAGTGAGTTAATTGTCCTTGTGCTATATTGTGCTTAAAAAAAACATTTATTCTAGGGACAGAAAACTCTAGGTAGGGACAGTGTCAGTTTCTTTCACTCTGCAAGTCCTTGTTTCCAGGGACCTGTAAGGACAGTGAGTTAATTTTCCTTGTGCTATATTGTGCTTAAAAAAAACATTTATTCTAGGGACAGAAAACTCTAGGTAGGGACAGTGTCAGTTTCTTTCACTCTGCAAGTCCTTGTTTCCAGGGACCTGGAGAGACATTGAGTGAATTGTCCTTGTGCTATATTGTGATTAAAAAAAACATTTATTCTAGGGACAGAAAACTCTAGGTAGGGACAGTGTCAGTTTCTTTCACTGTGAAAGTCCTTGTTTCAAGGGACAGAGAAGGACACCTGAAGGTAGCCCTTATTGCTTTTTTCCCATCTCCCTGCAGGCCATCTATTAGAATGTCTGGAAGGCAAACAAGGAGAGGCAGACAGTCAGGAGGCAATAAAAGAGGGCAAGCAGGCTCTGTGTCTGGGGGCAACAGTGCTGGTCGTGGACGCGGTGCATTGTCATCAGCACATGGCCATGGGACACGCTTGTCCTTCTTTTCGGCAGCTGGACATGTTGAGCCACATCATGCCGAAGACTTGGTAGAGTGGATGACCAAGCCCTCCTCCTCCTCCTCATCCTCTCTCACCCAGGCTCAGGGTACTGGAAAAGCAGCTGCCAAAGCGTCGTCTTCCCTGGTATCAATGTCAGACAAATCATCAGTCACTCCTTCCCTAGACCCACCATGTCCTCCTCCTGAGGAGTCCCCCGAACTGTTTCAGCACAGTGTTGGGTACATGCTCCAGGAGGATGCCCAGCGTTTCGAAGGGTCTGATGATGAAACCCAGCTAGAGGAAGGCAGTAGCGTGAGAGCAGACAGAGGGGATGCTCAAGAAGGACACCAATCTGGCAGTCATGTTCCAGCAGCTGCAGCATACTGCCAGATTGGCTCCAGTGATGAGGAGGGAGGGGATGATGAGGTCAATGACTCCACGCGGGTGCCTAATAGGAGAGAGGAGGAGGAGGAGGATGAGGAGGAGGCACATCTCCAACGAGGCAGGATGCCCTTTGGTGGCCAGCGTAAGGGCAGTACACCGACGGAATCACACCGCAGAGCTCCGCCTGTGCAGGGCGCTGCCTCTGCCCGTCATTCAAAAAGTTCTTTGGTGTGGGCCTTTTTTGAGGCTAGTGCATCAGATCGCACAGCTGCTGTTTGCAACATATGTCTCAAGCGTATATCGCGTGGCCAAAACATCAGCCGCTTGGGTACCACATGCCTGACCAGACATATGTTGACCTGCCATGCAGCTCGTTGGCAAGCCTACCTCAAAGACCCACACCAAAGAACAAAGCGGACCTCTCCTTGCACCGCATCAGCTGGGATCTCCAACCCCACTATAACTTCAGTCCTCTCTGAAACATGCACTGAGAGGAATGAAGGTGTAGAATTAGGTGTGTCACAGCCAAGTACTTGCGCCCACTCTGCTAGCAGTACACCGACGTCCGATTCTAGCAGGCAAATTTCCCTGCCCCAGCTGCTGGACCGTCGAAAGAAGTTCACTCCCAGCCATCCACATGCCCAGCGGTTGAATGCTAGCTTGGCTAAATTGCTAGCGCTTCAACTGCTGCCTTTTCAGTTGGTAGACTCGGCCCCCTTCCGTGAGTTTGTGCAATGTGCGGTTCCTCAGTGGCAGGTTCCCAAACGCCACTTTTTCTCACGGAAGGCTATTCCGGCTCTCTACCGGCATGTGGAAGGCAATGTCTTGGCCTCGCTGGACAGGGCGGTCCGCGGTAAGGTGCATATTACCGCTGACTCATGGTCCAGCAGGCATGGACAGGGACGTTACCTTTCTTTCACGGCCCATTGGGTCACTCTTTTGGCAGCTGGGAAGGATTCAGGACAAGGTGCAGTAGTGTTGGAGGTTGTCCCACCGCCACGCCTCCAAAATGCTACTACTGGTTGTGACACACCTCTCTCCTCCACCCCCTCCTCTTCTTCTTCCTCCATGGCCTCTTCCTGTGGTTTGTCCTATGAACCAGCGGTGCTCCGTAGCCGTTCACGGGGCTACGCAAGTACGCAGGCAAAAAGATGCCATGCCGTGCTTGCGCTGGTGTGTTTGGGGGACAGAAGCCACACTGGGGCAGAGGTCCTGTCTGCTCTGCAGGGCCAGGCCGAGAGGTGGTTGACGCCACGCCAGCTTAAGCCAGGAATGGTGGTTTGCGACAATGGCACCAACCTCCTCTCCGCCCTCCGACAGGGACAACTGACCCATGTGCCCTGTGTGGCTCACGTCCTTAACCTGGTGGTGCAGCGCTTCTTGGGCAGGTACCCGGGCTTACAGGATGTCCTGAGGCAGGCCAGGAAAGTCTGTGTGCATTTCCGCAGATCTTATAATGCCAGTGCTCGCCTGGCTGAGCTGCAAAAGGAGTTGAACCTGCCCAAGAACCGCCTTATATGTGACATGCCCACCAGGTGGAACTCAACGTTGGCCATGCTGCAGCGGCTGCACACGCAGCAGAGGGCCATCAATGAGTACCTGTGCGACTACGGCACCAGGACAGGGTCAGGGGAGCTTGGTTTTTTTTCTCCACGCCAGTGGGGCATGATCAGGGATGCATGCACTGTCCTGGCACCATTTGAGGAGGCCACGAGGATGGTGAGCAGTGACAGTGCATGCATCAGTGACACTGTACCTCTTGTCCACCTGTTGGAGCACACGCTGCGTGGAATAATGGACAGGGCACTTGAGGCAGAACAGAGGCAGGAAGAGGAGGACTTCCTTGCCTCTCAAGGCCCCCTTTACCCAGACAGTGTTCCTTCTGTCCCACCCATCGCACAGGAAGAGGAGGAGGAGGAGGAGGAGGAGGAGGAGGAGGAGGATTGTGTCAGCATGGAGGTGGAGGCTGGCACTCAGCATCATCAGCAGCAGTCTTTTAGGGATGATTTACAGTCCCAAGAAACCAGTGGACTTGTACGTGGCTGGGAGGAGGTGGCTGCGGATCATGTCGTCCTTAGTGACCCAGAGGACTCCGGAGCGAATGCCTCAGCAAACCTACGCTGCATGGCCTCCCTGATCCTGCAAAGTCTGCGGAAGGATCCTCGTATTCTTCGGATCAAGGAGAGGGACCATTACTGGCTGGCCACTCTCCTTGATCCACGGTACAAGGGTAAGGTTGCGGACCTTATGTTACCGTCGCAGAGGGAGCAGAGGATGAGACAACTCCGGGAGGCCTTGCAGAAAGGTCTGTGCAACGCGTTCCCAGAGACTGGGAGGTTGCAAACTCCTGGTCCTGGACAACGAGTTGCTGAGGCTTCGGCCAGTCAAAGAAGGAGCGGTGGGGAAGGTGGCCGTCTGACCGATGCGTTCAGACAATTCTTTAGTCCGCAGCCCCAAAGTATGATCAGTTCCAGCAACCATCGCCAGCGTCTGATAAACATGGTGCAGGAATATCTAGGGGCAAGGTCAGACTTGGACACCTTCCCCACCGAAAATCCTCTGGCTTACTGGGTCTTGAGGATGGATCACTGGCCAGAGCTTGCACAGTATGCAATTGAGCTACTGGCCTGTCCTGCATCCAGCGTTCTTTCGGAACGCACATTCAGTGCTGCTGGAGGATTTGTCACGGATCACAGGGTGCGCCTGTCCACCGACTCGGTTGATCGACTGACTTTCATCAAGATGAACCAGTCTTGGATCACCACCAGCTACCACACACCTGATGCTGATATAACAGACTAATTGATTTTAAAATGTCACATCCCTTCAAGACTGATGCTGATGCTGAGTGCCTGTGCTGTTATGTTGACTGGCTATCCTCCTCCTCCGAGTCCTCAATGATACGATTGATGATGATAGCTTGGAAGATCATTTTTGTTTATGGGTGCCGCCACCAGTGCCTAACGCCCAATTTTTCAGCCCCTGTTTAACAGTGGCGTGTAATTACAATTTTTGAAGCAATACTTTGCAACAGGGCTCATTGCTGTGCTCCAAGTACAGTATCTGTGAGGAGTTGCAGTGTTGTGCCACCAGTGCCTAAGGCCCAATTTTTCAGCCCCTGTTTAACAGGGGCGTGTCATTACAATTTTTGAAGCAATACTTTGCAACAGGGCTCATTGCTGTGCTCCAAGTACAGTATCTGTGAAGGGTTGCAGTGTTGTGCCACCAGTGCCTAAGGCCCAATTTTTCAGCCCCTGTTCAACAGGGGCATGTAATTACAATTCTTGATCTAATAATTCACAGCAGGGCCCATTGCTGCACCCACCAAGAGTAACTGTCAGGGCTTACAGTGTTGTGGCACCAGCACCACCATCAAAGGCCCAATTTTTACTACCACTGTTCAACAATTATATGTAATTAAAATTCCTGATATAATAGTTGACAGCAGGGCGTTCCAGCACCAACCAAGAGTAACTGTGAGTGCTTACAGTGTTGTGCCAACACCAACAACTAAGGGGCCTATTTCTGCAGAGTATATACGGCAGGTCCCTACTTTCAAACATCCAACTTACAAACGACTCCTACTTGCAAACGCAAGAAGACAACAGGAAGTGAGAGGAAATCTACCACTAACAAGGAAAATTCTCTCCTGTAAGAATAAATATGGGAGAAAGGTGTCTCCTCTGTACTGATGCTTTATCAGCAATCCTTGTTTCAAGAAAAACACCACATTTCAAAAACAGTTGTCATTAGGACGGAAAGTGAGGTGAAATGTTCTGAACAGGGGCACAGACAGCAAAACAAATGTTACAGGGGTGATAACCCTTACCTATGTTTTCCAAAAAGTTTAAAAATAGATTTTTGGTCTGGAGCTACACTTCAACAATGTACCTGTTCAAAATTACAAACAGATTCTACATAAGAACAAACCTACAGTCCCTGTCTTGTATGCACCGCCTGTATACGGCTGTTCAGAGTATATAGGGCCTTTTTTATTTTATGTGCGGGGTTCCCCTTAATATCCATACAAGACCCAAAGGGGCTGGTAATGGGCTGGGGTAGGGGGGGGGTCATGGGGTAGCTATGCCATTTTTCTTAAAGATTTTCATCCATATTACCGGGACCAGACATTACATTAAAGCCGCAAGCAGTTTTAAATGGCTTTTTTTTCCTTTAGAAGTGTCATTTTGTGCAGGGACAGTTCTAAACACGGGAAACACGTGGCACTTCACAGGCATACTTTAGACACCCCCCAGGTACGATATTTAAAGGAATATTTGACTTTTTTTTTTTCACTTTATGCATCATTAAAATGACTGCTCCCGGAAAACGACCGTTTTTAAAACTTATTTTTGCATTGATACATGTCCCCTGGTGCAGAACCCGGGTTCCCAAACCCTTTTTAGGACAATAACATGCATAATAGTTGTTATAATTAGCACTTTAGAATTCGAACGTTCGCATCCATTGTATTTAATAGGGTTCTAATGTTCGTTCGAACTTTCGGTCCGTTCGCGGGTTCTGGTGCGAACCGAACCCGGGGGTGTTCGGCTCATCACTATTCACAGGCCATGAGAGGTGTTTTTCCTCCCAAACCCTCTACCCAAGGACCCAGCACTTCTCCTTTGAACTATTACAAAGTAGAAATGTGGACCAGTATCTTTTTCCACAAAACTGTACAAACAAAACAAACTAAAAATATGCCATATTTATTTAATGCTAAAGTTTGCTTTTCCACCCATCTTATCTCTCTCCTTCTCTCTTTGTCAGGTTCCTATTTATTTTATTTTTGATTTTTTTGAATGTGAAATTTGAGTATTACCTGGCAATCTTGGCAACATTCTCCCTCTGCACACTGAGCACCCTGTTTGAGTTTGCACATGGTGGCATCACAGCAGTTGTTGGTACATTCCTGTAATCAGAAGGGAAAGGTGGTCGCATCAATTATACGTGGATATAGCTGGCTCTACTTTTTACACTATATATTAACAAGATGACCAGGGATGAGCCGAACACCCCCCTGTTCGGTTCGCACCAGAACCTGCGAACAGACAAAATGTTTGTGTGAACTTTAGAACCCTATTAAATACAATGGACTCGAACGTTCGAAATCTAAAGTGTTAATTATAAAGGCTAATATGCAAGTTATTGTCCTAAAAAGTGTTTGGGGACCCGGGTCCTGCCCCAGGGGACATGTATCAATGCAAAAAAAAGTTTTAAAAACAGCCGTTTTTTCGGGAGCAGTGATTTTAATAATGCTTAAAATGAAAAAATAAAAGTGAAATATTCCTTAAAATTTCGTACCTGGGGGGTGTGTATGATATGCATGTAAAGTGGCGCATGTTTCCCGTGCTTAGAACTGTCGCTGCAAAAAATTTCATTTTTGAAAGAAAAAAAGTCATTTAAAACTTACTCGCAGCTATTAATGAATTGTCGGCTCCCGGCAATACATTCAAAAGTCATTGATAAAAAAAAAAAAAAAGCGTGGGGGTTCCCCAGAATTCAATTACCAGGCCCTTCAGATCTGGCATGGAATTTAAGGGGAACTCCACCCCAAATTTTAAAAAAAATGGCGTGGAGTCCCCCTAAAAATCCATACCAGACCCCTTATCCGAGCACGCAACTTGGCCGGCCGCAGGGGAAAAGGGGGGACGAGAGAGCGGCCCCCCCTCCCTCCTGAACTGTACCAGGCCACATGCCCTCAACATGGGGAGGATGTCCCCATGTTGATGGGGACAAGGGCCTCATCCCCACAACCCTTGCCCGGGGGTCTGCGGGCGGGGGGCTTATCGGAATCTGGAAGACACCTTTAACAAAGGGGACCCCCAGATCCTGGCCCCCCTATGTGAATTGGTAAGGGGTACATTGTACCCCTACCATTTCACGAAGAAAGCGTAAAAAAATGTTTAAAAAAAACACACAAACACCTTGAAAAAGTCCTTTATTTAAAAAACAAAAACAAAAAAAAACAACATTCCAGCGGTGAAATCCAGTGTCCCGCGGCGATCTCGATGTCCAGCGCTGTCCTTCATTGGTTGTGCCTGAGTGGAGCTGATGGGGAACTCCCTCTCAGTGTTTTAAATGTATAGACCCGCCCCTTCTAAAGTTCCCCATCAGGTCCGCTCAGCGGACCAGATGCGGAACATGAGAAGGGGCGGGTCTATACATGTATTACCAAAGTGAGAGCAGTTCCCCATCAGGTCCGCCCCCTCGGTATGTCGGACCCGCCTACGTCATTGGCTTGAGCGGGGAACTTCCTTCACTGTGTAATTTAAATTTACATAGTGAAGGAAGTTCCCCGCTCAAGCCAATGACGTAGGCGGGTCCGACATACCGAGGGGGCGGACCTGATGGGGAACTGCTCTCACTTTGGTAATACATGTATAGACCCGCCCCTTCTCATGTTCCGCATCTGGTCCGCTGAGCGGACCTGATGGGGAACTTTAGAAGGGGCGGGTCTATACATTTAAAATACTGAGAGGGAGTTCCCCATCAGGTCCGCTCAGGCACAACCAATGAAGGACAGCGCTGGACATCGGGATCGCCGCGGGACACTGGATTTCACCGCTGGAATGTTTTTTTTGTTTTTTTTTTAAATAAAGGACTTTTTCAAGGTGTTTGTGTGTTTTTTTAAACATTTTTTTACGCTTTCTTCGTGAAATGGTAGGGGTACAATGTACCCCTTACCAATTCACATGGGGGGGCGGGATCTGGGGGTCCCCTTTGTTAAAGGGGTCTTCCAGATTCCGATAAGCCCCCCGCCCGCAGACCCCCACAACCGCCGGGCAAGGGTTGTGGGGATGAGGCCCTTGTCCCCATCAACATGGGGACATCCTCCCCATGTTGAGGGCATGTGGCCTGGTACGGTTCAGGAGGGAGGGGGGGCGCTCTCTCGTCCTCTACTTTTCCCCTGCGGCCGGCCAGGTTGCGTGCTCGGATAAGGGGTCTGGTATGGATTTTTAGGGGGACTCCACGCCATTTTTTTTTAAATTTGGGGTGGAGTTCCCCTTAAAATCCATGCCAGATCTGAAGGGCCTGGAATGGATATTTGGGGGAACCCCACGTCAATTTTTTTTTAAATTTGCGGCGGGGTTCCCCTTAATATCCATTCCAGACCTGAAGGGCCTGGTAATTGAATTCTGGGGAACCCCCGCGCTTTTTTTTTATTTTTATCAATGACTTTTGTATGTATTGCCGGGAGCCGACAATTCATTAATAGCCGCGAGTGAGTTTTAAATGACTTTTTTTCCTTCAAAAATGACATTTTATGCAGGGACAGTTCTAAGCACGGGAAACATGCGCCACTTTACATGCATATCATACACACCCCCCAGGTACGAAATTTAAAGGAATATTTCACTTTTATTTTTTCATTTTAAGCATTATTAAAATCACTGCTCCCGAAAAAACGGCCGTTTTTAAAACTTCTTTTGCATTGATACATGTCCCCTGGGGCAGGACCCGGGTCCCCAAACACTTTTTAGGACAATAACTTGCATATAAGCCTTTATAATTAGCACTTTAGATTTCTCCCATAGATTTTTCGAATTTGCCGCGAACACCCCAATTTGTTCGCTGTTCGGCGAACGGGCGAACAGGCAATGTTCAAGTGGAACATGAGTTTGACTCGAACTTGAAGCTCATCCCTAAAGATGACCATTTTCTGGCAGATAATAATCCTTAATTTAATCCTTCTTTAATCCTTCTAGGGTCATATAAGAAACAAATAGACATCTAATGAAGCAACGAGTAGTCTACCACTTCTAACCTTGGCCTGTATGGCAACTCCATAGTTCTAGGCTTTCTTGGTTAGACTTGCTTTGCTATTTATAAAGACTTTTTATATTGTTAGTATATATATAGGATTCATCCAATTTGACTGATTATATAGAGTGGGGTGGGTAAAATTAGCATAGTTAGGGGGGGGGAATTTTTTTTTTTTAAAGTTTCCTTACACTGTAAAGTGGAACTAAACACTCTCAATTAACATGAAATATTTTTAATAATTTCTACTGTTAGGAATCTCGTATAGCTAGCGTGTGCTAATAACTCTGGTGCAGCAGGTGCTAATTTCAGTGCACGTGTGCAGGGTTGTAAGCATAGCTTTACAAGCCATGCAAAGACAAGAATGTGCATGCACATAAGCATGTACAGGCACACCCACAGATTCTGGCACTCAACGGGCTATTCAAACCTGAGATCTGCCTGGCCTCATTGCTGGATTGTCTTCGGCTCTGGATCCCACGTTCCAAGTTCCTAAATCTCTGCTTACCTTGTTATTGACCCGGCTATGCCTGTCACCTCTCTTTGGATCACCTCTGCCTGTTATGTCTGCTGCTCAACTGTGTTATGGACCCTAGCTTGGTCTTCTGACCACAGTTCTGCCTCCTGATTTGGTACCACACTGCCAGCAAATTGATGACTCCTGCCTGTTCCAGACATCCCAATTTCAGGGAGGTGGCAAACTAATTTTAGGGAGGTGGCGCTCCATGACCCCCCTCCCCCTCTCCTCTGGGCGGCAAAATGTGGGCGTGGCTTAAATTGCACTACATATGGGGCATGGCTTAAAAGGGGTGTGGTTTAATAGAGTTAATAGAGATGACTTGCAGATTGCAGTAATGTTAAAGCGGGCCGATCATGTGAAAGGGGCCTAAGGTTTTACAGAACCCTTATTAAAACCAATTCATAGTGGGTCTATGGGGAAAGTGTTCCTTTCATTGACAGTCTGTAAGAAGAATGCAAACTTTACAGACATATAAAGAGATCATTGGTGTCAAGCTGCTAACTCTGCCAAGTTGCAATGGTCCTAGAATTATGCAAACGGGAGGTCAATTAGCTACAGCCCAAGGAACCTCTAGCGACCTCTGAAGGAACCCTGGTTGAGAATGGCTGGTTAATGACACCTGCAGTGTGTAATCTAGTGCTACATGGGCAATTTCATCTTTGAGATGTTAATTGGGATCTACGTTATTGTATAATTTATGTTAGGAATCATCAATGCATTAGAATGGTGTTACAACTTTAAATCCGCATGCAGTGCGGTGACAGCAGCAACTTGAATGAGAAGTGGGTTTTCAGCCAGTTGGCTGGTAAATGCTGTTTTGTTTTTTTTAAGAATATCTCCCCAGCTGGGAAGGATAGTAATGGCTGAGCTGTCTTAGTTTACCACCACTAATCAGAAGGCCTACCCAACTAATCCATTATGTGTGTCTGAGCATATAGGCTCTTGCAATAATCAGTTTATTATTGGTAAATGCTGTTTATTCAGGCTGGCATCTGTAATAAAATTTGCCTTATGAAATAAATACTTCTGTGTAAAAGACATAAAGACTTCCTATGAATATACTGCTAAACGCTGCTTGCTAATTTCAATAAAATCTCCAGTGCTTAGTGCGATTGTGCAGACCTTTTTCATTTTATGATGCATTTTACAGCTGGCTAAGGCAGCAATCCTTTGAAGTGCATCGGGATGGACAAGCCAAATTCTTAAGTGTTAGCAGTTTATCTTTTATATATTTACTGCTTGTCAACAGATGTCTCATGAACATCACTTTGATTTCAGCATGCTGCTAATGGATGACTGCTAACAACTGTTACTTTTATTATCAAGTGTAGACTTAGCCTAACTTAGGTGCTTATGTCCCCTTATACACAAGGCCATCTCGGCGCAATGTGTGCCTCCCAGCATTTTAATAAGCCCACCCAGGAGGGAAAGATGATGCATTCAACTTCACTGTGGGCTGCCTGTCGAAGTCTATGGACAGGACTGAACACTGTATCAAGTGTTACCCGCATTTTGCATCCTATACGCCCATTGTCTCTGAACGCACAGGGCCCCAAATGTGGGTACCACTCAGTACAGCATTTAGTTCCATCCAGCCACAGCCTGCCATAGACTTTGATAGGCTGTCTACAGCGGGGTTGGATGCTGCACCTGTCCTTCCTGGGCATACTAAAAGGCTGGGAGGGACACACTGCTCCTAGATAGCCCTGTATGCAAGGGGCCTAATGCTTAAAGCTGAACTCCAGCAAGATAAAGAAGACACAATCTATTGTAGCTCTGTATTCTTTACTACATCATGAAATGTATTTTTAAATACAGTGCAGTGTAAGTACAGTAAAACCTTGGATTGTGCGTAACTTGGCCTGCGAGTGTTTTACAAGATGAGCAGATTTTATTTATAAATTTTAACTTGATAAACGAGCGAGGTCTTGCAAAAAAGTAGTGTCACTTCACAACTGAGTATAAAAAAGAAGAGAGGCACCTCTAAGTGTAGCAATATGGTTATATTTAATGAAGGTACAACATTTAGGCTCGGTTCACACTGCCGAGAATTTGAGATCTGACTTATGAGACTCTTAAGCCCCGTACACACGATCGGATAACCTATGGATTTTCGTCCGATGGATTTGTCCATCGGAAATCCGATGAAACTGTTTTTCATCAGTCTTGCCCACACACCATCAGTCAAAAAACCGACCGTTCCAAACGCGGTGACGTAAAACACTCCGATGAGCCGAGAAAAATGAAGTTTAATGCTTCTGAGCATGCGTCGACTTGATTCTGAGCATGCGTGGGTTTTTGATCCGATGGACTTGCCCATAGACGATCTGAGTTTTCGATCGGTTTTTTATCCATCGGAAAAATTTAAAACATGTTATATTTTTTCCAACCGATGGAAAAAAGACAGATGGGTACCATACACGATCGGTTGGTCTGATGAAAACCATTCATCGGAAGGTTTTCATCAGTCAAACCGATCGTGTGTACGGGGCTTAAGTCGCGTGACATGTGAAATCCCATTTTAGTCAATGAGAGCTGTCTTAATTAGCACTACTGAAGTCGCTCCATGGAATTTAATGGAAGTTGCCTAAAAGTTGCCTTGAAGTTGTCTCGAAGTTGCCTAGAATTTGTCTCGAAGTTGCCTAGAAGTTGTCTCAAAGTTGCCTTGAGGTCACATTGCTATAATCGTTTTGTATGGACTAAAGACTGAAGGACTCATGAATTAATAGTTGCGGAACGAATCATCTGAGTTTCCATTACTTATTATGGGGAAATTTGCTTTTATAAACGAGTGCTTTGAATTACAATCATGTTTCCGGAACGAATTATACTCGCAATCCAAGGTTTTACTGTACTTGAATTTGACTTGGTATCAACCACTTCCAGTCCCTATAAAGCAGAGTTTATAATGGGGGAGGGAGAAGCAACACAAGTTGCCAATCCATTGTGCTGCAGTGCAAGAAGCATGGATAGGAGCAGAGATTTTCCTTTCTCTGTCTAGGCACTGAATGGGGTGGAGACCTGTAAGCAGTGCCGGCCCGTGCATAGGGGGCAGACAGGTGCCGCCCAACCCCCCCCAGGCAGTCAAAAAAAAAAGGCCCTTTAAAAAAAATAAAATTAAAATGTCCTTTAAGAGCACTGTGTTCGTGCGCTGGACACAGTGATCCTTGGGAAGTGCCACGTCTATCTAATCACGAGATTGCAGACAAGACACTTCATTTGCAGGGTTTTGACCTGCCTTGTGGCGCAATCCATCGCGCTGGACAACTTCCGCCTGTAGCATCACTACGGCCGGGTGCTTTGTTCTCTGAGTTACGACGTCACTTCTGGTTTCCGTGTGCCAGTGTTAAACCGGAAATTACGTCAGCAGCTCTGTGGAACGCAAGGCCTGTTTTTTTTATTCACTGCTAGCTATGGGTTGTTGCACCTCCCTAATAAGTTTTGTGTTCTATCTGGTTTTGTTTAGCATTTAATCTTTAGTATTCTTTTTATAGCAAACACAAAGAAATCAGCATATTATATAATCTTTTCTAAAAACAATATACTAACCAAAGAAAAAGTGAAGGTTCTCTGACACAGACAAGTGAATAGATGACAAGGCATAATTACCTCCACCGTGCCACAGTCACATTCCTCTCCGGCCTCTGTGAATTGATTTCCACACACTGGGTCATTCAGAATATCAACATTTTGTGGCTTGTTTCTCATACAGAACGGCTTTTCATTTTCAATGAAATTCTGATAGCTCTGATGACTGCAGGGGCTGAACTTGTATGGAGTATCACCGCTGTGTAAGGAGATACACAATAAGAGAATTGAGGGACACAGTGTTAAAATGACTGGGCAAATCTCTGTATGTTGGGAGGCAATCGGCTTAAAAATGGTTTTGCATTTGAAGGAACAAATTGAATTTTGAGCTTAACAGCTCTCTGCTCCTGTTTGGAATTGCTTGCAACAATTGATAAATGAGCCCATGTACTGTATGTTGTGAAGTCACTGACTTCAGGCTCACCCAAGCAGGCTTTCCATCAGTCTAGGCTTTGAGTCCAGGATCTTTCTCCCTCCTAGTACAGGTTCTCCAGGCACCCCCTCTCCTAGTCCGGAGCATCCAAGACATGGAAAATAGGGCGTTTCTGTCCCAGGAGTCAGTCCTCAAGTATGGGTAAATATTGGTATCCCAGAGGACTGGGGGGTACCGAATTGGCTCGGAGGCAGCTCTTCTGGTGAGTATAAGCAACTCAACTGGCAAGAAAAGGAAGTGGAGAAGGAACCTCTACGTGCAGTATTAACAGAGTTTATTGATGCACAAGTAATATACGTACAGCATAGAAGTTAAAACGGGCATATCCGATTATCAATGTAAGGCTCAGTTCCTGTCCCTGTGGCTCTGGCTCCTCCAATTGACCAGCAGCAGTGGGGGGAGAGATGGTAAAGCAAGCCGAGGAAGGACCTGTCAGGAGGCTGCGGTGGAACGCACACCTCGTGGACCACACGGAGTGGAAGTGATGACAGGGGGGCGGTAATGCGTTTCAGAGCATGCTCACAAAACCTCCTTCGTCATGATTAATCGGTCTATAAGTGTAAGTGTATTACTTTTGTGCATCAGTAAATGCTGCTAACACTACACTTAGAGGCGTCTTCTCCTCTTCCTTTTTAGAGCACCCAAGAACCCCCTCTCTTAGTCCAGGGGCTACAGACAGCCACTGTCCTAGTCCAGAGCCACCAGGCACCCATCACCTACTCTGGGGCCTCCAGGCACCCCCTGTCTAACCATGGGGCCCCCAGGCACCCCTTATCCTACTCCAGGGCATCTAGGCTCCCTTCGGGGCACCCTTCTAGTCCTCAGACTCCTCCGCACACCCCCTTCTTCAAGTCCAAGGTCTCCTTTGCAAATCCCCCCTCTCCTAGTCCACAGCTTCCTCCGTATACTCCCCTCTCCTAGTCCAGAGCCTTCTTTAGCACAACTCCCTCTCTTCATCCAGGGCCCTCTTTAGCACACCCCCTTCACCTAGTCCACGCCCTTCGCTGCACATTCCCCTCTCCCAGTCCAGAGCTTTCTTCAGCAAACCAACCATTCTTACTCCACAGCTTCTTCAGTGCACCCCTCTCCTAGTTCACAGCCCTCTCCACATAGCTCACTCTCCTAGTCTACAGCCTCCTATTCACATCCCCCCTTTTCCTAGTCCAGGGTCTTCTCCACAACAACCCCCATTTCCTAGTCCAGGGCCTTCACCACAACCTCTCCCACTTCCGAGTCCGGAGGCCTTTGCACAAATATAAATAAAAAGTTGCAGCGCTTACATTTTTTTGTTTATATTCTACATGGTGTTGTATATTTCACTTATATTGCTAGCGGCTTTGATTTAGTTATATACAGACTGGATTATAGCACTGACTTTAATACATTTTGCATTTGTTACAGTTTCAGGCAGGCTCTCCCCTTTAAATTTGTTCTGTGGCTTGGCTGCCTCACTTTTTGTCAGAAAGTGAGGCAGCCTACTACTGTTGCCCACCTAGGCATACCACTGCCAGGACAGCAAGCAAGTGCTTGCAAATAAAGAAAAGTGCCATTAGCCAAAGATGCCATCTCCTTGCTAGCAGCAGAAGAAAGAGGGGGCACCCTATTCGCCCTCCCAGCTAGTCTTAGACAGCACGTAGGGAGATGTATATACTTTGTCCCCTGGAAAACAGAATACATTAATATAAATAGAAGTGAGACTTCTTCATTTAGGCAATTGTACATAGGGTTGCCACCTCATCCCTTTAAACCCAAACACATATGAATTACACAGGTTCTGAGGCTGATTAAGGTGGTAATTAAACTCACTTGGTGCCCTAGCTGCATTAAATTAGCCTCAAAAACTGTGTAATTCATAAGTTTCCAGTTTTAAAGGGATGAGATGACAACCCTTATTGTACATGTGTCCATTTTCTCTCACTCTGCCAGCTGAGGTCCTATTGTGGCTTTAACATGACAAACTAGGGGAAAAGGCAGACCAGGAAAAGCAAAATATAAGCAGATTAAACTTTTTAGCTTTAAGGCGTTCATTAGAATTTAGTGATTGGGTTTACATCTATTTACAGCAGCTGTAAAAATTTGTATTCGATTTACTCACCTTAAAGAAGGCAACATGATACAGGATTTAACATGGCATTTGCATTCATTTTCATCGTGCTCCATTCCTAGATTATGCCCCATTTCATGTGCCATGGTTGCACCAACTCTAATAGGATCTGTAGAGTGGTCCTAAATACATGGTTAGAGAACAGCATTATCAGAAGTTAAAGGAAACTTAACATACAGCAGAGTTGTAAGTGTATAGCTAAAATATGTCTAATCAAGGAACGAATGAAATTCTTGGTGATTTGGTTTCTGAGTTATCTTAATTTGGTATTTTATGTTATTTTATGTTAATGTTTTTTTGGTGAATGCATCAATGCAGCATATTTTTTTTTCTCTGTTCTGCACCTTGACTCCAAGAACAACCTCAGCCCCTCTGACACATCTGGTTAAATGAAAGGTTCTGCAAGCACTAATAATAACATGATTCAGTGGTGTATTTAGGCTTTGTGCTGCTGTAGGCCTGACTAAACTTGCGCACCCACTAATTTAAATATGACCCACCCCTTCCTGTCAAGGCCACACCCCCTCCTTTTTAATAACCCGCCCTGTCATCTTCATGGGAGGAAGACAGAGGGACGTCATGGTAGATGGACGTCGTGGGAGAAGGACGGATGGATGCTGTCAGAAGAGGACAGCGAGGGACGCCGTGGGAGGAGGACAGAGAGGGACGCCGTGGGAGGAGGAGGACAGAGAGGGACGCCGTGGGAGGAGGACAGAGAGGGACGCTGCGGGAGGAGGACAGAGAGGGACGCCGCGGGAGGAGGACAGAGAGGGACGCCGCGGGAGGAGGACAGAGAGGGACGCCGCGGGAGGAGCACCCCCAGCACATATCCCCTTACCCCCCTCCCCTCCCATCACTCCATGTTATCTGCCCCCCTTCCCGGTTACTGTGTCCCCCTCCACTGTAAATTAAACACAGATCTAAGACCAGCAGCGCGGCTCTTGCACTGAAGTCATGTCCCTCCTCTGTGGTTCCTCCTCCTCCTGGCTGTGTACACTAGAACATTGGAGCTGAGGAAGAGGAGTCGAGGAGTGTGTGCGGCTCTCAGTGGGGAGAAAGGTGTTGGCTGCTACGGAAAGCCGTTCGCCGCTTGCGAGACCCCGGGCGGCAGATGTCCCTGGTGCCCACGCTAGCGCACCCCTGTCTGGCCAGTTATCGGAGCTCAGTGCCGGAACTTGTTGTGGCATTGGGCCCAAGGACAGTGGTGTCAGTAGGGTGTAGTGTGGCTCCCTCTCTGGTGGTGCGGGTACTGGAGTACAGCATGGCTCCCTCTCTGGTGGTGTGGGTACAGCGTGGCTCCCTCTTTGGTGGTGCGGGTACAGCGTGGTTCCCTCTCTGGTGGTGGGGGTACAATGTGGCTCCCTCTCTGGTGGTGGGGGTACAGGGGTACAACGTGGATCCCTCTCTGGCTTCCTAGGCAATCTGAGCGGAGGTGGGAGCAAGCACCTGTGAAAACTAGAAGAAACAAGAAGAGAGGCGCCTCTAGGTGTAGGATTTTAGACATTTTTTAATAGCACTTAAGATAGGCAACTCACATTTGTGAAGTTAAAACATATACATCAATCAGTACGGTCCCAGTAAGGGGGGGAATTAATCGTCAGACTGTCCAGTCCTTCAGTTCCAATGTTGAGAGGCGCTTGATAAAGGACCCCGGCTACCCTACCACCCGCAACGTGCATGCTCAGGAAACGCGTCGCTTCCCAGAGACATCATTCTTCCTCGCCACTTCACCATCTGTGCTCCTAGCCTTGCTTTGATCTCCCCCACCGCAGCCGGCTTTCTATTCAGAGGTGATGAACAGTGAGTATAGCGCCTCTCAACAATGGAACTAAAAGATTGGACAGTCTGACGATGAATTCCCCCCTTGCTGGGATCGTACTACTTGATGTGCCTGTTTTAACTTTGCAAATGTGAGTTGCCCATCTTAAGTGCTATTAAAAAGTGTCTAAAATCCTACACCTAGAGGCGCCTCTCTCCTTGTTTTTTTCAGCTTTGCTGGAACCCGGCTTCTGCTCCCATATGGTGTCAGCCCTTAGTGATTGGTATTTCCTAACCTCCAATTAGTTCTATGGACCTTTGTTAGACTTTTTTCAAGATTTTCACCTTTACTTATCCTTGTATCTGTCAAAACTATGTACCCGTTCCTTAAAGAAAAAAATAAATAAATACAAAAGTTGGAGGGGGAGAGGAGGAGATAAAGCGGAACTTCCCTTTTAAGATGAAGTTCCTCTTAAAGCTAACAGGCACTTGCTCAAGTATCCCTGGATACTAGACTTGTGCACAACGGAAAAATTCGTTCCGTTTCGGTTCGTTTCTTTCCGGTCCTGTTGATTCGTAATCATTCGTAATTTTGCTAGACGGGATTTTTCGTGTTCGGACTCATTCGTATTTTTGCAAGCGACATTTTTCGTTGAATTTTTTGTTGCTTTATAATTCGTACTTTCGGTAGAGTACGTTGTTTTTCGTTGATTCTGGACACAACTCCTACTTTCGTAACTTTTTTTGGGTTCGTTGATTCGTAATTTTCCGTGTCTCTCTCACAACGACGCTGCCTATTATGCCTAATGTGCTTCGAATGGATTTGTACTTTTCTAAATACATAGCGGTTATTTGTAACGATTCGAAATCTCGTATTTTACTTTCGTTTTTTACATGCGGCTATAGGCTCCGCCCCTGTACACCATTTTGAGAGGGTTCAGCACGGTGAGGGAGAAGCAGAGAGCAGAGCAGAGTGAGTGTTATTGTGCTTCGAATGGATTTGAAATCTCGTATTTTACTTTCGTTTTTTCATGCGGCTATAGCCTCCGCCCCTGTACACCATTTTGAGAGGGAGTTCAGCATGGTGAGGGAGAAGCAGAGAGCAGAGTGAGTGTTATTGTGCTTCGAATGGATTCGTACATTCGTAACTTTTTTCATAACGAATTATGCCGAAGACCTTCGGGCATTCGCTATTTTGCGGTATAATTTATTTCGGATTCGGTTTTATTCGTAATTGCTCTGTTCGGAAATTCGAATGCTTCCGAATGTCCGAAAGTTGCTAAATTCGGACGAATTTTGATTCATTACGAAACGAATTGCACAAGCCTACTGGATACTACCAACATTCTTGTGATCTTCTGAGCACAGGCCTTTAAGTAGTAAAAAAACATTGTAAAGCTGGTCATAGATGGATCACATTTCGGTCCATCTATGGCTGTTCTTGTTATTGAGAGTTCGATCGGCTGCAGCACTGATCAGTGTATTCTGACAGCGGAAGAGTCCCCGCTGTCAAAATTCAATAACAGAGCAGGGAGGATTCCTCCATCCACCTTGCTTGTGTGAATGAGGGGAATCCATGCAGTTTTTCTTTTTTCTATCAGCTTTCTGATTAAAACTGATTTATGTATGGTCAGCTTAATAGCAGTTATTATTAGTCGAAAACGGAGTATTTCATGTCTCACCTGGTTTACTCCTGTAGACCACATATCACTGCACATTCCTTTAGTAAAAGCCAGTCCTACTACAATGCCACCAAAATTAACGTTCCTGAAAGAAACAGAAACACATAACTTACAACAGAAACCTTGAAGAAATTGCTTAAACGTGCATCCTCACAGGGTGACACTGTGGGGCTGATTTACCAAACGTTTGCGCCATGAGTATTGGCGCATCTGCGTGCGCAATGGCTGTTTTGGTATTTACAAAACATTAGCGCCTGTAGCGCAGCCCTATTTCCCATTTACTATAGTGTTCTCTGCGCCCAGGAGGAGGCGCTCAGTGCGCTACTATGGACCTAGCGCACAGCATGTTAAAATCTAAATATAAAGAAGTTGGAAGTGAGAATATAATGGGGGTGATGTGGGGTGATGTGAGGAAGTGTAGTGACACCTGCCCAAATAACAAACATGGCCAAAATAGAGTGGGAAAGTAACTTTTTCAAAACCAGCCCGCTGCGCCGGCAATTCCGATTCGAGCTGCGGGAGTTTTTTTTTAGCTCAGCGCGGGAATTTCAATGGTTTAAATGCGCCGGGACACTGCGCCGGCAAAATCTTAGTAAATGTCAAGTCACCTAAGTCAATTTGCATAAGTTGAACAGGCGCAGCTCTGAAATTGACAGTGCGCCTGCAAAATGACATTTCTAAAGGAAAAAAAAAAACATTTAAAAGCAGCCGCGGCTATTATGAATTGTCGGCTCCCGGCAATATAGAGAAAAGTCTTTGAAAGTGTTTGCTAACTAAAAAAAAAAAGCGTGGGGGTCCCCCCAAATTCCATAACCAGGCCCTTCAGGTCTGGAATGGATATTAAGGGGAACCCCGCTGCAAATTTAAAAAAAAAATGACGTGCGGGTTCCCCCAAAATGTCCAAACTAGGCCCTTGAGATCTGGCATGGATTTTAAGGGGAACTCCACCCCAAATTTTATTAAAAAAATGGCGTGGAGTCCCCCCAAAAATCCACACCAGACCCTTATCCGAGCACGCAACCTGGCCGGCCGCAGGGGAAAAGGGGGGGACGAGAGCGGCCCCCCTCCCTCCTGAACCGTACCAGGCCACATGCCCTCAACATGGGGAGAATGTCCCCATGTTGATGTGGACAAGGGCCTCATCCCCACAACCCTTGCCCGGTGGTTGTGGGGGTCTGCGGGCGGGGGGCTTATCGGAATCTGGAAGACCCCTTTAACAAAGGGGACCCCCAGATCCTGGCCCCCCCCTGTGTGAAATGGTAATGGGGTACAAATGTACCCCTACCATTTCATAATGAAAGTGTCAAAAATGTAAAAAATGACAAGAGCCGGTTTTTGACAATTCCTTTATTAATGTCTTTTCTTTTCTTCCTTCTTCTTCTTCCATCTTCTTCTTCCATCTTCTTCTTCCATCTTCTTCTTTTCTCCATTCGGGTTTCTTCCTCCATCTTCCTCTTCCTCTTCATCTTTATCTTCATCTTCATCTTCCTTCTTCCTTCGGTGTTCTCGTCCGCATCTTGCCCCGGCGTCTTCCCTTCTTCTTTCTTCTCCGGCCGCTCCGTTTGAATTGGAGGTTCCCGCTGTGCGACGCTTCAGTTCTCCACTTGGTCCGCTTACACCCGGTGGCTCCGCCCCCCTCTGTCACCACGGGGAAAGTCCCCATGAAATCCATGTGCGTCAGAGGGGGGCGGGGTCACGGGTGTAAGCGGACCCAGAGGCGAACTGAAGCGTCGCACAGCGGGAACCTCCAATTCAAACGGAGCGGCCGGAGAAGAAAGAAGGGAAGACGCCGGAGCAAGATGCTGGACGAGAACACCGAAGGAAGAAGGAAGATGAAGATGAAGATAAAGATGAAGAGGAAGATGAAGATGGAGGAAGAAACCCGAATGGAGAAAAGAAGAAGATGGAAGAAGAAGAAGGAGGAAGATGGAAGAAAAGAAAAGACATTAATAAAGGAATTGTCAAAAACCGCCTCTTGTCATTTTTTACATTTTTGACACTTTCCTTGTGAAATGGTAGGGGTACATTTGTACCCCATTACCATTTCACACAGGGGGCGGGCGGGATCTGGGGGTCCCCTTTGTTAAAGGGGTCTTCCAGATTCCGATAAGCCCCCCGCCCGCAGACCCCCACAACCACCGGGCAAGGGTTGTGGGGATGAGGCCCTTGTCCCCATCAACATGGGGACATCCTCCCCATGTTGAGGGCATGTGGCCTGGTACGGTTCAAGAGGGAGGGGGGGCCGCTCTCTCGTCCCCCCCTCTTCCCCTGCGGCCGGCCAGGTTATGTGCTCGGATAAAGGGTCTGGTGTGGATTTTTAGGGGGACTCCACGCCATTTTTTTAAAAAAATTTGGGGTGGAGTTCCCCTTAAAATCCATGCCAGATCTGAAGGGCCTGGTTTGGATATTTGGGGGGAACCCCACGTCATTTTTTTTTTAAATTTGCAGCGGGGTTTCCCTTAAAATCCATTCCAGACCTGAAGGGCCTGGTTATGGAATTTGGGGGAACCCCCACGCATTTTTTTTTTGGTTAGCAAAGACTTTCAATGACTTTTATCTGTATTGACAGGAACCAGCAATTCATTACAGCCGCAAGGACTTTTAAATGACTATTATTTTACTTTAGAAATGTCATTTTGCTCTCCAACTGTTATAAACATGGAAAACATGTGCTACTTTACAGGCATACTATAGACACCCCCCTGGGATGATATTTAGGGCCAGTTCACACCGGATGCAGTGCAGTGCGTTTTTTTGATGCCTGAAAAACGCAAAGAAAGTTGATCACATTAATGCCAATGGCATAGTTCACACCACTGCAGTCCGTTCCAGTGCAATTCAGGAAAGCCAAAAAATAATTGGTCATGCTGCATTTTTTAGGTACAAAACTGTACTGGACCCCAGTAAAACACATCAAAAACGCAACGGAACGTACCAAAAATGCACTGGAATGCACCGCAACGCACCTAAATGCACCAAAGACGCACTGCAACACACTTGTCCTAAGTGAAAAGAGGTGGAAAAAAACACTGGACTGCATCAAAAACGCACCAAAAATGCACTGGAATGTGTCAAAAACGCGCATGCAGAAAAGCACCTGGAACGCACCCAGACTGCGTTTCTATAGTGTGAACTAGGGCCAGTTCACACCATAGAAACACAATCCGGATGCGTTCCAGGTGCTTTTCTGCATGCACTTTTTTCATGCGTTCCGGTGCATTTTTGGTAAGTTTTTGATGCAGTCCAGTGCTTTGTTTTCACCCCTCTTTTTTATTAACCATAGATAAGGACAAGTGTGTTCCAGTGCGTTTTTGGTGCATTTAGGTGTGTTCCTGTGCGTTCCAGTGCATGTATGATGCATTTTGATGCGTTCCAGTACAGTCCAGTGCAGGTAAAATGCAGCATGTTCTACTTTTTTGGTGGAACTGGAACGCACTGGAACAAACACTGCCATTTAGAACCATATAACCAACTTTCCATGCATTTTGGATGCATAAAAAACGCAATGGACTGTATGTGGTGTGAAATGGCCCCTAAGCAATTTGGCATATTTAAAGGCACTTCTCCTTGTTTTGTTTTTGGTGTTTTCCAAATTGGTGACATTGATATATGTCCCTTAGGGTGGGACCTGGGCCCCCATTTTAAGGCCAATAACTAGATTAGAAGATAAGCCAGCCAAGTGGGGACTAGCAAAATTAACAAGTCAGTTCCCATAGACTGCAATAGTATTTGTTGGTGGGGGGGGGGGGGGTGATTGTCCCATCTCTAACTTTGTAGCATGCTGGATGATGCGCTTAATTTTGGATGGGGGGAGGGGGGGTTATTTTTTGCTAGCTGCATTGGTGTTGTTCTGCACATGCCCAGCCAGTTATTTTTTTTTGGCGTGCTTTTTGTGTGTGAACAGCGCTTGGATATTTCTGGGCATGCTCACTCAGAGAGTGTTTTTATGGGTTACAAATTGAAGGACATCTTAACAGGTGTGCCCACTTTGAATTTCAGTCTCTACATTGGGAGAACTTGCATTCTGGGTGTTTCATGGACTGTGCATGTGTTTTCAATTGCCTCATTAGCACACAAACATATGTTATATAAAGCTCACAGAGCATTCGGTCGATTGCTTAAGAAGAGGCAAGTGTGTGTGTGTGTGTGTGTGTGTGTGTGTGTGTGTGTGTGTGTGTGTGTGTGTGTGTGTGTGTGTGTGTGTGTGTGTGTGTGTGTGTGTGTGTGTGTGTGTGTGTGTGTAAAATGTACATGTTGGTGTCCTTATCGAGTTTGTAACACATGTATTTTATTTGTTATGTCTTTGCAAAACAAGTGATTGGTTAACTTATGTGGATTGTATATTTATGGTGTGGGGGAGATATGTTCCCCTGAAATAATTCTGATGTTGTTAATGTGTGTTGTTTGTTCACTTTGATTTAATTGTCTGCTGCATTTTTTTGGCCAAAAATTGCTCAAGATGTTGAGTCTGTAACTGTTTCAAATTGACCATGTTTTTTATTTTGCCTTCCCTTTTGTTTTGTTGAACAATAAAATTAGATGGAAAGTTTTGATGTTTGTTTTGTGTTTTCTTTGCAACAAATGTGACAGCTGATTGGCATGTCAAAACAAAACAGGTGTGATTTGTCTACCTTGGTGCCTTCATGGTAGTATATGCATGGATTGTGTTCTGCCATGGAGCGTTACCAGGAAATGAAAAATACAGAGCGGTAAGTATTCAATTTTCCTTTTTTACTGCAGTGGTTCTCAGCCTCAGTCCTAAAGTACCCCCAACAGGACATGTTTTGTGAATTTATCTTATCGAGAATTGCTGTCCAAAAATCAAAACCATTGACTGTGATTTAAAGCACATGTGCAAGATGAAGGAAAACCTGCAAACATGGCCTGTTGGGGGTACTTGAGAAGCACTGATTTAGAGCACTGCACTTAAAAATAGCTCAAGGCCATACAATTCTAATTGTGGGCATTTTGAGGGAACCAAAGTAAGTGTTAGAACCCCTGCATGTGTTTTTTTTTATATTTTTTTTGTAGTTTGGCCTTTGTCTCCTTTTCTTAACATTGGCTTCACTTCCTGTCACACAGCTAAACAGGAAGTGAAGGTAAAACCCTACCAATGGCTTTTCTTGGGGACACACAGATCAATCTAACTAGTGTCCCCACTCTAGCACTTTGTTGTGTACACCCCAAATCATTGGGTAGTTTGGGGTTTAGTAAAGACAAATCCACTCTGCAGTAAAAGTGTAACTGCTGAAAATCTGAGGGAAAGTACTGGTGATTGGATGTTACAATCATGTAAAAGCAAAGATGTTTTTTTTTTTGGCTTGCATGTCCCCCTCAGATATACAGCAAGTGCACTTGTAGTGCAAAGTAGATTTGCCTTTAGTAAATAAACCCCACAGTCCAAACTACCTAATAATAATTTGTGGTGTACCCCACAATGTGCATAATGGGGAAAGTATTTAGACTGACCTGTGTGTCCCCAAGGAAAGACATTGTTAGGGATTTTCCCTCACTTCCTGTGTGGCTGTGACAGGAAGTGAATTATTTGGAAGGATAAAGTGGCCAAATTATTTAGTTTAACTTTTCAAAGATTCATTCCTAAGTTGAATTGTGATGCATGTCAATGGCCCATTTTGACCCTCTTTAACCACTTGAGATCAGCGCTATAACTGATCGACGGCCACAGCATGGTCCTCAATTGCCGGGAGTCTGTCAATAAACGTCCTCCCCTTTGCGCGTGCTGTGGTCACAGAGTCACTGTGACTCGGGTGATGACAGATCCGAGTAAGGGGCCGATCCCTGCCCTTTACCATGTGATCAGCTGTCAGCAAATGACAGCTGATCACGTGATGTAAACAAAAGCTGGGTAATGGTTTTTGTTTTCTCCTTGTGCTGACAGCGTGAGCATAAAAAAAAGGCAATCACCGGCTTATGTGCAAGGGACATGGGGCCCGAAGAGGAAGAGGCAATTCTGCATCATCTGTGACAATTAGTAGCCCCTGCCAGTGCCACCTATCAATGCCCACCACTGGTGCCAATCAGTGGCACCTAGCAGTGCTGCCAGTGCCTATCACTGCCAACTATCATTGCCACCTAGCAGTGCCACTTCTCACTGCCCACCAGTGCTAAATAGCAATGCCACCTCTCAGTGCCCACCCTTGCCACCTTATCGGTGCCCATCAGTGCAGTCTCATCAGTGTACATCAATGAAGAAGAAAAATTACCTTTTTTAAAAATATTAACCAGTTTCCTACCGCCCACCGTCAAATGACATCCTTGGCATCCTTGGCAGATGGTCATCAGTCATCTCTATGACCGTCGGAGGCGCGGGCACGACGTTATGACATCATGCCATGTTCCCGTATGTTAACCAAGCCGTGATCTTGGCTGTCAGCATGAGATTGGTGATTTTTTTTGGAACAATATCATGCTTTCCAGCCTGGAGGAGAGATGCGGGGTCTTATTGACCCTGCATCTCTCCATAAAGAGGACCTGTCACACACATTCCTATTACAAGGGATGTTTACATTCCTTGTAATAGGAATAAAAGAGATCCCAAAAAATTAAAAAAAATTAAAAAGAGTAAGAAATACCAAAAAGTCAAAAAAGAAAAACAAAAAAAAAAAAAAAATAAGAAAAAACGCCCATGTCCCCGGTAGCTCGCGCTCAGAAGCGAACACACACGTAAGTCCCGCCCACATATGTAAACGCCGTTCAAACCACACATGTAAGTTATTGCTGCGTGCGTTAGAACGAGTGCAGCAATTCTAGCACTAGACCCCCTCTGTAATGGCAAAATGGTAACGTGTAAAAAAAAATTAAGCATCGCCTAGGGAGATTTTTAATTACTGAAGTTTGGTGTCATGCCATGTGTGTGCGCAATTTTAAAGCGTGACGTGTTAGGTATCTATTTACTCAGCATAACAACATCTTTCACATTATACCAAAAAATTGGCCGTAACTTTACTGTTTTGTAATATTTTTAGCAAACAAAAGGCGTTTGAAAATTTATTGCGCAAATACCGAGCGAGATAAAAATTTGCAATGACCGCCATCTTATTCCCTAGGGTGTCTGCTCCAAAAAAATATATAATGTTTGGTGTTTTGAAGTAATTTTATAGCCATAAATTTATGATTTTTACATGAAGGAGAGAAGTGCCAGAATAGGCCCAGTGCTGAAGTGGGTAAAATATCATTTTTTTATTTTTTTAAACTCGGTCTTTTGTATTTATAGAAAAAAAATAAAACTAAAACACAAAGGTGATCAAATAGCACCAAAAGCAAGCTCTATTTGTGTGCCAACAAATAAAACATTTTCATTGGGTTACAGTGTTGTATGAGCGCGCAATTGTCATTAAAAGTGCATCAGCGCTGAAATGTGAAACTTGGTCTGGGCAGTGCGCAAGTGGTTAATATAAGGCTACATGCACACGGACGTTTTTCCAACCGCTTGTTTGAGCGTTTTTTGAAGCTTAAAAACATCTCTCCATGTTAGCCTATGGCCTCATGGCCACCATGGCGTTTTGGAGCTGTAAATGGCATAGGCGTTTTTAGGCCCCATGTAGACGGGACGCTGGTGCAAAGTGTTCTGAACTAAGGTTGAAAGTAGCGTTTAGAAAGGCGTGCTTTGTGGCGTTTGCATGCCGTGTTTTACCACATTTGCATGTATATGATAAGGAGCCGCCCTAAGCTCCAAAAACAGTATTATTTACGATTTTAGCTATTTAGTGAGACCAGAGTGATATGAGCAGCTGAGAGCAGCAGTGTAGTTGTATTTAGGCTGGGTTCACACTAGTGCGACACGACATCTGTCCTACTTTGGATCCGACTTTGCCCTGCGACATGAAGCCGACATATGTCCGACTTTCAATGAACGGGAATCCGACTTGGATCCCCGCCAATAGCAGGCACTCTGTTTGGTATGAATCTTGAGGGGGAACTCCAGGCCAAATTTTAAATAAAAAACCGGCATGGGTTCCCCCTCCAAGAGCATACCAGGCCCTTGGGTCTGGTCTGGATTTGAAGAGGAACCCCTACGCCGAATAAACGGCGTGGGGGTCCCCCCCAAAATCCAAACCAGACCCTTATCCGAGCACACAACCTGGCAGGCCGCAGGGGAAGAGAAGGGGGACGAGAGAGCGGCCCCCCCTCCCTCCTGAACCGTACCAGGCCGCATGCCCTCAACATGGGGGGTTTGGTGCTCTGGGGCAGGGGGGCGACCTGCGGCCCCCCCACCCCAGAGCACCCTGCCCCCATGTTGATGAGGACAAGGGCCTCTTCCCGACAACCCTGGCCGTTGGTTGTCGGGGTCTGCGGGCGGGGGGCTTATCGGAATCCGGGAGCCGCCTTTAATAAAGGGGCCCCCGGATCCCGGCCCCCCACCCTATGTGAATGAGTATGGGGTACATCGTACCCCTACCCATTCACCTGATGGAAAAAAATTGCAATAAAAAAACCACACAGCTTTTTTAAGTATTTTATTGCACTGCTCGGGGGTCTTCTTCCGACTTCGGGGGTCTCCGGTGTCGTCGCCGCGCTCTCCGGTTTTCTTCTGCCGGGCCACCGCTAACTTCTTTAGCTCTTTTGCTAGCGGAGGCCCGGTCTTCTCCGTCACCTTCTCCCCTCTTCTTCTCTCCGGTTCTTCCTTTCTTCTGCCGGGCCTCCGCTAACTTCTTTTAGCTCTTTTGCTAGCGGAGGCCCGGTCTTCTCCGTCGCCTTCTTCTTCTCCCGCTATCCGGTTCTTCGCCCGGTTCTTCTACCGCTTCTTTCTTCTGCCGGCCCCTCCACGAACTTCTTTAGCTCTTTTGCTAGTGGAGGGCCCGGTCTTCTCCGTCGCCTTCTTCTTCTCCCGCTATCCGGTTCTTCTCCCGGTTCTTTTCCCGCTTCTTTCTTCTGCCGGCCCCTCTACTAACTTCTTTAGCTCTTTTGCTAGTGGAGGGGCCGGTCTTCTCCGTCGTCGCCGTCGGCGTCTTCTTCTCTCTTCTCCTCCTCAATGTTGACTCGTCGCTTCCTCTCGCAGTAATGCTAAATTTTCGGTCCGCAGAGATTAATATAGGCTTCTCATGACGTCTCACAGTCACATGTTCCGGGGCACATGGCCCCGGAGCATGTGAGTGTGACGTCATGGGAACATGTGACTGTGACGTCATGAGAAGCCTATATTAATCTCTGCGGACCGAAAATTTAGCATTACTGCGAGAGGAAGCGACGAGTCAACATCGAGGAGGAGAAGAGAGAAGAAGACGCAGACGGCGACGACGGAGAAGACCGGCCCCTCCGAATCTGAAAAGCCCCCCGCCCGCATACCCCGACAACCAACGGCCAGGGTTGTCGGGAAGAGGCCCTTGTCCCCATCAACATGGGGGCAGGGTGCTTTGGGGTGGGGGGGACGCAGGTCGCCCCCCTGCCCCGAAGCACCAAACCCCCCATGTTGAGGGCATGCGGCCTGGTACGGTTCAGGAGGGAGGGGGGCCGCTCTCGTCCCCTGCGGCCTGCCAGGGTCTGGTTTGGATTTTGGGGGGACCCCCACGCCGTTTTTCGGCTTGAGGGGTTCACCTTAAAATCCAGACCAGACCTAAGGGTCTGGTTTGGAATTTGGGGGGACCCCCACGCCATTTTTCAGCTTAGGGGGTTCACCTTAGAATCCAGACCAGACCTAAGGGCCTGGTATGCTCCTGAAGGGGAACCCATGCCGGTTTTTTCATTAAAATTTGGCCTGGAGTTCCCCTTCATGATTCATGACATCGCGCTGGACACATTCTCGGCTGGCTAGACGCCTCTAGGACACGACTTGAGCGGCTGCTGCACGCTCAGGTCGTGTCCAGATCGCCTCGCAAAGTCGCGCTGTCCCTGTGTCAGCCGGCATACGAGTCGCCCGCAAGTCGGATCCGACTTCCCGGGCGACCTCTATTCAAATCAATGGGCTCCCATAGGGAACCATTCATTTTCAATAGAGCGCCACTGACATTTCTATTTACTATAACAGTGCGCCGCTGCTTCCTGCGCCCAGTGAAGGAGTTATCAGGCGCACCAATTAAGGTTAGAAGCAGCGCAGCGCACTGTTATTAGTAAATTAGCCCCTGTGTATGCACATGTATAAATGTGCCAACGTCCCGATATGATAGGAGAAATATGAGTAAACTAAAAAAATGGACTTTAGGCGGCACATGGATAAGTAAGGTAAAAAACTAGGGGTTTTTATTTTAAGCAGAGTAGTAAGAAAATACATATAAACATTCAAACAATAACAGTTTGTTTGTACTTGGATACAAGGCTTAGGCTAGTGCTCTAACAGTGCTTCAAAATTATATGACATAAAAGCATTCCACCCCAGCTGACTGCTGGGATTGCTCTGGACTGGTCAACCCCTTTTCTCTTTCAAGGCACAGGTTTACAGCCTGGCCATTGTATTAGAGGCACTTTGGAGTTAGATACTCTCTGCCCATATATGCACCAGGATTTATACTGGCGTATATCGAGCCTCTTCCCTTACATTGTGGTAGTTACAGCCTCAAAAGTCCTGGAGGACATTACCTGTTGCTGCACACTAGCAGCCTCTACCCAGCAGTATACCCAGCTGTCGATCATTGTGATTTTTACTATGGCTGGCTAGTCGTCACCGACAAATAGCCATTCAAACTTTACTTAGGTGTGTGTTGCATCTGGCAGCACATCCGGCCTACAACTGTGCTCCTGAAGAAGCGTTAATTCGCGAAACTGGTAGAATAATTCAAGACTACACCTGATACACTGGACCCATGGCTCTTGCCACCTGCTTCATACATTTACTGTCTTACTAGCCTTCGGTTTGCTGGTTATGCATTCCATTTAGGGTGGAATGCTTTTATGTCATACAATTTTGAAGCACTGTTAAAGCACTAGCCTAAGCCTTGTATCCAAGTACAAACAAACTGTTATTGTTTGAATGTTTATATGTATTTTCTTACTACTCAGCTTAAAATAAAAACCCCTAGTTTTTTACATTACTTATCCATGTACAACAGAAACCTAATTAGAAAGAACTGGACAAATAGATAAATAGGCAATTAAACAGACTCTGTCATATCTCTAAAGAAATCAAAATAACACCCCGCAAAAGATGAAGTAATATACTCACCTCTCTGACATTACCTTCCCTCTACTACAGGTAATGATGGGTATCTGTGTCCCCTGCCATGGTAACCCCACAGACTCTATAAACACCCTCTACATTTGCGGTCAGCTGTGCCTCATACCCTCTATACACATTTGTGGCTATAGATATGTCCAGGCATAAATTTACCTTATAAAAACCAATTCACCTTTTATGTACAGATAGCAGAGATCAACTACTAGACAACATTCCACTTTAAACAATGTCAAGAGTGCATTGGAGGTTCTATGTGTAGCGATACCCCCCAAACTAAGAGAGCCGCTGGTTTTGTTTCGGGCCCTGTACACAGCACAGCCAACCTCCGGCAATCTACTCGACCCTTCTCTGGCACAGCTAGTCTAGGGGTGGTATATTAGTATGGCTCTATACCTGTCCATGAACAATCCCACAAAAATCCAAACAGTTGTAAAGTATAGTAATGGACACTACTACCGGAATGATTAACTATAGTAGATTTACTCGGATATAAAAGTTAACGATCAATACAATACAACACATACATACAGAGCCCTGCAGTAATAATGACACTAGTCAACTATAGTATATAAAGATATTCACACCACATGTAGCTATCCCCCCCGTGAGCAATATGGCGCTCAATAAAGTTCTACACTCCCAGTCAGGCCTGACTCCATTAAAGCTCTTACAGTGAAGAATCTTCGCATGCAAGATGATCGGTGGTGCACATACAGGAACAGTAATTTGTAATCCAATAACGGTTTATAGTTATAGAAACAACTGTATGGAGACTATATATCTCAGTTCTGCAACTAGTCTCCGGTCAGGACAGCAAGTATAACACAATTGGCCAAGGCAGTCAATAGGCCTAACAACATGTACTCGGTTATAGTTGTGAGCAGGTGCTCTCTCACCCCTCCGGACTCGATCCTAGTCCGGGACTCCCACCGCTGTGTCTCCGCACACAGGGTCTGCAACAGCTGGGTCTCTGGTCAAACTGATGTCCGCGAGGCAAGTAGATATCAGGTGCCACACAGGCTCCGCAGTGGGGTGAAAGGCTCTTTGGATGTGCGCAAGGCCCAGGCCTCGGGCCTTACACTCGTAAGCAGGTTCGCACAGGGAGTCCTCTTGCTAGCAGCGCAGTGTCCAAAGAGGCCAGGCCTAGCCTCGCCCTCCCTTTTTATACCCCATCCATCCAGTCTCTGCGGCGGCACAATGCACCCTGGGTGCCAAACGGGGTTCTGGGTAACGTAGTCCATGGGGCCTCAACGGAGACCCCGCTACACATGTGAAGATATCAAAGTAAAAAGTATAGTGTGTACTGTCTTAAATTGATTTTGCCTTGCCTAATCGAGGAATTCTAAAACAGAATAATGCTCTTAGTTTAAATTGTTTAACTGTAGAGTACATAGAATTTGTGTTCCATTCCTGCAAAGTTGTATTTGCTGCTTTATAATCAAATCCATAGGGTATCCTGGATATATTTTATTCAAGTGGCTTTCAGTTAATGTTATATGATGTGCAAAGTTGTATCAAAGGCTGTAACTAAATTACTTGTCCAATCAGCTCACCAATCAATAAATGCCAACAGGCAGGGTATGTTACAAGAAGAATTGTTATATAAACTATTAGATTGTAAGCTCTTATGAGCAGGGCCCTATTAACCCTCTTGAATTGTATTGTATTGTAACTGTATTGTCTTCCTTTAACTTGTAAAGTGCTGCACAAACTGTTGGCGCTACATAAATTCTCTATAATAGTAATGATAATAATAGCCATCGACAGAGGCGGCTCTCTAATTAGGCAAATTAGGCGGTCGCCTTAGGCCTCGCCCCCTTAAAGTGGCCTCGCCTCGCGGCCGCCTAATTTGCCCATACCGCAACCTTGATGATTCGCCGGGACTGTCCTGCAATATGATCCAGAGTCCCGGCGAATCAGAGTCCCACGGCAATGCCAGCGGCTTGTGCGGGGTGTCTCCATTCCCGCACGCCGCAAGCTTCCACTTTACTGTGCATTGCAGCCAGCCCGGCATCTCTCCCAAGCTGCGTGACACACACACAGTGCAGTGAGTGCACTGCAGAGCGGAGCGAAGTGAAGCCGCCCCTTCTCCTCCTGTGCTGTAATGTTTTCCTGTGCACAGGACAGAGGTCAGAGGAGGAGGGAAGGAGGCACACTACCTGTACCCAGAGCACGCTGGTCTTGACAGTCTGATTAATCTAAAAGTGAGTTGGACTCCCGATCCAATCCCAGCTCCATCTATCCCCCCATCCCATCCCGGTGTCCTATCATTCTGGGTCCCCTATCAGATAGTGCCCGGGTAAGACTGCGCATGCGCTATCGGAGATGGCGGAGATCTCCGAGACTGAACAGCCGTTCCATCAGCTGTAGTTGGAGCATGCGCAGTTAACACGGCGCTCGCTCCCGCCGCTATCAGATGGGGACCCATCTAGATAGAAGAGCGCTGGCCGCGCTCAACTCAATACAGCAAGGGGCGGGATGGTTATATAAAAGGGGCGGGTGTATTATTGAGGACCCATCTCGATAGGAGAGCGCTGGCCGCACTCACTCCCTGCACTCGCTCCCGCCGCTCGTTCTGCGTGTATAATCATATCTGCCCCTTACTGTATTTGACTGAGCGTGGCCAGAGCTCTCCTATCGAGAGTCTCCATCTGATACAACGAGCGGCGGGAGCGAGCGCCGTGTTAACTGCACATGCTCCAACTACAGCTGATGGAACAGCTGTTCAGTCTCAGAGATCTCCGTCACCCCGACTGCGCATGCGCAGTCTTACACGGGCACTATCTGATGGGGGACCGAGGATGTTAGAACATCGGCTCCATCCACCCCACCCCAATACCATCCCAGCTCCATCCAATCCCCCATAACATCCCTCCCCCATCCCATCCCAGCTCCATTCACCACCCATCCCATCCCAGCTCCATCCACCCCACCCCAATACCATCCCAGCTCCATATAATCCCCTATACCATCCCAGCTCCATCCACCCCCATTCAATCCCGGCTCCATCCACCTAACCCCAATCCCATCCCAGCACCATCCATCCCCCCGATCCAATCCCAACTCCATCCATCCCCCCATACCATCCCAGCTCCATTCAGCCCCCACCAATCCCATCCTGGCTCCATACATCCCCCTGATCCAATCCCAGCTCCATCCACCCCACCCCAAGACCATCCCAGCTCCATCCACCCCCCATCCAATCCCAGCTCCATCCACCCCACCCCAATCCCATTCTAGCTCTATCCATCCCCCGATCCCATTCTGGCTCTATCCATTCCCCCGATCCCATTCCAACTCTAGTCCCCCTCCCCTCAATCCCATACCTGCTCCATCCATTGTGGCAGGTTAAGGGGGGAGAGCCACACCGACGCACTAGCCTGCTAAGTGCAGGGGGGTGACACCATGTTCTGCCACACCAGGTGACACCAACCCTAGTGATGCCACTGTGTGCTAGGGGGCACTTTAGGACTTGTGCTACAAGGGGGCTTGGATATGAAATCCACCCCCCAGCACGTCTTCTCCCCTCCCGAAGCCCCCCTAGCACATATCCTCCCCCACAATCAAACAGATGCTGTCTGCCACAAGAGGGGTGGCTCTAGGCACCCCACAAGAGATGTGGATAAATGGGGCACAGTGGCTGCATTGGATGGGCACATTGGCTGCATTGGATGGGCACAGTGGCTGCATTGGATGGGCACAGTGGCTGCATTGGATGGGCACAGTGGCTGCATTGGAGGGGTGATCTCTTGTATCATGTCTGCAGTCTCTGACCATCTCCTGTATGATGTCTGCAGTCTCTGACCATCTCCTGTATCATGTCTGCAGTTTCTGACCATCTCTTGTATTATGTCTGCAGTCTCTGACCATCTCTTGTATCATGTCTGTGACTTTCTCACTCTGCGGAAGGTGCTCCAGAGCCCCCTCTACATTAGAGTTCCCATTTTAAATGCAAGTTGGAACACTGTGACGTAAAGGGGAATGCAGTGGACTCTGATATAAAGGTAATCTTTGGTCACCAGAGTTTCCCCCCTCCCTTACATTAGAGTTCCCCCTTAGATCATGATCCACAGCATTCCCCTTTATATCAGAGTTCCCTTGCATTGTAAGGGGGAATCCTGCAGACTCTGATATATGGGGGAGCTCTGTGCTGGCTGGGTTATATTAACCTGACCTTCATGTAAATGGAGAAATATGCGTGTAATATATAATATATATGTAATATATATATTTGATTAAAGAAGAATTGGTTAGAGAAAATTCTATAAACAGTGAATTCATAGTTCATAGACTTTAAAACTCTTAATATATGCAATTTATACAGTTAATTTATATTGCTTGAATTATTTTTACCATTATGGGTGTGAGTGGGGCCTCATGTCTCAGATTTGCCTAAGGCCTCACAAAGCCTAGAGCCGCCTCTGGCCATTGATACATAACACCTGCCACTACAGTACAATACAGTGAAAAACCATCAATAAATACAAATTGTAGGCAAATGCAATAAATCAGGCTGTAGTAAACGAATCAGCACTTCATACTCCTTACATTTATACATTTTTTAAGTAAAAAAAAATACCGTAATTACACATAAGGCTTACGTTAAAAATTGAGCATTATCATGGAGTTTCCTGGGCAACAGATTGTCTTTCCTCCAATCAGAGAATCTGTCTAGAGTATCCCTTATGCTTTTGACTACTTGAAATTGGTTGTTTGTCTTCCAGATTTCCATGCCAGTCAGTGCCACAAATACATTTAGAAGCTTGTACACCTAAAATTAATAATAAAAAAGATATGTATATAATAAGTGTCTTCCATTGGTAGGCAGGGTATTTGACATTCAAAGATACTCAGCTTTCTTTAGCTCTAAAAATGTAATTGACTTTATATATAAGGGGGCATCAAAGCCACTGACCACCAAACTTAGGAGCACTACACTGACTCACTGTCTTGTTTTTAAATGTTGCTTTAAGCAATTGACATACCTCCTGAAGCCTAGTCTGTGTGGACAGTATGGCAAGTTACCGTACTTAAAAAGGTCTGTGGACTAGCGGTGGCGCTGGAAGATGAATTATTCGGATCACGCTCGATTTTTCTTTTACAGATTTGCAAAATATGCGCACCAGATAATTAAAATGAATATAGAAACCTTTTATTCACAAATAATTCTAAGGGACTTCCGCCTGACGATACTCTTGAAGTCTCCAACTTACTTGCTTGAAGGGGGATAATTGTATAAGTATATATATACAGTATGTCGATAAGGTGTAGTAATTAAATTGAATACAATGGTTGCTTTTATATTGTTGTTAGCTTCATGTAGGAAGAATGTAATTATTAAATCTGTTGTGATAAAGGGTTTTAAGCAGAGATCAAAGTATAATCTGGAAGGTGCAAAACCCCCCCTCCCCCCCCCCTTTTTCTTGTGGTTGTTTAGTGGGAGTGTTTTCTGTGTTTTGTTGTAAAATGGAAAATGAAATAAAAATTACTTGATTTAAAAAAATAAAAAAAAAACTTCCGTCAGTGCCACCTCATTAAAAAGACTCAAAGTGAAATCCAAAGTGGTTTATTGTAGACTTGGTGCATTACAGAGGTGGTTTATGGGCAATTCTTGAAGGTTAAAAAGCATTTTGGAACAATATACCTTCCAATGCTATGGAGTGAGCTCTTCACACCACAAGGGTAAAAACAAAAGGAATAAGCTTGTTAATATGAATGTGGTCCAGATAAATTATGGGCATATTTTTTGGGGTGGAAGGCCTGTGATAGCAGATATGAATACAGAGGTTTATATAATCTGAAACACACATAACCATCAAAGCTCAGTAAACTAGATGTCACAGAGATATATTTACTTACTGTGTTAATGTAATTTATCATTTTAAATATCCGTGTCCGGATTTCTTCTTCATTGCCCTTATATTTTATAAACTAAAAAAAAAAAAAAAAACGGGTATGTAATTATTGTCTTAATATTATCGGTCATATACCTTAAATATTGCTCTATATTTGTAGTTTGTTCTATATAGTACAATTTTTTGCCAAAAAATTAAAGACTGATAATGAACCAGTGAAGCCTAAAAACCTACCTCTCTACATAGGGAAAAGTTTTTTCAAACTGTACTTTGGCAGACTGCATCTCAGTAAGTAACTAGTTCAGATTTTTGTGCTATTTAAGCATAAATGTATCGCAACTGCTGTATTTTCACATAGGCATGTGTGTAAATTTGATACATAAATGTAAGGTGTGCACCTGCAGAATGTTCGCCCAGAAAAATAGTTGATGTACTGTACATTAGACATGTGCACACTGAAATATTTTGTTTCGAAATTTCGTTTTCGTACGAAAAATAAAATTTAGTTACTTCTGAAATTAGTTTTTATTTATTTTGTTTCGTTAAAAAATGCATTCATCCGAAAATCCGAATTAATTAAGGTCAAATCTGTCACTGAAGGCTTATGGTGTCTGTCGAATGTTCTAAGAAGATTCGACGAAGCAGCTAAACTGTACGACGCCGCAATCATACATTTCTCGTCGAATGCTCCGCCCACAAGCTATAGTATAATTCTAATGTTGTATGACTAGTAATAATTATATTTATTATTATTACTAGTCAGCCAACATTAGAATTCTTCTATATGGCGGAGCATTTAACCATAAATGTCCGCTTGTGGCGATCGTATGTTTTTAGCTGCTTCGTCCAATCTTCATGTCTCTATAATGTCGAATATTTTCTCTCGGACTAATAGAGTTAGGTTAGGCACATTCAACCACAGATTCGATAGACACAGATCGCTATGGTCACTGTCATGTCAAATCTTCTATCTATATCGAACTGTTTTCGCAACGAAACGAAAATAAAGCATATTTTATGTCGGATCTTTTGGATTTCGGACTCTGCACATTCGTTATCGTTTGTTAAAACGAACGTGAAAATCCCAGAAATTCAGACAAAAATTCATTCGGACGGAAACGAATGCACATGTCTACTGTACATTGGCAGCGTAGTCAACCACCTGGAGTGTAGCTGGATACTAGTCTTGCTCAGTGTTTGTCCTCCCCTTTGATTCTTTCTAGGGTCTTTCTGCTGGTTCCTCTAATGCCACTCCTGTGGTCTCCATTGGGACCTCCTCACTCACACTCTGATGTTCTGGTGCATTACATTAATGCACAAGCAATGACACGTATTGTGTTAAGCCAGCCCATTCAAATGAATGGACTACCAACGCACCAGAATGCCCAAAAAACAAAACCAGAGATGCAGCACCGTTGCAGTGCACCACAATGCACAGTAGTTCAATACTGTGCATTGTGGTGTGCTGCAATGCCTATGTCCCAAACGTCCTTTGGGTTAGTGCATTTAGGGACCAATAAACATTAAAGATACAGAATAGTGCTAATGTACATAACGTGTGTTTTAACCGGTTCCCGACCATGTCACGCAGATATACTGTGGCACAATGGCTCTCCTGGGTGAAATCCCGTACGGGTACGTCCTACCCGGTTTCGGCCACCAGAGGGCACGTGTGCCGCTGTACGCCGCCCGAGGCACATGCCCGCCCACTACTTGGTGGGGAACCCGATGCGCGTGCCCGGCAAACACGATCGCCGCCGGCCACTCGCGATCGTGTGCACGAGCGCCAGCACGGGGATTTGTGTGTGTAAACACACAAATTCCTGTGCTGTCAGAGGAGAGGAGCCATATTTTTTGTTCCTTCTAAGTAGGAAAAATTATATGTGTCCTCTTCTAGTCACTCCCATCCCCACACAGTTAGCACACACAGTTAACCCCTTGATCGCCCCCTAGTGTTAACCCTTTCCCTGCCAGTGACATTTACACAGTAATTTTTATAGCACTGATCGCTGTATAAATGCCAATGGTCCCAAAAAAATTGTCAAAAGTCTCTGATCTGTCCATTGCAATGTTGCAGTACCGCTAAAAATTTGGGGATATTTATTATAGCAAAAAGTAAAAAATTTAGTTTTTTTTCAAAATTGTCACAGTTTTTTTTTATAGCACAAAAAATAAAAACCGCAGAGGTAATCAAATACCCCCAAAAGAAAGCTCTCTTTGTGGGAAAAAAGGACGCACATTTTGTTTGTGTACAGTGTCGAACGACCGCGCAATTTAAAGCGACACAGTGCCAAATTGTAACAAGTGCTCTAGTCAGGAAGGGGGTAAAATCTTTCCGGGGTTTAACGGTTAACAATGCACTAAAATAAAAAAATTGGGAATGGGCAGCGAAGTTGAGGTGTGAATGGGTCCATAGAGGTTTAGGGAAGGGCACAGCTTCATCACAAGGAACTGCACTGAAACTAGAATGTGGAGAGCCTGTTTTATCTGCTGGTATCCCAACAACAAAGTTGAACATCAGGCAATACACTGCCCCATCACACAGTACAGCTAGACTGGTGACCTGATTATCTCTGTTGCAGTTAAGCATTACACCTTCACTGTCCCTGCTCTGGACAGTGAAAGAACAGAAACAGACCAATTAAGTCTTCTTTCTGTTCCCTCCTCCTGTGAGCATGTCCCTTTTCAGCAAATGTGTATGCAGCATGCCCGATTGGCCCCAAGTACTGCCGTTGCTTCTCCAAGTCTGAGTGCTGTTGTAGATGGGATTAAAAGAGGCTGAAATCAAGTCAAATTTGTTTTTTATACTAATTTTATTTAAAATACATTTAATATTTTTAAATAAATACATAGCTGCTTTTACTGGTGTTCTTTGATACCCTCCTAGAGTTATGATTTAAAGTGGTTGTAAACCCTTTTTTTCTACTTCTACCTATAGGTAAACCTAGAATAAGGCTTGCCTATAGGTAGTGGAAATATCTCCTAAACGCTCACCGTTTAGGAGATATTTCACTTGTAGTCCGCCGAAAATGTTAACGGCACATGTGCAAGGAAGAAACAAAACTAAGTGCCATTTCTTACCTAGCCTGTGCCGTTAATGGCGGCTCCCGTGCGCGCGTGCGGGAGTGACGTCACGCGGCTCCGGCGAATCACAGAGCCGGAGTCCGCGGCCCGGAAGGAAGAGGGGCCAGAAGATGGACGCTGCCTGCACAGAGGACATTGCTGGATTCTTTTGCAGGTAAGTGGCACATAATGGGCTAGTATGCGATGCATACTAGCCCATTATGATTTTTATTTGCAGGCTTTGCAGCGAGCAAAAGAGGAAGTAAAACCCATCAGGGTTTACTTCCTCTTTAAGTAACCATATGACACTCTTTTTAAACACAGCTTTAATGGATTTTCTTGGTTATCAGAGGCAAAAAAGCAGATACCAATACATGTATTTCATGTTATTTCTATTTCCATGCCATGCATATAACAAATACTGTATATATCATATATACAGCTTTATTTGTAAGGTCTTACCATAGAGTGATCCGCCACAATGTACAGCTCAATGTATTTTCTAGCTTTCATGAATTCTTGAACCTATCAGAATCAATACAAAATAGGTACAAGCACATCCATAATTGTAAACTTTTTTTTTTTTTATAATTTCATAAAAAATGGGTGACATTTCATAACTAAACTGATTAAAAACACTCCTATCAATTAATTTCTAGTAATTTTTGTAGTGCAATTAGGTTATCTATGTGCAGAGCACCATGGAGCAGTATGAGTCCCTGTCCACAGTGGTCCCGTAATGAGGCTGCTGAAGAGCTTTCCGGCCACTTAGGGAGAGAGAACTGTCTGGAGCAAGAGCTGCTGATCAGAGCCATGCAGAGAGGATTGCCAGTCACCAGCCAGTCACACAGCTCCAACAGCACTAACTGTTCAGTCACAGAAGTAAAATATTATTCAGCACTATCAAGGCTTATGCCCCATACACACGATCGTTTTTCATGCCGTTAGAAATGCCATTTTTAAAAATGGGCATTAAAACCGATCGTGTGTATGCTCCAGAGCATTTTTAACGACGTGAAAAACGGCCATTAAAAATTTCGAACATACTCTATTTTTTCACGTAGTTTTTCATGTCGTTTTTTTTAACGACGTGAAAAACGATGGTGTGTATGCTTTGACGAGGTGAAAAAAACGCGCATGCTCAGAATCAAGTATGAGACGGGAGCACACGTTCTGGTAAAACTAGCATTTGTAATGGAGATAGCACATTCGTCATGCTGTAACGGACTGAAAAAAAGGAGGCTGAAAAGCGCGAATCGTCGCTCAACAAACTTTACTAACATGAAGGGTGGCACCATCCGAACGGAACTTCCCCTTTATAGTGCCGTCATACGTGTTGTACGTCACTGCGCTTTGCTTGAACATTTTTTAAAATGATCGTGTGTACGCAAGACAGGCTTGAGAGGAAACATGAAAAAAAACAACGAGAAAAACGTTGGTTTAAAAAATGGCATGAAAAACGATTGTGTGTATGGGGCATAAGGGATCTATCTGAGGCTGCTTGTAAACATACAAGGCACCAGCAGATCAAATACACAGCCCCAACAGCACTGAATGATTTTTTGTTTTACTAGGACTTATGTTAGGAATGAGATCAGTTGACATTGGCAGGGTAAGCTGGCACACAATACAAAATATGTTTTTACAGAGAGAGGGCAAGGTGACCATAATGGTGACTGTTCCTCCCCCATAGCAATGGCCACATATTGGGCTTCAATGTGGGGTGGAGTTACAGCAAGCACTGATAGTAAAAAAAATGGCTTTCAATGGACAACAGGACCATGGATCAAAATGGGACCAAGTGCTGCCTTTACTTGGTCTTGTATGGGATTGAACTAGGGTTTTATGTATTAGTGATTACCATTTTTTGCTAAAACTGCTTAATGGCCCATCGTAACAAAACTTTCATGAGTTGTCTGCTCTGTGAGGCTGAAAAAATTACATGCATTTGTAATTGTGTTTAATACTGTTTATCCAATAAAAATTTATTGAAACAGAACTAGGGTTTTTAATGCTGTGGTGATAGTTATTTTTTACGGAAAAAAGGGTGCAGTAAAATTCTTTCTTTACCTTACATGGGGCCCTTGATAGGTGTCAGTTACTAAGAGATTCCAATTTGTTCCTATTGTAAAAGAGATACAGATCTTAGCCCCCGCTCACATCGGGCCAACAACACATGCCAAATTGGAGCCTATTGCCGACAACGGTACCGTCCGAATTGGTGTGACGCTGACTTTGCGGCGCCGCACCGATTCCCAAAAGTAGTTTGTGCACTAGTTTTGGCGACTTTGGCGGGTGATTTCAATAGAAATCTGTGCATGAACCCGCACAGATGTCTTTCAAATCGCCCCCAAACGCGCAATGAAATGCGGGTTTGAAATCGTGCGAGTTCAGCTGAACTCGCACAATTTCAAACCTGCCTCCAATGTGAACGAGAGCTTAAGGCCTGTACACACGATTCAAAAATTGGATGGAAAATTTGTACGACGAGCTGTCTGCCGATTTTTGGATCATTAGTATGGTGCTTTCAACAGCCGATTTCGCTTTTTTTGTCAGACAAAAGCTGGATGTGCAGACTATAAAAATTTTCGTCGGATGTGAACTCAACGTCCAATTTTCGTTTCTTTAATACAGTTTTCGTACAAAAAAAATCATAAGAGCAAGACTAGGCATGCTCAGAAACAAAATAATACATACAAAACTATTCAACACATTACATTACTTCTGCCGTTGTATTCTGTCAAACAAAAATGTTCGTATTGTGAGTAACCTCTTCACTTTCGGCATGAGACAAAGAACAGATGTTCGGTCTTCCGAAAATCTAAGTGTGTGTACGAGGCTTTAGAGTCATACATGTTTGTTTGGTGCTATCAAATAGCTGTGAAATTGTGCAGGGTCTCCTATGTGTAGTCTGGTCATTGAGAAGTTGATTGCATGGAAGTCTGAGAAGATGATTGCATGGAACAGACACAAGCTGGTCGAAACTTTGTGTGGAAGAGGAGCCCAGAGCCTGTAAATGTGTAAACAAAGGCTGATTTACTAAAACTGTAAAGTGCAAAATCTGGTGCAGTTATGATGGTAGCTAATCAGCTTCTAACTTCCGCTTATTTAATTAAAGTGATAATAAATGTATTTTTTTTATAAAAAAAAACAAAAAATGTTATACTTGCTCTGTGTAATGGTTTTGCATGAAGCAGCCACAATCTTCCTCTTCTCGGGCCCTCACTGGCATTTCTGGATCCTCCTCTTCTCCGAGTGCCCCCACAACAAGCTGCTTGCTATGGGGGCACTCATGCAAGCTTGTTCCCGAGCCCCACTCCCTTTGTCCATAAGACACACAGAACCGGGCTTTGCCCCATCCCCCACTGGCTGTGAGTTGTGATTGACAGTTGCAGGAGCCAATGGCTCTCGGAAGGCAGAGACCAAGGTGAGCAGCTGCTTTCATGCACAATGATAGATCGTGATCAAACTTGGGTAAGCATTAGGGGGCTGTGGGAGGAGCTGCATACTGAAGGTTTTTTACCTTCATAGAATGCATAAAGGTAAAAAAACTTCAGCCTTTAGAACCACTTTAAGCTTTGACAAAAAAAACTGGAAGCTGATGCAGAGCTGCAATAGATTTTGCAATCTGCATGTTTAGTAAATCAACCCCACAGTCTGCAACATAACCCACTCAATAAGATAATACCAGGCTCTTAAACTGCCTCTTTTATCTTTTCTACTTTGCTGTAGCTGCTACAGTCCTACCTCAGAACTTCTGCTGGAAGAGGATGTCTTGGTCATTACAGACTCATTATACATGGTATGGTCCACTCCACAAGTCTTAGGGGCATCCTGGTCTTGAGAGGCATACACAGCATGTGCTCCATTCTCTGTCAAATTTAGGGGCTCAATCAAAAGCTTTTGTTCTTGAGTCATAATAATTCCACTAATAGAAAAGAGAGTTATATAAAATTATATTTTCATCACATACCAAATTACATAGGGATGCAAATTAAAGCTGATTATCCAGAATGTTCATAGGGACCCTTCCCTATGCTGCCATGTCCCTAAGTAAATTTAGTCTGGTTGTGCTAGGACGTAACCAGTTTGTGCTGTTATTTACTTTTTCAATGCTCTGCTGGTCTTCCCTAAGCCTATTGGGTTGATTGCTTGTGTCTGTTACTGTCATTGGTTTCTTTCCATTTTTGTGCTTTTTGGATATCCTGCAACCCAAACCTTCTCTCCTGCAGCAAAAAAACAAGGGGGCTGATTTAGTAAAACTGCAGAGTGCAAAATTTGGTGCAGCTGTGTATGGTGACCAATCAGCTTCTAACTTCAGCTTGTTCAATTAAGATTTGACAATAAAAAACCTAGAAGCCGATTGGTTTCTATGCAGAGCTGCAACAGATTTTGCACTCTCCAGTTTTAATAAAGAAATCCCAAAGAGACTGGAGCTTAACTTCTGGGTGGGTTGCCTGTAGGCATGGCAGGAGGACCCCAACAAATCCAGTGGCTCCTGAGGGGATAAGCAGTACATGTGTAAAGTGCACCTGTGTGCTGGAGAGGGGGCTGTCTTCCTCCCGCCGTGCTGCCCGCCCCTGCTAACTCGCTGCAGACCCTCTCCTGATCCCCCCTGCCTTGGGCTGCATGGCGGGGTTTACTCGCACCTTGCTGGTGGCCCTGCTATTGTCCCCCCTCCTCCGCCTGCTGAGAACTGCTGCTGTGGACTGTTGGCTCTGGGGGGCCAGGTGAACTTTGCTTGGGATGTGGGGAAGCCATGGAGAGATGTGTGGTGCGGGGGTGGCGGGAGGGGGGGTTTGCACGGATATCTGCTAGGAGACAGGGTGTCACAGATTTTGCAATACTGTTGTTCATGTTTGCTAAGTTTCACCTTTTAAGTTTGTGCCCTTAGCTTATGCTAAGCGAACTCATTTAGCACTGCGTGTTTTGCTGGTTTCTGTTCCCCGCACTCAGGTGGGGGACGGTAGCTTCAGGCTTACACTGACTGTATAAACATTGCCTTGGCACCCCCCGGGTCGCCATCTTTTTCTCCTTGCCCCATAGGAGAATTGCCTCAGGTGCTCTGGTTGAGCCGAGTTCTGGTTAAGGGAGCGGGCACTCCAAGTTCCCCAATGGTTGTGCGGGGTGGGGGGTGGGGCGGATATGTTTTTTTTGTTGTTTTTTGGTTTATGTCACAATGTATGTGTTGCGGTAGTTCTCTCTGGCAGTCTGGTCATGTACAGCTCAGGATTTCACTATGGGTCTTCCAGACCCTTTGTACGGATGTCTATGTAATGCATTTTGCATGTCTCTCTCCGGGTCCACTCCTGTTTTATTCCCCTGACATTTCTCTATTGCAGTTCTCCCTATGGCTCACATGAGGCTGCTCTCCTGGAACATCCGGGGACTTAATGACAAAGTGAAGCGCTCCTTAGTCTTAGCATACCTCAAAAAGTACAATCCACATGTGTGTATCCTACAGGAGATGCACTTGATGGGAAGTAGGGTGCTCGGCCTGAAGAAGCCCTGGGTTGGGCACTACTACCACGCCACGCATTCTAGTTATGCCCGAGGTGTTAGTATACTGATCCATAAATCCCTAACATACAAATTATTGGATGTTAAAGTGGACCCGGAGGGCAGATACGTGCTTTTACATGTGGTTATTGACACTATTGAATTGGTCATTCTTGGTCTGTATATACCACCACCGGCCTCAATGGCTCTTTTAAAGCTCCTGATCCCTTTCATTTCTAGGTACCCCACTGATAACCTTGTCATTGCTGGTGACTTTAACATGGTCCCGAACCCCTCTCTGGACAAACTCCAGAGGGGTGGTGGCAGATATCAATGCTATAGGCAAACTCAGAGTCCCTTGTGACCTGCTACCACTGCTGTTACGTATTGTAGATAACTTGGAGGCGACACAGGCTAAGAAACAGTTTGTATTCTACACAGCATTCTATGCGAGGAAGGCGGTCCTCCTAAAATGGAAGGACCCCGCTCCCCCAACGGTGCAACAGTGGAGAGCTCTAGTGGATGTAGCCCTGCAATTCTATAAATTAACCTACCTGGGCCATAATTGCCCCAAGAAATTTGAAAAAATCTGGGCGGCATGGATTTGGGTGCGGCAGATCACTGTGGATTAAGAACTAGGGAAGGGAGGTGCTTACTTAGGGGTACCCTGGGATTTTAGTGGCGGGAGTCTCCTGACCCCCCCTCCGTATTCCTCTGGAACATAGTAATTATGAGTGACTGGGCCCCGGTCCCTGCCCCCCCCCTGTTCTTGTTCAGCTTGGGACCATCACTGCGGATCTTCCTACTCAATGGGGTTCTTGCCTCCTTCCCCTTTGATGTTTTGTATGTAATATGTTCCATTGATCACCTTACTTTGTTGCATTACTTGTGTACTATAGACTTCTATGTTCCCGTGTTAGGACATCCTGGTGTAATATAATTTTTTCGATTAGTTTGAATTTCCTGAATTGATGATGGCCGATACACTGTTATCTCACCTCTCATGTTATAGCTATCCATTGTCGAGAATGTACCGCTGTTCTTTTGTTTTCTGTGTTATTTTATGTTTTTGTTTTCTTCAAAATAAACAAACTTTATGTTAAAAAAAAAAAATACACCTGTATCTGGACTATAGACATTAAACTATTTACATATTCTTAACAAGCAGTAAAATAGCTTTAAACAAGCCATTGTTGACCTCTGTCTGCTGTTAAGTTATTCCATCAAAGGTCACAACAAATATTTAAAGTAGAACTATATACTACTTTTTTCTTCCTCCTCTCTTTCTCTCCGTCTCTCGCCCACACACACTGTAAGGGACAATAATTATCATGGATTTTATATAAAGTTTTTTTTTTTTTTGGAGTTAATGTTTAGGAAGATTTTTGATAAGGGTTTTTTTTATTTTTTGTTGGGTTGGGTGGCTCAAGTTTAGATTGACCAAATCATTCAATGGGTGTACTATCACTTAGGAGTCGGTTCGGACTCCCTTATTAGTCAATATTATTAAAATCTCTCCTTCTCCACTGAAATAGGGATGTAATGACTGACTGTCGAACTGAGGGATACTAGGAACAGTTAGGGAGGTTGGGTTCATTAACCGGGGATGTGTCGGAGTAGACTTAACTACTTATACTATATTGTATGTTAAAAAGGGAAGTGGCTTTCCCATTTTTTTGATACTATGTAAATGCTATATATGGACATATGTTTTGGTCTTTATTTGATTGTTATGTTGAATCTCAATAAAATAAAAATTTTATAATAATAAAATAAAGTAGAACTATAGGCAAAACTTTTTTTTTTTCATTTTGGATAGAAGTAAGGGAGGGTCATAACTCCTGTCAGATTTTTTTTCACCATCTGTGTCTTCTTGCAGAGATTTCTCTTCACTTCCTATCCCATAGCCAAACAGAAAGTAAGAGGAAATCCCTGAAAATTAGGGGGATTTCTTGGGGCCCCCCAGGTCACCAGAACGAGTGTCCCAATTGGAAGATTTCTCTTCTCTTACTTTTCTGGTGACAATGCTAAATTTGGGATTTTCTTTTACTTTCAATGAACATGGTAAACAGGAAAAATTGAGAGGGTGAATTTCCTTAACAGGGGCAAAGACAGCAATACAACCTGGCAGTGGTTCTAATCACTCTCCAGTCTGTCTAAAATGAAAAAAAAAATTGCCTTTAGTTATACTTTAAGTCAGGTTTCAGTTGGTTTCCATCAGCTTAGAAACACTTGCTTAGTTGTTTAGAAGGCTGACAGTCAGATCCTAAAAAACATAATTTTTTTTGTGAAGTTTGAAAATTAATTTTACCATAAAGCTTATAGATAGAGAGATGAACGAGTGTTTTTACTGCTTGCTCAGAATATGTAAATACTTTAATGTGCATTAACTGAGCATAGGTTCAGTTTATGGTAAAAGACACTTCGTTAACTGAAATCGTTATCTTATCGCACACCATACTGGAGTCAACCATAATGTGGGTGTTGTAATGACCATTAAATGGCATTGTGTACTATTCTGTGATGCTGTCGTGATGCAATGAAATTGGAATTTTTCTACATGAAAAAGATATGATGGCAGCATATTTTATAGGCAGAATAAGGCCAGACAGAGGGAGCAAAATACAATCACAGTTAATGCAACTATTTTGAGAACTGTATAGCATACAAGTGTCGCCGCGCAACATATTCAACTCCAGTGTAAAGTAAATGGAAGACAGGCTTCAGCTCAAAGCCCCACCCATCAGTAACTTGAGCTGAAGTCTTTTTTTTACTTATACTGGAGTGGAATACAGCATACAGTGACACTTGTATTCTATATTTCAGAAGTAGGCAACATGGGGCCCTCCAGCTGTTGTGGAAATACATTTCCCATGAGGCATTGCAAGGCTGGCAGTTACAATTAGTCCCAGAGGCACAATGGGACTTGTGGTTCTGCTAGAGTTGCCACCTCATCCCTTTAAACCCAAACACATATGAATTACACAGGTTCTGTGGCTGATTAAGGTGGTAATTAAACTCACTTGGTGCCTTATCTGCATTATATTAGCCTCAGAACCTGTGCAATTCATATGTGTTCGGGTTTAAAGGGATGAGGTGGCAACCCTAGGTTCTGCAACAGCTGGAGGGCCCCTGGTTGCCTACCCCTGCTACATTGTATCTTAGAGTGAGATGTGCTCTGTCTCTGCCAACACTTGAATACAGAAAGCCAACCTAAGAAACTGATACTGCAGGCTTGGAGCAGCACTGATCTGTTATTATATTATTTTGGGAACTGCTTACAAAAACTGTGCCACATAGGACTAAATCCACAAGCAATAACAAGAAAGTGCTAAAAGTACTCATTATCTCTAGATGGCTTTATCTAACAACTGCCATTAATCTTATAAGTAAGCAGTATTGAGAGAATAGTAGATAGAATAAGGCCCCAAACGGTACCAGTGTGTGGTCAGCAGAGGCACCCATTCAATAAAAAGGTGCTTCCAAGTTCCAAATGGATTCTTTTGAAATGTTGGTGTTTATTTATCATGAAAACAGGTTAAAAAATCATCAAACCTTTTGTGGCTCTTTAGTGGGCGCTTCATCAGGAAAAGATATACAGTACACTTTAATGGGTGGGATCCATGTGCATACCTTTAGCCCAAAGTATACTGTTTTCTGTACTGAGAGAAGTATAGAAGCTGTCTCTTTCTGAAACTGATTTTTATCTGGTTGTCTTTGATTTAAGGGCCCATTCACACTTTGGCATTTCTGCATTGTGTTAATGTATGTGCATTAATGTGTGTTATGCCACGCTTCAACAGGTGTTGCATTTAGGCAGCCCAGTATTTTTAAACTGGCTTCCTACATACAAGAACAGACAAAAAAAAAATGGACAGCATTTTGGTTTTTGACACGCCACAGTGCACGATAGAGCCTTACCATGCATCGTCATGCACTGCAACACATGTGCATCAGAGCTGCATTACCTTAGTGCCTTTGTGTGCTTTTTAGAAGGAATAACTCTGCAATGCATTTGAGAGCATTATCATAACGTACTGTGACACAGAAGTGTTTTCTGACCCAGTACAAGCATGTACTAAGGTAGGTAAAAGGAAATTAAAAACTCCTGATCTGAATACTTGTTTCGGATCAGTAACTCAGAATGCACCAAAACGATGGGCTCAGCATGACAGCATCTCTTAATTTCATAAGTGAAGCTATCACTAGTAATGTGGATACTGAGGAGTGGGCTGTGTACTCAGAAGTGCAGTTCTCATTGGTAACATGGGTAGAGGGGGCGATTTGTGTGTGGGAGTACCGAAATCACTGGATACCTGGATACTCAGAAGGGATCTGTGTATGCTAGCTTGCAGATCTCACTGGTGCTACGAATAGTGACAGGTGTGTTGAAGGGTAGATCTAAGGTGTTTCTTCTAGTATCTTCTGAAGTTTGTCAACTACAATGTATCTATTATGAATGTGATTTGCATGTGAATTGAAAACTTCCTCCAGCTCTTACCTCAGCCCCTGGCACACACTGAGACTGACCAGTGAGCTGCTGTCATCCTTTACATGGCCTTGATAATAACAGTGATCCTGGAAGAGATACAGAGACAGTTACAGTTGTTATAAATGGGAAGAATGGGGCCGTTAGTAATGCTCTTTCTATGTTTTAGGTAGTACAACCTGCAGCACAACTGGCCATCCATTGTGATGGCTGAGTCCGACAGATATGGACATTCAGCTTTCAGCACTTGACCTCCAGAAGATTTACTCTCCTTCATGACCAGGCCATTTTTTGCTTTTTGGCACTGTATTACTTTAACTGAAAATTGCGCAGTCGTTTAATGCTGTACACAAATTAAAATGTATATAATTTTCTTTCCCCACTGATAGAGCTTTAAACTATAAATTAAAAATTATATATATATTGTGACAGAACCCACTGTCACTGTGTGCTTTGGAAGGGACTGAGGGCGGGCCTCCTACCCACAGACTATGGCCCAGAAGAGACTGAGACTCGGGGAGAAGCTGGCATTGAGATAATGTAATGTAATGCTACATCCCTTCTCCCCCATCCCCCCCCCCTCTTGTTGCTGTGTTTAGCTGTGTTGAGTCATGGCACATAGACAATTGTCTGGACTGCAGACATCTCTCCGCAGGGGATGTGTATTGAGGGGTTGCCTGCTTACCATAATCCCTTTATGTTTATCTGTAGTCTCTGTTTTAATGTACAAGTGTTCAGTTCCCATTGGTTCTTCCTTGTCCCCTACCCCCCCCCTCTATGACAAGGCTAAGGGGAGTGTCCCTAACTGTGTGTAAAAGTGTATGTTTTGTATTTAATAAACGGTTGATGCTCTGCATGTTTAACCCTCAACACCTGTGTGGCTTGTCTCGTGATTGAGGGGTTAAGGGCTGGTTATGGCGAATCTGCAGGCTGCGGGTGCGTTTGGAGGACAGGAGACACAGGTCTGGCGGATGTGCCCACCTGGGGTATCTGAGATCCGTCACATATATATAGTGGAATTTTTTCTTTTTTTTATACTAGTAATGATGGTGATCAGCGGGACTGTAATCGTATGGTGAGCAGTCTGACACTAACTGACCCTTTGGGCACTTTGTGGGAGCCAGATACACTAATCTAATACGGCAATAAAAAAGTGCTAAAAAATATACACTGTCACTGTACTAATGACACTGGCTGGGAAGAGGTTACCATCTAGGGCGAGCAGGGGTTTAAATGTGTGCCTAACCAGTGTTTATGTGTTTACTATGAGGTGCTTTTACTAAGGTGCTTTTTTTTTTACAGCACAGCACAGCCAGAGCACGCGCCCCCTGGATATAAGTGCTGGATAACTTACTAGATACGTGATCCAGTGCAGGAGAGCTGCTCTGCCGCCGTACTCCCACTTTTTGCATATCAATTATTCACAGTCCACATAATAGGGGGCAAGGTGTGGGTGTATTTTTGTCTACAAACTTTGAACTAAAAATGTCTTGATTTTTTTACCTCTGAAAATTGGGGGATATGAAGTAAAACATAATTTTTTGACATTCCACATACCCTCTCTTCTGGAATAGTGGTCACAGGAGTTCCATCATCCAGATAATGAGTCTCTGTATAGTTACTAGCGAGCAGATCTCTGTGGGGAAACAAGACATCTAAGAAAATTGTTCATTATAAACTTAAGCCCCGTACACACGATCGGTTTGACTGATGAAAACCGTCCGATGGATGGTTTTCATCAGACCAACCGATCGTGTATGGTACCCATCGGCCTTTTTTCCATCGGTTGTAAAAAATAGAACTTGTTTTAAAATTTTCCGATGGATAAAAAACCGATGGGAATTTCCGATCGTCTATGGGCAAGTCCATCGGTTAAAAAACCCACGCATGCTTAGAATCAAGTCGACGCATGCTCAGAAGCATTAAACTTCATTTTTCTCGGCTCATCGGAGTGTTTTACGTTACCGCGTTTGGAACGGTCGGTTTTTTGACTGATGGTGTGTGGCCAAGACTGATGAAAAACAGTTTCATCGGATTTCCGATGGACAAATCCATCGGACGAAAATCCATAGGTTATCCGATCGTGTGTACGGGGCTTTAGAGTAAAACTAAAGGCAATACTTTTGTTATGTTTTGGATAGAGTGGAGAGGGATTAGAACGCTTGTCAGTTTTTATTGCTGTCTGTGCCCCCGTGAAGGAGATTCAGCCTCTTTTTTGTCATGTTTACAATTATCATGAAAGTGAAAGAAAATCCCACATTTTGGGTTGTCCCCAGAAAAGTAATAGAGGGGAAATATTCCAATGGGGACACTAGTTCTGGTGATCTGGGGGTCCCCAAGGAATTCCCTTAATTTGCAGGGATTTCCTCTCACTTCCTGTTTGGCTATGGGACATGAAGTGAAGGCAAATCATCCCAATTAGACACAGATGGCACAAAAACATCTGACAGCAGTTTACTGTATACCCTTCCTTTGCTCTATCCAAAACGAAAACAGTTTTGCTTATAGTTCTTCTTAAGTGACTTCAATTACATAAAAAATACTAAACTACACTTTTAAAAATAGTAGAATAAACAGCTGCTTCTGCACAGTAAAAGGCTTGTGTGCCTTATGTCAAAGTTCACTTTTCCTCTTTTATTCATTACAGGTACTTATATAGCACCATCAGTTAATATATACTGTATATACAGCGGGTACAATAAGTATTGAACATGCCACCATTTTTCTAGGTAAATGTATTTCTAAAGATTCTATTGAGGTGAAATTGTCACCACATGTTGGTAACAATCCATGCAATCCATGCATACAAAGAAACCAAAACAAATAAGTTCTGAAATTAAGTTATGTGTAACAAAATGGAATGACACAGGGAAAAAGTATTGAACACATGAAAAAAAAGGAGGTGCAAAAAGTAATGGAAAGCCAAGACACCAACTAAAATCAGTATTTAGAAAGCAATCCTGCCCCTTGTCGGTGCAAATTAAATGGGTTGTAAAGGTTTAATAAAAAAATAACAAACATGTCTACTTACATCCACTGTGCAGTTAGTTTTGCACAGAGTGGCCCCGATCCTCGTCTTCTGGGGTCCCTCGGCGGCTGTCTCGGCTATAGCCGCCAAGTGTATCACTCGTCCCCGCCCCCCCGCCACGCTGCGTCATTGATTTGATTGACAGCAGCGGGAACCAATGGCTGCACTGCTATCAATCATCCAATGAAGGGCTGGGGGAAAGCAATGCAGGATCGCGCCCATGGAGATTCGGGGCTCAGGTTAGTAAAATGGGGGCTCGGGGGGGCCGGAGAGTGCAAGGTGTTTTTTTACCCAGAATGCATAGGATGCATTAAGGTGAAAAAACACAAGGTTTTACAACCCCTTTAATATCAGCTGGTTCAGTCACAACTGATGGCCTATAAAAAGGTGTCTCATTACCAAGGTATCACACAAGAAACATCTCATGTTGGGTAAAATCAAAGAGCTCTCTCAAGACCTTTGCAAACTTATTGTTGCAAAACATACTGATGGCATTGGTTACGGAAGGATTTCTACACTTCTGAATGTCCCAATGAGCACTGTTGGGGCCATATACTGGAAGTGAAAAGAACATAATTTCACCATAAACCTGCCACGACCAGGTGCTCCTTGCAAGATTTCTGACAGAGGAGTGAAAATAATTATTAGAAGAGTTGTTCTACAAGAGCCAAGGACCACTTGTAGAGAACTTCAGAAAGACCTGGAATTAGCAGGTACAATTGTTTCAAAGAAAACAAGAAGTAATGCACTCAACCGCCATGGCCTGTATGCACGCTCACCACGCAAGACTCCATTGCTGAAGAAAAAGCATGTTAAAGCTCGTTTAAAGTTTGCTGCACCACATTTAGACAAGCCTGTGAAATACTGGGAGAATATAGTCTGGTCAGATGAGACCAAAATGTTACTTTTTTTTTTACAATTCTATATACACACAATCCCATACCCACAGCTGATCCAGAGGAAGGCAAAAGAATGATGCTATTAGCTCCAGCAGGGGAAAAAATTCCTTCCTGATCCCCCAAGAGGCAATTGGATGATCCCTGAATCAAATTTTTCCTATAATGTTAGTATCCACTGTTAGGTCACTCTGAACCTATTTGGTCAGACAACTAGCATCTGCTAGCAGGGGATTGGCAATGACAGCCCCTATGGGCATCTAAGAATTGGTATGCCCTCAGACTCATTAATTCAGTTTACTTCTGCGGGATTACAAAATACCCCCCCCCCCCATTGTTATGTAAATGAAGACAGAGGTAGCTGTTCTATAGTCCTAATACATTTCTTTTCCTAGTGAAAATGCTGCTCCTGAATACATACATTATGTTCTTTCAGTAGGGCAGGAAGTGTCATCCTGGCAGGATCACCAGGTGAAAATACAGGAGATAAAAAAATGTACAAAAGAAACACAGCCACCACATTTATAGACAGGTAAGATGCATTATATTCAACTTTTGTTCTTGGGTTTAGATACACTTTAACTATCCTTTGTAACTGATGTTGAGCAGAACTTTTAGTCTTAATTATTTAAATAGGCTGACAAGTCTTTCTTTTTAAATCTCATTAACATAATGTTGTTTATTACAGTGATAATTTTATATGATAATATAGTGATGATAATATATACACTAAATAACAGCCCTTTACAGATAAGTAATGTGATAATGAACAGAGATACAGTGGGCACTTACTCAGTCTTCTCCAGCTGAAGAACTATTGGTTTTCCATTTACTTCTAATCCATAGTGCACTAGGTCTGGATACTTGCCCTGTGAAGGGGGAGATTTACATGCTAGAAGGTTAATCACTCAGTGGGAAAATGCCCTATTGTTTTTTTTGTTTTTATCATATTACAAAGAATAGGTATGTGGAGCAATCAATTTTAGCCAATTAGCCATCAATTTTTTAGAATACCTACATTGTGTACTGACTTGTTGAAACTTGATTACTGCTGTGAGGGTGTTGATGTCAATTTTCACCACACAATCAATTGTTATGTTCTGTCTATGATTGCTTGGTTTTCCTTCAAGTTTTTATTTTTTTTATTTCTTTTCCCACAACTCAAAAATGTTCTAGTAGGTTAAGGCCTGGCTCACACCTATGCATTTTTTAGTGCGTTTTCAGTTTTGCAGAAACACACTACAGTCTATTTAACATGATTTCCTATGGGTGTAGTTCCCATCTGTGCATTTTATGGAAAGGGCCAGGGACTTTTTTTGGTTTTTAGTTCCATAGACTTCAATGGATCAAAAATGTGTATCAAAAAACGCAAAATGCACCTGGAATATGCAAATTGCAAACTGCATAGGTGTGAACCAGGCCTTATTGTCTAATGTAAAAATTTATGTCGATATGTAAGCAAGTTACTACCGTATATTAGGCACTGCAGCAATGAGCTTTCTGTTTTCTATAAATATCAACGACATATACTTTTACTTTTTAAAATGAACAAAATAGGCTACATTTTATTTTCTGCAGTTATTTTCTACAGATTACATATTTCATGCTTGCTCAACAGTACAGAATGTGTAATTTTTCCTAAATGAATGTTATTTTCCGCTGATCCTGTGTGAGGGGTATAGTCAGATTACGGTTTATAGGTTTACTTTACCTTAGTGTCTCTTCTGTGCTGAGTATGAAGCTTTTGAGGATAGACCACCTCATATTTCCGTCCCTCAAGTATTGCATTAAATGCTAGAAAATAGAACACCACCATCATTTGTTAACAAAATTGGGCAACAATTAATTTTTTTATTTTTTTATTGGGCTAATAACTTTTTTGTAAGATGAGATGTCGTTGATTGCTATACATACAATATATGTTAGCACGTGTGGAAAGAGCCTTTTTGGGCTGACACATGAAAGTGGAACTAAACCTCTCCTGAATTAATTCCCGAACCCTTCATTTAAAAAAAAACCTGCACATGCACAGATGCACCACTGATTTCTTACAGGCATTTAGGAGCTGGAGGAGACCGGTGGTACCAGGGGTGTTTTATGAAATCAGTGGGCCTGTGTGAAAGGTCATACATTTGGCCCCATTGCCATAGTGAAGTGTGGGCATGGTTTTCATTGCGCCAGGAGTGTTGATGGGATTATAGAAGACTTGAGGCACTGTTGGACATTGCAAGCAGAAGAGCAATATGGGGCACGTACCGCACAGTGGTGAACAGTAGGTGTGGCCAAACTGTGTAAAGTAGTAGGAGGGGCTTAAGGGACATAGTAAAATCAAACAAGATCAGTTTGTCCCCCAGTACCATCCCCCCCAAGGTCAGTCTGTCCCCCCGGTATTATCATTCCTCCCCTAGGTCAATCTGTCCCCCAGTATATTCCCCGGTAAATCAGTCTGTCCCCCAATATAATCCTTCCCCCCTCCAGATCAATCTGTACTGCCTTTGGGAGGCAGTATAATCCCCCCCAAAGGTCAGTCTGTCCCACAGTATAATCCTTGCCCTCCTCCTCAAGTCAGTCTGTTTCCCAGTATAACCCCCCAGGTCAGTCTGTCCCCCAAAATAATCCTTCTCCCAGGTCAGTGAGACTGACATACTGGAATTATACCAGGTTTAAGTGGTTATACTGGGATGATGCCTGCAGCTACAGGCATCATCCTGGTATCAACATTTTTAGGAGACAATGTTGTTGTTTTTTTTGTTTTTTAAATTCTTTTTATTAAGCTTAAAAGATAAGAGTTACATCAACAAAGCCTATTGGGCATACCCAGGCTTGAATTGAAAACATGGTAAAAGAACAACCAAAACAAAAAACACACAATTATAAACCTATCAATTAGACATCTGAATACTTTCCCTCAGTGCACAGAACTTAGCAAGAGAGATATTCAGGAGTAAAACAGTGCATACTATGGAGGGGTTACCGATGACCCAACAGTATCCCTTGACTCTGTACAGCTATCCCACACCTTGGAGAATTTTTGTGGGCATCCCCTAGATTCATAAGTAAATTTGTACAATGGGATCATTTTGTTAACAATAAACTTCCAATGATCTAAGGTAGGTGCCTGGGGAGATTTCCATTTAAAGAAGTATGGACGTACGTGTATAAAACAATAGTAGACCTATCATAATTTTCATAGCCCTGGAGGTAGCTAGTAAATGAACAACTCCTAAAATAAAAACGTCTATTAATAGTGGCATTGCTACAGTAGTGACCTTGCAGCTACAATGATAAACTGCTGACCCGAATAGCTTTATACCTGGACACTCCCAGAACACATGCAGGAACGTGGCAGGATCAGCCGTGGATCGCCAGCATTGCGAGGCATGTGAGGGATAAATCCTTTGTAACCTCTGAGGTGTTAGATAAATTCTGTGAAGAATTTTAAACTGTATTAGCCTGTCTCTGGCTGAGACCAAGCTACGCATGGGGTAGTCCCATACGGAGGCGATGTTGTTTAGTGTACAACCACATAATTACTTCTACAGATGGCCTAAGGGGGTGCCTCCCCCTCTTAAGCCACCACCTCCTTCCCCAGGCTCTCCTGACCCATCAGGGAGCCCAGCGATGTTCTGACTGGCGACATTCTGTGGACTGTGCAGAGAGAAAGAGAGGAACTGACATTTAAAAAAAATTAAGTGCCCTGTCCCCCCCCCTATACATAAATGGTGATCGCACTACACATGTGAGGTATCGTCATCATAGGCGTGCGCAGCCTATTGCATTAAGGTGTGCACCTCAAAGCTCCAACACATATGCGTGTGTGCCATATTTACCGGCCTCTTCCCCGCTCTCCATCCTAAAACAATGGGGGACCCGGGCAGCAGAAATAGGGACAGGAGGGGTGGCAGGGTGGCATATATTGGTATCAATCCCCTGTATTTTCCTCCTCTGGCAGCTGAATATCAGCGAGAGGGAGAGGAGGAGAAGCCTACTTTCAGCTGCTGCAGGAGGAAAATACATATCGGTTCCACTAAATTCCACCCCGCCGCTTCTTATGTCCAGGTTCTGGTCATTGGCAAGGAGGGATAGCGTTTCACCTGTCACCTGCCCGCGATCGTCGGGTAGCTCACAATAGACAGGTTGCCTACCCCAGGATTAGAGTATACACACCTGGCACACCCCTTGCGCACACCCATGATCGTCAGAGCGAGGGAAATACCAGATTTCCTGTGTAACTCCAAAATGTTAGCCTGTAAAGGCTTCTAAAGCTTTGCATATGGAGATTTTTAGGTATCATAGTTTGGCCCTGTTCCATGGGCATACGCAATTCTTCCCACCCGCATGGCGTCATATGACGCTGTGGACTTTGAGTGGAGATACCTCTGGATGATGCCTGTGAGCTACAGGCATCATCTAGATATCTTTTTTTTTCAGTCAGCTATTCGCTACAATGTAAAAGCCATCCTAGCGGCTTAATAGCCGCTGGATGGCTTTTACAGGCAGCGGGAGGGGACGTTTCCCCCCTTTCCCACCACCCATCGGCTACTCTCTAAACTCTCTAACTCTAAACTGATAACCTGTAAAAAAACTGTAAAGCGTTGCTTATGGAGATTTTTAAGTATCGTAGTTTGGCGCCATTACAGTGTGACATAGGTATCTATTTACTCGGCTTAACATCCTCTTTTATTTTGTACCAAACAAATGGGATATACAGTGCCTTAAAAAAGTATTCATACCCCTTGAATTTTCCACATTTTGTCATGTTACAACTAAAAAGGTAAATGTATTTTATTGTGATTTTATGTGATAAAACAACACGAAGTGGCACATGATTGTGAAGTGGAAGGAAAATGATAAATGGTTTTCAAATTTTTTTACAAATAAATATCTAAAAAGTGTGGCGTGCATTTGTATTCAGCCCCCTTTACTCGGATACCCCTAACTAAATTTAGTGGAGCCAATTGCCTTAAGAAGTCACCTAATTAGTAAATAGAGTTCATCTGTGTGTAATTTTATCTCAGTATAAACACAGCTGTTCTGTGAAGCCCTCAGAGGTTTGTTAGAGAACCTTAGAGAACAAACAGAATCGTGAAGGCCAAGCAACACACCTGACAGGTCAGGGATAAAGTTGTGGAGAAGTTTAAAGCAGGGTTAGGTTATAAAAAATATCCCAAGCTTTGAACATCTCACGGAGCACTGTTCAATCCATCATCTGAAAATGGAAAGAGTATGGCACAACTGCAAATCTACCAAGACATGGCTGTCCACCTAAACTGACAGGCCGGGCAAGGAGAGAATTAACCAGAGAAGCAGCCAAGAGGCCCATGGTAACTTTGGAGGAGCGGCAGAGATCCACAGCTCAGGTGGTAGAATCTGTCCACAGGACAACTATTAGTCGTGCACTCCACAAACCTGGCCTTTATGGAAGAGTGGCGAGAAGAAAGCCGTTATTGAAAGAAAGCCATAAGAAGTCCCATTTGCAGTTTGCGAGAAGCCATGTGGGGGACACAGCAAACATGTGCAAAAAGGTGCTCTGGTCAGATGAGACCAAAATTGAACTTTTTGGCCTGAAAAGCAAAACGCTATGTGTGGCTGAAAACTAACACTGCACATCACCCTGAACACACAATCCCCACCGTGAAACGTGAAACGTGGTGATGGCAGCATTATGTTGTGGAGATGTTGTGGAGATGCCTTTCTTCAGCAGGGACAATGAAGCTGGACAGATTTGATGGGGAGATGGATGGAGCCAAATACAGGGCAATCTTAGAAGAAAACCTGTTAGAGTCTGCAAAAGACTTGAGACTTAACCCTCGTACACACGACCGGTTTTCTCTGCAAGAAAGCTGCTGGAAGAGCTTTTAGCCGAGAAAACCGTTCGTGTGTATGGTTTCTCGTTAAAAAAACTGACGGGAATCTCAACGAGAAAAATAGAGAACCTGCTCTCTATTTTTCTTGTCGGGATTCTCGGCAGAGTGTTTCCTGCCGAGAAAACCGTGAGTGCGTATGCTTACCTGTCCGTGGTAAACCCGCGCATGCTCGAAAAGACTTTGACGCATGCGCGGTTGCATTCAAGTGTAGTGTAGGGTGTAGCAAGATGGCGGCATAGAATGTGACGAGCGCAGGCTCGTCATAGTCGATGACGTCACCGCGTTCTTGCTATTCAAAAATAGGATTTTTATAACAGCTTACCTGTAAAATCCTTTTCTTGGAGTACATCACGGGACACAGAGCGGCATAGTCATTACTATGTGGGTTATATAGTTTACCTTCAGGTGCTGGCACTGGCAACTTCCAAACCGGAAGTACCCTCCCCTATATAAGCCCCTCCCATCCGGGAGCACCTCAGTTTTGTAGCAAAGCAATAAGTGTCCCCAAAAGAGGGGTGGGAGCTCTGTGTCCCGTGATGTACTCCAAGAAAAGGATTTTACAGGTAAGCTGTTATAAAAATCCTATTTTCTTCTCGTACATCACGAGACACAGAGCAGCATAGTCATTACTATGTGGGATGTCCTAAAGCAATGCCCAATGAGGGGGGGTACACCATACATAAGCTGAGCGCTATCAGACATGAGGATCTTTTGCGGCCTGCAACACACTGCGCCCAAAGGCGACATCCTCCTGACTTCTAACGTCCACCTGGTAGAACCTAGTAAACGTGTGTACTGAAGACCATGTTGCGGCCTTACAGATTTGAGCCAGGGAGGCCTGGTGATGCACTGCCCATGAAGTTCCAACTGCTCTCGTGGAGTGCGCCCTAACTTTGAACGGAGGCGGTCTCCTTCTCAAGCCATAGGCTTGCATAATGACCTGTCGAATCCACTTGGCTAAAGTAGATTTTGACGCTGCCTGACCCTTTCTGGGGCCTTCCGGCAGAATAAACAAAGTATCCGTTCTGCGAATCTGAGCAGTGGCTTTTAGATAAGCTTTAACTGCTCTTACTACATCCAAAGAATGTAATAACTTTTCCTCTACCGAACTAGGCTTGGGGAAAAAAGAAGGAAGAACCACATCTTGGTTCAAATGAAACCTCGATACCACCTTAGGAAGAAAGGCTGGATGAGGACGTAACACTACTCTGCCCTTATGGATAACCAGATATGGCTCCCTACAGGACATAGCGGCTAATTCCGACACTCTTTTAGCCGAACAAATGGCTACTAGAAAAATCAATTTCCTGGTGAGAAGAACCAGGGAAATATGCTGTAATGGTTCAAATGGTTGTTTCTGTAGAACCGACAGAACCAGGTTTAAGTCCCATGGACATATGGGAATATTAACCGGAGGGCTAATACGCATCACTCCTTGTATAAAGGCTTTGACTAGTGAATGCGAAGCCAAGGGCCTCTGAAAAAATATTGACAAGGCCGAAATCTGACCCTTGATAGTACTCAAGGCAAGCTTCCTATCTACAGCCCACTGTAGGAAGTCCAGAATCCTACCTATTACGTACTTACGTGGATGCCATTTCTTGGCTTCACACCAGGCGATGTACGCCTTCCAGATTCTATAGTAGATCTGCCTGGATACCGGCTTCCTGGCATTGATCATGGTAGATACCACAGGATTAGAGAGACCTCTCTTTTTTAGAATAAGGGCTTCAATAGCCAGGCCGTCAAACCTAGGGCTGGTAAGGAAGGGTGGTATATCGGTCCTTGCGAAAGCAGGTCCGGACGATGTGGGAGGGTCCAAGGACTCCCCACAGACATTTTTACAATCTCCGCGTACCATGCTCTTCGGGGCCACGCTGGAGCCACCAGAATCACTGGTTTCTTTTCTACCCTGATTCTGCGGAGTAATCGAGGTAACAATTGTGGCGGTGGGAATGCATATATCAGCTTGAACTGATCCCAAGGGAACACTAGGGCATCCGAGCCGCAAGCTAGGGGATCCCTTGTCCAAGAGACAAACCTGTCCACTTTTGCGTTGAATCTGGATGCTAGCAGATCTACATCCGGTGTTCCCCACCGCTGACATATTGTCCGGAAAACCTCGGGATGAAGGGACCATTCCCCTGGGCATAATTGTTGGCGACTTAGAAAGTCCGCCTTCCAATTCTCCACTCCTGGAATGAATACCGCAGATATGGCTGGGACATATCTTTCTGCCCATTTCAGGATGCAATTTACTTCCCTCTGGGCTGCACGACTCCTGGTGCCACCCTGATGATTGATATATGCCACTGCCGTGGCATTGTCCAATTGAATTCTGACAGGGGACCATTGGAATTTGGATGTCCATGCTACTAGGGCATACCGGGCTGCTCGTATCTCTAAGAGATTGATGGGCAGGGCCTTTTCTGCATCCGACCATCTGCCCTGGAGAGACCATTGCTCCAGTACTGCTCCCCAGCCTATAAGGCTGGCATCTGTAGTGACCACCTTCCAAGAAATCGGACTGAAGGATTTCCCTTTTTCCAGATTCTGGGGAACCAACCACCAACGGAGGCTTTTGCGAACGGAAGGGGGCAAGGACATTGGTAAGTCTAGGGCCTGAACTCTTTTGTTCCAGGCTGACAGTATGGCCCTTTGCAAATTCCTTGAATGGAATTGACCGTAGGGTACTGCTTCGAATGATGCCACCATTTTTCCCAGCAGCCTCATGCACAGGCGTATGGATGGCTGTCTTTTTGTACCCACTAGGTGGATCAAATCTCTCAAAGACGACACCTTTTCTTGAGGCAAGAAAATTTTTCTCTGGTCTGAATCCAGCCTTAGCCCCAAGTATTCCAGACCTTTGAATGGTTTTAGGGCTGACTTGTCTCGGTTGATAATCCAACCGTGAGATTCCAGATACTCGATTGTCTCGTGAACAACCACTTCTAGTTTTTCCACTGAGTGGTCTATTAGCAACAAGTCGTCTAGATATGCCATTATCGTTACACCTCGTGTTCTTAGATTGGCCAATAATGGGGCCAGAATTTTTGTGAACACTCGTGGTGCTGTGGCCAGACCGAAGGGTAAGGCTCTGAACTGAAAATGGCTCCCTTCTACCGCAAAGCGTAGAAATTTTTGGTGGACTGGAAAGATGGGAATGTGCAAATAAGCATCTTTGATGTCGATCGAGGCTAACCATTCCTCCCCTTGTAGGGCAGTGGCCACCGATCGGATCGACTCCATCCGGAAAGTCCTGATATGTAGGAATTTGTTTAGCCCTTTTAGATTTAATATGGGCCTCACGTCCCCGTTTGGCTTCGGGACTGTAAAGAGGTTTGAGTAAAACCTGAACCCCCATTCTTCCAGGGGAACCTCTATAATTACTGCTTGGAGCAATAATTGTTCTAGTGCCAACAGGAGGGATCCTCTCTTCTGGGGATCCCTTGGCACGTTTGACCTTATAAAATGGGAAGGAGGGGAGTCTTTTAACTCCAATTTGTATCCCAGACTTACTGCGGAGAGCACCCATCTGTCTCTGATCGTGTCCCGCCAGGTCTCTGCGAACAACTGAAGTCTTCCCCCCACCCGATTGAGTGGGGGCAACCCTTCATGCATTTGACTTTGGGGGAGGTTTTGTACCTCTCCTGATCCAGGGTTTCTTGTTACCCTGCAATTGTCCCTGATTTTTACCCCCGGGATTTGACCGCGGAGGCCGTCGGAACTGTTTCACAGCCGATGTCCTAGGGACTGGAGAAGCAGGCCTCTTAAAAGAGGGACCTCTAACTCTGTTTTTAACCGGCAAAAGTGTACTTTTACCGCTGGAAATTTTCTGGATATATTTGTCCAGGTCTTCCCCGAATAAGCGTTCACCATGAAATGGGAAGCTGACCAGCAATTTTTTACAGGGAGCTTCAGCAGACCAGTTTTTGAGCCACAGAAGCCTGCGCATATGTACTACAGACAGCGTAAGGCGGGAGGCCTGATGGATTGAATCCTTTATAGCGTCAACCGCAAAGCATAAGGCTCTAGGTAGATCAGCTAGGGCAAGAGCCTGCTGATCTGGCAAGTCTCTTAAGACCTGTTTCAACTGATCCTTCACTGCTTGGCAGACCCCAATAGCTGCCACTGCTGGTTGTGTCACCAAGCCTGCTGTAGCAAAAGCAGATTTTAATAAGGACTCTAATTTTTTATCTATTGGGTCCTTGAACATTTGGACATTATCCACTGGACATGTCAGTGATTTATTCACACAAGAGATGGCTGCGTCCACTGTAGGGACCCTCCATTTTTTGATGAACTTATCCTCCATGGGATAGACCACCTGAAATCTCTTGGGAGGAGTAAATATTTTATCAGGATGCTCCCAATCCTGGTAAATGAGCCCTTCCAGTAAAGGATGGATTGGAAAGGAACAAACAGTCTGGGGAGCTTTTAGCGACCCCAACGAGGAGACAGAAGTGGATGATGGCTCCGCAAGGGGCATTTTAAATGCTGATCGGACCATGTTAGTCAGGGACTGAACCCATAATCTTTCAGCATGTGATGCTGAGAATGGCTCTTCCACTGTTGATTCCTCTACAACAGAATCGACCTCATCCTGATCCCCTTCAGGTAGGTCGATCCCTGTATGGGACTGTTGCTCTGCTAACAGGTACTCTGAGGGAGGAGACGGAGATCGAGCGCTCTTTCCCTGTGACAGGGAAGCAGCGATCAATGTTGACAATCTCTCTTCCAGCCCTCCCAGAGCTGAGGAAAAAACCTCCTCTGTTACATACACAGGAGCAGGTGAACTGAGGACAGCCACAGTACCAGGTACTCCTGAGGGTGCTCTACGGTCACTAACCTCTGATTCTTCAGGGGAGATTGGTGCAGCCGAAGCATGCCCAAGATCCTCAGAGCCCGATGGAGACCCCCTATGCTTCCTGGGATTTTTAGTCCCGGAGTTTTTAGACGGCATATTCCTAAGCCCAAAGCTGAGGTATTCCAGCCGAAATACACCACTTACTGACAATAGTCTAGCACAATTGCTGCTATAAAAACAGTTGGTGTCTACTAATGTGCCTTTCTATGGGGATGCCTGCATCAACCGCTTGCTGTATGCCTTTTTTAAATGTTGCCAGCTCTGTCTCTGCACTCCATAGCCAGCTCACAACACATAATTGTGCCTTTTAACATGCTGGGATGCCCGCACATGCGCAGAAGCGCTGTGGCGCGCACAGAGCGTCATCCCCCAAGCTCCGCCCCCTTTCCCAGCTCACCTCTATATATAGAGGCGCGTGCCCGCGCGCGGGCACGTGCGCCTTCGGCGCTCTTTTTTGAAAAGGGAAACTAGGGACAGGAGACAGGGCCCTTTGCCGCAGGCCGGGGGATGGACGAGCATTGCAACATGGCAGAGGAAGCAGTTTCCCACAAGAGAACTCACCATCTGCCTGGACTTGCTCTGATGAAAAGAAACCAGTCCACATTACAAGAAACGTTCCACAGCGGCCTCTAGTGGATTAACACAGGTACCGCAGTCTATATATATATATTTTTTTTCTTGACCACTATTAAAAATATTACATTTTTTAGTAGTTACAGGCATGCATAGATATTTAGCGGGAATACCGTTAGGTAACAGGCAGAAAGACATATTAGGCTTGGGGGTCCCCTCAATAGAACCAAGTTCCTGAGGGGCCCCCACTTACCTTTTCCCCGCCGCAGGACTCTGTTTGGTTCACAGAAGCCCAAACTTCACCTATCACGGCAGGCATTGTAATTAAACCTTCAGGGACCGGGTTCCCAAGGATTCCACTCCCCTGGACCTGTATAGCACCCTGCACAGAAAACATCTTGGTCGTGGGTATGACCAGAGCTCTGGATCCCAGGGTCCAGCTCTCCTAAGAGAAGCATTACAGGCAAAACCTTGCTCTTCTCTGCAAGGCCCGGGTACCGACCGTTTAGCTATGAAGCTTTTTTGGTCGGATCCGGAATAGCTTACTGAGGCCCAAAAGAACCTGTACGCAAGCTCAGTGAAAAACACATGTTACTTCTTGGCCAACACCTTAGACACTGGCAAAAAACTGAGGTGCTCCCGGATGGGAGGGGCTTATATAGGGGAGGGTACTTCCGGTTTGGAAGTTGCCAGTGCCAGCACCTGAAGGTAAACTATATAACCCACATAGTAATGACTATGCCGCTCTGTGTCCCGTGATGTACGAGAAAGAAAGAACGGCGGTTCTTTTGAATGGCCATGTGTACACTCGGCGTGCAAGGCAAGCTTGCCGGGAATCCCGTCGGGAAAACACAAAAAAAATTTCCCGATGGGATTCCCGCCCGTGTGTAAGAGGCTTGAGGCTGAGGTTCACCTTCCAGCAGGACAACGACCCTAAACATACAGCCAGAGCTACAATGGAATGGTTTAGATCAGGGATATGCAATTAGCGGACCTTCAGCTGTTGCCAAACTACAAGTCCCATGAGGCATAGCGAGACTCTGACAGCAGCAAGCATGACACCCAGAGGCAGAGGCATGATGGGACTTGTAGTTTTGCAACAGCTGGAGGTCCGCTAATTGCATATCCCTGGTTTAGATCAAAGCATATTCATGTGTTAGAATGGCCCAGTCAAAGTCCAGACCTAAATCCAATAAATAATCTGTGGCAAGCCTTTAAAATTGCTGTTCACAGATGCTCGCCATCCAGTCTGACAGCGCTTGAGCTATTTTTCAAAGAAGAATGGGCACAGATTTCACTCTCTAGATGTGCAAAGCTGGTCGAGACATACCCAAAAAGACATGCAGCTGTAATTGCAGCGAAAGGTGGTTCTACTAACTACTACTACTGGGGGCTCCACACTTTTCACATATATATATTTGTAAAAAAAAATGAAAACCATTTATAATTTTCCTTCCACTTCACAATTATGTGCCATTTTGTGTTGGTCTATCACATAAAATCACAATAAAATTCCTTTATGTTTTTGGTTGTAATATGACAAAATGTGGAAAATTTCAAGGTGTATGAATACTTTTTCAAGGCACTGTATATTGTGTTTTTTTTTGCATTAAAATTCATTAAAGTGTATTTAAAAAAAAAAAAAAGTTTGAAAAATCTCATATATAATGTTTGGAGGTTCTGAATATTTTAGCCAAAAAATACAGATTTTACTATGTAGAGAAATGTCAGAATTGGCCTGGGTGGGAACTAGTTAAAGCGTTAGTGCCATGTTAGGTACCTATTTCCTTGGTGTAACATAATCATGGGTATTATATTGTGTTTGTTTTCACTAAAGTTAATTTGAATGTATTTTTTTCCAAAAAATCAGTGTTTGAAAAATCGCTGCTATGTAAACCCATGGACTAGGAAGTGCTGGGAGCCACCAGCACAGCCGCGACCAGAGGGACACCCCACACGCCGCAGCATGTCCACCACACAGAGCGAATGAACCTTGTGTAGCATACCCCCAAAATTGGGGTCGCTATGCCTTAAATTTAAGGGCAGCCTGAGCAATAGTTTGGCTCAGGTTATTCTGATTCTATAGGTTGGACTCTGCTCTGCTGTGGTGTTGCCTGGGTGTATAGTTCCCCTTGACCTGCGGGTGGCGCTGTCGCTCAGGTCTCAGGTTGAACACAGGTGACATTATAGCGTAATTGGGTGTCCTCTCTCGGCAGCCATACCATGGGCATGGTTTTGCCTGCTGTGCATGCTGGGAGAGGGTACATAAGGGGCAGACACCATGATTTAGGGGAGATTGGCCGGGGGATTCCAAGGGGGAACCCCTGGTGGCGAGAGTCGCGCTCGTTGGCCTCTTGGCCAGGGGTGCGTGAACTGGTCGAGAAGTCTCAGGCACCTTTAGCCCGAGACTATGGTGTTCCAGGTAGGCCCAGTACCTACAACTGGGCTGGTGGCGAGAGTCGCGCTCGTTGGCCTGCTGGCCAGGGGTGCGTGAACTGGTGGAGAAGTCTCGGGCACCTTTAGCCCGAGGCTATGGTGTTCCAGGTAGGCCCAGTACCTTCAACTGGGTCTACAGCTCAACCACTGGAATCCCAGGGAGCCTGAGGGAGGGTGACCCACTCTGAAAGAGAGGAAACCAGGGGAGGACCTGTCCGGAGGATCGGTGAAGAAAGTCACTGTCTCAGGAGAGGCCTGGTTACCTATCAGAGGGAAGGATTCCGTGAGTTGCACAGTAGCGCCTGTGATGTGCCCCATTGGCACCTATGGTCTCTAAAGGTTGCAGGCACTAGAGAGTTCTAGATTCAGAAACTAAAGGATTCTGTGGCAGAGGATCTCCTGAACTTGTCTTTGAAGGGGACTAAATCTGAAGTGACTGTTCATGCTTCACTCTGGCTGCTAGAACTGTGAGAGGGATCTATCCGGGTGAGCAATACCCACTCAGACTTGAGTGGAAAATAGGGTAACTGGGTGCCGCGTGCCTGAACCTATCTCCCTACCCAACTCTATCTCTGTTTCAACCTTTTCCCAATCTGTTTCAAGCAAGGAAAATAAACTCATCTGTTGGAGTTTAAACACCGTCTGGACATTGGCCTTCTTTTGGGAGAAAGAATAGACATTTCCCTACATTCTAGGGACGAGAACCAATGGAGGGAGGTAACTCGCTGCAGGACCCAACAATAGTATGAACACCGATCAACCTCTTATACCAGGAGGATACGGGCATGTGGCATGGTGTGCCCTACTCTGCAAGTGAAGGTAAGCAGGAAAAAAAGGTCCGTGTTCTACACCTGTACTGTACAACACTGATCTTCCCAATTTTATTCTGTGAGTGTACATCTGATTTGTTGCCATTAAATCAATTTTAATACTGCACTCAGATGGCGCTGCTCTCTCTCCTTGCCTTTTGAAAATCCGCTGCACAAATACCATGTTACATAAATAATTGCAACACAATAGGAAGCCATGTTCTGTGGGGGCACACATGAACACCAAAACCGCACAGATGAACAGGCATCTTGCTAGAACTGAGTACTTTCTTATAAAGCACTAAAGGCAATTATCTACTTTTGTAGTAGGGCAGTTCCCAGGAAGCAGAAGGGCTTCATGCACACTGTGCATTTAGCCCTGATACATGGTGCTCCCACGTTTAGCCACAGGCACGGCATCCAGCCCCACTGCTTGCAGCCTGTCAAACTTTTTGTGAGTCTCACAACTGCTGTGTATTTAGCCCTGATACATGGTGCTCCCACGTTTAGCCACAGGCACTCAGTCCAGCCCCACCGCTTGCAGCCTGTCAAACTCTTTGTGAGTCTCACAACTACTGTGACTGGACAGGGCTGGGTGGTGCACCTAGGGGCACTTACATTTAGGGCAGAATGCACCCAGGGACAAATGCTCAGAAGGAAAAAAATTTTTTTTGCAAAAACATATGAGTTTTAGAACAGTCAAATGTACTGTAGGTAAGATTATTTATATAAGGCTGCTTACTTTTCCAATCTCATCATGGGGGGAAAAAAAACGAAAAATAACTTTCTTACATTTGACGGACATGTACCAATTTGATTGAACAATCTCCTTTATATTTACCACTAACTGGGTAGATGAGGGTCTGACCTGACTGGACATCCATTGAAAAGATTCTTTAAGTTGCATAAAAATGTGAGGTTTTGTTAATCTGCTTGTTACGGCCACATCCCTCATATTAATAGAAGATAGAAATACCCCCTATTGACAACAGGACTTTGTAGGTTCAATGAGTGTACAAACGTATAAAACATTAATAGTTCAATGTTTATTAGTATGAAAACAATTAAAAATGTACATACATAGCATATGAATGATATATTATATCACAGATTCTTTAGGTTAGGCGATGACACTACAGAGTTGTTGGTAAATCAAAGAGTTGTGATTAACAATCAGAATGTAAGGTGTGTCAAGCTTTAAAAGGATGTTCATGACCACTTGAAGGAAATGTAAAAATATATATATATATATATATATATCATTGAGAAATAAGCAATAAATTAGAACAAGTACCTAAACTGTAAAGCCCTGTAATGTAAAATTCCAGATTACACAGAAAGGGGTCTGAAGACTCACCGATAATCTGAGTGTTCAGCAGCAAAAGTAGCAGCATCAGAGGTCCTGGCATTGTCACTGTCACTGGAAGTGACACAGGAAGTGCCTGCACATAAGTATGAGCTGAAGAATTGCTCAATAATTCGTATCTGTACACGCGTGCCAAATTGTGGTAACATCAGCACCTCAGTTTACTTTATTTATTTTTTACTCTATAGACCTGTTTATGCTAGTATCAAATTGATATCATTATTAGTAATTACTGATTTAACCCTCAACTTAGATTGGTTTGGTTAATTTATTTATTTGTATTTTACTACATTTTATTATGAATGTAAATCTAATTTAGAACTACATTTCCTATAGGGTCATATAATTACACTTTGTTTGAAGATCATACTGGAATTGCCAATAAGAAAGCCTAGTAATGCCATGTAGGAGAAAATGTATTTGGTGAGAGGATATACAGAGTGCCTTGAAAAAGTATTCATACCCCTTGAAAATGTTAAAACCAAAATCGTAAATGTATTTTATTGGGATTTTATGTAATAGACCAACACAAAGTGGCACATAATTGTGAAGTTGAAGGAAAATTATAAATGGTTTTCAACATTTTTTACAAATAAATATGTGAAAAGTGTGGCAAGCATTTGTATTCAGCCTCCTGAGTCAATACTTTGTAGAACCACCTTTTGCTGCAATTACAGCTACAGGACTTTTTGGGGATGTCTCTACCAGCTTTACACATCTAGAGAGTGACATTTTTGCCCATTTTCCTTTGATAAATAGCTTAAGCTCTGTCAGATTGGATGGAGAGCATCTGTGAACAGCAGTTCTTCAAGTCTTGCCAAAGATTCTTAATTGGATTTAGGTCTGGACTTTGACTGGGCCATTCTAACTCATGAATATGCTTTGATCCAAACCAAGGTTCTCCAAACTTTCTAAGCAAGGGGCCAGGTTACTGTCCTTCAGGCCCCAGCATCAGTGCCTTATACTTGGTTTTAATGGGAGGAAAAGTGCCCCCTTGATGGTGTCAGTAGGGGGAATGAATACAGGTGTGTAAGTGCTTCCACCTTCTCACATCCCAGTAGGGGGAATGGTGCCCCATCACTGGTGTCAGTTTGTGGAATAGTGCCCCAAGGGCCAGATAAAGGCAAGCGAAGGGCCACATCTGGCCTCTGGGCCACAGTTTGGAGACCACTGATCTAAACCATTCCATTGTAGCTCTGGCTGCTTGTTTAGGGTCGTTGTCATGCTGGAAGGTGAACCTCTGCCCCAGTTTGAAGTCTTTTGCAGACTCTAATGCCCCATACACACGATCGTTTTTCATGCCGTTAAAAATGCCATTTTAAAAAATAGCCATTAAAAATGATCGTGTGTAGGCTCCAGAGCATTTTTAACGACGTGAAAAACGGCCATTAAAAATTCCGGACATGCTCTCTTTTTTCACGTCGTTTTTCATGTCGTTTTTTTTAACGACGTGAAAAACGATAGTGTGTATGCTTTCATGACGTGAAAAAAAACGCGCATGCTCAGAATCAAGTATGAGACGGGAGCGCTCGTTCTGGTAAAACTAGCGTTCGTAATGGTGATAGCACATTCATTACACAGTAACGGACTGAAAAGCGCGAATCGTCGCTCAACAAACTTTACTAACATGAAGGGTGGCGCCATTCGAACGGAACTTCCCCTTTATAGTGCCGTCGTACGTGTTGAACGTCACTGCGCTTTGCTTGATCGTTTTTTTTAATGATGGTGTGTACGCAAGGCAGGCTTGAGAGGAAACATGAAAAAAAAACGAGGATAAAAACGTCGGTTTAAAAAATGACATTAAAAACGATCGTGTGTACGGGGCATAACAGGTTTTCTTCTAAGATTGCCCTGTATTTGGCTCCATCCATCTTCCCATCAACTCTGACTAGCTTCCCTGTCCCTGCTGAAGAAAAGCATCCCCACAACATGATGCTGCCACCACCATGTTTCATGGTAGGGATGGTGTGTTCAGGGGGATGTGCAGTGTTAGTATTCCGCCACACATAGCGTTTTGCTTTTAGGCCATTTTGTCTCATCTGACCAGAGAACCTTCTTCCACATGTTTGCTGTGTCCCCCACATGGCTTCTCACAAACTGCAAATGGGACATTTTATGGCTTTCTTTCAATAATAGCTTTCTTCTTGCCACTCTTTCACAAAGGCCAGATTTGTTGAGTGCACGACTAATAGTTGTCCTGTGGACAGATTCTCCCACCTGAGCTGTGGATCTCTGCAGCTCCTCCAGAGTTACCATGGGCCTCTTGGCTGCTTCTCTGATTAATGCTCTCCTTGCCGGTCTGTCAGTTTAGGTGGACGGCCATGTCTTGGTAGGTTTGCAGTTGTGCCATACTCTTTCTATTTTTGGATGATGGATTGAACAGTGCTCCGTGAGATGTTCAAAGCTTGGAATATTTTTTTTATAACCTAACCCTGCTTTAAACTTCTCCACAACTTTACCCCTGACTGGTCTGGTGTGTTCCTTGGCCTTCATGATTCTGTTTGTTTACTAAGGTTTGCTAACAAACTTCTGAGGGCTTCACAGAACAGCTGTATTTACACTGAGATTAAATTACACATAGGTAGACTCTATTTACTAATTAGGTGACTTCTGAAGGCAATTGGCTCCACTAAATTTAGTTAGGGGTATCAGCGTAAAGGGGGCTGAATACAAATGCGCGCCACACTTTTCACATACCGTATTTATCGGCGTATAACACGCACCCCAACTTTAAGAGGGAAGTTTCAGGAAAAAAACTTTACACAGCCCCCTGCGTATAACACGCAGGCACAGTTTAACCTCTATTTTCAGGGTAAAAAAGTGAGTGTTATACGCCAATAAATACAGTATTTATAAAAAAAATTGAAAACCATTTATCATTTTCCTTCCACTTCACAATTATGTGCCATTTTGTGTTGGTCTATCACATAAAATCCCAATAAAAAACATTTATCTTTTTGGTTGTAACATGACAAAATGTGGAAAATTTCAAGGGGTATGGATACTTTTTCAAGGCACTGTAGTATCCACTCATCAGATCAGTGGTTATCTACAGAGACTATGTGGTATGAATGGGGTTAATAAAAATCACCAAGTTTTCTAAAACTGCCTTGCTCTGTGTTTTGTCTCCTGAATGCTGATGTAGGCAAAGAAACTGGCTGGTTGGAGTGAGAGGATCTCCTAGGAGAGCGGCGAGCTGAATTTATGTTTGATCAATCTCATCTATAGAAATGCATGGAGGGACATTCTCTGAGCCTGCGACAATGTACAGAAGAGAATGGAGTCCACATACTCATATAGTTCCGGCGGGGTATAATGAGCTAAGGATCATAAAGCTCAGAGTAGAAGTGTAAAAAGGAGTTTGCAATCTTGTCGTGAGAAGATTGAAGGTTTGCGGAGTTGCATAGATTCTAGGAATAGTAGTGGGTTAGGCCCCTTTCACACTGAGGCGTATTTCAGGCGTTTTTGCGCTAAAAATAGCGCATAAATAACGCCTGAAATACTCCTGCCCCAGCATTCTCAATATGAAAGACAGAGGGCTTTCACACTGAGGCGGTGCGCTGGCAAGAGACAAAAAAATCTCCTGCAAGCCGCATCTTTGGAGCGGTGAAGGAGCGGTGTGTATACCGCTCCTTTACCGCTCCTTGCCATTGAAATCAATGGGGCACGCGGTAATACCGCCCGCAAACCGCGGCTATAGCTGCAGTTTGCGGGTGGTATTAACCCTTTTTCGGCCGCTAGTGGGGGGTTAAAACCGCACCGCTAGCAGCCGAATATCGCGGTAAACACGACGGTATAAGGCGCTGAAAATCGCGCCGCTATACCGTCACCGCATATGCCCGCCCCAGTGTGAAAGGGGCCTTAAGGTATCGGTTTAGCTAGGAAGGCAAGAAAATGGCCATTTTTATTGCTCGATTCAAATATTCTTTGATGTAGTTATTAACAGCCGTTTTTGGGTCTAAGGCTGGATTTACACCTATGCATTTTTAGTGCTTTTTGCATTTTGAAGATCTGTACTACAGAACGTGTTCCATAGGAAACCATGTTAAATGGACTGTAGTGCAAATCTGCAAAAAGCACAAAAAATGCATAGGTGTGAATCCAGCCTTGGATACCAAGGCCAGTGCATATGCTCTCTGTGTATCCCCCTAGAGCTGATAGTGACGTGGGAAGGTTTTAAAACCTATCATTCCTCCGCCTCTCAGTTTATCAGCTAAAGTAGAGATCTGTTCTCTGTTGACTTTCTTAAGGGCTGTCACTCCCTGCATACAGTGCCTTGAAAAAGTATTCATACCCCTTGAATGTTCCACAATTTATCATGGTACGCATTTGTATTCAGCCCCCTTTACTCTGATACCCCTCCAATTAGGAATCTGTGGCAATACTTGAAAATTGCTGTTCACAGACACTCTCCATCCAATCTGACAGAGCTTGAGCTATTTTGGAAAGAAGAATAGGTAAACATTTTCACTTTCTAGATGTGAAAAGCTGGTAGAGACATACCCAAAAAGACTTGCAGCTGTAATTGCAGCGAAAGGTGGTTCTACAAAGTATTGACTCAGGGGGGCTGAATACAAATGCACGCCACACATTTCATATATTTATTTGTAAAAAATGATGAAAACCATTTATCTTTTTCCTTCCACTTCACAATTATGTGTCACTTTGTGTTGGTCTATCACATAAAATTACAATAAAATACAATTACGTTTTTGATTGTAACATGACAAAATACGGAAAATTTCAAGGGCTATGAATACTTTTTCAAGGCACTGTATAGAAACCTTGCATCACCAACTGAATTTATGTTAATTGCTGCTGCTCTTTGCAGTTTACAGAACTCTGTGAACGTGGAAGCATGTTTTGACAGCTATCTTGCATTCCATATAAAAGCTACAATTTGCTGAACTGTTGGAAACTTTTTTCTGATGCATACATCGCAGGTCTACAGATATCCATTAGATCTCCTAGATGGGATCGTGTCACTAACTAGGGCGGAGTGCACAGACCAATATACAGCTTATCAATAGTAGCCACATAGAGACCGTGTCATTAGAGCTATCCTACAGAAGGACAGCACACCTGGGGCTATAGTCCCAAAATCAACTTGGACTGTGTGATCATCCGCAGGCCAAACAAGGACATTAAACACTTTATTACTATGGTAACTGCCAAAAGGGAGGCCTTGAAGTTACCTGATCCGGGATATTACTGGTAGAAGATATCGAATTGTGTTTCACTGACCCCATGTGGATTACAAATGTGTACTTTGTGGAGATAGGATGCTATGCTGAAGGCCACTCCACCCTTGTACAGAAAATTATTGCTAGTGGAGAACATTTCTGTTGGCTGTATTGCTGAGACTGTGCTGGACTGAATGCTGCCGTCAGATACAGGGAGCGCCCACTTAAGCTATGCTGGCTAGTGCCTAAAATTGCCAGCGTGCCTTCCTCTGAAAAGTAACCTGTTGATGTGTCGTTCAGCAGGTTTGTTGTTCAACCAATGAGGAAATCTTTCTCAGTCCCCGGCTGTTATGCGGACAGACTGAGATTACCGTTGCAAGGGGACCTGTGTTCAGAAGTGCAGTCCCTTGCACCATGGCCTGGCTCCTTGTTGCCTGATTGCAGATGTGCCTCCTGTCCCTGGAGTTATCCCTGAGAAGAAGGGAAACTGCTGGGAAATGTTGTTCCACCCTGTGTGAGAATATTGATGAACTTTGAAGATTCAAGGACACTGGGGTGTTAGGTTAGCTAGGTAGAATAGGCTGTGGCAAAAAGGGGCAAATTCCTACCCTATATTTGAATGATGGACTGTCAGGACTCTTTCATATACTGGCTACCAGGTGGTGTGAGAAGTGCCAGCCTGAGTGAGCCTTTATTCACATTATGTGTTTATCTATAGGAAATGCTAAGGAAGTTTGTAGGATAGCTGTGAAAGGGGGTAGCATTCTCGGATGAGGATGGGGCCCACTTTAATTTACATGTGTGTAGTAGTGATGAGCCGAACACCCCCGGGTTCGGTTCGCACCAGAACCCGCGAACGGACCGAAAGTTCGCACGAACGTTAGAACCCTATTAAATACAATGGATGCGAACGTTCGAAATCTAAAGTGCTAATTATAACGACTATTATGCATGTTATTGTCCTAAAAAGGGTTTGGGAACCCGGGTTCTGCACCAGGGGACATGTATCAATGCAAAAAGAAGTTTTAAAAACGGCCGTTTTTCGGGAGCAGTCATTTTAATGATGCATAAAGTGAAAAAAAAAAGTCAAATATTCCTTTAAATATCGTACCTGGGGGGTATCTAAAGTATGCCTGTGAAGTGCCACGTGTTTCCCGTGTTTAGAACTGTCCCTGCACAAAATTACATTTCTAAAGGAAAAAAAGCCATTTAAAACTGCTTGCAGCTTTAATGTAATGTCTGGTCCTGGTAATATGGAGGAAAATCTTTAGGAAAAATGGCATAGCTACCCCATCACACCCCCCCCCCCTACCCCAGCCCATTACCAGCCCCTTTGGGTCTTGTATGGATATTAAGGGGAACCATGCACACAAAATAAAAAAGGCCCTATATACTCTGAACAGCCGTATACAGGCGGTGCATACAAGACAGGGACTGTAGGTTTGTTCTTATGTAGAATCTGTTTGTAATTTTGAACAGGTGCATTGTTTAAGTGTAGCTCCAGCCAAAAAATCTATTTTTAAGCTTTTTGGAAAACATAGGGAAGGGTTATCACCCCTGTAACATTTATTTTGCTGTCTGTGCAGTGTGCACCTGTTCAGAACAGTTCACCTCACTTTCCGTCCTAATGACAAATGTTTTTTGAAAATTTGGGGTTTTTATTGAAACAAGAATTGGTGATAAAGCATCAGTGGAGAGGAGACACTTTTTTTCCCATATTAACTCTTACAGGAGAGAATTTGCCTTCCTAGGGGTAGATTTCCTCTCACTTCCTGTTGTATCCTTCCGTTTGCAAGGAGGAGTTGTTTGTAAGTTGGATGTTTGAAAGTAGGGGCCTGCCGTATATACTCAGCTGAAATTTGCCCCTTACATGTTGGTGTTGCCACAACACTGTGAGCCCTCACAGTTACTCTTGGTGGGCGCATGAATGGGCCCTGCTGTGAATTATTAGATAAAGAATTGTAATTGCATGCCCCTGTTGAACAGGGGCTGAAAAATTGGGCCTTTGGTGGTGTTGACACAACACTGTAAGGCCTCACAGTTACTCTTGGTGGGCGCAGGAATTGGCCCTGCTGTGAATTATTAGATCAAGAATTGTATTTACATGCCCCTGTTAAACAGGGGCAGAAAATTTGGGCCATAGGCACTGGTGCCACAACACTGCAACCCCTCACAGATACTGTACTTGGAGCACAGCAATGAGCCCTGTTGCAAAGTATTGCATCAAAAATTGTAATTACACGCCCCTGTTAAACAGGGGCTGAAAAATTGGGCCTTAGGCGCTGGTGCTGGTGCCACGACACTGCAACCTCTCCCAGATACTCTAGTTGGAGTGCAGGAATGAGCCCTGTTGCAAAGCATTGCATAAAAAATTGTAATAACACGCCCCTGTTAAACAGGGGCTGAAAAATTGGGCCTTAGCCACTGGTGCTGGTGCCACGACACTGCAACCTCTCCCAGATACTCTAGTTGGAGTGCAGGAATAAGCCCTGCTGCAAAGCATTGCATAAAAAATTGTAATTACATGCCCCTGTTAAACAGGGGCTGAAAAATTGGGCCTTAGGCACTGGTGCTGGTGCCACGACACTGCAACCTCTCCCAGATACTCTAGTTGGAGTGCAGGAATGAGCCCTGCTTCAAAGCATTGCATAAAAAATTGTAATAACACGCCCCTGTTAAACAGGGGCTGAAAAATTGGGCCTTAGCCACTGGTGCTGGTGCCACGACACTGCAACCTCTCCCAGATACTCTAGTTGGAGTGCAGGAATGAGCCCTGCTGCAAAGCATTGCATAAAAAATTGTAATTACATGCCCCTGTTAAACAGGGGCTGAAAAATTGGGCCTTAGCCACTGGTGGCGGCACCCAGAAACAAAAATGTTCTTCCAAGCTATCATCATCAATCGGATCATTGAGGAGGAGGAGGATAGTCAGTCAACATAACAGGACAGTCTCTCAGCATCAGCATCAGTCTTGAAGGGATGTGACATTTGAAAATAAATTAGTCTGTTATATCAGCTTCAGGTGTTTGGTAGCTGGTGGTGATCCAAGACTGGTTCATCTTTATGAAGGTCAGTCGATCAACCGAGTCGGTGGACAGGCGCACCCTGTGATCCGTGACAAATCCTCCAGCAGCACTGAATGTTCGTTCTGAAAGAACGCTGGATGCAGGACAGGCCAGTAGCTCAATTGCATACTGTGCAAGCTCTGGCCAGTGATCCATCCTCAAGACCCAGTAAGCCAGAGGATTTTCGGTGGGGAAGGTGTCCAAGTCTGACCTTGCCCCTAGGTATTCCTGCACCATGTATATCAGACGCTGGCGATGGTTGCTGGAACCGATCATACCTTGGGGCTGCGGACTAAAAAATTGTCTGAATGCATCGGCCAGACGGCCATCTTCCCCACCGCTCCTTCTTTGACTGACCGAAGCCTCAGCAACTCGTTGTCCAGGACCAGGAGTTTGTAACCTCCCAGTCTCTGGGAACGCGTTGCACAGACCTTTCTGCAAGGCCTCCCGGAGTTGTCTCATCCTCTGCTCCCTCTGCGACGGTAAGATAAGGTCCGCAACTTTACCCTTGTACCGTGGATCAAGGAGAGTGGCCAGCCAGTAATGGTCCCTCTCCTTGATCCGAAGAATACGAGGATCCTTCCGCAGACTTTGCAGGATCAGGGAGGCCATGCAGCGTAGGTTAGCTGAGGCATTCGGTCCGGAGTCCTCTGGGTCACTAAGGACGACATGATCCGCAGCCACCTCCTCCCAGCCACGTATAAGTCCACTGGTTTCTTGGGACTGTAAATCATCCCTAAATGACTGCTGCTGATGATGCTGAGTGCCAGGCTCCACCTCCATGCTGACACAATCCTCCTCCTCCTCCTACTCCTCCTCCTCCTCTTCCTGTGCGATGGGTGGGACAGAAGGAACACTGTCTGGGTAAAGGGGGCCTTGAGAGGCAAGGAAGTCCTCCTCTTCCTGCCTCTGTTCTGCCTTAAGTGCCCTGTCCATTATTCCACGCAGCGTATGTTCCAACAGGTGGACAAGAGGTACAGTGTCACTGATGCATGCACTGTCACTGCTCACCATCCTCGTGGCCTCCTCAAATGGTGCCAGGACAGTGCATGCATCCCTGATCATGCCCCACTGGCGTGGTGAAAAAAACCCGAGCTCCCCTGACCCTGTCCTGGTGCCGTAGTCGCACAGGTATTCATTGATGGCCCTCTGCTGCGTGTGCAGCCGATGCAGCATGGCCAACGTTGAGTTCCACCTGGTGGGCATGTCACATATAAGGCGGTTCTTGGGCAGGTTCAACTCCTTTTGCAGCTCAGCCAGACGAGCAAGATCTGCGGAAATGCACACAGACTTTCCTGGCCTGCCTTAGGACATCCTGTAAGCCCGGGTACCTGCCCAAGAACCGCTGCACCACCAGGTTAAGGACGTGAGCCACACAGGGCACATGGGTCAGTTGTCCCTGTCGGAGGTCGGAGAGGAGGTTGGTGCCATTGTCGCAAACCACCATTCCTGGCTTAAGCTGGCGTGGCGTCAACCACCTCTCGGCCTGCCCCTGCAGAGCAGACAGAACCTCAAACACACCAGCGCAAGCACGGCATGGCATCTTTTTGCCTGCATACTTGCGTAGCCCCTTGAACGCCTACGAAGCACCGCTGGTTCCGAGGACAAGGCACAGGAAGAGGCCATGGAGGAAGAAGAAGAAGAGGAGGGAGTGGAGGAGAGAGGTGTGTCACAACCAGTAGTAGCATTTTGGAGGCGTGGCGGCGGAACAACCTCCAACAATACTGCACCTTGTCCTGCATCCTTCCCAGATGCCAAAAGAGTGACCTAATGGGCCGTGAAAGAAAGGTAACGTCCCTGTCCATGCCTGCTGGACCATGAGTCAGCGGTAATATGCACCTTACCGCTGACCGCCCAGTCCAGCGAGGCCAAGACATTGCCTTCCACATGCCGGTAGAGAGCCGGAATAGCCTTCCGTGAGAAAAAGTGGCGTTTGGGAACCTGCCACTGAGGAACCGCACATTGCACAAACTCACGGAAGGGGGCCGAGTCTACCAACTGAAAAGACAGCAGTTGAAGCGTTAGCAATTTAGCCAAGCTAGCATTCAACCGCTGGGCATGTGGATGGCTGGGAGTGAACTTCTTTCGATGGTCCAGCAGCTGGGGCAGGGAAATTTGCCTGCTAGAATCGGACGTTGGTGTACTGCTAGCAGAGTGCCCGCAAGTACTTGGCTGTGACACACCTAATTCTACACCTTCATTCCTCTAAGTGCAGGTTTCAGAGAGGACTGAAGGTATAGTGGGGTTGGAGATCCCAGCTGATGCGGTGCAAGGAGAGGTCCGCTTTGTTCTTTGGTGTGGGTCTTTAAGGTAGGCTTGCCAACGAGCTGCATGGCAGGTCAACATATGTCTGGTCAAGCATGTGGTGCCCAAGCGGGTGATGTTTTGGCCACGCGATATCGCTTGAGACATATGTTGCAAACAGCAGCTGTGCGATCTGATGCACTCGACTCAAAAAAGGCCCACACCAAAGAACTTTTTGAATAACGGGCAGAGGCAGCGCCCTGCACAGGCGGAGCTCTGCGGTGTGATTCCGTCGGTGTGCTGCCCTTACGTTGGCCCCCCGAGGGCATCCTGCCTCGTTGGAGATGTGCCTCCTCCTCATCCTCCTCCTCCTCCTCCTCTCTCCTATTAGGCACCCACGTGGAGTCAGTGACCTCATCATCCCCTCCCTCCTCATCACTGGAGCCAATCTGGCAGTATGCTGCAGCTGCTGGAACATGAGTGCCAGATTGGTGTCCTTCTTGAGCATCCCCTCTGTCTGCTCTCACGCTACTGCCTTCCTCTAGCTGGGTATCATCATCAGACCCTTCGAAACGCTGGGCATCCTCCTGGAGCATGTACCAAACACTGTGCTCAAACAGTTCGGGGGACTCCTCAGGAGGACATGGTTGGTCTAGGGAAGGAGTGACTGATGATGACATTGATACCAGGGAAGAGGACGCTTTGGCAGCTGCTTTGCCAGTACCCTGAGCCTGGGTGAGAGAGGATGAGGAGGATGAGGAGGGCTTGGTCATTCACTCTACCAAGTCTTCGGCATGATGCGGCTCAACACGTCCAGCTGCCGAAAAAAGGACAAGCGTGTCCCATGGCCATGTGCTGATGGCGATGCACCGCGTCCACGACCAGCACTGTTGTCTCTAGACACAGAGCCTGCTTGCCCTCTTTTATTGGCTCCTGACTGTCTGCCTCTCCTTGTTTGCCTTCCAGACATTCTAATGGCCTGCAGGGAGATGGGAAAACCAGCAATAAGGCCTAGCTTCAGGAGTATATTTTGCAGGAATCACACTACGCCTGCTGTAAGTGCTGCAAATGCCTGTTGGTGTAACACACCAGGAAAACACAGCAATACGGGCTAACTTCAGGTGTATAATGTGCAGGAGGCACACTCCGCCCGCTGTAAGTGCTGCAAATGCCTGTTGGTGTAACACACCAGGAAAACAGCAATACGGGCTAACTTCAGGTGTATAATGTGCAGGAGGCACACTCCGCCCGCTGTAAGTGCTCACAATTGCCTGTTGGTGTAACACACCAGGAAAACACAGCAATACGGGCTAACTTCAGGTGTATAATGTGCAGGAGGCACACTCCGCCCGCTGTAAGTGCTGCAAATGCCTGTTGGTGTAACACACCAGGAAAACACAGCAATACGGGCTAACTTCAGGTGTATAATGTGCAGGAGGCACACTCCGCCCGCTGTAAGTGCTGCAAATGCCTGTTGGTGTAACACACCAGGAAAACACAGCAATACGGGCTAACTTCAGGTGTATAATGTGCAGGAGGCACACTCCGCCCGCTGTAAGTGCTGCAAATGCCTGTTGGTGTAACACACCAGGAAAACACAGCAATACGGGCTAACTTCAGGTGTATAATGTGCAGGAGGCACACTCAGCCCGCTGTAAGTGCTGCAAATGCCTGTTGGTGTAACACACCAGGAAAACACAGCAATACGGGTTAACTTCAGGTGTATAATGTGCAGGAGGCACACTCCGCCCGCTGTAAGTGCTGCAAATGCCTGTTGGTGTAACACACCAGGAAAACACAGCAATACGGGCTAACTTCAGGTGTATAATGTGCAGGAGGCACACTCCGCCCGCTGTAAGTGCTGCAAATGCCTGTTGGTGTAACACACCAGGAAAACACAGCAATACGGGCTAACTTCAGGTGTATAATGTGCAGGAGGCACACTCCGCCCGCTGTAAGTGCTGCAAATGCCTGTTGGTGTAACACACCAGGAAAACACAGCAATACAGGCTAACTTCAGGTGTATAATGTGCAGGAGGCACACTCCGCCCGCTGTAAGTGCTGCAAATGCCTGTTGGTGTAACACACCAGGAAAACACAGCAATACGGGCTAACTTCAGGTGTATAATGTGCAGGAGGCACACTCCGCCCGCTGTAAGTGCTGCAAATGCCTGTTGGTGTAACACACCAGGAAAACACAGCAATACGGGCTAACTTCAGGTGTATAATGTGCAGAAGGCACACTCCGCCCACTGTAAGTGCTGCAAATGCCTGTTGGTGTAACACACCAGGAAAACACAGCAATATGGGCTAACTTCAGGTGTATAATGTGCAGGAGGCACACTCCGCCCGCTGTAAATGCTGCAAATGCCTGTTGGTGTAACACACCAGGAAAACACAGCAATACGGGCTAACTTCAGGTGTATAATGTGCAGGAGGCTTAGCAACAATGACACTGACACTGTCCCCTGCCTATCCTTCTCTCTCCCTGCACACAAGGTTTATCAAAGAATATGACACTGACACTCTCCCTGCCTATCCTTCTCTCTCCCTGCACACAAGGTTTAGTAAAGAATATGACACTGACACTGTCCCCTGCCTATCCTTCTCTCTCCCTGCACACAAGGTTTAGCAAAGAATATGACACTGACACTGTCCCCTGCCTATCCTTCTCTCTCCCTGCACACAAGGTTTAGCAAAGAATATGACACTGACACTCTCCCTGCCTATCCTTCTCTCTCCCTGCACACAAGGCATAGCAAAGAATATGACACTGACACTGTCCCCTGCCTATCCTTCTCTCTCCCTGCACACAAGGTTTAGCAAAGAATATGACACTGACACTCTCCCTGCCTATCCTTCTCTCTCCCTGCACACAAGAATAGCACAAAGAATATCAACACTGTCCCTGCCTATATTTCTCTTTCCCTGCGCCGCAACACACTACACAAGGCCGCCGCACTGGCGGCCTTTTATAGTGTGGGGCGTGTGCTAAACCCCCTGAGCTATAATTGGCCACAGGCAACCTGCCTATGGCCAATTATGGCTCTCCTAGCTGCCGGCGCTGTGATTGGCCAAGCATGCGGGGTCACAGTGCATGCTTGGCCAATCACAGCGCCGGGATTGCACTGCGATGGTGCAGTGTATTGTGGGCTGTTCGCGTCACTCGAATTTGGCGCGAACGGCCCAAATCGTTCGATGTTCGCCGAACGGTCGAACAGCCGATGTTCGAGTCGAACGTATGTTCGACTCGAACACCGAGCTCATCCCTAGTGTGTAGTATAGATATACTATAGGGTGTATTTACACCACTATGCTGCTCTCGGCTGAGGGTAACTAATATTTGCTTAAAGTTCACTTATGTACATATTGCACTGTTTTGTAAAAAGGATAGGATGTGTCTCTTTGTTGTCTTCTCTCTTTCAGGTGTTCCTGCACCACCACTGCATCTTCCTTGGACAAGGAGAGACAGTGATTCCAACTTGGATGACCACACTAACTTTTTCATGTTTCTTTTGTGTATGTATGTATATATGGGACCACTGTGAGTAGCTGAAGCAAGTACCAGAGCAGTGTTCTCACCATCTGGGGAGTGGGTAACACTCTCGCCTAGCAGTAAAAAGGGTCGCTGGTTCAAATCCCGACACTACCTGCCTGTTTGTCTGGGTTGGTTTCCTCCAGGTACTTCGGTTTCCTCCCACACTCCAAAGACATGCTGGGAGGTTAATTGGCCCCTGTTTAAATTGGCCCTAGTATATGAATGTGAGTTAGGGACCTTAGATTGTAAGCTCCTTGAGGGTAGGGACCGATGTGAATTTACAATGTACATGTAAATGGGCAACTCGTGAAAAGGATTTAAATTTATCCAGTCAGAAACTGACTGACAACAGCTTACACTCTCTAAGGCATGCTCTTCTTTTTAGGTTTACATTTGCTGCAATTCCTCTGTCGCTACCAATTTCTAAAACATCATACTTCATGGTAAGGGAAATAATATGTAACTTACCTTCCCACAAAAGCATTGTTTGGGGCCTGAGTAAGGGTTTCACGGAGTGGCTAATCACCAGTCCCAACTGCTGTCACACTGGGGAGGCGACGTACAGCTGAGTGATTGCCAGTGACTTTGCAGAGGCAGCAGTAATATGAGCAGCATAGGACAACCACTAAAGGCACTAAAGGGTGTCTAGGACAGGGTTACAGGAGTTTATTCTTATGTCGCGTACACTCGACCGTTTTTAATGTCATTGAAAAAACTGCATTTTTCTCTATGTGATTCTTCTCAAGCCTGCCTTGCCTACACACTATCGTGGAAAAAAATGCTTGAGTAAAGCGCTGTGACGTACAACACGTACAACGGCACTGTAAAGGGGAAGTTCCATTCGGATGGCGCCACCCTTCATGTTAGTAAAGTTTGTTGAGCAACGATTCGCGCTTTTCAGCCTTGTGCTTTTCAGTCCGTTACAGCGTGACGAATGTGCTATCTCCATTACTTACGCTAGTTTTACCAGAACGAACGCTCCCGTCTCATACTGGATTCTGAGCATGCGCATTTTTTGCACGTCGTTAAAGCTCACACACAAATTTTTCATAACGAGAAAAGCGACGACGTGAAAAACGACGAGAAAAATTAAAGCATGTTCCAATTTTTTCATGCCCGTTTTTCACGTCATGAAAAATGCTCTGAAGCCCACACACGATCATTATTAATGAACATTTTAAACATTTTTATTTTTCTCGTCATTAAAAACGGTTGTGTGTACGCGGCATTACTGGTATACTTAATAGGGTAAGTACTCTGGAGTCCAGGCACAGCTAGAGGCTGTCAGTGATGAACTAATTTTTTTTACAGAATTTTTGTATCTTCCAGCTCTCCTAGTTTATTTCCAGTATAGCTCACTATGCAGTTATACTCCCGCTGCACTCTTAACCACTTCAGCCCTGGAGGAATTTACCCCCTTCCTGACCAGAGCATTTTTTGCTAGTAGCTTAGTAACGGCGGCGATCTGCGATTTTTATCGGGACTGTGACATTATTGCAGACACTTGGGCAGGAAGGTGCGTAAGTGCCTGGTATTGAAGTGGTTAATAATGTTAGGTAAATGGAAAGTCAAATGAACAATGCTCAATTGTGTAGCACCCTCTTAGGTAGGTGCCAGGATTGTTAGGTAAGTAATAGTGTTGGTTTTTGAGGCAAATTTTGGCAAATTTGTGGCTGCATTTATTTGGTAGGCAAAATAATATTCTGCTCACTGTATCCAGTCAAGCTGTAATCTGCTAGTTGGGTCTGCTCAGTGTGTTCAGCTGCTGCCAATCTGGTCTATAGCTTCCTCTGTATCTAAGAGACTTGAGAAGCTTTTGGATAGTAGGTGTGAAGCTATGATGATGGCAGCATGATTATTGATACAGCCAGTGCCGGCCGAAGACATTGTGCTGCCTGGTACCAAGAATGAAATGCTGCCCCCCCCCCCCCCAAAAAAAAAAAAAAAAATCACGCCCACCAAAATGCCCCCACATCCATCATTTTATATCATGATAACTAAAGTGGACCTGTCATGGCTCTATAAAAAGGACCTGTTATGGCTCTATTCATGTATATAGGAGTATAAAGAGGACCTTCCATGGCTCTATACATGTATATAGAAGTATAATGAGGACCTGTCATGGCTCTATACATGTACCGTATTTTCCCCGTCTATAAGACGCCCCCATGTACAAGACGCCCCCCACTTTTCCAACCCAAAATTAAGAAATCAATATTTTACACATAGGTAAAACAGAACACATTTTTATTTAGTAATTACCGCAGGTAACGTTTAAATACTAGTATATTATGCAGGGGTTGTTCTTCCTGTTTTCTCCACTGTCTATCATACACTCTGCGGAGGCAAGTCCAAACTGTTTCTCTGCAGCTCTATTCCCACGCTCTTTTTTGCATAGCTGGCTACATTTGGTTTGATTTGGCAGAGTAAGACAATCACTTACTTTTATTATTTTCTGACATCTTGGTCCCAGAACACTCCGGTCCCTGTTGCATCTGTGCATCTCCACTTCCAACAGGATCGCATCTGCTCACTCTCCACCTCCACCCCCAGCTTTAGCTGACGTCAGTAACATACGGCTCGTGATTGGAGAAAGCCACTTGACAAGCTATGGGCCGCGACGCACCTTCGCGGATGTCTCCCAGGCTGACCAACCGTGTATAAGACGCTGTTCGATTTACAGGCTATTATTTTAGGAAAAAATAGCGTCTTATCCACGGAAAAATACGGTTTATAGAAATATAAAGAGGACCTGTCATGGCTCTATACATGTATGTAGGAGTATAAAGAGGACCTGTCATGGCTCTATACATGTATGTAGGAGTATAAAGAGGACCTGTCATGGCTATATACATGTATATAGAAGTATAAAGAGGACCTGCCATGGCTCTATACATGTATGTAGGAGTATAAAGAGGACCTGTCATGGCTCTATACATGTATATAGGAGTATAAAAGGACCTGTGCGTAGCCGTCGGCCGCGATGTCACAGGCCACACATAGTGGATTGTCACTTGTCACAACGTCACCTGCCACACGTTGCAGATTGTCACTTGCCACAATGTCACCTGCCACACATTGCGGATTGTCACTTGCCACAACGTCACCTGCCACACGTTGCAGATTTTCACTTGCTGTGTCCCAGAGTAAAGGCAGGCAGCAGAGAGCTAATGTAATCTCTCTGCTGCCCGCACAGTGGGGGCGGAACTGCAGTGATGCAGGGCGGGCAGTGAGAGATGATGTCATCTCTCTGCTCCCCCGCCCGCTGTTTGGCCAGCAAGCCCGCTCACTTGCTGACTGTCCCGCCCGCTGACTGTTCCTCTGTTCTGCCCGCATGCTCCATTCACCTTGGCCCAACGCCCAGGTGAATGGAGCGCGCGGGGAGCGGAGCGGGCTGGCTGGCGGGCGGGCGTCAATTTGCCTCACAGCGGAGCGGGCGGAACGGGTTAGCGACAATTTGCCTCACAGTGCAGAGTAGGGTTGCCACCTTTTCGTCAAGCCAAACCCGAACACATTAGCAGCACACGCCAATATATATATTTTTTTGTAGTACATTAAATTCATTACCTCTGTACAAAGCAATGCACAGCTATTTTTTTTTTTTATTTAGTATACCCTGTACATATATTTTTGTGATTAAATAAAATTTCTAATCATATGGAGTTAATCACAAGAGTCCCCCTTTATATCAGAGTCAACAGAGTTCTCCTTTAGATCTGAATCTGCAGAGTTCCCCTTTACATCTGAATGCACAGGGTTCTGCAGAAGAGGAGTGCAGAGGGTAAGATGGGGGCAGTATGTACAGGAGAGGAGTGCAGAGGGTATAATGGGGGCAGTATGCATAAGAGAGAAGTGTGGAGGGTATGATGGAGCAGTATGTATAGAAGAGGAGTTGAGAGGGTATGAGGGGGGCGGTTTGTACAGGAGAGGAGTGTGGAGGGTATGATGGGGCGGTATGTACAGGAGAGGAGTTTGGAGGGTATGAGGGGGGCAGTATGTACAGGAGAGGAGTGTGAAGGGTATGATAGGTGCAGTTAGTACAGGAGAGGAGTTCGGAGGGTATGATGGGTGCAGTTAGTACAGGGGAGGAGTTCGGAGGGTATGATGGGTGCGGTTAGTACAGGGGAGGGGTTCAGGGGGTATGATGGGTGCAGTTGGTACAGGAGAGGAGTTCGGAGGGTATGATGGGTGCAGTTAGTACAGGGGAGGAGTTCGGAGGGTATGATGGGTGCAGTTGGTACAGGAGAGGACTTCGGAGGGTATGGCGGTGGCAGAATGGGGAGGGATTTCTTGCTGTGTCTATGGGGTGACCAGGGAGTGATGTTGGGAAGATAGGGGAAGGAAAGTGACCATGAAATGATGGGGGGGGGGGAGGAAGCAGCTCTGAGTGACGTCTGTATGAAGTGGTCTGGGGGGGTGATGCAAGCTGGGGGGAGTTGGGGGCTGAGAAGTGGTCAGATAGCGATGTATATAATAAAAAAAAAACTCATCCACTAAAAACATACAACAATAAATCATACAACAGTACTACAGATCTATGTAATGGAGCTCCCAGCACTCTGTATACCCAGATAATGTGAAGGTAATGTATGACCATTCATATAACCCTGTGGTATCCAGGCTCTGAGTCTGTACAATCAGAGGTGTGAACTCACCACATATATACAGGTTACATGAATGGTTATAAATGACTTCACATTATCTAGTCTGAACAATTGGATTGGAGGATGTTTGCACAGACTTTTCATGCTTAGAAGTGATCTGTCAAATGTGATCGGGCTGCTGCAGACCCCCCTCCCCCCCCCCCCACACTCAAACTCACTATCTCCTCCGATTCTTCTGTCAACTTCTGTTAACCCTTCACTGCATCTCCTGAAGAAAAAACCACCTTGAAAGCAACTACTATCCACCCTAGAAAACTTCTCCCAGAAAAAATCAGCTCACCTCCTCCCTTCCTCTGGCCAGCCCGACAGGAGACAGTGAGCTCCGCCCCCCAGTTCTCACAACACTCTGCACTGGTGATTGGGGGGGGGGGGAGGTTGAGTCGGAGATAACAGGGACCCCGCACTGCACGAGACTGGAGGGAGGGGGAAGAGACAGAAAGGAGTTTTTTAAATCCAGAACACACACCGCAGCCGCAAGCACAGTGTATTCTTTACAATGCCGCTGCTGCTGTTTCACAGTGAAAGGTGGAGTGGGGGAGAGGAACGGGCGGAATGGGATGGCGGGCAGGCGGCAATTTGCCGCCCCCCTAAAAGTGCCGCCTGGTACAATGGTACCATCGGGTCCCATGGTAGGGCCGGCCCTGGATACAGCCCCCGGCAATCCCATAGAGGCAGGCTTTGATGGCTTGCTTGGGGGCTGTATTTATTCAGTGAGCACACAGAGTTCTGGGTCTTGTCCCAGAAGGGGGGAGTCCAGCCTGAGAGGGACACGCTGCCCTCTCAGGCACAGGCTACCATGTTGAGGCCTCAGGTGGGTGACCTAAAGGAGGAATGCAGAGACCCGGGTGCTTAGAAGAAGCTGAAGGAAGCTGTCTGGCACAGATCTGTTGGGTATCACTGGAGGGCATCATTTGGGAGATTGGAAGGCAGCATCTATCTTTCCCTGGGCCTTGTAAGTACAAACATTACTGGATCTTGGGGACCTTGTACTGTGGGTCTGTTAAAGGGGACACTAGTAGGTGTCTTGAAGAGCTCTGTCCAGATATTGCCCACTAAAGAGAATGGACTTTGCTTTACTGGTTCTTCTACTACTTAAAGTGGAACTACACTGCATCTGAGCAACACGAAAAACGCTATTTAATTCATTTTTATTATTCAAAGCAAACTCCCTCATCCATATGTAGCGGGCTTGTCTGCTCTTATTTTTTGCTGTGGCGTGGATTTCTGTGATTTTCCAATAAAGGAACTGTTTTTGGAGTGCGGCTGTCCAATAGTTTCCTTCCATTTTTCGCATCATTATATGCATTGCCTGCACCCGTGGCTTGGGATAGAAGTGAAAAAATCAATCAGGTACATCTGAGCGGTAATTTTCTTCTTTTTTCATATGTAGCGGGCGTCTAAATCTAGGGGGTACACCTGGGTGGTAGTATGACCCAGGTGTGTGTAAATTATAAGAGGATTTGGACCAATTTCAGTCGTGGAGGACTTTGGTGGTGTACTATTCTCCTTGGCCTGGGGTGGCGGTGTTCCCACAGGTCGAGGTAGAATCACTGCCGCAGTGCTGTCCTTTTTGTCCCGTTCCGGTGGTGGTACAGCGGGGGCAGAGAACCTGCTGTGGCGTCACGGGAGGAGATAAAGGGGAGAGACGCCCTCGCCACAAGGTTTTCTGCATCCGGCGCCCAAGCACCTTAGGCCTGGGTGCAGGCGGTCCGGAGTTCCAGCCCAGGCGCCCTAGGCCTGGTCGGAGCGGAGTTGGCGTCCATCCCAGGCACCTTAAGCCTGGGGTGAGGTACTACACCAGAGGCCTGGGGCCCAGTGACTTCAACTGGGCTCCGCAAGGGCGGATGAGTCCGAGGGACCCTGAGGTGGATGGGGCCCATGTCTGAGGTGAGGAGGCCGGAGAGGTTACCCATCTGAAGAGTCCGGAGCAGCATCAACCCGGTGACGGAGGGGCCTCTGGTAACTCCCTTGGAGGGACATCTTCCCCCTGACAGGGGCCACAACGCAGCGAAGGTACTCCAATTCATATTCTTCAGAGTCGCTGGTAGAGACTCACAAGTTTCAAGTTTCTCTCTCTAGCCAATGGCTATAGCAACCGCTGGTGAAACCACAGTGGTTTAGTTTATTGTTAGGACAGTGCCTCGACCTGCTCACCACACCGTATTGAACTGTTTATGGGTCTCAACCTCAACTGTTTTAATTGTGTGCTACAATAAAACAAGTGTTGGACCCTTACCGGTGTGTGGAACTCTGGTTAATGGGAGTGAAGGGGAGTGTTAGCACAGCAAGACTTGGTTTTTAATAGAAACACACAGGCCCGAGAAGAATAACTGGTACTGGCCTTCACCTCACCTGCTGCAATGGGGAGGACATGGGCCGTAGCGCATCTCACCCTCACGTACAACATACCCCTAGACCAGAATGAGGGGGTGAAGCCGCTACACATACATGTCTCCTTGATTTATTTTGTTGAAAAATCAGTTTGAAAAATACCCCCTAGAATTTCTGGCCATTGCCATCTTGAGTAAGGGCAGATGATTTATGAAGCACTTCCTAAAATCCATCTGCCCTTAGCTCAGGCATGAGGGTGTGCTTAGCTGAGAAAGCCCGTTCTCCCTTCCTGAAGACTCCTGGAATGTATGCCATCATTTGCCTAGACCTGGAAACCAGGAAGTAACTAAACTAAAACTAAAGTAACTAAATAAAAATGTAGCGATACCCTCAGCTTAAGAGAGCCGCAAGTTTTGATTTGGGCCCTGAGTGCGGCTTCCCCAACCCCCCGGCTATCTGCTCTCTCACTCTGGCACAGTTAACCCACAGCAATTTCACAATAACAATCACTTATGCTTTAAATGTGGGTGTGTGGATTGATAACTCAGACTCATAGACAATGTTGTAAATAATAACTGACTTTACTGCTAGTGGTAAGATAAAAGGGAATAGCATGCATGTAACATTTGGTTCACAACACATAAGCAGGTCCCTGCAGTTGTAAATCACAATACTGTGTGTGTGTGTACCCGCCTTGGAAAGGGGACGGAACGCCACGTGGGGCGACCGTTACCTAAACACCCTGTGGTGTGATAACTAACTTATAACTATCTAACGGATCAGGCCTGATCCCTAACCATGAAACTCAGTCTTAGAAGAAACACGAATCTTCACCGGCACAGGATCTGTAAAGGTGGTGCACTTGAAGTATTCAAAACCATGTATTTGTAATCCAATAGGGGGGGGGGGTAATTCTCCCACACCGGAGGTGTTAGGCCTCGGAAGTCTAGTAGGCACAAAGTATAAAAGTAACAGTTTAAAGATGAGCTTTCGCTCGCTCACCACTCCGGAACACTTCCCTCAGTCCGGAACTTCCACCGGCTGTGTCGGTCCTCGTCCACAGCAGCTTCTACGATCGGATCCCCGATCCAGATAACTTTAGAAGAGATGAGTCTGGATGCCACCCAGGCTCGCATAAGGGGGGGTGGAAGGCTCTTTGGTTCGCTCCACAGGCCCCAGGCTTCAGGCCTGGAACAGCACAGATCCGCACAGGTGTATCTCTCTCTGTCGCCCTGTGTCCAAAAGAGAAAGAGCTAGGCCTCGCCCCCTCCTTATATTCCTTCCCCCCGACTCCCCTCTCTCTGGAATTTCCTGTCTCTGATTAAAGGGGAACACCCCGCTACACACTCCCCCCACTAAAACTCTTTGGTCCCCAAAGATAAACATTTTAACAACATTTCTGAACCATTTTAGAGAGTGCGGAGTATGATGTTGGTACAGGGAATTGCCACCAAAACTCAGAGGTGGGATTCCCTGTCCCACAGGTCACACTGGCATGAGTGGCCTGCCTAACTGTGCCAGAGAGTGAGCTGGGGTTGTCCTCCACCAAATGAACAGTGGAAGGATTGGAGCACTCGGTACTTCTTCTAGCGGTGGTAACAGAGTCCTCTGAGCTCTTTCCCAATTGAGGGTAGGTTAACTTCATGGGAGGCCTCACGACTCTGCGAGCTCTCTGCTCCCTTGGGACTTCAGGCTCTGGTGCCACAGGCTCTGTTTCAGGAACACTTTTTGACATCGTCACTGGTTCTGGGGCCTCTGTCTCTTCTTCATCTGAGTACAGGCCCAGAATATCTTCCCAGCATTCAGGCACGCCACTGGATGGAATGAACTCTGTAGCTTCTGGGTTCAGGGTCCCATCCTGCATATCCTCAGTGGGTGGAAGGTCTATGGTGGGATTTTCCGGGGTTGGGGAAGGCCATAGCCACTCCAGTTCTCCTCTCCCATCTTCACTTGATTGAGAAGCCTGTCCACCTCTAGATCGAGAGGTCTGAGACCGAGTGTTGGGTCTGGGAGTATCCAAGATGGAAACAGATTCCGGTAGGTTCCTCACTGGAGGTATCCTGACTGCTTCTTTAAGCGGGAGTAAGTGGTTTCTGTGCCAGGTCTTCAAGGGTCCCACTCTCCCCTCTGGCTTTAACTTGTACACCGGTAGTCCAGGGAGTTTCCTACAAATAACGTAAGGCTCAGACCTCCACCTATCAGCAAGTTTGTGCTTCCCTGGGATCCCTAGGTTGCGTAGCAGAACACGGTCTCCAGGCTGCAGGTCTTGCACTCGAACCTTCAAATCATAGTTCCTTTTATTTTGGGCCCCTCTTTGGTCTGAGGCCGCTTGGGCTTGTTCATAGGCCGCTTTCAAATTATACCTAAGTCTGTCTACATATCCTTTGTGGGAGGTAGCAGAGGTATAGTCTAGAGAAATGCCAAAGGCCAGATCCACTGGCAATCTTGCTTCTCTCCCAAACATGAGGCGGTAGGGAGAGTAACCCGTCACATCACTGGTGGTGCAATTGTAGGCATGCACCAAAGTGGATATGTGTTGACTCCAATGCTGCTTCTTCTCTGTCTCCAGAGTCCCAAGCATGTTTAGCAAAGTCCGGTTAAATCTCTCAGGCTGGGCATCTCCTTGTGGATGATAGGGGGTAGTCCTGGTCTTTTCCACTCCCAGGGAGTCCAGTAAGTTCCGGATCAGGCGACTCTCAAAGTCCCTTCCTTGGTCGGAGTGGATTCTCTGTGGTAATCCATAGTGGACGAAGTATTTTTCTACAAGCACCTTAGCTACAGTGGAAGCCTTCTGGTCTCTGGTGGGGAACGCCTGTGCATAACGGGTGAAATGATCGGTTACCACCAGAACATTTCCCAATCCACTCAAATCGGGTTCGAGGCAGAGAAAGTCAATGCATACCAGATCCATTGGGCCTTGACTCTGTAGGTGGCCCATTGGGGCAGCTTGATGGGGTAGAGTCTTCCTCTGGATGCATCGTGCACAGGAGTGGCAATATTCCTCCACTTCAGCCCTCATACAGGGCCAATAGAACCGGCTTCTGACAAGTTGGAAGGTTCTTTCAGCTCCCAGGTGACCATGCTGGTCATGTAAGGCAACCAGCACAGTCTCTCGGTGCTTCTCTGGGAGAAACAACTGCCATTTATCCTCGGAGTCATCAGAGGGGCCCCTTCGGTAGACCACTCCCTGATGGACCTGTAGCTTGTCTAACTCTCTCCTTAGCAGATGAGCCTCCTTGGAGGGGTGATGTCGAAGTTTCTCTGGACTCTCGTTTTCCAATGCTTCAAAGACCAATCTCCCCATGGGGTCTTCCAATTGGTCGCACCTCAGTTCCTTCTTAGACAGCTTCGGTAAGCATTCCTCTTCAAGTTGAGTCACCCTGCAGTAGTGTTTTGGGACTCCCACTGTGGTAACTCCTATCTCCTCGGCTCTGGAGCCCCCTCTGGCTTGAAATTCAGTCCCTTGACAAAGGGCTCGCACTCCGTCCGGCGCTACCTGAGTCCAGTCCTCCCAGTCATCAGCCATGGTATGAGATCTTCGGGACAGGGCATCTGCATCCCTATTTCCAGTCCCTGGTCTGTATTTAAGACTGAAGTTGAACCCAGATAATGCAGCCAGCCACCTGTGTCCTGTGGCATCCAACTTGGCAGTGGTGAATAGGTAAGTCAGAGGGTTGTTATCTGTTTTTACTGTAAACTCTGCCCCATAGAGGTAGTCTCTTAGTTTGTCCACCACTGCCCATTTGAGGGCCAAGAACTCCAACTTATGAGTGGGGTAGTTCTTCTCCGAGGGGGTCAGACTCCGACTCACATAGGCCACTGGTCGCAGTTGCTCTTCATACTCTTGGTAGAGCACTCCACCTAGGCCTTCATGACTAGCATCAACATGTAACTCGTATGGTCTGGTGGGATCAGCATAGGCCAATACTGGGGCTGTGGTGAGGCTCCTCTTCAGGGTTCTGAAGGCCTCTTCACACCTGGGGGTCCACTGATCTTGAACCGACTCCCCGGGTCTTCTGGGTCCCAAGCCATCCTCTTCCCCTTCAGTCTTGAGCAGTTCATTTAGGGGCTTGGCAATACGGGCAAACCCATCCACAAACCTCCTATAGTAGGAGCAGAAGCCCAGGAAAGATCTAAGTTCGGTGACTGTTGTGGGTCTTGGCCAGGAGGTAACTGCCTCCAACTTCTCAGGATCAGTAGCCACCCCCTTTTCAGACACTATGTGTCCCAGGTAGTTCACCGAAGACTGGTAGAACCGACACTTCTCGGGGGAAAGCTTTAGTCCCTCTTCACTAAGCCTTCTCAACACTTTCTCCAATCGGGCCTCATGTTCCTCCAAAGTTCTCCCGAAGACAATGACATCGTCCAGGTACACGAGGACTTCTATGAGGTTCATATCTCCGACAGTCTTCTCCATGAGACGTTGAAAAGTAGCTGGGGCCCCAGATAGGCCCTGAGGCATTCTATTAAACTCAAAGAACCCCACAGGAGTTATGAAAGCGGTCTTTTCTTTATCCTCTGGGTGCATGGGAATTTGATAGTACCCGCTCTTGAGGTCCATCACGCTGAACCACTTAGCTCCAGACAAACTCTGTAAGGCGTCCTCTATCCTTGGCGTGGTGTACTGATCAGGGGTGGTCCTCCTGTTGAGAGTTCTGTAGTCAATGCAGAGCCTCAGCGACCCATTCTTCTTCCTGACCACCACTATTGGAGAGGCATAAGGGCTTCTGGACTCTCGAATCACCCCAGTCTTTTTCAGTTCTGCAAGCTGTTCCCTCAGATCCTCCAGATCTGCCAGCGGAACCCGCCTGACTCTCTCCCTGAACGGTTTGTCTTCTTGCAGGCGGATGCGGTGGGTAGCACTCCTCGCACACCCCACATCGAACTCATTTTTGGAGAAAATCTTCTCCCATCTAGTCAGCTGGGCCTTGGCTCTCTCTTTCCAGGCTCCAGGTAAATTCGGGTTCTCCATGGAAAGTTTTTCCCAAACATCTCCTTCTTCACCCGTCCCCTTTACTTCTGACCAGCTGACTGGGACAGCAGGACTCACCTGTCCCAACAGCATCCGAGCAGGGATCTCTATGGCCCTTTCTGTAGAGTTCCTCACACTCACCGGGACTCTTCCCCTGGCTTTCTTCAGGGCCTTGATTGGAATCACTTCCGGTATCACTTCCAGGCCTGAGTGATCTTCCCTTGGGTCGGATTCCAGCATGACAAAGGGACCAGGCTGCTTCCAGGTGAGCTTCACAGTGGCCCTGAGACAAGCCACCTGTCCGGGCTGCAGCACCACTCCTTCTCTCCCCAGTCTCCACACCTTCCCTATCCCCTCTCCTGGGGTCTTCTGCTCCAACACTAACCGTTGGTAGGCTGTCTTCAGCATGGGATGGATGTTTGGATCCTGATGGCTCCTCATCTTCACCAGGGGGGTCAGAAGTCTTCTCACTAGATCGGTATTGGTGCCTATGATGAGGGACATCTTGCTGGCCCCGGGTGGTCTAGGACACACAACTGCCAGGGTGTCGAACACTTCTGTCTTCCCAGCCACAGAGGGGTCGAATGTCAGCTTTATGGGCAGATAACCATCATAGGGAAACCTCTGCGTTCCCAGGCCCCATATCTCCAGTTCTTCTATCTTCTGTATAGGCAAATGGCTTAAGTGCCTATCGTAGAAGTCTCTGTACAACAAAGTCACTTGAGCTCCAGTGTCCAGGAGGGCCTTCGTATATACTTCTTCCACCTGGATAGATACAGTGGGGGACGGGCCGACCAATTCTTCTGGGTACGGCCGGGTTGAGGTCACTTTCTTCTGAGGACTTGTCTTCATCCAGTTTGTTTTTGACTTTATTCTCTCTTGAGCCCGGTATGCATTGACCTTCCCCACCCTAATGGGAGTACAAACCCGCTGAGGGATGTTATTGTCTCTTGGTTGTAGACATTCCTTCTTGGGAGTGCTAAATTTCTTCTGAGGGGTCTTGTCCCCTCTCTTTTGCTTCCTTCCATTCAGTTTGGAGCTCACTGAAAGAGATGGGCACCCGGTTGACTCCCTCACCGGGGCCCTCTGGAGTTTCCCGCCGGCTGGCGATTATCCATTTTCTTCTTCTTGGGACTGGAACACCTACTGGCAAAGTGACCACTGCCCCCGCAGTTGTAACATAGCATCTCTTCTCGGTCCTGTATGGAAGCTGGTTCTGAGGTATTCGGGAACAACCCCTTTCTTGGACTTGGTTTCTCTGCTCTTCTTTGATCTTTCTCCATCAAAGAGGTCAGCATCTCCAACACTTGGGACATTTGTGATTTCAAAGTGTCGACTTCTGCATCTCTTTCCGGGCTCTTGACTGAACTGACCAACACTGGTACAGGGGTGACACTCACTCTGGCCACCTGCTGATCTCTCTGCAGCGCCTCTTCGTCCCTAATAATTTTTATTAGATCAGAGTAGGTTAGTGACATTCCTCCTCCTGAGGTTTTCAGGTGCAGCCAGACTGGGTCTGAGCGCCGCGCTCCCCTCATGATCTGCTTCATTCGTGCTTCATCTGCATCTTTGGGCAGCATTCCCTTCTTCAGGACGATCTTGCATAACAGCCTGTTCAACCTTCTAACATACTCTGACAGTTTCTCCTCCGGCTGCTGGAAAGTATGTTCAAATTGGTAGACCATCTCTGTCACCTTCTCCAGCTGTCCAAACTCTTCCTGCAGCATGGCCAGACAATCTTGAGCTGTACAGTTTGCATTTCCAAAACGGAAGCTCTTCACCGCTTCTGCCGCGGCACCTTTCAAACTTTCTAAAACTCGTTGTCTTCTCTGTGCTTCAGGCACCTCCCATGCCTCTACTGCTTGTAATGCCTGTTCCACCCAAGTGTCAAAATCTTCCTCCCCCGCAGGGACGGGGAGCTCCCCCGAGAATGTTTTTAGTCTCCGGTAGCTAGTCTCTACGTGCACTGTGCTTGTCTTCTGACAGTTTGTTAGTAGATCCCCTAACGCCTTTATCAGTTCGGGTGATATGGCCGTGGCAGGTGCAGGCGTCACCGGAGGTGTCGCTCCGTCTTTCCTCTCTGGCGGGGTACGGGCCGCAACTGGCGGTGATCCCGTTGGTGATAGCTCTTTCTTAGTAGCGTACGCCAAACTATAAGATCTGTTATCCGGCATCCGCGCATATTTGCATTTACAAGCCTCTGGCTTCCCATCTGAATATTCCACTAGCGTATACTGGTGTGAGGTGTCTGGGTCTGACTTCATTAACCCTTCCACCGTTTCGGTCGACCATTCCTGACCCGGAATGTTAATGACCACTGACTGGCTTGGATCTGTCTTGGCTACTTCACACCACGTTCTGATGTCTTTCGGGTCCATGCCGGTAAGTCTTGGCGGGCTCTCACCGCTGTCTCAGTAATCCCGGATTTACGAGCCCCCACGTGTAGCGATACCCTCAGCTTAAGAGAGCCGCAAGTTTTGATTTGGGCCCTGAGTGCGGCTTCCCCAACCCCCCGGCTATCTGCTCTCTCACTCTGGCACAGTTAACCCACAGCAATTTCACAATAACAATCACTTATGCTTTAAATGTGGGTGTGTGGATTGATAACTCAGACTCATAGACAATGTTGTAAATAATAACTGACTTTACTGCTAGTGGTAAGATAAAAGGGAATAGCATGCATGTAACATTTGGTTCACAACACATAAGCAGGTCCCTGCAGTTGTAAATCACAATACTGTGTGTGTGTGTACCCGCCTTGGAAAGGGGACGGAACGCCACGTGGGGCGACCGTTACCTAAACACCCTGTGGTGTGATAACTAACTTATAACTATCTAACGGATCAGGCCTGATCCCTAACCATGAAACTCAGTCTTAGAAGAAACACGAATCTTCACCGGCACAGGATCTGTAAAGGTGGTGCACTTGAAGTATTCAAAACCATGTATTTGTAATCCAATAGGGGGGGGGGTAATTCTCCCACACCGGAGGTGTTAGGCCTCGGAAGTCTAGTAGGCACAAAGTATAAAAGTAACAGTTTAAAGATGAGCTTTCGCTCGCTCACCACTCCGGAACACTTCCCTCAGTCCGGAACTTCCACCGGCTGTGTCGGTCCTCGTCCACAGCAGCTTCTACGATCGGATCCCCGATCCAGATAACTTTAGAAGAGATGAGTCTGGATGCCACCCAGGCTCGCATAAGGGGGGGTGGAAGGCTCTTTGGTTCGCTCCACAGGCCCCAGGCTTCAGGCCTGGAACAGCACAGATCCGCACAGGTGTATCTCTCTCTGTCGCCCCGTGTCCAAAAGAGAAAGAGCTAGGCCTCGCCCCCTCCTTATATTCCTTCCCCCCGACTCCCCTCTCTCTGGAATTTCCTGTCTCTGATTAAAGGGGAACACCCCGCTACAAAAAAATAGGCTGAAACAGGTAAATGTGATAAACTGTCCTATCTATTTACTAATTATCACACATAAAGATTAAAAATAGTCAATGTTGATTGAGAGAGTGAAGTTCCACTTTAAGCAGAAAGGGAGATTAAGTCCTCAGTGTATATAGCTCTTATTCTTGGAGTCACCCACCACATCTCTCATCCCTATCCACAACGCTGTATCCTGACTGAGACCAACAAGACCCAGGCCTAGGCAACACTTTGCAGGGGGGAAGCATGGAAAGAGACCCCGCCGGAACTGTTAAGCCCAGTACACACGATCGGATAACCTATGAATTTTCGTCCGATGGATTTGACCATCGGAAATCCGATGAAACTGTTTTTCATCAGACTTGGCCACACACCATCAGTCAAAAAACCGACCGTTCCAAACGCGGTGACATAAAACACTCCGATGAGCCGAGAAAAATTAAGTTTAATGCTTCTGAGCATGCGTCGACTTGATTCTGAGCATGCGTGGGTTTTTTAAAACAAGTTCTATTTTTTCCGATGGAAAAAAGACCGATGGGTACCATACACGATCGGTTTGTCTGATGAAAACCATCCATCGGACGGTTTTCATCAGTTAAACCAATTGTGTGTACGGGGCTTTAGTGTAACGCAAGCTGCTTCTAATTTTGACGGTCCTATCAGCCTGGACCACAAACCTTCCTCACTGTGCTATTTGTTTTCTGCTGCACCATTGGCATGGTTATATCTTCTTAGTCCTCTCCATAAAATTATCAGAAATTTGTGCTTAAAGTAGAACTATAGGCAACACTTTTTTTTCATTTTGGATAGAGTAAGGGAGGGTTATAGCCCCTGTCAGTTTATTTTTTACCATCCCTGACCCATTGCAGAGATTTCCCTTCACTTCCTGCCCCATAGCCAAACAGGAAGTGAGAGTAAATCTATGCAAATTAAGGGAATCCATTGCCCCCCCCCCCCCCCAGGCCCTCAGAACTAGTGTCCCTACTCGAAAATTTCAGGCTGGGTCTTAAACAGAAAGGACTGTGGACTTGACAGGAAGGGGTGCACGAGTTTAGTCAGGCCTAGGGAAGCATAAAACCTAAATACACTACTGCCTATCCAAGTTCTCCAAAAATTAAAAACAAACAAAAAAACAACATCCTCTAGAGTAGGGATGAGCTTCGTGTTCGAGTCGAACATACGTTCGACTCGAACATCGGCTGTTCGATCGTTCGACGAAGATCGAACGATTTGGGCCGTTCGCGCCAAATTCGAGTGACGCGAACGGCCCACAATGCACTACGCCATCGCAGTGTCATCCAGGCGCTGTGATTGGCCAAGCATGCACTGTGACCCCGCATGCTTGGCCAATCACAGCGCCGGCAGCGAGGAGAGCAATGATTGGCCACAGGCAGGATGCCTGTGGCCAATTATTGCTGAGGGTGTTTAGTACACGCCCCACACTATAAAAGGCCGCCAGCATGGCGGCCTAGTGTAGTGTGTTCCGGAGCAGGGATAGAGCAGCATAGGCAGGGACAGTGACTTTTATTTCTTTCTTGCTTAACCTGGATTCCTTTAGTTTAGGGAAAGAGAAGGATAGGTAGGGAGAGTGTCAGTGTGTTTTGTGCTTGTGCTATAGTGTGCTTAAAAAAAACATTTTTTCTAGGGACAGAAAACTGTAGGTAGGGAGAGTGTCAGTTTCTTTCACTGTGCAAGTCCTTGTTTCTAGGGACCTGGAAGGACAGTGAGTGAATTCTCCTTGTGCTATATTGTGCTTAAAAAAAACATTTTTTCTAGGGACAGAAAACTGTAGGTAGGGAGAGTGTCAGTTTCTTTCACTGTGCAAGTCCTTGTTTCCAGGGACCTGGAAGGACAGTGAGTGAATTCTCCTTGTGCTATATTGTGCTTAAAAAAAACATTTTTTCTAGGGACAGAAAACTGTAGGTAGGGAGAGTGTCAGTTTCTTTCACTGTGCGAGTCCTTGTTTCTAGGGACCTGGAAGGACAGTGAGTGAATTCTCCTTGTGCTATATTGTGCTTAAAAAAAACATTTTTTCTAGGGACAGAAAACTGTAGGTAGGGAGAGTGTCAGTTTCTTTCACTGTGCAAGTCCTTGTTTCCAGGGACCTGGAAGGACAGTGAGTGAATTCTCCTTGTGCTATATTGTGCTTAAAAAAAACATTTTTTCTAGGGACAGAAAACTGTAGGTAGGGAGAGTGTCAGTTTCTTTCACTGTGCAAGTCCTTGTTTCCAGGGACCTGGAAGGACAGTGAGTGAATTCTCCTTGTGCTATATTGTGCTTAAAAAAAACATTTTTTCTAGGGACAGAAAACTGTAGGTAGGGAGAGTGTCAGTTTCTTTCACTGTGCAAGTCCTTGTTTCCAGGGACCTGGAAGGACAGTGAGTGAATTCTCCTTGTGCTATATTGTGCTTAAAAAAAACATTTTTTCTAGGGACAGAAAACTGTAGGTAGGGAGAGTGTCAGTTTCTTTCACTGTACAAGTCCTTGTTTCCAGGGACCTGGAAGGACAGTGAGTGAATTCTCCTTGTGCTATATTGTGCTTAAAAAAAAACATTTTTTCTAGGGACAGAAAACTGTAGGTAGGGAGAGTGTCAGTTTCTTTCACTGTGCAAGTCCTTGTTTCTAGGGACCTGGAAGGACAGTGAGTGAATTCTCCTTGTGCTATATTGTGCTTAAAAAAAACATTTTTTCTAGGGACAGAAAACTGTAGGTAGGGAGAGTGTCAGTTTCTTTCACTGTGCAAGTCCTTGTTTCTAGGGACCTGGAAGGACAGTGAGTGAATTCTCCTTGTGCTATATTGTGCTTAAAAAAAACATTTTTTCTAGGGACAGAAAACTGTAGGTAGGGAGAGTGTCAGTTTCTTTCACTGTGCAAGTCCTTGTTTCCAGGGACCTGGAAGGACAGTGAGTGAATTCTCCTTGTGCTATAGTGTGCTTAAAAAAACATTTTTTCTAGGGACAGAAAACTGTAGGTAGGGAGAGTGTCAGTTTCTTTCACTGTGCAAGTCCTTGTTTCCAGGGACCTGGAAGGACAGTGAGTGAATTCTCCTTGTGCTATATTGTGCTTAAAAAAAACATTTTTTCTAGGGACAGAAAACTGTAGGTAGGGAGAGTGTCAGTTTCTTTCACTGTGCAAGTCCTTGTTTCCAGGGACCTGGAAGGACAGTGAGTGAATTCTCCTTGTGCTATATTGTGCTTAAAAAAAACATTTTTTCTAGGGACAGAAAACTGTAGGTAGGGAGAGTGTCAGTTTCTTTCACTGTGCAAGTCCTTGTTTCCAGGGACCTGGAAGGACAGTGAGTGAATTCTCCTTGTGCCATATTGTGCTTAAAAAAACATTTTTTCTAGGGACAGAAAACTGTAGGTAGGGAGAGTGTCAGTTTCTTTCACTGTGCAAGTCCTTGTTTCCAGGGACCTGGAAGGACAGTGAGTGAATTCTCCTTGTGCTATATTGTGCTTAAAAAAAACATTTTTTCTAGGGACAGAAAACTGTAGGTAGGGAGAGTGTCAGTTTCTTTCACTGTGCAAGTAAGTCCTTGTTTCCAGGGACCTGGAAGGACAGTGAGTGAATTCTCCTTGTGCTATATTGTGCTTAAAAAAAACATTTTTTCTAGGGACAGAAAACTGTAGGTAAGGAGAGTGTCAGTTTCTTTCACTGTGCAAGTCCTTGTTTCCAGGGACCTGGAAGGACAGTGAGTGAATTCTCCTTGTGCTATATTGTGCTTAAAAAAAAACATTTTTTCTAGGGACAGAAAACTGTAGGTAGGGAGAGTGTCAGTTTCTTTCACTGTGCAAGTCCTTGTTTCTAGGGACCTGGAAGGACAGTGAGTGAATTCTCCTTGTGCTATATTGTGCTTAAAAAAAAACATTTTTTCTAGGGACAGAAAACTGTAGGTAGGGAGAGTGTCAGTTTCTTTCACTGTGCAAGTCCTTGTTTCCAGGGACCTGGAAGGACAGTGAGTGAATTCTCCTTGTGCTATATTGTGCTTAAAAAAAACATTTTTTCTAGGGACAGAAAACTGTAGGTAGGGAGAGTGTCAGTTTCTTTCACTGTGCAAGTCCTTGTTTCTAGGGACCTGGAAGGACAGTGAGTGAATTCTCCTTGTGCTATATTGTGCTTAAAAAAAACATTTTTTCTAGGGACAGAAAACTGTAGGTAGGGAGAGTGTCAGTTTCTTTCACTGTGCAAGTCCTTGTTTCAAGGGACAGAGAAGGACACCTGAAGGTAGCCCTTATTGCTTTTTTCCCATCTCCCTGCAGGCCATCTATTAGAATGTCTGGAAGGCAAACAAGGAGAGGCAGACAGTCAGGAGGCAATAAAAGAGGGCAAGCAGGCTCTGTGTCTGGGGGCAACAGTGCTGGTCGTGGACGCGGTGCATTGTCATCAGCACATGGCCATGGGACACGCTTGTCCTTCTTTTCGGCAGCTGGACATGTTGAGCCACATCATGCCGAAGACTTGGTAGAGTGGATGACCAAGCCCTCCTCCTCCTCCTCATCCTCTCTCACCCAGGCTCAGGGTACTGGCAAAGCAGCTGCCAAAGCGTCCTCTTCCCTGGTATCAATGTCAGACTCATCATCAGTCACTCCTTCCCTAGACCCACCATGTCCTCCTCCTGAGGAGTCCCCCGAACTGTTTGAGCACAGTGTTGGGTACATGCTCCAGGAGGATGCCCAGCGTTTCGAAGGGTCTGATGATGAAACCCAGCTACAGGAAGGCAGTAGGGTGAGAGCAGACAGAGGGGATGCTCAAGAAGGACACCAATCTGGCAGTCATGTTCCAGCAGCTGCAGCATACTGCCAGATTGGCTCCAGTGATGAGGAGGGAGGGGATGATGAGGTCACTGACTCCACGTGGGTGCCTAATAGGAGAGAGGAGGAGGAGGATGAGGAGGAGGCACATCTCCAACGAGACAGGATGCCCTTTGGTGGCCAGCGTAAGGGCAGTACACCGACGGAATCACACCGCAGAGCTCCGCCTGTGCAGGGCGCTGCCTCTGCCCGTCATTCAAAAAGTTCCTTGGTGTGGGCCTTTTTTGAGGCTAGTGCATCAGATCGCACAGCTGCTGTTTGCAACATATGTCTCAAGCGTATATCGCGTGGCCAAAACATCAGCCGCTTGGGTACCACATGCCTGACCAGACATATGTTGACCTGCCATGCAGCTCGTTGGCAAGCCTACCTCAAAGACCCACACCAAAGAACAAAGCGGACCTCTCCTTGCACCGCATCAGCTGGGATCTCCAACCCCACTATAACTTCAGTCCTCTCTGAAACATGCACTGAGAGGAATGAAGGTGTAGAATTAGGCGTGTCACAGCCAAGTACTTGCGGCCACTCTGCTAGCAGTACACCGACGTCCGATTCTAGCAGGCAAATTTCCCTGCCCCAGCTGCTGGACCGTCGAAAGAAGTTCACTCCCAGCCATCCACATGCCCAGCGGTTGAATGCTAGCTTGGCTAAATTGCTAGCGCTTCAACTGCTGCCTTTTCAGTTGGTAGACTCGGCCCCCTTCCGTGAGTTTGTGCAATGTGCGGTTCCTCAGTGGCAGGTTCCCAAACGCCACTTTTTCTCACGGAAGGCTATTCCGGCTCTCTACCGGCATGTGGAAGGCAATGTCTTGGCCTCGCTGGACAGGGCGGTCAGCGGTAAGGTGCATATTACCGCTGACTCATGGTCCAGCAGGCATGGACAGGGACGTTACCTTTCTTTCACGGCCCATTGGGTCACTCTTTTGGCAGCTGGGAAGGATGCAGGACAAGGTGCAGTAGTGTTGGAGGTTGTCCCACCGCCACGCCTCCAAAATGCTACTACTGGTTGTGACACACCTCTCTCCTCCACCCCCTCCTCTTCTTCTTCCTCCATGGCCTCTTCCTGTGGTTTGTCCTATGAACCAGCGGTGCTCCGTAGCCGTTCACGGGGCTACGCAAGTACGCAGGCAAAAAGATGCCATGCCGTGCTTGCGCTGGTGTGTTTGGGGGACAGAAGCCACACTGGGGCAGAGGTCCTGTCTGCTCTGCAGGGCCAGGCCGAGAGGTGGTTGACGCCACGCCAGCTTAAGCCAGGAATGGTGGTTTGCGACAATGGCACCAACCTCCTCTCCGCCCTCCGACAGGGACAACTGACCCATGTGCCCTGTGTGGCTCACGTCCTTAACCTGGTGGTGCAGCGGTTCTTGGGCAGGTACCCGGGCTTACAGGATGTCCTGAGGCAGGCCAGGAAAGTCTGTGTGCATTTCCGCAGATCTTATAATGCCAGTGCTCGCCTGGCTGAGCTGCAAAAGGAGTTGAACCTGCCCAAGAACCGCCTTATATGTGACATGCCCACCAGGTGGAACTCAACGTTGGCCATGCTGCAGCGGCTGCACACGCAGCAGAGGGCCATCAATGAGTACCTGTGCGACTACGGCACCAGGACAGGGTCAGGGGAGCTTGGTTTTTTTTCTCCACGCCAGTGGGGCATGATCAGGGATGCATGCACTGTCCTGGCACCATTTGAGGAGGCCACGAGGATGGTGAGCAGTGACAGTGCATGCATCAGTGACACTGTACCTCTTGTCCACCTGTTGGAGCACACGCTGCGTGGAATAATGGACAGGGCACTTGAGGCAGAACAGAGGCAGGAAGAGGAGGACTTACTTGCCTCTCAAGGCCCCCTTTACCCAGACAGTGTTCCTTCTGTCCCACCCATCGCACAGGAAGAGGAAGAGGAGGAGGAGGAGGAGGAGGAGGAGGATTGTGTCAGCATGGAGGTGGAGGCTGGCACTCAGCATCATCAGCAGCAGTCTTTTAGGGATGATTTACAGTCCCAAGAAACCAGTGGACTTGTACGTGGCTGGGAGGAGGTGACTGCGGATCATGTCGTCCTTAGTGACCCAGAGGACTCCGGAGCGAATGCCTCAGCAAACCTACGCTGCATGGCCTCCCTGATCCTGCAAAGTCTGCGGAAGGATCCTCGTATTCTTCGGATCAAGGAGAGGGACCATTACTGGCTGGCCACTCTCCTTGATCCACGGTACAAGGGTAAGGTTGCGGACCTTATGTTACCGTCGCAGAGGGAGCAGAGGATGAGACAACTCCGGGAGGCCTTGCAGAAAGGTCTGTGCAACGCGTTCCCAGAGACTGGGAGGTTACAAACTCCTGGTCCAGGACAACGAGTTGCTGAGGCTTCGGCCAGTCAAAGAAGGAGTGGTGGGGAAGGTGGCCGTCTGACCGATGCGTTCAGACAATTCTTTAGTCCGCAGCCCCAAAGTATGATTGGTTCCAGCAACCATCGCCAGCGTCTGATAAACATGGTGCAGGAATATCTAGGGGCAAGGTCAGACTTGGACACCTTCCCCACCGAAAATCCTCTGGCTTACTGGGTCTTGAGGATGGATCACTGGCCAGAGCTTGCACAGTATGCAATTGAGCTACTGGCCTGTCCTGCATCCAGCGTTCTTTCGGAACGCACATTCAGTGCTGCTGGAGGATTTGTCACGGATCACAGGGTGCGCCTGTCCACCGACTCGGTTGATCGACTGACTTTCATCAAGAAAAACCAGTCTTGGATCACCACCAGCTACCACACACCTGATGCTGATATAACAGACTAATTGATTTTAACATGTCACGTCCCTTCAAGACTGATGCTGATGCTGAGTGCCTGTGCTGTTATGTTGACTGGCTATCCTCCTCCTCCGAGTCCTCAATGATACGATTGATGATGATAGCTTGGAAGATCATTTTTGTTTATGGGTGCCGCCACCAGTGGCTAAGGCCCAATTTTTCAGCCCCTGTTTTACAGGGGCGTGTACTTACAATTTTTTTAGCAATAATTTGCCATAGGGCTCATTGCTGTGCTCCAAGTACAGTATCTGTGAGGGGTTGTAGTGTTGTGCCACCAGTGCCTAAGGCCCAATTTTTCAGCCCCTGTTTAACAGGGGCGTGTCATTACAATTTTTGAAGCAATACTTTGCAACAGGGCTCATTGCTGTGCTCCAAGTACAGTATCTGTGAGGGGTTGTAGTGTTGTGCCACCAGTGCCTAAGGCCCAATTTTTCAGCCCCTGTTCAACAGGGGCATGCAATTACAATTCTTGATGTAATAATTCACAGCAGGGCCCATTCCTGCACCCACCAAGAGTAAGTCTGAGGGCTTACAGTGTTGTGGCAACGCCACCACCACCACCACCACGAAAGGCCCAATTTTTCAGCCCCTGTTCAAAAGGGGCATGTAATTACAATTCTTGATCTAATAATTCACAGCAGGGCCCATTCCTGCACCCACCAAGAGTAACTCTGAGGGCTTACAGTGTTGTGGCAACACCACCACCACCACCACCACCACGAAAAGCCCAATTTTTCAGCCCCTGTTCAACAGGGGCATGCAATTACAATTCTTGATCTAATAATTCACAGCAGGGCCCATTGCTGCACCCACCAAGAGTAACTGTCAGGGCTTACAGTGTTGTGGCACCAGCACCACCATCAAAGCCCCAATTTTTACTACCACTGTTCAAGAATTATATGTAATTAAAATTCCTGATATAATAGTTGACAGCAGGGCGTTCCAGCACCAACCAAGAGTAACTGTGAGTGCTTACAGTGTTGTGCCAACACCAACAACTAAGGGGCCTATTTCTGCAGAGTATATACGGCAGGTCCCTACTTTCAAACATCCAACTTACAAACGACTCCTACTTGCAAACGAAAGAAGACAACAGGAAGTGAGAGGAAATCTACCCCTAGGAAGGAAAATTCTCTCCTGTAAGAATAAATATGGGAGAAAGGTGTCTCCTCTGTACTGATGCTTTATCAGCAATCCTTGTTTCAAGAAAAACACCACATTTCAAAAACAGTTGTCATTGGGACGGAAAGTGAGGTGAAATGTTCTGAACAGGGGCACAGACAGCAAAACAAATGTTACAGGGGTGATAACCCTTACCTATGTTTCCCAAAAAGTTTAAAAATAGATTTTTGGGCTGGAGCTACACTTCAACAATGTACCTGTTCAAAATTACAAACACATTCTACATAAGAACAAACCTACAGTCCCTGTCTTGTATGCACCGCCTGTATACGGCTGTTCAGAGTATATAGGGCCTTTTTTATTTTATGTGCGGGGTTCCCCTTAATATCCATACAAGACCCAAAGGGGCTGGTAATGGGCTGGGGTAGGGGGGGGGGGTCATGGGGTAGCTATGCCATTTTTCTTAAAGATTTTCATCCATATTACCGGGACCAGACATTACATTAAAACCGCAAGAAGTTTTAAATGGCTTTTTTTTCCTTTAGAAGTGTCATTTTGTGCAGGGACAGTTCTAAACACGGGAAACACGTGGCACTTCACAGGCATACTTTAGACACCCCCCAGGTACGATATTTAAAGGAATATTTGACTTTTTTTTTTCACTTTATGCATCATTAAAATGACTGCTCCCGAAAAACGACCGTTTTTAAAACTTCTTTTTGCATTGATACATGTCCCCTGGTGCAGAACCCGGGTTCCCAAACCCTTTTTAGGACAATAACATGCATAATAGTTGTTATAATTAGCACTTTAGAATTCGAACGTTCGCATCCATTGTATTTAATAGGGTTCTAATGTTCGTACGAACTTTCGGTCCGTTCGCGGGTTCTGGTGCGAACCGAACCCGGGGGTGTTCGGCTCATCACTACTCTAGAGCAGTGATGGCTACCTTGGCACCCCAGATGGTTTAAAAAACTACATTTCCCATGATGCTCAACTGCACTGCAGAGTGCATGAGCATCATGGGAAATGTAGTTCCAAAACATCTGGGGTGCCAAGGTAGCCATCACTGCTCTAGACTACTCTTTGGAGAAAGAGTGAATGAGCCTGGCTAAAGTTGGAAAGACCTGGGCATGTAATTCCTGTGGCTCCTATGGGATTAGTGCTACACTTGTTACAGCTATAGCCAAAGGTTAGACCAGAAAACTCAGTGTGGGGATTTCACTGCCAGAAACCAAGGTAGATCTGGAAAAAGTAGGTTTAATTTAGATCGACTGGCACTTTAAAGCTGAACTCCCACATAACATTGCATCTTGCACAGTTGTAAAAGCTGCCCTTTTGTACTAAAAATAGCTTACTCTGATTTCACAGCACACTGAAACCACGTACACACGGCCGGTTTTCTCATCAAGAAACGACAAGAAAACTGCCGGAAGAGCTTTCTTGCCGAGAAAACCGGCCGTGTGTACGAGGCTTTCAGGTTTCTTGTCAGGAAAACTGTCCAGAATCTCGATGAGAAAAATAGAGAACCTGCTCTCTATTTTCTCGTCGGGATTCTCGTCGGCCTGTTTCCCGACAAGAAACCCGAGAGTGTGTACACTAACCTGTCGCCGTGGAAACCCGCGCATGCTCGAAATGACTTTGACGCATGCGCGGTAGCTTCCTAGGCATAGGTAGGGTGTAGCAAGATGGCGGCGACGGTATCGAATGTGACGAGCGCACGCTCGTCGTAGTCAATGACGTCACCGCGTTCGTGCCATTCAAAAGAACGGCGGTTCTTTTGAATCGTACGTGTGTACACTCGGCCGGGACAAGATTCTTGTTCTAGAATCTCGTCAGGAAAAAACTACGTGTTTTTTCCTGACGAGATTCTCGGCCGTGTGTACGAGGCTTTAGAGTTTCTCACATTGTGCATTAAAAGCCGCAGCAAGCCAGATAGAACTGTCTCATTTCCTGGCTGGAGGACATCCAACATCATCTAGCCCTTCCTAGTGATGATGTCACTGGGTCTAAGATAAGGTATGTAATGAAAGTGGAAAAGTTTTAATTTCAAACTTCACTTCTAAAACTGCCCTTTTTGTGAGTGCTATAATAGAGTTACGTGTTGTGGTGGATCACACATAGAAGACTAAAATAGATATTTGTATACTGGGGAAGTCTTTTTCATCATTCTGTGGTTATTTCCTGTTCTTTATAAGAGAAGGAAGTTGATGTCTTCATATATCATTGCAAGGGTCATCTAAATTCTATTTTTTTGTTCATCTGTTGACTCCACACATCCACTGCAGCTTTTGAAAATTAATGAGAAATGTGTTTTGACAATTTGGCTACACTTTGGTGTCAGAGATGACAGCTGTCAGCAAATTTCTACAGAAGCATCAAGTGTCCATTTTTCTATTTAAAGCCTAAATATTTCCCCTTAAAAAAAAATTCTTCCTGCCTACATCAACCCAATTTAGGAGGAAATTTTGAAAAGCTGAATCTCATGCCTATAACGTTTCTATGATGGAAAAGGACACATTTTGTTGCAAAGGATACACCACACCTATGCCCCCAGTCACAAGCACCACAAATAATTAGCATGTGTAGCGGGGTGTTCAATTTAAGGGGAGTGTCTGAGTGGTAATTAGGCTCAGACACACTGATTGTTAGGGTTAATGGACCATTTCTGCTCATGGGGGATAGTATTGGTGTACAGTTCCCTGTGGCCTACAGGTGGCGCTGTCGCCATGGGCCAGGGTTGAACCACCAATAGAGGGCTGTGCCTTTTGTGTCCCCTCTAGGCAGTAGTACAGCTGGGCGGGGAACCTGCGGTGCCTGTCGGGAGAGGGTATAAAAGGGGCGGACATCTTCCGTTCGAGGTCCACGCCCAGGCACCTTCGGCCTGGGGGTGAGTGAGGGTCGTCTCCGGGTGCCTTAGGCCTGGCGGTGGAGTTCCTGTTCCATCCCAGACACCTTCAGTCTGGGGTGAGGTACTATTTTGAAGGCCCGGGCCCAGCAACCTTCGGCTGGGGTCCGCTAGGGATCGATAACTACCAGGGTGCCGCCTTGCGAGGGGACCCGTATCTGAGAAGAGGAGGCCAGGGAGGTAACCCTTTCCGAAGACCCAGCGCAGAGTCTCGGTGACGGTGGGGGCCTCTGGTAACTATCCGGAGGGATGTTTTCTCCTTGACATGGGCCAGATACTTTAAGAAGAAAGTTCATGTTCAAGGCCAGTGGCAGTGGCCTCATAGGGCAAGGCCCTATTCACCCGGTCAGTGGCAGTGACCCTGTTCTCCAAGTCAGTGGCAGTGACTTTATTCACCCGGTCTGTGGCAGAGACAAACCTCACGGTCTGTGGCAGAGATCGTGCACCAAAGCTGTTTGATAAACCTGAACAGTCTAAAGAGTTGAGCTACGTTTGTGCCTGGACCTCCTCCACATCTAAGCTGTCCTGTATCTTCGCTCCAACCTGTCTGCTCTCAAAGAGGCTGTTTATTATCCTGTGTGATATAAATGTTGAGTTGGACTTTCAGCTAGTGTGGACATTCACGTTCCTTGGGAAAACAAGGATTTTCATCTATCTAAGGTAGAGGTGAGATCATTCTCAGAAGGACTTTGACTCTGGCCGCAGACAAGGCCCAAAACTAACACCGCTCAACCTCTTTACACAGGAGGGTACGGGCTTGTGGTGCGGTGTGCCTCTCTCTTCCTGCGAGGAGCCTAATTTAATGTAGGCAAAGGGAGGGGTGTGTGCGCTACATGTGGGGGCTCGAGTCCGGGATTTGTTTGCGGTTGGGAAGTGTCGAAGACCCCCCCAGAGTTTGAACTTTTTTCCCCGGTGAAGTTCCGTGGAGGTCGGCCATATTGAGAACTGCGCCACGAGGAGAACCCTGACTGCGTAGTTCGTGGGCATGACAGAGAGAAAGCCCGCAAACGATGCAGGAGATGGGAGGGGTCTGGCCATGTGTGGAGTTGCGCAATGGAACAGCGAATGGATAACATGGCTTCTCATGCCTCATGGGTTCCAGCTACTACAACCATGAAGATTACTTAATTTGCTGCTCCCTTAATGGATACAGGGATTCGGCTCAAGCCCCGGGGACGTTTTGCCCTCTACGTTTTCAAAGATGTGGAGGCCCTCGGAGTGATTTGTCCCGGCTGCTCTGGACTAGTGGTACATCTGAAGCTATTCGGGAGATGCGAGCTATGTAAGGAGTTCTTGTTTGAGGTCGAGCAACCTACAGAAAAGCCTCGGGCTTTCCACCTCAATTGCCTTACGGGCGCCACCACTCTGGAAGGAGGAATCAGAGCTTACACAGCCACCCCTGCGCGCACTGTCGGGACTTCGGAGGAAGTCACAGATGAGCTTGTTCCAGAGATTGAGAGACCGGAGGATGTTTCTTCGGTCACCACAGAGTCCTTTCTCCCACCGCCCAAGAGGAAGATCGGGTTTGTGAAAGCTTCCCACGGCCGCGGTGGAGCTACGCCCCAGCGCTTACTCAGAACGGATGCATCCGAAGGGAAAAGTCCCGGACATCCTGGTTCAGCTACAAGCCGAGGTAAGCCGGGGGAAGAGACTGTCTAAGGTCCCAAGTGTTGGGGGTTCACATGTCCGTGAACTAGTCAAAGGGGGTGACTCGTCCTCTACCAGGAGTTACCTGCCTGCGGAGGAATACGATACCTCCGACCTGGAGTCAATCTCCGATGCGGGAGATGACGCCGCAGTTGATGAACTGTTTGAACGGAAGGGTTGGGATAAGATGCCCCTGTACTCGTCCCGTGGAAGTAGGGACCTACCCATGTCCACTGGGGATAGCACACCCCGGGTGGAGGCCTCGAAGCCTGAGGAGAGATCTGTCCCCTTGTCTGCCCTTCCACAGCCGGAGATTCCTGCATCAGTTACTGAGATGGGATGGGTGTCACTGCGGGCCCCTGTGTCTGGTCCTGAGGTAGTGAAAGTATCTCGACACCCGGATGCCATAGTCCTACCTGGTACGGGAGACCATGCCACCATTGTCCCGACCAGTGGCGGAACTACCGCCATAGCGACACACGCGGCCGCTATGGGGCCCGCAACCGAGAGGGGCCCGTGGGGAGGAGGAGGAATGCATACTGCCGGGGGGCGAGCACCGCCCGCACGGTCCACCAGCCAGGGGAAGTGAGGAGAGGAAGAGGCGCGCTGTGCGTACAAGCAGAGAGCTGTAATAGCTTTCATTTGCTTTCGGTGCGGTCTGAGCCAGCGGGTGCCCTGTAATTGGCTGAACGGGCCATGTGCGGGGCGGGCCGAGCGGCAGACATGGGGGTCTGTGAATGGCCCTGCGGAGCTGGTGCTGGTCACGTGTGGAGGCGGGGGCGGGGGCGGGGCGGGGCTGGACTGTGGATTTGATAATCGCGCCTGCTTGCTCCCTGAGACGGAGTCCTGCCTCACAATGTGTTTATCCTGAGGTCTCATCTGCTCTGTCAGCTTACCCCTATCCTCTGTGTCACCCCCCTCCTCCTCTGTCACCCCCCCTCCTCCTCTGTGTCACCCCCCCTCCTCCTCTGTGTCACCCCCCATCCTCTGTGTCACCCCCCCTCCTCCTCTGTGTCACCCTCCCATCCTCCTCTGTGTCACCCCCCCTCCTCCTCTGTGTCACCCCCCTCCTCCTCTGTGTCACCCCCCTCCTCCTCTGTGTCACCCCCCCTCCTCCTCTGTGCCACCCCCCCTCCTCTGTGTCACCCCCCTCCTCCTCTGTGTCACCTCCCCATCCTCTGTGTCACCCTCCCATCCTCCTCTGTGTCACCCCCCTCCTCCTCTGTGTCACCCCCCCATCCTCCTCTGTGTCACCCCCCCATCCTCCTCTGTCACCCCCCCATCCTCTGTGTCACCCTCCCATCCTCTGTGTCACCCACCCTCCTCCTCTGTGTCACCCCCCCATCTCCTCTGTGTCACCCCCCTCCTCCTCTGTGTCACCCACCCTCCTCCTCTGTGTCACCCACCCTCCTCCTCTGTGTCACCCACCCTCCTCCTCTGTGTCACTCCCCCTCCTCCTCTGTGTCACCCCCCTCCTCCTCTGTGTCACCCACCCTCCTCCTCTGTGTCACCCCCCCTCCTCCTCTGTGTCACCCCCCCTCCTCCTCTGTCTCACCCCCCCTCCCCTGTGTCACCCCCCCTCCTCCTCTGTGTCACCCCCCTCCTCCTCTGTGTCACCCCCCTCCTCCTCTGTGTCACCCTCCCATCCTCCTCTGTGTCACCCTCCCATCCTCTGTGTCACCCCCCTCCTCCTCTGTGTCACCCCCCCTCCTCCTCTGTGTCACCCCCCCTCCTCCTCTGTGTCACCCCCCTCCTCCTCTGTCACCCCCCCTCCTCCTCTGTGTCACCCCCCTCCTCCTCTGTGTCACCCCCCCTCCTCCTCTGTGTCACCCCCCTCCTCCTCTGTGTCACCCCTCCTCCTCCTCTGTGTCACCCCCCATCCTCTGTGTCACCCCCCATCCTCTGTGTCACCCCCCTCCTCCTCTGTGTCACCCTCCCCTCCTCCTCTGTGTCACCCCCCTCCTCCTCTGTGTCACCCCCCCCCATCCTCTGTGTCACCCCCTCCTCCTCTGTGTCACCCTCCCATCCTCCTCTGTGTCACCCCCCCATCCTCTGTGTCACCCACCCTCCTCCTCTGTGTCACCCCCCTCCTCCTCTGTGTCACCCACCCTCCTCCTCTGTGTCACCCACCCTCCTCCTCTGTGTCACCCCCCTCCTCCTCTGTGTCACCCCCCTCCTCCTCTGTGTCACCCCCCCTCCTCCTCTGTCAACCCCCCATCCTCTGTGTCACCCTCCCATCCTCTGTGTCACCCACCCTCCTCCTCTGTGTCACCCCCTCCTCCTCTGTGTCACCCACCCTCCTCCTCTGTGTCACCCACCCTCCTCCTCTGTGTCACCCCCCTCCTCCTCTGTGTCACCCACCCTCCTCCTCTGTCTCACCCCCCCTCCTCCTCTGTGTCACCCCCCTCCTCCTCTGTGTCACCCTCCCATCCTCCTCTGTGTCACCCCCCCATCCTCTGTGTCACCCACCCTCCTCCTCTGTGTCACCCCCCTCCTCCTCTGTGTCACCCCCCTCCTCCTCTGTGTCACCCCCCCTCCTCCTCTGTGTCACCCCCCTCCTCCTCTGTCAACCCCCTCCTCCTCTGTGTCACCCCCCCTCCTCCTCTGTGTCACCCCCCCTCCTCCTCTGTGTCACCCCCCTCCTCCTCTGTGTCACCCCCCTCCTCCTCTGTGTCACCCCTCCTCCTCCTCTGTGTCACCCCTCCTCCTCCTCTGTGTCACCCCCCATCCTCTGTGTCACCCCCCTCCTCCTCTGTGTCACCCTCCCATCCTCCTCTGTGTCACCCCCCTCCTCCTCTGTGTCACCCCCCCATCCTCTGTGTCACCCCCCTCCTCCTCTGTGTCACCCTCCCATCCTCCTCTGTGTCACCCCCCCATCCTCTGTGTCACCCACCCTCCTCCTCTGTGTCACCCCCCTCCTCCTCTGTGTCACCCACCCTCCTCCTCTGTGTCACCCACCCTCCTCCTCTGTGTCACCCACCCTCCCCTGTGTCACCCCCCCTCCTCCTCTGTGTCACCCCCCCATCCTCTGTGTCACCCTCCCATCCTCCTCTGTGTCACCCCCCTCCTCCTCTGTGTCACCCCCCCTCCCCTGTGTCACCCCCCCCCCCTCCTCCTCTGTGTCACCCCCCCATCCTCTGTGTCACCCTCCCATCCTCCTCTGTGTCACCCTCCCATCCTCCTCTGTGTCACCCACCCTCCTCCTCTGTGTCACCCACCCTCCTCCTCTGTGTCACCCCCTCCTCCTCTGTGTCACCCCCCTCCTCCTCTGTGTCACCCCCCCTCCTCCTCTGTGTCACCCCCCCTCCTCCTCTGTCACCCCCCCTCCTCCTCTGTGTCACCCCCCCATCTCCTCTGTGTCACCCCCCTCCTCCTCTGTGTCACCCACCCTCCTCCTCTGTGTCACCCACCCTCCTCCTCTGTGTCACCCACCCTCCTCCTCTGTGTCACCCACCCCCCTCCTCTGTGTCACCCCCCCTCCTCTGTGTCACCCCCCACCTCCTCTGTGTCACCCCCCCTCCTCACCCCTCCTTTGTGTCACCCCCTCCTCCTCTGTGTCACCCTCCCATCCTCCTCTGTGTCACCCTCCCATCCTCCTCTGTGTCACCCTCCCATCCTCCTCTGTGTCACCCTCCCATCCTCCTCTGTGTCACCCACCCTCCTCCTCTGTGTCACCCCCCTCCTCCTCTGTGTCACCCCCCTCCTCCTCTGTGTCACCCCCTCCTCTGTGTCACCCCCCTCCTCTGTGTCAGCTCCCCCTCCCCTGTGTCACCCCCCTCCTCCTCTGTGTCACCCCCACTCCTCTGTGTCACCCCCCTCCTTTGTGTCACCCCCCTCCTCCTCTGTCAGCCCCCCCTCCTCCTCTGTCACCCCCCCTCCTCCTCTGTGTCACCCCTCCTCCTCCTCTGTGTCACCCCCCCCTCCTCCTCTGCGTCACCCCCCTCCTCCTCTGTGTCACCCCCCCTCCTCCTCTGTGTCACCCCTCCTCCTCCTCTGTGTCACCCCCCCTCCTTTGTGTCACCCCCCTCCTCCTCTGTCAGCCCCCCCTCCTCCTCTGTCACCCCCCCCTCCTCCTCTGTGTCACCCCTCCTCCTCCTCTGTGTCACCCCCCCTCCTCCTCTGCGTCACCCCCTCCTCCTCTGTGTCACCCCCCCTCCTCCTCTGTGTCACCCCTCCTCCTCCTCTGTGTCACCCCCCCTCCTCCTCTGTGTCACCACCCCTCCTCCTCTGTGTCACCCCCCTCCTCCTCTGTCACCCCCCCTCCTCACCCCCTCTTTTGTGTCAGCTCCCCCTCTTTTGTGTCAGCTCCCCCTCTTCTGTGTCAGTTCCCCCTCTTCTGTGTCAGCTCCCCCTCTTCTGTGTCAGCTCCCCCTCTTCTGTGTCAGTTCCCCCTCCTCCTCTGTGTCACCCCCCCCTCCTCCTCTGTGTCACCCCCCCTCCTCCTCTGTGTCACCCCCCCTCCTCCTCTGTGTCACCCCCCCATCCTCCTCTGTGTCACCCCCCCCATCCTCCTCTGTGTCACCCCCCCTCCTCACCCCCTCCTCTGTGTCAGCTCCCCCTCTTCTGTGTCAGCTCCTCCTCTTCTGTGTCAGTTCCTCCTCTTCTGTGTCAGTTCCTCCTCTTCTGTGTCAGTTCCTCCTCTTCTGTGTCAGCTCCCCCTCCTCCTCTGTGTCAGCTCCCCCTCCTCCTCTGTGTCAGCTCCCCCTCCTCCTCTGTGTCACTCCCCTCCTCTCCCCCTCCCCTGTGCCAGCCCCCCCTCCTCTGTGTCACCCCCCTCCTCTGTGTAAGCCCCCCTTTCCTTCTGTCTCTCTCTCTCAGCCTCTCGCTCACTCCCTTTCTCGCACCCACCACTCTTTCTCTAATCCCCCCTCTCTCACCCCCACTCTCTCATCCCTACCTCGCTCACCCCCACCCCCACTCTCTCTCATCCCCACCCCTCTCACCCCCACTATCTCACCCACCCTCTCTCTCACCCCCCTCACCGCCGCCTCTCTCTCCTGCCTCCTTCCCCCTTTCTTTCACCCCCTCACCTCCTCCTCTCTCTCACCTCCTCCTCTCTCTCACCTCCTCCTCTCACCTTCCCCTTTCTCACCTCCCTCCCCCCACCTCTTTCCCTCCTCAGGGGGTGGGGGCCCAATGAGGATGGCTGTATGGGGCCCCAATAATTGCAAACAGCAGCCCTGTGAGTGAGCGCACCAGTTCGGATGTGTCCCGAATCCTGTGTCTTGCCGACACTTCTCCCCAAGGCTCCCCACCAATGGAAGGAAGGAAAACAGCACTACAGTAGAGGAGCTCCACCCCCAAACTCCAGCTCCCACACTTCCTGGCTTGAAGCGAGTCTCGGTAAGGCAGTCTAATGGGGGTCTTTCTGGGCAGGGGACACTGATGGGGGGGTTCCCTGATCTATTTGAGGGGGGACCGATATAAGGGAAGGGAGTCGGTAGGGAGGGAGGTGGACGGTGTCAGTAGGGCAGTGGATGGTACCAGTAGCTACCATCCACGCTAACCGTGACACATTATTGCTCTCCTCCAGGTCTTTAAAATCCTTTAGTGTATACCACAAAAAATTTGCCATGCGCCGCTTAAGTGTTCGGGTTTGGCTTGAGGAAAAGGTGGCAACCCTACCTGCGTTCCCGGGGCTCACTGTCACATAGCCCCACCTCTTGGCCCGGCGCCTTTGATAGGCAGAACGCCGGTCCAATGCGGGACATGTGACGTCATCAAAGGCGCCGGGCCAAGAGGTGGGGCTATGTGACGGTAAACCCCGGGAACGCAGGACATTCAAATGAAAGCTATTACAGCTCTCTGCTTGTACGCACAGCGCGCCTCTTCCTCTCCTCACTTCCCCTGGTTGGGGGACTGTGCGGACGGTGCTCGCCCCCCCACTCTGAGGCAGCCCCATGCTCGCCAATAGCCATTTGAGGGCTGCAGTATGCATTCCTCATCCTCCCCGGTAGTTCCGCCACTGGCTCGCCTCTTCCACTGCACAGGTGAGGCTGTATTGGGCACGGGTCATGCTGCATTGGGCACAGGTGAGGATGCATTGGGCACGGGTCACGCTGCATTGGGCACGGGTGAGGCTGCATTGGGCACGGGTGAGGCTGCATTGGGCACGGGTGAGGCTGCATTGGGCACGGGTCACGCTGCATTGGGCACAGGTGAGGCTGCATTGGGCACGGGTCACGCTGCATTGGGCACAGGTGAGGCTGCATTGGGCACAGGTGAGGCTGTATTGGGCATGGGCAGGCTATGCTGCATTGGGCACAGGTGAGGCTGCGTTGGGCACAGGCCACACTGCATTGGGCACAGGTGAGGCTGCATTGGGCACAGGTGAGGCTGCATTGGGCACTGGACACGCTGTATTGGGCACTGGACACGCTGCATTGGGCACTGGACACGCTGCATTGGGCACTGGACACTCTGCATTGGGCACAGGTGAGGCAGTATTGGGCACGGGCAGACCACGCAGCATTGGGCACAGGTGAGGATTATTGAAGCGCTAACACCAGGTGTTTGGAGTATCTTTATCTGTTGATTAAACTTTCTGGAATACATATATTGCTATTGTGGTGTAGGATCTGGGTTCTTTCTTTCTTTCTTTCATCTCAGACTCGAACCACACGCCCTTTAAACCCCGTCCACTATTTAATTTAACCACTTCAATACAGGGCTTTTTGTACCTATTCAATACCGGGCCTATTTTGGCACTTCTCTCCTACATGTACAAATCATCATTCTTTTGCTAGAAAATTACTCAGAACCCCCAAACATTATATATGTTTTTTTAGCAGACACCCTAGGGAATAAAATGACGGTCATTGCAACATTTTTTCTTGCACAATATTTGCGCAATAATTTTTCAAACGCCTTTTTAAAAAAAAAAAATGGTTTCATGAATTAAAAAATAACAAAACAGTAACGTTAGCCCAATTTTTTGGGAACATATGAAAGATAATGTTACACCGAGTAAATAGATACCTAACATGTCACGCTTTAAAATTGCGCACACTCATGGAATGGCGCCAAACTTCGGTACTTAAAAATCTCCATAGGCGACGCTTTAATTTTTTTTACAGGTTACCAGGTTAGAATTACAGAGGAGGTCTAGTGCTAGAATTGTTTCACGCGCTCTAACGCACGCGGCGATACCTCACATGCGTGGTTTGAACGGTGTTTACATATGTGGGCGACTTACGTGTGCATTTGCTTCTGATCGCGAGCTACCGGGGACAGGGGCGTTTTAATTTTTTTGTTTTATTATTTATTTATTTATTTTACTTATTTATTTATTTTTTTACAATGATTTTACTTTTTTTTTTTTTTTGATCACTTTTATTCCTATTACAAGGAATGTAAACATCCCTTGTAATAGGAATGTGTGTGACAGGTTCTCTTTATTGAGAGATGCGGGGTCAATAAGACCCCACATCTCTCCTCCAGGCTGGAAAGCATGAGATCAGTGAAAAATTTTTCACTGATCTCATACTTACAGCCGCAATGGCGGCTTTGTTTACATTTGAGGACCCGGGCGTGACGTCATCACATCGCGCCCGGGCCTCCGACGATCATAGAGATGACTGGTGACCATCTGGTCACCAGTCATCTCTATGCTCATCACGTGACTCCACCAACGATGCCGGAAGATTCGCTCCGGGTCCCCGATCGCACGGGGGAGCCCGGAGAAGCACCGGATGGCGGCGGGAGGGGGGGGGTGTCCCCTCCCGCCGCCTATAAGAACAATCAAGCGGCGGAACCGCCGCTATGATCATTCTTATGGTGCACAGAATCGCCGGCACTTTAAAAGGATATCTGAATGATGCCTCTAGCTGCAGGCATCATTCAGATATCCCCCTACAAAGCCGAGGACGTCATATGACGTCCACCCAGGATGGGAGATCCCATCTGTGGACGTCATTTGTCTATGGCTGGGTAGGGAAGTGGTTAAGTCCGCCATTTTTTGGGGGGGGGCCCATACAACATTTTGCTATGGGGCCCTGTGATTTCTAGTTACGTCCCTGGTCCCGACTACAGAGGTTATTTAACCAGAAGGTAGCCAGCGAGTATGGATGGAAGTACCCGTACCTGCCTAAGGAGCTCCTGTTTGAAGTAGAGGCCTATAGACACCGGTGGTACGCGGACTTTGTATGGACACATTAAAGTACCCCAGGCCCGCAGATACTTCTCATGTTCCCCTGCAGCTACTCAGAGGTATAAAGACTGTAAGGCTGCCTGGATGCTTGGTCGGCACATATATGCGGACAAGGTGCTCATCTGCCACAAAGAAAAAGACAATGTCGAGTATCACATTGACACTTTCGATAAGCATTGGAAACCGCTGGTGTTGCCAGACCCACACTATTATCTTTGAGAGACTAGACTCTTTTGTTTTTGCTTTATTTCTAGAGTGCATCCTCTGGAGCCCAGGAACTTTGCCCTAACAGAAGGGTATTCTACTCATTGGAGGAGCGGGAGCCGTTGATTTTTTTTCTCCCCTCTCTCCCTACCGCAAAGATACAAGGACTTTGGGGTGTAGATAGTTCTGGGCCACAGTCAAGAAGAAGAGGATTTGTCAAGCACCTGTGTCTCAATCACAGCACTACCACTAGGTGGCGGTGTTGTGCATCTATTGCATTGCAAATAATATGATGCAGTTTACTTTTGGAAGGAAGGGATTTTCCTCTACGGGAAAATCTGTTCATTCCAACAAATGTCATTTTTAGTTGTGTATGTTTTTTTCTTCCCCTGCAGGCGGACGTCAAGCAAGATTACTGAGAATGGGGTGAATCTTAGTTAGTGCAGGTGGGAGGGAAATGTAAATATTTTTTTAAGTATGTCATGTGACATTTGCTGTTTTAATGTGCACATGTGTCTATTCTTCTTTCTTCTCTATGTTTAACCCCCTTACCCCATTTTTTGTGTGTTTAGTCTCTGGATTGGGCCTGTGCTTACTCAGGCTTGAGAGGCATTGGTTTGCTCCAGACACTGGGGACCAGTGTCTATTTAGTGGGGGGAATGTGTAGCGGGGTGTTAAATTTAAGGGGAGTGTCTGAGTGGTAATTAGGCTCAGACACACTGATTATTAGGGTTAATGGACCATTTCTGCTCTTGGGGGATAGTATTGGTGTACAGTTCCCTGTGGCCTACAGGTGGCGCTGTCGCCATGGGCCAGGGTTGAACCACCAATAGAGGGCTGTGCCTTTTGTGTCCCCTCTCGGCAGTAGTACGGCGGGGCTGGGAACCTGCTGTGCCTGTCGGGAGAGTGTATAAAAGGGGCGGACATCTTCCGTTCGAGGTCCAGGCCAGGGCACCTTCGGCCTGGGGTGAGTGAGGGTCGTCTCCGGGTGCCTTAGGCCCTGAGGTGGAGTTCCTGTTCCACCCCAGACACCTTCAGTCTGGGGTGAGGTACTAATTTGAAGGCCCGGGGCCCAGCAACCTTTGGCTGGGGTCCGCTAGGGATCGAGGACTCCCAGGGTGCCGCCTTGCGAGGGGACCCGTATCTGATAAGAGGAGGCCAGGGAGGTAACCCTTTCCGAAGACCCAGCGCAGAGTCGTGGTGATGGTGGGGGCCTCTGGTAACTCTCCGGATGGATGTTTTCTCCTTGACATAGGCCAGATACTTTAAGAAGAAAGTTCACGTTCAAGGTCAGTGGTAGTGGCCTCATAGGGCAAAGCCCTATTCACCCGGTAAGTGGCAGTGACCATGTTCTCCAAGTCAGTGGCAGTGACTTTATTCACCCGGTCTGTGGCAGAGACCAACCTCATGGTCTGTGGCAGAGATCGTGTGCCAAAGCTGTTTGAGAAACCTGAACAGTCTAAAGAGTTGAGCTACGTTTGTGCCTGGACCTCCTCCACATCTAAGCTGTCCTGTATCTTCGCTCCAACCTGTCTGCTCTCAAAGAGGCTGTTTATTATCCTGTGTGAAATAAATGTTGAGTTGGACTTTCAGCTAGTGTGGACATTCACGTTCCTGGGGAAAACAAGGACTTGCATCTATCTAAGGTAGAGGTGAGATCATTCTCAGGAGGACTTTGACTCTGGCCGCAGACAAGGCCCAAAACTAACACCGCTCAACCTCTTTACACAGGAGGGTACAGGCTTGTGGTGCGGTGTGCCTCTCTCTTCCTGTGAGGAGCCTAATTTAATGCAGGTAAAGGGAGGGGTGTGTGCACTACACGTGCAAAAACTGTTTTGTGGACCCCATACTGTCCCCCAAACGCTAACCCTTTTATGCCACAGCAGAATTATACCCCCTGTTGCTTTCGGAAGACGTAGCGCCCACCGAATGTGACCTATTCAAGAGGGTGCCCGGTTACAGTAAGTTAATGTGGGGATCAAGTTGTTAAAGCAGGAGGTGAGGGGGCAATACAACACCTGTCAAATGAAGAGCTATCTGAATGTGGATCACTTATCAGTGAGCACCATAAGTGTGAACAAGCCATTACACACCATTCACACCTGTGCGCTTTATGTGTGCTTTAGGTGCCATGTTAAAAAGAAAAAAAAAATCCTACATGCTACATCTTTGATGTGCTTTCATAAAAATGCATGTTCAGTAGATTTCAATGGTAAAAAGCTGATCAAAGATGATCTAGTCTTTTATCACCTTTGTGACCAGGCGGCCGCACCATTGGATTGTTTCTTGGGTGTGCTGATAAAAACGGTAAGCCTGAGAAACACCAGCAAGTGGTGAGATAAGAGGAACGTCCCCTCCCGCTGCTAGTGAAAGCGGTCCAGTGGCTCATGAGAAAGGCAGTCGCGTGCTGAAAAAAATATATACCGGGGTTATGGCTGATAGCTTCAGCCATAACTCCGCTAAACCACTTCAAAGCTGCAATGTAAATATACAGTATGTATTGTGATCTTTGAAGTGGAGTATATAAGTGCTAAGAGCCAAAAAATCTTCTGTGCAGAAAAGAACTTCCATGTCTCCACTGATTCAACCATAAGGCCATACCCAAAAGGCAGCAGCCCCAACCCCAAGAGAGTCTATTGCCATTATCCAATACTGGCCACAACCCACAGAACCATCCATCTACAACCAGTGACTAATTCAGTCAGTCCAGCGTGGTCTCCAGCACAAACTTGATGTCTCCATCAAGGACAGGACAAGCAACACAAACTACTTAACAAATTGCATTGCCCCCAGAAATTGAGTGGTAAAATAATGCTTTTGTGAACTATTCCCAGGTGACCCGGTCAAATATTGCTTCTCTGTTCCTAGGTAAGTATTCAAGTGATGCATGAAGAAAATGTATGACGTGATGTGTGACGTCATCATGCAAGTGGATGCGGATTGGATTACCATAGCTGGTTTTCAAGTGTATTGCCAATATATACTGTACATACCCCATTATGTAGAATTTCAATGTATCAAAACTTCAGGCAGCTCCATGGAATGTTAAATTTATGTCTCAACACGGGCAGTGAATTGATGATCTGCCATGCTGAAACCAGTTCTTAACCCCTATAATGTACCAAGATGCACCAATGTTTACCCCGGGTTGAGAACCCCTGGAGGCTTGTTATGGCAAAAGTAACACACTGACAGGGTGATCATTAAATCCTTTTTCTATTTTCCTGTTTTAAACTGATGCCATGACCACTGCCCCGATCTCTTGTTTCAGTGCTGGAGTAACAATTTTAACAAATAGTTTACAGGAAAATGTTTAATTTGGTTGTACACAGGCTATATATTTTGCCAAAGCGACTATATTTGAACAAATGTACTGGATGTGAGAGGTGTATTTCGCTTACACGTTAGATAAATATATTTGTTTCATACTGTAGCGGACACCCTCTCCCCAGTCCCCTCTATTAAAGTTCAACTCGCACTGTCTCTGGTCTAGGGGTATGATAGGGGAGGGAGAGGGTGAGCTACGCCAAGCTTCTACCACAGGTGTGATGTGGTATCAGCAATGTCTCTGTTGTTTTTACCTTCGGGTCTGTGCTGTGCATCTGGATCCTCCCTCCGAGAGTCTCCGTGAACCTCGTCTGCCAGAAATTGAGCCCCACACCATTAACGTCCAACTCACTTTTATTGTAGAACATAACATGGACTCCCTTGGCTATAGAACAGAAAAGGAGGTGTGGGTGCGAATAGGCCCAGACACAAATGCGATCCTCCACTCTCCTCCCTGAGAGTGGGCTATGGTCTCCGCACAAGGGAAATTCTCCTTCCGGACGGTCTCCGACAAGAGACTCACCCGTCACCGGCAGTATACTGCACCGGGTCTTCAGATGAGGAGCTCTTCCCGGTCCATTACGCCCACCTCGGATTCAGGCATCCATCCCCGGAGTGCCTTAGGATCCTTCCCTCGCGGAACTCAGTGTTGGGCACTGAGCTCCGGACCTCCATCCAAGTACCTCACCCCAGGACTAAAGGTGCCTGAGGTGGAACACGATCTCCGGTGGTCCTCTAGGCCTAGGCGGCCTAGAGGACGGACACAAACCACCGTTCGCAGGCTGAAGGTGCCTGGGACTAAGACCCCCTGACCAAGATGGCCGGCCCCTTTATACCCCCTCCCAGCAAGCACGGCGGGTTCCCCGCCCCACCATACCGCTGCTGAGAATGGACAAAAAGGAGGCTCAGCACACAGCGGTATCCGTCTGTCAGCCCATGGTGACAGCGCCACCCAGTGGGCCGCCGGGAACACACCACCGGTGTCACTGAAAAATTCAAAAATTACCCCGGGAAAGTATGTACCCGCTACATTCTCCCTCCTGTCATTTGACACTGGTCCCCAGTGTCTGGAGTGAATCATGCCCTCTCCAGCTGACATAATCCAGTCCAGAAACCAACTAACAAATTGAAAAAACAAAAAAATTTTAGGAAAACTATCCTAACAAAGAAGTTGTGTCTGAGCCCCTGTAACAAAAGAGGAGTGAAGAACAACACATTCAACATGAAATTCAACATTATACTTTTCCCTCCCATCCTGACTAAGAACCAACCCCCAGGTCCATAATCTTGCCGGGATGCTCTCCTGCAGAGGGGAAAAAAAAACAAAACCAACACACAAACCCTGACACATGTATTCGTGTAATGAAGGAAAGAAACTTCTCCGAAAATAAATTCCTTTTCTCCAAAGAGTGAGTGCATGAAAAGTGTAAAAAAAAAACGTTGCGCAAGACTGCCACCTGGTGACAGCCTCGCGGTACTGCACTCGTGGAGCTTCTTCTTCTTGGGCCCTATCTACCCCAGAGTCTGTGATCTCTTTGTAGGAAGATGAAAAAACAACAGGAATAGTTCCTCATTCCTTTGGGCACACACAAAACAACTGCCCCAAAAAGTTCAGCAACATGATAAGAACGGAGTCTTTGGCCTCGTACACACGACCGATTTTCTCGTCCAAAACAGTCAAGAAAAGTGCCGCGAGAGTTTTTTTGTCTAGAAAAACGTTCGTGTCTATGGTTTTACGACGAGAAACTTGCCGAGAATCTCGACGAGAAAATAGAGAACCTGCTCTCTATTTTCTCGTCAGGATTCCAGATTTCCTCGTCGTGTTTCTCGTCGGCCTGTTTTGTGACGAGAAAATGGTTTGTGTGTATGCTTTTACGACTCTTCCAAAAGCGCGCATGCTCACAAGCAACTATGAGACAGGAGCGCATCTTCTGGTAAAACAAGCCTTCATAATGGAGAGAGCACATTCGTCACGCTCATAAATATTTCATCGTTTAAATGTTCTGCATTGAAATCTTCGTTAGAATGTTACATTAATCAAAACGAGTGACCTTCTTTTGCTGCTGATATTCACACAGAGTTGAGCCTTATTTTTAACCTTTTTCATGCTGCTCTTTATAAGATTTATGTGTATTATATCGTGCAAGTTTTTAGGAATAATTTAAATGGTTAGATTTTTCAAAATGATGTTAATTATAATTTCTCAATGTTTTGATAGCGATCTCCCATTTAATTTTGGAATCTATATTATTAAAATTTCACACCATGTTTTTGTGCTAATCAGATTTAGTTATTCTTTTGGGGGGGGTGATATCTGTGCCTTTTATTGTCAGTCAAATGTATCTGCTTACTCCAAAGCTTGATTTTTTTTATTTAAAAATACACATAGTCAAGTATGAACTTAAACAAAAAGCACATTTATTCATGTTTATAAATTAAATAAAGAGAAGGCAGCGCTGGAGAAGCTGCTGCCATTTGTGCATCCCAGGGACCCCAGAGCACACAGCAACCCTGTGTGGACACTAAAATTGGGAGCTTGAGAAGGCCCACATTTCAGAACACAATCTGATGCTGGCCTCCCAGAGGTCAGGAACAGCAGCAGGTGAGATATATGTCCCAAGTGTGTGGTACTACAACAGGCTGCCTTCTGTCCGACCACAATGAAGCAAGGCCATCACTTCCTCTTCTTCCTGGCAACCTTCCCTGCAGCCTTTCCTGAAGCCTTTCCTGAAGCCTTTCCTGCAGCCTTTCCTGCAGCCTTCCTTCTTCGTTTGGCTGGAGGCTGGCCCACTGGAGGGGTACTCCTGTCAGGAGGAGGAGGTGGAGGTGTAGCAGAAGGGGGTGGGGCAGAAGAAGAAGGTGGAGGTGTAGCAGAAGGGGGTGGGGCAGAAGAAGAAGGTGGAGGTGTAGCAGAAGGGGGTGGGGCAGAAGGTGGAGGTGTAGCAGAAGGGGGTGGGGCAGAAGGTGGAGGTGTAGCAGAAGGGGGTGGGGCAGAAGGTAGAGGTGTAGCAGAAGGGGGTGGGGCAGAAGGTGGAGGTGTAGCAGAAGGGGGTGGGGCAGAAGAGGAAGGTGGAGGTGGAGGTTGAGGTTGGGTCAGTTGGGCCACCTCACATATGGCGGTATTGGGGGTAATTTGCTCCATCACCCCCTTGTTGAGCAAGGTGATGAGCAGGGGCTTGCATAGGAGGCGTTGCTCCATGCTCATCACCTTGAACTTAGCCTCCACTAGGCCGGCAATGGCCTCTTCAGGGGATGTGGGCTCCTTGAGGGTGGCATGGGCCTCTTTAATAAGGGCCATTGCTGCCTCACTGGTGGTCCTGTCCCTCCTGCCTCTTTTGTGAAGCCGGATGGGAGGCACCTGGGATCTGGTGCTTCTCCTTTGCCCTGCCACCTCCTGTCTGCCACTGGGCCCTGCCACCTCCTGTCTGCCACTGGGCCCTGCCACCTCCTGGCTGCCACTGGGCCCTGCCACCTCCTGGCTGCCACTGGGCCCTGCCACCTCCTGGCTGCCACTGGGCCCTTCCTCCTCCTGCCTGACAGTTTCCAGACCCTCCTCCTGGCTGATTTCATCCTGTGTATGAAAAAGGAACATAGTTTAATATGTTGGTTTAATCTTTGCATCAAACTTTGTAATCCTGATGGAAGCAATTAGAATGTAAATGCATAAATCCTTGCTTTAAATTTACCACTACATCAGCTTGACTATTTACCACACAATTAAGTGCAGAATAATGTCTACAGATCCTGATTTCACTTGTGGAATACAAAATAATGTATGTTTCTCATCCTGACATATTTGGGAAACATTAATTTTATCCCAATACATTTTCAGTTAATACTATACCTGGCTCCAGATGGACAAATCAGGATCACCCAGGATGGCTGCCTCCTCTTGCTCCAGAGAAGGCTCAGGTTGGCTGCAGGGAAGTCTGGGGGGAAGAGTGGAGAGTGATGGCCTTGTCTCAATGTGGTCATCCAGGAAGGACATCCTGCTGTAGTACCACAAAATCGGGACATAAACATCATCTGCTGCTGCTCCTGACCTCTGAGAAGCCAGCACCTTAGAGCGTTCAGTCCTGTAGGTACCTCTCAAGCTCCCAATTTTAGTGTCCACTTGTTTTGCTGTGGCTGTGGGCACCTTGGTATGCACAAATGGGAGCAGCTTCTCCAGCGCTGCTTTTCTCACCCCTTTTTTTTATGGATGGGGTTTTTGGTCTCCCACAGAGCCGGCAGCTCCCTTACCCGGTCAATAAATTCCGCCAGGAACTCTTTGTCACTAATAAAGACATTCATATTGTATCTGCAAGTAAAATAAATTATATTTAAATAATGTGAGGCAAACAGTAGACTTGTGCACAACGGAAAAATTTGTTCCGTTTCGTTTCGCTTCTTGTGCACAACGGAAAAATTTGTTCCGTTTCGGTTCGTATCTTTCCGGTCCTGTTGATTCGTAATCATTCGTAATTTTGCTAGACGGGATTTTTCGTGTTCGGACCAATTCGTATTTTCGCAAGCGACATTTTTCGTTGAATTTTTTGTTGCTTTATAATTCGTACTTTCGGTAGAGTACGTTGTTTTTTGTTGATTCTGGACACAACTCCTACTTTCGTAACTTTTTTTGGGTTCGTTGATTCGTAATTTTCCGTGTCTCTCTCACAACGACGCTGCCTATGATGCCTAATGTGCTTCGAATGGATTTGTACTTTTCTAAATACATAGCGGTTATTTGTAACGATTCAAAATCTCGTATTTTACTTTCGTTTTTTACATGCGGCTATAGGCTCCGCCCCTGTACACCATTTTGAGAGGGTTCAGCACGGTGAGGGAGAAGCAGAGAGCAGAGCAGAGTGTTATTGTGCTTCGAATGGATTCGAAATCTCGTATTTTACTTTCGTTTTTTCATGCGGCTATAGCCTCCGCCCCTGTACACCATTTTGAGAGGGAGTTCAGCACGGTGAGGGAGAAGCAGAGAGCAGAGTGAGTGTTATTGTGCTTCAAATGGATTCGTACATTCGTAACTTTTTTCATAACGAATTATGCCGAAGACATTCGGGCATTCGCTATTTTGCGGTATAATTTATTTCGGATTCGGTTTTATTCGTAATTGCTTTGTTCGGAAATTCGAATGCTTCCGAATGTCCGAAAGTTGCTAAATTCGGACGAATTTCGATTCGTTACGAAACGAATTGCACAAGCCTAGCAAACAGTCTAACCTCCTTCACATCCTAGTCACCATATATATCCTCCAACAATCTCAAGACAGTATAGGCCAACAATTTTTACAAGTCACAAAATCACATACCTTCGTTCGCACGTCCGTCACTTGAACTCCTCTCTCCGCACACCGAACGTACTATAGTCACATGTGTGTTTGCTATATACACACCACGCATGCGTCAAAATTCGAACACGTCGCTCCGCACACGTCGCCCGCCCATGACGTTCTAACTTACATCTTTTCCCCGCCCCTTCTCTTTCGGCGCGCAGACAGATATGGCGGAGTTACAGCAGGTGTCTGATAATTCCACAACTAGCGAGGAGACAAGCCCGGAGACCGAGGACACGTCACGATCAAGGAGGAGATTCAAGGCATCGAATATGTCTTTGGCGGAGATGGCGGAGATGGTGGACATCTTGGTCAAGGCTGATTATGATGCCAAGCATGGGCCGTATAGCAAACCAAATAGAAGGAAGGCCAAAATCCTCACTAAAGTTGTGAAGAGTCTGAGGGCGAAGTTCAGGGTGAAACGCTCAAATGAGCAGCTCAGAAAGAGGTGGTCAGACCTCAAACTGAGGGAGCCAGACCAGTTGAGGATCATAAAGAGGATGCTCGCTAAAAGTAAGTAAAATGACGACGTTTCTGCTATTAATCTTTTTAGAAACTGACATTTTTTTTTCTTTCTCATATTGGACTCCCTTCCAAAATGTAATATTTTGAACTAGGTTGGGCACAGTAATCGTTCGTTACGTTACCGACACTTCGTTCGGCCACTATCCGCGGTTTTGGCTTATTTAAGAGCCACAAAAGTAATTAGACATCTGCCATTTTTGATCAAGTATTGTGGATAATATTTAAGTCTAGATGATGTGTTTGTAAGGAGAATGAAATGCAAACTTTTATCAGTGTAAAGGAGAGGACACTCAGCAGCTGCTTCCACATCTGTACTTTGGAGCACTATAGTGTGGGCCAACAGACCCGCCTTTTTTGGGTGTCCCACACAGGTGCATCAGAGTTTATTTGTGGTGCCTCCATGTCCAAAAAATTACATCCAAATGTGAATACTAAACATATTTGGGGTCATAAATAATGCATTCTTCTTTAAATTCCGCACAAACACACACTTGTACCCCACTTCCAAACAATTTATCCTTTTTTTAGTTTAACAAGGAGATTTACAGTGTGATAAATAGACCTTTGGTTTTATTCTCATAGGGGAGAGAAGACTGGGAGGAGGACACTCCAGGGAGCACATGCACCCCACAACTTCCAAGCAACCCCAAACTCCCAAAGATCCACAACCGAAAGATGTGCAGGAAGTTGAGGTGGAGGAAGGAGAAGTGCAGGAAGGAGAGGTGGATGACGTTGTGGATCTGGTCACCACAACAGGTCAGTATCTGACACCACAGCTTAAGGTAAGCGAGGTAGGCCTGCAGAGTTTTATTAATTTTTTTTTTTTGGTTTTTAGGGGATGTAAATGTTGTGAAGGATAGCACACGGTTCTCTGCTGACAGTGCCCTCCGCCTCATCCAGCAAGTGATGGAATGTAGCACGGAACTGGACCTAATTAAACAAAGAATCCATGTGATGGAACAAACATTTAAAGACATTCTCGATGTTTTGGGGAGAATTCAATAAGCCATCCAAACACATTTGTTTTTACATGTTTGTTTTTATATTTTTTTCTAATTTTTTGAGTAACAAACCAGCCAAAAATTGAATATGCACACAGTGTGTGAACATGTGCTATCTGCCATCAGGGGATATCCATGTACGTCTTTTGTGGGTGCAACCCCTTCCTCGTATCAAAAGTCGGTGAACTGAGGAAGGGAATGCACCCCCAAAACACGTCCATTGATCACCCCTGATGTCAGATAGCACATGTTGACAATAGGGATCAGGATTGTAAACTTCCTATATGCAAAAAATTAAAAATGTGTGCATATTGAATTTTTGGCTGGGCAAGGGGTGGCAGGACCCCATATTAGGACGGGCACATAGAGGCATAGTTTGTGTAAGTGAATGTCTCCGATTGCTCAGAGGTATCCAATGTTGTAATTTTAGAAATGCAAGTGATATTTTTGTATTTTCATAAGCCAAAATTTGCCGGGTTGTGGCCAGGCCAACCCCAAAGTAAAACAAAAAAAAAAGAGAATGTGCAGAGAGTAAAATATTTGACCACAAACAACGTGTAGCTTCTTTTTATAATACTCTCTAATAGTGATGAGCCGAACACCCCCGGGTTCGGTTCGCACCAGAACCCGCGAACGGACCGAACGTTCGTACGAACATTAGAACCCCATTAAATACAATGGATGCGAACGTTCGAATTCTAAAGTGGTAATTATAACGACTATTATGCATGCTATTGTCCTAAAAAGGGTTTGGGTTCTGCACCAGGGGACATGTATCAATGCAAAAAGAAGTTTTAAAAACGGTCGTTTTTCGGGAGCAGTCATTTTAATGATGCATAAAGTGAAAAAAAAAAAAGTCAAATATTCCTTTAAATATCGTACCTGGGGGGTGTCTAAAGTATGCCTGTGAAGTGCCACGTGTTTCCCGTGTTTAGAACTGTCCCTGCACAAAATGACACTTCTAAAGGAAAAAAAAAACATTTAAAACTGCTTGCGGCTTTAATGTAATGTCTGGTCCCGGTAATATGGATGAAAATCTTTAAGAAAAATGGCATAGCTACCCCATGACCCCCCCCCCCTACCCCAGCCCATTACCAGCCCCTTTGGGTCTTGTATGGATATTAAGGGGAACACCGCACACAAAATAAAAAAGGCCCTATATACTCTGAACAGCCGTATACAGGCAGTGCATACAAGACAGGGACTGTAGGTTTGTTCTTATGTAGAATGTGTTTGTAATTTTGAACAGGTACATTGTTTAAGTGTAGCTCCAGCCCAAAAATCTATTTTTAAACTTTTTGGAAAACATAGGTACGGGTTATCACCCCTGTAACATTTGTTTTGCTGTCTGTGCCCCTGTTCAGAACATTTCACCTCACTTTCCGTCCCAATGACAACTGTTTTTGAAATGTGGTGTTTTTCTTGAAACAAGGATTGGTGATAAAGCATCAGTACAGAGGAGACACCTTTCTCCCATATTAATTCTTACAGGAGAGAATTTTCCTTCCTAGGGGTAGATTTCCTCTCACTTCCTGTTGTCTTCTTGCGTTTGCAAGTAGGAGTCGTTTGTAAGTTGGATGTTTGAAAGTAGGGACCTGCCGTATATACTCTGCAGAAATAGGCCCCTTAGTTGTTGGTGTTGGCACAACACTGTAAGCACTCACAGTTACTCTTGGTTGGTGCTGGAACGCCCTGCTGTCAACTATTATATCAGGAATTGTAATTACATATAATTGTTGAACAGTGGTAGTAAAAATTGGGCCTTTGATGGTGGTGCTGGTGCCACAACACTGTAAGCCCTGACAGTTACTCTTGGTGGGTGCAGCAATGGGCCCTGCTGTGAATTATTAGATCAAGAATTGTAATTGCATGCCCCTGTTGAACAGGGGCTGAAAAATTGGGCCTTTCGTGGTGGTGGTGGTGGTGGTGTTGCCACAACACTGTAAGCCCTCAGAGTTACTCTTGGTGGGTGCAGGAATGGGCCCTGCTGTGAATTATTAGATCAAGAATTGTAATTACATGCCCCTTTTGAACAGGGGCTGAAAAATTGGGCCTTTCGTGGTGGTGGTGGTGGTGGTGGTGGCATTGCCACAACACTGTAAGCCCTCAGAGTTACTCTTGGTGGGTGCAGCAATGGGCCCTGCTGTGAATTATTAGATCAAGAATTGTAATTACATGCCCCTGTTGAACAGGGGCTGAAAAATTGGGCCTTAGGCACTGGTGGCACAACACTGCAACCCCTCACAGATACTGTACTTGGAGCACAGCAATGAGCCCTGTTGCAAAGTATTGCTTCAAAAATTGTAATGACACGCCCCTGTTAAACAGGGGCTGAAAAATTGGGCCTTAGGCACTGGTGGCACAACACTCCAACCCCTCACAGATACTGTACTTGGAGCACAGCAATGAGCCCTGTTGCAAAGTATTGCTTCAAAAATTGTAATTACACGCCCCTGTTAAACAGGGGCTGAAAAATTGGGCCTTAGCCACTGGTGGCGGCACCCATAAACAAAAATGATCTTCCAAGCTATCATCATCAATCGTATCATTGAGGACTCGGAGGAGGAGGATAGCCAGTCAACATAACAGCACAGGCACTCAGCATCAGCATCAGTCTTGAAGGGATGTGACATGTTAAAATCAATTAGTCTGTTATATCAGCATCAGGTGTGTGGTAGCTGGTGGTGATCCAAGACTGGTTCATCTTGATGAAAGTCAGTCGATCAACCGAGTCGGTGGACAGGCGCACCCTGTGATCCGTGACAAATCCTCCAGCAGCACTGAATGTGCGTTCCGAAAGAACGCTGGATGCAGGACAGGCCAGTAGCTCAATTGCATACTGTGCAAGCTCTGGCCAGTGATCCATCCTCAAGACCCAGTAAGCCAGAGGATTTTCGGTGGGGAAGGTGTCCAAGTCTGACCTTGCCCCTAGATATTCCTGCACCATGTTTATCAGACGCTGGCGATGGTTGCTGGAACCGATCATACTTTGGGGCTGCGGACTAAAGAATTGTCTGAACGCATCGGTCAGACGGCCACCTTCCCCACCGCTCCTTCTTTGACTGGCCGAAGCCTCAGCAACTCGTTGTCCAGGACCAGGAGTTTGTAACCTCCCAGTCTCTGGGAACGCGTTGCACAGACCTTTCTGCAAGGCCTCCCGGAGTTGTCTCATCCTCTGCTCCCTCTGCGACGGTAACATAAGGTCCGCAACCTTACCCTTGTACCGTGGATCAAGGAGAGTGGCCAGCCAGTAATGGTCCCTCTCCTTGATCCGAAGAATACGAGGATCCTTCCGCAGACTTTGCAGGATCAGGGAGGCCATGCAGCGTAGGTTAGCCGAGGCATTCGGTCCGGAGTCCTCTGGGTCACTAAGGACGACATGATCCGCAGCCACCTCCTCCCAGCCACGTACAAGTCCACTGGTTTCTTGGGACTGTAAATCATCCCTAAAAGACTGCTGCTGATGATGCTGAGTGCCAGCCTCCACCTCCATGCTGACACAATCCTCCTCCTCCTCCTCTTCCTGTGCGATGGGTGGGACAGAAGGAACACTGTCTGGGTAAAGGGGGCCTTGAGAGGCAAGGAAGTCCTCCTCTTCCTGCCTCTGTTCTGCCTCAAGTGCCCTGTCCATTATTCCACGCAGCGTGTGCTCCAACAGGTGGACAAGAGGTACAGTGTCACTGATGCATGCACTGTCACTGCTCACCATCCTTGTGGCCTCCTCAAATGGTGCCAGGACAGTGCATGCATCCCTGATCATGCCCCACTGGCGTGGAGAAAAAAAAACAAGCTCCCCTGACCCTGTCCTGGTGCCGTAGTCGCACAGGTACTCATTGATGGCCCTCTGCTGCGTGTGCAGCCGCTGCAGCATGGCCAACGTTGAGTTCCACCTGGTGGGCATGTCACATATAAGGCGGTTCTTGGGCAGGTTCAACTCCTTTTGCAGCTCAGCCAGGCGAGCACTGGCATTATAAGATCTGCGGAAATGCACACAGACTTTCCTGGCCTGCCTCAGGACATCCTGTAAGCCCGGGTACCTGCCCAAGAACCGCTGCACCACCAGGTTAAGGACGTGAGCCACACAGGGCACATGGGTCAGTTGTCCCTGTCGGAGGGCGGAGAGGAGGTTGGTGCCATTGTCGCAAACCACCATTCCTGGCTTAAGCTGGCGTGGCGTCAACCACCTCTCGGCCTGGCCCTGCAGAGCAGACAGGACCTCTGCCCCAGTGTGGCTTCTGTCCCCCAAACACACTAGCGCAAGCACGGCATGGCATCTTTTTGCCTGCGTACTTGCGTAGCCCCTTGAACGGCTACGGAGCACCGCTGGTTCAGAGGACAAAGCACAGGAAGAGGCCATGGAGGAAGAAGAAGAGGAGGGGGTGGAGGAGAGAGGTGTGTCACAACCAGTAGTAGCATTTTGGAGGCGTGGCGGTGGAACAACCTCCAACACTACTGCACCTTGTCCTGCATCCTTCCCAGCTGCCAAAAGAGTGACCCAATGGGCCGTGAAAGAAAGGTAACGTCCCTGTCCATGCCTGCTGGACCATGAGTCAGCGGTAATATGCACCTTACCGCTGACCGCCCTGTCCAGCGAGGCCAAGACATTGCCTTCCACATGCCGGTAGAGAGCCGGAATAGCCTTCCGTGAGAAAAAGTGGCGTTTGGGAACCTGCCACTGAGGAACCGCACATTGCACAAACTCACGGAAGGGGGCCGAGTCTACCAACTGAAAAGGCAGCAGTTGAAGCGCTAGCAATTTAGCCAAGCTAGCATTCAACCGCTGGGCATGTGGATGGCTGGGAGTGAACTTCTTTCGACGGTCCAGCAGCTGGGGCAGGGAAATTTGCCTGCTAGAATCGGACGTCGGTGTACTGCTAGCAGAGTGGCCGCAAGTACTTGGCTGTGACACACCTAATTCTACACCTTCATTCCTCTCCGTGCATGTTTCAGAGAGGACTGAAGTTATAGTGGGGTTGGAGATCCCAGCTGATGCGGTGCAAGGAGAGGTCCGCTTTGTTCTTTGGTGTGGGTCTTTGAGGTAGGCTTGCCAACGAGCTGCATGGCAGGTCAACATATGTCTGGTCAGGCATGTGGTACCCAAGCGGCTGATGTTTTGGCCACGCGATATACGCTTGAGACATATGTTGCAAACAGCAGCTGTGCGATCTGATGCACTAGCCTCAAAAAAGGCCCACACCAAAGAACTTTTTGAATGACGGGCAGAGGCAGCGCCCTGCACAGGCGGAGCTCTGCGGTGTGATTCCGTCGGTGTACTGCCCTTACGCTGGCCACCAAAGGGCATCCTGCCTCGTTGGAGATGTGCCTCCTCCTCATCCTCCTCCTCCTCCTCTCTCCTATTAGGCACCCACGTGGAGTCAGTGACCTCATCATCCCCTCCCTCCTCATCACTGGAGCCAATCTGGCAGTATGCTGCAGCTGCTGGAACATGACTGCCAGATTGGTGTCCTTCTTGAGCATCCCCTCTGTCTGCTCTCACGCTACTGTCTTCCTGTAGCTGGGTTTTATCATCAGACCCTTCGAAACGCTGGGCATCCTCCTGGAGCATGTACCCAACACTGTGCTCAAACAGTTCGGGGGACTCCTCAGGAGGAGGACATGGTGGGTCTAGGGAAGGAGTGACTGATGATGAGTCTGACATTGATACCAGGGAAGAGGACGCTTTGGCAGCTGCTTTGCCAGTACCCTGAGCCTGGGTGAGAGAGGATGAGGAGGAGGAGGAGGGCTTGGTCATCCACTCTACCAAGTCTTCGGCATGATGTGGCTCAACATGTCCAGCTGCCGAAAAGAAGGACAAGCGTGTCCCATGGCCATGTGCTGATGACAATGCACCGCGTCCACGACCAGCACTGTTGCCCCCAGACACAGAGCCTGCTTGCCCTCTTTTATTGCCTCCTGACTGTCTGCCTCTCCTTGTTTGCCTTCCAGACATTCTAATGGATGGCCTGCAGGGAGATGGGAAAAAAGCAATAAGGGCTACCTTCAGGTGTCCTTCTCTGTCCCTTTACTTAAGGATTTCTAAATATGGTTGAGGATGATTGCTTTCGCACAGAATAGCACAACGACAATTTCCCTGACTGTCCAAAAAACAAGGATTTCAAAGATGGTTGATGAGGAATGCTTTAGCACAGTATAGCACAAGGAGAATTTCCCTCACTGTCCTTCCCTGTCCCTACAAACAAGGATTAGCACAGTAAAACACACTGACACTCTCCCTACCTATAGTTTTCTGTCCCTATAAAAAATTTTTTTTTAAAGATGGTTGATGATCAATGCTTTAGCACACTATAGCACAAGGAGAATTTCCCTCACTGTCCTTCCCTGTCCCTACAAACAAGGATTAGCCCAGTAAAACACACTGACACTCTCCCTACCTATAGTTTTCTGTCCCTATAAAAAATGTTTTTTTAAAGATGGTTGATGATCAATGCTTTAGCACACTATAGCACAAGGAGAATTTCCCTCACTGTCCTTCCCTGTCCCTACAAACAAGGATTAGCACAGTAAAACACACTGACACTCTCCCTACCTATAGTTTTCTGTCCCTATAAAAATTTTTTTTTTAAAGATGGTTGATGATCAATGCTTTAGCACACTATAGCACAAGGAGAATTTCCCTCACTGTCCTTCCCTGTCCCTACAAACAAGGATTAGCACAGTAAAACACACTGACACTCTCCCTACCTATAGTTTTCTGTCCCTATAAAAAATGTTTTTTTAAAGATGGTTGATGATCAATGCTTTAGCACACTATAGCACAAGGAGAATTTCCCTCACTGTCCTTCCCTGTCCCTACAAACAAGGATTAGCACAGTAAAACACACTGACACTCTCCCTACCTATAGTTTTCTGTCCCTATAAATTTTTTTTTTAAAGATGGTTGATGATCAATGCTTTAGCACACTATAGCACAAGGAGAATTTCCCTCACTGTCCTTCCCTGTCCCTACAAACAAGGATTAGCACAGTAAAACACACTGACACTCTCCCTACCTATAGTTTTCTGTCCCTATAAAAATTTTTTTTTAAAGATGGTTGATGATCAATGCTTTAGCACAGTATAGCACAAGGAGAATTTCCCTCACTGTCCTTCCCTGTCCCTACAAACAAGGATTAGCACAGTAAAACACACTGACACTCTCCCTACCTATAGTTTTCTGTCCCTATAAAAAATGTTTTTTTAAAGATGGTTGATGATCAATGCTTTAGCACACTATAGCACAAGGAGAATTTCCCTCACTGTCCTTCCCTGTCCCTACAAACAAGGATTAGCACAGTAAAACACACTGACACTCTCCCTACCTATAGTTTTCTGTCCCTATAAAAAAATTTTTTTTAAAGATGGTTGATGATCAATGCTTTAGCACACTATAGCACAAGGAGAATTTCCCTCACTGTCCTTCCCTGTCCCTACAAACAAGGATTAGCACAGTAAAACACACTGACACTCTCCCTACCTATAGTTTTCTGTCCCTATAAAAAATGTTTTTTTAAAGATGGTTGATGATCAATGCTTTAGCACAGTATAGCACAAGGAGAATTTCCCTCACTGTCCTTCCCTGTCCCTACAAACAAGGATTAGCACAGTAAAACACACTGACACTCTCCCTACCTATAGTTTTCTGTCCCTATAAAAAATGTTTTTTTAAAGATGGTTGATGATCAATGCTTTAGCACACTATAGCACAAGGAGAATTTCCCTCACTGTCCTTCCCTGTCCCTACAAACAAGGATTAGCACAGGAAAACACACTGACACTCTCCCTACCTATAGTTTTCTGTCCCTATAAAAAATTTTTTTTTAAAGATGGTTGATCAATGCTTTAGCACACTATAGCACAAGGAGAATTTCCCTCACTGTCCTTCCCTGTCCCTACAAACAAGGATTAGCACAGTAAAACACACTGACACTCTCCCTACCTATAGTTTTCTGTCCCTATAAAAAATGTTTTTTTAAAGATGGTTGATGATCAATGCTTTAGCACAGTATAGCACAAGGAGAATTTCCCTCACTGTCCTTCCCTGTCCCTACAAACAAGGATTAGCACAGTAAAACACACGGACACTCTCCCTTCCTATAGTTTTCTGTCCCTATAAAAAATGTTTTTTTAAAGATGGTTGATGATCAATGCTTTAGCACACTATAGCACAAGGAGAATTTCCCTCACTGTCCTTCCCTGTCCCTACAAACAAGGATTAGCACAGTAAAACACACGGACACTCTCCCTTCCTATAGTTTTCTGTCCCTATAAAAAATGTTTTTTTAAAGATGGTTGATGATCAATGCTTTAGCACACTATAGCACAAGGAGAATTTCCCTCACTGTCCTTCCCTGTCCCTACAAACAAGGATTAGCACAGTAAAACACACTGACACTCTCCCTACCTATAGTTTTCTGTCCCTATAAAAATAGGATTTTTATAACAGCTTACCTGTAAAATCCTTTTCTTGGAGTACATCACGGGACACAGAGCGACATAGTCATTACTAATGGGTTATATAGTTACCGTCAGGTGCTGGCACTGGCAACTTCCAAAACCGGAAGTACCCTCCCCTATATAAGCCCCTCCCATCCGGGAGCACCTCAGTTTTGTAGCAAAGCAATAAGTGTCCCCAAAGAGGGGCGGGAGCTCTGTGTCCCGTGATGTACTCCAAGAAAAGGATTTTACAGGTAAGCTGTTATAAAAATCCTATTTTCTTTCTCGTACATCACGGGACACAGAGCGACATAGTCATTACTAATGGGATGTCCTAAAGCAATGCCAAATGAGGGGGGGGATACACCATATATAAGCTGAGCGCTATCAGACATGAGGATCTTTTGCGGCCTGCAACACACTGCGCCCAAAGGCGACATCCTCCTGACTTCTAACGTCCACCTGGTAGGACCTAGTAAACGTGTGTACCGAAGACCATGTTGCGGCCTTACAGATTTGAGCCAGGGAGGCCTGGTGATGCACTGCCCATGAAGTTCCAACTGCTCTCGTGGAGTGCGCTCTAACTTTGAACGGAGGCGGTCTCCTTCTCAAGCCATAGGCTTGCATAATGACCTGTCGAATCCACTTGGCTAAAGTAGATTTTGACGCTGCCTGACCCTTTCTGGGGCCTTCCGGCAGAATAAACAAAGTATCCGTTCTGCGAATCTGAGCAGTGGCCTTTAGATAAGCTTTAACTGCTCTTACTACATCCAAAGAATGCAATAACTTTTCCTCTACCGAAGTAGGTTTGGGGAAAAAAGAAGGAAGAACCACATCTTGGTTCAAATGAAACCTCGATACCACCCTAGGAAGAAAGGCTGGATGAGGACGTAACACTACTCTATCCTTATGGATAACCAGATATGGCTCCTTACAGGACATAGCTGCTAATTCCGACACTCTTTTAGCCGAACAAATGGCTACTAGAAAAATCAATTTCCTGGTGAGAAGCACCAAAGAAATATGCTGTAATGGTTCAAATGGTTGTTTCTGTAGAACCGACAGAACCAAGTTTAGATCCCATGGACATATGGGAATATTAACCGGAGGACTAATACGCATCACTCCTTGTATAAAGGCTTTGACTAGTGAATGCGAAGCCAAGGGCCTTTGAAAAAATATTGACAAGGCCGAAATCTGACCCTTGATAGTACTCAAGGCAAGCTTCCTATCTACAGCCCACTGTAGGAAGTCCAGAATCCTACCTATTACGTACTTATGTGGATGCCATTTCTTGGCCTCACACCACGCGATGTACGCCTTCCAGATTCTATAGTAGATCTGCCTGGATACCGGCTTCCTGGCATTGATCATGGTAGATACCACAGCATTAGAGAGCCCTCTCTTTTTTAGAATGTGGGCTTCAATAGCCAGGCCGTCAAACCTAGGGCTGGTAAGGAAGGGTGGTATATCGGTCCTTGCGAAAGCCGGACGACGTGGGAGAGTCCAAGGACTCCCCACTGAAATTTTACAATCTCCGCGTACCACGCTCTTCGGGGCCACGCTGGAGCCACCGGAATCACCGGTTTCTTTTCTACCCTGATTCTGCGGAGTAATCGAGGTAACCATTGTGGCGGTGTGAATGCATATATCAGCTTGAACTGATCCCCAGGGAACACTAGGGCATCCGAGCCGCAAGCTAGGGGATCCCTTGTCCGAGAGACAAACCTGTCCCCCTTTGCGTTGAATCTGGATGCTAGAAGATCTACATCCGATGTTCCCCACCGCTGACATATTGTCCAGAAAACCTCGGGGTGAAGGGACCCTTCCTCTGGGCCTAATTGCTGGCGACTTAGAAAGTCCGCCTTCCAATTCTCCACTCCTGGAATGAATACCGCAGATATGGCTGGGACATATTTTTCCTGCCCATTTCAGGATGTAATTTACTTCCCTCTGGGCTGCACGACTCCTGGTGCCCCCCTGATGATTGATATATGCCACTGCTGTGGCATTGTCTGATTGAATTCTGACAGGGGACCCTTGGAGTTTGGATGTCCATGCTACTAGGGCATACCGGGCTGCTCGTATCTCTAAGAGATTGATGGGCAGGGCCTTTTCTGCATCCGACCATCTGCCCTGGAGAGACTATTGCTCCAGTACTGCTCCCCAGCCTATAAGGCTGGCATCTGTAGTGACCACCTTCCAAGAAATCGGACTGAAGGATTTCCTTTTTTCCAGATTCTGGAGAACCAACCACCAACGGAGGCTCTTGCGAACGGAAGGGGACAAGGACATTGTAAGTCTAGGGCCTGAACTTTTTTGTTCCAGGCTGACAGTATGGCCCCTTGCAAATTCCTTGAATGGAATTGACCGTAGGGTACTGCTTCGAATGATGCCACCATTTTTCCCAGCAGCCTCATATACAGGCGTATGGACGGCTGTCTTTTTTGTACCCACTAAGTGGATCAAATCTTTCAAAGACAACACCTTTCCTCGAGGCAAGAATATTTTTCTCTGGCCTGAATCCAACCTTAGCCCCAAGTATTCCAGACTTTTGACTGGTTTTTAGGGCTGACTTGTCTCGGTTGATAATCCAACCGTGAGATTCCAGATACTTGATCGTCTTGTGAACGACCACGTCTAGTTTTTTCACTGAGTGGTTTATCAGCAACAAGTCATCCAGATATGCCATTATCATTACACCTTGTGTTCTTAGATTGGCCAATAAAGGGCCAGAATTTTTGTAAACACTCGTGGTGCTGTGGCCAAACCGAAGGGTAAGGCTCTGAACTGAAAATGGCGCCCTTCTACTGCAAAGCGTAGAAATTTTTGGTGGACTGGAAAGATGGGAATGTGCAAATAAGCATCTTTGATGTCGATCGTGGCTAACCAATCCTCCCCTTGTAGGGCAGTGGCCACCGATCGGATCGACTCCATCGGAAAGTCCTGATATACAGGAATTTGTATAGCCCTTTTAGAATTAATATGGGTCTCCCGTCCGCGTTTGCTTCGGGACTGTAAAGAGGTTTGAGTAAAACCCGAACCCTCATTCTTCCAGGGGAACCTCCATAATTACTCCTTGGAGCAATAGTTGTTCTAGTGCCAACAGGAGGGACTCTCTCTTCCGGGGATCCCTTGGCACGTTTGACCTCAAAATGGGAAGGAGGAGAGTCTTTTAACTCCAAACTGTATCCCAAACCGACTGCGGAGAGCACCTATCTGTCTTGATCGTGTCCCGCCAGGTCTCTTGCGAACAACTGGAGTCCTCCCCCCACCCGACTGAGTGGGGGCTTCAATGAATTTAACTTTGGGGGAGGTTTTGTACCTCCCCTGACCCAGGGTTTCTCATTACCCTGCTACTGTCCCTGTTTTTTACCCCCGGGATTTGACCGAGGAGACCGTCGGAACTGTTACACAGCCGATGCCCCAGGGACTGGAGAAGCAGGCCTCTTAAAGAGGGACCTCTAACTCTGCTTTTAACCGGCAAGAGCGTATTTTTACCGCTGGAAATTTTCTGGATATATTTGTCCAGGTTTTCCCTGAATAAGCGTTCACCATGAAATGGGACGCTAACCAGCCATTCTTTACAGGGAGCTTCAGCAGACCAGTTTTTGAGCCATAGGAGCCTACGCATATGTACTATAGACAGCGTAAGGCGGGAGGCCTGATGGACTGAATCCTCTATGGCGTCAACCGCAAAGCCTAAGGCTCTAGGTAGATCAGCTAGGGCAAAGCCTGCTGATCTGTCAAGTCCCTCAAGACCTGTTTCAACTGATCCTTCACTGCTTAGCAGACCCCAATAGCTGCTACTGCTGGTTGTATCACCAAGCAGATTTTCATAAGGACTCCAATCTTTTATCTATTGGGTTCTTGAACATTTGGACATTATCCACTGGACATGTCAGTGATTTATACATACAAGAGATGGCTGCGTCCACTGTAGGGACCTTCCATTTTTTTTTTTTTTTCTTGATGAACTTATCCTCCATGGGATAGACCACCGGAAATCTCTTGGGGGAATAAATATTTTCTCAGGACGTTCCCAATCCTGGTAAATGAGCCCTTTCAGTAAAGGGTGAAGTGGAAAAGAACAAACAGTCTGGGGGCTTCTAGACACCCCAACGAGGATACAGTAGTGGTTGATGGTTCCGCAAGGTGCATTTTTAAATGCTGATCGGACCATGTTAGTCAGAGACTGAACCCATAATCTTTCAGCTTGAGATGCTGAGAAAAGGTTCCCCCACTGTTGATTCCTCTATAACAGAATCAACCTTATCCTGATCCCCTTCAGGCAGGTCGATCCCTGTATGGGACTGTTGCTCTGCTAACAGGCACTCTGAAGGAGGAGACGGAGATCGGGCGTGCTTTCCCTGACAGGGAGGCAGCGATAAATTTTGACAATCTCTCTCTAATCCTCCCAGAGCTGAGGAAAAAACCTCCTCTGTTACATACACAGGAGCAGGTGACTGAGGACAGCCACAGTACCAAGTACCCCTGCGGGGTCTCTACGGTCACTTACCTCTGAACTTCAGGGGAGACTGGTGCAGCAGGAGTATGCCCAAGATCCTCAGAGCCCGATGAGACCCCCTTCGCTTCCTGGAAGATTCAGTTTCGGAGCTACTGGACGGCATATTCCTAAGCCTAAAGCTGAGGTATTCCAGCCGTAATACACCACTTTTACTGAGAATAGTCTAGCACAATTGCTGCTATATCACAGTTGGTGTCTACTAATGTGCCTTTCTAGGGGATGCCTGTATCAACCGCTTGCTGTATGCCTTTAAATGTTGCCAGCTCTGTCTCTGTACTTCATAGCCAGCTTACTGCAATAATGTGGCTTTTTAAAAACCTGCTGGGACGCCCGCACATGCGCAGAAGCGCTGCGGCGCGCACAGAGCGTCATCCCCCAGGCCCCGCCCCTTTTTCCGGCCACCTCTATATATAGAGGCGCGTGCACGCGCACGCGCGCGGCCACGTGCGCCTCGGCGCTAATTTTCAAACATGGAAACCAGGGACAGGAGCCAGGGCCCCTTTGCCGCAGGCCGGGGGATAGACGAACACTGCAACATGGCAGAGGAAACAGTTTCCTGTAGGAGAACTCACCAGCTGCCTGGACTTTGCTCTCTGAGAAGAAACTAGTCCATATGACAAGAAAAACATTCCACAGCGGCCTCTAGTGGACAAACACAGGTACCGCAGTTTAATATACTAAACATATATAAAAAAACATTCTTTTTTTTTTTTTTTTTTCTTGACCACCATTAAAAATTATTACATTTTTTTAGTAGTTACAGGCATGCACAGATATTAGCGGGAATACCGTTAGGTAACAGACAGAAAGACAAATTAGGCTTGGGGGTCCCCCAATAGAACCAAGTTCCTGGGGGCCCCCACTTACCTGTTCCCCGCCGCAGGACTTTGTTTGGTCCACAAAAGCCCAAACTTCACCTATCACGGCAGGCATTGTAATCAAACCTTCAGGGACCGGGTTCCCAAGGATTCCACTCCCCTGGACCTGTATAGCACCCTGCACAGAAAACATCTTGGTCGTGGGTATGACCAGAGCTCTGGATCCCAGGGTCCAGCTCTCCTAAGAGAAGCATTACAGGCAGAACCTTGCTCTTCTCTGCAAGGCCCGGGTACCGACCGTTTAGCTATGAAGCTTTTTTGGTCGGATCCGGAATAGCTTACTGAGGCCCAAAAGAACCTGTACGCAAGCTCAGTGAAAAACACATGTTTCTTCTTGGCCAACACCTTAGACACTGGCAAAAAACTGAGGTGCTCCCGGATGGGAGGGGCTTATATAGGGGAGGGTACTTCCGGTTTTGGAAGTTGCCAGTGCCAGCACCTGACGGTAACTATATAACCCATTAGTAATGACTATGTCGCTCTGTGTCCCGTGATGTACGAGAAAGAAAAATGTTTTTTTAAAGATGGTTGATGATCAATGCTTTAGCACAGTATAGCACAAGGAGAATTTCCCTCACTGTCCTTCCCTGTCCCTACAAACAAGGATTAGCACAGTAAAACACACTGACACTCTCCCTACCTATAGTTTTCTGTCCCTATAAAAAATGTTTTTTTAAAGATGGTTGATGATCAATGCTTTAGCACAGTATAGCACAAGGAGAATTTCCCTCACTGTCCTTCCCTGTCCCTACAAACAAGGATTAGCACAGTAAAACACACTGACACTCTCCCTACCTATAGTTTTCTGTCCCTATAAAAAATGTTTTTTTAAAGATGGTTGATGATCAATGCTTTAGCACACTATAGCACAAGGAGAATTTCCCTCACTGTCCTTCCCTGTCCCTACAAACAAGGATTAGCACAGTAAAACACACTGACACTCTCCCTACCTATAGTTTTCTGTCCCTATAAAAAATTTTTTTTTAAAGATGGTTGATGATCAATGCTTTAGCACACTATAGCACAAGGAGAATTTCCCTCACTGTCCTTCCCTGTCCCTACAAACAAGGATTAGCACAGTAATACACACTGACACTCTCCCTACCTATAGTTTTCTGTCCCTATAAAAAATGTTTTTTTAAAGATGGTTGATGATCAATGCTTTAGCACAGTATAGCACAAGGAGAATTTCCCTCACTGTCCTTCCCTGTCCCTACAAACAAGGATTAGCACAGTAAAACACACTGACACTCTCCCTACCTATAGTTTTCTGTCCCTATAAAAAATGTTTTTTTAAAGATGGTTGATGATCAATGCTTTAGCACACTATAGCACAAGGAGAATTTCCCTCACTGTCCTTCCCTGTCCCTACAAACAAGGATTAGCACAGTAAAACACACTGACACTCTCCCTACCTATAGTTTTCTGTCCCTATAAAAATTTTTTTTTTAAAGATGGTTGATGATCAATGCTTTAGCACACTATAGCACAAGGAGAATTTCCCTCACTGTCCTTCCCTGTCCCTACAAACAAGGATTAGCACAGTAAAACACACTGACACTCTCCCTACCTATAGTTTTCTGTCCCTATAAAAAATGTTTTTTTAAAGATGGTTGATGATCAATGCTTTAGCACAGTATAGCACAAGGAGAATTTCCCTCACTGTCCTTCCCTGTCCCTACAAACAAGGATTAGCACAGTAAAACACACTGACACTCTCCCTACCTATAGTTTTCTGTCCCTATAAAAAATGTTTTTTTAAAGATGGTTGATGATCAATGCTTTAGCACAGTATAGCACAAGGAGAATTTCCCTCACTGTCCTTCCCTGTCCCTACAACCAAGGATTAGCACAGTAAAACACACGGACACTCTCCCTACCTATAGTTTTCTGTCCCTATAAAAAATGTTTTTTTAAAGATGGTTGATGATCAATGCTTTAGCACACTATAGCACAAGGAGAATTTCCCTCACTGTCCTTCCCTGTCCCTACAAACAAGGATTAGCACAGTAAAACACACTGACACTCTCCCTACCTATAGTTTTCTGTCCCTATAAAAAATGTTTTTTTAAAGATGGTTGATGATCAATGCTTTAGCACACTATAGCACAAGGAGAATTTCCCTCACTGTCCTTCCCTGTCCCTACAAACAAGGATTAGCACAGTAAAACACACTGACACTCTCCCTACCTATAGTTTTCTGTCCCTATAAAAAATGTTTTTTTAAAGATGGTTGATGATCAATGCTTTAGCACAGTATAGCACAAGGAGAATTTCCCTCACTGTCCTTCCCTGTCCCTACAAACAAGGATTAGCACAGTAAAACACACTGACACTGTCCCTACCTATAGATTTCTGTCCCTATAAAAAATGTTTTTTTAAAGATGGTTGATGATCAATGCTTTAGCACACTATAGCACAAGGAGAATTTCCCTCACTGTCCTTCCCTGTCCCTACAAACAAGGATTAGCACAGTAAAACACACTGACACTCTCCCTACCTATGGTTTTCTGTCCCTATAAAAAATGTTTTTTTAAAGATGGTTGATGATCAATGCTTTAGCACAGTATAGCACAAGGAGAATTTCCCTCACTGTCCTTCCCTGTCCCTACAAACAAGGATTAGCACAGTAAAACACACTGACACTCTCCCTACCTATAGTTTTCTGTCCCTATAAAAAAATGTTTTTTTAAAGATGGTTGATGATCAATGCTTTAGCACACTATAGCACAAGGAGAATTTCCCTCACTGTCCTTCCCTGTCCCTACAAACAAGGATTAGCACAGTAAAACACACTGACACTCTCCCTACTGTGAGGGGGTTAGCTCGGCAGCGGGTGTGTGTGACCCCCTGGATGGGCTCCCCACACAAAAACAGGCCCAGCAGACGGAGGTTGTGGTTTTCAAGAAAAAAAAGGTGCGGTTTATTTCTCTATTTACAGTGACAAAAACACAGCAAAGCAAAAAGAAACATAAACAAAATAAACCCTGGTCAGCTTGACCTCTGACTAAACATGCAGGTTTCCTAACTAACAACTGGGATCAGCCTGGTGCTGTCCTAGTCCCTAAGTCCCTGGTTTAGTAAATGTCCAAACAAATAGCCACACAGGCTTTTTCTCACCGCACAGGGGTTCACTCTCCCTAGACAGTCCACACAGGTCTGGTTCCAGGCATGAGCAAACACCTAATGAAGCTGGGAGTTTTTATAGAGGCCTTAAACGAGCTGACAAGCTTCAGCTGGTCTCATCAACTCCCTGCCTGCACGACGCCCAGCACTCTCCCTAGAGGTATGAATCATCCATGAGCCCACTAGCCTCAGCTGGGCTTCATCAACTCCCTCCCTAGTTGTATAAGTCGGCATAAAGCCTGAATCTGGGAGAAATATATCTACCCCCCTGGATGCAACCAGGTGACTTTACCTTCCTGCTGTCACACTACCTATAGTTTTCTGTCCCTATAAAAAATGTTTTTTTAAAGATGGTTGATGATCAATGCTTTAGCACACTATAGCACAAGGAGAATTTCCCTCACTGTCCTTCCCTGTCCCTACAAACAAGGATTAGCACAGTAAAACACACTGACACTCTCCCTACCTATAGTTTTCTGTCCCTATAAAAAATGTTTTTTTAAAGATGGTTGATGATCAATGCTTTAGCACAGTATAGCACAAGGAGAATTTCCCTCACTGTCCTTCCCTGTCCCTACAAACAAGGATTAGCACAGTAAAACACACGGACACTCTCCCTACCTATAGTTTTCTGTCCCTATAAAAAATGTTTTTTTAAAGATGGTTGATGATCAATGCTTTAGCACACTATAGCACAAGGAGAATTTCCCTCACTGTCCTTCCCTGTCCCTACAAACAAGGATTAGCACAGTAAAACACACTGACACTCTCCCTACCTATAGTTTTCTGTCCCTATAAAAAATGTTTTTTTAAAGATGGTTGATGATCAATGCTTTAGCACACTATAGCACAAGGAGAATTTCCCTCACTGTCCTTCCCTGTCCCTACAAACAAGGATTAGCACAGTAAAACACACTGACACTCTCCCTACCTATAGTTTTCTGTCCCTATAAAAAATGTTTTTTTAAAGATGGTTGATGATCAATGCTTTAGCACAGTATAGCACAAGGAGAATTTCCCTCACTGTCCTTCCCTGTCCCTACAAACAAGGATTAGCACAGTAAAACACACTGACACTGTCCCTACCTATAGATTTCTGTCCCTATAAAAAATGTTTTTTTAAAGATGGTTGATGATCAATGCTTTAGCACACTATAGCACAAGGAGAATTTCCCTCACTGTCCTTCCCTGTCCCTACAAACAAGGATTAGCACAGTAAAACACACTGACACTCTCCCTACCTATAGTTTTCTGTCCCTATAAAAAATGTTTTTTTAAAGATGGTTGATGATCAATGCTTTAGCACAGTATAGCACAAGGAGAATTTCCCTCACTGTCCTTCCCTGTCCCTACAAACAAGGATTAGCACAGTAAAACACACTGACACTCTCCCTACCTATAGATTTCTGTCCCTATAAAAAATGTTTTTTTAAAGATGGTTGATGATCAATGCTTTAGCACACTATAGCACAAGGAGAATTTCCCTCACTGTCCTTCCCTGTCCCTACAAACAAGGATTAGCACAGTAAAACACACTGACACTCTCCCTACCTATAGTTTTCTGTCCCTATAAAAAATTTTTTTTTAAAGATGGTTGATGATCAATGCTTTAGCACACTATAGCACAAGGAGAATTTCCCTCACTGTCCTTCCCTGTCCCTACAAACAAGGATTAGCACAGTAAAACACACTGACACTCTCCCTACCTATGGTTTTCTGTCCCTATAAAAAATGTTTTTTTAAAGATGGTTGATGATCAATGCTTTAGCACAGTATAGCACAAGGAGAATTTCCCTCACTGTCCTTCCCTGTCCCTACAAACAAGGATTAGCACAGTAAAACACACTGACACTCTCCCTACCTATAGTTTTCTGTCCCTATAAAAAAATGTTTTTTTAAAGATGGTTGATGATCAATGCTTTAGCACACTATAGCACAAGGAGAATTTCCCTCACTGTCCTTCCCTGTCCCTACAAACAAGGATTAGCACAGTAAAACACACTGACACTCTCCCTACTGTGAGGGGGTTAGCTCGGCAGCGGGTGTGTGTGACCCCCTGGATGGGCTCCCCACACAAAAACAGGCCCAGCAGACGGAGGTTGTGGTTTTCAAGAAAAAAAAGGTGCGGTTTATTTCTCTATTTACAGTGACAAAAACACAGCAAAGCAAAAAGAAACATAAACAAAATAAACCCTGGTCAGCTTGACCTCTGACTAAACATGCAGGTTTCCTAACTAACAACTGGGATCAGCCTGGTGCTGTCCTAGTCCCTAAGTCCCTGGTTTAGTAAATGTCCAAACAAATAGCCACACAGGCTTTTTCTCACCGCACAGGGGTTCACTCTCCCTAGACAGTCCACACAGGTCTGGTTCCAGGCATGAGCAAACACCTAATGAAGCTGGGAGTTTTTATAGAGGCCTTAAACGAGCTGACAAGCTTCAGCTGGTCTCATCAACTCCCTGCCTGCACGACGCCCAGCACTCTCCCTAGAGGTATGAATCATCCATGAGCCCACTAGCCTCAGCTGGGCTTCATCAACTCCCTCCCTAGTTGTATAAGTCGGCATAAAGCCTGAATCTGGGAGAAATATATCTACCCCCCTGGATGCAACCAGGTGACTTTACCTTCCTGCTGTCACACTACCTATAGTTTTCTGTCCCTATAAAAAATGTTTTTTTAAAGATGGTTGATGATCAATGCTTTAGCACACTATAGCACAAGGAGAATTTCCCTCACTGTCCTTCCCTGTCCCTACAAACAAGGATTAGCACAGTAAAACACACTGACACTCTCCCTACCTATAGTTTTCTGTCCCTATAAAAAATGTTTTTTTAAAGATGGTTGATGATCAATGCTTTAGCACAGTATAGCACAAGGAGAATTTCCCTCACTGTCCTTCCCTGTCCCTACAAACAAGGATTAGCACAGTAAAACACACTGACACTCTCCCTACCTATAGTTTTCTGTCCCTATAAAAAATGTTTTTTTAAAGATGGTTGATGATCAATGCTTTAGCACACTATAGCACAAGGAGAATTTCCCTCACTGTCCTTCCCTGTCCCTACAAACAAGGATTAGCACAGTAAAACACACGGACACTCTCCCTACCTATAGTTTTCTGTCCCTATAAAACATTTTTTTTTAAAGATGGTTGATGATCAATGCTTTAGCACAGTATAGCACAAGGAGAATTTCCCTCACTGTCCTTCCCTGTCCCTACAAACAAGGATTAGCACAGTAAAACACACTGACACTCTCCCTACCTATAGTTTTCTGTCCCTATAAAAAATGTTTTTTTAAAGATGGTTGATGATCAATGCTTTAGCACACTATAGCACAAGGAGAATTTCCCTCACTGTCCTTCCCTGTCCCTACAAACAAGGATTAGCACAGTAAAACACACGGACACTCTCCCTACCTATAGTTTTCTGTCCCTATAAAAAATGTTTTTTTAAAGATGGTTGATGATCAATGCTTTAGCACACTATAGCACAAGGAGAATTTCCCTCACTGTCCTTCCCTGTCCCTACAAACAAGGATTAGCACAGTCAAACACACTGACACTCTCCCTACCTATAGTTTTCTGTCCCTATAAAAAATGTTTTTTTAAAGATGGTTGATGATCAATGCTTTAGCACACTATAGCACAAGGAGAATTTCCCTCACTGTCCTTCCCTGCCCCTACAAACAAGGATTAGCACAGTAAAACACACTGACACTCTCCCTACCTATAGTTTTCTGTCCCTATAAAAAATGTTTTTTTAAAGATGGTTGATGATCAATGCTTTAGCACAGTATAGCACAAGGAGAATTTCCCTCACTGTCCTTCCCTGTCCCTACAAACAAGGATTAGCACAGTAAAACACACTGACACTCTCCCTACCTATATTTTTCTGTCCCTATAAAAAATGTTTTTTTAAAGATGGTTGATGATCAATGTTTTAGCACAGTATAGCACAAGGAGAATTTCCCTCACTGTCCTTCCCTGTCCCTACAAACAAGGATTAGCACAGTAAAACACACTGACACTCTCCCTACCTATAGTTTTCTGTCCCTATAAAAAATTTTTTTTTAAAGATGGTTGATGATCAATGCTTTAGCACACTATAGCACAAGGAGAATTTCCCTCACTGTCCTTCCCTGTCCCTACAAACAAGGATTAGCACAGTAAAACACACCGACACTCTCCCTACCTATAGTTTTCTGTCCCTATAAAAAATGTTTTTTTAAAGATGGTTGATGATCAATGCTTTAGCACAGTATAGCACAAGGAGAATTTCCCTCACTGTCCTTCCCTGTCCCTACAAACAAGGATTAGCACAGTAAAACACACTGACACTCTCCCTACCTATAGTTTTCTGTCCCTATAAAAAATGTTTTTTTAAAGATGGTTGATGATCAATGCTTTAGCACACTATAGCACAAGGAGAATTTCCCTCACTGTCCTTCCCTGTCCCTACAAACAAGGATTAGCACAGTAAAACACACTGACACTCTCCCTACCTATAGTTTTCTGTCCCTATAAAAAATTTTTTTTTAAAGATGGTTGATGATCAATGCTTTAGCACACTATAGCACAAGGAGAATTTCCCTCACTGTCCCTCCCTGTCCCTACAAACAAGGATTAGCACAGTAAAACACACTGACACTCTCCCTACCTATAGTTTTCTGTCCCTATAAAAAATGTTTTTTTAAAGATGGTTGATGATCAATGCTTTAGCACAGTATAGCACAAGGAGAATTTCCCTCACTGTCCTTCCCTGTCCCTACAAACAAGGATTAGCACAGTAAAACACACTGACACTCTCCCTACCTATAGTTTTCTGTCCCTATAAAAAATGTTTTTTTAAAGATGGTTGATGATCAATGCTTTAGCACACTATAGCACAAGGAGAATTTCCCTCACTGTCCTTCCCTGTCCCTACAAACAAGGATTAGCACAGTAAAACACACTGACACTCTCCCTACCTATAGTTTTCTGTCCCTATAAAAAAATTTTTTTTAAAGATGGTTGATGATCAATGCTTTAGCACAGTATAGCACAAGGAGAATTTCCCTCACTGTCCTTCCCTGTCCCTACAAACAAGGATTAGCACAGTAAAACACACTGACACTCTCCCTACCTATAGTTTTCTGTCCCTATAAAAAATGTTTTTTTAAAGATGGTTGATGATCAATGCTTTAGCACAGTATAGCACAAGGAGAATTTCCCTCACTGTCCTTCCCTGTCCCTACAAACAAGGATTAGCACAGTAAAACACACGGACACTCTCCCTACCTATAGTTTTCTGTCCCTATAAAAAATGTTTTTTTAAAGATGGTTGATGATCAATGCTTTAGCACACTATAGCACAAGGAGAATTTCCCTCACTGTCCTTCCCTGTCCCTACAAACAAGGATTAGCACAGTAAAACACACTGACACTCTCCCTACCTATAGTTTTCTGTCCCTATAAAAAATGTTTTTTTAAAGATGGTTGATGATCAATGCTTTAGCACACTATAGCACAAGGAGAATTTCCCTCACTGTCCTTCCCTGCCCCTACAAACAAGGATTAGCACAGTAAAACACACTGACACTCTCCCTACCTATAGTTTTCTGTCCCTATAAAAAATGTTTTTTTAAAGATGGTTGATGGTCAATGCTTTAGCACAGTATAGCACAAGGAGAATTTCCCTCACTGTCCTTCCCTGTCCCTACAAACAAGGATTAGCACAGTAAAACACACTGACACTCTCCCTACCTATAGTTTTCTGTCCCTATAAAAAATGTTTTTTTAAAGATGGTTGATGATCAATGCTTTAGCACAGTATAGCACAAGGAGAATTTCCCTCACTGTCCTTCCCTGTCCCTACAAACAAGGATTAGCACAGTAAAACACACGGACACTCTCCCTACCTATAGTTTTCTGTCCCTATAAAAAATGTTTTTTTAAAGATGGTTGATGATCAATGCTTTAGCACACTATAGCACAAGGAGAATTTCCCTCACTGTCCTTCCCTGTCCCTACAAACAAGGATTAGCCAGTAAAACACACTGACACTCTCCCTACCTATAGTTTTCTGTCCCTATAAAAAATGTTTTTTTAAAGATGGTTGCTGATCAATGCTTTAGCACACTATAGCACAAGGAGAATTTCCCTCACTGTCCTTCCCTGTCCCTACAAACAAGGATTAGCACAGTAAAACACACTGACACTCTCCCTACCTATAGTTTTCTGTCCCTATAAAAAATGTTTTTTTAAAGATGGTTGATGATCAATGCTTTAGCACAGTATAGCACAAGGAGAATTTCCCTCACTGTCCTTCCCTGTCCCTACAAACAAGGATTAGCACAGTAAAACACACTGACACTCTCCCTACCTATAGTTTTCTGTCCCTATAAAAAATGTTTTTTTAAAGATGGTTGATGATCAATGCTTTAGCACAGTATAGCACAAGGAGAATTTCCCTCACTGTCCTTCCCTGTCCCTACAAACAAGGATTAGCACAGTAAAACACACGGACACTCTCCCTACCTATAGTTTTCTGTCCCTATAAAAAATGTTTTTTTAAAGATGGTTGATGATCAATGCTTTAGCACACTATAGCACAAGGAGAATTTCCCTCACTGTCCTTCCCTGTCCCTACAAACAAGGATTAGCACAGTCAAACACACTGACACTCTCCCTACCTATAGTTTTCTGTCCCTATAAAAAATGTTTTTTTAAAGATGGTTGATGATCAATGCTTTAGCACACTATAGCACAAGGAGAATTTCCCTCACTGTCCTTCCCTGCCCCTACAAACAAGGATTAGCACAGTAAAACACACTGACACTCTCCCTACCTATAGTTTTCTGTCCCTATAAAAAATGTTTTTTTAAAGATAGTTGATGATCAATGCTTTAGCACAGTATAGCACAAGGAGAATTTCCCTCACTGTCCTTCCCTGTCCCTACAAACAAGGATTAGCACAGTAAAACACACTGACACTCTCCCTACCTATATTTTTCTGTCCCTATAAAAAATGTTTTTTTAAAGATGGTTGATGATCAATGTTTTAGCACAGTATAGCACAAGGAGAATTTCCCTCACTGTCCTTCCCTGTCCCTACAAACAAGGATTAGCACAGTAAAACACACTGACACTCTCCCTACCTATAGTTTTCTGTCCCTATAAAAAATGTTTTTTTAAAGATGGTTGATGATCAATGCTTTAGCACACTATAGCACAAGGAGAATTTCCCTCACTGTCCTTCCCTGTCCCTACAAACAAGGATTAGCACAGTAAAACACACTGACACTCTCCCTACCTATAGTTTTCTGTCCCTATAAAAAAATTTTTTTTAAAGATGGTTGATGATCAATGCTTTAGCACACTATAGCACAAGGAGAATTTCCCTCACTGTCCTTCCCTGTCCCTACAAACAAGGATTAGCACAGTAAAACACACTGACACTCTCCCTACCTATAGTTTTCTGTCCCTATAAAAAATGTTTTTTTAAAGATGGTTGATGATCAATGCTTTAGCACAGTATAGCACAAGGAGAATTTCCCTCACTGTCCTTCCCTGTCCCTACAAACAAGGATTAGCACAGTAAAACACACTGACACTCTCCCTACCTATAGTTTTCTGTCCCTATAAAAAATGTTTTTTTAAAGATGGTTGATGATCAATGCTTTAGCACACTATAGCACAAGGAGAATTTCCCTCACTGTCCTTCCCTGTCCCTACAAACAAGGATTAGCACAGTAAAACACACTGACACTCTCCCTACCTATAGTTTTCTGTCCCTATAAAAAAATTTTTTTTAAAGATGGTTGATGATCAATGCTTTAGCACACTATAGCACAAGGAGAATTTCCCTCACTGTCCTTCCCTGTCCCTACAAACAAGGATTAGCACAGTAAAACACACTGACACTCTCCCTACCTATAGTTTTCTGTCCCTATAAAAAATGTTTTTTTAAAGATGGTTGATGATCAATGCTTTAGCACAGTATAGCACAAGGAGAATTCCCCTCACTGTCCTTCCCTGTCCCTACAAACAAGGATTAGCACAGTAAAACACACTGACACTCTCCCTACCTATAGTTTTCTGTCCCTATAAAAAATGTTTTTTTAAAGATGGTTGATGATCAATGCTTTAGCACACTATAGCACAAGGAGAATTTCCCTCACTGTCCTTCCCTGTCCCTACAAACAAGGATTAGCACAGTAAAACACACTGACACTCTCCCTACCTATAGTTTTCTGTCCCTATAAAAATTTTTTTTTTAAAGATGGTTGATGATCAATGCTTTAGCACAGTATAGCACAAGGAGAATTTCCCTCACTGTCCTTCCCTGTCCCTACAAACAAGGATTAGCACAGTAAAACACACTGACACTCTCCCTACCTATAGTTTTCTGTCCCTATAAAAAATGTTTTTTTAAAGATGGTTGATGATCAATGCTTTAGCACAGTATAGCACAAGGAGAATTTCCCTCACTGTCCTTCCCTGTCCCTACAAACAAGGATTAGCACAGTAAAACACACGGACACTCTCCCTACCTATAGTTTTCTGTCCCTATAAAAAATGTTTTTTTAAAGATGGTTGATGATCAATGCTTTAGCACACTATAGCACAAGGAGAATTTCCCTCACTGTCCTTCCCTGTCCCTACAAACAAGGATTAGCACAGTAAAACACACTGACACTCTCCCTACCTATAGTTTTCTGTCCCTATAAAAAATGTTTTTTTAAAGATGGTTGATGATCAATGCTTTAGCACACTATAGCACAAGGATAATTTCCCTCACTGTCCTTCCCTGCCCCTACAAACAAGGATTAGCACAGTAAAACACACTGACACTCTCCCTACCTATAGTTTTCTGTCCCTATAAAAAATGTTTTTTTAAAGATGGTTGATGATCAATGCTTTAGCACAGTATAGCACAAGGAGAATTTCCCTCACTGTCCTTCCCTGTCCCTACAAACAAGGATTAGCACAGTAAAACACACGGACACTCTCCCTACCTATAGTTTTCTGTCCCTATAAAAAATGTTTTTTTAAAGATGGTTGATGATCAATGCTTTAGCACACTATAGCACAAGGAGAATTTCCCTCACTGTCCTTCCCTGTCCCTACAAACAAGGATTAGCCAGTAAAACACACTGACACTCTCCCTACCTATAGTTTTCTGTCCCTATAAAAAATGTTTTTTTTAGAGATGGTTGCTGATCAATGCTTTAGCACACTATAGCACAAGGAGAATTTCCCTCACTGTCCTTCCCTGTCCCTACAAACAAGGATTAGCACAGTAAAACACACTGACACTCTCCCTACCTATAGTTTTCTGTCCCTATAAAAAATGTTTTTTTAAAGATGGTTGATGATCAATGCTTTAGCACAGTATAGCACAAGGAGAATTTCCCTCACTGTCCTTCCCTGTCCCTACAAACAAGGATTAGCACAGTAAAACACACTGACACTCTCCCTACCTATAGTTTTCTGTCCCTATAAAAAATGTTTTTTTAAAGATGGTTGATGATCAATGCTTTAGCACACTATAGCACAAGGAGAATTTCCCTCACTGTCCTTCCCTGTCCCTACAAACAAGGATTAGCACAGTAAAACACACTGACACTCTCCCTACCTATAGTTTTCTGTCCCTATAAAATTTTTTTTTTTAAAGATGGTTGATGATCAATGCTTTAGCACACTATAGCACAAGGAGAATTTCCCTCACTGTCCTTCCCTGTCCCTACAAACAAGGATTAGCACAGTAAAACACACTGACACTCTCCCTACCTATAGTTTTCTGTCCCTATAAAAAATGTTTTTTTAAAGATGGTTGATGATCAATGCTTTAGCACAGTATAGCACGAGGAGAATTTCCCTCACTGTCCTTCCCTGTCCCTACAAACAAGGATCAGCACAGTAAAACACACTGACACTCTCCCTACCTATAGTTTTCTGTCCCTATAAAAAATGTTTTTTTAAAGATGGTTGATGATCAATGCTTTAGCACACTATAGCACAAGGAGAATTTCCCTCACTGTCCTTCCCTGTCCCTACAAACAAGGATTAGCACAGTAAAACACACTGACACTCTCCCTACCTATAGTTTTCTGTCCCTATAAAAAATGTTTTTTTAAAGATGGTTGATGATCAATGCTTTAGCACACTATAGCACAAGGAGAATTTCCCTCACTGTCCTTCCCTGTCCCTACAAACAAGGATTAGCACAGTAAAACACACTGACACTCTCCCTACCTATAGTTTTCTGTCCCTATAAAAAATGTTTTTTTTAAAGATGGTTGATGATCAATGCTTTAGCACAGTATAGCACAAGGAGAATTTCCCTCACTGTCCTTCCCTGTCCCTACAAACAAGGATTAGCACAGTAAAACACACTGACACTCTCCCTACCTATAGTTTTCTGTCCCTATAAAAAATGTTTTTTTAAAGATGGTTGATGATCAATGCTTTAGCACACTATAGCACAAGGAGAATTTCCCTCACTGTCCTTCCCTGTCCCTACAAACAAGGATTAGCACAGTAAAACACACTGACACTCTCCCTACCTATAGGTTTCTGTCCCTATAAAAAATGTTTTTTTAAAGATGGTTGATGATCAATGCTTTAGCACAGTATAGCACAAGGAGAATTTCCCTCACTGTCCTTCCCTGTCCCTACAAACAAGGATTAGCACAGTAAAACACACTGACACTCTCCCTACCTATCCTTCTCTTTCCCTAAACTAAAGGAATCCAGGTTAAGCAAGAAAAAAAAATGTCACTGTCCCTGCCTATGCTTCTCTTTCCCTGCTCCGGAACACACTACACTAGGCCGCCGTGCTGGCGGCCTTTTATAGTGTGGGGCGTGTACTAAACACCCTCAGCAATAATTGGCCACAGGCATCCTGCCTGTGGCCAATCATTGCTTTCCTCGCTGCCGGCGCTGTGATTGGCCAAGCATGCGGGGTCACAGTGCATGCTTGGCCAATCACAGCGCCTGGATGACACTGCGATGGCGTAGTGCATTGTGGGCCGTTCGCGTCACTCGAATTAGGCGCGAACGGCCCAAATCGTTCGATCTTCGTCGAACGATCGAACAGCCGATGTTCGAGTCGAACGTATGTTCGACTCGAACACCGAGCTCATCCCTACTCTCTAAGCTTATTTGGTTCTTTTGTAAGGTAACATAGTGAAATTGGTTGTTATTTACTAAAGTAAAATACACTTGCCACTACAAATGCACAAAGACAAACTAGGAGACAGGAAAGAACAATTAATTAAAGGTTTAAACAAGATTTTTATTGGGATACTTAGACATAGGCTGGCATAGGAATTGCCCCCCTACCCGTGAAATACTCCATGTATTTGTCCAGAACCACACGGGCATTTTGGGGGGGCAAGCCAAGACGGGCAGATTCCAGGCCCGGAAGGGGATTTGCAGGGGAAAGTCCAGCCTCTGGCAAAACTGAGGCCATATAGGTATTTGATTTTTGGCTCAGAAAGTTGTGTAGCACACAGCAGCATAACACTACATAGTTTATTTTGTAGTCCGCCAAGTGGATGGAAGTCATAAAAAGGCGGAACCGGCTGGCCATTATGCCGAAGGCATTTTCAACGACTCTTCGGGCCCTGGCCAGCCGGTAATTGAACACACTCTTCTCTGGGGTCAGGGTCCTCTGTGGAAATGGCCTCATAAGATGCCGTCGAGTCCGAAGGCTTCATCAGCCAAGAAAACAAAGGGGAGTCCTTCAATATTCCCTGCATCCGGTGGCAATGCAAGGTCGTCACTCTGGAGACGGAGGGCAAACTCCGTCTGGATGAAGGATCCCCCATCGAACATCCGGCCATTCTTCCCTACATCAACATAGAGGAATTCATACCGTGCTGACACCACCGCCATCAGCACAATGCTATGAAACCCCTTGTAATTGTAGTAGTAGGACCCAGAACGGGGTGGCGGCACGATGCGGACGTGCTTCCCGTCTATGGCACCACCGCAGTTGGGGAAGTCCCACCGCGTGGCAAACTCCGATGCCACAGTCTGCCATTCCTGTGGCGTGGAAGGAAGCTGTGGAGTGAAACAAGATGAAATAATATTAGAAAAACAAAGGCATACATTACAAGGAAATTCTATCCCAAAATATTAGAGACAAACATCAATCTAATTATACGTTTATTAAGGTGTGTAAAAAAAGTATAATGGAAGGCTCA